>OX465283.1:32127812-33481427 GCA_949987705.1 Thereva unica | reverse complement strand
TAGGCAATGCTGCCGGGAACAATGTCGGATCATACACCACGACATTGGTCCAGGAAACATTCCTCCGGTATTCGGTAGTCGGTCGGTATGCGGTCGGTAAAGGTGCCGGCCCATAGAACGCGTTAACGCGATGCGCGCGCAAGATGCGTGTGACATTTCAGTTGAAGTAAATGGTATTTAATGGAACCAGTCCCAATGACTACCGCGACACACGCAAATAAAGCTCCCAACGCTTGAAGTTGACCAATTTTCAACTTTTCCATGCGATAGGCGCGTTTGACGTTTGTTTTGTACATAATTTAAATTTTCAATCTTTTTTTAATCTAGTGTGCGAAGTTTAAAAACAGGAATTTTTATTAAATATGTTTGTTGTGTTATTAAAAATGGCAAATTGTAATCGTACATTATGTATGTCGAAAACTCAGAGCAAAAAATCCATTTATATCCTTGTCCAAAAACATTGGTCGCACCCAAAGCGCCGAGATTGTCTCATTTCTTTTAAATACATATATTTAACATACACAATGTATGTTAATAAAACTAACTGTATTAGTTCATGCAATTCCATTATTATTATTATTTGTAATTATGATCGCTACTTTCACTAAAATCAAATGAAGAGCGATATTCCAAAACGTACTAAGTCAATTTTTGTTTAATTTTAATATTGTATTGCTTTCCAATCTATGACGTAGTAGTTATGCATTCACATAAACATTTATCACAAATCATACTCATTCCGATGTATAATGGGTCATACAAATGAATTTTCCATCAATTTCAATAGCTAGTATTCATATTGAATTTTTTAATGTTTTTTTTATATTAAAAATAAAGATTTGAAAAATACTATTCTTTCTTTTGCTGGGCTGAACTTTCTGAGGACTGAAAACATTTACCATAGTATCATAATTTTACTATGAAATTTTATTTCAAAATGTACTAAGTAATTGACTTAGTACATTATGAAAATGTACCACCATAAATAAAACCATTTTTTTCATATAAAATGTAGCAAATTTATTTATATTTTTATAAATAATAGTTTCTTTTATCGGTTTTTTGAGAAAGGAAATAATATTACAGCCCTTTAGGCGAGAGTGAAAGTGATATTCAGTTTTTTTTTATTTCCCACTAATTACATCATAAGAACTTAGCACGTTTTGGAATATCGCTCTTCAAATAATTCAATGTCAACGAAGGTTTAGACAGATTAAAATATAAATTGAGTTGAAATGTCATACGCGTACAACACGTTCATTGGGTCTGTCGAATTTTTCGGAAACGGAACTCTCACACGCATCTCGCGCGCGCATCGCGTTAACGCGTTCTATGGGCCGGCACCTTAAGTGTTATGTCTGTAGTCTAACCGTGCCGGATCGTACACCACGACACGGTATAGGAATAGCTCCTTTGGCACATAGTCGGATCGTACACCACGACAAGGCCTCGGCAACATTCCTCTGGGGGGCAAAGTATGACCGTGCCGGATCGTACACCACAACACGGTCTAGGACCAGAGAGGGTGACCTCTCCGGAACGAGCCTGGTTAGAGACTGAATTTTAGCCAGGTGAAGCTGTTCATTTTATAGCCGGAAAGCTCGTCGGCGTAGGAAGCTTTAGCGCTTTGAAGTGAGCTTTCAAAGGAGAATCACCCAGCCTGCTGAGTAAATCATGGTACAATAATACAAGGTAGGCTCACAAGGAAAAGCTCTGTTTCCATCTTGAAAAGCTTAAAGGCAATTTGTTAGAGAAAAGATCTGAGTGACGTCAGGGGAAAGCTTTTTTCCCTTATGAACTGAGATCTGAGTGACGTCACGAAGGCAGAGCTTTTCCTTATGAGCCTACCTTGTATTATTGTACCATGTGAGTAAATATTTATTTTTCCTGCAGCTTTGTTAGGAAATGCCTTTTAAGTTGAAACGGGTTACTTTAGTATTTTTCTAAGAGACGGTTCTTAGTAACGAACTTGGTTCCTTACAATTCGACCCCGGTCGATTATATTCTCTGGCGCTATATCAACTCGTTGGTTTATGTTGGGAAGCCGACCACTTTGGATGACTTCGAGGGCAACATGCGGGCCGATATAGCCGATACATCGCCAGAAACACTGGATCGGGTGGTGACAAATTAGATCTAGTGTATGCACCACTGTAAACGCAGCCGAGACGGCCATTTGAACGATGTCCTCTTCCATACTTAATAGCATGGAAGTAGCTTCAAAAAAAGCGAGAATTAATCATCTTTATTTGGTCACCCAAGGCAAGCCAGGACAAGTCGGACAGTTTTAAAGGAGTCGGCGTTTAGACACTTACGCATCGAACAAGTTTGCGATTACTAACTGCGGAGGATGGCTCCATAGGTTAGTTGGTCTATGAGACTAAATGGATCAATATCGCCAGGCAGATTTTATGACAGTAAGGAAATCCTATGGAATATGTATACATATGGTAATTTTACTGAAGGAGTAACCCAGAAAGAAGGATGTATCTTTATGAACGGCATTCATTCAGTATCGTCCAATGCACTTCACAGCTTTGCCGATGACAGTATTTTACTTCAGCGTTTTCAATAGTGTAAAGCTAGCAAAGCCTTCACGTCATGAATGGAGAAATAGACCACACGGTTTTCAGGGTGCCATAAACTTCTTTACTGATGGCTCTTAGCTCGATGGTCGGGTGGAAGGAGAAGAAATTAACCTGGCCCTCTTATGATCTCAAGTGGAACACTTCACAACTGAGCCCAGGGAGACAAGACCTCTCAGTTATAGTGTACTGATCGGACACTGTGCGATAGGGACGCATGCGCTCCGCTTGGGTCTTGAGACCTACGATTTTTGCAGAAGTTGTAAGAATCTGGACCAGGAGATAAGTGTACTACATCTCTTCTGTCACTGCCCGGCCCTAAGCAGAACGAGGCTAACAACATTTGATGAACCCTTTTTAAGCACACTTGCGGAAATTTCGAAGATTGGAATCCTGCAACTTAGAAAATTCATTACTGCCTCGAAATAGTTTAGCGAAGAAACGACACTTTAATATCAGGTTTAAAGTGGCCTAAGTGTATGAGCCTCCCTAAACCAACAGCTCAGCCATATCTAACTTAACCTAACCTAAGACAAGCATGTGTCAGACCGTGGTTGAAATTATATCTAATTCAATCAACAGAAACTTCGAATTCATTTTTGATTCTGAAAACAAGATTCGCGACAAGTTCAACGCATTCGTAAAGAAGTATTGCCTTATCTCCAACAAAATTTCCCCGGCCATTATTTTCTTGACTTTACGCCTGCTTCAAGCCTTACCTATGTCACATAACTCATCGAAAGTAGCGTCATATGAAAGTTCTGAAAAAAATCCGGTATAACGACAAGTGTTCCTCCAAAATATTAAAACTTCTGCTCCGTGGCATCACTTTTAACGCAGTATATGGCTAGCCCTATCGGCTCAGCTTGCAGCTCTACTTTTTCGTGCCCACATGGACTGTTTCATAAATAAAACAACTTTACTGTAGAAACACATTCATTGTATTCCTACGATTTTTCTCTTTTTGTCAAGAAATCGTAAGGTGGATTTATTTTAACTTTTCCGCTATCCCTCCTGGAATATATTCAAATTCGTTCAGTTACTTGCAGAATTCTCTTACCTACATATTGTACCTATCTCTATAATTTAGCTTACTACTAGATTTGTATAATATGAGGGACTGGTAGTACAAGGTGACTCCTAAACTTAATCCAGACTCATAAAAAAAACCTACAAATCGAATCGATCTAGAATATCGATGGCACCTTTTTGTCAAAATACACGAGGATGCATGCTTATGAAGAGAAAGCTCTTTTGGCCCTGGGAGGAAGAACAAGTGGAGGGTATTACCATTTACTTTTTCCTGTTTATTTACGCTATTTACTATAAAAAAAATTTAACCAAAATTGAACCTGGAAGAACCCTTTTCGGTTTTTGGCACACCTTAAGCAATATCTTAAATCCCAACCACCAATTGGCAAGGCTTAACTCTACTAAGAAAAATTTACAACAAAATTGCTGCAAACATAGCAAAAAAAATACAAAAAAAAAAATGTAATCCCCTAATTGACCTCAACCCCAAAAGTCTCAGCTTTCGAAAGTTTCAACAAAGGATAAAGGATGCTTTGTTAACTTCGAGTAAAACGATATTTCTGTCCGCCCCCAAACACAAACACGCACACACTCATAACACACAACAGCAAAAAAAACCCTAAACTAAATCCCAATGTGCGTCATACATTAAGCAAATCGAGAATAAATTTTGGAACCCATCTTTCGGAAATGCTCCAGAGTTACCATGTAATCTGCTTAAAAAACTTTCGTGTGTGTCGTCTCCGTGTATACACGCTCGTATATCCTTTTCGAATTGATGTAAATGAATTCACCCCTAAATACGGCCTTAAAAAATTCTTCTGTTGCATATTTAAAATCTAATACGAAATATGAGCTTGTTTCACGTGAAAAGGTATTTCCTAAAGGGGATTTGAGCCCCACCACCACTGCCGACCAGAATCCCTTATTTGGGCTTAAGCCATCATGTCCCTAGGCCTTTTTTCGAATGCGGTCCTTCGTCATCTTCATTGAGGAAACTGAATGGTGTTTTTGGGGGTGTCCTGGCCCTACCACATTTTCACAGTTGTTAGTAATTTGAATGTAGCATCCCCCCAAAAATACAAACAGGATTTTTGTTTAATTGATATTTACAGCGTGTCCTTGCTATACGATTTTCTTGTTGAGGTACATATCTGTAAAAGTCCCCCTTTTTGTTTTTAGAACACACACATACACCCAGACAAACATTATAGTAGAAATATTGCAAACAAGGGGCAGGACTCGTAACTGCCATAATGTGCAGCTGGGACAACTGAGGAGCAGTTCAGGCCGTATCCATCCGGTCGGGAATTTTTCTCTAGAGACTGAATATCCTTGTTTTGCTTGAGCTTCCTGCGATATGATGAATGCCAAGTTCATGGAGCTCAAAGGTAGAATGCTGGTTTCGCTACCGGCAGGAAGTAATAGGGATAACCTTATAACTGTTAACAAGTAAAGTTTATTTACTGTTTAAGGTCAGGGCGAGGCTTTATGGATGAAGTATTTCGCCTCATTTTGTGAAATATTTTCAGTATTTTTGTCCTGGTGGAAAAATAGCCCCTGGGTACTTGGGGTGTAGCTTATGTTCTTTGATGTGCTTTGAGTGTGGTACGGCTACAGAGAGGTGGAGTTAGTCGATGGCAAGTAACATTGTGCCTTTTGCAAGTCATTTCACCTTGCATTATAGATAGAAGAATGTCAGTTAATTTTCGTGACAGGTAGAATTTCTAGAATCATGATATTTTATTTATGTATGAAAGGTTTTGACGAAGGCAATCAAATTTTATGCAGGTTAGAGGTTAAGGCACTCGAATACCATAGCAGGAGTGGTTTGATTTCACGCAGCGCTATTAACCTTCGTCTTTCTACTTGTCCCATCCAGATACTATTTCTTCATTCTTGACTTCCCTCTTTACAGCAATTCCCTGCCATTTCGATAACCATAATATAATAAGCGAAAAAGCCATCTGCTGTTCAAACACCGAAGTCAACGTTCTGCTGGCCTTAGTAGCCTACGAATTAGGGCGCCCAACTGCCATCCCAGAGGTCCGTGACTCGAACCCACTCCGTGGCATGGTCCTTCATTTTTTGGCTTCTCCCAGCTAGAAAAATTGCCTTTTTTCTTGTTTCTCCCCTTTCCAAAAAATTCCCTGCCCCTTATCCTGCCATCGCCTGGAAGCATAAAAGGAGGAAGCCATCTCCTGTTCGTTCACTGGATGGGATTGGATGGAAAAAAATCACGTTCTGGCATTGGCAGTTCTTTTATTATACTCTCTAGTATTTTCCCAGCTAGAGATTACTGTCCGACATTACATTCAATGGTAGAACCTTGACTCTGCAATCAATGGTAAAACCTTCGACAGAACAAAAGGGCTTATCCCTGTGCTCTAGCCCCCCGTATTAAAAAAAGTTGAAAATATAAATTCAAAAATCAATACTGGTTCAGATATTCTTCGTTATATGTATTAACATTTATTAGCAATTTCTCTGCCAAAATTGTCAGATGTCAGATTTTAAGTGAGCAAAAAGCGCACATTGCAGAACAGCTTATGGAAAATTAATTTTTCATAAAAATGGAATAATATTGATTCAATTTAAATAATACAATAGAAATCGTGCCTTGAATTCTTTCTATATTTTCTATAGAGTATGCAAATGGGAAATTTTGTCTCGCTTTTACAAAGATGTGCTATATGTGTTTTGGGGTATATAGTCTGAAAAGATATGCAGAAATTAATGATGGAATGTTATTGATCTTTAATAAACCAAATCGTAATGAGACAACGAAACCAAGTAATATTTAAAAATTTTCGTGACCTTTACGAAAATTCTAATTTAATTTAAAGTGGAGATTAAGATTTAGTAACCTATCTCTGAAATCCCTCAGCAAAAAAACAATATTGGATAGGCCACGATTACAAAAAGAGTTTGTAAGAGGTCCCTCTTTTTTCTTTTGAGCCCGTACAATGTCGTACTTCAAATGAGGCAAGGTGTCATTGTAATGCCAAAATGACAAAAACAAACAAATCAAATAAAGGAAAGAAAACAAATACCAACCTTTTTTACAACTTTGATTCTAGTATTCATTAAACTGCCTCAGGGTAGGCAAAAAAGCTATGTCTTCACAATGTATATTGATATTTTACGATATTTCACTCGCCTAATTTCAACAACTTCGCCTAACGTCATTTCATGTTGGAATTTCACTGCCTCAAACAATTTTTCTCTAGTACAAAATTTCACTCCCTCAAAAAATGTAAGAAAGGTTTCTGCAGTTCGTATTTATTATCACACAATCATTTATACATGTGTAGGTCCACGTTCATATACCAGTAGGACATTATTTTTCAATCGGGATATTTCAAAAAATGTAGGCTTCAGTACAATTTATCATGATGTAAGGGACAAATATACTTCCTCGTGTAAGTCCGGCTCAATCCCATTCCAGGCCACGAAGGTCACGATGTTTTGGCTTTGGTAGAGGCTAACTCATTACTTGTTGTTCCGGAACATTTTTGCAGCTTAGCCAGCTACCATGTATGTAACATCAGGAATTGGATCAACCAGCTATCTGCAGGCTAGTACGTGCCTGCTGCATGCTAGGTGCGCGTGAGTTTTATTTTTACTCATTTTTCCTAGACAAAAGGCAGTAAAATTGGGGCTTTAAAAAACTGTATGGGACGAAGAAGGTGACCATGAAGGGTGCCAATAGCATACTGAGTAGAAAGATTCTCGTACGATTGCGTAGATCAAGCAGCATCGGACGTGGTTAGTACTTAGCTAGGGAACTGCTTGACCTATGACAATCCGAATGCATTTATAAAATCTTCATGATTGCAGCGGCAGGCAATTTTTTTGATTTTCGTGCCTGTGGCAGGACTGTGCATGCCGGTCGCAGGCGAAGTTTTATATTTTCGTGCCTGTGATGGAAGCGTACATGCTTCTGGCGGAAGCGGGCGTGCTTCTAGCGAATCAAATTTTAGATTTTCGTGGATATGGCCAAGGCGCCCAAACTTATAGGGCGACTTATTTGTTCACTATGCGTGCTAAATGCTGGAGCGTGCGTGCTTGTAAGAAAAATAACCAACTAAATTATTTTTACTTGGGGATTGATTGTTTATTTCACATGACTATTTGTGATATTACCTATAAAATATTGATTTTTTTTAAATTAGAGACGACGCAGTTTACCTACACGTGTATATGTACGGTTTTATTTTTATTAGATTCTAACATACCAAAGTCTTCTTTCTCACCATTTCCAAATAAAGACAGATCTATTCACTGTAAATGCAAGGGTTTAAAAGGAAGGATTCTATTACGTAGTGCAAAATCAACTAGCTCTATCCCCCACTCGTGAAAAACTTTATGTAAGTAAGTAAGGCAGTAGGCGTGGAACAAATTTAGATGCAGTCAATCATATTTAGCTATGACATCTTCTATTTTAACCTTCGAAACCTCTTCCAAGCCCTGTACGAAAAAGTTTTCAAATATACATATCTCGATATCAAATTCTGTACTTTCTCTTTTAATGTATCTACAAGATTTGCTCCAAGTCCATACAATGCCACTACATTCTGGTTGTCCTCAATGTTGTGTGACCTGATACCTACAGGAGCATCCGGAAAAGGAGCATCTTTGGGCATATTTCAACCAGCCTACATGTACCCATTAACCTAAAGTCAAAGATTACCCTAATTTCTAATATTCTAATAATCACTGGGATTTTGCATGGCTACTTTTGCCGACGTTTTTGCATACTTCCTACTTCTGTGTAAAGCTAAATCTCAGAGTAAAGCCCACTCCTATATTGTTAACGCTTGATAGTGTTTAAAATAAGAGCTTTCAGAGCCCACACATGTCTCCCGCCAGCCCTGACGGTTGTGGCTCACCCGGCTGCTAAAAAACATGAATGAACTCATATAACATCCAGAAGTTCAAACGCGAAGCTCACTGCCTCCTACTTATGCATCCACCAGACTACCCTTAACCTTTCCTATTCTTTTTCTATTTTCAGGTCAAGCTTACTACTAGACATTGCACCATGAGTTGAAGGACATGACGGTCTAGTGGTACAAAGGATGATTCCTGAGCTTAGCCATGCCACAAAAAAAACATACGAAGCTATCATCTCACGTCTCAAACCACGGTATCGTTGTTGCAATTTAACAAAAAAGCTCTAAGATTAGCTTTCGAAATATCTCGAGATTTGAGATTTTGCACATGGCGAAGGCGGTGTAAAGTTATCAAACAACCCCAAAACTTGGATTTTATAACGGTGAACTAGGTTGATACTTATGATAAAATTTCAATTAAAGATTAACTTGGTTGATGTATCTATTCCGTGGATACATAAAAGCTGCTTTTCTGGAGTGCAAAGCTGGCTCCCTTGTATTTTAGTAAACTTTCAAACAGCTTTTTCCACTATAGGAGCACGCTCTCGTCTTTAAAGGGTAATAAAAAGGCAATAAAAGGGCAATAGAAAGGTAATAAAATGGTAATAAAACAGAGCATAATAGGTGGTATTCTCGTTGGCGAGTGACGTGACTATTAGGATCGCGATGGAATAAAACTGTCGATACCAACACACATATCGAGGAAAATGCCACTTCACATGCCACCTTGCGACAACTAAATACGAATCTTGTAAGATTGATTTAAGTAACAACAATTATTATTCACTTAACGATTGCTGCATGATGCTAAAATTACTGTGTTAGAATATAAACTCTTAAGTTCAGCTACCCCTGTTCATATTTTTGCTCTTAAACCCCAAAAATCCAGTTTCAATGTTATCTGCTCCATCTTTACCATAATCTGAATATTAAAACCAGCATCAGATGTTAAAAGTCGACTTCCTATGCATTTTGCCCATAATTTTCCATTCTACTACCAAGGGGAAAAAAACTCAAGTCTACTCGAGGATAACATCTGCCCCAGCTTTCATAGCTACACATAAAATGAAATCCGCTTGGTTTTCAACTCAAGTCTCTTCAAAATTTCAGATTTGTAACACGTTTCACATAAAAAGAAATTGGGGGATTGTATAATTATAATAAGTTTTCAGGTATCATATAAATAAGGATCTTCTGATTTAGTTGTGACAAAATCATTTCAATAAAATGCGGAAGGAATTCTTATGCATTTCCGGGACATCCATAAAACATTAAAAGGACATTATCTGATATATTCTTTAAAAAAAAAAGATTGTCAGTTAAATCGCTTGCACATAAATTATCGATATAATAGAATCCGATTTGGTATTCGTCAATCATAATAGATGTGTTTTCCTTGGATTGGTTATTTTTCGATTTTTATTCAGGAACGTTTTCGCTGTGAACCTATCAGGGAAAATTTTTGGAAAAGCACTTTCTGATACCAAATCAAATTTTTGCGTTAAATCCTCACATACAGACAGCAAACCTCATAAAAGCGTCTCGGAACTAAGTCCTTAGGGCTTTTTAGGAACCAACATGGTGTGGTTTTTATTAAAAATTCTGGTGAAAAAGAAAATGCGAATTTTGTTGTTGTTGTGTGGAACGTTTATTTCCGTCCACACACAAAAAACAAAATTTTTCTCTCTAGATTTTCAACAAGCAGAAACCACTTTGAAACCCAAAGCACCAACAGCACACACCTTATACACCTCCTTCCGGAAAACGCGATGAAAAGGGAATTTCTTATACACTCCCACCCTCTGGTTCCTAGCACGATACATACAAAAAAAATCCTTCGCTTATATAAAGAACATAAGGACTTGAGCTGGGAAACGTGGCGAAGCACGGATCCCAGATCACCTTACCACCCAGGGTGGTGGGGTTATTTAGGTTAACTCAACTCCTACTAATCCCATCAAGGCTATTACGGAAACCATTTTTCTAATTATCCATCTTAACGCTTCCAGGGGGAAGCAATGCTTTCTTCCAGCCACGAACACATCCAACATACCCAACTCTGTCATCCCTAATTGATAAATTCTGAAATCCGGATTTTTCTATTTTTTTGCTGGATTTCTCCTAAGAAGGGCTAAGCTACAGCAACACGAACGGGGATATTTTTAGCACAAGAGACAGCCCAGGTAATTCCGTGAAACGACTTCTGTATCTATCCAAAATGATGATAAATTTGGCGGGCGTAGTGGTGTCATTGTCATTTCACCTGTCTCCAGAAATATTGTCCTGCTTTAAATGCCACCTCTGCACTCCTGTCGGAAATTCTCCTTTTTGACAGTTATACCGATGTTTTATGACCTACGGGGATACGCAATAAATGCGAAGTGTGTTTACCCGGCGAATGATGAATGACTTGTAGACAACGGCCCCGAACTCGGGATATTATTTTGTTAGGGAATAAATTGTATTTTTACGTTTGCACATAGTATAAAAAGGACGAGGGGGTTTTATTATCCCAGTCGGGGGATTCGCAAGAAACAACATAATATTTTCGGTGAGGAAGGATCCATCTATATATTTTCACGAAATACTTTATTATCTTTTTCAAAATTCTTTTATGTTCGTTTGTTGGTGGTGAAATGTATCATAACGCGTTGACTTTAAAGAATTTAAGTAGCAGTTGCGAGTTTTTTGGTACGATTTCTGCTCAATTTCAATTTTACAAGCAGAAATATTGCACTTCAGTTTTGATATATTTCTTAATAGACTAATGAACTGGCGAATTCATAGAATAAACTAAGGGCCTGTTCTTCATAAAAGTTTACCACTCCCTAAATGGGCAGGGTCTACTGTATAAATGTCGCAGGGACCAACATTAATAAATCTAATTAGCCCCACTACTTTACTTTCTGTAAAACTAACTCTGCGTAAACATTTTGTGCTACTATACCATGCTTCCATAGCAACTTCTTCAACTACGGCAAAATAGCATTCACGAAAAGACACCAATCACTAACTAAAATATGAAACCCGACTCCATCTCCAAAAATATCCAAGCTATTGGTCCATTAATCTTTTATGCAGGGCCTAGGAGTCAAAGTTGGGAAAAAATCGTTGAAAAATCTCACAGCTTTGCATTTTCGCATGAATTTTCGCAGGGGTCCCGCATGAAGCACCTCGAACACCGATTTTTTAAATTCAAAATGGCCGCTGAAATATGGTTGAATTTGCCAATTTTATTCCGATAACAATGAAAGTGAGTATCTAGGGGTTTTAAAGGTCGCACATAATGAATTTGTGGTCAAAACTTGTAAATTCAAAATGGCAGTGGCAATATGGCCGACGAATTTGAAAATGGTGTTCCCATTCAAATCAAAATCGAAATCTGGGGTTATTAAGGGTAGCAAATATTCAGCGTATTTAGTAAGATATGTACTAGTATTTTGAAAGATGTGAGCTGTGTGAGGACCTAGTCTACCTTTTTATTTTTTAATGGTATTAAATAATACCATATCACAAAACATGACTTTTTAAAGTATTGGGTTTGGGAAAAACATCGTTTTTTGATTAAATTCAACGTCATTCCATTTAGGGGGTCAATATCCCCGCACCATGATCCCTCGTGTAGGAATTGCCAGAGAGTGCTATTGCTATGCCTGGACTTATATGGTGGATACATCAAACCTTCCCAACCAAACACTCAATTTTTATGCGCCCTCAAGGAAGAGTGTGTTTGGGCATTGTCGTGATGGATGGCAACACTTATTAAATTCGGACCATTTTCGTTCAATTGTCTAGCGGTACTTCCTAATGGTTCATTCTCTTCCAGTTTTCCGACGTCAATTCTTGCTTCTTTCCATCTTCATTCCTTGTCTACGGCTTTGATGCTTTCGTTTGTCGTTCGTGTCATCACCGGTTATCAGACGTTTCAGAAATTCATCGTTCATTGCACTCCAGCGACGTATATTTAGGCACGACTGGAACTTTTTGGCCAGGGGTAAAAACTAAAAACTCGCATCACACGTACTTTTGTTGCGCATCCTTTTCTGGGCACTTGTAGCCATGTAGCTGGTAAGACCATGGCAGCTTGTGGTCGAGCTCCAGCAAGATGTAGCAATATATAATTAATTCTACCCTTCAACAGACAAGCGACCGACGAACGGCACAAGTAAGTACCCTTGCTCCCTACCCTCACTCGAATCTCAGACCTGCAAGTGTCATGGCCAAAATCAGTCGGTTGATGTAATTTGCCCCTTCTCAAAAGTCCTAACACTTTGACGAAGACAAATTTTTATTGACTCTGATGGTTGCAGCAATTGTAATGACGGGAAATATCCCTGAGAATGTGGTGATTGAGCGCGCGCATCCGGAATCCCGTTGCGTTTCAAGTCAAGCTTTGTTATTGACTTCTGTTATATTCGCGCAACTCCACCGTGTCGTCTGGTCTCAAGTCCAGTTAGTTTTTTTATGTGACAGACTAGAGGCTAAGGGAAAGTCCCTTTGTACTGTCGACAATCTATTTTTCGTATAGAATGTCGAACAGCAGCTCTAGCCGTTATATAGAGCGAAGAGAAGGAAGAAACTGTCACAACCTAGCCTCGCGCCTGGTGGAGCGAGGAAGGACTAGGGAAGGCTATGACAGGTGGAATCAGGAATGTAAAGAGGGAAGAAGAGAGAGAAGGAAAGTTATGTAGGTGGGAAAGTGGAAAAAGCGAAGGACCGTGGGGCTGGCCGGGATTCGAACCCGGGACCTCTGGGATATCAGTCAGACGCCTTACCCCTAGACTACCGAGGCCCCCATTAACAGAGTTAATAACAATTTGGAATGATTTCTGCCAATTCGTGGATTACAAGAGGCTCTCATCATCTTAATCACGCTTGGCTCAGTGAACGCGCAATCCTCGCCGCAAAGAATATCGATGTCAAGGCATTGAATTTCACAATTCAATTGCAAATTGCCGGAGATTTAGTGTCATGCAAATCAATTGATTCCGTACTTATCAAGATAATGTCGTGAATTAACCGACGGAGTTTATGAATTCCTTGAATATTCCCAGATTTCCACTCCATAATTTGCAACTCAAAAACGGTGCGGTCATCATAAAGACACGTTTACATTCCAAAGTCAACACGGAAGTGCACTCCAGCAAGTATTTTATAAAACAGTTGCATTTTGACCACTCATCTCCCGGGGCTATAGTTTTTACACCAGTATTACGAAATATTAAGAGGGTGGTACGAGCTTCCATGAACTCGAATGCGTAGGAGCCCGACTATACCTCGTTCAACTATGCCCGACCATAGTCCCAAAAACATTAGCAGGAGTTTGGCCTCGGCATAAATTGATAAACAACTTTCTTATTTTTATTATAAAAGTTAAATTGTTCATCTTAGTACATTCTAACTAAGAAAAAACATGAAATCCATAACGTAACTTCTTCTTCAGGAACTCAAATGCTCCATAAGTGTAAAAACAACTTCAACCCCTTTAACACTATCTCATTCGGAACATCAAACAACATTTTCAAATGCCACGCATCTCCTTAAGTGTCCTACGCGAAAACCCACAAGCAAATGAGAAATTAGCTCCTTTACAGACTTTGAATGGCATAAATAAATTAACCCTTTAAATTTGAGCATGTCCTCAACTAATAAAACTTAATAATTCACAGCAGAAGTGGATGATAACTTATATATACTTTCTCATAGTACAACTGTCTATGCAATCTGAAGTAGCAAAGGTGCTCAGCTGCAATTATATTAGAGGATGGTTTCTTTACAGCCAGCACGAACAGCTGAAAAATTCCATAGTGGATTTATCTTTAATTCTGAAACATTCTAAAAATATCGAGGCACGTACACGACAATCTTGAGAGCATGCCATGAAATTTTCTAATCATTTCTCAAGGAGCACGTTCCTGCAGAAGTGTTACAGGACACTTTGTTCTTGTGCTTTCATCAAAATAATGGATGAATTTAGTTTAGTCACCTTTATGACTTTAATGAAGGGATAAATTTTATTGATCGATAAAAATTATGAGTTTGGGGATGAGCAGAGACAGGTGAAGGTTGTATGAAGTGAGATATCAGTTTTTGATACATCTTTTTTTCAGCCATCTATATCTGGATTTTAAACGTTTTGATATTTTTTGTGTTTTATCACGTGTTTTGTGGTCATCTACGTCGTTGTCTAGAACAATTACTTCTACACCATAGGCCAAGCTTAGTTATTTTAGTCACAGTGGCGTAGGTAACCCTGAGGGCCTTGTATCTAGATTCCTTGGGTGAGGAGGGTGAAGAATTACCCTGAAGAAGGCCCTAGATCAACAAGACTTTCAAACTCAACTAAACATCCTAACAATAAACAAATCAAAGACCTGTAGAGCGGTAATGGTCATATATTAAAAAACTTACAGAGGAGGTTGGAAGCTTGATCATGTCGTGAAATTGTGTCATTTGCAGCAAAGTTTGCTCCTCATATAGAAAGAATATCGTGCAAATATCTCTATTAGGCGCTAGTTTAACAAGGCAACGATAGTGAAACCATATTCGAAAGATCATCAAAGGAGATAAGAGTCTACTTAAGGTTTACGACATAAACACGAAAATAGGCTTAGTTAGCTCGACTAGCATCCCAAGGGTTCGTGGTTCAATTCCACGCAGGGAAATGGTTCTTTGTCCTTCCACTTTTCCCACCTAGATCTCTCACTACTATCGTTCCGATTACATCAGCAAGCAGTTTTATTCCACCGATTTTTATCCAATGCTACCGAGAAAGAACGCTTACTTCGGCCTTCGGCGATGGAATTTAAGTAAGGCCCATTTTACACGATGAAACACGAAACGAAACAAAGTTTCCTGCAATCGTTGATTCCCTTTTGCAGTTTCGTCCCATGTCTACAGGGGTAAGCTCTTGCAGCAAATAATACCTCAAACTTTATTGCTCATTACCCATCGCCCCACACACCCGTAGCTTTGTTTTGAGAACTCGAGTGGCCTTTTTTGTTTTTAATTGCTCTTTGTTTCTTCATTCCCTACGAAAGAGGAAACCAGATAAATCAGAGAAACAACGACTACAAATCTGAATCTGTCCAAACTTTCCTACAAAGTTGCTTCAAAAGTTTCATGGGATTGTTTCGTGTTCCCTCAAGAAAATTTTTGTTTCGTGTTTCATCATGTAAAATGAGCCTAAATAGGTAAACAAGATAGAAGGTAAGTTATTTAGGTGGAAGAAAGTGGAAAGATGATGGACCATGACGCAGAGCGGATCGAACCACGGACCTTTGGAATGGTTGCCTGGCGTCTTAACTCATATGCTTCCAAGCCCCGCAATATTCCGGCAATGATGCTCGATAGTACACTCTTTGATATGATAGAAGATTGAACAGTCAACACTATAAAAAACTTGTTCATTTAAAATTGAAGTCCATTTGCACTATGAAGGCTATTTGAAAAGGTTACATGAGAAAATTGTAAAAAGGAGACTACAATTGTGGCCAAATTGTTCCTTAAGCGTAATAGTGTGTCTTTCGCCCACTTAGCCTTCTGAATTTGTGGCAAAATACGATTTCTACAGAAATGTTGGAATTAAGAAGAATTCGTTTTGAAATTGTAAAAAAAAACAAAAGAAATGACTTTTATAAAATTTAAAAAAAAATGTATCAGACCTCGAACATGACAAAAAACCGTGCATATACTTCCACTTTATATAGTAGCTGATGCCCTCGTCGGCGGAGAAACATGTTCTCGTCCTCCCCCGATTTTGAAGAGATTAATTTTTCAGGAACTCCTTCTATATAAAATTCATGGTTTAGTCCAACCTTGTGCCCGCGGGCGCATATGTGCCCACGAAGATATTTAATTGTGCCCGCGACAAAGTGCTAAAATTCGAGAAAAAAAAACAAATCTTAAAAATAAAAAAAATTTAAAAGTTACTTTAATTTTAACAATTTTGCTAGATGTAGGGAGAAATTCGCTAAATTGGCTACACTAACATCTGTCTAATCCACCAGGCGAATTAGACCTTTAGACCCTAACTTTGTCGGGTAGGTCCCAAGATTTGGTTGTATTTTTATTGTTTTTCTCGCTAAGTAGCTTTGAGTAAAACTGACTTACTTAGTACGAAAAGCAATAAAATCGCGGCCAAACCGCCATTCAATATGAAAGAAGCCTACAATCATGTCTTTCCCGGCGTCTTTATTGTATTATTATAGTAGTATAATATTAGTTGTCACAGCGAGCGGTCGTTGTAAACTCTTACTGTTATCATCAGGTGCTACCAATGTGTTGTGTTGTTTTTACCACTGACTTGTGCCCGCCAGTTTGTTTTGCAATCTCGAATGCGCCCGCACCACAGAAAGGTTGGGAACCCCTAGTCCATTCAAAACGCGCGTTTGGGTGTTCCAAAATAACACCGTTAAGAAAATCGAACCCTAAACGTTTTTGGGGTCGCTGATCACGAAAATCGGGGTCCCGCGGTCCTAAAACATGGGCGTCACGCTTTAAAATGCAAAAAAACTAATGCAATGAAATACACTTTTTTTTAATATTTATTTGCGAAGGTGGTTGATTTGTACTAAATGAAGGCGAACTTTATGATAAGGGGTAGTCCTAAAGGGTTGAAACCACCCCTAAATCGGCTAAAAATAGAAAAACAAGTAAACATTTTTTTTTAAATTTCATGCCTCAAATTCGATTGTGGGCGTACTGTCAGGCAAAAATAAATAATTTTCAACCCGTAAGGGATTAAAACTACCCCTACAATTATAAAAATCAACTTTATATAAAAAAAATAAAGATTTTCGTGATCAGCGACGCGACCCCAAAAACCTTTAGGGTTCGATTTTCTTAACGGTGTTATTTTGGAACACCCCCCCCCCTCCCCGTTTTGAATGGACTAGTTTTTATGTTTGGCTGGAGGATATCCAGACTGCTAAGGTGAACTGACCCCGGAGCACTCGACATGCAACTAGCTATGGGAGAAACAGTCACTCCTCACCCCCACACCATACTCTCCCAAACTGTGTCGCTGTGTAGTATTAATGGTCATGATGTAGCAAACTACCACAAGAAATTCTAAGGACAAAAATGGTTTCTTCTTGATTAACGTCTATCATAATCAATTACGTGTTTGAGCAGAATTTTTCATCTGTGTCAGTCATTGCACAATTTTGGATGGTTTGGATTACGTAACAGCTGATCACATCTTTTACGGTATCGCAAAGGTTACTTGGAATATTTATTTTCCCATTTCTCTTTCAAACTATTTCTATCGCCAATATCAAGAAACAAGTCAGAAAAATAATCTGGCCTCAAGTCACGTTGAAGATAGGCACGTAAGGAGACTATTTTGAGATTAGAGTACAGCATGAATGACCTAGGGCAAGGCTTTACTTCAGCGGCACACTCGCAACACAACAAAACAGTGTCAAAAATAATTCGCCAAGTATTGACGATTGCATTCATCGGAAGCTTTGCTATTTGAAAGGTATTGCAGTATTCAAAGAGTCAGAAATCGAGGCTTTTTACAGAGTGCGGCACCCTGTACCTATCTCACTAAAGCGAACTTAGCTTAGCATGGATTAAGACCGCAGCAATTTTATGTCAGTAAATGACGCTTTTCGAGGGGGTAATACACGACAGCTTACTCTCTAGCTTGTCGGAAAGGTAACTCGGCTTCAGGAAGGCTGCGGGAACGGATGCTGTCAATATAGTGACTAGCCTAGCAAGGACCGCAATGTATAGGAATAAGAGTTGCGCATTGATAAGCCTTGAAGTGAAAAATGCTTTCAACACTGCGAGGTAGAGCAAGATCGTCTGTCGAGGCTTTGATAAAGCTGGACTGGATACATCGAAGTATGTCGTACTAATAGTGATAAAATTCTTGCAAGTAGGACCCTACGCTGCAAGTTAGATGAGGGAGTGTGGAACTACAGAACAATCTGCCCAAAGATGATCCCAAAAATGATCATGTATGATGAGTCGCTACAGCTCCCGCGAGAAGCGGTGGCTATTGGAAACGCCGAATGGGATGATATCGGGGTCGCGGTAGCAAGAAAACGACTCGACAAAATCGAGATATTCGAGAAAGAAGCAATATCGGAGATAAAGACGTGGCTCGAGAACGTTGGTATTTTGCTAGCTGAGTACAACACGGAAGTGGTGCAAATCAGCAAGCGGAGAAAAATGGAGACCATAGCGGTAAAAGTAGATGACCAGGTCATCCGCTCCCAGCCTGCAATTAGGTCGAAATATCTAAGTGATGATTGATCGAAGGCTCAACTTGGGATGTACTTGACAGGCATGGCGGAAAAAGCTTCCACCATCAGCGCAGCCACTGGCCGGTTGATGAAGTAAGCTGCTGTGCCGTTTGGTGCTTCTGTTACAACGCCCTTGTTGTTATTGAACGGGTTGACGTATTTTTTTTTTTTTTTATGTGGCAGTGCTAAGCTCAGGAGTCACCCTTTGTACTACTAGTCCGTCATGTCATTTGTCACGTCATGGTGCAATGTCTAGCAGTAAGCTTAGTACGGTGGAGGGGTGGGGGGAGTATAGGTTAAGGGTTAAAAGGTGCGGGGGGGTATTGAAGAAGGTGGTGATGAACCCTGCGTTTGAACTCTTGGATGTTGTAGGAGCTCGGAAATACTGACTGCGACAGATTATTCCACAGTCGAGTTGTTCTATTAACAAACGAATTCATATCTTGTTGAGTGCGTGAAAGGGGTAGTTGCAGGTGAAGGGAATGAGACGAGTGGGCTAATCTGGTGATTGGCCGTGAAGGCAGGAGAGCGTTTAACTCGGAGGAACAGTCACTATGATAGTAGCGATAAAATTTTGTCGGTGCTGATACATTCCTACGGTGGCTCAGGGGGTCGATGGTGGAGCAGGCGGTGTCGTCATCAATTAACTTGAGTGCCCTTTTTTGGACCTTATCTAACCATGCCAAGGTGGTTATTAGGGCGCCGCCCCAAACGAGGAAGTTATATTCGAGAAGAGGCCTAATGTAGGATGTATAAATAACAGCACGGGCCGATGGCTGGAGGAGGAACCTGCACCTCTTAAGAAATCCCAAGCACTGGGATGCTTGTTTGGCGATTTGGAATATGTGGTCATTCCATCGCAAGTCTTTGGCTAATGTCACGCCTAAGATGTGTAGGGATGGGTCGGCCATTAGTTGAACTTCACCCACTTTCAAAGGTGGAGAGGTGTTGAACTTCTTTTTGGAGATAAGACAGTACTTGGTTTTGTCGGAGTTGAATTCAACACGATTCTTCTCTCCCCGCTCTAGAATCAGTTTAATGTCGTTATTAATCGACTTGGACATTAGTTCGCGATCATCAAGACAGGATGTGGCATGAGTCTGTCTCGACGCTGTACGAGTAACGTAGAGTACCGTCGTCAGCGAAGCTGAGAAGTGGGTTGGAGGGGATTGAAAAAAGGTCATTTATAAATATGAGAAATAGGGCCGGTGATAAAATTGACCCCTGGGGGACCCCAGAAACTCTCAATCCACTTCTGTAGAAGTGAGTCAACTCCAATAGCTTTGAGTTTAGCTAACAGGGCTGAGTGCCAAACTCTATCGAAAGCCTTGGAGATATCTAGAGCAACCGGACTAGACTCACCGAATCCATGCAGACTACGGCTGAGGTGTTCTGTAAGACAGACTAAAATATCGCCAGTGGATCTTTTTTGTCGGAAGCCATACTGTCTGTCGTTTATGAGTAGGTTGGATTCTAGATATCCCATAAGCTTTTTGTTGATTATCGTCTCCATGGTTTTAGAGAGAATAGAAGTAATTGCTATTGGGCGGTAATTGGAGGGAAGGCTGGAATCACCTATTTTTGGTATGGGCTGAACATGGGCAAGTTTCCAAGAGTCGGGATAAACTCCGGAGAAATATGACCGGGAAAATAATTTTCGCAGAGGTTTAGCCAAAGGTGAGGCGCATTGTTTTAAGACGATAGGGGGTATATTATCGGGTCCAGTGGATTTGTTGGCATCGAGCTCTTTGAGGCACCTGTACACCTCGCGAGTCCTGAAAAAAAACCCTGTCCATTGAATGGGCGTTACGCTCGGAAACAGGGGGTAACACATCAGTTTCGAGTAAAGAAGAATTCGAAGCGAACATAGATGGTAATAAATTATAAAGATGCTAATAAATTATTAATATTACACCGACCCTAATCTAGGTTCAGAATGGATCGCGGACGTGTAGGACTTTTGGGTGCATCGTTAGAGTTATACAGTCAAAAGAGCGAAAAATGTGAGGCAAAAATGTTCTTTTACAAAATTACAAACTTTGAAGAGCAGATATCTCGAAATCTATACAATATATCGAACAACTTGAAGCGAAAACCCGAAAAAATATTGATGTACCTATTTACATCAATATATTTTTTTTTTTGGCAAGCTTTATTATTCTTGTCAAAATTTGTTTCCAAAAGGAAAATTTTCTCAGAAAGAAATTATCTATGTACATATGTACAATTTATTTTGTATAAGTAAAATAAAAGTTTCAAAATTACGCTTTAGTCCTTGATAAATAAAATAAAAACCATTTTATATCTTCGAAATTAAAATTTCAAAATGAATTAACTTCACTATCTGACAAATTGAAACATCATATTTAACCGCAATTCAAACCCTTATAAAAAATCCTGTCAGTCAAGGGCCGCCAACAAGCTAATATTTCAAAAATTCACAATGCGATCCCTTAAACTCTTCACTACATGCTTAAAACAGCACAACCTCTGCTCTGTGTCCTTGCAAGAGAAAATAATTCCCGACATTAAAAATTCAACGAAAATTCGGATCAGACATGACTGCTTTATAAAATCATTTCAGGCAGGACCAGCTCTCCTCCCTTATCTATAATGGAAAAAATTTGCATAATTCACTGGGAAGTTTACCTAGAAAAGAAGACCTCATTAAACAAATGCCATTCATTTGCCTGTGCAGTCGAAACCTTTATAAACATTTCCTCCTGTTCCTCGTTAAATGCTATCAATTTATTTTTCCTTTTTTTATAAAATTGAAATCCTGGAACATCGCTGTTCATTCATTACAAATTCCAAAAAAAAGTTTATAAAACAACCCTCCGCTTCCACCCCCTATCTGGTGAAGTATTATTTTAAACGAATCAATAACGTCTCCAGTTCGGCTTAGTTTGTTTTGTTGTACGACGTTTTTCGCGTTATAAATATTTCAGCAATTCGTGGATCATTGAAAATATTTTTCGTATTTGGGCACGTGTGCGGGGGAGGATTCCGTTGATTTAAAACTTATTCACTCAACCCCCACTTGTTGACTTTGTGCAGAGAATAGGGCAGAAAAATACTTTGTTCTGCTTACTGGGGAACGGGGAAAGGGGGACACAGAAAAGTACTTTATTTACCACAAGAACGAAGACAAAAGTTGCAAATTAGTTTGCAAACTCCAATATGGCAAGGAGCATTATTTTTCAATCAAATTTCCGACTTTTTAAGAAAATGAGAAAGCGCAAAAAGAGGCTTAAAAATTGCTTAAAAATTTATCCAGCTACAAGCTGTCATCGCAGGCATTTTATCTTAATTAAGCGAAACCAGAGAGGGGGCGAAAAAAATTGTTATTATATCGCCCTGCAACAACAGAATGCACTCTAATTTCGTGTCCTGCCCAGTAGCTCAATTAAGGGAAGTGCAATTTGCTTAAATTTCCATATCCGTGTCAAATATCCACATATCTACAGGCTGGTCCACCCCCTGGAACCTTCAGGTGCGGCAGTTATAAAAGCTCATTAACATCCCAAACGAACATGGCTCCAACTCCTTTCGTACGTGGGTCCTGCCTGCCGCACACACCGCACTCACCGCCTTCACCGCCCTCACCGCGCACTCACCGCCAAGTCAGGTCGTAACTGAGCCACGTTTTATGGAATAATGAAAATTAACTCTTCAGTCCTGATCGTTAATTTACGTTCTTATGGCGATAGTGGGGGTGAGTTGGGGGACCTGAGGTTGGTGGAGCCAAGTCAAGATGAAGACATCCAGTTCCAAGAAAATTTCAAGGATAATTATCAGAATTACGCGGAGAAATGAGTTGCGGCATGGCGAGAGAGTTCGCCGAACGCCCCCTGCAGCCCCACCCCACCTCAAGCAGAGCCCCGATATAGGAGCGCCCCCTATACTCCTGTGGACAAAGTTTTTTCCTGCAGTTAAATAAAATTAAAAACGGCGAATCCTGACGATAAAATTGAATTTAGTTTAAGTCGTTGGTAACTGTTCGTGCGGCGGCAGCTGCCTTTAGAAAAGGGAAGACAGCTCCTGGGATTTATAAGGAAAAAAAAAGTTTCTCGTAGCGGGTGCAAAAGTTTATGTTCCAGGGGTGGTTATGAAAATTGCGAGGTGAAAAGATTTCTCTTTACACAATCTTGAGTGTTTCACAGCAACAAAAAAAAAGGATGAGACTTAGCCTCCTGGGAAATGTTTTATCAGCAATTTGTTCCCGTAAGCTTTATATCTACTTCTATTGCTTGTAACGCAAATTTAGAGATTTATGTCTGAGCTTGTCTGAGCTGTTTAAAGGTAGATAACCACCAGCTAAGGGTGCACGGGCGGTATGAGCGGTGTATAGTAAATTAACCTTTTACCAAAAAAAGCAGAAGGATTATCGAGAATGTTTGATATCACACTGTAAGTTCAAACTTAGTTTAAGCCCGAGATAAAACTTAAATTATTTTTATCGTTCGGTTAAGTTAGTTACTGTACCTTTTCGCTGCACCGAAGTTGTGAGTTTTCATATAATGAAATTTGAACGAAACTTTTATGCAGCTTAAATAGATTAGCAAAATCAAAAAACTTTTTAACAAAATGATTTTATCATGTTTGTGATAAAAGGTGAATGAACTCTTCTAATACTATTAATTAAGGTAACACAATCAATCTCCTCATCAAAACTTTGCGAGCAAACAAAAGGTGAATGCCTTAGCCAGACAAGGTTAGAACAGTTTTTTCATCGGTCCATAACTGGCTATTGGAGTAGCCACCACCCTGATTCAAATACCCTAGACGATCGGACTCTAATACGATATTATACATAGAGGGATTCACACCATTAATTGGCTTTGTCACCGGGCAGTGTATCGTAGATCATCGCCTTTGAAAACTCGGACGTGTGTAAGACTTCAGGCTACAGGCTCTCCTCGACGGAAAAAATCTGCTCCACATGTTTTTAAGTGAAAGACTAGCAGACAGACAGAAGTACCTTTGTACTAACTACGGTTCTATCTTTGAGTCCAATCTCGGGCAGCAAACTCTACTTGGAAAGATAGTAACGGCTAGTACTAGTACATAGAATAATGAAAGAAGTGACATCGTCTATCCAATACTACCTCGACAGAATACTGACTTCGGTAATCAAATAGTAGACTTCTTTTTATCCACAAGAGTGAATTAAGGAGAGAAGCAAAAGTAAATGAGTGGCGAGTTTTTAAACTCCATGCATTAACTCATGCCAGCCCTTATGTTTTATTATTTTAAATACGAGGTGTGACAATTAAGTAATGAGACTGATTATATTGCCGCGGTTGTGGTAACCCTGCGACCTTGAAATTCCCTTTCCCTTCTCTCGGCATCCTTCCCCTCTCCATTGATATATTTGCCATCGCTCTAGCTTGTTTAGTTCGCCTGCTCTGTCGTGTTGAGTAAACGTGTGTTCGTGGTGCTCGTCACGAAAATGGAAAAACGAAATCACGAGACAACGCGTCGCAAGAGACTCACGCGGAGACAACCATTGTGAGCTTTGGCGTTTTGTTTCCGGGTCGTATTGAAAAAACCAGCTCTCATCGCCTGTAATAACTCGATCAAGCAGCGTGGGATCGTTTTCCACTTGTTCCAAACAGTCTTCTGCTACGGTCATTCGATGCTGCTTTTGCTCCTCGGAAAGTTTCCTTGGAACCATCTTCGCGCACAACTTTGTCATCCCTAAATCGTCGGTTAAGATTTGTCTGACTGTTTCACGGTTCATACCCAGTTCCGACGCCAACATTCGAACTGTTAAACGCCGATCTTCACGGATCAGGGCGCGCACACGCTGCGCATTCGTGTCAGTCCGCACCTCGAATGGTCTCCCGCTCCGCGCCTCGTCTTCCACGCTTTCACGCCCCTCCTTAAACTCTTTATGCCATCGAAACACCTGGGCACGACTAAGAGCACTATCACTATGCACTTTTACAATTTTAGCGTACGTTTCCGAAGCTGTTTCGCCCAATTTGACGAGAAATTTTATCGCGACGCGTTGTTCTTGATTTCGTTTTTCCATTTTCGTGACGAGCACCACGAACACACGTTTACTCAACACGACAGAGCAGGCGAACTAAACAAGCTAGAGCGATGGCAAATATATCAATGGAGAGGGGAAGGATGCCGAGAGAAGGGAAAGGGAATTTCAAGGTCGCAGGGTTACCACAACCGCGGCAATATAATCAGTCTCATTACTTAATTGTCACACCTCGTAATTAAAACAGTTCAGAGTTGACAAACCCTTATAAGATAAACCCTTAAAATTCAGCGATTATTTAAACCATTGAAATTGAACTGAACTTGAGAATGAGAACTACCCCCTATCCTAAATTGTGACCAGCCAGAAGTCACAAGCTTTTGTTAAGTTTTCACCTCAAAATTTTGTGGTGAAGTTGTTACTACACTTCCCGCTAATCCTTCCTATAACTCTTTCCTAAAAAACACGTTCGGTATCAGTTGAAGGAATCATGCAGTGTGCGATATCCTCATTGAGAGCTTGTGACTAGTCTTGTGACTATCGGCTGTTTTAGTATTCTAAGAAGCTAGTTACAATGAAAATCTTAAATAATATACATCTCATGGTGAATTTGTATTTAGTGAAAAGTGGGCTACAACGTAGACAGCGAACAGCAGAACATTGTGATCCAATAATTCAAAATTCTCCTATTTATAAAGTTACAATTTTTATAGCTGTTGTAACTGTTTGCGGATTATCAAAACTGTGACTGTAAAATTGGAATAGAGTTCCCGGCATAACACAAGGGAATCTCAAAATAGCCCTTTCCAAGCGCTATGAAGGTCTCAAGTCCCCACAAGCGAGGAACGTTATTCTGTTTTTTAAACTCAAATCCTTATGCCTCAAGTTGCGACCCACAAAATACTTGTGATTGATTTATGACTTGTGACTGGTTTTAGAATACCGGCATTAAACTCCTTACACGACTAACTTCTGGGGTTTAAAAATTAGACTCCAGCGAGCTGAGCTGTACGTTCCACATGTATGTCGTGTCTAAATAAGATTGAAAGTGTCCATTTTATGGTTTGGGTTTTGCTGACTACGTTTAATGTCATTTCTGGGGGTGAACTATATCTTATATTTGTTGGAGATAAAGCAGGAGTTATTTCGACTAGGGTTTCAAGCTTGTTCGCCATTTTCTCGCCAAAGAAAGTAGTAATATTCCGCATTATGTTCGAAACCAGGCCGTGTTCTTAGTAGATACTTCTAATTTACTTCTATCCCAAGACAGACTCCTGAATCCGTCCTTGCAAGGGAGAAGTCATAACTGAAAACAAATTCAAAGTCGATGTATTAGAACAATCGACACTTTCTTTAGCCGACATTACATTGTCATTCCTTGTCCTCGATGGAGCCAATTACCCAATGGACGGGGATTTCTTTAGGGATCGTTAAGCGCATAACATGTCGTCAATAAATCCACTGGCCCTACCAATGGTCCTTAATAAATGGGCCTCCCATTTGACTGTGCCTGCGCAGACTCAACCTAAATTTTTCCAAACCCTTGAAAACTAGATTTTGTTCAGCCCATTTCGATTACCGATTACCGTACCGCTCAAAATTATGGAGACAATAATCAACAAGACAAGCTTCCGTTATTTACCTCTACATAACTGTCTCTGTCGCCGTACTCGTGGTTGCCGTACTCCTGAATAAAGAAGTAATTAGCCTCACAAAATTAAATAACTTCCAACACTTCCCTGACACTCTGTCAGTATTTTAATCAAGTTTTCAACCATTTCGTTTACACATTAATGTACTGCCCGACATTTTACGGACGAATTATTATTTCCGCATCACTTCAATGCAATTTCTGATTTGCGGATGACACACTGCAAGTGACAACCGCTATCAAAAGTGAAAGCCGAATGCAATTTTCACTTACTAATAATAATTTTGATCATAACAAAGGTCCTTTCATCCACAGAGTTCAGGCTTCATGTCCAATAACCGCAATATGTCCGCATGAATGACATTAAATGTAAACGACAAAACAAAAACGCCACAACATAGTCACTCGTTTTACCTAGGACCACCCTTTGATAGGTTCTGTGAAAATTTTCGACGGTCATTTTTTTTGCTGTTAGCCACTACCACTTGTCCCATCACACGACACCTGCTATTGTAGTAGTTTACATGCAGTTCAACAATTTTTGTTACAGCCTTATGGACACATGGAATGATTGACATTTTGCAAGTGCTGTTCCTGCGGTCCTAGAGCAGTGATTCTTAACCGGTGGGCCGCGGCCCTCTAGAGGGCCGTAAGAAGTTTTGCCGGGGGCCGCCAAAAATTCATGAGTTTTCATTAATTGTGAAGTTTGAAAGTTATATAAATAGACAAGGCATTAATAGGCAAGCCATTTTTGTATTTATTATATAAAAAAATAAAATTAATAAATATAAATTATTATTAAAAAAATGGGGGTCACAAACAAATTTTGAAATATTTGGTGGGCCGCGAGTATAAAAAGGTTAAGAACCACTGTCCTAGAGGATAACAAAATATTCGGTGGCTATAACCCAGCACTACATGAACTTAACTAGGTGTTGAGGTGCAAAATGTTTGTATAAAAAAATAGACATTTTCAATTAAAACTTTCAAATTTGCATCATATTTTTAAGGATGTTAGCAAGCGCTCATTTTGTGATCCATTTAAAACTTTAAGTAACATTTTCACTTAATTTTTTTAAATTACCGGCATCTGATAAAGTGGCTATTAATACCTTTAATGGAGATGCCATCTTTCCAACTCTGGCTTCAACATGGTATGGAAAAACTCCCACTCTTACTTATAGCCACGAGCAAATGTGCTCGTTTGAAATCTCGATTGAAGCTTTGCTAAGCAATTTTCTTAACAGGCTGACAAATATACTGCGACTGCAATTTACATACTCTTGTTAAGGACAGTGAGAATAGAAACGAGGCAAATCAAGTCTTTGATTACACCTCATACACTGATATTAGAAAAGCTGCTATACACGGAAAGGAGTAGATGGCTGCCACATCATGAATCAGGTTACCGCTAACAGATAAATAAATGCTAACTTTGGCCTTAGTTCTGTCTATCTAACATCTCCAACCTTAAACCTCGTCTCGTCTCAAGTTTTCAAGTGATATAATCTTGGATAGTAAGCTAAATTCGAACTGTTATTTCATGAAAAGCGCAGCCATCGCTCTCTTTTCTGGCAATCAATATGCTGGTAGCCTGAGTGAAAATAAATCTCGCCCGCTCCCAGCCTGCAACAGGTATGAAGGGCACCCGAAACAGGCACGATACGCTTGATAAAAATTCAAGTTCCTCGCTTCTAGCATGAAACAGACACGGTCGCCTAAGTAAAAATTAATACTTTTTACCAAATGCAGCCCGCTACAGACAATGAAAGATAGATGGATAAAGGAGAAACAAAGTAGTTAGTCCATTCAAAACGCGCGTTTGGGTGTTCCAAAATTACACCGTTAAGAAAATCGAACCGTAAAGGTTTTTGGGGTCGCTGATCACGAAAATTGGGGTCTCGCGGTCCTAAAACATGGACGTCACCCTTAAAAATGCAAAAAACACCCCTTTTTAGGGGTTTTTCGCGATTATTTCAATAATAATAAAACTAATGCAATGAAATACACTTTTTTTAATATTTATTTGCGAAGGTGGTTGATTTGTACTAAATCAAGGCGAACTTTATGATAAGGGTTGAAACCACCCCTAAATCGGCTAAAATAAAAAAAAATGTAAACTTTTTTTTTAAGTTTATGCCTCAAATTCGATTGTGGGCGTACTGTCAGGCAAAAATAAATTATTTTCAATCCTTAGGGGGTTAAAACTACCCCTACAATTATAAAAATCAACTTTATATAAAAAAAAAACATTTTTTTTACTTTTTGCTTGAAATTAGGTTCAATAGGTATTATAAGCCAAAAATTTATTATTTTCAACCAACCCTTAAGGGGGTAAAACTACCCCTACATTAAAATTATAATTGAAAAAAATGCAAATGTGATCCCGATTTTCATGCTCAGCGACACCAAAAACCTTCAGGGTTCGATTTTCTTAACGGTGTTATTTAGGAACACCCCCCCCTCCGCGTTTTGAATGGACTAAGCCCAACGGCAGCACGGTACGAACTAAAGGAAGCAAAATTGGGGCTTTAAAAAATGGTATAGAACGAATAAATCGCGCAATTTATCTTGGTGACCATTCCAACAATCCAATTATTATTTATTATTCTAACAATAATTGACTCCTTTTCAATATATAATTGCGATCTCTTATATATATAATGCAATTTAATTTACTTTGATATTTATTAATGATTTTTAAAATTAATTTAATGTTAATTTATCCAACTTGCAATGTGGTTTGGCTTTACTTTCGATGTTGCTTCTGGTTTTGCTGCGTGATTACTGCTTCGCTGCGTAGCCTTGCATGGATTTTATTCAAGCGCTGCGATATTTGACGTATGCAGAATCGCCCCTCTATAATCACGTAAACGCAACTGCTGGAAATCGAATTGTGATTATTATTTAACAAGGTCCAGTGAGTTCTGTGGTTTGGAAGGTCAACATAAACACGCTTAAAGATCTGCTGGGGCGGGTTCGTGTATGGCGAACGACGATAACCGAACGAAAAGAAATTGAAGTCGAAAAATTTTGTCGAATAAAATTTTAGCGTTCGCATAGGTCGAAAGAAAATTGTTCGTGTCCTAATGCAAAAACTCGATAACCCAAAAGCTTTCGCGTGCCTTTCGTCGGCTTCAGTCGAAAATTTTCAATTTTTTCGACTTACGCGAACCCGAGACGAAAAAAATTTTTCGTTTTCGACATACACGAACCGGCCCCAGATCTGTTTTGGCACCGATTGTGAGCCGGTATTTATTTTTACGTCGAAAAATAAATTTGGTGGGGGACTTCGAATCTAGTATATAATTTTTGGAACTTTTCGGGATAAGTATAATCTTCCTTGTTTATGTTTTATATTTAATTTAGGGGTTCTTTAAGACTTGGCGGGGCGAACTTAAAAGGGGTTTTCGACGGCTGGATTAGTTGCCCCTCCTTTAGTGTTGGCAGGCATGTAAATTTGTAGAATTTGTTTAAATCCGACGAGAAATTCACCCTTTTATCATCCTTCAGGTTTTGAGCCAGCTTGTGCTTAAGGAAGGAAGTTTTATATTTATTCATATTTAATATTTATTTCATATTTAATATTTATGATAAAAAGTTTCGCTTCTTTTAAGCAAGATAACACTTTACTTCGATGGATTGCGGCAGTTGTCCTCAAATTGGTTTCCTAAGAAGTTTTAATGATAATGTGTATCGGACTTTTTTACATCATTTCAAGTTACTCAAAAGACTTAACAACCATATAGGGTGCAATTACCATACTCTTTACACCAGTTTTTGTTCGTTTGCGTAGGTCAAGCAGCATTGGACATGGTTAGTTCTTAGTTAGGGGACCCCTTGTTAAAACGACACTCTGCATTTATAGATGTTCATGCCTGTAGCGGAAGCATGCTTACGTTCATCTACCTTTAATATCCTAAAACAAAACATAGAAGCACAACAGCAAAAACATAGCATAGCATAGTAAGAGATACAAAAGTAATTCACGAAGTCATAGTCTCAAACCTTATACTAGATTGTTGTTATCAGGAGCTTCTGCCTGCACGCCAATATTTTTCCCGCAACACAAGACTAGCCCGTTCGGCTCATTCCCATACCCTACAGCCCCCGCTCCCGAACAACATGTTCTAGAAATTCTTTTATGAATATAACAGCTCGAATGTGGAATAATCTCCCACAGTCAGTTTTCCCGAACTATAGATAATTCCAAGCTCATTAGCTCATCAGTTCTAAAACGTTAATGTGATCTGGGATTAGTAACAGACAGCGTTACACACTATACTTCATATGTAGCAATGTTCAAAAGAATCCCAGGTCTCTGGCTCTAGTCTAATCTGGTCTAAAATATCCCAAACTCTACCAAGATCTTATATCTAACTCTACCGGGATTAATTACAGTTCAGTACAGTTACAATACAATTACAAATTACAGTTCGATCAAACTCTAATAGATGGCGTATAAATCATCACAATATATTTATCACTTCCTATTCTGATGATCTTATCTCAAAAACGTAATTGGGGACAAAGATTGCTTGGATTATCATAACAAGCGATATTATGAAAAAAAAAGTCATTAAATAACTCCAGAAATTCACATTTAAATTCCTCCAAAGCCGTCAAAGCCACTTTCTTTTGCGTCTGGCACGTTTAATTTACCATTAAAGCAGTTCCAAAGTATTTACATTTTCCACGTAAATCTCCGTATTCCATAAAAATAAACTTTTTCCATTGCGAAATTTCTAATTAGTGACAAAATCTTTTGCAACTTTGTACAGATTAACGAAGAACGCTATACACAAAAAACACAAACAAATTCTTTATTACTTTACGAAGAAGAAACCATTTTGTGTAGAATTTTTGCAACATTTTACCCTGGAGATAATTACTGTAAAAAGTGGACATTAAAAAATGTCCTGAGGAGAGCATCTATTCATCACCATAAAACAAGCAACAAGGACCAAAGTTGATTCTTGATGATATGACACAAAGTAAGAAAGGAGCAGCAAAAAAAATGTTCCATCTTATAACATTTATTTCTGCAGATAAAACACGGTTACTTATTGCGATTTTGGCATTAACGTTTTATCCTTGTCATCGGTCTAAGGATCCAGGAGATGACTAAGTTGAAATTGTTCATTGTTGGCTTGTGTTATTTGCGCTGCCCACAGAAGGGACGAACAGCGCTGTTCTGCTGATGTTATCCTCGTTTTATGTTCTGCAACAGAATGCCAATAACGCAAGGACGGAATGGGATCAAATTTACTGGTAGTGGAGGACCTAAAGGACGAGATCCCTAAATTGGAAATTGACATGAGTTTTTCGGGTTTTTTTTCGTAGGTGGGGTAACAGGATATCTGTTGTTGGGGATTTATTGATTGTAATTTAGGATAAATTAATGGCGGCAGCCAAAAGGACATATTTCGCCAATTAATAACTTAGAACCGAAGGTAATGATCATTGATTGGTGTAGATCTTTTTTCCTTTGTAAATGGTGTAGGTTTTAACCATTCTTGTTACATTAAATTATTTAATTAATCCCTGTAGAGTTAGATATAAGATCTTGGTAGAGTTTGGGACATTTTAGACTAGATTAGACTAGAGCCAGAGACCTGGGATTCTTTGGAACACTGCTACATATGAAGTTTAATGTTTAACCTTGTCTGTTACTAATCCCAGGTCACATTAATGTTTTAGAACAGATGAACTAATGAGCTTGGAATTATATTTTCATATCTCTTTCGATGTTATTAAGTGCTCCCATTTTTCCGGGGCTTTCAGATAGAGGGACACCACATGAATATATTCCGGATGTAAGTTTATGATTCAATGAGAATAATCTTTATTCGTGAGTGATTTTACCATAGACATCAAACTAGATTAACCGCGAATCTGAAAATTGAATGTTTATTCCCCTCGATCGCACGACCTGACCACAACGACAAAATTGATGAAAGCCCAATTTGTCAGCACTCAAAAATCCCTCTGATTATATAAATTTTTTTTGAGCAATTGTCTTCTGGAGCCCCAATTCACCCCTCTTAAGTTGAGATAAGAAAAGTATGTCTGCCCTCCTTAAAATTACTATTGGAGCACTCAAAAATCACCCTGAATACCTACTAATTTTTTTGGAGCGGTGGAACACTATCAATTATATCGGCATACCACCCTATCAATAGCAACATCATATATTGCTTATAAATTCAAAGGTTAAGGTTATAATATCAATATTGGTTATAAATTCAAAGGTAAAGGTTATAATATAAAAATTATCGGATTGAACATTTACTTTATACCGATACTTCGGTTTGAAGTATTTTTAAAACTTTGATCATGTTTTTCTCGACTCCGGCTTTCTGCATGTAAGGTGAACGTTCAAACTACCCAGTGGGAAAATATTGAAGCTATTCTCGATAAGCAGTAAAGAATTGCTTCCACATCGTATATTTTGGAAGGCGTTAGGAAGATTTTAGTTTTCTGTTCAACAGACAAATTTTTCTTCAAGTAAATAAAAAAAGGAGCTGTTCCCCTTATGCAGGAAACTTCTTTGACACATCTTTTGGACGTTCAGTGTACTCTTTAAAAGCTTTCGAAAAAGCCAATACAAAAGAGATTCCATTGAGCTTCTCAAAAAGCTGTCGGGAAGAAAATGCAACGTTTCCTTCCAATGACATACAATTATAAAAAAGATATGATGTGGGATACGGAGAGGAAGGACTCCTAAGCTTCAAAAGAAGGCTTCGTCATGTCTTAAAGTAGGCTTCCGTACCCCAGTGGGTATTTTGTCATAAAGACGACTGTTGTGTCCCGCATGATAAGGCTGTTTGAACGCATAAGACCTTGTAAATTTACTTTTCAGCTTTTGTTGACTCAGTGGAATTGTAATGGTATAAAATTATAACCGTATAAGTCGGAATCAATAACGAAATACTGGGCTATGTGAAGAGTCATATATGGAATAAAATGCTCTGGCGAATCATTAACTACAATTTAAAAAAGTAAAAGGTGACAAATATTTATTGCGTCCATTATTATTTAGACCGGGGCGGCGCTTTCATAGGTGCGAATGGTTCACTTGCACCGGGCGCAATTTGTCGGAGGCGCAATTTAAGTATTTGGAAAAAAATAGAAGACTTTGTTTCCGTTACTTCTTTTTCATAAATTAGGAAAGAATTCACTTTTATTACCTCGATCTATTTTTCTCAGTTTATATTCTTGATAAAATATTCTGTACGTCTGTCCCCGAAATAATGCGGATCCCGCAGACGCAAAAAGTTACACAAATTGTTACCATGCAAAAAAAAGCGGAGAAATTTTACTTCCCCTCGTTCAGGAATTTACTCAAAATTTTCATAAAATTTCACCTGATGATGAGTCACCAGTGGATTAGGAGGAGCAACATGTAGTGTATTTAAATATTTAAATGCGCACGTGGCGTCACAATCGCGAACTGGTGAAAGTGCGACCATAACCTCCACAGGAAGCTGTACTGAAAATGATGGGCTTACTCTACGACAAAAGGTAAAGTTACCATGCCGAGTGCTGCATACCAGTAGGTAGGTGTTGAAAATCTACATATACATCTATCTATAGGGTGTGTTTCAAGTTCCATCAATGATTGCAATCATTCCATCTTTTCAACATCATATATGTCCCATATTCCATCATTTTTTGTCAGATTCGAACAATTGTCCATCAATGATTAGGTTAATTTCCATCACTGATTCCTGATTGCTGATTGTGGTGGAACTTGAAACACGCCCATACTCTGACTCATCATTCTTGCGTGAGAGAGTTCAGTTGCGACGATTAAGCCGGACAGTGCGCTAGTACCGAAAACACCCGCCTTAAAGTTTTAATAAAGTTTTGTTAAATAAAACGTGTCTTTTCTTTCGATTACGTATTTATCCTTTCTTTTTTCTCCCGCTGAGTTTATTTTTGACAGTAGGTTTTGCACTGTCGTTTAAGGATCTTTTCTGGGCACCGGGCGCACCCAGTTGTATAATGCCTTATTCTGATATGAAGGCTGTGTCAATTTGGATGATTTCTTGAACTCATCCTCTACAGACCAAAGATAGGACACGGCCTTGAGTTCGGATAACCGAGAAGCAAACCTAGACAGCCGCCGGCCGCTCTACCCAAAGTTTCTAGGCCCGCAGCATCAGTTCCCATTTAAACTAGAGGGAACATTCTCATCAACCAAGGATATAAAAACCCCAGAAGAGGGAATTAAAAAGAGGAATGGAATCGCAATGACCCTCCTACTAGGACAATAAGAAGGCTCGGAACGCCACCGCCACCGTTTTGGACTCACTGAAGGGAAAGGAGATCCAGAGTGGAATTGGGGAGCCCACGGAGCATACCTGGGTCCGCTTTCATGAATTTCTTCCCAACAGACCGAAAGCAGGAGACTTTAACACCAGCCACCAGGCACTGGGGGTTGGTGTGGTACAATAGTCCAAGCGAATGGCCGCGGTACTTTTGGACCCAATATCTCACAACAAAAAGACGTTCTTCTCTGAAAAAAAGAAGTAAAAATTTACTAAGCCCGCTAAGTGAGAGGAAAATTTGTCAGTCATTTATTCTGTTCTGGAGCACTTTTTTAAAATTCTTTAAAAAGCGCCATATCAACTCAGTGCGCGCTGTTGGAGCACTTTTAAATCTTGTTTCAACATTTGTTACAGTGAGTCAATGAAAAATGGCGAGCTATTTACTAGATCTTGGTTGGTTTATTAAATTTCAAAAAAATTCATCTTGGGCTTTGTGATAAACTTTTTTCTGCTTTTTTCCATTGCGATCAAAAAATGATGGGGCGCAAAATGGCATTATGCACCGGGCGCAAAAAAACAAGGACTGGTCCTGTATTTAGCTTATAACATTTCTTATTGATCTAATTGATCTCCTAGGTACACTAACAAGGCCCGGCCAAATCACGGTATCAAGCAACTATGTCCCAAAAAAGCTGAGTATTTAAAATAATTTTTACCAAAAAATTTCGTAATAATTTACCCAAAAAAGTATGGAACTAAAATTGATTTTTGCGACATGTGGAAAATTGCCAAAAAAATTTAGGATATTTAGGACACATTTTTGGGACAAGTTTCAAGGTGACCTTACTTCTTAATTGCAACAATTATAATAAAGTTGGAGCTATAATTTTTATTAGATATAGCAAGCAAACTCATTATATTTGACTTTGCTTTAACGAGGGCTAAAATAAGAATGGCAGAAAGAATGTTATATACGACGTATTTTTAAAAAAGCTTGTCCAATTAAAGTACATAGATCGCTAAAGAAATAATTGTACCAGGTTTTTTTTTAGAAAGTTCTACAGTATTCTTTAACATGTTCCAAATCTTATGCAAAATTTAATTACCAAAACCCTGAATAGCTTCTATCCATAACCATAAAACAAAGTATCCATTACCCCTTTGTAACTTTCTTTGTTGCTAAAAATCTCCAATTTCTGCTAAAATAATTAATTGAGAACGTATCACTTACTAAGCAAAATTCGCCAATGTAACAACAATAACAGCCATAATGCGTGCTCGGAAAAGGGACGAAACAAACCAGAATATAAACAATCGATTTCAGTTTTCAATCAACTCCGAAAGTCGACTGCTAAACAAAATTAATTATTTTCGTAACATTTCCTCGCGCAGAGGGAAGAGCTTCATTAGCAAAGCTGAAACCATTAAAATCTCATGAAGGTAATCCATGTCCTATTAAGGCCTTAAAATGGAAGCAACAATCAGTCAATGTCGTCGAGCCGAGCAACAAGTTTGACCCACAGAGGAATTGAAACGGAGCAGCTAACTACACAGCACCAATGAGAGAGGAAACATCCACAGGCCACGAAGCCCAAAGCACAGACTCGACTCGACTCGACAACAGGACTCGTCATTCTTTATACTTTTCGATATACTCGTGTGTATGAGACGCAAAAAAAAAAGGAGTCAGAAATTGTTACACACAAATGTCTCATATATATTCAGTGTCGAAGCAGGACTGGGCATACCAACCATACACTTCAGCGTCATCCCTTATAGCACAGGAAGGATGGGCTGATGTGGTGGGACGGTGTGACCCTCTACGACGCTGTGGCAGGTTGTGCTAGGATTAAAAATCGATACCCAAAGGACATACGGGCGACGACGGCGGCAAAAACCAGGCTGCTAGTCTGGCGAATACGTTCTGAATCAGCCGCTATAAATCGTGGCCGGTGGCCTATTAGCGCCCAAATGGTTCAAGGATATCGATTTTTCTAATAGCACACCTACCTGGCGAACACGTCATTATAATCATAGAGATACTTGGACTATACAGGAATACTTATCGCTATATAGGAGGTCGACTGCATTAGGCAAGGATACGGTAATTATTTGGGGGTTCCGGTCAGCTCGGACGTAATTTAATTTAGGGGCAATATAGAAAAACCCCTGACTGGGCACGTACATTCGCCTTAAGTAAACCCCATGCCCATAAAAGGCGAAAAAACAGGCAAAATGAAATCAACAGCTTAGAAAGAGTATACCAAAGAAAAGCAGAGGGGTGGGGGGGAGTCAAGAAAATCGATACTCAGAAGTTTGTTCCATTTTCACTTATTCATGGTCTGCATACTTTCCAGCACCTGAAAATCCTCGTGGACGCTGCTATGCTATTGTGTTTTCCTTATTCACACCTGAGACAATTTCACATCTCCTTGGTCTCGTTACCGAATGGCTTTGTGTTCGTTATAATATGAGCTTCATTTCTCTTTGTCCCTTTAAATTTTCTGGAAAGACGATGGTGTTGGTCTTTATTTGTTCATTCCACCGCTTGTGTTTGACATGCTTCCGTCATCCTGACAGCTTTATTTTGTCATCAGCCTCATCACCTGTCCATTGTCGTAGCCTATTATGGGATCGCAAATAGGCCCCGGGTAAAAGGTCGGATTACATCAAGTCAAGAGGGGGAGTGGGAGAGTGAGTCTCTGACGCAACAGCCGCAAGTGCGGTCAGTATGCAGATTACGTGCACGTCGTCCTGTCTAATATCCTTGTGGCAAAGGCGAAAGGACATGCTCCTCAAAATAAGGATTTACATTTCTGAGAGTTTACCTTCACCCTTGTCCCAACCATGCCTAACTAGGTTTCCACTTCATGCTTGTAAAAAGATGCGCTTTATGATGAGCACTCCTGAAAACGGTTTGCCTCTTACCCTTTCCCACTACTTCAGAATTTTTAAGGATGTACGTATCTACAGCCCACAAGCAAAACCGTCGTTTTGAGCACTTCCTGGGACATAAATCGGCGTCTTTTATTTGCCTTTGTCACATCTAAAAATGGATATTTATGGAAATGCTGTTTTTCCACGTAACCCTAAAAAATGCAGAAAAGGTGCGAAGTGGAATTTTAATGCGATTTTTCGTGTCCCAAAGCCTTGACACCCTCAATGGCGGATGGAACTTTTGTGCCAGGGACTGTTTTCCCTAGCCGAAAAAAAACATGGGATTAGTGGCAAAGAAGTGTTGCCGTGAAAGGATGAAAGGAAAGCTTTGAAATGATTTGCTGTGAATATTAATAAGGTAAAAGGGGACTAGATTTTTTCTGTTAAAATAAAATAAATCTCTTTCCAGGTATTTCTTTTGGTAAAAAAATTGTGGACCTAAAAAAATTCAATTCACAACTGAATCTGGGTTCGTGGAAAAACAAATTATTGATTTAATGTATTTTTTCAATGTATGTTGAATGTTGAATGAAGTCGAAATTTTTGATCAGTAATTTTTTAACTTATGAAATGTATTATAGCAACGTTGACAAGAACTCATTAAAAGTCACAGTATAAAGGCACAAATTACATGGGTCGTCACAAATTACAATATTTGGGAAATGCCCGGGAAGCCATCGAAGGCAAAAATGAAAGTTTCCCGAACAAAAATGGTTCGGGTTAAAAAATTATAAGTTAAAACCCGGTATTGCGGATATAGGAGTTATTAAGGTTTAAGTAATTAGGAGTTAAACACTAAAATAAAAGGTGGTCTGTCACACACTTGGAACCGGCACAAATCCAGCAGACCTTTGTTTTCTAGTATAAAAATGTTCAAACTTTAATTCGATTGTTGGTTGAAACTCTTACTCGATAGGTCAGTTGCGGTCCCAAAACAACAACAAAAAAATTGGTCTGCACAGGCATTAGCTCCAGATTTGACCAGGCAGACCAATATATTTTTTAACTCCGTAAGTACTAAATTTTAAGAGTAATTCCAAGCTCTTACTCGGTAGGTCACGCTGCGGTCCCAAAAATTTTCCGGAATACGGACATACTTTTGGCACTACTTCAGCCCAGGAAGATCACGATTTTTCTTATGGTCGCTGTGAGCACTGTGAGTACAACATTCAAACAGCGCACACATCAGTTTAGAAATTCGTTCTTTTCGAGAAACCTAAAACAGCGCACACATCAGTTTAGAAATTCGTTCTTTTCGAGAACAACTCGACTGTGGAACAACCTCCCACAGTCAGTATTCCCGAGCTCATTCAACATCCAAGAGACCAAACGCAAGGTTCATCTCCATGCACCCCCAGACTCCCTTTAATCTATTTTATTCTTTCTCTATCCTTCGAGCTAAGCTTACTACAAGACACGTGACCTTGACGTGTACGACATGACGGACTGGTAGCACAAAGGGTGACACCTGAGCTTAGACTTATACATAAAAAAAAATCCGATTCACTTTGTGTAACTTAACTTCGCCTCGGGTGACTTTGCATCTTTGGCAGTTTTAGCACCCGAGTAAAAGGACTTGCTGTATGTGATGTGCCGGGCCACTAAGCCCCTCGCGAGCTTCCAAAGTGTCTAGTGACGCACTTTGAAAAAAGGTCACGCACACAGAAACAAAGTAATGTAAAGAGAGACTGACAGCTTCGAATGCCGTAAAAAAGGGACCCCTAGTGATGTCAGCACTAATGCAGAAACAACAACGACAGCTTCGATTTTATAGAGAAAGGGGTCACCAAGCGACTTCAGCACTAAAATGTCATTTCTCTTTAACATTGCCTTGCTTCTGTATACCGTGCTTCGGACTTCGATCCACTTCGAGAAGTACTTCGCCGAAGCAAGTTCGCTTTACGTCCAGTCGATTCTTATAGTCACCTCTAACCGCAAAGCAGTTCTGAGGTCAGTAACATAAGATTGAATGTAAGGAATGACCTTTTCTGAGACCATGTTACTAATCGCTTAGTTTCAGAACAATTATTGGGGCTTGTTATAGATAAGTTTTTTAAATAGTTTAGGGATAACGCCCCTATAGTTGTCCACCGCATGTTTATCACCTGATATAAAAATTGGTGTGAGGAAGGATTTCTTCCATACCGAAGGAAACTTACCGGCAGATAAGGACATGTTAAAAATTAGGTGAAGAGGGAAAAGAATGAGTTGGGCGTGGTTCTGCGAAATACTTGCAGGGAGATAGTCCGACCCGTGACCTTTATTGACCTCCAGATCTATTAGACCAGTCATTATATCTTCATACGATAGAGATAATATTGTCTATAAGGACCGGTGTTTCAAATCATAATCAAGTTGCAAGATTTGATTACATACATACATACATGCATCCATACAGATGAAGCTAACTAACATAAAGCGCATACAACAGCATAGCCTACAACATGCCCGCAAAAATACTGAATCGACCAGTGCAAGTCCCATCCCAATTGGATTAGCCGTTTCCGAGATTAGCATGACCAGACAGACTTACAGACACCCAGCAATACAGACAGACAACAATCTTAAAAATACTTGATTTTGTTTTAATTACATATAAATAACCATATGAACTTAGAAGAACACAATTATTTTGAAATCACAGATAGACACTCCAATTATATTTATATAGATGATAAATGATAAAAATTTAAATCAGGACAAACCCCACTTTTTTCAGGACTTCTTCAAATGCTCTATAATCATACAATTACTCGATTGAGGTGCAGCAAGCTGTTCCATGATGCCGGAACGCATTTCTTTTTCAAATAGGTGTCATTATGTACTTTGCGATAATTGTGTTCAAAATTGCTTTGTTGAATGCATAAGTGGCTGCTCAGGACGGTAGGATCAAATTCGCCCAATTATAAATGCAAATTTGGAAATTGAAACCCACCAAGCGTTGCAGCTGTGATTATGTAGGTTTATAATTAAGTGCACCCGTAATTAAAAGTGAAGGACTATGCAATCTGTATGCACAAACATAGGTGGTATTACTCTATGAATTTCATTAACATATCCTGGCAGGAGAAGGATTGGTGTCAATGAACAAGCAGAGTATTGGCTGCTATGTAAATTTTAAAGTGTTGGCGCTTTTAGGTCAGTTCTGAGTAATCAATATGTATTATTTTTTAATTGTAGTTTGATAAGTAGCCTCTGATAAACTCATTATATCGTGATATACATATATTTTAAAATATATTACAATTTTTAAAACGAAATTTTCTTGTATGTAAAGAATATGATTTATAGCATTTTAATCGATGGTTATCTTCTTTAATTTCCATATGGAAAAAACAGCTGTGCGGTGAATTTAAGCCTTGAGGTTTATGCGATTAACTTCCCAGTATAATGAATTATTGAATATTACGAATGGATATTTTAATAAATGAATAATAATAAAACAGCACAAAAAAGCAAGCATTCAAATCATTAAAATATAATTATTTTTATTTATTTTTATTTATATTAATATAATTTTGGTTTTGGCATGGTTTTTTTTATTAAAACACAAACTCTGCAATTTTTTCAAGTTGTTTTTTATTGAAAATATGATTCATTGCAATATCCATCCCTAGTGCATCTGCAGCCACCAATTCGAATACCGAAATTTGAAATGACATGTTGCCACAATTATGTCAATAACTGCAGCTTGAATGTTGTTCTTTAATTACCTATGGCTTGTTGGCATACCCTCGACTTTTCAAAAGACCCCACAAAAAAATCAAGTTGTGTTAGATCACAACAGGCGAGAGTGGAGGGAAGGTTTTGGGTGGGGAAATCCACACTCAAAATAATGAAATATGAAAGTACACCTAATAGCCCAGAACAGGTTCCTCATGAGAATTCCATGTGGCAAAAAATGAAGGGCATACAGAAAAGGTGCCCTTTAGTTTCCTCATTAAAACCGCACAAAAAAATCAGCAATACTGAAGTGAGGTATGCCTTATCAGCCTTTCATAAGAGCTCTATGAGGCCAACTTCATTTCAAATGAAATGGGACAATCTGAACAACTGCCTTAGGCATTCGGAAAGCTTTGTTTTACTGCCAATAAAGCTTTTTTTACTCATACAAAGTTTAAGTTTTTATTGTTGCGTTGCTACATATTTAAGACAATTATGTTGGTGACTATAAAGGATGCAATTTAGCATACTCAATAGACCGGTGCTGGTCCGATTACAAAGGTCAAGCAGCGTTGGATGTGGTTAGTACACTCAGTTGGAGGACCGCATTTGATAAAACCACAGTTGCGTTTCAAAATATAAAGCGTTCGACACCGGCGCCAGTTAGTTAATGACATAGCCAGGCCGAAATCCTCAAATTTCTCAACCATCTTTTTCCATTCGGATTCGTGGGAATCGAAATGTGCTCCTCGGTCAGACGTGATGTTTGCTGGTGTACCAAACCGTGCTATCCATGTTGAAAACAATGACTCGTTTATATCCTTAATATTAGCCGCTTCCGGCCATCGCGTGTACCAGTCTATCATCGTCAAACAGTATCCTTGCGATTCGTTAATCGGTCCAACGATGTCAATAGCTGCGTTCTTTTTACACCGTGATCCCACTCAGATCATTAACTTTCAAGCAAACCAATAACAACAATTTGATCCAAAAAAGATTTGGATATAAATCTGTGATACAAAAATAGCTTGTGTAACAACCATATCCAAGACACATCTCATTGGAAAATCCAGAGCTTTTATAATTTTGTTCTGTTTTCTTTAATTTTAAGGGTTGGTAGCTTTGCAAAATTTCATAATTTTTTTTGGAAAAATGACTGAAAGTTACCTTTTGTTAATTTTGGAAGTCAATTAAACATTTTTATAAATTCTTTTTAAATCAGAAATATTTTTAATAAGTTTTAGAGACTGATATAAATTGCGACAGAACATATCAAAAATCAGAACTACAACTGTAAAAAACTAAATTTCTTCCATGATCCAAGTCCGTTCTTTTATGCTCAGCTGATCTGATCTGGATCACGGTGTAAAAAGAACGCGGCTAATATGTAAGTGGTAAAACCTTTCAAAGGGTACTGTTATGTTATATGTCTTCGTCGTTTGGCGGCTGCCTCTGGATATCCCTATCCCTATTCATGAGGGACCAGATATATTTTTTTGCTATAGCGTTCCTCGTGGTTTTTCTGCTGCCGTTCGAAGAGCTGTGCTCTATTTCGAAAACTTTTTTCGACGCTGTTAGTCTTAGTCTTTCAGATCGAGGGCGCCCGGACTCCTTAGAAGCTCTTCAAATTCCTGGTAATCGGCTTGTTCTGTCGCTATTTCCTCCATTGTCTGCTACGTGTCTGCTACTACTGCTGTCCAGTGTGTCTGCTACTATATTGTGTTGCCCCGTGATGTGCGATATATTGGCAGTGTATTGGCTCAAGATGTCTAGGTATCTCTGATGCCTCGGGTATGCTATCGGTGTTTTCTGTTGAAATGCGTATGTCACAGGTTTGTGATCTGTTATAATAGTAGTTCTTCCTTCTATCATGTGCTTGAAGAAATTGATAGCCTTGAATATCGCTACCTACTACATAGGTGTTATATTTCCTCTGCGCCTCTGTGAGCTTCTTTGAATAGAATCGCAATGGTTTCCGTTCGTCGTCGATGATTTGTTCAATAGTGTGCCCCATTGCTTCGTCAGTTGCGACCAGTTTCTGCTTTCCATGCCACTGGTCTTTTATCTCTTTTTTGTCCATGGTCAAAGCGAGGAATGGGGCTTGTATCTTTGATACATCTCCGATAGAAGTTGATCATGCCCAAAAACTTCCTTAGTTCGAATATCGTTGCCGGTTTGGGGAATTGCATTATGACTTGCACTCGCTGTGGAAGAGATTTTATTCCCTCCCTATTCGCAAGGTATTCGACTTCGTTCTTTTCCCATTGACATTTGCTCGGCTTTATCACCAGTCCAAATTCCTTCAGCAAAGTTATCTTGTTCAATCGCTTTGTCCACTCGTTGACTTCCTTCTGCGCTGTCTTCTGTCTGCCGAGTGAGAGTCTTCTCGCCCATTCAGCGCAAAATGGACCTATCGTTACTATGTGATGTCGTACCTGATGTCGCGGCTCTCTTTTCTTGTTGGGAAGTGTGATTTCTATGTTTTCTTTCACTATCATTTCGCATTCATTGTCTTCTCTAAAGGCCACGGTCACGGCCTAATTGGATGCACATCGAACAGTGGCGGTGCGTAATGTTCAGGATAAGGGAAGCAATGCACAAGGCGAACGATAAAAGTTAAAGTATCGAAAGCATTAACTAAAAAAAATGAAAAATAACATATAGTGGAATCAGATAAGCAAAACATAACAAATTGTTTCCAGTTTCTAGTTATATCGAATACGAATCGAAAATCGTGAAGTTTTGCAGTTTTCGAAATAATTTCGCCGCTAGAGGGCATTTTGCGCCTTTTTTCAGATTGTGTTTAAAAAAAGCTGTTGAAAGACTGCAACTACTACTTTGAGCTCATTTAAATTTTCATGCAAATGCATAATTTTGGCTCAAAATCTAAAAAAGATAATAATACTAAAACCCTGCATACGCCCCTATTTTCTTTTGTAACCTTCGCTCATCATCATTACAATTTTCCTGCAAAAAAAACACTTCAGGCAACCCGAGCTCAGAAATGCAATTTATAAAAATATTCTCTATCCCTTTAAATCAACTTTAAAGAGAATCATAAAAAATATAATGGAAGCTACAAATTATCAGCTTATTTTCAATAAACACCGCCTGCCACCCCAATAGAATAACCAATAAATAAAGAGAAACTCCACTTATCTTCGATCTCTTTTTTCTTCAGTCAATATGCAATAAACGAAAATTCATATTTTAAGAGTCTCCAACAAATTTCGAAGCATATTTGCAAGAGTAAATTTAGTTCTTACTTGAAACCAGAACATTACCAGAAAACGAAACCAAGAAAACAAAGAGAACATGGAAATTTTCTCTATCTTCGACTTGCTATATCCCACTGTTCGGTTCCGAAGAAGCTGCGTTTAGCTCAGCTTCTTAGGGTACTGTATCAATGCAAACTTTTGCGCCAGTGTGGGTTCAATCAAATTGAATGTGTTGGAGTTTTGACTTTGATTTTCTGTGGCAAAGAAGCTGGAGATATTACAGCTTCCCCATGTTGTGTAAGGCCTCGGGCACGATAAGAGAGGCACTTTAGTATTTGCCACTCTGCCGCTCACCAGTCGCCGCTCGTATCGTGGCCAAGGCTTTACTCCTTGTATACAGTAGTGTGATAAATTTGCATTGTACATTTTGTATACAAAAATCTGTACATTGTGTCCTTAGTGTTTCCAGAGGAGCAAATATATTGAGATTTTTCTTCTGATAAATCTTGATATATTTCAATTAATTTTTATGAAGTTGCCTATTTGGTAAAGGAAGCAGTGCTTCCTTTGCTTCCAAAGAGGAACCGCCACTGACATCGAAGCACGTAGGTATGTAAAACCAAAACTATCGATTGTAAGCCGGTCGGCCGATCAAAACTCTTTGCGCCAATGGGTTTGATGAAAATCTGGATGTTCATCCAATTTGACCGTGTATGGGAGGCCTTAAGCGTTGTCCCAGCCGTTAGGTCGTCATCGATGAACCTGTGATTTCAAAGTTCTGGGAGTAAGTCACAACCGTGTAAGAAATCGCTTTCTAATATTGGTTGTGCTCTCTCAGCCACTATAAATTTCCAGTCGAATGATCGTCTTAATCCGAAATCCAGAGTCATCTTCTTGATGCCGTATGTAGATACCTTGGTACCGTTGGATATTGATGGAACCTCCAAATCCTCAGTTACCACGCCATTTAGCAATTTATGAAAGCGTCTTCCCATCGGTCTAAGATTAGTTACTCCTCTTTGTCTTTCCAGTATATGCATCTTAGTGTGGGTTGCGACTTATCGAAGACTCTTCGACTACTGTTCTAGCTCACAAACGAGATATTTCTCTGCCAGGCTTCCTGTTTTCGTCTGTAAAATCTTTTTTCTTCTTTTCTGAGCTCGATACCCAGCATTCTTACGTTCTCTTGCCATCCTGCATTTATTATCCAACTAGTCGTTCCGATTTCTACGACTTCTGCCTAAGTCAGCAGTACTAATGACAGTAATTTTAAGACGTGTCTAACTTTCGACAATGTATGGCATCTCGTCTCCAAAACTTACTCTTCGAGCACTGAGCGCGAGTTTAACGCTTAGACGTACATAGCTGGTTCTGACCATTTCTTGACGTAGTGCAACTGTGTTGATTCGAACCTGATTCGCGGATACAAGACATTTCAGCGTTTTTATAGGCTCTCGCACCACCATACCGACAACATAATTTCAATTTAATTTTAAAAAAAAAATATTTTACAAGTTATATCACTTAATTCAATGCACGCTGTATAAACCAACATTATTCTTCAATCCGAAAAGCAACTGGCGTATCGCCTAAAAAAAGAAGATATTACAAGAAATATTACATTATAGACGATATCGGCAGTCTCCCCTCCCAAAAAAAACATCTGCGGTACAATATTTCCCCCATAAAAATAAATGTGGTCTTAACAAAAAAACAACACCACAACGCATTTATACCAAGGATATATTCAAAAGTAAACCTTTCACACACGATAAAATTTTACATACCATGTTTTATGCCAGCCATTTTGCTGCCAACGCTTGGGCGGCATGAGTATCTCAGTCTTACGGGGATTTGGATTTTAACAATTTCATGGCCTTAAAATGCTCCCCTATGGTAAAAGGTCAGAACACATTTAATCTGTTCAAGGAACGCACCACAAAATACATGTATCCTTTTTAAGGGATCACAGCGCCTCATTCAAGAATTTTTCCCTTTTCTTGAGCCATAAATTTGTCAAAAGCTGATATGCCATTGACTGTAAACAACAGGAGACTCCTTCAGTTGGACAATCAAGCTGTCCACAGTTTCGTCCTTAAATAAACGTTCTTCGCCGTTGGCTTAACTTAATGCGGAAAAGAATTTTGTGAGTTTATTTTATGTGTGCAGGATCTATACACGAGGATTACACATACTCCTTGCCCGGAAACCCTTTCGTTTTATGTTCAACTTTATTCTATGGACTTGAGTTTTTCTTAAGGCTGATTTTCAATTACGACGGATTCAAAAAGGTTAAAGCCGAGAGTTATTTGAAAATTTATTACAAAATACAGAAGGAAAATATATTTCAACCCATCGCGCGGCGAAACCCATTTTATTTTTTATTATTGCATTCGTTTTCTTAAAAAGGATAATAAAAATCTTCTTCAAAATCATTTAGCTGGTACTTTTTTAATAAGCGCAATTTAACGGGCAAAAAGGATCATAAAAACCGTTTTTGAAATATAATTGGAAACGCAAAAATCTGAAACGTCTAAAAAGAATTTCAACGAAACATAAAAGATCTGAAAAATCTTCCTTTCTCGTTAAAGCTAAGTATGCTGTTCCTAAGTACGGCGGTCAAGAAAAATGTTCTTATTATTTCTTGACCCCGGTACAGAAAATTTCGACAAGTAATGCGATGATTTTTTTCCGTGTTCAAAATTGACATTTGACATCATTGCACACTAAAATAATCACTTCAAATAATAATCACGTTAGTGAAAACGCCAAATCTACTTTCCGTCAATTTCGGTCAAGAAAAAATGGTCTTTCCAATTTTTTCTTAACCGCCTTAGGAAAAGGATCCATCTATGTGTCAGAATAGTACTAGCATTTTTCTTGAGCGAACAGCGTACTAGGTACAGAAATTTCTTGAGCAAAAATTCCTATAGCATTTCTTGACCGATTACTTAGGCGTTTTTTACATACACTTTATATGGGGAACATTTTCTTGACCGCCGTACTTAGGAACAGCATACATAGCTTTAGAAGCAACGTAATCCTTATTTCAACTGAAGGTCACTTTGAAGGATTAAAAGTCCTTAATGCTTTTAGCAATATTTTCTCAGAGAGGATAAGAATGTTTTCAGTGTAAATTTCGGATTTGAATAACTCATTTATGATGGTAATAGGATTTCAAGGATCAAGTTCAATATTCATGATTAAAATATTTATTTGAAGATGCTTTAATTGCTTGTACGTTGAAAATACAATGGCAGATACACACTACCTGGTGGAGAAGGTTTGTAATGTTTTTATATGAAGGACTAGAACCCTTTGTACTGTCAACAATCTATTATTTTCGTATAGAGTGCAATGTTGAACAGCAAGGTCTAGTCGGAAGATAGTGAGGAGAGAGAGAGGTGAAGGAAGAAACTGCCACATCCAAACCGCGATATTTTATTCTATCTACTCCCAACCATTGCTATCGCGACTCTGACATTGGGGCAACGAGAAACAACTCGCTGGAGTGTTATGCCTCCTAAAACGAGCTGATTCTCATCAACTATGACAGCAGGAATCAGGAATTAAAAGAGGGAAGAAGAAAGAAGGAAAGTTATGTAGGTGGGAAAGTGGAAAAGGCGACGGACCGTGGAGCTGGCCGGGATTCGACCCCGGGACCTCTGGGAAGGTAGCCAGACGCCTTACTCACCAGGCTACCGAGGCCTCCAATCCAAAAAATCCAATGTATCCAAAAAATTGGTTTAGTACCAAAGTGGGAAATTGTCTTTAAAGTAGTGTAAAAATTACTTAATGTTTCGTGGCTTTTGAAATGAAGATATTTGACATGGATCCAGCGAGATCCTGTATCAAAACGTTGAATATAGTGGTCCAGTCATTAAAGTAATTCGACTTTTAAACATCAGTTGAAATCAGTTAAAATTCTTATACTCTACTAAAACCACTTTATAATTTGATTATAAATATCAACTTAAATAGAACAAATTATTAGCCTAAAGTAGATTAAAAATTCGCATAAGGAAATAATTTTCCAGTTTCTATACCAACACTTAAAAACTTGTTGCTTAATAAAATCCATGATGAAGAATTTAAGTTAAACTGTGCATATCGAGGCATAAAATTGAATATTTCAATTGAGACAAGAAGTTCCATTAAAGTCACAAGGATGAGGCCACTGAAAAAAATCCATCAAATCGTTATGAATGATAGCCTAGTTAAGGTGTGAGAGATTGCGGAATTTCTATGAAATTCAAAAGAACTGGGCGTATTATATTCTACAAGAAAAATTTCAAAATAAAAATGGTGCCTTCTGTGGTTGCGTGCTTAAAATTGCGTAGAAGTAAATGCGAAAGGACGGCAAAAAGTTTTTTTTTTTTTTTATTTTAACAATTATATAAAAATTTTATTTTTATTTAAGTAATTGTTATGTGAATTGCAATTGATGAGGTCGTCAAACTTTGAAAACCTAAGTATACAAGTTATAATAATTTTTAGTTTGATTTTGCAACTTTGATGAATCATTCACTCACAGAAAACGCGATGAGCAGACTCATCCGCCTCAAGGCAAAATCCTTCTATACTCCCTAATAGCATGTTCACACCGACTTGGTTACCACTATTGAGATGGTTTCAAGCGTTAACCATGATAATTTTGATGGTTTGTGCGTGGTTTGCCGTACATATTCAAACCAAGCAAAAATCACAAACCAAGCAAAATTTCTATGGTTAACTCGTTTAACCACGATAATTAACTGGCATGAGAGCCACCTATCAATGAAAGTTTTAAACAATCTACCAAAATTTGTTGTCAACAGTCATGATATTCATTTTGGATATTATTTGTTGACATGATATTTTTAAATTTTTCGCTGACCACTAAAGAAAAAAAGATCTGTTTGGTCCTCAAGGGCAGCACAACTGCTAATTGATCTTTGGAAAGACAATTACGAAGCGATAAAATGAAATAGGAAAAATTCACATATTTTCAAATACATATGTATGTATGCATATGTATAGCGAGTGCATTAGCATCTCATGGCTTTATTTTACTGGCAAGAAATTCAAAAGTAATCACACAACATGGCTAAGAAATACATAACATATTTTATAACCAAATAACTCTCCTAACTCCTCCTCTCCTTCCTTTTTTCCTTGAATTATTATTTTCATAATGACCATTAGGTTCATAATTAAAAACAAACATAACATATAATTGACACATTAAAATATATAAATGACATGCATATCTAATAATACAAATGACAGAAATAACCAATCGAGTTAGTGTGTACAGTTGTTAGTTTTGAAATAGTTTGAAACCACATAAATCGATAACCAAGTCGGTGTGTACATGCTATTATAGAAGTAATTCAGGGCACAGGGCCTGGTAACCAAGCCATTTGAATTCGACTACTAATAGCATGTACACACCGACTTGGTTACCACTATTGAGATGGTTTCAAGCGTTAACCACAATAATTTAGATGGTTTGTGCGGGGTTTGCCGTACATATTCAAACCAAGCAAAAATCACAAACCAAGCAAAATTTCTATGGTTAACGGGGTTAACCACGATAATTAACTGGCATGAGTGCCATCTATCAATGAAAGTTAACAACAATCTACCAAAAAATGTTGTCACATTTTGAAATTTGTCGCTGAAATTAAATATGAGTTGTTCAGGACCGCCAAAGAAAAAAATATCTGTTTGATCCACAAAGGCAGAACAACTGCTAAATGATCTTGGGAAAGACAACAACTACGGCGAACTACAAAAAAATTCGCATATTTACATATAAAGAAATGGCGAGTGCATTGGCATCACATGGCTTTATTTGCTGTGGGAAAGCAATTCTAACATAATTACACAACATGGCTAAGAAATACATAACAAACATATTATTCAACCAAATTAGCTCTCCAAACATGTTGCTTTCTTTTTTCGTTTAATTATTACTTTTCGTTGAGTAATGGTCGTTCATAATTACAAAACAGAGCTAAATTATTTTATAACTAGCTGGAACCCGGTGCGCCTCGCTGCACAAATAAGCCAATAGTATGGCGTGCGCCAAAACAATTGGGAATCTCAAAATCGATGGGCACTGAGAGTCTCAAATCCCGGGATGCAAGTACATTCGTAAAGAAAAGTGTAACTCCGTTCGTTTAAAAACCCTAATCACTTGCTCATTTATATCCCTAATCACAATTCAGCGGTCTCACTGCCACTCTTGTCGTGGTCAGATGCTATGAGGGAGTGTTTTTGCCCGTAAATGAATTTCGAAGAAGAAATTACAATGCACGTCCGCTTGAACTTTATCCATACACGAAATTTTAATGGGTGTGAAATTGCCAGTTCGCCGCCTGTGTTTATATTTCCAATTCTTTTGGTACGCGCTATGGCTTCCGTTTATTTTGCAGTTGAGGTGATAAGAATTTTAATATACAGTAGGAGCCATTTTCGTATTTTTGATTCCGAATAATATCGATGCTATCGATTGAAATTTCGCTATTTGAAACGACCAAAAGTTGGTTTTTTCAATACTGTTCCATAGATGTGATGCTTTCAAGCATGCATCCGTTCAGCTCATTTGCAGGCTTTGATCGAAGTATACCAGGCAAAGTTGAGCAAGTAGTGTCAGAGCGCCTACCATGGATTAGGTTTTCCTCGGAAATCTTGAAAAGCCCTGTCATGCGCTTCGACCTATTTTTTATAGGCCATGGTGCATTCGCTCCAAAATAATAATTTTGCACGGATGTGGCAATACGGGAGTTTTTACTGATGTTACATGTAGGTGTTTCTCTCTGGTTCAAATTCAATAGGAACTTGGGTGCTCAATACACTAAACATCCACCATCAAGTAGCGTTGATGCAATTCCCGATGATGTCACACTTCACACTATGAATGGAGACAGTTAATACGTTCAATAAGCAACTGGGCGAACTTTTCAAACATTTAACGGCATGATAAAGAGTAATTTTTCCGTAAGAAATATGAAAAAAAAATATGTCCCATGCAAAATTATTGTATGTTGAAAAATCAAGCACCTTGAAATCTATGCAAATTTCCAGGTACCATAGCTCAAAAAGAAAAAGCGACGAACATCTGATTATTGAATTTGTCGTCTTTTTGGTTTCGAGACCTTTCATTTAAGCCATACATTGCTAAAATCAGGCACATGCAGCCGAAGTTACTTCAATCCAAGTTCAGAGAACCGCGTCCTTCGCGATAAATCTGATTTTTTCAACAAAATTGTACGGCAACTATCCGTAAATAAACTCCGATCGATCTGAAACTTTGGAAATCGTATTTTTTTTTCGGAAAAAAACCAAAACAAAATGGATCTGACTTCTTTAGCAGAAATTTGAAGAGTACCTCCCATACAAAAGTTTCGGATTTTTCTATATCAGTACACTACAGCTACCCGAAGGTTTCGAGATAGCCTATATGTTATTCTGAAGTATGAGCTATATTATTGTAAAGTTTCATTAAAATCTATTCAGTAGTTTTTGCGTGAAAGAGTAACAAACATCCATACAAACATTCGCGTTTATAATATTAGTAAGATAGCCTATAGCAAAAAACCTGTGTGCGTTGCAAGGCTTTTAAATAAAAAAAAATTATGTGTGCGTTGTACGCGGTAGGAAAAAAAAACAATAAATCTGGAAAAAAATTCCCTCTTCCCAATCTTATCGGTGATTCAATTAGAACAGCGTTATGTATTCAAGTAGATGCATCTAAACATGTAACTTCTCGGTGAATTGGAATTTTAACTTTCTCTTTTCGGTTAGCCGTTACACTGCTCCCTTCTTACTCAGTATTCGTCCCGAACACAGCTTCCTCCAGGTCCCGTTTTTTCCGATCGAACTTTTTGGAAGCGATAGATGACATCGTTTAACCTCGTGATGACAATGTAGCGGCGCACAAATTTGCAAACTTCGACTCTTTCTACCGTTTTTACTGTTTCTATACTGGTTAGAGGGAATTTTAGAAATTGACTACATTTCAGAATGTGGCTTGGGAAAATTCGTGCGTCATATTGGACCCGCAATTTTGAATTTATAAGCTTTGATCATAAATTCGTTGTTTGCCCTAAAAGCCCCCAGATACCGATTTTCATTGCAATCGGAATACAATTGGAAAAATTCGTCGGCCATATTGGCGCGGCCATTTTGAATTTATAAGTTTTGATCATAAATTCGTTATTTGCAACCTTAGAAACCCCTAGATATTCACTTTCATTGGAATCGGAATACAATTGGAAAAATTCGTCCGCCATTTTGAATTTATAAGTTTTGATCATAAATTCGTTATTTGCAACCTTAAAATCCGCCAGATTTCGATTTTCATTGGAATCGAAACACAATTGGCAAATTCGTCGGCCATATTGGCACGGCCATTTTGAATTTATAAGTTTTGACCACAAATTCGTTATTAGCGACCTTAAAAACCTCTATATACCAACTTTCATTGAAATCGGAACACAATTTGCGTGGCCATTTTGAGTTTTCGGCGGCCATGTTGAATTTTTTTATAAATTATAGCCTATATGTTATTCTGATATATGAGCTATATTATTGTAAAGTTTCATTAAAATCCATTCAGTAGTTTTTGCGTGAAAGAGTAACAAACATACATACAAACATTCACGTTTATAATATTAGTAAGATAACATATATGTATGTAACATAATTGACAGCCATATCTAATAATACAAATGACAGAACTAACCAATCGAGTTAGTGTGTACAGTTGTTAGTTTTAAAATAGTCTGAAACCACATAAAGCGATAACCAAGTCGGTGTGTATATGCTATAAGCAATACAGCATATAACACAAAATCGTTTAAGTATATTTATATGCGTGTATCCGAAAGTGATCAATCACTGAGTTTCCGTGCAGAGTTTATCCTAGGTTAGCTGAGAGTAAGCGCTCATGGACACGCGGGTTGAGTCAAGTTTCGTTAAATCAAAAAAAAAACTCCACGAAACACCCCGATTAAGCCGGGGTTTGCATATGTATTTGTTTAAGTGCGTTTACTGGGGCGGTATCGCGTAATTGTTTCAATCCACCTCTTGATACAAAATTTTTGAAGTGATAACTTCTTTAGGCAGGGCTAGCACTTTTTGCCCTGGGGTATAAACTAGAAACTCACGTCACGCGCACTTTTGTTGCGCACCCTTTTCTGGCTACTTGTAGCGATTAACCCAAGCAAAAGCGAAAGTGATTAATCCAAGCAAAATATTTAAATGTTGCAGTCATGTTGTAGCTGGCTGGAGCTTGACAGTTTTTGGTCGACCTCCAGAACCACACTTTTGAAATCAATAATTTTTTTTTTTTTTTTTTCAATTAAAATTTCAAAAAAGTCCATTATGTCATTTCCATTTGACCAAAATTACTAAGTAAACACTAATCATAAATTTATTTATTCAATTAATCAAAATCCATTAAAATAGTTCAAACAAATTTTAATATTCACAAAACAATTTTATTATTTACAAAATAACAATCAGATAAAAGGTTCGAATGAATTCATGTTTTTAAAGTGGTTAATATTTAACGAGGTACAATGAAATAATATCAGGAAGGGAATTGGGTAGAGCTCATTAAGTTGGCTTTAAGTGAATGTAATAATTTGTTTATTGCCGCACAATGAATTCAAGCAGAGATATAAAATCATCCAGCTCTAGGGAGAATTATTCCTATTATTTACAAAAATTAATTTTAATAGAATCGTCTAGAGATGAGACTTCTTTGTTTAGTGCGAAATATTATTTTTAGTTGATAAAGATTAAAAAGCGAATCAATTGAAAAATATGAATGAATTCTTTGATCAGTAAAATCTACATAAGTCCTGGGAGCAAATCATATAAACAGGCCTTACATGCTATTGATAAAGCTCATTCACACCACTATTCTTTACGAATTTCAACAATGTGGAAGCGTCAAGTTTTTATATTGGTCGACTGCGGTGAATATGATTATGATATGCTTTGGTAGCCCATCTCTAATTGGTAACAATATTTTTAGGACTATTGCACAACAAGAACCAAAAAAAAAAAAAAAAAACAGAAATTGCTAAATAACTTGGACTTATGTATTGGAACGTTTATGAGCATTTTGCTTGCCCCTCAAAACCAAACATTTTATTTTTGCGGTGAACCTTGGCGGGCGCTGCGATCTATTTTATTAGGTGTTTTGTGCCAACCATATCGTTAAAAACCTTCCAGGTTAAGGCGTTTAATATAATCAAAAATTGATTTAGGGTTAATATCCCACATATGTATATCCCTGGGAGCAGGGAAGTCACGAGTAAGCAAACTCAATCTCTTCCTCGCTGTACCCGAGTAAAAATAAAAAATGGCCTTACAACTGGCGAACACCGACCGGGTTTGAAACATATTCCTAGGCCATGTGCCGGACAATAGAAGGATGTTTGCAGACTGTTCGCTTATAACTTCAAAAGTTAGGGCCGTAGCATAAAATTGTCCAAACATTATTCATAAGAAATTGTCCACGCTTTCCAATTTTGGTATCAAAATTAGTTTACGTATTTTTTGGAGAAAAAGGTGGTTGAAGTTGAAATTTTAGTGAATTTGGAACTTGGTAGGTTGGATCCTTGACTATTACAGTTTGATATAGGTGGTTGTATGCTGCGAACATTGAAAATACGTCGAAAATTAGGATTTCGATTTTCGGACTGATTACAATAACTTCCCTATTAACTGGGTAGTTAACAAGAGTCTTCTGAGATATATAATACTAGATGACAAACAGTACGGCCTTAGATCAAAAAGATCTACTGGTGACCTCAAACGACCAATGTATAAAACGAAAATGATTAAGTTCCCATAAAACCCATTCAAGAATTTGGTGCAGATTCTTTTTTTGGCTCAATTTGCTATCGAATTCCCGTGTGTACAGCTTAGTTCACGGCCATTGTGTTCCCATTAAAAATTGTTAACTCTTAAGGCCATTGTATGCCCTTTAAAGAGCCAAGCGGATAGTAATCGCCCGTTGTAAGGCATTTTTTTATTTTTACCCGCAAAGGCATACAGTCGTACTAGTTTGCTGCAGAACCGACAGCTGCAATCGACTACCAGCACTAGCCTGCTTAGATGATAATTAAGCGAAGTATAGCCCGTCAAGAGCCCTGTTATTGTTTTTAGCTCCCACCTCTTGAAAATTAAAAGTTTTCCCAACTTCTCTTTACCGATTTGAAGGAATTTTTTAGTTTGACGAGCACCCTGGGTCCTTGTCCATCAATGAAGAAACAGCTAGTCGACCCAATTATTGATGGCCGCTCTTACGTGGCAGCTTGCTACTCTGCAGAAATGTACCGGACCGACATAATAAGTTTGACCCTACTCTAGCCAAGCTGTCGGCAATTTCATTACCTATATAACCTTTGGGGCCCGGAATCCACAGCAGGTTAACATTGGTGTTCCTGCTGAGGGATAGAGATAGGATACAATCCAGGATAGTCTTTCATGTCATGCTGTGAGATTAATGGTCAACAAAGCAGCTTGACATCGAATCGTAGTCCGTTGTCGGTTTTGGAACCCTCCGTATACCAAAAGGCCACGCTACTCCTTTTTAGAGGAGTCGGACCGACTTCGAATAACCGTCGTTAATAGTTTGTCGAAGTCAAGAGTGGCATGAATGGTATCGGACAATGATATCATTGGCTCCAGGTTTAGCTCCTTGAGGATTGATAAATGATCCAGAAAGTCTCATGGCTTAAAAGAGAATAGTTCCCGTAGACGTAGTGCCCCCGCCAGAGCCTCCTACTTCACCCCTAGGTGGAGTGGATGAAGGTTCAGTAGGCCCTCCATAACCGCAGTCGGACAGGTGCTTTCAGTTAAGATGGTACCAAGACCGTCTTTGCACCTTGGCCAGCTCAATCACAGCAACCTTTTGTTTGGTCATGACTTACAAAAAGATGCATACGTGAAAATGGACCCTATGACCGTCGTATATAGCCAAAACGTTAGCCTTAAACTGGGTTTTACCTACAAATTGAATACAGATATGGCTAGATTTTATTGTCTTGGTAATATCTTTGAGTTTAAATGTAGGGTTAATCGCCTCGTCGAAAATTCGATGAATAATAGACTCTATTGAAAGATTATATCGAGCATAGACGACCCGAAGAAGTTTGTGCAATCATATTCACACTTTGATAATGAAATTTAGTGAGTTCTATATATTTGTCAAAGCTATCAAACGATAAACATCTGTTACATCAAAAATTATATCGAACGTTAAAGTTATCGCTATCACTAAACCTATCATATTTACTGAAAAAAATCATAACTTAATCAAATAATTAGTAACACGTAACAAAAGAATCAATTCGCTGTAATGAGTTCCGCAGGGACTACTGATCCAAAATAACTTAATTGATTACTCCTACAGTTCTAAAAGCATACCACAACTAGCCTAACTTTCCAAAGACATACAGTGATATAGAAAGATAAATCCGTATATACGTAACCGTACACAAATAGTACAAAACCAATGTGCTTCCCTATATACGAGTATACAACAAACACCTGTATATGATACGAAATGAAATTTGGCGAGTTGATCCGCTTCACCTGCAAGATGTTCTACAACTAAAACATATACCTCCACATCTGCCAGAAGACAATTCAATTATAAAAAAACGAAATTAAACATCAAAATCAACAAAGCCAGGATATATACTCGTATGCACTGCACTTCCTTTTGGCCATCGTACAAAGCCAACTTGACATGGAAAGTTGATTACACAGAGTGATTTTCACCATTGTGCACACACGACAAGCAATCGCCCTTTAAAAATACTTCGTTACAAAATAGGAGCCAACTATGCGACATACACGCCTGCAGCAGAGCCACATATTTCATCCTTAAAACGAAAGGGCCTGAACCAGCCATACAAAATTGCCGTCATACGCCCACCCCATCCCAAATCTTCCGCTTCACATTTTTACAGTCCTTTGGCTCCATTGGAGAAAAAATCCTCACTAGGAATAGCTCTGTATGATGTTCAGTGCTGCAACAAGCCACTACCATAGCAGCAGGAGAATAAAACAAATTTAACAAAAGGACCTCGTCGGATAGTCCGAACAATTCCGGTTGATATTTGTGTGCATTTTCCGGCATCAATGAGTTCGTTTATTTTATGTTAATATTTGCAAACGATCCATTTGTTTGTAAAGCAAATACAATCAAATATTATATTGAATTGGAAATTTGGATAGCATGTTTACGAAAACTGCTTTATATGCAAAATTTATGGAAAATATATTTAAGGATCATTCCACAATTTGCAATAATCAAAACCAAATGGAAACGTCCAATTCCATCATCAATTCTAATGCAATTGATCCAAGTTCAACCCGAATTGCTCATTTATGGGGGGGAAATCAATCACAGTTCGAGCAATCATTAATGAACGAATTGGTTAAGGTTATTGCACAAGTAAATCAATCGGAGTTATATCTTTCGATCAGCTCCAACGTCACTAACTCACTAACGACGTACTGAGTGTTTGTCAATGTTTATCAAATAATGACTGTCTTGTCTTCAAAGTAGTCAAAAACCACTTGCACAAATAACAAATAAAGGAACACAAGCTACAAAGGAGAAACTTCATTGTGGACTAATACATTCGATTAGAAACTTGGATTTGTTGTAATAATTGAATAACGACTGAGTGATAACGACGCTAACGACGACGATTGTTTGCCTTGAATAGAAAATCACGAAATATTTCGATATTAATAGAACGACATTTTTAGATGTGACTAGTTTTGTAAATATATATGTACATACCTATATGTATGTGTCATCAAAAAGTTATATATTCATGCAAAGTTGAAACAGACAACTATTGAAATTTTTAAGCTCTTTGCCATTAGTTGAACCACTCATGTCAAAAAATTCGATGAACCCCAACCCTACAATTACGCGCAATGTTATCAAAGAAATGCACTTCGAATTCGGCTAGACTTGTGTCCTACCTTTTTACGCTTTCGTGCTTCTCTGAAATCGATCTACTCATGAAAACTAGCTCATGTTCAGCCCATATCCGCAAAATGGCATATAATCAAATTTTAGATGACAAGCAACATGGTTTAAAACTGGCGACCTTTTAGTATAGTATTTGAACGAAAAGCATGCACCACTTTCAGGAGTTAGTTCTTGTTGCCCAGCAGATCTCCGATCTTAGTTCTTGTTGCCGATCCATTGGATGACGTCGAATCAAACCCTCTCAATATGTGCCTGTGGTCCACAGGATTGGATTCCATCGAGGGGAGAAGTGGGGTGGCACCTCTCATAGGGTGCGGAAACGCGGAATAATTACATTATTGTTTCTAAGCGATTGTGAAGGCTGCACAAACTGGTTAAGGTAGCCTGGTTTGTGATGATGAAGACTATCATAAAGTAGACGAAGATGCCGAAACTCGCTATAGTCACTAAACAAGCAGCCTAAAACCGAATTAGAATAGAGAGTGATATAATCAAAACGGAGTTATTTGTGGATGAAAGGTACATAATCATTGAAGGCTATATTGAGCTTACGGTAGCAGGAGGAAGCAAGAAAAAAAAAGGGAGAGGCCATGCATTAAACGACGGAGAAGAAGGGCTTTCAATAAGTTCATACGGAGTACCCAACTGAGAAGACCACAGGATTTCTACTTCGTTCGTTCATTCTTTTCGTTCTTTCGTTAAAAGAACGTAAAAGAAAGCACTGTCCACATAGAATTTCGCACAAGCTCTCGCTTTCGTTCGTCTTCATTCCTCTCCGTTCTTCCTGATGTGGACACTTCCATAAAAAGTGTATATTATTGAATTCACAGACTGAAAGAATGAAAAGAACGAACGAAAGAGAACGAAACTATGTGATTAAGCCTTAAATTTAGACAGTTTTACGAATACTATAACTGATGTGATCGCAGCAGGTCATACCACTATTCAAGACGACTCCAAGATTTCTCACACTACCAACGTAGTCGATCGTCATTTAAAGCAATAGCAATATCAAGGAAGTCACGACGAATAAGTGGGAGAGAATGGGAGAAAAGATAGGGATTTAAGTTGTAGAAGGTTCAAAGAAGACCACTTGAAAATATGCTGAAGGTCGGCGGCTATCTTCAATACATCTATCAAATTGATCTTTTAGTGCCAAAATATGAAGTTGCATATCTTCTGCGTACAAATGAATCTTGGAGTCATTAACTACTGAAGGAAAATCATGAATGAAAATACTGAATAGGAGAGGCTCATGGATGGATCCTTGCGGACGCCGCGCCAGCATGAAGTAAGGCAATCGAAGAACAATTGGCGCCGAATCGAAGAAATCAAGTAGCACTTCCTTTCCTACTGTATTTTGCATGCTACAGTTGAGCCTATATCAGTTCTACCTTGTGCTGAGCTGGTAAATTTTTCTTGACCCAGCTAAGAAGTGCGCCTTCTGAGTTAGAAGCGTTAACTCTATTACTATTAATTTTGGAGACGAATAAGTTCCTTACTTTTAAACGTTCGAATAGCAAGAGCCGTTTTGAATTTTTTGGACTAGCGATAAAGAAACTCCTTTCTTGATTTGGTTGATTTTTTTTGTTAGGAGGAGAGATACAGAGAAGCTTGAATTTGGTCATTCAATAGTTCCTCGACACTTTCATGCCGTCGAGAAAGCCAGCAAGCAGGGTCAATGTGTTGTCTTATTTGCTGTCACGTCTCAAGGAGATACCTTTTTACGGCCGATTTGTGACGTGATGAATACTATATACAATAATGGGTATTTTCATAAACGCAGAACTGCCGCAGTACTGCAGAATTCAGCTACAGACTACCAATTGCTGAATTTTGCAGTACTGCGGTAGTTCTGCGTTTATGAAAATACCCTATGTTAAGTCCAGAGAACAGTGGATAGGCACAGAAAGCGTGGCGTCACCAACGTAAGGTGATACTATTTTTTTGATGGCATACAAAGTGTTCAATCTCAACATGCTGAAAATAAAATTCATTAATAAAATAAACAATTATTATTCATTATACTTCACAAAATGTTTGGGCAGACCAGTCTAAGTTCTCACAATTCCAGCACAGCCATCATCCCTGTAAATAAACAAATTTATCACCAAGAAAATATTCTTATGAAATCATACGAACCTGACAACACTGAAAGCCGAACTCAATCTCCATCCCAGCATAGATAAATCCATCCGCCATAAATAAAAAAAAAAAAAGAAAAAAAAAATTATTATTATTAACATTATAATAAAAACAAACAAAATAAATATCTTACCAATTGACAGCTGCAGCCGGCACAAACACATAAACAACTAGAACTAAAATAAATGAAGTACTAAAATAACCATATGAAGCATTACCCCACCAAAACTCTCGCCCCGGCGAATTGACCGGCCATTGTTAAGTGAGAAATAAATATCGCCGCAGCTGGCTGAAAATTTTCAGATCACAATTGATCTTCGTAGCGACTCGAGCTCGAAGAAAATCTCACAAAATAACCAGTGATCTCAATCCAAGGTACATGGAACGGGTCGAGTTCATGTAATCTCAAATAATATTTACATCGAACGTCACGAGTTGATGTAAATTCATCCCAAAGTCTCATTTACCTTACATGGAACGAATCGAGCTCATGTAAGCACATATTCCTAACTCCTAAATACATGCAACGGAACGAGTTCATGTAAAATTCCCAATAGTCAAGTACATCTTACGTCTCGAGTTGATGTACATTTCTAAGTATTAAATAAAATTTTAAATCTTCAGATAATTGGCATCGAATTGGAAGGACCCATTTTGGACGTTAATAATTGGAGTCAATTCAGTTCATCAAGAAAAAAGGACTACATTTCAGAATTAAAGAATTGTGAAATTTTATGAATTAAAATATTTTGGTTTGTGAATTTTATTGAATTTTTAATAGTTAACTTAATGTTTATTTGAATTAGTGAAGTTATATTGAATTTTAAAATTGTTAAAGAATTGAAGTTTGTTAAATAAAAGTTCGAATCGTCAAACAAGGTTTATTTCTTAAGCTGCCCTGTAGTCCACTGAGTTTTAGGCATTCTAAGCCCTAACATTTTGGTCCTTCGAGCCGGATAAACGGTATAAAAGTACTCAGTGGTCGCAGCGTAGCTTAGAAATTTAACCAGTGACATCAAATTAAAAGATGGAAGCTGAAATCAAATTGCAAATAGCACGAAAGGATCTCTTGGAAAATTTCATCAAGAATTACAAAAAGGATGGCTCCGCAAGGCGAACGGAACCATATTACAAAAAACGACTGCAGGATTTCCAAGAGCAATTCAGCGAAATAAAGCGAGCACATATCCAGATTCTCGTGGCAAAAAACAACGAACCTGTCGATTCGGAAATATTAAACCACAAATATTTCCAGGACGAACTATACGAAGCAATGGAGTCATTCTTCTACGCACACTACGCAGCAATAGAATCTCGGTATGATACCGAGTATCCACCAATAGCAGCAGGCAGTCAGTCTCCCAGAGTACAGGAAAGGGAGATAGCTATGTCAAGTAAGGAGCATCTTATCAAGCTTCCACGAATCTCATTGGAAAAATTCTCTGGAGATTATCGGAAATGGACAACTTTTCATGATCTCTACACAAGCCTGATCCATGAGAATCATAATCTGTCTGACGCACAGAAACTTCAATACTTGAAGTTACATCTAAGTGGAGAAGCTGAAGGTCTCTTGCGACAGGTACAAGTAACTAACGATAACTACATTCCAGCCTGGGATCTCCTAAAAGAGAGGTATAACAACAAGAGAGTGTTAGTCAACGCACAACTGAAACTCCTACTTAATCAATCTTCCGTATCTTCTGAATCGGCACAAGGAATCAGGAGTTTAATGGACGTAACAACGGAATGTCTACAAGCGCTAAACAATCTCGGAGTGGCAGTGGACAAGTGGGACGCGATGATAGTCTACATAATAGGACAAAAGCTACCAACCGAAACGCTCCAGCTATGGGAACAAGGCAATAGTAAGAGCACTGAGGTACCATCATGGACGATGCTACGCGAATTCTTGGAGGCACGCTTCCGAACGCTAGAAGCCATAGGAAAAAAGGGGCCATCATTAAGTAAAACCCAACGACATCTCTCAACACCACCAAGGATTCAGTCATTCGTCACAGGACATCATCATGCTTGCGAAACATGTGGAGAAGATCACCCCTTGAGAAATTGTTCCAAGTTTATGAATTCAACAATAGAAGAGAGAAATCACATAACACGCAAAAATGGTCTGTGCATCAATTGTTTGGGACGAGGACATATGGGAGCAAACTGTCCGAGCAAGTTTACATGTCGACATTGCAAGAAACGTCATCATACTCTATTGCACAACGCCGATAGAGGTCCCCCGCAAAATACCGCAACGAAACCAGAGAACGAAGCATCTCCGCCACGATCTATGCAGACCACAACCACGCTTAATTCTCTACACTCAGCAATGTATAAAGAAGTTCTTCTCTCTACTGCAATCATAACCTTAGAAGGACCCCGGAAAGTACGCAAAACCTTTCGGGCACTCATAGATCCAGGCTCGCAAACATCCTTTCTGACAGAATATGCCGCCCAATCACTTTCACTACAAAAGAAGCCAGTCCTTGTGAACATCTTGGGTGTACAACAATCCGACGCTGGAATCTCCCGGTCAATGGTGGAAACGGCCCTGGTTATTCAACCCGGGGGTTATCAGTTGAATCTACAAGCCCTTGTCTTAAAAACTTTAACGTCCTTCTTACCATCAAGACCCTTTATACCCATCAACTGGAAACATATTGAAGGGATACAGTTGGCTGACCCCACCTTTAATCAACCAGGACGAATTGATGTAATATTAGGAGCTGATATTTACGGATCCTTAATATTACCCAACATTCGAAAAGGACTTCAAGACCAACCAATCGCACAAGAGACTCTATTAGGCTGGATATTATGCGGGAAAACATCAAGTAATACCAGTGAATTCTCTTCACCCAACACCTTTACGTCCATTACATCTCTAACAACTCTCAGTCAACAGCTACAACAATTTTGGACGATTGAAGAGGTTCCCACTGCATCATCATTAAATCCAGATGATCGAAAATGCGAAACAATCTATCAGGAATCACATCAACGCCTAAAGGATGGTAGATATTGTGTGCGGTTACCTTTCATCAGCGAACAACACCAACAATCACTAGGACGGTCGCGGGCAGCCGCCATTGGAAGTTTCTTGAACCTCGAAAGACGGTTTTCGTCAAATCCAGATTTAAAGGGCGAGTACACTCAGTGCATCAATGAGTACATTCAACTAAAACACATGATTCCAGCAGCAACTTCAGAAGACGAGACCAAAGTACAACAAGGCAATTCCATTTTTTACAAAAGTTTCTACTTACCGCATCATGCAGTCTATAAGGAGAGTACTTCCACAAAGTTACGAATTGTGTTCGATGCATCGAGACAAACCAGTTCCGGACATTCTCTCAACGACGTGTTGCTGACCGGTCCTACACTACAGAATGAACTCATAGCGGTCCTTACTCGTTGGAGGAAATTCAAATTCGTGCTGGTATCAGACATTGTTAAAATGTATCGCCAAGTATTGGTGCATCCAGATGATGTGACTTACCAAAGAATCATATGGCGAGAATCCCCATCAGATCCCTTGCAAGAATATTGTTTAACCACGGTAACATTCGGAGTCACTTGCGCTCCATTTCTAGCAATTCGTACACTACAGCAGCTAGCCACCGACGAACGTAACTCCTATCCACGTGCTTCCGAAATAATTCTTAACGATTTCTACGTTGATGATCTACTCACGGGTGCAGATTCGATCAATGAGGCAATAACAATCCACAAGGACTTAAACGAACTTCTCCTCCGCGGCGGTTTCAAGCTCAAAAAGTGGCTTACAAATGACAATTCCATTCTAGCCACCATCCCAGAAGAGGATAGAGCAGTGTCTGAGCCTATTGACATCAACCCAGATCAAGGCATTAAATCTTTAGGTGTTATGTGGTACCCTTCCTCTGACACATTCAGCTACAGAATAAAGATAACTCAAGATCATCATACGCTGAGCAAACGAGAGCTTCTATCAGAGATTGCCAAACTTTATGATCCATTAGGCTGGATTTCACCAGTGATAATTACTGCAAAAATTCTGATGCAATCATTGTGGATCCTTGGCAGTACCTGGGATGAGCCCGTGCCTTCGAAAATACAACATTCATGGTCCATGATAAAGGCTCAACTCCCCCTACTTGAACAGCTTCGCATTCCACGATGGTTAGGAACTACTCAGAACTCTCAGGACATTCAACTCCACGCCTTTAGTGACGCCTCGCAAAACGCCTATGCAGCCGTGATCTACTGTCGAATCTCTACCCCGGACCACAACGTGAAGATCCAGATCATCACCTCCAAAACTAAAGTCGCTCCAATAAAACAAATCTCTATACCAAGACTGGAACTTTGTGGTGCAGTATTAGCCGCAAAATTAGTACGGCATACTCGCAATATCTTACAGCTTGACAACATCGAAACACACATGTGGACAGACTCATCAATTGTCCTCTCATGGCTAAAAGGACAGCCAAGAAAGTGGACCACTTTTGTGGCAAATCGTACAAGCGAAATCTTCACATCAATAGGAAATGCACCATGGCATCATGTCTCATCGAAAGACAATCCAGCTGACCTCGCTTCCAGAGGAGTTCTACCAAACGAACTGATCACTACAACACAGTGGTGGAGCGGACCTCATTGGCTAATTCAAGATCCCAGCCACTGGCCTCATTCACCGAGTTTCGAGGAAACAGAACTAGAAACCAGGAAACATATTCACGGGTTACATACCATGTATGATGAAAATCCATTTATGTTAGAGCTACTAAAAAGGTTCTCCTCTTTTTCAAAATTAATTCGCGTCACGGCATATTGTCTCCGTACAATCAAACGCCCCGGACCAAGGCAACTTTGGCTATCAACACAAGAACTTGAACGAGCCACGAACCTTTGGGTGAAGTTTCATCAACGACTACACTTTCCCAATGATCTCCGTCATCTAGAATTACACAAAACTGTACATCCAAAAAGCAAACTAAAAAATTTAAACCCATATTTAGACAACGATAAAATTTTAAGAGTCGGCGGACGTCTACAAAACGCTCCCATAAGCCATAACGAACGTCATCCCATAATTTTAAACAATTCATGTCACTTAAGCTTTCTCCTAATTGTCCAGTATCACCATTCATGCATGCACGGCGGAACTCAACTAACCTTATCACTACTACGAAAAAGGTACTGGATACTAGACGGGCGTAATACTGTGCGACGGTTATTACTCAAATGTATGACATGTTTTCGATTCAAAGCGCAAGTCAATAGTCAACTAATGGGAAATCTGCCAGCTCAAAGAGTCACGATGTCAAGGCCTTTTACGCATACGGGTGTGGATTTTTGCGGACCAATCAGTATCAAAACCAGTAAGAGACGAGGAGCTCCTGCAACCAAAGGATACATTGCGGTATTTATCTGCTTGTCAGTAAAAGCCATACACCTCGAACTCGTTAGTGAACTTACCACGCAAGCCTTTCTAGCAGCACTTTATCGCTTTATCTCAAGAAGAGGAAAATGTCAACACATGTACAGTGACTGCGGCACCAACTTTATTGGTGCAAACTCATTCCTCAAAGAAGTTCACAAACAACAGAATCAAGTCGCTGACCACGTATCTCATGAAGGCATCAATTGGCACTTTAATCCACCACATACACCCCATTTCGGTGGCCTCTGGGAGGCAGGGGTTAAATCGACAAAGTATCACCTCAGAAGAATCCTCGGAAACGCCACATTAACATTCGAAGAAATGGCCACAACGCTAAGTCAAATTGAGGCATGCTTGAATTCACGGCCGTTATGCCCACTGACCGAAGATTCAACAGATCTGAGTGCTTTAACTCCAGGCCATTTTCTTATCGGCGATGCCTTATTAGCACCACCACAACAAGATCTATTAGAGAGTAAACCCAATTATTTGAATCGATGGCAACTTTGTCAGCAACTTACACAGCATTTCTGGCAGAGATGGTCCACCGAATATGTTACTAGACTTCAACAACGTCCTAAATGGCTTCAGCCACAACCTAATTTAAAAATAGGAGACTTAGTTTTAATTAAAGAAGATCGTCTACCTCCGCTACAATGGGCGTTAGGACGCATTGCAAAAGTTTATCCAGGCACCGATAACCTAATTCGGGTAGTTGATATTAAAACAAAGAACTCTATAATTCGAAGACCAATCGCAAAGGTAGCCCTACTTCCTATTAACGACAGCGATAACCAAATAATACGCAACCATGTCAATGAAACCCAAGCTTCAGATTCTATATCATATAGCAAGGATCAAAACCATGTCGAACAAAATTCCGAAATACTACAACAATAACGTCTAAGAAAACCCGTTAAATTTTCTACAAAATTTTTCTGCAAGATCATCTCCATCATTCGTATATCAACCGTGCTGAAAGTTAAAGTGTTTTATTTTTTCTTTTAAAAATCATGGATTATTTGTGGATCGACGATTTACCACAATTGTCCACACCACCAAGAGCGGAGTCAACGTCAATTAAGACCAAATTAGCCAGGCCAACATCACCACAGCCACCACGTCTTAAAAGACCCTTTGAGGCTATACCGTGCGGCCCGGAAATTCGTAGGCGCACTCAACCGCATAAAGTGCCGACATCCACCCACAGCACTGCCCAAAGTTCCAGCTCACCTAAGAAACGGCGGATCTCACTGGATGAATATAGGGCACGCCAGCCACCACCAAACATCATAGTGGAACCAGCATTATGGCGAAAAATTAAAGGTTTATCTTTCCCTTGGGACAAAATTTACGCTGCAAAACGATCCTATCGACACAAAAGTAAGGAAGGAATAGTGCGATTTACCTTCCTTAAGGACCGACGATGCCGGATCACACTCCAACAAAAAAAGGATAATGCATGGACAACACAGGCGAATTCAAAAAAAAAAGGGGGACAAATTAAGCTTGAATAAATAAAACCAGTAAATATAATAAATGAATTTCTTTTATTGAGAAAAAAAAAAAGAGAAACCCAAATAACCTCCTTCAAACAAAAAAAAAACAATATCAAGATAAACACAAAAAAATTGAAGCTAGCGCTTCAAAGCCCGGGAGGATGTTCAATCTCAACATGCTGAAAATAAAATTCATTAATAAAATAAACAATTATTATTCATTATACTTCACAAAATGTTTGGGCAGACCAGTCTAAGTTCTCACAATTCCAGCACAGCCATCATCCCTGTAAATAAACAAATTTATCACCAAGAAAATATTCTTATGAAATCATACGAACCTGACAACACTGAAAGCCGAACTCAATCTCCATCCCAGCATAGATAAATCCATCCGCCATAAATAAAAAAAAAAAAAGAAAAAAAAAATTATTATTATTAACATTATAATAAAAACAAACAAAATAAATATCTTACCAATTGACAGCTGCAGCCGGCACAAACACATAAACAACTAGAACTAAAATAAATGAAGTACTAAAATAACCATATGAAGCATTACCCCACCAAAACTCTCGCCCCGGCGAATTGACCGGCCATTGTTAAGTGAGAAATAAATATCGCCGCAGCTGGCTGAAAATTTTCAGATCACAATTGATCTTCGTAGCGACTCGAGCTCGAAGAAAATCTCACAAAATAACCAGTGATCTCAATCCAAGGTACATGGAACGGGTCGAGTTCATGTAATCTCAAATAATATTTACATCGAACGTCACGAGTTGATGTAAATTCATCCCAAAGTCTCATTTACCTTACATGGAACGAATCGAGCTCATGTAAGCACATATTCCTAACTCCTAAATACATGCAACGGAACGAGTTCATGTAAAATTCCCAATAGTCAAGTACATCTTACGTCTCGAGTTGATGTACATTTCTAAGTATTAAATAAAATTTTAAATCTTCAGATAATTGGCATCGAATTGGAAGGACCCATTTTGGACGTTAATAATTGGAGTCAATTCAGTTCATCAAGAAAAAAGGACTACATTTCAGAAATAAAGAATTGTGAAATTTTATGAATTAAAATATTTTGGTTTGTGAATTTTATTGAATTTTTAATAGTTAACTTAATGTTTATTTGAATTAGTGAAGTTATATTGAATTTTAAAATTGTTAAAGAATTGAAGTTTGTTAAATAAAAGTTCGAATCGTCAAACAAGGTTTATTTCTTAAGCTGCCCTGTAGTCCACTGAGTTTTAGGCATTCTAAGCCCTAACACAAAGGGTTTAATCCACTTAGCTTACCTTATCTAGAAGGAGAAACTATTGATTCAATATTATATACCAGAATGGAGTATTCTCCGTCAAGACTAAGTGAATTTTGGAAGATATATGTTCAAACTATGACATATAGATGGAAAAGCATTGTACAAAATTATGGAGATTACATTTTGGCTTGAACATTCAGGGTGTGTTTCTTTACTCATTCCATAGAAGGAATAGAATAAAAGGAATACTTGATGGAATATTCGGAATAGAATGAATAAAGAAACGCACCGGGAATGACAGTAAACAAACTGAAGAAAAATTGTGATTTATTCAAAAGAGTTGTGTATTTTAAAAATATTATATCTAAACTAAAATAAGATTAGACTTTTGATGTCTCCTGGGGTCCATTTGAAATTATTATTATCCATATCTGAAATTATTATTATTATTAGAAATACTTTTAAAAATGATAACAAATAAATAAGGGCCATGGCTGCCGCTTTCTTGCCAAATGACACAATTATGACAGTAATATATTTATGTTAGGGGTATTCATGATCTGTGTTATTTGTGTTATTCATGTTAAACAAATATCATTTACTATGAGTTTTATTTTCGATTTAACACAAATAACACGAATAACACAAATAACACAGATCATGAATACCCCTATTATGTTATATTAGTGAGGTTAATTCCCTTTATTCTAAAAGTGTTCCATCTCAAGAGGTAGTTTAAAAAGAATACATTCCGAATATTCCGAATGAATAAAGAAACGCTTCATCTGTCAATTCGAAACTTGGGAATGAATAAAGAAACACATTTTCTGTCTATTCCTTCTACGGAATGAATAAAGAAACACACCCTCAGATATAGATAAAATATCTACGAAGCTTAGATTGGTTAACTTAACCGAAAAACACTTGTACTGCTGCTGATGGAAATTAAATTGGAACCAAAAATTTGTTCTGTTTCGGGACAAAAACTACCAATATTCATATTTTAATATTTTATCAATCTTATTTTATCTTACAGTCTTAAACTATGTAGATAAAAACTAAGGACAACGTGTCGAAACTGATTGCAACTATTCGAAAAATACATTTCTTTACTAGTACGTCCGTTTGAACTGTATTAGTTATTATAACATGAAGTCGACCATATCATAAATACGACAAATATCCTTTCTAGCATATTCCAGCTACTTACAAAATCTGATCCTTGATGCCACCTTAAAACTATGTACACCATAATACCCAGCCAGATCATATACATGTACTAGATACTATTGACATCGGTACAACTTCTATACTCACGATAATAAACTGGTTATTTATTCATAGCTCTATCATACTCGTCAAGGTCGGATGACTCCTGCGGGAAAATTGGATTTACGACTTTGACTAGATTAACGAGCGTTATTTACTTAATCCTGTAGGCGGGTGTTTCTGTGCACGCCATTTAATAATCCACCACCAACCATCATCTCATTACTTCAATTAAAGTATGTATATGTGAAATTGTGCGTTACAAATGTGAAGATGTGTTTCATAGCCTCTAATAATTATCAAGAAGCACGTTTTCGTATATATTGTTTGTAGTTTGTTGAATTATGTAATTCATCTGGTATGTGTCATTGAGCAAAGGAAACTGCTGTTTGTCGAATTAATTTAATTAAGACAATGTAAAATACTGAAAGGCTCAATAACGTTCATTTATATGGATAATATTTACCCTACGAGGAAATGTTTACAGGGGCAAGGATGTTTATTCTAAAGGTATCAGTATGTATCAAGTATGCTTGCCTTATACGGTCACAGTCACTTTAACAACGTGACAAGGCAAAGGAATTTTTATTAAGGGACTTTAGACTTTATTTTTACTTTCTATGTTCGTTTCCTTATTTGTATTTTTTATTCTCCTTTAGAAGAAAATACACTCAACATCAATTCGTTCATCGTGAATTGAATATAAAATCAAGAAGAACTTCCAAATATAAGAACTCTATAAAACTTAATTTCCTTCAATGTTTGGCAACAAACAAAGCATACCAATAACAAAAAAGGATCAACCAACAGACGAGACTTGGTGCCAAGGGATTCCTGGAAGTTAAGAAGAAAAAAAATTATGTAAAAAAACAAAAACTACTATATAAATTGACCCCAATGGGGCTTTCTTTTTTAAATATCCAAAAATGCCACCATGTTATCCTATTGAATTATTTAGGAGACGTTAGCCGAGCAACTACATATGTATGAACGTATAAGGAGCATATCCTTGAACTGGACATGTGGGCAATTTCGAATGTTATACACGAAGAGGTAATAGAGGAAAATTTTGCTCCAGGTATTTTTATGGGGTTATTTTTTTGGACTTGAATGTAGGGAAATAGTTAAAGGGTTACATAAAAAGAGAATTTTAAGTGTATACAGGTATCAGTGAAAATGGCGAAACGCCTGGCTGTGGATAGGTCTTGTATAGGCGAACAAAAAATCGTAAGGGGGGGAATCATACCGGTTTAGCCGCTAGGGCGTTTTAAAATTTTTTGGTAGAGATTTACATATTACCCTGTATTTTATAACACTATTAGATACATATTTTTATAAATATGGCAGCAATCTACGCATAATACCTATCTAAACCTGTAAAAGTTAAGGTTTCAACCCACCAAATTCCATCTGAGCTTTGTCGAAAAATACCAAATCAGCACCAAATAAGGCCAATTTTAACATGCCTATAACTTCAAAAGTAAAGGCCATAGCTTAATAGTTGGTCATTATTTATAGAAAATTGTTCAAGCTTTCCAATTTTGTAAAAAAAAAACTAGGTATATTTATTGGAGAAAAGGGTGGTTGAAGTTGAAATAGAAATAGTGGAAAGTCTGTCAGATATATCATACGTTTTGAGAAAATTCAGGCCAACGACAGAGGCAGCAAGTATAGCGACGAGTTTACTGACGGACTTGATACAAGTACTATTTGAAAATATCAATATTTATGAATTCTTATTTACATTGAAACTTAAAAAAGAACAAAATGTTTTCTAATAACTGAAATATTTTTGGTTGGTCTAAAAACTGCATCAAGTGAGGTTCCATATGTCGTGGTACTTTTGTCTGTTTGGATGCTTCGCTCCCAGGAACGTTTCTCCCGCACTTTGTAGATGAAGATAGAAGTGGGGTGGTACCCCGAGTAAAAATAAATTTCGGCCTTTGGACGGGCGTGATGGCCCGGCCATTTGGCGGTCAAATGACGGCCCGTTGCAGGACAGTACGGCCATTCGGGGGGCGATTGACGGTCGAATGAGGCCCGAATCATTTGACCGTCAATCGCCCCCCGAAAGGCCTTTTTTGCGACTGAAAAGCCCTTATTTGACCGTCAATCGCCCCCCAAATGGCCGTACTGTCCTGCAACGGGCCGTCATTTGACCGCCAAATGGCCGGGCCATCACGCCCGTCAAAAGGCCAAAATTTATTTTTGCGAGAAATAACGAGAAAAATACATAAATCACGCTTTATGCATTTGGCATTTTTATGGCCTCTATAAGGCCTTCTCAGAAATTGAAATCTTTTGTGCAAGTTTGCCCGTCATTTGCCCGTCGTTTGCCCATCTGTGCTCGCCCTAAAAAAATTAAAAACTCTACGACCGTCGTTTGACCCTTGAAAATCCAAGTCGCCGTTTTCTGCCCCTTGAAAGGCCATTATAAAAAATGGTTTAAAATTCTACGCCCGTCATTTTCCCGTCATTTGCCCCAACGCCCGCCAAATGCCCTTATTTTATTTTTACTCGGGACCCCTTATCATAACCCTTTCCCCTTCACCCACAAACCGGCGAAGAAAACAGGGGCCAGTTCACGCAATTCGACGTCGACTGAAAACGACACTAAGCGCGTTCAAAAATCTTGCTATGGTTAACTAGGGGAATTTTTGAAGGTCAAAAACTTATGCTAGTGGTTTTGTTGTAGTTAACCCCGGAGTTTTTGAACAACAAAAGTTTACCAGAGTTAATCATAGTAAGGTTTTAGAACGCGCTTAGTGTCGTTTTCAGTCGACGTCGAATTGCGTGAACTCGCCCCAGTTGCGAGAGGCCAGAACCGCACCCGGTTGTAGGGTCGTTAAAGAGATGGTGATTTATCGTGACATAGCGCTTTTCCATGACTGGATGGAAGGTTAAAACTTTAGCGAAACTCTCATCATATTCTTCATTTTTCATCAAAGTTTCTGATAAAAGTACTACATTAGTTTTTTTTTAAATATAGTCATCTAACTAACAATTTTAATAATTTAACGAAAGTATTGATAATCCTGGTTTATTTAAACTCTAGTAAAAATAATTTTGTTGGCTAATTTTCTTAAAAGCACACACGGGGTGCATCTAGTACGTATAGCGAACAAGTGCGCATGCCACACGGGTATGCACGCTTCCGCCACAGGCATGCGCGCTACCGCCACGGGCACTAAAATCAAAACATTCGCCTCCTGGAAGTAAGCTGGTAAAATATACAAGGGCACATGCATTACATTCAGAGGTTCGTTGATATGTAGCGAATCTGACAAAAAAACTCTGAAGTAATTCATCTCTAATGGTGAATTTGTATTCATATAATGAGATAAATGAAAGTCTGGGCGACAACGTAGCTAACATGCCAGAAAATCTATGCAGTAAGGCAGAGTGTATTGCAACTGTTGCAAACACAGCCGCGAGTTTCGTTGCCTCTTGTGCCCCGTTTGCCCCATTTTCAGCGTTTTACGAAAAATCTGACGATTTTTCAATGTGTGAGAGCGTGATGCGAATGAAATCGATTCACTTTTATGTAAATTTTTTAAGCAAACGTCCCTAAAGAAATTTTCCTTCAAAAGGTTTTTGCCACAAAATGAATCAACAGAACCACTTACAGTAATTTTTTGCAGTGATGGGTGCACCTAACAGAATAGGAACTGTGTGATGTCTAATGCTTTGTAACCGACCTCAGCTATAAATTTTAAAGAAATTTGACATGGTTCATGGTTGAGATCATCCGCTTAGAAGAGATGCGGAATATTTATTAGTTTTTCCGATAAATCGGAGATGAAAATACTGAAAAGAAGAGGAGCAAGATGACTACCCTCAGGAACGCCAGAGGCTACTTCGATCTCATTAGATAGAAATCCTTGGAATTTGATAACCTGTGTTATTCCGTTCAGATATGATTTTAACCATTCGAGAGCAGAACCTGATATTTCAAATTTTAATAATTTTGCAATTAAAATGTCATGGTCCACTCGATCAAAGGCCTTGCTGAAATCAGTGTACACAGCATCCAATTGATGGCTGCACTCCATTCCGCATAGCAATTCTGAGATTAGGACCATAAGGTTAGAAGTTGTTGAACGCCCTTTCCGATAACCGTGTTATTGTTCGTTAAGGTATGGGTCGATAAGAGGCGCAATCCTGTCATAAACAAGTTTTTCAAAAAGCTTAGGAATTGATGATAAAATGGCAATGCCCCTATAGTTGTGCTAGTGCTTATTACCGGATTTATAGATTGGCGTTAGGTAGGATTTCTTCCATACAATTTAAAAAGAATAATTACTGAGGGGTACCGTCCTGACTATGATAATTTACCTCATGACTGAAAAATTCAATTATGTTTCTATTTGAATTACCTAAGTTAAGTTTAAAGTATTAAATTGCAAAGTAGAAAATAAAATTCTTCAATTGCAAATTCTTAAGTTACCTTTTTGTTTTTATAAAAGAAAGATATACGTTTTATTTATTGTTTTCCTCTAAAATGCTATTTGAATTAACACTTAAGTTAATTTTTCTTGATTAGTACACTAATTCCATATAATACAATTATTTTGCATTTATACCGAAAAAAAAAGCCTGCTAAGTCGATCCCACCATAATCCGTACATATACCAAAACCTGCTAAGTTACAAAATCGCTCATAAAACAGTAACTACTAAATTTTATTTGTTTATTTATAGTATTTACTCTGAAATATTACAAAATAAACCAACTATATTTTGGGTTTTCCTTCTAACCTACAAATAAGTTTTTTGTTCGCCCTATAAAATTTCATAAATGTTAGTTAGCAGGGTTACACTCTAAGACGACGATATATATTAGATAAAGTTAGATTTTAATATAGTACTTACCACTACGTTTCTGGACCTGCGGTCCCATATGACCGTACAGTCTACTCAAATCGATTCCAACCACTGAATATGGCAAAATGGCAAAAAATATACCAAATGGTATAAACCACATCAATTTTGACATTTTATGTCCCCTGTTTTTTTATCGTGTATATAATCTGAAATATTTTTTTTATATTTTATCTTTTTTTTTTATTTTATTTTTATTCTTGAGAATCTCTCAAAAGAATCTCAAATACTTGCTTTTTCTTTATAAAAATAAATACAACACAAAACCACACTTTTGCCCCACTTCAACAAAAAGGAAACACTTTTCTCTTTTTTTAAAAAAAAGGACAAAAAAGCCACAAGATAAAAACTTCTCCACTGGTTGATAATTTATTTTTTTTACATATATATGGTATCACTGGCGCTGACGGAATAAATTTCAAAACGAGAATTCGTGTTGTTCTAGGTTAGGTGAAGAAACGAATTTTGTTAGAAAATAACTGTGTTGTAACGTTGTCAGCAAAGTTCGAAATTAAAACAAAAAATAAAAATTCATTTCTAAAATATTTAAAGTATCTAATCCCAGTGCCGGTTGTATATTTTCGTTTCTTGCCTGTAGATTCTTTTAATAACAATATTTTGGGTAAAAATTTTTGTCCTGATATTCAGGCACAAAAAAAGGAGTACGAGGCTCGAACTTAACTGGTGTAAGTTTGGAACTCGACTGATTTGTCTGGAGCTTTCTGAACGTTTCATATATATGCGTGTTACGGTAACAAACGAACAAAATGAATTCCCGTTGCAATAATATCCTTGTACCACCCATCCACCCACACATTATATGAGAAACAGACAGACTACTGGAGACCGTTGCTCAATGTTGCCTATTCAAATCCTTAATAGCAAGAGAGAAAGAACTCTAGATGCAAACCACTCCCAGTGAAAAATGTCCTGCGAGAGCGAGAGCGAAAGCTTTTGATTGACCTCCATCCAGTAACCCGACAACACCCTGTTGCTCTCACCATTTAACAGGTTGCGTTACGTCATTGAAAGCTTCCCTTGTTTTTTTTTTTCGTTTTTTAAATAGGGGTAGGTAGTTTGATCCCCAGTGGGTAGAGGTCAGGGAGCAGCAAATTGTTGAATGCAGAAAGGGAAATTTTTTTGTTTAATGCTCTGCCTGTGGGAGGGTGAAAACGGGTTTGTGTATTGACTGAACTCAGGATGCGAGCGAAGTGCACGTCGTGTATGTGAATCCCTGCAGAATCATCTGGGACACCAAATCAGTTTACCTTCGTTTACTTCCATTTCCGATTGGTTGATTACACGTATTTTTTCCTTTTGCTGCCGGAGTTTTTTTAGAGTTGGAATGAATGCAATAAGAACTAAAAAGGAAGAACATGTATCTTTATTAGAGAGCTTGTGCAATGAATCTTCATAGATAAATATGGAAGTGCTTAATGGTTTAAAATAACTGTTAGGAGTTGTTGGATTATCAGCAGCAGTGCAAACATTTCAGCAATTTCGTTTCTCTATAGCATGCACACTAAATTAAATGGGGAATACCATTTTAGAAATTTAATATTTTAATGTAATTTTGTTACATAAAGGCGTAGTAGAAAATCCTGTTAAAAGTCATTTGTATGCGTTAAACAGAAATTTGTATACAATGTTATTAAGATGTATAATATGTTATTAAGATTTGAAATGAAATAATTTGTAATTGTATTGTACAAATAGTTTACAAATGTAACATGTATACATAATTTAAATGTTTTCTAGGAGCAGAAAACACTGCTTCAGTGGGGCGCATTTGAAAAATATTTTTGGTCGGCTTGGAAACACATTTTTCTAGACAAGTCGTTATTATTGAATTATACAGTGGCTATAAGGGGTCGTCCATTAATTACGTGACGCGATTAGCGGGGAGGGGCTCCAGCCGAACCTTACCCGCTGACACATGGGAAGATGAGGGTGAAGGGTCTCGGAATAATGTCATGTAATTCCTTTCCTTAAGAAACAGTGTAAAGTTGCTAGAAAACTAGGTTAAATTAAGTAAAACATGTTTTTCTACAGGCCGCCGGCAGGCCAAGTCGGCAGGCACGGTCCGATGAAGGCCACACAATATTCAACCTGAGGACTTGAGGTATCCGCCTGGCAGGCCAGGGCATGCAGGTGGCGTCATGATTCCCTACAGACACACAGGTGAAGACGCAGTTTAGCATAGCAGATTGTTAATTCAAGTGTAAAAATGTTTATGGTCTCAAAGAAAACTTTAAAGGCACAAACAGGTGGTTGGAAAACCATTAAAATACGCGGACCACTATATTTGCTAAAACAATGGGAAGGCTGCCGCCGTCACCGCCTCTGCACCAATATAGGTGAATGACATCCTTGTTGTTTATATGAGTGCTCTGACACAGCGACACAAAGTGCCCCTTGGCATACGACATGAGAAAACAGTACCGCAACTATTGCACTCTTTCTTACAATACAGACGTCAGAATCTCAAGAAGGTCCATGTGTGTGTTCTAATTATTTTCTAGTTTTTGGTACAGCTTATGATTTCAAATAAAACCATTTAACTTAAAAGGTTTTGTACCTATGTATTTTTTATTTTAGCCGTGTTTTTTTAATGAACTATATAGTTCTTTATCGAGTTCATTAAAAACCGACAAGGGAAATTTAATGAAGCGCCTACTTCGATGCTTAAAAATTTCAAAATTAAACGGAAGTTAAGTGCTATTTTTTACACTGTTACACGAAATCCTCGCTAGAAAATAATAAATATGTTTATAAAAAATCAATTATTTGTTATAAATTTGCTCTCATCACTTTCCTGTTGTTTTTATTTTTAAATTACGCCTTTCCGACCCCCAAAAGTATGCAACATGCCAACCCCCGAAAGTAAAGTATGCAACATGCCAACCCCCGAAAGTATGCAATATGCAAATTAAGAAATTTCCCAAAACCTCGATAGAAACCCCCATAAAACCTGGGTTTTGAGATTTGTATGGGGAAGAACTATATAGTTCATTAAAAAAACACGGCTTTTGTTTTCTGGCGTGTAAAAAAACAAAACTGACACTCGGTAGTAACGGAATCCACCGATTTGTATGTCATCAAGCCGCCAGCAATTTCATTTTGAATCTAGAAAATTGAATTTTTCCACATCAATGTTTTTCAAAGCCAATATAACAATGTTTGAGGGACACTTTTCCGACGAGATCGGTCTTTGATTCTGTCAATTGGCAACAACTGACGGGTACGGGATTTTGCCATTGCCAATGTCCAGCATTTGTTTTGAAAATACTTAGTCGATTAGATTAGTCGTTCTGTAATTTGAGTGGCTGGCTGGACGTGCTCTCACAAAACGATTTCAAGCATGTATTAAGCACTTCGACCGGCGTTGACCTTGGAATCACTGGAAATATTTGGCGAAAATCGCTTTCGAACAAAATCAACGCACCACCAAACTGATATTGGTTATTTCGTAGATCTTGCCAAAGACTTTTTATGGGGCATCGTCCATTCATCCCATGCTTTGCCCATCGCACAGTTCTTCGAAAGGTTCCACATTTCAGTTTCATCGATTTGCATATTCAACGGCAACTTGAGTGCTGAATGAGCTGTTCGACAGCATTCCAACAACGTAGCTGCAATTCCTTATGCAACAAGTGTAAGTGCGTTTTCATTTTGTGAGCGAATCTATTTGATGAGAATTTGGCGAAATCACAGCTTCTCGGATGATATAATCCCAATGAGTGTCATATTCTAGCAATCGCAAAAGTTAACCATACCGGTTTTGATTGTTTCATAAATCTTGCATCATTCGGTCTAATGCATTCAAAAACACAATGGTTGATGCGAGAATCACAATTCAACCGAAAATAGGCAATTGATGCAAGTTGTTACTGAAACTTCATTTTCATTTAGGCTGGAATGTGTTTTTGCCACAACTCCACTTATCTGGACCAAAGCAGCTGTGCTATCTTTAAATATGGAACCAACCATACACATTCCCAAATTTTAATTAAAATCGGTTTGGCGGTTTCGGAGATTATCGTATACGAACATCTTCTTCTTCTTCGATGGCTCTACAGCCCAATTCGAGCCTTGGCCTCCATCAGCTTCTTCCTCCAAAAATCCAGTTTTGCTGCATCGGCCTTAACATTGTCTTCCTACCCTGACCAGTAGCTTGGCATGGGTCGTAACTTTACACTCTTTGTATAAATCGTACAATTCGTGATTGTAGCGTATTCTCCATGCAATGTCTTCATTGATTGGGCCATATATCCTTAGGAGAACCTTCCTCTCAAATATATCCATCTTGTCCGCGGAATTTTGGGAGATACTCCATGCTTCGCACCTATACGTAGCTACTACTGTACGTATGATGGTTTCGTATATTATTGTTTTAATTTTTCTGTGGATGTCTCTGGATTTCAATACTGGCAGTAGTGAGAAGTATGTATGTTCTGTTTGCGGCGTTTTTTCTTCTTTGTACGTCTATGGTCTCATCGTTGTCTTTCCTGACTGTTGACGCCAGGTAGTTAAATTAGTTTACCCGTTCGAAGCTATATTCCCCCCAGCTGGTGTTGTGATTTTTTTTTTTCTTCTTTCCACCCTTGACTAAATTAGAATCTTACTCTTGTTTGCATTTATTTACAACCCTATATTTTTGCCTCCATCTTCTAATCCGTGAACTACCTTTACTACCTCTGAAGTAGTACAAGTATTAAGCAAAAAGATAAATCTTACCCAGCGGAAATGGACCTGTTCTTTCTTCTTCTTTAAACTCCTTTAATCCCTCATAGGACATAGGGCGGAAGACTTCATCCAGCCGTCCCTCAGCAAGCAGTGTTCTCACATTCCATGATCCGATTCGTGTCCTTGTTCGAAAAGCAAAGGTCGTCGTCGTGTTGTCCATCCGGTTCCGAGGCATTGTTTGCCGATTCGTAGCAATGGTGTTTTTATGGGAGCGGGTTGCTAACCCTCAGCCCAACCGACTTAAAACTCTGTTTTGTGGCGCAGAGAGCTCGCCATTCGCCCGTCTCCCGTTAGCTCCTTCCGAAGAAGTACCCCAGGCGGCACCGCGGGGAGGTGGGATTAGGACTTGCTAACAGGTCTGCTAGGTGTTCGTCTGCAGTGACTTTTCTCGGGTCTTGACAGAAGTGACAAATCGGGTGCCACCACTTTCCGAGGTCTTTATTAGCCGTTCGTCCCCCAAATGAATGGACCTGTTACCTGTCCTATTATCAATGCTAGAACGTTCCTTAAAAGGCTTGAAGCGTTCAACTTTCCACTCCGGTTCTATATCTTTTTTAACCTTGTATGATCGCAGTAGGGTGCACTCGTTTTACCGCTGCTTTGATAGAAGTGTTTTTGGAGCAGTGACAAAAATCGAAAAAATGTTATCCTGAGTAAAAATAAAATATGACCTTACAGCTGCTCATTGTGGCAGTCCTGGCAACAACTCTGATAAAATCTAAGTACACACAACGTATGTTAAACTAAATATTTTATACATGGGGAGTAAAATCTCACACTACAAAAAGTTCGGTCAAAGTTTGATCATGAGGTAAAACAAAAACCTTCTAATTTTTGACAGGTACGTTTGCATTTCAGTTCACCAGCTTTACCATCAAAAATTTGATATCATAATTTTTCAATTAGCTTTAATTATGAATAAGTCGAGTCTTAATACGGCAACAGATTTCGGGTACAATATGGGTCATGCTTTTTTCATGAGCCCTTTTTTACCGTAACACTATTATTTATTAATTTCTGCTAATGATTACAGAGGTCTCATTTACAAAACAAAACAAAAAAACCTTATAATTATATTTATAAACCCAAAGGCATTTCGAATTACGTTGAAAATCAATTTTCACGATTTTTTTTTTGTTTTACAAAAAGAACGAAAGTTGAGAAAATGTAAAAAACGCAAATCGAATCCTTTTTATCCTCAAACCACTTCTGCCCAGTTTTTTTTTTTTTTTTTTTATAATTTGATGCTCTTATACTGTCAATGAAAAAGGAGCAAAAGCAAATTGTTAGAGGTCGAAAGAAGTGAATCCCATTAAAAAACCAGACGAAATTCTAAGGAGCACCCTGCCTTTCGAGGTCCGTTTTATTCCTTGGAAGAAAAACATGACTTCAATGCCTCCTCAGCATTAGCATCTTGCATAAATTATCATCTAGATTTTTTTTATGAGATTTTTGTAAGGTCGATAATCGGAAATATTAACATTAAGTTATTGACGAAATCCTGTTCGGAAACCTAAAAAAATGTCCTTCTCCTTGATTTCATAATCGCAAACGCCAATTTCAGGTGATTTCCGGTTAATTCAATTGTGACTATGTCCAGCCAGGATTCAGCGAACGATTTAATGCATAATTTTAGCATAATTTCACCCGGAAGCAAAACGTTGCTTTAGCGAAAATTCGAAAAAAGTTTCGAAGTTGCTTAAAATTTCTTCCCAGCAGGTGGCTGTCGATATCTTCAGGTGACCTGTGATTAATCACCAGCAGCAACGAAGGAAACACCTCGAACAGTAATGAATTACTATCCGGAAGCCACGTGGACGGCGCTATTCTCAGTCGACGGATAACGATTTTCTTGAATTAATTATAGCCCGTAAGCGGAGACTTTATCAGGGTATCGTTCATTATCCTAAACAAACGATAGCCTAACAAGGACGAAAATTCACAAAAGGAACTTGGCACAAAATCAATTTCACCTTTGGGGGGTGCTTATGTATTCCAGCCAGCAGGATCGAGGAGCCTGTTGCATTAGGAGGTAAATGCGAATTTAGTATTTTTATAAAAGGAATCTTAATTTATTTAAGCCCTTTGTATCCTGTTCTGTTAATGCAGGAGAAACTCTGCCTACACCTGTTTAAGGGGCTGGAAGATAAATTGAATAAGGCTTGAGGTAGGTAATTCCATCAGACTGAAGGGAAAACGACGACATTGAATAAGTTCTGACATTACTCAACTCAGCAGGGAATAAGACAAGGAGCCTGAATCAACAGAAGACGGCATTTTCTTATGCCGCTATAATCTTAGGATTGTTACTTGTACTTTCTTAATCCTAATACTGAATTAGTCCTTGTTCTGTGGGAGCATGTGACGTAGGCACATTTTTTTAAGTTGTTTTTATTTATTGTGCTCTGGTGGAAATGAAATATTGTTTTAAGGTTACGAAAATAGGTTAATGTATTTTGGTGTTTGCTGGGCGAATTAAAAAGTTTGATCGTTGTGGAAATTGGTTTAATCACAGTGTGTAGGAGAAGTGTGGGAGATACGGTTTTGTAGAGCTTTTATGTTGGACTATGACGTACTATATTTTGTTTAATGATTAATGATTGATATCTATAGAGTTTGAAAGAATCGGTAATTAAAATATGTTCAAATGATTATTCAGGATCAAAATAATTATGATCTACTTCAATCTGCTGACGCCTTCTTTTCATTTCAGTTCGCAAATAATTCTATCTTCAAAATAGTGAAAAAATCGCTTTAGGCTTTATCCAAATATCGATTTTTGAGCGATCTATCCACAATAAAGTTTGTACGCCTTGGCCGGGGGGATTGATTTGATCGAATTGTTGAAGTAATTATCTTGGTCAACAATCTGTTAAACATCTCTCCCAAACAGAGCACAATGTACTGAAATATTATAGGTCTGCTCCAATACCTGCAGAAAGTACATAACCTGTCAGTTGCTTCGAATTACTTAACAGGATTTTGCAGACAAACTGTCACCGTCAAAGTGGCACCGCCATATTTCCACGCACCATCACCGCCATATTGGCACCGCCATTTTGAATTTTCAAACTTTGATCACAGATTCGTCATTTATGCTCATAAAAACCCGATATCGATATACAATGGAATCGGAACATAATTGCAAAATTCGTCTGCCATCTTGGAATTGCCATCTTGATTTTTTTTTTTGCAAAATTACCAGATTGCATTGACATGGGAATTCAATGAGTGTGTTCGCTTACGACAAATGGTAAACCGCGGGATCCCGAGATTTTTGACAGTAAAATTTAATAGTGGGGATAACAATATAAAAGTAAGAAAACCCTTTCTGGGATGTTTCGTGCAAATCAAGAAGGCCATAACCTAGAAATGACATAAAACTATTGAAATTAATAAATTATTTATGAAATTATTCAAAATCTTGTTACTAGGCACCTTAGCCAAACTTATTTTCATCACCTCGTAACCGTTTTGGTTTGATATGATAAAGTGACAGTTCCTTTTGACAATTCAAACTCACTACAGAATTTTTACAGCAGACCACACTCCACAGACTCAAAACCTCAGGAACTATAATTTGCAAGAGAGAAAAGGAGATCCCAAAAAAGTAAGAAAACGCGAAATTTGCACAATTGGATTCCCGCGGGATCTCTCATGGTATGTCACGAAAGTGAAAATTTATTAAAATTGATTTTAAGAAAGTAGATGCTAATATGAAAAGGTATGCCGACAATCGGGTTGGCATGCCATTTCATATTCATACGCGACTGTTATAGAGGCAAGTGCACTTGCTACTATAATACTAATATATATGTACCGGAGTACACAAACGTACACACTACTATAGGAATATACATACGTTACCGCAGCCGCTGGGGGCACAGTTCACTCGAACTTTAATATAAAAGCACTCCTTTATATACAGGCCGCCGGCAGCTTGAAGGTTACACGTCTTGAGGCCTACCATAATCACACACTCACCGGCCAACAATTGGATGGCGCTTACAGTGGAGGAAAAGTGACCAAAATGTGTGTATTTATTGTCAGTCCGGGCCTGAAGATCTGCACTTCTATAAAATGAAGATGCAGTTACTCAAAAAATTTTCGTTAGAGTTTTCTATAGTTGGATGAAAGGTAAGCACAGCTCTTAAGCTCATTCATTGCATTATGACCGGTATTTTGAACCGAACTGCTAATGCAGAAAGAGCTAATTTGTTCCAAAAAGTCGGTCGCTGACGAGATTGTACCAGCTTTTACATATAAAAAGCATCATATTTAGCGACGATACATTGCTGTATGACTACGTTATCCAAATTAGCTGGATTGTGGGTTTGATCTCAAGCTTTATAGTCCATTCAAAACTCGCTTTATGGTGTTCCAAAATAACACCGTTAAGAAAATCGAACCCTAAACGTTTTTGGGGTCGCTGATCACGAAAATCGGTGTCCCGCGGTCCTAAAACATGGGCGTTACCCCTAAAAATGAAAAAAACACCCCTTTTTAGGGGGTTTTCGCGATTATTTCAATAATAGTGAAAACTAATGCGATGAAATGCACTTTTTTTAATATTTATTTGCGAAGGTGGTTGATTTGTACTAAATTAAGGCGAACTTTATGATAAGGGTTAGTCCTAAAGGGTTGAAACTACCCCTAAGTCGGCCAAAAATGGAAAAAATTGTAAATTTTTTTTTTTCAAGTTTATGCTTCAAATTCGATTGTGGGCGTACTGTCAGGCAAAAATAAATTATTTTCAACCCTTAAGGGGTTAAAACTACCCCTACTATAATAAAAATCAACTTTATATAAAAAAAATTTGTTTTTGCCTTTTGTTTGAAATTTGGTTCAAAAGGTATCAGCAAAAAAATTAATTTTTTCAACCCTTAAGGGGGTAAAACTACCCCTACTATAATAAAAATCAACTTTATATAAAAAAAATTTGTTTTTGCCTTTTGTTTGAAATTTGGTTCAAAAGGTATTATCAGCAAAAAAATTAATTTTTTCAACCCTTAAGGGGGTAAAACTACCCCAACATTAAAATTCTAATGAAATATTTCTCAATATATATATTTTTTTTCTCTTTAGGGGTGGTTTAACCTCTGTACAAAGGGGTTTATAGTGAAATTTTCCAAATGTTTTAATGATTAAAAATGGAAAATAAAATTTAAATGCAAAACAATAAATTTTAATTTGTTTCAATTACAATTTTAATGTAGTGGTAGTTTTACCCCCTTAAGGGTTAAAAAAATTAATTTTTTTGCTGATAATACCTTTTGAACCAAATTTCAAACAAAAGGCAAAAACAAATTTTTTTTATATAAAGTTGATTTTTATTATAGTAGGGGTAGTTTTAACCCCTTAAGGGTTGAAAATAATTTATTTTTGCCTGACAGCACGCCCACAATCGAATTTGAAGCATAAACTTGAAAAAAACTTTTTTTACAATTTTTTCCATTTTTGGCCGATTTAGGGGTAGTTTCAACCCTTTAGGAGTACCCCTTATCATAAAGTTAGCCTTAATTTAGTACAAATCAACCACCTTCGCAAATAAATATTAAAAAAAGTGCATTTCATTGCATTCGCTTTCATTATTATTGAAATAATAGCGAAAACCCCCTAAAAAGGGGTGTTTTTGCGTTTTTAGGGGTTACGCCCATGTTTTAGGACAATGAAGCTTATTTAATAAACTTTCATAATCCGTTTAAAAAATTAGTGGCACTCAATCCCTGCAAAAGTTATTAATGTTTATGTGATGCCGCGCACGGCGTGTTAACAAACTAACGAAAAGAAAAAGGCGTGGTTTGTAAAAAAAAAAGCATTCAGATCGAGTCAGATTCCAGGAACCCAGCGCTGAGCGCCGAGCACCACCCCCCGCCCGACGAGCTTGCGCTGTTTTTTCCGTGCGCCGCGGTGTTTTTTTCGTGCGCGGCATCACATAAACATTAATAACTTTTGCAGGGATTGAGTGCCACTAATTTTTTAAACGGATTATGAAAGTTTATTAAATAAGCTTCATTGTAGTTTTTGTCTGACATTTTTCCGAGGTTGAGAACATAGTTTTTTTCCATTTTGCAACTTATTTTTGCAATAAACAAATGTTGCAATTTAAATTTTTTGGCGCAAAGTAGTCTATCTTTAAGTTTAACATTTCCTCTGTAAATCAAGACTAATTCCATGTAATTCGATTGACTGGAACCGGAGTTATGCATGTTTTTTTAAAAAAAGTCAAAAAAGTTCAATTGTTAATAACTTTTGAAATGTTGAAAAAAAATATGAAACTTTGCAATTAATTTTTATTCATCCAAGGCTACCGATTCCACCTATTTGCAAAAAAATTTATAAACATTTTAATTTTAGTGGCCCAGTTGAGGAATTTTGACTCTTATTTCTTTTTATACCCTTAAACTTGTGGACGAATGAAAGTACTTTTCATCTCCTATAAATCAATTGCATCAACCAACGAAACTCGAAAAACACTCTCATTCAAAGTACGAGAACCTTTCAATTGATAAATAACTTCCAACAATACGGATGTGTTCCTAGCTCTTCAGATATCCGATTGATAAATCAATTGCATATTATTTGTCTAGGGAGAAATCAATGAAACTTTAATGTGTTTAAATATGAAACCTAAACTAATGAAGGACAGCACATGGTATTGTATTTTAATGCTTATGTTGCAATACATAATGGTAATGCGTTTAAAGTGCCTCAAAGGCTTATAAACAATGGAATATTAGTTTGATTCCAAACATTAATTGATAATAATTGAATAAAATACTTGTTTGCAAATCTATCCAATATTTCGGCATGCAACTTACTACTATATAAAAAAATATAAGACCAGGATAATGAACCAAAAAATATCTGCAAAAGGACACAACAAACTTCTTCAGTTTAAACGATCTTTATTTGTTTTATTTTATTATTTTATTTTAATTATTATTGACACGAATAGAATAATATCTAATTAATTTTGAATATCAACAAACATTGTATATGTTTTAAATAAATAACGTGCGGTATTTTGTTTACTATTAATTATTTGTTTGTTTAAAAGAAATTCGTACTGCCATATAAAATCTACATAAAAAATACATTTAAAAATTACAAAATAAAATATATAATGTCGGGCATATTCGTGCATTCCTTTTATTTAGGCTCATTTTGAGTTCAGACTATAAAACTTACAATTCTAAAATAAAAACAAAAAAATTACGAGTCCAAAAGATTCGAGATCCTTTAAATAATAATTTTTAAAAAGAAACCAAAATACGTATTATTGTGTGTATTAGCGTCTAAAATTATTATAAATTCATATAGTCGTGTCCTGGACAACCTGCATCACTTGAATCAATAACAATTTTAGCTTCGCTTGTGTTTGGTAACTTTTCAACATCATTCATTGTTTTTTTATCAATATTATCAATATTTTGGTAAACTTCAGTCATTTCTTTCTTATTAACATTAGTAACTGAAGATGCATTACTAGTATTATTATTTTGTGGCTTAAACGAGCTGCAAGTGCCATCCTTCTGTTCTGTTTGATCATAATGTTGCCCGATATTTTGTACTTTAAATGGATGTGTAGTAACAGTAACTTCAGATGGTGTTTCTTTGGTTTCGACAATTGTGTTCAAGCCACAATATTGTAAAGAATCATTATTGTTGTTGTTAGAGCATTGATTGTCATTAGCTGATGGCTGGAATACTGGTATATTAGATGGGAATAGAATATAGTGTTCTGATGCAGGACTTGACGGTGGGGATATTGGACGACCGTTACAGAACATTGGTCGATCTTTCTCCTCAACTGGTGTTGGTGTTGAAGCTGGTGTAATAACTGGTCTTGGTGTTGGTGGTATCATGTAATTGTCCATCAAGCTTCCTGGTGATCCAAGTCTACAATTCGTAACAAACAAATGCCTTCGATCTTCATGATCTGAATGGGTACCGCTGTCACCTAAACTGGCTCCACTACAAGCACTTCCTGTACTCATTCGACCCGATGATGAAGACGAGGATACACTTTGCAGACTTAAGCTGCTTATTGGTCGTTGGCTTGATTGGAACGATGTAACAGATGATTTCGTGTCATCTGTGTCTTCTGAGTGATGTTTCGAGCTTGACTTATTTCTTGAAAATAATTTCTTCACCCGTTCAAAAGGAGTTGGTCGCTTCAATTTCGCCTTCATTTGCTCCTGTATCCTATCATATTCCTCTCTCAATTTCTCAATTTGCTCCTGCTTCTCCTTGAAACTCTGCTTAACATCATTTCGATTCTTCCATTTTTCAACCAATTGTTCAACTTCTACCAGAGACAATACATTATTCTTAAAATCATACATAATCTCCGCCAATTCATCGTCTGCATTTCCCTTCGATGCATCACTGCCAGTTCTTTTTAAAGTGCCATTCTTAGGCTTACTTTTCTCAAAATGCATTCTCATATGTGAATCATCACGCGCATGATGCCCATTTAAAACTGGCGGCGTGTTCATATAATTAGCCATCTCGACTGGTCTATTCGATGGCTGCGTCATATAATCACCGGTATCAACTGGAATATTTGAGGGATGCGTAAGATAATCTGACTGACTAGACGCTGAACAGTTCTCTAGAAGATTCGAACATTCCTGGCTAAATTCATCTGTTTTATTATTTTCATTTGATTGATAGTACGGTGGCTCATTAATTCGCAATTCATTCGTCATAATCTCTGGCTCCTCGATAATCTTTATTTGATCAGCTTTTTTAGAAAGTTCCTCTGAGGATTGCAAGTTGCAATCTTCTGTTGATTCAACATTGATATAATTTAAATTTGAAACTGCGAGTGTTGTCGGCCGGGATGATTCTCCTTCGCTGCCACTACTCATTTCCATGTATTCTGGCTGTGTTGATTCAATCTCTAGGCTTTGTTGGGATTTTGTTATTTGCTTAGGGATAATTGGTTTTGGTGCATCTGAACATTTTGCTTCTATTACAACTTTGTTGCTGCTGTTTGTATCACTGATTCCTTTGAAGTAATGATACATCGTTGTGAACTCGTGGATTTTCTGGAAAGAGAAATTTATGTTAATGTTATTATTAAATAAATAATAAACTTAAGTGGTAGTTAAGGAAAACAGAGTGACGACAATATACGCTTAATATATATATTTTTTTATAGTTTTGTGAAAAGCGGCTCTGAAAATTGACTATTCTCAATGTTTTTGTAAACGGAACACTAGAAATGTCTATGCAAAACAGGGATATCTTATTGAAGCGTAACCATAACGGACCCTGAAAAAAGATTATACTAAGCATAGGAAAGTTAGTTGCTCAACCCTCCATTTGTAGGAGTACCGATGTAAACGAAAAGGTTGAGTGTCTCCTAGAATTTCTTGTTACGCATAACAGATATTGCAAATAGAGGATTCAAACCCGCTTTTGTGACTGCTAGTAGAAAAGAGCTGCTGGACCTCACCTTCACTAGAAGACTTCTCCCCAACAGGATTAAAAACTGGCGTGTTATGGACGAAGCTTCGCTGTCGGATCCTCCACACATTGGATTCGACATTATGGTCCTCCCACATATCCACGCCTATTCTTTAGTTCCTAAGAAAATCAACTGTTCTAAGTTTCAGCGGCTTAGAAATCAGACCTGCTTGCTGTTTCTATCAGGTCAGTGGGTAAATTGGAAATGCGGCCACGCAGCTTACAGATTGAGAGTAGCCTCTTTTCAACCCTATAAGTCCCCGGAAGGAGATTTTTCCAGCACTCCTTCAGAAATGCCTCGATCTAATTTCCGACAACCTGGTCTGTCTCTTTAGAGCCAGCTTCAACTGAGGATGCATTCCAACAAGCTAGAGGAAAGTCATGGTGGTTTTTATCCCCAAACAGGCCAGCAGATCCCTGGAACTCTTTTCTTTTGAAAACAATGGAAAGGCTACATATTAGATGCAAACTAGAGCTCTCCCTTCCTCTACATAGCTCCCAGTACGCTTGGTTGAAGAGTAAATCAACAGAGGTTGCTTTAAATCACCTGTTCAGAAAAATCGAAAAAGCCTTCCTCGCTAAGGAAACTTTATGTGCGTTCCTTGACATCGAAGGTGCTTTCGAAAACACTGGCTATGATTTTATTTCTAGAGTACTGCACTGCACTGCTATGCTTGTAGGTCATGACATTTTTTCTACGCTTTTGGGTAAAACATGGGGTCTTATACCACAAATGATGAATTGGATGTATAACACGATCGTTAAACCTGTGGTCACGTATGCCCCTATAGTTGGGTTGTCCAAGACTAAACAGGTTACGTCGATGGTCAAGTACATCTCCAACGGCTTGCTGGCGTCTCCTTTAACAGGGCTATGCGGACCTGTCCCACAGCTACGATGGAGGAAATCATTGGATTGACCTCATTGCATATAATCCACCACCATAAGTGCGATCTCATCCAACTGGCCATATACAATCAAAGATACATGGATATCCTTAACTCAACTTTTCCATCCGCCGCGAATCCGACCATATGTTTGGTGAACTGTGGCTCCAAATTCAAGGGATTATCGCGAATCATTCTGAGTTGGTGGAACTTATTCCAAAACTTCTGCTTTACCGACGGGTCAAAGATGGAACATGGTACAAGGGCTGGAGTCGCAGGACATAACTCCAAGGTCGCGATTGCAATGAGTCTGAGCCCTCTGTTTTCCAGACTAAAATACATACGATTGCGACCTGCGGTAGGCTCAATCTTAGAAAGGGCGGCATTTTTTGTTTTCACTGCTTGGACTAAAAGGAGTTATTGTGTATTCGATTGCGCCCATTATGTATTGAGTGATACTTTATCGCTAACTAAATTATGAAAAATTTCTTCCTCTTGGTCATATGAAATAAAGAAATCTTTAAATAGAATTATCAACTATATACTACTATAGGACTGAATACAACAATATAATGCCAAGAGAAGTCTCCAATATACAAGCACAAAGACATTAAGCAGATATAAAGATTGGTGTAGATATTCCACAATTTATCTGCTGCCAAAATATAATAGTTCAAGGTAGAAAAGTTTATCTAAAACTACAACAATGCTTCTATGCAATTCTAATTTTAATCCCTACTTATACAATCAGACAAAATACTACAGTGTCATTCTATTATTCTCTACTTTTTATTCCTGCCCATTCTTTTATTCAGCAACGATTCATTTCGTATTCAGCGGAGCTGAATTAAAAACAGAACGTTTGTTGCCTAACTTGTTAATGAAATCTTTTAAAGAACGTCTAGATTATTTTGCTTAAAAATATGAAAATGAATTTCTACTTTAAAATAATAAAATTTAGATTTATCAAAATAAAAAAAATCCCCTGGCTTAATCTTTAATTTCATAGACTGTATAAATGGAACAAGCAAATCTTCCTCGAAACAAATTAAAAACTATGTTCAACTTTAAAATTACATTCTAAGCTTATTTTCTGTTTGACTGTCCCCAGATTGATTTCCGAACGATATTAAATTACTATTTCCCCTCCATTAATATTATGGGATAGACATTGACATGTCGACATGTTACTTATATTTCCTGCCTCTATAAAAACATGATCTATAGCGTGTGGGGATGGTGAACAACGTGTCGAAAGTTGACAACCCATCAATGTAAGTTTTGATGAGAAAAAAATATTTCATATTTTTTCATAATGATTTTCAAGATGGGAATTTAATTTTTTTTTAAAGTATCTTGAGAGGAAAATTGATTTAATAGAGTAAAGGTAACGAAGAAAGGTAGACGATGCAAATGTTTTGCCTTTTGCGCACAATAACTTCTTCAATATTTAAAACTTACCGAAAAACTTCTTAAACTTTTGGCAAGTTTATGAAAACCTTCATGTTCAGAAATTTCGGCTGGTGTCCTTCCAGCATAGTTTCTTATCTCCAAAGCTGCATCGCCGCCGGGGCATTCTAGCAATTGCATACTTAATCTTTCAAGGCCCCACTTGGCCGCAAAATGCAATAAGGTTGGATACTCTTCTGGACCTATAAAAAATATAATATTATTTGATAAAGAATTTATTATCAAGCAAAAATATGTACAACTTACTTGAATCTTTCAATGATAAGCAAGTATTTTGCTTCTCGTATGGTCCTGCCAAGAGATGGAAGTGCGGTGGAGTATTTCTTTGAAAGCATTGTAACAAATGTAAATCGAGCGAATCCCGTTCTGTTGATCCAATTCCTAAGGAATGGCACATAAATTCCATTGGTGAATCTTGTGTACGTAGAAGCTGCTCCAATTCTCGTAGGCGGCTTTCACATTTCACAGGACGACTTCCAAGATCTTGTTGATTTTTTTCAATACGAATTTCAACCATTGTTGAAATTTCCATACAAGATTCTAAAAAATAAATGTAACATTTAATAATTATTATTTAGTTGTTTTATGTATTGATAAAAGTTAATTATATGTTTGATATGCAGACTAGATATTTGTTTTCGGCAGCAAAGGAAGGCGTAGACCCGGATGCCTCCAGAGTTTAGGGCTGTCAACCTGGGTGACATCAAGTAAGTAAGAATCGGGGATGGTGGAAAAATAGTTGCGAGAGACTGTAGAGCAATTCAATGAAGTAAGTATACAGACTAGGTAATTAAGGGTCTTGTTTTGTGTTTGATTAAAGACAGAAGCTTGTTCGATTATTACCCAATTTCCTACCCCTGTTTATTTCGGTTAAAACAATATCCCGATAAAATAATGGAATTTCTTAGGCTAAACAAGGTTTAGCTTTGTCTGTGATCAACTGTATACCTTTGTTTGTGATAAAGTGAAGAAGTCGAGCATAGTTCTATCAAAGAAAGTAAACATTCTTTGAGTCATAATGAATTTGGACTGTTTATGTTAATTTGGAGACAATCTTCTACACACAGAAAATTTAATAAACTCTCCATTATTTCACTGAAAAGTTCAAAATCATACTTGTTAGATTTTCTCGTAGAAATTAAGGATTCTCAAAAAACCTTATATCCTTGAATGAAACAATAAGCATTTTTAAGCTATGGCACCTTGCGACGCTTATGGAGAGAGCTTAAGTTAATTAATTTAAGCCTGTTCACGTAAGACGGAAGAATAAGAGGGTTATCCCAAGGGAAGCGGCTGAGTGCAAGTCGGACAAACTTCCTTTGAACCGATTCGACTCTTACAGCTTGGGAGGAGTAGTGAGGAGATAACACCTGGGAGGTGTACTCGAATAAAGGCCTTGCTAAAGACCTGTACAAGTGCTTAGTAATGAGGAGGTTGTTGATTTCCTTAGACAATCTTTTTATAAATCCAAGGACTAAACTGCCCTTGGAAGAGATATAATTCATGTGAGCGGAAAAATCCAGCTAACAATCAAACCTAACCCCATGATCAGTTACAGAGTTTACGCGAGAGATTTGTTGTCAAGAAAAGTATAGTCATACTAGTAAATTATCAGACCACGTACAAAAAGTCATGACCTCGCACTTGCTAATATTAAGAACCGGGTTGTTGTTAGAACACCAAGAATAGAAGGTGTTAAGGTAAATTTGCAAAAGTTTTCAATCCTGAGACGGTACAGTATGATGTCATCGGCGTAAATAACGATATTACAGTGGTTTAGAAAGGTGACAATGTCGTCGATTGATAAGATAAAAAGCAGAGGACCTAGATGACTACCTTGCGGGACGCCAGAGGATGCTTCAATGTTTCTGGATTTGACTCCACGAAATAGAACATGGAAGATTCTGTCGGCTAAGTACGATTGGAACCAGACCCCAAGGGCACGCGGAAAGACTTTTTTTAGTTTGCTAGCTATAATCGAGTGAGAGGGCTTGTCAAAAACCTTACTGAAGTCAGTGAAAACACAATCGGTTTGGTAACCAGTGACAAAGCTCCGAGCAGTGTGAGAAGAGAACTCAAGTAGATTAGTGGTAGTGGAACGAGCTGCAAGAAAACCGTGTTGATTTGCTGAGATAAGTCTCTTACAGATAGGAGCGATCTCAGAATAAATAATAGATTCAAGGAGTTACACGATAACTTCGCAATCAGTCGATAATTCGATATCTCGTTCTTGGGTTCCTTTTTATGAAGGGGGATTATAAAACAGTTTTTCCAGAAAGTTTTGAATCACCCTGTATTAATGGATTTTTGTCATAAGTACATCAGGGACACAGAAGGGCCCCTGCACAGGATATTAGAACAGTAGGGGGAGTACCGTCAGGGCCGGACGAAAGATCCTGTGATAATCTCGGATAGATTCGCACTGCAGGAGCTCTCGTGTTGCATGGTGTTAGGGTAATTATCAATTTTTTTCTTAGTTTTGATAAATTTAAAAAATGTTCTGGGATCACCATACGGTTTGTCTTTCATGTTACTAAGGTACTCTTTCTAGAGAACTGCGGAGAGTGTGTTAAATTGGTCATAGCAATTAATAAATGCACAGAAACTCGCAGTGTCTTTACTCTTCAGGTAGGTTTTCCAGAGTTTATTCTTCTGGTTTTGGCATATCTCAACTCATAGTTGTACCAGGGTGAGTCAATTACTTAAAGCTAAACAATGAAAAAATTCATCATAAAAACCTACAATACTTACCAGGTATATTAAATTGTAGCGTATAGGGATTTCGTTTTTTGAAATTATTAACCTCAATATTCTCGCCTCCTTTCTCAATGATAATCTTTATCCAATCATCCTTGTTCAACGGCTCATTCAGCAAGGCAATTACTTTATTTTGTCCAATCTTAACCTTCCTCGGTACAACTGTGAACGCCTCAGTACTATTATTTTTAATATGAATTCCATTTGCTTCTTGGCAAGGTGGACGCTGACATAAGGCCCGTCCCAAAATATCAGTGGCAATACCCAAAATATTTCCAATCAGCGATTGATCATTATCTCGAACAGCACATCGTCGCCACTTCCGAAATGATGGTAGTGCTGAAAACGAAGCATTTAGTTTGATAATTTTATTTTTTTAATTTAAATCCTTACCAGTCTTATGAATTTCAAGAACTTTATCCTCTGATATTTCCAAAAGTATACCTAAAACCTTTTCTGGATTAAGGATTGCAGATAGTTGTGTCATTAGGTATGCATGTGACAATGCCAGAAATGCTGGGCACAGTATAACAATCTGCAGTGTTGTTGTTAGGCATTTTTGTGCAATATCAGTTGGAAATGGTCCATCATCGATCTTGATGTGTAAAAAACTATAAAGAGTTTGGGATGTTTAAATATGTTATTTTAGAAAATATGGTTGTAATTTTGTAATTTACTTGAATGGTTTTCGTCCTCGTTGTTTGGTGATTTTATCAAAACGATTCTTCAAGAAATTTGCCCATAATATTGCACGTTCGCTGTGTTTCGCTGTGATGATTAAAATATCATCCATGTTAGATCCTCCACAACTTTCTGGAATTAAATGAAAAAAAAATTGATTTATTAATATAATCTTATAAGAATTTTATAAGAATAATAATGAAATCCTTACTAATATTATAAATGTGAAAGTAACTCTGTCTGTCTGTCTGTCTGTCTGTCTGTCTGTCTGTCTGCCTGTCTGTCTGTCTGTATGTTACGCTTTCACGCCTAAACCGCTGGACCGATTTTGATGAAATTTGCAACAGACATAGTTTAGACCTTGGAGACGGACATAGGCTATTTTTTTTGGAGAAAAAAGGGTTGAAGGGGGTGAAATGGGGTTCAATAAGTTGTAAGGGGATTTATTTTCTTTACTTTTTTTCTATTGTATAAAAAGTAACTGACTGAAAGACAACGCACAACCTAAACCGCTAGAGCTAAAGGGCTGAAATTTTTGACAGTGCACCCCTAGCGATTTTTCGAAATTCATCCCCTAAGGGGGTGAAATAGGGTCAACTCAAAACCGCTGGAGCTATAGGGCTGAAATTTTGACAGTGCATCCCTTTAATGACCTGGACATCCACTAAAAAGCGATTTTTCGAAATTCATCCCCTAAGGGGGTGAAATGGGTTTTTTCCAAACCGCTAAAGCTATAAGGCTGTAATTTTGACAGTGCATCCCTATAATGGCGTGGTCATCGACTATTAAAAAGATTTTTCGAAATTCATCCCCAAAGGGAGTGAAATGGGGTTTACCCAAACCGCTGGAGCTATAGGGCTGAAATTTTGACAGTGCATCCCTATAATGATGTGGACATCCACTAAGAAGCGATTTTTCGAAATTCATCCCCTAAGGGGGTGAAATGGGGTTTTTCCAAACCGCTATAGCTATAGGGCTGAAATTTTGACAGTGCATCCCTACAATGGCGTGGACATCCACTATAAAGCGATTTTTCGAAATTCATCCCCTAAGGGGGTGAAATGGGGTTTTTCCAAACCGCTATAGATATAGGGCTGAAATTTTGACAGTGCATCCCTATAATGGCGTGGACATCCACTATAAGGCGATTTTTCGAAATTCATCCCCTAAGGGGGTGAAATGGGGTTTTTCCAAACCGCTATTGATATAGGGCTGAAATTTTGACAGTGCATCCCTATAATGGCGTGGACATCCACTATAGAGCAATTTTTCGAATTTCATCCCCTAAGGGGGTGAAATAGGGTTTACCCAAACCGCTAAGCTATAGGGCTGTAATTTTGACAGTGCATCCCTATAATGGCGTGGTCTTCCACTATTAAAGCGATTTTTCGAAATTCATCCCCTAAGGGAGTGAAATGGGGTTTACCCAAACCGCTGGAGCTATAAGGCTGAAATTTTGACAGTGCATCCCTATAATGATGTGGACATCCACTAAGAAGCGATTTTTAGGAATTCATCCCCTAAGGGGGTGAAATGGGGGTTTTTCAAACCGCTAAATTTATAGGGCTGAAATTTTGACAGTGCATCCCTATAATGGCGTGGACATCCACTATAAAGCGATTTTTCGAAATTCATCCCCTAAGGGGGTGAAATGGGGTTTTTCCAAACCGCTATAGATATAGGGCTGAAATTTTGACAGTGCATTATAGAGCGATTTTTCGAAATTCATCCCCTAAGGGAGTGAAATGGGTTTACCCAAACCGCTGGAGCTATAGGGCTGAAATTTTGACAGTGCATCCCTATAATGATGTGGACATCCACTAAGAAGCGATTTTTCGAAATTCATCCCCTAAGGGGGTGAAATGGGGTTTTTCCAAACCGCTATAGCTATAGGGCTGAAATTTTGACAGTGCATCCCTATAATGGCGTGGACATCCACTATAGAGCGATTTTTCGAAATGCATCCCCTAAGGGGGTGAAATGGGGTTTACCCAAACCGCTAAAGCTATAGGGCTGTAATTTTGACAGTGCATCCCTATAATGGCGTGGTCTTCCACTATTAAAGCGATTTTTCGAAATTCATCCCCTAAGGGAGTGAAATGGGGTTTACCCAAACCGCTGTAGCTATAGGGCTGAAATTTTGACAGTGCATCCCTATAATGATGTGGACATCCACTTAGAAGCGATTTTTCGAAATTTATCCCCTAAGGGGGTGAAATATGGTTTTTCCAAACCGCTATAGCTATAGGGCTGAAATTTTGACAGTGTATCCCTATAATGGCGTGGACATCCACTATAAAGCGATTTTTCGAAATTCATCCCCTAAGGGGGTGAAATAGGGTTTACCCAAACCGCTATATTTATCCCTAAGGGGGTTAAATGGGATTAACCCAAACCGCTGGAGCTGAAGGGCTTTAATTTTGACAGTGCATCTCTATAATGACGTGGACATTCACTAAGAAGCAATTTTTCGAAATTCATCCCCTAACGCAGTGAAATGGGGGACATAATCATGCCAATCTCTGCTTCAAAATATACGCAGCAATTTGTTTACCATATTTATTAAAAAAATGCACTATAATAAACCCTTTTAGGGATAATGACAGCTGACTTTTTTGTTTGTTTTTTTTTTTTAAGGGAAACATTGCACATAATAAACAGTTTTTATTTAAAGGCGTTGCAAGGCACGCGGGTTTTATGCTAGTAAATTATAAATGCCAAATATTTTCAGTTTTTGGACGGAGGGCAAGAACTGTTAAAACAACTGCACGAGCTTATATGCGAGATTTGGGAAGGGGTAGACGAAATCTGTTTTATGTGCATGTTCATAAGAAGGGAGCCAAATAAAACAACTGCAGTGGAATTGCGCTACGTCCTGTTAACCCCAAGGTGATGAGATGTTGGCAGAAACGATCGTAGGCGAGGGTCAAGCGGGCTCATAAACCGACCAGCTGCTTGCTATAAGGCAACTTGGTAGGAGAACTTCAATATATTCCAAATCTTGGGCATCATTTGAAAGATATTGTCTTTAAAACACAACACAACAAACTATATTTTAAATTTTAATAAATGTCAATATTAAATAAAATCAGAAAGAAAACAGTTATTAATTATTCTGCCTAGGGGCCTCCAGATCCTTAATTCGGCTCGAACTATTAGGATATGCGATGTGGACATATTGGGACGATCGCACAGTTATTTAAAGATCGAGTGCGGAAACAGGACTACAAATAAATAACCTGTTCCTAAAAAAAGGTACTAAAATCAAGATTCGTGCACTTGTTTTTTTTTTTTTTTTGTGCTGATGTTATATAAAGTAGATACTTATTCCACCTGTCTTCTGTTACAGAAGTGAAATATGGGCAATATCGAAAGAAATATGTTACATCTTCTAAATAGGTTATGCAGGACAGGATATGTTGAAAAAATAGACTATATTAGGATAGCAAAAAAAACTAGTATTTGGAGATAGAGATGGAAGTACGCAGTAAACACAGAAGTAGGTCAGATGCTAGGAAACCGAAACTGGAAAAAAGCTGCTAGAATTGGTACAAACTGGAAAAAATCTTTATAGGAGGTGAAGGCACCATAGGAAGGAAGCAAGGAATTGTATGAATTAAACTTTTTAGTTCAGTAATAGTTCTGTAACCAAATAGTAATTGTAACTAAATTTGATAAGCCAAAAACTAAACATAGTAATAGTAGTATTAAGCATTAATATATCTTCACATACTCGTACATATTCTAAAAAAAATATTTGCTTATGGTTATCAAAAATCGTTATCCCTCTTTCATTCCTTGTTAAAACCCATCGGGGCGGTGAAAAAATTTAGAATATATTTGCTTGGTAAAAGTTTTAAACTAGTTACAGATTGTAAAGCGTACTTTGGAGAAGAAAGATTTGGTGACACGAATTGCCCGCTGGTCTCTCATTCTGCAAGACTTTTCGATCAAGCAAGTAGAACATCGAGCACAAAGATCCGACACGTCGACGGGCTCAGCAGGAACGTGGCTGTGTTGTGCGCACAAAGTAAGGAAACGTAACGGATCGATTGAAAGAAGCCCAAAGTCGCGATGAGAAAGTCAAAGCGATATGCGAAGTACTGAAACATGGCCCATACAAGGATTATACGTTGCGCCGTGGTGTTCTATGCAAGGAAGTAGTTGATAAATTGTTGTATGTCGTGCCAGATAGGATGAAAAATGCTATAGTTCATACACGAAGGACATTTCCATTACAGGAAAATGAAAGAGAAGATCGGGCAGGAGTTTTACATAACTAACTTAAGACGACGGATCGATATGTGCATCAGCAGTTTCGTAAAATGTATCTTGATGGAAAGAAAATATGGCAAGACAGAGGCAACCCTACATCCGATACCCAAAGGCGAACGACCGTTCGAGACATTCCACTGTGATCATCTGGGACCGTTGGCCACTACGAAGAAAGATATACCGATGGTTTTACGAAATTTTTCTGGTTGTTCCCAACAATGACTTTAAGTACAGATGAAGTGATAAAAAAAATGGGTAATTGTAGCGAGCACATTTGGCTTCCCAGAAGAGATAATCGCGGATAGAAGAGGCGCTTTTACCTCCAACAACTTTCGTCAGTATTGCAAGGAGCAAGATACTAAGCTCCATTTCGTAACTGCAGGCATACCTCGCGGTAATGGACAGATAAAGAGACTTCATTCAGTGGTTATAGCAGCGTTGACTAAAATGTCTCTTGAGAATCCCGAGAAGTAGTTCATGCATGTCGCCCCGCTACAAAGGGTGTTGAATAATACTTTTCATCGCGCTATCCAAACAACCCCTTTCGAGTTATTATTTCGTACCTACTAGAATGAAGACTGGAACGGATTTGAGAGCGCTGGAAATAATAGAAGAAGAATATGCAAGGAAATTTGAAGATGACAGACAGGAATGTAGGAGGAAGGCTAAAAAAGTAATTATCCACATACAGGAGGAAAACCGCAAACAATTCAACAGAAGGAAGAGACGGGCACCCGAATATGCAGTAGGAGACCTCGTACCCATAGCAAGAACTCAGTATGGAGTGGGAGTAAATAAGGCCCAAATTCCTAGGCCCTTAGCGGGTGGTGGCATCAAAGGGTTTCGACAGTGGTAAAAATTAGCAAAGGCGAAGGGCCGGCAAGAACGACGACTAGCGCCGAAAAATGAAGAAGTGGGCCAGCGAGGAGACCGAGGAAGAAACCGAGCCTGAGGAGGAAGTCGAAGCAGCGTCGAGTTCATCTGAGGCAGACGAAACGACTGGATGGCCGGATGTTGGATTGCAAAAGGAGTAACCGCATCTCCGACGGGTACGGGGAAGAGCAACCAGAGACAGTAGAAAGTGGACGTCGAGCCAGCAAGTCGTCCGGCGATAACGAAGTATTAAATAAACACTTTGAACGATAATAATTCGTTGTTTTTTTTTGCTTTTAATTCCCTACATAAATTTTGGCAGTTCAACAGAAGCTACAGCACCATAAAAATTTTCATATCATAGTCCAGATTGTCTCCTGAGCATTTTCAAGATTTAAAAAAAACGTTCGAATTTATTAGCTGAAAAATTATTCAATGTAGATTTTGTTATAAAAAATTGAAAAACAAAAACAATTAGATTAAAGACCATTGATGGAACAGGAAGAGTTTTCAACCCTATACTGCCAACAATTCTCAATTAATCGTTTGTGTTAAATGTGTTCTAGTACATATCCATGCCAATATTCACAGAATTAGGATTAATGATCTGTGGTATGTCAAATTCAATTCTGCGGCTTCATGGTAGATTTTACAAATTATTGTGTATGGTGCAGTGCAATTTATACGATATAGTGTACTATATCGACTCGAATCTATTAACGGAGTTTTAATGATGCATTCACCTCCGTGCTTATGAACAAAGGAACGTTGTTAAAAGTCAAGAAATACTCGCAAAAATTGAAATTAGTAAAAGTAAAAACCGAGTTTTAAGTCTCGTATATATTTCTATTATATTTAAACTGCATAAAAAAATACTTTAATATAAACAAACTTACAAACATAAACTTGTTGCTAAAATCAAATCAAAAACTTAAAAACACACACTCAAATTGAATCATCGAAAAATATATTATTTAATCACTCGTAAATCGTCGAAATCGCCTTAAAATATTTGTATTTACGTCAACTACAATGACCACTTTCTGCCTCCACCTCCCAATAAAATTGGCACTCGAAAAATGTAACAATAGACAATAATTTCAAAAAAAAAAAAATAAAAGGTAAAAAACAATAAAAAAAAACCAAAACAGATCACTTTGTATTCAGGTAAGATATCACTTAACAAACAATCGTTGACGTTACATGGACGTATATGACTGATCAATAGTTGTTTATTATTACACGATCACTTCGATCCGTTTCGATACGACACCGTCATTACCAGCCGCATGATAAAGCAATTGATGGTGGCTACCTCCGCACTTGAGGCGATCGTCAAGTCAACTGAGAATCTTCCGTGAAATCTTTCCTTCGTGCAATACACACTCTCTGTCATAAGAAGTGCCACACCACATACGATCTTACCAAGTTCTCGGCTCTGTGATCAATAAAGGATTCCGCGCATGCGAACAGTTTTATTAGCGTGATTGTCGCAAAACTGTTTGTGTTTTGATGCATCATAAGACATAAAAAAAATGATCAAGAATTCTTGAGACACAGACCATGTGCGATTTTTATTGTCGTCAAATGTGACATTTTTTTTGGGCTGAAGTGCTATAAGTGATCGCGGATCTGTCTTTGAAAATTTTGCTTCTTTATGCTCAATACTGGTGAAGTACTAATTGGATAAGATATAATTAATTGAAATAATTAATTGGAGTGTTGGTGCACATAAAACTTTGAGCTGATAATGATAAATGGCAAATCTTGGTTCTTTTTTTGTAGATAAGAACAAAACAACGATCAAATCTCAAACAAAGACCAGCATCAGAATCAGACTCTACTTGATCTTCTAGTTCACTTCAACCCTCTAAGTTGGCTAGAAGACAATACGAATTAACATCTTCGAGATACTTTCTTGGTTTTAATTTAAACCTTCTAACTTTTGTCATTTCCACATTCCTTACGAGTGGTAAATTGAATTTAAGACTCACATCCTAAAAACTTTAAAACTATCATTTAATTTTGTATTTCCTTTCCAAAAAAAGAAAGAAGATCCAGCCGACCGCCATAGCGTCAGACGAAGACTTTATGCTGGCGCGCCACATCTTATCATCTGGGGTCTTCTTCAACGTCTTGCCGTCTTCACTTTAAGACGCTGTGCAGCCCCCCTGGTCCTTAGTATATGGTCTATAGTCATGCTGCTTCGGTTCAATTGAGATCTCTTGTTAGCAATTATTATTGTGACAGGAAGAAAGCAATCGGTTTTCAGAGATTGCCTTGCTATATTGCATTTTTTTTGTTGTTTGTATAGATATTCTTAGATTTTATATTTACTTTCTCGGTGGTGATGGATGATGGCGAATTTAATGCATCATTGGTGCTGATGCTGCTAACAAAAAATATTTTTACTTTTAACAATGCCAAGTGAAATAAATTCATGCCAATTTTTGAGTATAGTATGATATTAAATTTGGTTATTATGTTTTTTTTATTAACAGAACTAAGACCCATTCTTTCGGTAGTCACATAGTTCTTGAACCATCATATAGTTTATAATTCTGCCGGTGGAATTTTAAAAATTTCCGACATACGAGAGATGATTCAGCAATTAAATAAATAGAAACGTTGATGTCTTTAGGTAATCGACCAATGATTCACTACTCAAAAACTAAACAAAACGCTATCCAACTATGGATATGATGCATTTTCTAGTATAAATAGCAAGGAGGAATATTTCAAACTTAATTAATACATACTAGTTAAATAAAACAGGGTTTTTCAATAGGGACATCCCGAGTAAAAATTAAAAAAAATGCTCTTGCAACGGGCGAACACCGGCCGCTTGGTGTCTTTAAGGGACATATGTTGGCCATAACAAATACGGCGCCAGGTCGACCAAACTTGACTAAAACAGATGTAAATGGCCGGATACTAAGCTGTACACACGGACATATAAAGGCCAAGTGCATAATAGTTTTGTTATGAACAATCGGCCTTTGGATTATCATACTTAAATACTAAAAGAGAAACAAGGTCACCTCTGTGTGGAGCATAGTTTAGTGGAAAATTTTGTTATTTACCCGCTTGAAGAGAAAAAATAATTTTAAGTTCTGTTGGGAAGCCCCTCTTTTAGTTGCTAAAGGGTTGAAAATTGTTTGCCGTTGGTGAAAACCCCCCTGGAACTTCCCGAAGATTTATAATTGGGTTCAGATCTGTGCTTCGGGTTGGCCAAGAAATAGTCGGTGTTTCGGTGTTCCGGAACCATTCTTCAACGAGCCTTGCCCGATGAACAGCAGCATTGTTTTGCTGAAAAATGAAGTTGGAGACTCCGAGCTCGTTCTGGACAACATCCTATCACTCTTCCAGAAATCCAATATATTTTTTTGCATTCATTCGCGGGTAGGAACAAAGGGGTTTTACATAACTAAATGCAGTCCAAACCATAACGCTTCTAGATTGAAACTTTTTTCATCGCTGAACATTATGTTTTGCCCCTTACTGGTCCAGGACACGTGCGCCCATGCGAAATTTATTCGTGCATTTCTGTGTTCCTTTGTTAAAGGGACTTTCTTCATTGTTTTAGATGAAGCAGCGGACAATCTAATAAAAAAACGCACGCGGGATAATCACGAAGGAGCCTCCAAACTTGGACAGAACCGTACACATGATCAAAGAAAAAGTCAAAAACAGCAAACAAATCGGATGGGAGTCCACCAACTGTTTTCTTAAAAAAATTTACCCAGGATATGCCTCCCTTAATTTCCTTCTGGACCCAACCAACGACGATCATATTCACCAGACTACGACTAGGTCACTCGATGGCGATCGAAAAGTACATTTTCGAAAAAACACACAAGCACCAACATGTACTTACTGTGATGTCCCTCTTACAGCGGAGCATTTTTCTTTATATGCCGAGAAGTAGCAAATTCACTAGGACGACTTAACTATCACAAGCCAGCCCACGAACTGCTAGAACAACACAGAGACCCGACCCAGACTCTTTTCCCGCTGCTAAATTCCCAGGGCTTAATAATAATAAATAGAGTTTCCCTTCTTATGAAGAAGGCGCACTTCTCAGCTGGGCTGAGAAACATTTACCACGACCACGTGGGCTCGGCTGAGACATGCAAACATAAAAAATTAAGTACCCATAAAAATTGCATGCGAAACACATAAACAGTTATGAGAGAATAAAGAGACTCCTTTTAAGGAGATCTTTTCCAATGCTCACGCTAAAAACATTAATATTTTTATTTACATTAATGAACATGCGATTAACAGGCTCAAATCGGCCATAGTTGGTGTTAGAGGAGTTGATGTGTAAGAGCGGTGGTCCTCTCAGATCGTATCGGCTCTCTCTAAACGACGCACGACGACTTAGAAAACCAGGGGCGGGTTCGTGTATGGCGAACGACGATAGTCGAACGAAAAAAAATTGAAGTCGAAAAATTTTGGCGACGAAAATTTTAGCGTTCGCGTAAGTCGAAAGAAAATTGTTCGTGTTCTAATGCAAAAACTCGATAACCCAAGACCTTTCGAGTGCCTTTCGTCGGCTTCAGGCGAAAATTTTCAATTTTTTCGACTTACGCGAACCCGAGACGAAAAAAATTTTCGTTTTCGACATACACGAACCGGCCCCTGAGTCGACACGTCCATTAAGAAGCTGGTGGACGAAAACAACATCGGCCACCTCACGACGCTTGTGGAGAGTGTTTAAGTTGAGTAAATTAAGTCGGTATTCATATGGTGGAAGAATTAAAGGGTCTTCCCAAGGAAGGTGATTCAATGCGAATCGAACGAACCTACGTTGAACCGACTCAATTTTTCCAATATGCGCAGAATAGTGAGGAGACCAAACCTGGGACGCATATTCAAGTAAAGGTCTGACAAGCGAAATGTAGAGGTGTTTAGTGATCAGGGTGCTGTTAAATTCTTTGGACCACCTTTTTATAAAACCCAAGACTAAGCTGCTCTTGGAAGAAATATAGTTGATATGAGTAGAAAAGTCCAGTTTGACACCAAACCATCTAATCCCGAGATCTTTGACAAAATTAACACGGGGGACACCCTCGCTAAAAAATGAGTAGTTATAAATTATAGGATCACGTCGCCTATCATGACTTCGCATTTACTAATATTAAGAATCAGGTTGTTGTTAGCGCACCAAGAGTAAAAGGTGTCGAGGTCGACTTGCAAAAGTTTGCAGTCCTCCATACTCTTTACGTGACGGTACAATTTGATGTCATCAGCATAAATCAGAATTCTGCAGTGTCTTAGCAGGGTAACAATATCATCAATAGAAAGAATAAAGAGGATAGGGCCAAGATGACTGCCTTGAGGGACACCGGATGACGCCTCAATGGTCGCGGATTTGGATCCACGGAAAAGGACTTGGTAGGTCCTGTCAGCTAAGTAGGACTGGAACCATAATACAAGGGCTTCAGGGAAACCTAACTTTTTTAGTTTGAAAAGTATAATGGAGTGGGAAAGCTTGTCAAATGCCTTACTGAAATCAGTGTAAACACAATCAGTTTGGCAACCGGAAACGAAGCCTTCAACAGCATGGGAAGTGAATTCTAGGAGATTGGTGGTAGTGGAACGAGCTGGAAGAAAACCATGTTGGTTCGTAGAAATAAGTTTCTTGCAGATGGGCACGATTGCAGAATAAATGATTGACTCAAAAAGCTTTGGTATGACAGACAGCTTGGCAATTGGTCTGTAATTCGATATTTCGTTCTTGCTACCACTTTTGTGAATAGGAATTATGAACGAATTCTTCCAAAGAGTAGGGAAATACCCTTTATCTAAGGATTTAAAACTAATAGATCACAGACAATATACAAGAACTAGATAGGCAGATCCCATACCCACCACCTCACTTTGTAGCTATAAGTCCAAAAATACAAGAGAAGGCATGCTTTATTTTTCGAGGCGAAAATCACTCTCCTGAATTCCGACTATGCTGGGATTCTAAACCACGGAAATGGATCAGCTTTTATCTAGCTGCTAATACTCCTGGCATTTCTTTGCGTTTTTCTATTTTTTTCGGCTTGTTTGTTCTTAATTTCTGACGAATGGTTTTCAGAGTTGCTGCCACACATCCGTAGACCTTATCATATGTTCTACAATGTTCTCCAACGTTAGTGACGCCTCGGCTACCGCTGCTAGCTCCCCCCTTCGATCGGCGAATTTTACACACTGAAAGATGCTCTGCCCAAAACAATGGTGATAATTTCTATATCCTCTATATCCACTCAAAAAGTACTTAAGGTCTTAAATAACTGCTCCACGTTACTTCGTAACCAATCTCTACATGTTGGAGTAAGTCTGTTGGTACACCGACCGACCCACAGCAGACTCTTCCCACTTCCCTTGCTCTTTCCTTATAGAGTCATAGAGATTGTTTTACCTGATTTATGAAATTGGTTATGATCAACCCGCATAATAAGGTCAATTTATTGAGGATGCCGAATTCTCTTATAGCTTGTAAAGCTCTACTTTGAATATGCTATGAAAATCTAAAAATGCTGCCGCCAGAGGTATACACGCTCTCGCTACAGACATAAACATCCATATTCTCCCACATCAGCATCAACAATTCCAAACATGTCGTTTCACCAGGCGGTCTCCCAACTTAGTACTAATAACGTCTAATGCTGCTTAACGAATTTTTATCGATGTTTTTCCATTGTGACACTATAATGTTTTACAGCATCTAAAAGTAGAGGTTCAACGCAAATTTCAAAATTTTTTGATTGAAAATAGAGCCTTTTTTTAAATTAAATTCATAAAAAACTAAACAATCAATCGCTTTAAAAAAAGGGGCTTTTTTGTAACATGAAAATGTACACCAAATTTCATTAAAAGCGGATCATCGGTTTTTAGCGTTTTTCTCCATTTTTCGAGGTTATGTCGAAAAATGGTTTGAATGAAAGTTATAGATTTTTTAATTACCTACAACTTTTACATTTTACTTTTTCTGATAAGAGGTCTACTTTCCACGTTTCACCACTAAAACATACATTTTTGCACCCCTTCCAATCGTCTGTTTCGGTGTTACTGACTTTTCCTTGTTTACGTACCATTTATGATAAATTTTCCCGCCATCCATATACTAGTCTAATATAGTAATATGCATGCTTTCAAATTATGCAAGATAAATCATAATCATCAGCAAAACAAGAGTGAAAGTCTAGTAAAATAGAAAAAAATGTGAAAAGCTTTTTTTTTACTACAAAGCCAATGCAGTCTGGAAATGCACGGATCTCTCATCTGAATGTGCAACATCTCAATTTTGCGTGGATTAAGACCATAAATCGGCATAAAGACGAAGCGTCGTACTTGAAACTATATTCCAGCTGTTGTTTGAAAATCCAGAGTGTGCATGGTCTGTCTTTGTGAGCAAGTAACAACATCTGCACAAGAAAGCACAACCAGACTACATATAAGATGGTGCAAATTTCTTGAATTTTCATTATAAATTATTCCCTTCACGTGAAAATGACATTTCATCACAAAAGAAAAACCAAAACAAAACTTCCATGCATTTCTAAGGGAACCAAGCTTAAGCATAAATTTCCAGCAGTCCCTAAATCCATCATCTGGCTCATTCTTAAATTACATCCCGACGCAGCTCCCGCACGTGCCCTATTCTTCACTTACATATATGTTCCATCATTATTTTTTTCTGTTCTCTAAAAATAAAACAATTAAGCATTGCATTTCCAAAACAAATGAACCGGATATTCTCAGTTCGTTTGCCGTAGCATTAAAGTAATGTAAGTCTTTTACCTTACGCGCATGCGTATATAGATCAAGCAGCACCATCAACAAAAGCCTGGGCTAGAAGATCAGTGCCAGAGAATCTGGATCCTCCCGAAAAAAAGGAAGCCACAACAGCCCCAAAAAACATTGTATACGGTGGAACACGGATGTGTGGAACGTAAACATCCAGAAGCGTTATAGTAGAGCGTTTTTTTTTTTGTTCTCTTAAAAGTTATTTCCTTGTGTGTTTTTTTTAATTTAAGCAACTTTATCCAGAAGTGATGGTCATTAAAAAATATAGGGGATATAAATAGATTGACAATAAGATGCTCGGGCATTAGCCCGATGGTATTTTATAAACCGTGAAGATAATGTTCTCAAAACTCTCCATAGACCTCCCATAAAATTCACAAAGTGGTGAAATAGGTATTTCGTAAATCTACAAACGATTCTAGACAGAGACTACCCATTACTACGGCTACTTAAGTTTTTTGTTTATATTTTATCTAGCGTAAAAAATTTTTTTGTTTATTTAAAAATTCCAAAACGATTTTTCCCAAAGTGTCGTACGCCTGCGCAGCAGAATTCAGCCAATTGCAAAACTTGTCAAAGAGCACCGATGATCGTGATGCACATGCGCTAAGATCACTCGAGCTCGAATTCCACAGTTATGGGGCCCCAATTTATCCGGATGTTGAATTAGATTTGCAGAGTTTTCTGCGACCACGCCACTTATGCTACTATGCAGTATAAATATAGATATATGTAAATATGAATCTAATATCTAGTATCCATCTCAAGTTCAATGTGAACAGCCGCTCAACGAGTTTGTTTTGCTGCATTTAAGCGAGTGGCAAGCAGCAAGTGTTGAAAGGGCCTCCGCGTCTCGTCCGTCCATGGGTGAGGAGTATATTTTTGCGTCAAGTTGCGCGTCTGTCGTCGTTTTTTGATTAGAAAAGGAAATTGACGATAAAATTTTACTTTCGCTGACATTAACTTGGATAAATAACTGATAGGATATTAATAACTTTTCGATGCTGCAGATGCCATCGAGGTGGGTTTTAAGAGTATGTGTGTGGTCTGAGCCCTTAGGTAACTGTGTGAGCATTCTTCTTTATATACCGGAAATAGCTTACTTCAAATGATGGATAAGTTTATTTTGAATAATTGATTTTATTGATTGATCGAGGATGTTCTATTTGAGGATGTGAAATGGTTTTCAAGCGTAAGCACTTCCGGATAGATCATTTAACACAACGAAGGAAAAAGATTGTAAATTGATCTGCTTAAGTGCAACACTACAAATTTCATATGGATTCGGATCTTTTGTCGAATCACTTGATATCTAGATAACTACTTTACTACTATTTTCATCAATTTTAATGATAAATAAGGGCACACTACTATAGCAAAGATGCTTGGTTATTTACACATTAATTTTGATATTCGTATTCGATATAGGATCCGTTTTAAACATTCCTTATTCAAGGGAACATAACAATTAGGATAAACTTAAATCCTTTGATGTCTTCCTTAAAGTTAACTGCTGCCTATTATGGTTTTTAGATCCATTTTGTGGGATACAAAAAGTGTGTACAGTTCGTAGGAATGCTCTCGTGCAACTCAGTAGAAAAAATTGGGAGCGCTGCTCAGGGGAGCTTATTTTGAGCGCTGTTAAATATGCTCCCGAGGAAGCATTACTGAAGTTTTCATAAATTTTATAGAACGAGACAAACGGGCAATTACCTTCGTCACCATAAAGGGTGACATCGGCACACTCAATAGGCGCCCAGCGGGAAATGGAGCGCTCCAAAAGCCATGTGAGCACTCCTTAAAAAGCTTACAGCGCCCCCGTTCAATATTCATGGACGCCCGTGGATATGTGATCGGTATCGAAAAGTTTTTATTTTGCTCACTTTTTGCAATTGTCTTTTGTTTTCCAAGCGCGAGCGTGGTCTTACCAAAAGCAGTCCTCCAACTAAATCCTAACCACTTCCAAAGCTGTTTGTCCTTCGTTCCTCAAGCTCCTTTGGTATGTGGCTGCCAAATGAATACCAAACGATTGATCCATATGTGAGGATTGGACGTACGATGACTGTGTACATCCATAGCACCATTCGTGGCTTAAGACCAAGGCAAGACTGCAAGTCTTTTTGCAAGACTTTCTGCAAGACTTTTTGCAAGACTCCGCACTGCAAAACTTTTGGCACTTAGTGATGAGCACAAAGTCGTGATATCTTGATCGTGTAGTCTTGTTTTGTCCTGCCTTATCTTGGTCCTCTCCGGTCTTGCTAAATTTGCAAGACTAGGCAAAACTCAGTCTTGCTCATCACTACATGACCGCGGTACGATGGCTTTACAGTTCCAACAAAGGACACACGACGGTGGTTCATATGATAAAATAGTCGTATGTATAAAAGAAACGAAAAACATGTTTTCTTATTTACTAATTTTTATTATATTTTCTCTAGACTACAAGAGAATGTTTTTAGAACAAAAAAGCTATAAAAATTAGAGAAGAAAAGAACATGAAAAATTTCACATTCATGAGAAAGAGCACGGGAATTCTTGCAGATTTTTTTTGCGCAAATTTGCCGTCGTATGCCCGTGTGTACGGCTCAGTACACAGCCTTTTAAATCTTTTGGTTGTCGTGAGCCCGTACTATGTGCTCCTGTTAAAAATTGTTCAAAACTCTACGGCCAGCATATCCACTTTAAAAGGACAAAAGGCCGTTGTACGCCTGTTGTAAGGCCATCTTTTAGTTTTACTCATGAATTTATAATCGTAAAGAATTTATATCTTTTTATCAACAATTACCATTCCTTAGTACCTTTTTTTTAATTTCACAAGTGCGTCTAATTCATTGGTAAGGGACAAAAAAACAGACAATGATGGAATAGTTTTCAAATGCTCGTCCTGGCGATTCGTAGGAAAAGGAGATGCAGGACCCGTACTTTATTGGTTCTTCCTAACTCTGTGTCTACTTAGCATTAGTAGAAATCTGTAGTCCATTACGGCAACTGGGGGTTAGCGTGCTCAGTGACAGTTTTTGTGCAAGAAGTACATTGAGTGTTTCAGAATGGAAAACATCTAAATTTTTACATCAACATCAAACTTCTTATGAAACTGGCAAAACATAAGCAACATAGATGTATTCATCAATTTTGCGATCGCGATGGTGCCAAAGACAAAAATAGGTCAGGACTCTAGTTCCACTTTACCAAGAGATGACAATATTCAACAAAACGAAGGAGCGAAACACCTTTTCAATATTGCGCCACGCTGACCATAGCCGGCGGATAATGTGGGTATGGTGGGTAGTAGTACCCTCCCGAAAAATTGAAAGTGACCAAGCGTTTGACGCTGTGTGTTCTGTGATGATCTCTTTATTTTTCAATTTATTGAATAGCTTACTTCAAGTTTCACTATAAATTCCAGTATTTCTAGAAGATATATATAATGGCCATCATTCTTACCCCTAATCTAAAATTGTGAAAGTAAAACTTCGTTGACGATTCTATCGTCAAGTACATAAATGGAATATCGGACAAGCATTGGTCGGAAAGACAGTAAAGAATAAAAAATACCAATGCTATAACACGACTAGACACAATCGGCTTCCATCCAAATCTACCATACTGACTTGGATGATCAAGCCAAAGGTCGTTTTAAGAATCACGTATAAAGGATCACTCAAACGGGCAATTATCCATAATTCTGTTTATACAATATGTTCGATAAATGCAAATACTTTCAAATATGAAACTGTAAAAGGTAATTAAAATATAAATTAGTAAACAAATGACAGCTTAATAACAATCAAACTTCCTCAATTAAGGTATGAGGTCGGAAAACATAATTCTTTCTGTTGTTTATGTACCTCGACTGCATTTTAAACTGCAATTAAATTCCCGAAATTCAACTCGGTTCTCATACTGTCAACACATGACATATTTTCCAACTAACCCATTGTTCAAAAACCCATAAACCAACTTTCAAATCCCTCACCTGCATTTCAACTCAATCAGTAGTGCACCTGCCACCCACCCCCTCATCAGCTCCTTTATGATCCTGCCAAGTTTTGAATTATTACTCTGCAAAATAAAATCGCATTGTCCTCGAGCATTATGCAGACGAAACCTGCAAGATGCCAATACATACTGAGAGTTGAAACGTGCATGTTTTGCGTAATATTCTGCAACCGAATTGCGCCATTAACTTTTGAATCAATCAAATTTGTCCAACTAACAAGGGGCATTTGGGCCTAAATACTTGTGAACTTTTAAAGTTATTGAATCCTTGATGATCTTTGAATTCTTGTTGGGGCTTATTTTAAAGCCAATGACGTTTTGTGAATATTAATTAGGTAGATTCAAGCTTAGTCTGGATGGATGCACGACTTATGGCCGGGATTTTATGGAGACTTTGTGGAGTTTTTTTCTCCATTCTATGTAGAAGAAAGTTTCTTATCAAGATGTAGGTGAAGTTATTTCAAGGTTGAACACTTTTATGTTTAAATGAAGAAAGGTGTTAATGGAAGAGTCATGATGGAATGTTAAACGGACTACGTTAATAGCATTAGATATTTTATAGGATGGGCTTTATTTTTATGGTAAAGAGTGTAGGAATGCTGTGAAAGGGGAAAGTGAAAACTTATGTATTCAATGCCATTAAACGTAAAAGTAAGTCACACATTGTTTAGGTAAATTAGAAACATTAATTAGGAAAATATCTTAGATCGAATTTGATATATGTATGTATTTCCTAATGGGATTGGAAAAGAAATGATATAAAAGTCAAAGCTCAAGAAATACCTTCCTTCATAGGTCTAAGCTGTCATATTTAATAAGGTTCTTTTGGAAAGAGTTCAACTACTAAATTTCATTATAAAACCAATATTTTTAAGTGAATGTGTTAATTCAGTTTTCCTAAAACACTACATCTTTCGTTCAAATTTTATAAAAGTTCTGCGCCAATGCAAGGGGAATATATTTCTGAGATGTATTAATGCCATCCTTCTAGCAGCGGTTTCTAGCTCAACAAAATTTTCCGATATTGTTCCTCTGCACTCGTACGGCATAGGTCTTCTGCACAACTAAAGCCCTGACCTAATATTCCGTACCGTACCGTAACCGTAAGTACCGTAACCTACGAACATAAGTGTTCATATGGCACCGACCTAAATTGACTTAATAAACTTGCCGAATGTTCGTTAAATTCTCGAATGGTCCGTAATGCCGTAAGAATGGCACGAAACCTTAGCATCCGTTAGCTATTTAAAAAACTTGTTCACATTTTAACAATTTTTTTAAAAATTGGAGCAGTAACAATCTTTCAAATTTCCATTTCCTTTTTTCTAGAAATAATCATAATAAGTAGGTTAGTGTTGTAAAATACGACACCCTTTGTTGTTTTTATGATGATGTTTCTCATTTTATTTATTGCGCGATTTTTATTCTTTCTTTTCCTCTGATCACTTCTAATCTGTTTGTAATGCTTCCACAGCTTAAATAATGCAAATAAATCTCTTAAATCTTTGTTTATGCTATCCATTTTGCACTTGTCACTTGCCACTTTACGTTTTCATTTAGGGCATCTGTCAAAATGCCGTAACTGAGCTCAGATTCGTTCAATTTTGTTACGGTACGGTACGGAATATTAGGTCCAGGCTTAAGTCTACTGACTTTGGTATGTGAGTTCCGGTAAAGTCGGTTCTACACGATACGGTAAAGCTTTGGCTTCCAACGATTGAGTCCAAATACGAACGTGGAACGCTTGACATTGGACAGTCGTAGTTCGAGCAACGGCCACATGATATGTTTTTCCATCAAGCGTCCAACGTTGGAGGCTGCTCATAGCATCGTGTAGAGCCGGTTTAAGAATATCTTCTTATAACCTCGGCACATGAAGGCAATTATGACGAAAATTCATAATTAGGAAAACCTATTACGCAAAATTCGGTTAATCAATAACGAAAACTGAAAAGAGGGCAATCTGTTGGTATATTGTAGATTACTGCAAAAAGCTCGATTTTGGCGATTTTTCAGTGTTTAAGTTATCAGCTAATTGTGATTTTAATTTTACTAAAAAATTTATAATATAAATATACTAATTTCCAAATTATCAGATTGAGAGGTTGTAAAGTGAGAAGCAACAGTTAAATTTGTCCCACTACCCGGTTTCCGATTGAGTTGAAAATTTTGCATATGTAGACGTTTAGTTTGGATGATAATGCAATCAAACCATTTGTAAAAAAACAAGATGGCGGCCAATTTTGCAATTGTCCCAATACGGTCTCCTAACAGACTACTAATTACATTCAAAGCTGCTTAACCTCTGTAATCGAATCAGAACCGGTCTAATGAGTATGCCTACTTTTCACGGTCACCAATATAATTGCCTGAAATATGAAGCAATGTAACAACAAAAACTAAAGCTTTGTATGAGTTAAACTAAAGTGCAATGCCACGGCTTCACCGACCTCAGTTCAATAATCTTCAACTCAATTCACATAAGTGACTTCACCGATAAAAGTGCAGCAAGCTTTTACGGTTTAACTTCAGTTCGAGAACAGTTGGGCGAACTGAAGTTTATTTATCCTTGTGGAAATTGTATGCGAACTGAGGTTATTTTCTTAAAAGTTCAGTTCGCCAATTTACTCAAACTTGCGCAGGTTGGCTTGGGTATTAGGATATTTCTTTAAAGCTTTTCCAAAAGCTTTCCGAAAACCTAAGGCAGATATTGCCCCATTTCATTTGCAGTAAGATTTGCTTACTAGGGCCATTATGAAAAACTGATAAGGCATACCTCACTTCAGTATCGCTAATTTTTTGAACGGTGCTCATAAGGAAACTCTTTCGGGATTCCTCTCATTTTCTATGTGGGGTTCTCACCTTTCTTCGGAAAATCCCTATTTCGGGCATACCCCTGAGACAAACCTCTTTTGAAATGCTGGTCTGGTGGAGTTTAAAAGCTTAGGTTATACATCTATAAGATCTTAATAGCTCTAATATAATATATTTAGTTTTCGTATGAATAGCTTTGCTTGTGTGCGGCCTTTCGAGCACATTCCTTCGTCACCACCGAAGTTTTGGGTTATCAGATGTACATATATAAAGTATTTAAGGTGTGGATTTCCCCACCCAAAGCGAAAGTGTAGATGCACTTTTCCTTCCATCCCCACGCGCTCCGCCGCCTCTGCTTCTGAAAATGTAATGTCTTCACAATATTAGCTAGTAGCTTTTAAAAGTTGCACTTAAAATATTTTCATATATGTATGTGTTCCATAAACTTATTATTTACCAATTTCACATGTATAAATGTATCAGCAACTTATAAGAAAAAATCCATTTTAATATTAAAAACAAAAGCGTAGAAGAGTCCATTGTAATAAGGATAAAAGAAGAAGTGCGTATGGCGTAAATGCTGCCAAACTGCAGAGATCGATTTCAATTATGAACCAACATAATAATATTGATATTTTCCTATGATATACTGCAAATTGTGAATATTTCGTCTTCTCTTACAATGAAATTCTATTAACGATAGCCTAGAACATCTACATATTGACAACACTATCAACCATGTCTTCCCAGTTCAATATTTAATTTTCCCAATCCTTCAAAACTATACATAAGGACTTCCCTTATTACTTAAGTTCCATGTTGATATAAAACAGCTTCATGAGAAAGACTAACTTCAAAGTTAAAATTGCTCCCTCACATCCCCCCCCCTCTTATTCGCATTAGATAAATAAACAAGGAGGATTGTCGGTGCCTCCGTTTGATGATAATAGCATAAATTAGCACTTGAGTTGAAGAGTCACTATAGTGAAACAAGTCACCTTATTATGTTCACATTCGTTTGTCATTCAGTGCGACTCGGCGCGACCTTAACTTGTGTTTGTGCGTACTATGTCCGCGCTGAGGGGAAAAAGGAGTCGACGAAAAAGGAGACAATCTCCAACCACACCAGCTTCTTGTTCACTCGAGGAGTTTAAATGCAAATAACTTTATGGCTCTTAAGTGATGACAGGCAATGGCTACTTCTGATGAGTTAAGTGGCGACTTTTGGTCGATAATAATAATTTTTAGTTTTTTGGTTATGTCTGTATCGTCTGATGAAAAGTGAAATAAGGATAACTTGTGTTTAAAGAAAAAGGCGAAAATATTGAGGACGATTCTTTTTTTTTTTTTTGTGTAAAATTTCTTGTGACAATTTCAGTTATTAAGGACTAAAATGAAGTGGATGGCGATGAAACATGGTTTTTCTATTTTACATGAATTTAAATTTCTTAGAAGCGTGATTTTAAAGTGCTTAAACATTTCTCACTTAACCCAACGTCCGTTATTCTTATTAATGAATAGCAGAGTTTGTACCTCTTCACCTTCTAAAGTGTTCGTATTTCAGCAAAACGATTTGGGATTTGTTAACAACCAATTAAATATTAATAATTTGCTGGACATACAATTTACTGGACATTTCAATTTTCTTCTCAAGTCAATTATTGTATTATAGCTCGACATGGTCATACTTTTTCCACGTACTTTACTTTAGTATTACTAAAGAAAGCATTAGAGTATGTATAGTAAGTCAATCAATCCCAAGACATACAAGAATTGGTTCAAAGTACATATATTTTGAAACACCCTAGTTCTGTGGCTGCAATCCTCTATTAGGCTAGTCAGAGTTGCTTCGTCTGATTTGTGACCAATTATGCTTTCTTAGTGAAATTAATCTTGCCCCATTGCAGAGCAAACTTAAGTCGAAAGAAACCAGCCTAATTTCAATAAAGTACAGTTCAATCCGCTTAAGTGGCTACACCGGCTGGCATGTTCAGTTCGTTCTCTGTTATTAATGTTGCTTTTTCGCCAGAAAGTAGAAATGTAAAAGTTCACTGGAATGATATTCCATTATTCCGCGAGATTTTACGTTCAATATCAATTTCATGTTCTGTTGGGCGAACCCAGACTTGATTTTTGCTGGGTTCAATATGTGAAAATGTGAACTGAGGGTAAAATTGAACTTAAGTACAACATATTTGCACGAACTTGCGCAGTTCGGGTGGGGAATCCGGGATATAAGCTCACCAACGCACTACATTACAGGATCCTCATTCAGATATTATTGCTGTTTGATCTTTAGTGATCGTCAGGCAAAGATCAACAACAAGATCATTGCAAGAATCAAGAAAATTGTGAAAAATATGTTTTTCTTAGACTGCAGCAATATTTGAGTCCGTCATTAAGTTCAATGTCTAACAGAAAGTTATAGAAACTAAAGCTGCCGAGCAGGAATGGAAAGATTAATTGGAAATTGAAATACCATAGACCCCATCTTGCCAAAGTATTTAAGGCATTTTATATGACTAAATGGGAGCGTTTGCCTAAGCTACGGTCTAAGACAGCGTTCGGCAAACCTTGGCGCGCTTGCCAGTAGGTGGCACGTGATAAGGTCTCTGGTGGCACGAAGACAATTCGGAAATGTGCATTAAATTAAAATCATCAATAAGTTAAAGCCATTCATATACGGCCGCCGGCAGGCCGGTGCCTGAAAGTTACACACCTTGAGGCCATATATAATCACACATTCACCGACCGGCAACTGAATGGGGCCTGCAGTTCAGAAAAAATGACAAAAATCTCTATGTCAGAGGGTATTTATCGTAAGTCCGGGCCTGAAGATCTGAACTTCTATTCAGTCTGAAAATTTCGTTGAGGCTGAGAACACTTGAATTAAAAACCTAATATGCCAAACTGTCGTCTTCCCCTATCTGTTAGATGCCTCAAATCCTTATCGCTCAATCAGACTGAGTAGTGTATGGCCTTCATCGGGCCGTGCGTACTAACCTGGCCTGAGAACCACCGGCGGCCTGTTAGTGAAGTGTGACCTTCATCGGGCCCGAAAAGCCACGGCCTGCCGGCGGCCTTTATGTTAATGGGGGCCTTTAGCTTCCAAAGTTGGTCCCCAAGGTAATCATTAATGGTTAATTAAACGTTTTGGTGGCACGTTTAATGGGCAATAGTTTTAATTATCTGTTTTCTGGCACGCGAATGGATTTGGGTTGCCGACCTAAGATAATAATAGCTACCTTCTCCCAGGCGGCATGAAAATTCCCTAGCTAGACTAGATGTGGAGAATGATGGAAGGGGCCACCAGAAGCTTAAGCTCAAAAAAAAAACAAAGAAATGCAAGGAAAGATAGCAGCTAGGTAGCTAGATGGCTAGACTGTTCCGGCTCTTATGAGCACCTTTGAGAGATCTCTTTCTTTAAAGGTCATACTGATGAAGCCAGACTGAAGTAATGCCTTTACGGCACGTACTGGCCTGGACTTGAACGTCACGGCTATAGGAGTTTAGTCAGTAGGAATCTGACACTACCGTCTGGGTGCGCACTCCCAGCGGTGTCTCCTATTGTAGGCATGGAAGCCTTTGACAGGCGGTCGCCCTCATTCCCTGCTAGACCATTGCAAGATCCCATCACTCCCTAGTAAAAAACAGAAAGCTAGACTAGATCACCCGAGTCAATGTTTCATTTATTACAGTTCGTATGCATTGGTTTTGATACTAAGTTTAAAAGTCGTTCAACCTCTTTAGATAGGTCCTAGTGAAGGCCAGCAAGTTTAATCGACTTTTCGACACAATTCAACTTTTATTATTGTTTTACCGTGTAGTCATATTGTTTGACCGTGCATCAGACCGGATTGCCTGATCAATACAAAAGCATAGATCCATGTCATTTATAACATTGCTGATCACCTACACCTACCGAAAAATACATTATACGGTATAAGCTGGGATCATCAAAATATGTTTTACACTAAAATCCACACAACAAACATATAATTCATTCCCGCTCTTACTTTAGATACTAACTACATTGACTAAATCATTCTTAATTGTGAAAATAACACAAAACGCAAACGATCTAGTGCAACCTCGTAAATTTCATTCTGTCATCGTACGAAACAAAACAAAAAATTGTGACAAAACTAAGTCGAGAATCCGACTGTGTCGTTTAAAATAGTTGAAATGTTTGGTCTGATTCTACTTGATGGGACTATAATAGCGACCAGACATCTTCGTGCTGCGCTCACTAGACGACACCTATGTACATCAGACGTGGAGCGACAAAGGCATCAAAAAACTATCTTCGAGGCGCATTAAACGCCATGTGCTCGACTCGAACCAAATGAACGTATACGTAAGATGCGCAAGATGCTATGCGCTATCTTTTTTTGGGTAATTCAAAATGTTTTCATTCATAACAACAAACTGCAATGGCATCACTAGTATAGAGAGAGACATGTCTAAAGACCAGATGTTCGTCAGGTTTGTCCCTTTACGCTGAGTCTACAGAAACGGTGAATTCGTACGATCGGTGTACTTACGTACATCGGCGCAGACGAAATCTCCTTCGCCAGATTTTGAATGAATTCTTTAAATAAAACTCCAACGAAACTTTGCGTACTCTATCAAAGCTTTTTATATATTTGTATACATGTGCACTCTGTCTTAATTTGTCCAAAAAATCACATCTTAAACGTTTCGAAAAGAAAAAGGCCGAACAACACAAGGTGAATGACATATTTCACAGTAATTAGTGGAAGTTCTTTTGATTTATTTCGGTCATTTAGGGAGAATATTATCATCGCATATTTTTCTATTTTCCCTTCATTATAAGAGAATCTCCTCGGTTTTTTTGGTGCTGTTGAATACGCGCACATACCAGTATTTTTGTTCATAATATAAGCCTATGGCAGCCGCCATATAGTTTGGGACTTACAATATCAAGGGAGTCGCGCATGCGCTAAATTCTGTAATAGATGATGACATCTGAGACTCAAGTTTTTAACTTGCATAGGGGCGAGGATTCTTCCAAAACAAAAAACGATTCCCTCGTTGTCTACCTAAATCCGCTCCGATAGCGGGGAGAAATAGCGTTGATAAATGTGACAGGGATTTGTGACTTATTTTGGTTTTGGTATTAAATTTTAGAAATTTTCATTTTGTTTTACGGGGTTTAATACCAAGGATTTATGTGTTTTTGTGGTATATCCAAGGCTTTGTTTTAAAAATAAATACAGCATTTCAGGGTGGAGTGTTTGTAATTAATTTTATACTGTACTAGATTTTTTTGGAGCCAAAATAGTATTTTTTATTTGGTATGATGAACGGAGAAGCAACTTAATAACAGCTGATTTGTTGAGATGGCCCCAGATCGGAACTTTAGCAACCTACTATTGTTTTATTGAATCTGTCATTTATCGGCTAACTGAAACTCTAACTACTAATGAAAGAGAAGGATTAGATTGAAGTTAATTAACAAATCGATTTCCTAGAATTTGTATAAATTATTGGAATAACGTGTTTACTTAGGTCTGCACATGAAATTTTTGAATTTTGTAAACCCCATTTTAGAACCTACATCTAGCTTCAATGGCTCTGTGATCTATTTGATTAACACATTTCCTACGGTTAGACTTGAGCAGGACCTGGCAGTACATTTATCCCTTGCACGACGGGAAATTGTACTGGGCCTCAATTTTTTGAAATGTTCCACTTCAAAAATTCTCTATTACTCTTGGTATGAGCGTGTATACCTGCAGCATCACCCACCCAAAACCAAACCCTCGATTCCCAAGGAACATAAGGGCGCCAAAGGGCCGGGTAGTAATTTCTTCCAGAATTGGAGATAATCTTTTTTGTGTTTTATCTACTGTCTTATCTCAATAAAAGAATTTCCCAAACCAATAGAAATACGCAGGCAAAGATCTTTCCTGGGGTTGTATATGTACAATTTCTATTGGCGTTCATTCCACACGCAGCAGAAAATCAGTCGGCTGTAATTCCTCGGATGTTCAAACAAGAAAGATAGAACTAAGATCAGCTGGGACTTTGAAGAAAATAAAATGTTCAAAAAAAATGTTATGCAGTCTGTCGGAAACAACAATGTTAGCTTTTCCTAAGCATAGCGCCCTAATCTCGATAGTTATCAACACGTCAGATACAGCATTAAGTGCAGCGTTACAACAGTCGGTTAACGGAGACTGGCAACCCCAGGATTTTTATCTTTGCGGAAGCTTTCAAGACTGAGAAACGATATATCGCGTACGGTAAGGAATTACTGGCGATGCATGCAAGTATAAAATATTTCCGACATTTCTTAGAGGGAACTAATTTTACCATCGTAGCTCAGACACGACAGTTGGATTTTATCAGTCAATTTTCAACGAACATAGTTCACATGAGTCGCATTTACATCGATCGAGTTTCTCACTAACAAATACAATATCGGCTTTGTCAATGATAGTTTACGAAAGAATGCCTAAGGAGCAAGAGAGTTAGCAGACTTCGCTAAGTTGTTAAACGATCGAACTAGAACAATCAAATTGAAACGATGCCTCGCTTCCAACAGCAAATGCAAACTGTACTGCGGCATAGGCGAAAAAGCAGTACGACCCTCTATATTCTCTATCATTTTCTTTTTCAACTTTGAAATGAAATGGTCCGTTGATGGTTTTTTATCACACTCCTGCCCAAATAGTGATGTACTAGAAATAGTACAGTGGTGTTTCGTGAATGACGTGTGGGTTTTCTGTTCCCCAAATTCGACAGTTTTGTATTATTGATTCCAGAGAGTGTAGAATAAGCTTTCGGTATGTATCAGCTCATTGCTAAAATGGTACTCAATGACGTTTGAGAATCGTGTACATTTGTCGAAATCGGCTAAAAAATGTCAGAGTTATTCAATGTTGAAATACCGAACGTCTAGATGGCGCACCCATATAAAAAATATGTGAATTATACTGTCAAAATCAATTTTCAAGAAAATTTATTTCAAATAAAATTGACTTCAAATACGGCAGTGATCCCAGAAATGGAGCAGAAATGGCCTATGGTCAAGGAATTCGTCTACCAGGAGGGTTTTTTTTAGGTTCTACCAGCACAGAAATAACGAAAAACGTATTTCTGACACAGCTTAAGTTACACTTCGTCGTGGTTAAACCATCATTAACTTGCAAACAGGACAGCAGAAAACCATTCGTTCCGAAGAATCTCCAAACGACGGCACACGTATTTGTGCGGGATGACAAGGATAGAGCACCGCTAACGTCACCATACGAAAGTCCTTTAAGGTAATGAAAAGATGGCCAACGACTTTCAAAATTTTACAAAAATGAAAAGAAGACGTCATATCTATTGATCAATTCAAAACCGCTTACATGATAAAAGGACCACGGCCAGATCACGAGTCGTCAGAAAAACCACAGATTTATCAAACAACACCGACTCGAAAAATATCAAGCCATCAGGTGTCGGGACTAATGATCACATCGGAAAGGGCGGTACTGCGGTGGTGCCAGCAAGCACCTTGTATTTTTATAAAAAAAAAAGCCGAATAGTAGCCTTGCTCAGTCCATGTGGCCCGTATAGCCGTGTGATCCGCGGCCCGTATGGTCCGTGTTACCGGTGTGAACTGTTTTTTTTGGTACGAATAGACACCCCGAGATGGCATAGTCCAATCAAAATAGGCATTCAATTATTTTCAGGGGTGATTCCTGGATATATTTGGAGAATAAAATATTTCTAGAGAGTTAGCTATCTCCACTATCCGCTCAGATACAGAGTATTTACGAAAAACAGAAACTTGAGTGTCCCCATTTGTAAAGAAGATATTTAGGTAGAAAAATCACAATATGTGATTTACAATATTTTTTTTCTTTCTTGAGAGTTACTTATTCTTAGAAAGTCAATATTGTTACTAAAATTTTTAACTGTACACCGAATCCTATTTCAATAACATTATATCCATATTTTAAGGATTAACCACTCCCCATCCCCACGTCGTTCCAAAGTAATTTTTTCTGGATCCGCCATTGCTTGTTCCGTAACCTTTCTGCAGCTTATCCAGCTGTCACGTATGATCTGCATCAAGAACTGGATCGACCCTGCGACGAGGACATCGAGTATCCTCCATCGCGAATTTCCTGTTCCAAGGAGATTTGGGGTATGAATCCTAAATCAAATTTAGGCTATGCCTTAACCTCGAGGGTTTTCAATGACGAAATTGGCACAATAGACCAATTAGATCGCAGCTCCCTCAAAGAATGCAATGTAATGTATGACACCAAAAATAAAATAAAAGTTCTTCTGTTCAGCGACGTTTTGAAGATAATTAAAATTTATATTATAAATTTTGGGAAACAAAATATATTTTTAAGATAGTTACAGAATTCATAAAAATAGCCAAAAATACAAATGAACCAACTAAAATGGAAATCAATACTTTTATCTTAATACAGACTTTACGTTCACTTATCTTCACATGTAATTGTTATATACATAGTATCATATTATAAAGCAAAAATCTATTTTTATTAAAATATTGTTAAAACTCTTAAAATTGCCAAGGAACAAAATGCGAAATCATTTCTTCATGCATAATCCGAAAATTATTCAACAACTGTATTTTATAACTTGTGATTCTTAATAAACCGCTAAGATCAGACATTATTTTTTTTTAATCTGTATTTCCCAAACTCATTGTTTCTAGATAATATTCGGGTCGTCGACGGTTGAATAAAACGCTAAAATATTTGAGCTTACCACAACAAATTTCTTCATCCATTGCCCCCATTTCAATCAATGGATATTAATAGGATCAAAAGTTTATCTATAACGCACTAAATATTGTTTTTTCTTCTTCTTTCAAATCAACAAAAAAAAATTCTATTTAAAATTAATTTCTTTTTTCCAATTTTCCATAAACACACAAATATTATTTTCAAAACTAAATTACACAAATTAAATTTCACTATAAATATAAATTTGCAGTTAAACCGATAAATTGTTACGATCTAGAAGAACAACTCAATCACTTCACACAGGAGATCAATTGCTTGCACCTCTAAGAACGGATTCACTTGTTATCAAGAACTGCGTTCGAATTTTGAAAATTTTTAATGTTTACGAACAATTCAAACACACTGATCCACACAATCACGATTGTCGTACGTGTCGGCCACAGGTACATTATGATAGTGTGGTGCACCAAGAGACTGGAAAGGGTGAATGCCAGACCATAATAATAAAGTATGATCAAACCGATCAGCACAATCAGCGATCAGAGGAAGCACACAGACACACGCACACCGGTGGATAAGGAAAAAAATAACGAAAATTTCAATATGACAAACAATAAAAACGATTCTTTTCCATATACTCGTCACATTTATAAGTAACATGCAATCCGAAAAGGAAACACTCAAAATACGTGACATACGTAATAAATATCATATTCCAGTAGAGCTTCAAAACGTGCAAAGGTTTGATTGAATTTTTCTTTGGCTGGACTTTATTTATTTTGTTTCAATGTATTTTCTTTCAGTTTCAAGGTTATCAATCGTCCGTCCCCAGAGTAACGAAGTATTGGAGACTTCATAAAGGACATTTTTAATAAATTTCGGCATAGACGACTCATGATTTTACAGTAAGAAGTCGCCTATTATATTTTTGGACCCATGCCAAAACTGGACAACAATTGAAATCGATCACAGAAAAGAGACTCCGAAAGATTCCAAAGTGTCGAATACGTCTATAAAGCTCCAATCAAACGTCAATTATTGGCAGGCCATTACGTCTACTTTATTTACTCAACCCCGATGGGTAAGCTGGCGCCAATTACTCTATGTGATTGGAATTAAATTGCAAGTACTGTGGTCATAGATCTCCGCCGTCTATTCGATTCGCGCTTTTTATCTCCTACCTAACAACATTCGACAAACATTTTTTACTCTGTTCGGCTCCGCCATTGTTTTAAGGTGTCCAGATACATCTGTACGACAAATTCCACAAGCACTAAAATGCCATTTATCGGCTTATGCAAAAATACTAAATGCCATACGCATGTTCGTGGCGTACGTACACAGTTGCGCATGCGAATAGACAAACAATTAGGGAAAGAGACGAAGTGCGATATTCTTGCGAATGCAAATCAATTTCCGAATATCGTAAAACTTATTGTTGTTGAAGAGTTGTTGATATGCACACGATCGAACAGTTCGACTCCTTTCCTTTGTGGATTTCCGTGTTCAGCTTCTGACGTTGGATATGTCGAATTTGATTTAAGGCAAACGACCCTACAACGCAGGCGTGCGTGCACGGCCAGAGCAATAACAACGGCAGGAGGTGCATGTACTTACATTATGTCAGTTAATTGACGCGTTAAGGTGCTGGCAGTGTTTTGTGCTCCTAAAATAGATGCCGATTTATTCACAGTAGAACTTCCGCATGCTAACGGTTCACGGATTTCTTTTATGGAATTATTGGTCGATCTAAAGAGTTTCGATGCGGTCTTATTTTGGTGCTGCACCGTATATTCTGTATGTGGTTTTGCCACGTGTTAACGATCTCATAAAATTTTATATTCTGCATAGAATGCAAAGTTTTGAAAATAGAATAACAAAACAAAATGGGATTTATGGCAGTGTGGATGACTTCGTCAGTTTTTACAAGGTCCATCACTCGAAGTGTTTGGAGTGTGTAAGAAGCTCAGGAATCACCCTTTGTACTAGCAGTCTGTCTTATCTTTAACGTCATGTTGTGCATTTTTAGGAGTAAGCTTAGATTGAAGAATAGTTGAAGGATAGGTTTGGTTAAAGAGAGTCTGGAGTTCATAAAGCCTGCACGTAACATAAGGTACCGTACTGTAAGAAAATTGTACCAATCTAGGCTAACTTACGGCATTTTGAACGTACAATGACAAGTGACAAGTGTAAAATGGACTTGAAATGCAGATTTAAGCGATTTATTGAATTTATTTAAGTTGTGGAAGCAATACATATAAAAAGTACTTACGCCTGTTTTGTGCCTTTCATACGACACTGTACGTAACATGCAAACATTTAACGAACATTCGTTAAGATTATTATGTCAATTTAGGTCGGTTCCATATGAACACTCATGTTCGAATTTTAAGTTACGTACAGTCACGTTACGTTACGTCATATTAGATTCAGGCTTAAGGAAGAAGATATCCGTTTCCGTTTATACTCTGGGATGTTGTACGATTTCGAAAATACTGACTGCGGAATATCAATCCCCAGTTGAGCTGTTCTGCTTATGAGCTAATTAGTAGACCATAGTGTACGTGATGAGGAGGGCTGCAGTCTGTCTGAGTGTGCCGACCGGGCTAGGCTTATGTTGCAGGAAAATCATAGCCGTGGAGGCAGAAGGTTATACTGAACTCCTCTTATTCTGAACTCCTCTGGAATTGATTCCGCTGAAATTTTCTTACTTTGGTACTATATTCCCTCTAATTTTTTCGCTGACTGTGCGGTACAAAGTAAGATCTTGTGCTTCTATTTGAAATTATTTTTATTTAATAAACATTCTTGAAAATAAATTTTGACTTATAGTTCACACCTTTTTTTATATGGGTGCGCCATCTAGACCTTCGGTATTTCAACATTGCATAACTCTGACATTTTTCAGCCGATTTCGTCAAATGTACACGATTCTGAAACGTCATTGAGTACCATTACAGTTCAATACACACAAAAGCTAATTTTACACTCTCTGGCGAAGTCAATGAACAAATCTGTCGAATTTGGGGAACCCTACACTTCATTCACGAAACACCACTGCACGGCGAAAAAGTCACTGTTTTGGCCGTAGTGTGCTAAAAAACCATCATCGAGGCCATTTTGCTTCAAAGTTGAAAAAACACTTAACGTCGCATGCTATCGTTGGACTATGTCCGCTGTCGGCTTGAAAATGTCAGAGTTATTCAATGTTGAAATACTGATGGTGTAGATGGCACACACCATATACTTTCTTTATTAGGGGCAAGAACTACTATGTTTGAACGACAAGTTCTAAAACAAGAGGAGTACACAAATAGAGACAATCACGGGGAAATTATACTACATTAACACCATGGCTCTATGAGTCAATTGACGAACAAATGATGGCATTACCAAAAAGTTTGAAAATGCGGTTGTGCATAAAGTCTAATCGCGCTAATACCGACCGATTCACCCCGCCCCATATAAGCAAGTTGAATTCAAGGTGGGGAAAGCTGGCAGACTTGCCCAGGTCATCAGTTGAAGCAGGAAGCAGCATCTTTTAAGAAATTCAATACAAATTAAAAATTCTATAGTTTTATCAATTAGCCGGCCTTTGTATACTTGGGGTTGAAACGTCCCAATATCATCTCAAATCCACTCCTTGGCATGGCTCTTCGACTTTCCATTTCTTCCAACTACTGTTCTTGTCTTTCCCTCTTTACAAAAAGTGTCTGCCCTTTCTCCTGGCATAGCTTGTAATAAGCGAGGAAGCCATTTCCTGTTGGATCAATTATACCCGGACCGTTCTGTTATAGTATTGGATGGGAGCCGATACTGCCATTAATTCTTCCGATGAAATCATTGTATACTGCATAAAGGTGAGCCTTGGAGTTCGTTATTACTGGCGCTGATCTCAATGTTTCAAAATTTTGATTTTTCATTGATTCCTTAGCCTTCAAAATAGACCAAATGACAAAAGCTATCTTATTCAAGCCTTGTAAGTATGGAAGCCACTGTTGCATTGAAATGGCCAAACTAAAGATCTAGGAGCAAGGTCACGCCAAAAACCGAAATCCCACTTCTCGATAAGCGGTGCAGTAACAAAGAACGTAAAGAGAGGACTTTCCCCTTCCGGTCTCTGCTCTTCAGATTCTCCACAAATTTTATTAAGTAAAATAGATCCGATATTCACACCAACCAACCAATGACGGACCAATGATTTCCAGTGGACCAATGTTTTGGGAGGGAAAACCCCTTGCAGTTCACCAAAACAGGTGTAGACCTTTAGAGTTCGAGGTCCCCAACAGCAGGATTTCCGGAATGATGAATGCGATGGTCACGCCGCTATAAGACTGCAGAAGAACAAACTGTTTGTAGTTCACCAAAACAGGTGTGTTCTTTCAGAGTTGGATCATCTAGGGATCTTTTCACCAAACTTGTGGGTACCCCAAAAGCAGAATTTTCGGAACGAGTAATACAGTGTCAAAGCCCTGTCTGGGCAAGGCTTCCTTTTCTTTGTTTTCGAAGCCTTAATGACCCAGGACAAACTAATCAAGGTCATATTGGAAATCCTAAACTAATTTGGATTTGGTTTTATGAGAATTTGTTTGTCAGGAAAGATAAAAATCTGCTTGGTAGCGTAAGACCTTTTAAAGTTATCATATATACGTATCAGCGTACAAATATCTACTTGAATGACTGTAGCTAGAGCTCCCAAGATGAAAGGTCCCCTTAATCTGGGGCTTTTCCCGTTGATCCGGCACCTACACCTGACTATCATGCATCCTACTGTATCACCTACTACATAAGACTCGGCCACCACGTTCCGACTGCGGAAATGACGCAGAGGCAATACTTAACATATCGAACTGGTTGATGCTCTAAAGGACCGTCGACCTCGGAGAAATGCCCTAGAAGAGGTTAAGGCTGAGTTGTAGTTTGTAGCGCCATTGGATGGATGGATTTTAGGCAGACTTCAAAGATCACCCTACCCTGACTTCTTCTTCAAAGCCTATCACATTCCCTCAATAGTAAACAAATCCAGTAAGCTCAGCTGCAAAATGTAGAATCCAACTTGAGAGTATAACCTGCAAAGATGGTATTACCAAATTTATGAAAGATCCACTCGCAAACTTGATCGATATCTCTTTTAGCAAGGCCGCGCTACTTATCTCTTTGGACAAATCTAAGCACTAAACATTGAACCATGTCGTCACAAATGACATAATAAATAGTTAGTACAGCGACTGTCCTTTGTGCTATAGTTTACAGACGTAAAATAAAACACTCTCTTGGTGGAAATCGACCCCTTGACTCCTATAAGTTATACAGGTCCCTGTGCTGAAAGTCGAGTCATGTTTCGTGCCAAGTCGTTTGAATTGAAGAAAGTGACGTTTGAGTCGAATTACGACTTTCAACACAGGGGCCTAGAGTGGAAATGATAAGTTGAGTTTAGGCCCCTGTACTGGAAGTCATGATTTGATTAAAAAGTCACTTTCTTCAACTTAAACGACTAGTCGTGTCATGGCGACTCACCTTTTAATATTAAGCCGGCGTTCTGACAGTCAAAAATCGCTTGTATTATTGGATCGACTTTCTGTAGTTTGATTGATTATGATGGGTTCTTTCTACTAGTGTGGCACTAGATTAGCAGTTCTAGGAGTATAAGGAAAATTCCGATACCACGACTTAAGACTCAAAATCTGAAACTGATCAAATTAGCCTAAATAAACCCCAAAATCACAGGCTATCCTCCTAACTACACGCAATAACACTCAAACAAATAAATCTTGACATTAAATAGCACGAAAGTTCACTACGCAACGTTGTGTTTTGTTTAATAAAACAAAAACAAAAAAACGTGAACAAAACACTAAAGTATCATCTTAAGCCTCAAGGCCCAAGACGTTCCATATCTCATCCTGTTACGCTGTCAGTCAATATTACTACATTAAAGTGAAACCGTCACCATAACTCGGCTCGCTATTAATTTGTCGCACTAGATTTTCACGCATGAAAATATTTTCCCTCTCGCAGAAAGGAAATACTTAAGGAGTCTTGATTGTCTTCAATTTGTTGAAATTACATCAGAAAATGAGCCCCACAGGCCCCAAAGAGCTCCGTTCACAAATTTTTATCAACATGATTCCCCCATCACGAGCAGAGTGTGCCATCATAACTCATATGAGCCACAAGTTGATAAGAAGATGTTATAGTAGCGTCTTATGCTGCATTGACCAGTCCAGCTTGGGGCATCTTATAATAACATATTATGACGAGAAAACATTGGAACTTACCCTTCCGCCGATTACTGTTGCGATATTTTGCAGGCGATACTGTGGGAGGTTTTGGGGCTATCATCTTGGGCACCTCATCCGAGAATGAAGCACATCGACGTGCTGCAACGTTACCAACTGAATGCCGTCGTATCCCATTGCACATGACACTGCTCGGCAGAGTACGTGAGCTGTTGTTCCTGGAAGATAACGTATTTATCAGTAACTAATGATAAATTATTACTTTTATCTAAAATCTCACCTTGTAACCGGCATAAATACATCATCGTTCTCGCTGTACAACACTGATTCATTGTACGATCCTAGCCTATCTCTGTACGTCTGTTTTTGTCGAGCTGCATATGCGGAATTGACAGATTGCAGTTCGAAAGCCTTGAAAGTAGTGACAGATTGACGTGCAAGTGATAACATTGTCTTGTTTATGAAAATAATAAAACTAACCTGGGAGCTGGCAGCGCCTGAGCATGACCCCAACGACCCCAGACTTCCTCTCGGACTTCCAAGAATCCAAGCATCTGAACTTAATGTGGCAGAGTTAATTGGTCTCGTCGATATTTGTATCGGGGAAGTCACTTTGGGGCTGCTGCTGGAGCTTCCTTTCGAGTTGCGTCTCTTGAAGAGGGAAAACCCCTTGCTGGACGAATCTGGAGTTTTTGGCGATTTTTCATTGTAGAAGTAGTAGGGGTTGTCTGAAAGATAAGAAGAAATACTGCGGTTAGAACTGAATATGAAGTGAATGAAATAAATGAAAACAATTGCATAAAGTGTGATTGAGACATCACAAGGAATGGAATTGATCAAGTTTTTCTTACTCAAGTCACGTTAAAGAGAATGATGTCACTTTCTATTTCAGTAAATTTATTAAACGTAACTTGTTTGAGATAATTCCAACTTTAGATAAACAAGATCGAAATATTGTATGTGTATGATCGAAACATGCGAAACACGAATCAAAATCGCAGCGTGTCTTACAAGTCAATCATAAGAAGAACTAGTGATATTCGTGATTCAGATGTCACGTAAATAAATCAACACCCCTACTGTTCACGTAAGCAGTGCATTTATTCTGACATCGTAGGTTCTATATAATCGTGGAAAAAATATTATATAATCTTAGTTTTTTACTTTAATATCCTACATTTTATTAGGAATTTTCTTAAAGATGGCTCGATATGTGGGTTTGATAATTTCGGTCCACACGATCAACTTCGCAGTATGATAAACATAGACGGAAAAACTGCCTTCTTCAAAAGTTGTAATACGTTTAGTAATAGTGGGAAATTGACTAATACTAAATTCTGACAGAAGATTGTTCAAATAACTCCAAATCCACAAGAATTTTCTAGAGTATTTGTTTTTGAACCTAAGCGAACAAACGTTTCCTTCATACTTCGTTCGCTACACAAGTAGTCCGAGAAAATTAGCAAAAACAACGCACGAAAGGAGACAAAACTCTAAAATGGCTGAAAATTGGTCCACAGCTTCCTTGTGACTTTCTAAGAATTTCGGAATCCAAAAGAAAAAAACATGGCCGACGGAGATATAGAGTTTTTCCCCGAGTTTACCATGTAGACTATCAATAATATGGTGCAATAATATAGAGCAACTGTTTGACTGTTTCCTTCTTTGCCCCAGACAATGTTTCAATATTACCTACAGACCGTCAATAATACTATGCAAATCAAAATATTGCAGAATATTATTGGTAGTCTAGGGCGCCATAAGGCCCATTGGACCACGACTAAGACAAAAACACCGCGCTGAGGATCTGCAATTAGACGGTATTCTCAGATTCCTACTGGCTAAACTAACAAACTCTTTTGCATGACTTTCAAGCCCAGAACGGTAGGAGCTGTAAAGGGATTAATTCGAGCTGGCAGAAAAGGTGACTTTGAGGAATCTGACTATCCAATTCATTGCTTATAAGTGACCGTAGGTGTGTCGGAAGGTGGACAGCATTCTACCGAGTACATGGAAAGTCCAGATCTACAACCAAAACTAACGATTGTGAGCCGATCGGGATCAAAACTCGGGCTTTTCATTGTTTCCCAACCTTGTGATCGCTTTACGCGTTTTAAGCACAATTCCAGTTGGAGTCCGCGAAGCAAAGCTTCTCCAAACTGAAATTGATAAAATCATATTTGCGCTATCATTTTAATCGAAGACAATTGTGTGGCCATCGTGACATAGGAGGACATAGTCAGTCGTTTCGCTTCCATGATCGCCAGAAAAGTCGATCTGCGCGCATAAATTTTCGCCTTCTCAATAGCGCATGTGAATCGATGACTAAACATTACATAGGGCCGATTTCCCATAATTCTGTCGCGGGGACAGGTCTCTTTGAAGGAAACAATGGAAGAATAGAAATATTTTTTGGCTCTCTGGCGCCTCTCCAATTGTCTGGCCGCGGCACTGTATACAGGACATACTCCGGCGCCTCTTTACCATCCGAACATTATGGACAAAGCAGGAAATCTTCCTAATTGAAGCGGTGAAGCTATACCCTATAACCTCCATGGCCACTCCGGAATTACGTGAGGTAGTAACACATGTGAAAATGCATACCCCACTTCTCCACATTTGGTATGAGTTTAAAGGGCCCTGGAGACGATCAATAATATTGTCAATACGGCTCTCAATAATATTGACGAGGCGCATTGAAAGGGCATATTGACCGTGTTTACCAGGGGTTCAAATGTATTGTCAATTTATTAAAGCATATTGATAGAAATTTTGATTGAAGCGCATTGACGCAAGGCATATTGATGCACGCATTGACGTTTACAAGGTTTATTGGTCAATATTTTTTTAGTATTTCAACTAATTCCAAAAATAAACACATGAAAATCGCCACCTCTTCACAACCGATTTCCAAAACAACACTGCGAAGTCGCCGTATTGATAGTTAGATTGACGAGATTTTTTAAGCGTATTGACAGGAGCTTCAATTACTACGTTTATAAGCGGAGTTTCCCTCCGGATGGAAGTTTCGATCCGGAGTGAAATACCGCTTATAAACCGGGAGTGAAAATCCAGAACTTGGATTTTCGCTCCTGAAGAAAAACTGGAGTGAAACTTCGATCCCAGTTTATGTTGTGCTTATAAACGCTGACTGGGAGTGAGATTTTTTTCCGAAAGGGGAAAACTTTGTAAAGAAGAAGCTGAGTGTTTTATTTTGCTACAATAGTTTTTTTCTTTGCTTATTGATATTTTTAAATAAATTAAATTAAACATTGGGTTTATATTTGACTTTGCTATGATTTTGAATTTGAGCTTGGAGCTGTCATCTCAAACCAGAAAGTATTTTGGATTTACACTCCCATTGCTTATAAACGCATCGGGAGTTTTACTTTGGATTGAAGATCCGGGAGTGAAACTCCGCTTATAAACGTAGTAAATATTATTGTCAATACGTATTGACAATATTATTGATCGTCTCCGGGGTCCTTTAGAAGACTCATTCCCTCTCTCTGCCAAGTATGCTCGAGAGGCACTTACTTATTACGCAGAGTTTATTTTCCTCCTATGACCCGTTCTGTCCAAAGTCGCTGCCTTCACTGTCGCTGCATACAATAGGTCAGAAATAACCGCTCTCGTTGGTTTGGCCGAGGGGTCCCTATATTAAGCCTGAACCAAATATGACGGGGCGATCCATAGCCATATACGTACCCTAACGTACGAGCGTGAGTCTTCATATAGCACCGACCTTAATTGACTTAATTCACTTGCATATGTTTGTTCATTAGGGTACGTACGATTACGGTACGTCATGTTTGGTTCAAGCTTTTAGCAGAATCTTCGCGAGTGCTGCCGTAATAGCGGAAGCCATTTCTCTTTCTCGGCGGCGATACACAATTACCGACTATCAATTTGGCGCGAAAGTCAAAATGGTTAAATCGCTATAACTTATTTAAAATGTCCAGTCGACGTCCAGTGCAATTTTTTCCAATATTTTAGCGTAGAAAATCAGTGGTGGTAGCAAGTAAATTGTTTCAATCGACCTCTTCATACAATTCGATTCGGTCGATTGAAACAACTTACATACTGCTATCCCAGAAAATATTAAGTACAATACATCCTATGCACAAGTATTTTCTTTTTGTGGACCAGTGAATACATTCATACAGGATGATTTGCACCAAGAAGATTTCCTGGATGTATTTGGAGAAAAAACTTTTCTAGAGGATGGGCATATCGGCCCTATCCACTGAGATACAGGTTGTTTAAGAAAAGGCGTTTCGATAATATTTGAATTTACTTAAACTTTAATAACTCTTAAATTATTTATCATAGAGCAACGTAGAGAAATGTACATTCTGTACCTCTTTTACTATCTAATCCGACATAATCACAAGAGCTCATAAGTCAGGAATCAACAATACATTCAACTTTTATGATAATAGTTCGTTTTCCAATTGATCATTTCTTTGGTTCTGTTACAAAAAAAAACAAAGTTGAAGGGCTCAAAGCAGATAAGTATTGAAATAGATCGAAATTTGTACGTGCAAGCTGAAGCGTTTTGCATTATATACATATGTATATGTTGTTCACGGGTCAATTTGATTAAGTTAGCATATAAAAGCCGCCAGATATTACTTATATTCGTACTGTAAGTATATGTATGTATGTATGTATCATATGTATTGTTATTTCTCATTTGCCTCATTGATTCATTTTTTTTTTTGCTTCGAACAGTATTTCAGCTGTAATTGGCAAAGCAATCGGCACAATATAAATAATTAAACACAGGTATGCAAACCTTTTGCTACCACACTACACACTAATTTAAGCTTAACCCTTTCTTTTTTACGGTAGCCCACCTTATTGAATTGCAAACAATGTTGAACTGGCGCTTAGCCTTGTAAGGCACCTTACTAGTTTAGATGGTCTAAAATTTGGTAATACGGAAGCGACACTTTTACTTTTGGATTATTCGTAGGTATTGTTTTGCACTAACATAATTTACATTGTAGCCAGGGCCATGATTGGCGCCCTTCGACACCTCAGAAATCGGTCAAGCAATTTATGAAAATGATTTCTATGAATTTGTGATTTGTCGAGTAATAAAGAAAACGGTTTATTATTGTATGTTTTTAGTTGGTTGTAATGTCAACAGAATGCTCTGAAAACCAAAAATTTGCCGCCAAAAGAACTGTGTCGCACTACATTTGCTGTTATTTCCCCGGGAAAAAGCGGTTCATTTTTCTCGATGAATATTGATGAGACACAAACATATGTAATAGGCAATGTACATACATAATAGGCATGTTTACAAAAGATCAGTTATTTTACAATTATCTGGTTTTGCTTATAGTAAAAGATTCGATACTCATGAATTGGTGGATTCGAATTTCCATTACTTGAAAGACTCGCTTGGGCAATCCAATAGTCCAATAGATATGCATGATTCCCATAGAGTAGCTTCCATATACATATGCTGTCATTTCTACAAATTTGATTATTACAATTGTAAATAATTTGCTCTGTGGATAAAAGAATGCTCGCTTGGTAATAGATTCAAAGGCTGCTTCACATCCAATACAGCGATCGACACGCTGCATAGGACTGCCATTTAATATGACACTGAGAATGAACTAAAACCAGATATTGCGACTTGCCTAGATTAAGTAATAGGCGATTAACCGAAACCCATAGAAAAACATTTTGTAAATCCTCGGAAATTTTCCGCACGTCTGACAACTATTGATCCTTAGGCATAGAGAGGTGCAGCTGTACTTCATCGGCGGACATGTGGATTTTGGGGTTGTTTACTATCGCAGGAAGGTCATTAATGAATATACTGAATAGAAGTGGGTCAAGAATGGAACTTTGCGGAACACCACAGCAGAAGATGGTTGAGGTTGAAGCATGATTATGTAATATTACCTGTTGCGAACGGTTATTTTAGAAACTTGAGAGCAGACGAGGAGAAACTAAACTGTGTGTGGAGTTTTTCGAGAAGCAGGGAGTGGTCAACATTAAGAAAAGTTTAGTAGTGTAAAATAGAAGACTTGGTTCTCATCTAAGTAATTCCTAATGTCGGTTGTAATTTTAAGAAGTGCAGGATCACAGCTGTGGAATTTTCGAAAACCAGATTGGCAGCGATTTATAAGCTGATAACGTTCACAGAGCTCGACAATTTGAAATGCAATCAGTTTCTCAAAAACTTTTCCTAAAAACTGTAAGATACTAATCGGACGGAAGTCAGCAGGGCGCACAAAGGAAGGCAACAGGCAGTACACGAGCATGTTTCCAAGAATTGCCAAATTTGAAAGTAGTGAGGCATAAATTAATCAAATAAGTTATAACAGGTAATAGGCAATAATTTAAGAAATCTTGGCGATATCTTGTCACTACCTATAGCATTAGATTGAATACGGTTTATGGCACATAGAACTTCAGCGTGGTTTACGCAAAGGAAACTAAATCCACTAGATGACGACTGAGGAATATGAGTTTTTAGGGAAGAATTACTGGAAGTAAAGTGCGAATTCAGGCTTTCGGCATCGAAGTCATGAGCTAAAGGCTCTTTTTTTATTGAACCCCTAACTTACTTAAGTTATTCCATAGCTTCTGCGGTGGTAGAGACGGATTGAGTCGGCATGCGCGCGCTTGGCTTCTTTAATTTTAGCCGTGGTGATATTACGAAGTCCTTTATAAGAATCTTTGGCGTTTTTGGTTTTTAGTTTTACGAATTTTTTATAAAGATACCCCCGCTCAATAATTAAGGACGTAATTTCAGGACAACCAAGGCTTGGATTTATCAGTAATGGTTTTTGTTTGAATAGAAACAAACTCATCAAACAAAAGCATCATCAAAGTCGGTCAATGTGAAAATCTTTTCCCCGGGGTAAACGCTCACAACATTCAAATAGACTACATCGATCAGTGTTAATAAAGTCACGGTAAGTACTTGTTTTAGCAGGTTGAAATCCAACTGAAATATTGCAACAGACATATAATATATCATGGTCTAGAAAACTCGGAGCGGAAATTTGGTTCTGGAAGATAATTAGGCGTCAATCGTCACTGGTGAGTAACAAGTCAAGTTGAGATGGATGTGTTGTAGGTAGACAGAGCATTGAGAGTATTTAATCCAGGACGGCGCATAGTATAAAGAAATTGCTACTAAGGCCACACGGCCTTAAAAAGTTCACATTAAAATCTCCACCAACTAAGAGATTAGTATATCTCTGCAAAGTGCTTTCTACCGCTTATGATGATATTGTATTACTGCAAACGGAAAGAGATCCAATATCCACTGTTACTCGCCCTTTCTTAGCCCGAAACAGGCACGGTACGCCTTAGTAAAAATTCTACTCTTCCAAATTCAGCTTGCTACAGGCACGTACCAATAAAATACGAACGAAATAGTCCAAAGGAAGCACTGTACGCTCACACTTTCTTAGACTAAATGGAGCAAAATTGGGGCTTTTAAAAATTGTAATTTGTAATTTGATAGAAGTTGATAGATTGATAAAAGTAAAAAGGACGAATCTTAAGTTTGGTTTTCCCACATAAAAAAAATACAAGGGTGCCATTAGCATTTTCCGGTTCTCGCTCGATTGCGTAGGTCAAGCAGCATTGGCTGTGGTTAGTACTTAGTTGGGGGACCGCGTGGAAAAACGAGACTCGCGTTTGGAATGGTTGATTACGTATGTATTCATTTCTGTAACAGAGGCGTGTATACCTCTACCAAATGCATTTTTAGATTTTCATATTTTTAGCGGAAGCTTAACCCGTGTGGCGAGCGCATTTGTTTATTTGCTATTCATGGTAAATGCGCGCGTATATGCTTTTAAAAAAATTAACCAACTGAACTTTATGTTAACCAAATAGCATTGTCCTATCCTCTTCCACAGCAATGGAAGAAAGAATGGCAGAGTCTAGTCCTACTCATAAATACACATAGTTAAGATTTTCGAATTAAAATCTAGTTCGAAAGGGTAGAGTTCGTGTCCTTTAAGGAAGATTATTGTTTTGACAAAGGTTTTCTTGCTGAGGAAAAAATAGTTTGTCGAAAATTTGAGCATATTTCAATGCAAATAGTACGACGATGAATAAAATACGAGTTTGTATTTGAATTTAAAATTCATAGATTTCGAGTTGAGTTATCCGACATTTTTTAATATAAAAGGAGTAGTTTCAGTATTTAAACTGCTTGTTTATAAGAGAAATATTTCCAAGCTAAAGAAATCTGTGCTACTAAATGACCAATACAAAAATTCTTTCATTGCATGAAAAAGACAAATAAAATTTCCAGCTTAAGTGAAAGTAAAGCACTAATAGCACGCAGCTTAACAGTAAAAAAACCAAACTTCCACCTTAAAAATGCTATATAGAAAATTACCTGAATAAAAAGAATTCTCCACATTAACATACATGTTTGTTGATTTTGGAAATTATTGCAAACAATTCAAACGAAAAACGTAAACATTGCCCAAAACAAATATTGCACAGCACTTAACAAGATCAGAGTCAAATTGATAAACACCTTTGAAAACACTTAACGTCGATAGATAACGCAAAAGAACAACAACACAAAATACGACCAACAAAAAAACATGTGCAAAACACTCTGCGGAAAAGTCCTTCTACACACATATACAATATATGATGTCCTGTTTTGTAAAAAGTTATCCTGTTTTTGTTATAAGCATGCCGATCACTCTCACATCTACCACATTTCCCTTCCAAAGATCAACTGATCTTCAGTCGACTCCAGTACACATGGTGCAGCAGCAGTTCGGTCGATAATGCTTTCGAAAGGGAGTCCTCGAGTCTAAATCCCAATCTTATCCCAATCCGAACTCACCCACTACTTCAGCCAGTACTTTGTGAAATTTTTTGAAAAATATAAGCCCAGCGCATACGTGCGTTACGCGCGCATCGGAATATTCATTCGTGCATCTGTATTAGAATATGAAAGCTGAATGAGCGGCGGCGCGGTTGTGATTTGATGGTAGCGAAGCAGCATACGCGCAAGGAGGAAAACATAAGCATAGGAAGCAGCATATAAACAGCATAATGGAGCCCTTTTTTATTTCAATTAAGATGCATCAGGGCATGCGCACGTATTGACTTTGGGCCTGCGGACTATGCGCAAGCGCGCGGGCAAGGGAGCAGTATATGGTGAGAGGGACTTAGTTATGGTTTTTCTAACGTGAATTGAGGTACAATGAAATCTCAGACGTAAATTGTTTCTAATTTAAGAACCCTCCCCTCATTCACTTGTTTTGTGTTTGATTTTTTAAACTGAAAGTGAAAGATTTTGTTTTGGAATATATTTATTCTTCTGGCCACCGGTAGTTCTATTCTTATATAGAAGAGATTTTTAGGAGAAAGGAAAAGAAGTTTCATTCGAAAAGAAAATCGTCGTTCGCGTTTGCGCATCGATCGTTGTCGTCTCTTAATTCTCAATATGCTGCAGTTGATCTCTATAAAATGTGGTGTGATCGATCGTTGGTAAAGTTATTCCGATCTCGTAGGGCATGTTTATGGGATTTAAAGAGTAGGAAAGGGATGTTGGTAAAATTCAAATAAACTTCCAGACATCAAACGTGACATGCGAACATATTACAAATTTGTTTAGTTTAATTTTTTCCCCGGCTTCTCATATCGCGTTCCGCGTTCTTTATTATGACGGATGCATAAACAGTATTCAAACGGAAGGAAGTAAAAGGGTTCATTCTTATAATAAAAAAATATGAAAAGAATAATATTTTTGTGTTGTAAGGTCATAAATTTATATTACAGGTGAAAAACTTTTAACAGTAAAGGATAATATATGCAATGCATACAATAAAGCCTGTTTCAAAGGCTGTAGTCAAACAATAGAAGAATATTTTTTGTGCATTTCAAACGCATTTTCTTATTTACAATGAAAAATGGCCACTTTAAAAAGGATACCATACATCCTGTCATGGTTATCATTGAAAACCTTATTTTCTCAAAAAATACTTACGCTGAAAATTGGGGTATTTTCAATGTATGTGAAGTAATTGATGATTTTATAAATGGATATTAAAACCAGTAGATTCTATGTCCTTTGTTGCAAAAACATGGCCTGGACATGTGACGAGAAGGGAAAGTAGCATAGTGGAATTAAAATGATATGATCGTATTATATGGATGCATGTATATTGTCAGGGCCGTGCCTGGCCAACTTTTATTGGTGCACAACACGCAGGCGGCCAAAATAAAAGACGGCTGATTAGGAATCCGGGCCCGATTCACACAATTTTTTAGGTATTCAGATTGATTTATCCTCCTCCGCTCCCTGCCCGACCTTGACGCAACACCGAAATTAATAAACATTCGATTTTTCAGCACTCAAAAATCACTCTGAATACCTGAAAAGCTTTTTAGAACCATTTTGGTCTGCAGCCATAATTCTAAAAATTTACCTTTTCTTTATATGATGTTACCTTCGAGGCGGCCATATACTCAGGCACGTCCAGGGCCGGTGCTTGGGTTTTTTGCGCCCGGTGCAGTATACCATATAGCGCCCCATAAGCTCTTTAGATTTAGCAGTCAATATTATACATTTTCGTGTTATTTAAGGGTCTTTGATCGAAATCCATTCTCAAATCGTTTCATAGATGAAAATGAAGCCACGGAACACCACTTTTTCTAAAAGTTTTAAATTTTCTTTGAGTCCGATTGCACCCAGTGTAAGTGCACCTCCATTTAGAAGGAGCAAAATTGGAAAGGTGCCATTAGCAGTAGACCAGTTCTCTTACGATTGCGTAGGTCAAGCACCATTGGACATGGTTATTATTTAGTTTGGGGACCGTTAGGTAAAACGACACTCGCGGTTGGAATGATGGATGACTTTGCGGGTGCATTTTTAGTTGTTCATGCCTATAGCGAGAGTGTGCAAACCTCTAGCGGGCGCATTTTTAGATGTTCATGCCTCTAGTGGAAGCGGTCATATCCGTGTAGCGAGGGCATTCGTTCGCTAAGTGTTTTTCAAAAAACGATAAATCATGTTTACTAGTAGGGAACGAAAAAGAAATAAAACCAGGGAAGACAGACAAGTTGGACGGTCCGCATAATGGTCCAACCGAGCGAACAATCTTTAATAAGCCACCTCGTTTATGAATAGGTTCAAAAGTTGAGTCGAGGTTGAGTTGAAATTTCGACCACCGTATATAATGTCGAGTTGAGTTCACTTTGGGTTGAAATAGAGTTGAACATAACCTCAAATTTTCGTGTGAAATTATCATTTATAGATCCGTAATTTTTTGGAAAATGTGAAAAAAAATCATCACTAAATATATTTATATATAAGGCCGAAGTCACACTTCACGGATGGTAAACACCCAAAACAAATGTCACTTCAACCCAATTACAACTCAACCAGCGTATATGAGGTGAAAAATCAGCTCGACCCAGGCAGGAGAGCTAAGTTGAGTTTAGTGGACCCAGTTTCCATTCAACCCTCGTTTATGACTAGGCTGAATCTACATAGGTTGAACCTAGGTTGAACCTAGTCTTAAACAGGTATTACCCAGCGCTTTGCAGCGAGTTTTGACAAAGGACTCGAATTTGCATGCTTACAAGATTCAATTGACTCAGGAACTGAAGTTGAACCATTTACAGCGTTAAAACGTTGCCAATACAACGAAAGGATGTGCTGGCAAACGTCAGTGGATGTCAACTTTAAGCATAAAAACATCTTCAGCGATGCAGAACACTTTCACCTTCATAGATTCGTCAAGAAGCAGAACTGTCGCAGCTAGGATGATGAAAACCCAGGAGTTATTATTGAAAAGGCTATCAGTAGTTCCACAGCCTTTTGTTAACCTTGGTTTTCTCCAGCTATCTTCAAGTAGCTTTTTAGAATTTATATAGTTTTTTGATAGACATCAGATATTATGTACATCAAAAATTTCACTGTTTTACTGAAAATTTAAAAGGAATTTTAAAATATTTTATAATAAAAATTCAATATACATTTACCAGTAAAATACACAAAAATCTATTAACATAAAACTGAAGATAGAAAAAAAAACCCCTCATGAATAACTAAATACTCGTCCTAACAACACAGAAATTTAATACGTTACTAGGATACAAACAACCTGCAGCCCCTATTTAACTGCGAAGGAAAAAAAAACCCAATTCGGAAACACCACAAACACCAGTGAATTTACCTTCTTCTCTACAATAATGTTGATCGTCAATATTTTTCTGAGGGACCTCATTTTCAAATCTGTTTAACAGATGTCCTTTAAAGTCTCCACGAGTGTATTTTAATGCCGTTTACTTAATATCTTCGGCACGCGTCGTTGGATTTCGTTGTTTCAGAAGGAATTAAAAAAAACAAGTCTTGATCCCAAAGTATAGAAGACAGTCCCTGAGGATGTTGTTTTGAATTATTTAATCGCAGCATGATTCTGATGAATCAATGCAGCAAGAAAGGTGATTATTAAAAAATATTGTTTACCTGCAAAGCCAATTGAGGCCATGAGAGCCAGAGTGGCCTAATTACTTAAACAATACATTTCAGTAGTAGGGAAGAAACACAAGCCCATATTTAAAAAAATTGTAACTTAAGAAATTTAATATATTTTATTATTCTTTGCTGCTCAAATCTCTTAGTATGTTGAACTAAATTTTAGGCCACTGCGGCGCTATTACTTTTACCGTTTAGAGCAGTTTTATCAAATAAAATCAGTGTTGAAAAAATTACAGTTAGGCCACTCTGGCTCTCATGGCCTCAATTAATGTTGTGTTTGTTTGTTGTTAGTGATTTATGGGTAATTTATTTCATTTGTTGGAAAATTGTCAAACTGTCCTTAACCACATCAAATAAACTTCGTGCGTGAAAGTTAAGGACAATACAAGAACTGATGGTAGAAGTCAGTGGCGTAGCAAGAAATATTTTCACGGGGGGGGAGGGAAGTCCTGAACTTTAAACATTATCTTTCAAAATTGATATAACATTTAGTTATGTTTTAAGAGGAATCCAATAATGGTCACAGCCAGTGTCGACGGATCGGGTTGGGCCCGGGACACCCTCCTCCGAAACAACAAGTTTTCCTAAAAAGGATAAAAGATAGACCACATTTTAGAATCACTTGCAATTCATGGGGGATAAAGCTTCCGAGAATGTTTCCCAATGTGGGGGCAAATCCGATCCCTCGCCTCCTGATGGCGAAGGTGCTTAGCTCAGTGTAGCTTTAGGCAGTGCCAGTGTGGGCAGCAGGGTTGGACAAGATGGCTAACAACAGAAAACGAAGGCCCGCATACTGACCGGCAGCTGTGTCCGACCTATGTCCCATGAGGGACTACAGCGGAATAAGTAAGTAATACTGACTAAAGTTAAAAACAGATACGTGCGTGCGTACAGTGCGTGAGGTGTATGCGGCGAATTTCCGCTGACAGTTGCGTGCTTGGGTTCCGTCTAGTCATTAACAAATAACTAAAAAATCTATTCAACGAGTGCATGTGTCTGTTGTATGTGCTGCTTGTGTTTGGTCATTTGAGACTACAGCGCATGCGGCTCTTGCGTTGCGTGCGTTCTGTTTACCTAACTAAATGTCAGTTTGTATTTAAAAGCACGCACACACCAACTTGCGCATGTATCTGACTCCAGCTTAAACGACCTTAGCGTATGGTGCGCATACAGGACCATACCCAACGATGCGCCGTGCATGATAGTAAGAATTATACCCATAGAGATACTGGCGAGAGAAGGCATGCGTCTTTATAATCAATAATTTGTTAGATGGGACACAAATTTAGTGTGGCGACAGATGACGCTTTGCGAATCTGGAACATAACAAGGCAAGCAAGGCAAGTGAGACGAGTCTGTTAAGAGTCGGTGGACCCTCAGAGGATATAGAAAATACCTGAATCGTTTAGCACATGATGGCTCAGTGCTGTGACTGATATGATTAGGTAGCCAGCAGAGGACCAGAGCCCTTCTTTGTGGTACCCGCTCAAGTACTCATAAATTCCGAGTGGGTATTTTATCTATCCGGATTTTTTTTTGCGCTACCCACCACACCCACATTATCCGCCGGCTATGGTCACAGCTAAGGTAGCAACAATCTTCAGACAGTTATCGACTTTCGAAAACGGTGTGATTAACGATTAAAACATCGATGAATATGTGTGTGCGTTGAACGATGGACTAATATAATATTGACGAAAAGACTGATTTGCACTCGAGCCGCCCTAAGATATTCGGCGCCCGTGGGCTACTAAAAAAACCGCGCCCCTTTTCAAAAGAAAATACGCCCGATGTTTAGCGGGAGCAAAGACCCTCAGAGGAGAGGATAAAAGTAGTAATTGAGTTTCCTCTTTAATATACCAAATGATATGAAAACTTTACAAATGTTACTAGGACGAAGAAGAAGATTTATAGCAGACTAGGCAGTTTAGGCAAAACCATTCAGCGAATTGCTAACAAAGAAGGCCCTATTTAAAATAGAAACCGAACAGCAAAACGCATTTAAAGCAATAAAAGAAATATTGGTAAAAGCACCAGTGTTAAAGTTATTTGAACCAGAGGCGCATACGTAGATTCATGCCGATGCTAGTAAGGACGACGAGCTAGAAGTACTTGCCAAATGTTCATGGCCTCAACGAAAACTTCTAGGCGGTTCCAAACTCACGCCGTGAATACCCGCGAACAAGCGCGAACGCGAGGGCGGATGATTTTCGCGCCTAGCTCTTGCCTTGCTTTCCATTGCAATTGGATGCTGTGTGAATTAGTTCCGTAAATTCCCGACTTGCGAGTGAATATAAGTTCAGATCTTCAGGCACGATAACGATTTTTGTCAGTTTTCTTGGACTGCACTGAAGGCTCCATACATTTGGCAGCCGGTAAGTGTGTGGTGATACTCCGCCTCAAGGAGAAAACTTTCAGGCCATGACCTGCCGGTGACGAGAATCTTTTTATGTTAAATAAAATTTTGCAAAAAAGTGGTGTTTTGTTTAATTGCAGGCGACCACTCAAGTCCCAGAAGTACAAAACTTAAAATAACCTTGGGGGTCGGTTCACCAAAGCAGATCCGCACATACATATGGTAATTGAAATCAAAGGTCTGTACTGTCCGAACTTCTCCCAGACTTTAAGCACTATTTATGAACCACTTGCTAGCCGCGTTGGAGGCACAATAAGCCATATATTTCTGCTGATATTTAAAATAAGCCAAACTTTAACAACTATCAAGTGATATTTCTAGTGTATTTTCTTCGCGCTGAATGTACCACCAAAATTACAAAATGATATTATAATGTTTCTTCATACAAAAGGCGTTTCTCCCCCGTTCCTACGGCACCGGTAGAATTTAAAAAAATGATAAGGAAAGAGAAGGTGGCTGCATATCAATCACAAGCAATTCCGGCCATACACATACATCCCAAAATTCTGCTGAAGTCAAAGCACCTTGAATAAAGGATATTCTTACTTTGACCAGGTAAACGTAAAGCCAATACTAAAAGGTAGCTACCTTAACAGTCTGAATAATAAATGGAAGTCTTTTGTTTTAAGATGAATGAAAAGCATTTTTCTGAGATTTGTTTCTTGCCAAAATTTTTCTCTTTAAATATGAGAATCACATTTTCATCCATTCAATTTTCTTTTTTAACTCTTCACTCTTCTAGGGGTTTCTCATACAATAATCAAATGTCTCCAAACTTTATTAATCCAATCTTTTTGACCCGAAATGCCAGAAAGTCTTCCGCCACTAAATTATTCACGAAATTTGATCGCAGCACACAAACCAAGAAAATAGCATTTCTCACGGTTCATTTGAAAGGATGTGTTCATGACCATTTAAGACGCATGTAAAACCTTTAAAATTGGCCATTAAGACGCCACTTAATGTCCCACAAGAACTGGCACTTCCTTCTCTCACACACAAAGCCATTCATCAAAATTGCATTACATATTTTAGAAGACGCAGAACCAATCAAGGAATCAAGTATCAATATGGGAACTGCACAAATTCCGAACTCCACTTGCCATTCCCAGCTCAAATCTAATTAAAGACTCAAGTCAGTCAAGGTTCTTCGGGTAGCGGTTCGCACTGTGTGTGATAATGGGTGTTTGGTTTTTTTAATTGGTGAATTAATAATCACAGAAATTGCATAACGATCAATGGAATTGGCCACACAGACGCGTATATGGCAGTTCACGACCCAAAGAAGGACAGTGGCCGCGCGACCCTCCTGCTCGCACACTATCAAGATTCGTTAGAAGCGTTCTAGGCTCTCTGGTCTCGGGTCGCACCTTATGAATTCTAATGGCGATCCTCCTGGACAGAACTGTATTTATTAACAATCAAAGCCGGAATATCATTAAAGAGCCAGATAGGACTTACCTATGGACATGTTTGATACCCTCCAGAGCCGGTTGGTAGCCCCCGTCCAATTGCTGCCGGCCCGTTTTAATTGCTACTTCCGGCGGATGAAGAAAGTTCCGTGTCAGGTTTTCTTAATAACTCTGGAAAAGAATTGGGAAAAATTAATTTTGGTTTTGGTTAATGTCTTTATGTGTGTTTGTGAGTTTGTACAATATCGTAAAATTGATTGTGGGTTGATCCTTTGTGTATGAATTTGTTTTATATAAAATTGAAAAACTTGCTAGAAACTTCATGTTTGAAAGAAACTCAACAGAAGTTTGCTTCCTTAATAGTTAATAATCTTTGAATGCATAAAGGGACTTCATACTGCAGATATCAGTTTACCAAGGGACCGTCGTGACGGTGTTCTCCGTCCTCACACCACAGGTTCTATCTCAACTGTACGTCTCAAGATTAACCTGAAATTCTAAAGATCTGTAAACTTCAGAGTTCAGAATATTCACACAGATTCCACAGATGAAATCTTGCTCAACTTCATAAAGTTTGCATCACCTGAAGTTATAAACCTGTGGTGTCGTTTGACTTTTCTAAAGTTGGGGGTTCCTTGGTGGGTTTGGACACTCGCAAGTCGAAAAGTTACTTTATAGAAGTAAAAAAATAGTTTTCTTCAACAATTTTATTTCATATTTATTACCAACTATCGCGGTAATTTCACATTGCAAAATGTTTTCAATAAAACATTTTCTAAGGTGTATTTTTTTTATGTGATAAACTAAAGGCTAATAAGATTGAAATGTGATAATTTTTACCTACTTTCTCACATCCAATCGACATGAAATGTTCCATTCATACATACATACGTAGTGCCGATCCGATACATAACTACTTTTTACTGTTGAGCACGATCTCGATAAATAGCAGAAAATTGTGATCACAACTATATCATAGCCGACCTTTCTGAACTTTTATTTAAGGATAATGATAATAACCATTTCCTTTTGCTTTTGCCAGCTTCTGAGAGTAAAGTGGTAGATCAATGTTAACTTCCTTGTAACAATTTTAGACTTTTCTTGAGCTTGAGCACGTTTCCGATTCATAAAGAAGAATCGCAAGGATCAGCATTCGTTTATTTATTCGTTTCCATATGCACCACTTAGCCTGGCCGCTGCGGCAGTGAACGTCGGCCGTCGATGGCACGTTCTTTTCTTCAACCAATAACCCCAAATACATATTTGAACATCGTAACCTGTGCGTTTTGGGTTCCATCGAGGTGAACGCAGGCTTTCGATCAGTCCGTTCGTTGGTTGATTTTAATCCGTATGACCGAGGGCGATGCTGGAAAAGTCGTGTATGATATCCGTTGTTTTGGCATCCGTGTCGGAGAAGACGGCGCTATCGTCGGCGAACATCAAGTCGGTTACGAGTTATTGTCATCGTATCAAACTCCGCGACAATCGACTGCTTCACGCATAGTCGCGTCGATCACAACGTTGAAGAGAAGTGGCGAAGCGACGTCTCCTTCCTTGTCGGGCGGACACCTGCTTGAATCGGGAACTCCTCGGATAAGTCGCTTCGAATACGAACGCTGCTTTTTGAAAAAGCGGAATGACTTTCAATGGCACGTGTACGGTTTCCAAGGCTCTCCATAAACTGTTCCAATCGATGCAATAGAAAGCAGATTTACAATCAATTAAAACAACGACATTTCGTTTGCCGCAACGAATAATTTCTTCCATTAGCTAACGCAGAGCGAATATTTGATCAATGAATCCTCGATGTGGTGTAAATCTCGTTTGTTCTTTTCGGCTCGTTTGCTCTCGATGTTTCTGTAGCCTCGATTGAATTATTTTTGCAACTATTTTGCCGACGATCGAAAAGATGCTATTACCGCCCGATTGTCGCCTTTCTTCAAAATTGGCACAACGATCGCCTTCTCCCATCCCGACGAGACACGATCCAAATGCCATCGCTTCTCCATTTCTCAGCGATTTTATTGCCGTCTTCACCACGATACTTGTCGATTGTCGACTGTTCGATAATTGTCAGTTCGGGTGCTGGACCTTGTGGCGGATCGTCATTGTACAGATGGTGGAAGAATTCTCTCCACCGCTGCAGGTGCCCATGGAGAGAGGTCACGGAAGTTCCATCCGATTCTTTGATGTTGTCGTTTGTTGATGTTGTTTTGACACCTAACCGCCAGATTGTGTGGTACAGCGTCAAGTTCTCATTCCTCGACGCATCTTTTCCATGTCGGCCGCAACGTTATTCCAGTACGCTTTTCATTCCGATTTCATTTTCTGTCGAACTTCTTTCTTTAATCTTCGGTATTACTCGAAATCGACATGTTTCATTCCTTTCCGGTGGCAGCTGTCCGAGATCCATGACTGCGTCCGTTTGAGGATAGGTGAACACAACTCCATTGCACACCATTGCAACTCCATGGACACCCAAAATTGTCTTTCTTTTACTTCGATATCGTCCGGTACTGCGAGCGCCGCAAAATTGTTGAAAATCATTTGAAAACCTCGTCCGATGGTCGGGTCCCGTAGGGACGCCCAATTTTTCTTGACTAGTGGCGCCGTTTTCTTCTCTCTTTTTAATCGCATCTGTATTTTCGCTCGACCAAGTTAATGGTCCGATCCGCAATCGGGCCTACGCATTGTACGTACGTCTCTAAGCGTCGATCGGAATCATAAGTTGATCAAAACGTAGTCTAACATCGCCGAGTCGTTGCCGGATGGATTTCACCGGGTGATTTGGTGTTTGAGTGGATGGCGGAAGATGCTGTTGCCAACGATCAAATTGTTTGACGCAAAATAGTAAAATTCGTCCTTGTTCGTGTCTGGGCTGGTATCGGTTGGCGCATAAACGGATACGATATGGATCTTGATCGTTCCGGCGATGGTTATAACCGCCAAGAGTATGTTAAAGGAGGCGGCGATGAATCCTGCGATTTATGCTTTAGATATACATAGTACGAGTTCGGAAATACAGTCTGCGTACGATTATGTCATAATCGTTTTGTTCTATTTATGAACAAACTCCTTGCCTGTCATTAGCGAGCCAAAATCAGGACTGTAGGTAGAAGCAATCAGCCGAACCTATTTTTCAGTTCTGCTCCTTTAATTCATCGTGAGACATATGTACATAGGCCGCAAATAGTTGCCCTCCAGCGGACTATGTTTTGTGCCTCAGCTCTCAACTCCGTTCAGGATCTCCTACTTGTTGTGGCCTCCTCCACGTTGTTCTTGGTCTTCGAACTCGACGGGTTCCTTGCGAATTCCAGTGAAGCCTTCCTATTAGATTCTCGATTTCGAGTCATTCTAGTGTTGGGTCATTCCGCATCAAATCAACAAATGCTTTGTATCACAACCTTAGATAGTTACAATTTTTTACATATTTGTTGTTTTGGTGAAAACTAAGAAAATAAAAATTTCCAAATTTTTTGGACTTCTAATTTTCTAGTTATTCATTAAAAAAATCGAAAATCGCTAATAGATAAGCTTGGCACACTCTATCAAAAGCCTTGTAGAAAAAATGAATCTTTAACGTTATGCATGTTAGGCATCAACACATGCGTCAACTACTACGAATAGACTTTCTAACTCTAACAGAAAGCAATGTAAATTTCTTCCCAGTGGGAAATAGAAGCATTTATTGATGCATAAAGAAGCCATGCTACGTACTTCCCTTCCGTATCCCTATAAATAACTTTTTTAGCGTCGCGTCATAAAGAAGAAGCAGTTTGTTCGATTTTCTTCTAAATAGCTTCCTAGGAAGCTATATTAGCAAAGTTTTCATTTGTGCTTCTTTGGAAACAGGGAATAATGTTTCGCTATCCGTTTTTGAGTAATAAGGATTTATAGAAATTCAACACTATTTTCCATAAGATAAAGAAGGCTTCAGAAAAAGGAGTTACACCAAATATTATTTACGATTATTAAGATTATAAGTACGTACAAGTAAAAAATTATAAAAACGGGTTTTGAATAATAGAAACCCCGTTATTGACAACATTCAGTGAAACTTTCAAAACAGAAAATTTAGCAACAAAATTTAAAGCTGCGTTGTAACAGTTTACCTATAATTTAAAAAATCGGGTCAGAAATGTTCCCCTATTCACACGTACTATATTATATTATTCTGGATACGATACTCAAAATGAATCCACCTGAATAGACTCTATAAAATGCTTTCATTTTTTATTTCAATTTTCTATTACATTTAAAATACCACAAATTAAAATTCTTTAACTTTCATTTTCCATATCAAAGAAAACTCATCGAATTTGGATACAATTTTGCAAATATTTATACCCCAGCAATCCTCTTAGTCGCGCCCAATAAATGAATATTCGAATACGAACATAACTAACTAAACATCAAATCGACAAATTGAAAAGAAAATCGGAATTTCCTTATTACCTTAATTGTAAACAATTTCTTTGAATTCCCACCACTCTCCACGAAAGTCTCCTGGCTCCTCTCCACGAAATCTTTTGATGCGGAATTTTTATGGCGAATGCATTGGCCTCTGAGGTAAACGTACGTGAAATGTGAGTCACGTTGGTTTTAAATAGCATCAAATTTGTTCCATATTACTCAAATGAAATTAAAGGTTATTGTTTACACTGAAATTCAACAATTTCCGGAAATACCATTGGAGAAAATTTGAGATGAAATCATTGCAGATGGATATTTCCATGTGAAAGCGTGAAATCAAGTAAATAATATGCAAATCAGGAAATTATCGGTAAATGTGATTAATGGGGGTTTAAAAGGGTGATTTGAATAAATAAAATATAAGTGGGTATTAAATACATACTATTGCTACTCTTAAGGAATATGGATGTGTAAGCTATAGAAAGGATATTATGAATTATTCAGTCTATTTTTACTTGGCACTTGCTTGGTACTTTCATTTTCTTATTCCTCACACTTGGTCTAAGGCCAAGCTGTCATAAGGATTTGTACATTAAAAATCCATTATCTTAACTAGCCTTGCAATTTTAACCACCTCCAATAATGATATATGTAATGTGCTCAATAGAACAATTGGTTCCGTTTTTTTTTTTTTTTTTCAAATATAAAAAATTTATTCACTGAAAATTATATTCAACCTAACCCAGTGGAAAAAAATTAGGAGCGCTGCGCAGGGAAGCTTATTTTGAGCGCTGTTAAATATGCTCCCGAGCGAGCATTACTGAAGTTCATAAGTTTTATAGAATGAAGAAAACGGGCGCACAGTGGGACCAAATCCAAAAAAGCTGGCCAAAAGTCTAAAAAAAAAGTTTATAGATAGCGGTTTTTTTGGGGGGATGATTCGAGGACACTTCCAATAGTGATCAATCAGTCACGGAAGGTTAGATTTTTTTTCTACGGACTGAGAAATTGTAGTTGCTACTTTACTCTTTTTGCTTATTTTTAAACGTTAATATTGTGAAAAAAGGTTAACGTTTTCAAAACGCTATAAAAAATTAAGTAACCAAGCAATCGTGGTCGTGTAAAGTGGAATTTTCTTTGGAAGGTATGTAGAGTATAAAAAATAAAATAATATATAATTGCACTATACCCATTAAGCAAGTATATAATACACAGTAAGCATCTATTACAAGTGCTTTTTATGAATTAGGATTGTAAGAATGCGATATATATTGGACAAAAAGTAATATTGCTCCACTCTGCTCCACTGGAAAACTTGCTGGGCGTTGTTGGTAAAGGTGTATTCCTTCACCTCCAAAAAAAATCCGCTGCCCAAAATTGCCCCTCCGTGTTTTAAGGGGTCACATACGTCCAGCACTAGCCCATTGAAATGGTACTTCAATATTGCAAAAATGCGGGACAAGGTTTTATTTTTGGGATGTGTAGGGGGGGTCAGTGTGAGCTTAAATCTGAGTTTTCGGGATTCTAACCCACTCCCCCCCCCATTTGGCCGCCATCTTGGAAAAGGTGCGCAAATGGTTTTTCCATTATATATCTCCGTAACAGTACATCTTACAGAAAATTTGCAAGGGCACTTTTTGTTTATAATTAAATTATCTACAATATATTAGCAAGATATTTTTGGGTAAATTTAATAATTAAGAAGTTATGGGCCTTAGAACACCAAAATTAGTCACAGTATTTTCTTTTAATGGCTATAACTTTTTTTCCGTGAATTATAACCAAAAAAAAAAAAAAATAAGTTTTTTTAGAGGATTTCATAAGGAATAATTTTCATTCATACTTTTTGTTTTTCTAATAAACAATAACTTCCTAATAAAATAACTTGCTTATAAAAAAATTAATCAAAAGTATTAAACATTATATTAAAACAAATTTTTTGATTTTGTTAAGAGGTAATGTTAACCATATTGAGTCCGCCATTTTGAAAATCGAAATTTCGACACCGGATTCGTCATCAGCGACCCCGAAAACCCCCGAGTGTAAAATTTGAGATCATTTAATGCACTTTTTGACTTTTGGCCAGCTTTTTTGGATTTGGTCCCACTGTGGGGCGATGCGATTACCAGGGGTCTGTTCAAGATTTCTGCTATAGCAGCTTTAGTAGCAGAATTTCTAAACTGTCAAATTACAGCAAAGCAAGAAAAAGCTGCTATGATATCTTGAACGCAGAAAAGCTGCTAGCATAGCTTTGTGTTAATGTATGTGTATGAGTATTTCTTGCAGTCAACTATTCCTCTCCCTACAATTAGAAAAAAGCCTGGCCGTGCAGTTGCAATCCCTAAATTTATTATTTAATATGTATTAATGTCAACAAAACCTCACTCAAGTCCGTCATTTTGGCAAAACGACCAATGACATTTACACACACATGTATGATTTACGTAGCTGCTTTCTTGCTTGCAGTCGAAACTGCGAGCAACAAAAAGCAGCTACATTAGCAGCTTTTCTCGAATCTTGAACACAAAAATAGCAGCTTCGTTAGCAGCTTTTTTGCTGTTTTGAACAGGAAAAGCATGACAATAGCTGCTAAAAGCTGCTATAGCAGAAATCTTGAACAGACCCCTGACATTACATACTCAATAGCCGTCAAGAATAGACTCTCATTCGAAAGGGAGCACAAGCAGATTTAGAAGTGGTTATATGTAATTTAGTTGGAGGACTGCTTTGGCAAAACCACGTAGTGCCTGTAAGCAACAGGCAAATGAAAAAGATGAGCAAAATAAAAGCTTTTCGATGTAGCATACTGGTGGTGATCTCCACTAATACCAAATTGCGGCTGTTCAACTCCAACGTTAAGGCAGTTCTTTTGTACGGTTGCGAAATATGGAAAGTCACCCAATTCATCACAGGGCGCCTACAAGTCTTCATCAACAGATGCCTTCGTCGTATCCTAAAAATCCGCTGACAAGATAGAATTTCAAACGAAGAACTATAGCGCCGTGCCAAGAAAGTATAGACGACCAAATCAGGCGAAGGAAATGGAATTGGGTTGGCCACACCTTACAGTAGGAAGACCTAGAACAACGTGGAGGAGAACCCTACTAGAAGAAGCCGCAACAACTGGAGGATCCTGGTCGGAGCTGAGAGCTGTCGCGCAAAACAGAGTCCGCTGGAGGACAACTGTTTCCGCCCTATGTCCCATGAGGGATTAAAGGAGTTTAAAGAAGAAGAAGATACTACTACACTTATATTTTCATTTACAAAGCACTTTTTTTATTATTCCTTAGCATTAAATGAATGATTACGAGACGTATTTGATACGCAACTATTTATGGCCAGTTTTTTCGAACGTTTTCCCATAGTAGGACGGTTCAGAAGTACGGATATGATTTTCCAACATTTGTGTGAAATTTGCACGTGTAGTTTTTTGGTCACCCTGTTCCAACGTTCTCATCATTATTAGGAATAGTGCGGGCGATAGAATTGATCCCTGCGAAACACTGGCCGAAAGGTTGTCGGAGTTGAATTCGACTCCATTCAATACTTCCTTCATTAAACGGCCCGTAACGAAGCTGTCAATCCAGATGGTTAGAAATAAGCCTATTCCAATAGCTTGGGGTTTGGTCAACCGACCAGGGTGTCATAGCCACCAAACCAGGCTCACCGAAGTGAGCGAAGACTATTTGCGCAAATTGTTTCAAAACATAAATTTGTGTCGAAGTTACAATAACGCATGCCGTACAGAATTGTCACGCGCTGATACATAATGGCCTTTCTGTTGGCAAAACTCTAGCCGCTTTTAATCGATGTTTTCAATTGCTTATGTATCTCTAAATTAACGAAGTTTTCCAGATAATAGCTTCTTCTCCTCAACTCTTACCAAACACACAGTACAGCACATTTGTAATATTAACGTTATTATTTACAATAGTAGGGGTCCGCATATTACGGACACTGCCGAAATTTAATTTTGCGACCATATAGTCGATCTGTGATAGAGAGCGCTGTATATTACTGTGCCCATAGGTCTCCTCGATCCAGTAACCCGATTCACGCAGCCGGAGGGTAGTACGGACCGCCAGCTGCCATATATATGTACACTATATTGTCAACTGCTGCATCTGAGCTTGTAGATGCTAACTTCCTCTCAATCTCGATGACTGGTACTTCATCCAAGCGCTCACTGAGCTCTTCATCGGAGTCAACCTCTTCAATAGATTAAGCCGTTTTGCAAACCTTTATCCATGCCTGCCTTAGTCCAAAATAGAATTTAAAGTCAACGCTTGGTTTATTAGTAGTAACAGGGTTCTACTCTTCGCTGAGGTTCCTCGGCCTTGAGCAATGCTGCTGAGAACGAAGAGGATGCTATTGTACCTTCTCTTGTGGACGCTTGTGATCTCTGATTCTCAGATGTGCCATTTGGGAGAATCCTGTCACACCTGTGATTATTTTGCCTGACTTTGAAGTACTGTGGTTGGTACTCGCAAAGCCAAAGCTGGCGATTGCCCCACTTGGAGCAAGCTGAGACTCCCCGACGAAGAAAGGTTCTTAGTCCTTGATCCTAGTCCTTGTATTTTACTGTGTCGTCGGGACATCTGTGCGTCTGTTTGTTTTGGTTTCTTTTCATTATTATTTTTATTCATGTTGTTCCCACGAGTAAAGCTGTAAACGAAGTTCGCCTTGGCAAACGTCAAAGCAACAGCACAACTGAGCAACAACCGGCAACCAAGCAGAGAAGCCTTGACTAGGAAGTGAAAACGAAAAATACTAAAAAAAAATTATAAACAGCTATCAAAGCCAACATTTGTATTTAGTAAGGAAAACTTTCATCCACTACTACAGTCGGAAATGGCTGCGCTTTACTTGGAGTGTCGCATAACAAACTTGAATCTTGTACGTTTCCGCACGAATGACGTTGGATCATCTGCGTTTACGAACTCGTTGCATCGTTGAAAAGCATAATAGTTTACGAAAAGGCCCTACATGTTTTGTAATTGGAAACCCCTTTTTTCTCATTTCGATGATCCATCTTACCAACAAACCTTCCTCTACAATCGTCAGTATCGTTGGTGCATCGATATATTTTGAGTATCTCTTTTTCTGCTGTTTTTGTACAGTTTATATTGTGATATGAAATATTGAAATAGTGATGATCTATGAAATAAAAATAACGTCAACATAAAATCATTTTATAACGATCACTTTTAAGCTTTTATGTTTTTCTAACCTTTTTAGGTTTAGACTAAAGAGACTACCTTTTGATACCCGTCCGTTGTGTCTTTCTGTATTATCTAATACTATGTTTAATTCGAAAGAATAAACTGGAAACTACTACAACTTTCTTTTATATGTGTAAAGCCGCATGTAACACAACTTAGTATAGAACCTCAACTTACTACATTAATGAAAACAATGGAAGCTTTTAAGTCTCCAGCTTAAGTATTATAACAGCAGAGGTATAAAATGAGACAAGCATTTTGATTGTTATAGCTTGACACAGCTCTTCTGTGAATTAATTTTTAGGAAAACCATATTGCATGTTTACAGCATGTTTAAGTCATTTCTAATTGGACCTGTTGTACAAGTTGATAAGAGTTAGGAGCCCATTCTATGCCCATACCCCAAAACAACAATCTTATATTGTTCATCGATTTACACCGCCAAATATACAAAAAAACTAAGCTATGATTCTTTATTACAAACAAGCATCATCGGACAACCTACTCAAATTTAATCAATACAAAGCTTAAATCTTATTTTAAACTAATCTATGCCAAATTCTTACTCATTGTTAACGTAATCCACACACAACATGCATTCCATTCCACCTTAACTCTCTGCTGTATTCATATAACGTACTCAACTAATTTAGTTCAATTTATTTCAACAGAGGAATGCAAATGCGTTTTTCAAAAACAGTCTCATACTCAACTCAACTCAATCCGGGTTTCTTCGTTCTAGATTTATAAATTCGTATTAATACCCAAACGATGTGAGCAAGTAAGTCATAAATGAAAAAAAATATTGGTTTTTAATTCTTCCAGGAAAATTCCTTTGATAAACATAAGAGTAGTAAAAATAGAATCTCTCACCTTCCTTCTATGAAAGCCAGCTGCTACGCATGATGACAATAAGGTCTGGACACTGTGGCACCTCTTAAAATTCTCTTACCCAATCTTACACATTTAATATGTAGTATATATATTAAAAAGGGTGTCAAAATATTTTGGCACAGGAATTTTGTTGTTAAAAATTGTTTGTATTTTAGTATGTGATAAATATTTCTATCAAAATTTCAATGTTAGTAGGTAGACAAAAAAGAAGAAGACACAAGCACTTAATAGAAATAGCACACAAAATTTTGAAGATCACTGCTTAACGTTGCTGCACATGCGCCAATCAAACTTTCAAGTTAGTCCTCTAATTGGAAAGCCCAAATTAAGTTAAATATAACGGTTCGGAACTAAATCAATGTTCTGTTTTTTAAATCTTGTTTAATGTAATTGAGAGTACAAAATACGTTGTTTTTCTGTCGTACTTAATTTAACCGCAAAATACAACAAGATATTCACCAATAAACTGACAAATTAAGAATACCGCACTTGCGCACTAGCCAGCAAAAATTTTTTGATTTCCCTTGCGTCGTCGTCGTCGTTCATTCCCAACATGAATCCATCATGCCGTTAGTTGAATACTAATTGAACTGAAGTGTTGTACACAAAACGAATACTTCATTTCAGCTATCGGGGTTGGATCAACCACAATAATAATAATAATATATAACAACAAACACGATACCACCGATTTTCAAAAGTTAATATTATATGCGCTTCTGGCTACTGTAAAATGCCACCGTCCGTCTCAGAGGCAGCGATCAGTTTTTACTCTCGGGATCTTATAGTGCGCGCGAGAAGTATCTGAACGAACTCTAAAAGAACGACTATGAAGAGATTCTCAGAAGTCGAGAAGCAGAAGGCATCTTTCGGGATATTTGTATATATACTAATGTAGTACACATTCGAGGGGATCGAGTATATTCTAAATTGGCGGACGAACAAAAATGTTTTTCGCCTGTCGTCAAAACAAACGTTCAGGGAATGGATCTGTGGTCTGTTTCTAGTGTAGGAGTATGTACGAATTGCTAACAAATTTATGTTTGATGGATCATGCATATATTTAAAGGGGTATGGATCATATGATCGCGATCGTATGTATATACCGATCGCGCGCATGGGTACTACACTAACTTACTTAAACCCTCTCACACCCTCTTATGCTTTAGGATGAAAAACATTGTTTGACTGAATTACGGGTTGTGTTTGCCCGGCGTTTTTAGTTCAACGTTTTTCTTCTATTTTGTTTTTATTTTATTTTATTTTGTTTGTATTATTTACTTCCAACTGCGGAATGCAAATTATTTTAGTTTTCACACGTATTTTCAGCAAAATTTATGAATATTTTCTAAATAAGCACTGAACATTGAGCACACATCATCTATGTATTTTTTTTTTTTTTGTTTTGTTTCTTCGCATTTTCATTTTAGGTGAACACAAATTATTTTTGGAAAGAAAGCACGCGCCTGTAGCAACGATGGATTGTGGGGGTAGATGTACTTTGAATTTTCTAGCTTGGCCGAGATTGTAAGTATAACAGATTGTCTGTCTGGGCAGTTACGCGAGTAATTTGTAGAAGAAGACATACATGAGAATTACTAGTTGTTAACTACTACGTTTATTGAAAGATGATGACAATATGCAAATTTAAGCTGATTTAAAATTCTAATTTAACAATTTTATACGATAAAATACTGAAGTGTAGAGGAAATAATGTTAAGTTGTGACATTATGATTCGAGTTTTTTCAACATGGATAGCATTCGCAATAAGACGACAGAAAAAAAATTATAAGTACACCTTAACGTAACGTACGTAATATTTATTGATAAAAACTTTTGTTTTCTAGAGATTCTATATCGTGACGATTTAATAACATAGCATCAACATAACAATCAACATAACAATCAGCAAATAATCTCAAAATCTTCGAAAGGAAAATCCTAAAAATATTTGGTCCTGTAAGGGTTAGCGTCAGAACAAACAAAGGGCCTGAAGAGATATCTGACAAAATAAATGTAGTTGCATACACAAATTAAATAAACAAGGGTCCCTGTGCTGAAAGTCGGGTCGTGTGTCGTGATAAGTCGTTTGATCTGAAGAAAGCGATGTTTCAGTCGAATTACAAATTTTATCACAAGGACCCAAATTCAACTTAGCACTTCCACTCTAGGCCCCTCTGTTGAAAGTCGTAATTCGACTGAAACATCACTTTAATCAACTTAAACAACTTGTCACGAAACACGACTCGACTTTCAACATAGGGGACTAGGATGGCTGGGGCAAGTTGTACGATCTTCTGAAAAAAGAATCAGGAAAAAGAAGAGTAGGACGACCAAGAATAGATCCTGGGCGTTGTTAGGTAGGGGCAATGGTCCGAGAAAACCTTGTACCTCAGGGTTTGCCTTAACGAGTGCATCAAGATATATTACATTACCTAAAGACATTCCAGTGCAGATATTCAAAATGTTATAATCGAAATAATAGCGTGTTATAATCGACGTCTAGAGACGCGTAAGGACAGGCAACAATAATTAACATAAATACTGAACAAAACCCATTAGGTGTTGTTTCGATTCTTGCATAATCTTATGATGGGGCCGGGTCATGTCTGGTAAAACTAGAGGCCTGAAGGCGTAGAACTACAGAATTCAAGAGTTCAAACGGCAGTTTCCTGATTTTCGTCAGCACCCTTCACTCACCCTTATATTAACCTATCCTGTTCTCTATTTCTTCCTTCGAATCAAGCTCACTAATGGACATGGCACAAAGACGACATGATGGACTGGTAGAAGAGAGGGTAATTCCTAAGCTGGGGATTTTACATAAACGAAAGAAATTTACCTGCATATATTTATTGTTTAGCGCACAAACTAAATTTGGTGGTTGCCGATTCCTGCACAAACTGGTCGATTCCCGGAATCGAATATTTATACATGTATTTTTCATAAACCGGTCATCATTCAGTCTTAAAAAGATACAAGAATCTGGTGTAAAACTAGAACAGGCATTCCTGGTCCTTATATACCCACTTCCTAACGTTGGCTAGCGTTCATTTCCGAACACAGCTTGTCTCATCCTGATATGCGTGCTCCTAGACGCGTCGTTACCAAGAAATACTTCTAGCCATGGATGAATTAAGACTGCAAGGAGTAAACTTCGAAAATTTAATAGCATACAAAATCTCCATTTGAAGCATTTCAGCTTCCAAATGATAAATTTGACCATATCCCTATGGATGTAGTGGTACCATCTTGTGGATACTCTTATTTCTTAACCATAGTCTACAGATTCACGAAAAGGCTTGAAGCATTCCCAATTCGAGACATCTTAGCTTCTACAGTGGCAAAAAGATTCGGCACTAAATTCGTCCTTCGATTCGGCGTACCTCTTGAGATCACAAACGATCAATATTCGTAGTTGGGTTCGAAATTGTTCAGTGAAGTGGCCAAATTACTCGCCACTTATCGAATCCGGAAAACCGACTATCTTCCGCAGCCAAACGGGATGGTCGAACGGTTTCACAGGCAACTAAAAGCAGGCCTTCGTTTTCATTTATGCAGAACATAAATTCAATACATGTTCGACAACCGGTTCAAAACAATGTCTACGTAGCAGCAAACCTGGAGGACGCCAACTACGTTTTTAGGCGAATCGGCCGAATTTGAAACACTTTCAAACCTCCATATGAGGGCCGAAATCGAGTAATCAAACAATTAGATGCGAAGTCGTCAAATTGATCGGCACAGCCAGATCGATATCTATCGACAGGTCAAAGCTAGCCTTCGTTGGGATCGTGACAAAGCCGTCCAGGGCAACAACGTCCCGTTAACATTACATTGAGGGGAGTATGTGACGACCTTAGTTTGTAAGTTTTACACAAATAATTCAATGATCTAGAACATTTTTGGCATCTCCGACATCCATTCTTCTTATACAGAAGCTCCTAGTGGCAAAGGCAATACCGTGGATTTGTCGATCAACACCCACCCTGATGACTACTGGAAGGTAAATATTTATCACCAGGTGATAGACAACAAAATTCTCGGTTTAAAATGTCGATTTGAAAACATCCCATTGACGAATGCATTAGATGCCTTCCTGAAATCAGAAATGGCGAATGCAGATGATTTTATTTGATTTTGGAGCACTGACTGCGAATGAAAAATTGTGTAATAAATGTGAGAAATTTAAATTAACATATTATCTCTGCCCTAAGGTAAACAAACTGTTTCGAGCATCATCAGCGCTTCCAGTGAGCTCCACCAGTATTTGTTTTAAATTTAGCTTCATCGTCAGACTTTCAAATTTACTGCAGAGATCAGCTGGCTGGTTGCCCACCCTAGGAAAACTCATAACTACCACAATGAATAGATCGTATAACAAATTGGAAAGAGCTAGCAAAACTTGGGGACAACTAGAAGACTTCAAGAGGCCTTAGTCTTACACGGACCAGCGCCGTTATAAAAAAAATATATCCATTAAGATTGGTCACACCCAAATTATTTTTGCATAAAAAGATAAGGAAAATTTATTCACTCCAAACTTCCAAAAACAGGATAGAAAAGACTTCTGCTCATTTACACAAGAAAATTTCACTATAAGCTGAGCCAAAGTAGGACTGATTTTGTTAATTCACCCCAATATATTTGTGGTAAACTTGGTTAATTTAGATCTAAAAGAACCTTTTAAAATTTAGAGTTGTATACATTGCAAACCCCTTCTAGATATTATTAATAAATGTTTCGTTTTTGTTAGTAATGATACAAGCAACTTACTTGTTTAAGTATTTCATCTTCTTTATTTGTACTTCATCCGGATTATCAGGGTTTATTACCCCAAAAGAAAACGTAGTCTTGCTCTCCTTCTTATCTTCATACATAAGATTTCTCTAGCCCATGAATGAGGAGCAACTAAGTCACTAGAAAAGCAAATTTAAAACAAAAATCCAAAATGGATAATGTATAATAAAAAGCATCACAGAATAACGATAATACACGTTATAAAACAAAGACTCAATAGTTGGTGTTTTTAAAAATATATAATTTTTATGTTAAACATAATTCGATTCCATATTTTCAGTCGTATATCAAATAATGGCATTTAAAAATGTAATAAATTGTTTTTTTTTTGTTGAAAAAGCTAAAGCGGAATCAAAAATTACATTCCAAAAATTCAATGAAACAAGTATTTAATAATTAACTTTCATATCCCCCATGTAACTTTCCTTCTTTTCATCTTTCTTTTTTTTTTATTAAATTAATACTTTTGGTTACTTCGATGTTAAGATACCACCGGTTGTATTTTTACGTTTCACTTTGGATTCGTTTCACTTCTTCATATAAATTTTGTGGCTTAAAAACGCCCTTTTCGGTAATTATTCCAGCAATAAATGCTGCAGGAGTTACATCAAAAGCTGGATTCCAGCAAGCTATTCCTAAGTTTTATTGAAAAAAATAATACAAAAGATAAATCTGGATGATAAAAAAATATAATAAAATATTAAATACCTGGCGCAGCTATTCTATGCTCGCCAACGTGTGTCATTTCTCTATCTGGCCTTTCTTCTATTATAATATGATCACCACTTGGAATCGCTATGTCTATTGATGTTAATGGGGCAGCTATATAAAAAGGTACACCATGATGCTTAGCAACTACTGCAATTTGATATGTTCCGATTTTATTAGCGGTATCACCATTTGCAGCCACCTTCGAAATGAAAAAAACAAAATATTACTTTAAAAAGTTCAAGTTCTATTCAATTTTTTTTTATTATTACTCGATCAGCTCCAACGACTACTGCTGCGATATTTTTTATACGTAAAAGTGCTGCTATCATGCTATCAAGGATTAAAGTTGCTGGAAGCTTGTCATGAACCAATTCAAAGGCAGTAAGTCGGGCACCTTGATTATATGGCCGTGTTTCCGTACAATAAACGTGTTCTTATGGGGGGAAATGGAATCAGACTTATGTGATGTTTATAATTTTTAAGCAATAATATATTTTTACCTAATCTTTTTAATTCGTGTAGTTTTCGAATAACTCCTAAAGCAGTTCCATACCTTTAAAGATTTGATAAAAATTAAAATTTTACTTAATTAAGAAATATAATTAAGAAATTATTTTAGTGGAAGCATTATGCTAGCCGAAATATTTTAATCACAGGCTGTGCTTCACAATAACTCACTAACTTAAAAGATTTAGATGAAAAAGGAATATTCACCACAAAAAATCAATTCAACTTCATTCAGATGTAGTGTTTGGTAGAATACGATTATAAAATGAGTTTGTAAGAGGTGAGCCAGTACAATGTCCTACTTCAAAAGAGGCGAGGTACCATTGTAAGCCCAAAATGGTAAAAATAAGCAAAGCAAGTTAGCAATTTTGCTACGGAAAAAGAAGTAAGAAATAAGACTGATTTATCTAGATACCCGCTCATATAGAAGTCGGACATTATTTTTGAAAAGTAGGAGAATTTCTATGCAGAGTGAACAAATTGTGAATGAAACTAAACGGGAAAAGTAAAAAGACGCAGGACCCCTGGGTGATAGCTAAGACGTGTTATCCTAAGAAGCTAAGAAGCTAAAAATTACACAAACCTATAATAGTAATTCTTCTATTTAATTTGTTTTATGCAAATTAATACAACACAAGATAAGGTTCCAAGCTGAAGTCGATAGCTACATGTGGTTTCCTTTCTCCTTTCATTCGCAGCATCAAACAATCGTTGGCAACAGTATCCATCCACTCAAACACCAACTCACCTGGCGAAATTCATTCGGCAACGACTAAGTTTTGATCAACGCCAGATTCCGATCGACGATCGAATAGGTACGTGCGATGCGTAGGCCCGATTATGGACCAGACCATTATTTTGTTCTAGCCAAATAACAGACGCGATTACAAAGAGCGAAGTAAGCCCAGAATTGGCGTGCCTACGGGACCCGCAATACCGGACGATATCGAAGTAGAAGAAAGACACACTTCGATTTCGAGCAATACCGACAATTGAACAAAGAAGTTCGACAGAAAATGAAATCGGAGCGAAAAGCGTACTGGAGCAACGAAGCGGCGTCGAGGCACGAGTACCGGATTCTGTACCAGACAATCCGGCGATTCGACGGCAAAACAACATCAAAAAAATTGAAGAAAGGCAACAGTCGCGAATGCAAGAATTTTATCGCGGTGTTAGCCTCCTTTCGATCGTCCGCAAGTACATCGCGACCAAACGAGCCGGAAAGAACAAGCGCGATTTACATCAAATCGAGGATGCATTGATCAAATATTCGCTCATCAGCTAATGGAAGAAAAAATTCGTTGCGTCAAACGAGCTGTCGTCTTTTCATCGATTTCAAATCCGTTTTCGATTGCATCGATTGGAACAGTTTCTGTAGAGCCTTGGAAACCCAACACATGCCATTGAAAATCATCCAACTTCTTCAAGCCTTGGTCAATGGCTCAACCCTCAGCATTCGTATTCGAAGCGAAATATCCGAGAAATTTGTTAATAAAGATGCCAAAGCAACGGACATCTTATACGACATTTCCCGCATCACCCGGTCATACGGGTTAAAAATCAATGCCGAAAAGACTGAAGAGCTCACAACGGATCGACGGATCGAAAACCAGTGTACCCAAATCGAACAGGTTCCGATGTTCAAATATTTGGGACCATTGGTTGAGGAAAAGAAAGTGGCATCGACGGACGACGTTCACAGTCGCAACGGCCAGGCAACAGCAACATTCGCCTCGCTCAGGTGGTGCATATGGAAACGAAAAAATATTACCATCAAAAACGAAAGTACGCCTTTACCGAACGTTGAGCCTTCCGATTCTTCTTTATGGATCGGAAACGTGGACACTGCTCAAGCCAGACGTCAACAAGCTCGAGGTATTCCAAATTCGATGCCTGAGGCAGATTCACGGTGTCTCACTCTGCGATCGTCTTCGAAACAAAAACGTCGACTGCGGTGGTTTGGACATGTTTGTCGAATGAATGATAACCGCTTGCCACGTACACTTTTCTGTCCTCTCCTTTTCTCATTAAAATGGGCTTCACAGCCTCTTGTTGGCGTTGGTTTCCTTTAGCTTTCACTTTCTGGATTATCGATCTGTAGCCGGTCTTTTCAAGTTTCTTACTATGGGAGATAATAAAAGATTCTCTTACCGCAAAAGCATTTTTAGGTACAATGATCGTTTTCAAATCAAAAGGGGCCAGAAACTGTTATACGTTCAAGATTGAGTTCGCTGAACTAGTTATAATTCGCTATTTAGAATGTGGCTCCTCCACCAAAACTATCAACAACAAGATCAAAATGCTGTTGAGAGAATTCATTTAACCTATAGAAAATAAACGAACGGAAATATTCAAGTTTCAAGCCTATTGGTTTTTACGGAGGTGGACGTTTCGAGTAAACAAAAAACACTGATATGTGCAAATAGACAGTTCGTCCGAGCACACTAGGTCAAATTTTTAGATGGTAGCAACGCACCCCAATCCTGAACTTACATAATTATATAGAAAATAGATTCAAGAGGATGACTAAGACCTTAAGAGAAGAATTTTCGTAAGGAAATTAATGTTTTTTGTTATAAAATATAAGAAATCGTAAATTCATAAATATTACTTCATTTATTTGTTAGTACTAAATTTATTTTTAAAATATCACTTAATACATACCCAGCAGTTGCTAAAGATCCCGTATTACAATGGGTTAAAACTCTAACTGGCCCATCACCTGGAACATTAGCTAAAATAGCAGAAGCACCTGCAGTACCAATTGCTTTATTATCTGATATATCTTTCTCTAACATAGCCTCTGTTGCTTTAAGGAATCTAAAAAAAATAAACAAGTTTATTAATTTATCATAAATTATTAGTATTTTCATAAAATTTCAATTTTATCATACTTCGATTTCATTTCTTGTACTGTAAACTTTTCATCTTCTGTGAGTTCATTTGCTAAATTTAAAAGCTCATCGGCGGCAATTTTCATATTAACAGCGGTGGGACGGGCTGATACTAAATAATTTAATTTTCCTTCAATTTCTTGCCGTAATGATTTTTTTGATTCAAATTCTTCTGGGTAAATTTCAACAGCTAGAGATAAACAACCAACGATTGCAATTGCTGGCGCTCCACGTACCTGTGAATTTAATGTAAAATAATTATTATTGTGTATATTTCATAATTATTCAAGTTGTAAAATTTCATTTTAAAATAAATTCATATTTTTAGTATTATGTATTTAATGATGGTGAAATTTGCCAATTAGGCATGACAAATAGAAGATATTAGGTAATTTTAATTGATGCTTTGTCAATTGTAATTTTCATTATTTCATTCGTTGTGGGATTTACATTTAGTGAATTTATAAATTTAAATGTTTTATTAAAAATAGATGCTCGTGTTTAATTTGCGGAAAACAGCTTGTTTTTGAACATAATACAGAAACGTACATAAAATTAAAGTTGCTAGTGATTAATTTAATGTATGGAAACAATGGCAACCATAGAAGATCTTGAAAGTCTTTAGACATTAATTTCGAATTAAAGCAATTATATTACTAAAAGAAACATTTTGTAAGATATTAACTATTTTCTATTCTCCGATTTGGAATATGGCACAAGGAATTGGAAAAATAGAAGATTACCTACAACTCCGCGGTACAACTGTGAAGGTGCCACGTATAAAGAGGTAAGTAAGCGTTATCGATATACCTTCATCAGTTATTTAGTAAATTTTTTATGAAATGAAAGGTTATTTCATTCCCTAACAGGCGTAGGTTGCCTCAGCAAAAGTTTATCGATGTTACCTAGCTTTTAGAGTTCTTCTCAAAGAGTTCTTTGTTTTTGGCCATTCCATATGTTTTTTGGAACATGCTATGCATGACGGACTAGTAGTACAAAAGTTGATTCCTGAGCAATTTTTATGTACTTTCACAAGAATCACAATCATGGCAATTTTTTTTTGTGATACGATGAAGCTTAGGAGTCACCCTTTGTACTACTAATCCGTCATGTCGTTCGAGTCATGGTGCAATGTATAGTAGTAAGGATAGAATAGAAAGGATAGGTTAGGGGTCTGGAGGGTGCATAAGTAGGTGTCGATGAACCTTGCGTTTGAACTCAGAGATGTTATATGAGCTCGGAAACACCGACTGCGGAAGAGAGTGATTTAAAACCTTTAGAACCAGCCGTTGCCAAACAGGGGCTGGTTACTGTTGCTTTTCGGTTCTGACCCCGATTCGATTTTAACATTAACGTAAGTCGCAGCTAACCCAATTGACCCCATTAGAATGGCGTGCGCCAAAACAATTGGGAATCGCTTTTCCATGGGCAGTGAGAGTCTCAGATCCCACTACGAAAGTACATTCGAAAAGAAAAGAGTCACTCCGTTCGATTAAAGACCCGAATCACCCGCTCATTTATAATCCCAATCACAATTCAACGATCTCATTGCCACTATTGTCGTGGTCTGCTATCGATTGAAAACTCGCCATATCCTACGTGCAAAATTTGTTTACAATATATTTGAGCAGAGGCACTTGTAGCAAATGGACACGCATTTTTTCAATACTGTTCCATAGGTATGATGCATTCAAGCCAGCGTTAAGCTCGTTTGCAGGCGTTTATTGAGATATAGCAGGCAAAGTTGAGCGAAAATCCCCTGCAAGTAGTGTCAGAGCGCCTCCCATCGGTTGGTTTTTTCTCGGAAACCTCAGAAAGCCCTGTCAAGCGATGGGCATTCGTCCAAATTATAATTTTGCACGTTTTAAGGACTATGTCAATACGGGAGTTTTTACTGATGTTACATGTAGGTGTTTCTATCTGGTTCAAATTCAATGGGAGCTTTGGTGCTGAATGCACTAAATGTCCACTGCCAAGTAGCATTGACTCCCAGCACTGGCAGCCTGTCCGTTCACGCACTCAATAAGGTAGAAACTCCGCCGTCGACTGGTCCCAAGCCCAGGGAGTGAGGAGGGTGGTCGACCTGCCGAATTGACCAGAATCGGGAAACTGAAGAAACTAGGCAAGGTACCGCATTTTTCAAAGCGGCACCGACAGCAGCGTATTCGTTGCGGGTACGTCCCGCTCGGACCGCCAGCTAACGGATCAAAGAAGAAGAAAGAAGAACAAGATAGAACAACTCGACTGTGGAATAATCTCTCGCAGTCAGTATTTCCGAGCTCCTACAACATCAAAGAGTTCAAACGCAGGGTTCATCAGCACCTTCTTCAATATCCCCTCAATACCTTCATGACCCTTAACCTATTTGAATTTGTTGTCTTTTTTCCTTTGAAGACATTGCATTGCTAAGTTTGGGGACATACACCAGAAGTTACTACAATCTAATCCTTTCTTCATTTACACACAAAAAAACTTTCACTTTTATATATGTATATGGATTTCAACTTTCAAGGACTTTAGACTGACTGTCTGTATTCCTTTTCGTATGATTGAATCTTACGGCAGAAAACAAAATCTAGTGACTCTCATAACTTAGTGGTCTGGTATTGGTCATGGAAACTGGCCTTAACGATCTATCAGTGATACAAGGGAATACGAAAAGGGTTCTTATTCTTCTTTCTTTGATCCAATAGCTGGTGGTCCGAGCGGGATGTCCCCGCAACGGATATGCTGCTGTCGGTGCCGCCGGGTCTCGAGCTATATTCACGATTCGTTTCCATTCGTGCCAGTTTTTGGCGACGCCTCGAGTCTCGGTGACTGATAATCGTTGATTTTTTAGGTCGCCCTCTTCTTTAGCCAGGTTTTTTTCGGTGAAAATCGCTGAATTCTCAGGTCTGCGCTATCGTCGGCGAACATTAATTCGATTACGAAATTGTTGTCGTATCGAACTCCGAGTCGTCAATCGAATGCTTCATGCATAATCGCGTCGATCACAACGTTGAAGAGAAGTGGCGAAACGACGTCTCCCTGCCGAAAAACCGTTTGAATCGGGAACTCCTCGGATGTCGCTTCGAATACGAACATTGCTGGTTGAGCCATCGTACGACTCTTGGAGAAGTTGGATGATTTTCAATGGCACGTCTTCGGCTTCCAAAGCTATCCACAAGCTGTTCCAAACGACGCAATCGAAAGAGGATTTGAAATCGATGAAAACGACGACAGTTCGTTTGCCGCAACGAATTCGACAACGATCGCCTTCTTCCGCGCCGACGGGACACGATCCGAATTCAATATGTAATAAGGACATGGAGTCGTTGTGATAGGACGTCACCTCCGGCTTTGATCATCTCGGCGGTTACTTAGTCTATTCCGGCGCTTTTCCAAAAGAAAAGAGTTAAAAGGACACTTACCCGCCTATTCTAAAAGCAGGCACAAGCCATAATGCAGTGACAACGCAGTCACAAGTGTGCGGTTAGGCTCAAATTGAAGGCATATTCTAAATTAAAAATACCGTAGATGCAAAGTAGAAGTGAAGTAGATGTAACTTCTGTCAACATTGACCTAGAAACCCAAATAAGACTTTATGACTTATGACTAGTTCCATGGTGATTTCCAATTGGAATCCTTCTGAATTCTATTTATATTGCGTTTTTTGCAAATTTACAGGGAATGCTTTCTGTTATCTCAATATGCTCGTGGGCATAACGGATCCACAATTTATTTCTTTACTAGAACCATATCTCCAAAGGAACTTGCTTTAATCAGCAAATTCTTAATCTGAGATCAACTCTTCGGCATACTCAATACTATAAAAAAAATACTCTAAACTTCTGAATTCCAGCTACTATTTGTGATTAGTGCCAGTAATAGAAGTGCTCGAAAGTAGTACTTGACACATCGCAACCAGAATTTAGTTCCTCAACGGAGCACTTAACAAAGAAATATCAATTTGAATATTATAGATAAGAGCTCACACTTATGTAGCACATTACACAGAAGTATAATCACAGCAGATATATTTTTTTTTGCTGGTTCAACAAACAAAAATTGAAATGACTAAACAAAAACTCGGGGCGATAGACGAATCTAGTAACAACACCGCCGAGGATCTGGGATATATTCTTTGAAAAGATTTTCTTAAAATAAACCTAGAACAAAAAGAATCTTACCTGCATTTTATTAATGACTTTCCATCCATCTTCAACACCCTTGACAGAAATATATTTGGTTTGTACTGGTAGCAACAATTGATCTAAAATCTCTAATTTTCCGGGCTCGTACTTAATTGATTCCAGACCCATATTGTGCTCTCAATTTATAACAACTGATGGACAAGATCGTTCACTGCAAAATTTAATCAATTATTTATTTCACGGCATACAAAAAGTGTTTATTCAAGAAGAATGAAGATAAAAAAAATAAAACGAAGAAACGAGAGAAATTCCGCAATTCACACGCGTTAATATTCCGATCTCTAGAGAATCACCGCGACTGACACGATCGCTTTAGAAATTTTTCGCCAATTTCTGCGCTAGACAGATGGCAACGGCGAGAGTGAAGGGTGTTCTTATCACAGATCTTCCTCACGGCTTACTGAAGACAGCTAAGCAACTTAAACTAATATATTAAGCTCTATAAATACGAGAGCAATTTGTTAGTATCAAAACTATGCGACCCCTCTGGCATCGCGCGGAAAGTTGTTTATGAGGAGTTTTTATTTAAAATTTTTGATTTGAATTTCTCAATTTTGCAATAATCGGGGGCTCTGCATGAAGGCCATAAATCACAATCAGATATGTGGGGGCAATTGCCGGTCGGCTGCCGAGACGCGAGGGGGTTACATATATTTAAATGTATACATTTAAAAAAAAAGATTTCTTCTCTGATAAAGGGGCCACCTGGGACACAAGACAATAGACGAGACAACAGGTATTTTTAGCCAAAGGAGAACTGCAGAGGTTGCAACTTTAATCAAAGTGGGAAGGAACACATATTTTTTTCTCGTTAAATATTTATTTCACCTGTTGTACAATTTGGTGTCAATTTATCGCCCACGCAAAGCACTAATCAATAAACTTTTTGGCATACACACTGCAAGTCACACGCAATACACAAAGTTAGAAATTTAGAGACACATTTATTCCCGGCACCCACATCTGCCATGCAAAAATGAGCACGTGCCGTCTTATTTGACACCTGTAAATTCGATGATTTTCACGAAATGTCAAATATCTGGAGTAGTCAGAAGAAATGTCACAAGAGTTCGAAAGTGGTTTAGAGATTGGAAAAAAGAAAATTGTGCAATTTCGCACAGAATAATTATGGTCGTTTACTGTGAGACATACACAAAGCACGAGAGATGTCACTGGTTACTGTTTCCGCTGTTTGGAGTAGGTTATCCATCTTCTCCTTGGGAGAGTAAATTTTAAAAAAACACACACAAGACGTTTAGATTTTTATTATATTTTTATTTCATTTGAATGTTTGGACGATGCCATTATGTGTGAAACACAATATCACTCATTCAAATGCCCTCCACAGGACTTTTTGCAGGAATCGATCGAGATAATCCTCGGACGGGTGGATCGAAAGCCAGTGTACACCTCGATGGAACCCAAGTCGAACAGGTTTCGATGTTCAAATATTTGCGATTATTGGTTGAGGAAACGAAAGTGGCATCGACGTCCGACGTTCACAGCAGCATCGGCCAGGCAAGAGTAACATTCGCCTCGCTCAAGTGGTGCATACGGAACCGAACAAATATTTCCACCAAAACGAAAGTACGCCTTTACCGCCTTTGATCCTTCCGATTCTTCTTTATGGATCTGAAACGTGGACACTGCTCAAACCGGACGTTAAGCTCGAAGTCTTCTAAATGCAATGCTTGAGGCGATTTTCAGTTACCGAGGCTCGAGACTTCACCAAAACGGGCAAGAATGGAAACGAATCGTCAATAGAGTTTGAGACCCAGCGGCACTGACAGCAGCGTATCTGCTGCGGGGACGTCCCGCTCGGACCGCCAGCTAACGGATAAAAGAAGCTTAACGGCACCTTATTTAACTTTTTCCAACTCAACATCGATATACTTTTCAACCCTCTTCGAGGCTAGCATGAGAAAATGGGTCACCTAAATCTGCCACTAGCTGACGGTCTATAAGGTTGCTTTCAGGAAGGTAGTCATCTTCGACATATACCCACTGAATATTGGGTAGATTGAAATCACCTAGAAGAAGTGGTTCATCATAGTCAGAATGTAATCAACACAAGAGATGAGAATATCATAGATGTTATTACCTCCATCGTCAAGTGTGCTCAACATATCTGGTGGGATATAGCAGCACAGCAGGAAGAGATTCATTTTTGAAAGGGAGATTTTAAGAGCAACAAGCTCGACCTTAAATGTGGTTAGAGAAACTAGGAACCGAAATTGGGGTACAACTAAGATGGCCTCTACAAGCAACAAGTACGCCACCTCCACGAGCCAGTCAGTGTGACGGTCCCTCCGAAAGACTTGGCAGGAGGAATCGAAAAGTTCAGCAAGTTTCAGGTTTCAGTGATTCTATGACATCGAGACCACTAGCAATCGATGCCTGAAGGATATCTTTAGTTTTTGACCTGGTCCCTCTTACATTCTGGTAGTAGAGGAAAGCGTGTCGAGTTTTTTATATCTGAGGAACACGCGAGGTTGAAGTTGCAGCATTTACGTGATGAGATGGATTATGGATACACGAAACGGTAAGGGCCTCAGTAGGCCAGAGACCAGGGTCTAACAGAATCTCGGCAGTAAAAGGCGGTGGAGACAAAATAAAAGATGCAACTGACTTGGAAGCCTTGCTAGCTATCCTGCAATGAACTGTTCCCGGGACTATAGATTTATTCCTCAAGAGTAACTTAAGGTACCGTCGTCAGCAAACAGGAGACAGAAAGCAGAAGAATATGACGCGAAAGATGATTCCAATCCACAGATAGTTCAAATCTGAAGACGTGCTTTTATATATTTTACAATAAGCCACGTCATCCCTAACATAGATGGCAGTACTCCTATGGGGGGAGAGATTGTGCACTAAAGTGTACCCTACACTTGGTAATGACCTAAGTCAGTATCGGGTGATATTTTGGCTTCACTAAGTGCGAGGATTGAAAGGTTGCACTCAACAAACGAGATATTCGCACGAACAAATGTTACAGAAATCAATAACAAAGCGTGACGCTTGTAACGGGACTTTAGTTGCGCGGCCTCAAATGCCATATTCTCGGAGATTTTTCTTGGCGTTACATTTTGAGTAACCATCAGAGTCAATCAATTTTAGTTTTAATTTTCAAAGTGTTATGCCTTTTGAGACGGGGCAAATTTCATCGACCGACAGATTTTGGCCGCGACACCTGCAGGTCCGAGATTTGAGAGAAGGTAGAGAGCAAGGATACTTACTTGTGCTGCCTTCATGTTAAGACTGCTGCGCGTTTTTCCACTGTTTTTATTGTTTTATTTTTTTGTGAACTTTAACTTTTTCACTTTTTTTTACACATTCCACAATTTTTCAGAGTTTTACTTTTTTTTATCGGCGCGTGTTTCAGGGACTGGATCAGCACACGTCCGTACACTTTGTTATCCCAAACCAAACTCATAACTTACTCCATTAGGTTCTAATTTTCTCATTATTGCTTCCAAACGAATGTTAAAAAATCTCCTTGTAGCAAAGACCTCATTCTTAAGGGAAGTATACTGAATTAAAACTTCCTATTCTCATTTGTCTCCTACACTCCTCTGCCGTCATGAAAATCTAGTATGCAATTACTTCTTCACATTTATCTTCCTTCTTCTCAAATGTTTTGTTGTTTCGGATTTCCCTTCTCCAACAAAGCAAGTAGTCCCGTTAAACGGGCTCAATTTTGATCGCTGAAGTCGAATAGCGCTGTTCCCTCCTTAGCTTCACATAAATAAAATGACAATAATTAATAACGTTGAAAAAAAAATGAATAGTGAAAAATGAAAAAGTGAATGCACCCGACGAAAAACTGAATCTTCATAGCTCCCACAACAATCTAAAAAATTAATATTACTCGTATATATACACGACATTTTTTGAAATATACTTTCAATTTTTATTATATAAAATAAGTATAGTGTAATACTATTAGTTAAAATGTATATTATTCATATTATTTAACAGTCTATAAATTAAGATTGAGAGTGTATTAAAAATTAAAAATTTTGTCCATGTTTAATGAAAAAAAAAATTGTTTCTTGGCTTCTATTAAATTAAATGTTAAATAAAATCTATTAATTATTCCGATCATCCCGTTCTTTAAATTCTGATGGATCTGTGAAACGTACTGTTATAATATAAAAAAGTGACGGGAATGGTACTAAAGCAAGTAAGGCCAAATGTTGTCGCAGCGAAATAATTCCATATGCCAGCAACATCCAGTGTCCCACTGAAAATAAAACTTACTGTAAGAAATTTCATACGTTGAAGATTACATCTAAAAACACATAAAGAAATGTACGAGGGTGTTGGGCTTTTACGAGTTTAACCGTAACTAAATATAAGAATGTTGGGGAAAGGTTGTGAAATGTAAGATAGTTTGCTAAAACCCGTTGTCCGGGTTTGTCAGTACAAGCGATGACAGGTTTACTTTGTTCTCAGTTACAAATTTAAGGAAATTAAAGCAAATAGATGCATTCCAGTACTTACATATTATCACTGCATTTTTAACTTCAATCACTGAATTCTTCAGCAAAGACTTCATCGTCTGATCAAGTTTTAGGGAATAATGGCATGCATTTGAGACCATTGAAATAACTATACTTAAATATGGAAAGGCGTAATCTAAAAGGAAAAATTGTAAGACATTTAGCGAACTCTCTTATGTTCTATACTTACATATAAGTCCCCCAGCTACCGCATGTAAGACAGTCAAAATTGGGAAAAAGTATAAAGCACAATACACGGCCGTTTTTCCATTTTTCATAAATTTTCTGTTTAGTGGCGGACGAATAATCATCATTAAAATAAGACACAGTAAATAAAAAATTAGAACGATTGTTTGTCTGCAAGAACATGAAGATAAAGCAAATGATAGAACTAGTGTAACTTGATACCTACAGTGGATAAACCGCTTCCTGTGTACAATATAACTTCTCTTCATAATTCGGAGTTGGATTGTGGAATAGAGTATACCAATCAGATAGCCTAGTCACTCCGCAGGAATTCAAATCAAATGAAAATCCCGGCTCTGATATTAACAACGAAATTATCGCAGAAATTAATACTTCAAAAAAGGCGCTCACATGTAAGATTATTTGCTCCTTTGTAAAACTAAAGCCGCAAGTTTATTAATTAGACAAATGAAAATGAACGAATTACCTTCTATCCTTGGCAGCCATATCAATAAAAAACCAGTGCATTATTAGAGGTAAGAGGGCCATGAATCCAAGGTAGAGCCAGTCGTAGGCTGTCGGCGACTGTGAACATGGGGCACAGGCAAAACTATCATTGACCCGATATCCCCATGGACAGACACCGCAATCACTCCACGTGTCATTATCTTGAAGGATTCGACCACAATATAATCCTGGACATCGGTCCAACATCTTTATTTATTTGTTTACATGCTACACAGTAAATTTTCAGGATTTTTCAATCTCCGTTTACCATTCGCGAGTTTTGTTTTGATAGCTGGCTGCTGTCAATTGAAATATGAAACCAATTTTTTACAGCGGTTTTCTTAAATGTCATTTGATTTCCATTTCGATTCTGTCCGCCAAATTCATTCGATATTGCCCCCTTTTAGACGGGCGGACACCGAACAGACAAAACGAACGAACGAACTGGGTGTATAGGGAAGAGGGTGAGAGAGGACGATGGGGAGGGCAGACAATTTTCATGGACACTTTCAGCGAACTGTGAACGGACAATTTGACAGTTCCTGCGTTGTTGTTGTTGCTAGGATGAGAGGGCAAAAGCAAATTTCAAAAAGCAAGAACAGCAAGCCATGAAGTTTTTATAAAAGCAACAACAAAACCCAATCATTTTTGGCATTTTGTCCGTTCGTTGGTGTCCGCCCGTGTAAATGCCCAGCCGACACTCCACCGGGCTTCAAAGGAGAATTTGCGATTACAGTTAAGTTTTGTCTGTTCGGTGTCCGCCCGTCTAAAAAGGGCCATTGCTCACATTTCTGTAACGGCTTTTCGGTTATGCATAAATTTCTTGTTTTGTAACAAGATTTTGACACTTTATTTCATATTCCTTCACATTCATTTTAAATTCTGGATTTTCATTTGATCAACAAACAACTTTCATCTGATTCAACAAAACAAATCGAAAAGCTACACTTATTTACTCAGTTGATAAAACGGAATTTTCTTTTTTTCTTTGAGTGGGTGAGATACTGGGCCAAACGCTTGGCCTGTACTCCTCAAGGCAAGGAATTCACCGACCGTTGTGTAATTAAAAGTACAGTGCCGGTAAACAAGCCAACAAGTGCCCTGACATTCACCAGCGCTCGATGTGTATCCTTAATTTCCGATCTGCAAGGGCCCTCTTCTGCAAACTGGTGGGTAACCTCAAAAACCGATTCTGGACAGATGAGTACAATTTCAAAGTCCTGTCTAGCCAAAGAAATCGTCTTTTCATTGCCTTAGAGGCGCTGATGATCGAGAAACCACCCGACTTTGTGGCCTTGGTTGCCACTGGATTATCGTATAGAACGAAGATCCGTTTGTTTTCGTAAGCTCTTCTTCCGTTCTCATGAGTACACACTAGTATACCATGCACCTCTGTTTGAAAGACGCTTTACTCAGGGGTGACGGAGCATAATCATTGTGGGTGGGGAGCACGCGAACAGGTAACGGATAAAATTTATAAAGCTAATCGGCCAATTGAATTACCAGCAGTATGTTGAATTATATGGTTTAAAATTCTTTGGTTATGGGGCTATGTTCGACTAGCATTTTTGGAAGGGTGCAGATAGGGTCCCTGTGAGCCTAGCCCGACCGCCCCATGTGGACCCGTGAGGATTGTCCTAAGGTTAACACAATGGGTCTTACCACTTGCCCCATTCGTGCCTCGTCATAAGGAAAGCTCCAGTTAGCCGCCCCCTGGACCTAAAATCATTGCTCCTCGATTCCGAGTGGAAAAAGGATTCCGAAAAATTTTAGATTTTCGGCGTGAATATGTGAGTAATCAGCGGTGTTCCACAAATCGATGTCGAAAACTTTATATTTTTAAACTAGAGTGTCGTTCTACCAATACGATCTCCCAACTGAGTACTAATTACGTCCAATGCTGCTTAACCTCTCAACCTCTCTAATCGAATCAAAACCGGTCTATTGAGTATGTTAAATGATACCCTTCACGGTCACCAACATAATTGCCTGAAATATGAAGCAATACAACAATAAAAACTAAAGCTTTCCACGAGTTAAACTAAAGCTTAATGCCCCGGCATCGCCGACCTCAGTTCAATCCACATAAGTACAGTTCATGTTCAGTTCGTGCTTGAAAAGCCCACTGGAATAGCATTCCACTATTCCAGCTGATTACTCTCTTTTGAGTGAGCTTTTACGTTCAACTTCAGCTCGAGATCAGTTGGGCGAACTGAGGTTTGTTTATCCTTAGTTGAATATGTGGAAACTGTAGCGAACTGAACTGAGGTTAGAAGTTTGACTTTGATGACGAAGTTCGTAGGTTAGAACCCTCATTTTTACAGTTTTAGATAGGTGGGAGTATAAACCACTATGATTCTCGCCTCAGCGGGTACACCCTATATCCTGTCTAGTTTAATGTTAAAATTAGTAACTATTATGTAACATGAAACAAGTATTAAGTTTCTAGGCTATATATTTTTATTATTTCAATGTATAAGTAATGATATAGCAACAATAGATTAATGAAATAACAGCTTATATACAAAAATACTAACTTAATCAATTTATACTTCAAACAGTTACCGCATCGCTACGCGCGACTTAACATGTGCATATTCATCCTGGACAGGTTTTGTGATTCCCATATAACTGACAATTTCTATTGGCCTGTAAGACTTATCATGATAAACGCTAGTTTTTGCGACCTTCTTTGTCAATTCATCTACACGAAAAGATTGAGCTCGCTCAACTGCAGCCTATATTTTGGAAAAAGAAATGGTTACTGATTTTAAAACAAATATGTAGCTAGAGGATTACTTACACTTTCAGCCATTTCAAGTGGAGCAGCCTTAAATGCCTCTTCTGCAGCTTTTAGAGACTTATGATAATCGTTTAGAAGTTCGGCCTTTTCTAACGAGTTAATGGCAGCGGTTAGATCGTTTATTGGTTGGTTTCTAATTATTGTTGCAATATCTATTTCAGCTACGTTTGCTAAAGTTACTTCATCACGATTGATAACCCTGTAATAAATATTGTAAGTAGTTATCCATGTATGATTATTTTTGTATTAAAGTTTTTAATAATTGATTTATATTTCTAGCACAGAAGGTGCACTTCTCAACTGGGCTGAGAAACATTTACCACTGTTCAGTGGCTCAGCAATGACATGCAGACATAAAATATTAAAAAACACATAAGAGCACAAAACATCAGGGCTAAGAAGACTGCCTTGCGGGACACCAGAGGACATTTCGATGTTTTTAGATTTGACTCCGCGGAATAGAACCTGACAGGTTCTGTCGACTAAGTACGACTGAAACCATACCACACGAGCATGCACGAATATTTTTTTGCGGTTTAAGAACTATAATAGAGTGAGTGCTTGTCGAAAGCTTTACAGAAGTTTGTGTAAACACAGTCGGTTTGGCAGCCGGTAGCAAAGCCTAGAACTGTGTGTGAGGAGAACTCGAGTAAATTAGTAGTAGTGGAACGAGCTGCAAAAAAACCATGTTGGTTAGTTGAGATAAGTACCGTTATCAAATTGGCGCAGTGCCCGACGGGCCAATGATATCATACCATTTGTAAGAATTCTTTAAGCTGCCTATTTCTTAAACACATAAGTACGAAACAAGTTATGATTTACAAAAGAATGGTAAAACTGTCAACTTTGGTACATAAAAAAATAAGGCAAGCAGGACGAACGCTAGGAATAGATTTACTTCCTTACATTGGATCAATTACTAAAAATAAATTTAGCTTAGCTGTAATACTAATAAAAGATATTTTTAAGTATTTACGTGTCTTGTGGCACCGCCTGAAGATTTGGTTCTTGGGCTTGTAAAAAATCAGTAAATGTTTGCTCTTGACCTTCCTCATCGGGCTGCTTATGTAGTACAGAATCTTTTAATTTCATTATCTTCTTCCGGGCACCTTTCTCTTTTGCAACTCTTAAATCGAACGCTTCAACTAGTGATAGGGGTGCAGCCTCGGCTGGCTCAACATCGGGAATTTTTCCATCCGGGAAGGAACGTTCGAAGGCAATTTTGGTAAAATCTAGTTTTCCATTTATGCAATCGTCAAGCAAACCTGGGAAATACTGATCTTCTACGAGATAATCAACTTCTTGTTCAGCTTTGGCTAATAAAATAAAGAATTGAGTTATTATTAAATTCAGTTAATTTAAAAAATACTTTTTGTAGGATCAGGCTTTTTATGATAGTGAAAATCCCAGTTTATAGGGCCTTCTGTAAAGATAGCATTGTTTTGTTTTATAGGATTATAAAATATTCTTGGATTAACCTTTAAAAGCATTCGTGGCAACCTTCTCAAATCCAAAAGATTTACGTCGGGAATCATCTTTATCATCTTTCATGTAAAAATCTGCTTCATCACCACCAGCGAAGCTATGATAATGCTAGGAAATAACAGTCGTTGACATAAAAAGGGGTTAGGATTAAAGTAATAAATAAACATGTCTCTCGTATGTTTCTTCCATGTATTGGCAGTTTTTTTTAACTAGAATCGATACATTATACATTACCTCAGGACGTTCAATTCCCATTCTTTTAAAAGTTTTCACTCTTTCCCTGGTAGACTCATTTCTTTTGTATATAAGAAAGTCTTTGTAAGTATTACTAGCCATGCATGCGATTTTATCAAAAGTTTCTTCCTAAAAAAAATCGTTGATATATAGATATTCAAAATTTTCTTTCAGCTTAACCTCTTCCTCTTCGTTGTCTGTAGATATATCTGATATAAACGAGTAATAGGGCTGCTCTTCGTCTGTTGGTTTACCTTTTCTGTAAAGTATTACATTATTACATATTCATATAATATCTGTATTAATACGGTTTGGCTTCCTGAACAAATTTGTCTCGTGCAGCGTCACGTGGTGCATTTAAATCCACATGGGGAAACTACAATCAATGAAAAACTATTCAACGATATTCTTTTTATTTATACACCAATCCGTAAGTACTTCACCGCCGCAATATTGGGCTGGATCATCGAATTCCATTTCTGGTTCTGATTCTATTGGTCCACCTCTACCTCCGCCGTATCCTCCTCCGCCGAAATCATCGTCCCACTCAAACCCTGGTCTGCAACAATGTTTTATATTATTTTCCGCTTTAATCACGTTAAATTTATGCAATTACTCATTAAACTCGAAATCACCCATTTTATCAAAAAATAATTTTTAAACACAACTAATTTTTACTAATCAAAATAATTTATTTTAAATCAATAATAGAAAAAATTCCACAAAAAATTTTCTACAACATTTCATTATGAAAAAAAAAAAAACAAAATCAATACTGATTACTAGATTGACAAATTTACAAACTGAGAACAAATGTAGCGATGTTTGTCTAACCTAGCCGCACCGTTTATTTTGCAGAATGTCTTTTTGATATTCGCGGAAGGAGCAGCCGCCGTAATCCAAGCTGAGTTTTCGGAACGAATCTGCTGCTGCTTCCATAGCTCCTGGTGCAGACTCCCTACCTTGGGGCCAAACTCCAGCCGTTGCAAAATCTCGTCGCCTTTCTTGTTTGAAATCTGGCTCAACTAGAGATCCCCGGTGATAACCTTCACCCTGCAAAATTAGTTTATTAAAAGTATTTTGTGGCAAAAAAGATCGAAGTAATAATGCAAAGTGCTGATTCAAATTAATCTATAACTCTATTTTCTATTAAGGATTTTAAATAACAGTGTATACTATAATAGCAGCCGAAATGTTCGAATTGCAACTTCTCAACTAGCTAATTTCGACTACGTTCTTGTTAAGCCGGTTCTACACGATGCGGTGATGGTTTGATTCGATTGTTGGCTTCCAACTATTGAGTCAACACCGATAGCAGCCCGAACGTTTCCAAACACCAAGGTTGGACGCTTCACATTGGACACTCGTACTTCGAACATTGGCGTCCAACGTTGGAGGGTATGAATAGCATCGTGTAGAGCTGGATTTAACCATGCTGCTGAGAATACTACTCAACTACTCACAAAATATATTGATTCACATTTTAATTGATATTTTGGTTTTTATTTTTATTTGTTTAATGACAAAATCTGAGTTCACATCATATTTCAAAGGTTGAAAAATACCCGGCCAGAACATTATTTTTATCAATTAATCCTCATTTCTACGAATCCATATCTCACGTTGTTACTTCACATTGAATAGTGGTCTAGAATCTCAAGCAAATAAAAGAATCATCATCCTAGTAGTGTTGAAGGAGATACCGACGATCCCTGCGTTTAAACTCTTGGATATTGTAGGAGTTGGAGGAAAAATACAGACTATGTAAATGTTGTTTCACAGTCGGGTTGTAAACCCCCTAAAAGGAGGGTCATAGGCAGAGGGAATGAGCCGAGTGAGTCAATCTATTATTTCGTGTATAAGACTGCCATGGAGGCAGCAGAGCGTTTATTTCGATGGAGCAATCGCTATGATTCCTACAGCGGCTCAAAGGGTCGACCGTAGAACTAACCGCGTGTTCTCCAATAAGTTGAGTGCAGAAAAATTTCGACCCAGTTTTTCAAGACTGAGTCAATCTAATATCTAATATAGTCAATCTTGGAGTATAGCTCACAGAGCAGGGTCTATCAAAAGCAATCGGACTCACCAAATCGCTGCATACAAGGTCCTTGGTGGACTTTCGGGTTTGAAACCGTACTGTTTGTCCACTAGATAGTTGGAGGGATTGAGTCACATTTTTTCGGTATGGCTTAAAATGAAAAGGCATTCAAGAGTCTGGAATAAATTCTGGAAAAGTAGGATAGGTTAAAAGGTTTGCATATAGGTTTAGCTAAAGGTGAGGTGCATGTCTTAGGGGGTACATTAACGGAGCCTTAATTGCGCACATCAAGCTATTGTGACTCCTGTCAGATGGGGAAGTGGAGTAGTATAGAAGTATCGGGCAGAGAAAAATTCGAGCTTATGTAGAGCTAACGGCGTCGGATTTGGAGCTGTTAAAGGAAAATGTAGTGAAAGTAAACATTTTCTCGATGGGCGTTACCAAGGACCAGAAATTTTTGATGCTAGGGGTTACATTAAAGAGTTTTCTTGTCAATATATCAAATGATGATTTGTTTATAAGAATTCCTTAGTATGATATTCTCGATTATATGCCAGACAGTTGAACCAGTGAGTCAATTATTAAGTAAGCAACCTGTTTAAGGCCGCGTTCTCATGGGCTGCATGCCGCACGACAAAAGCTTTCAATGTTTTCTGATTGGCCAGGAAAATATATCTGTATGCACACATGTTTTCTCTCTCGCACAGCCTTGCTGCAAAAATCGAACAAGGGAAAATCCCTTATTCATGCGGCAAAATCACGGAACTGTCAAGTTCGAACTTTTGCCGTGCGGCATGCAGCCCATGTGAACGTGCTGCAAAATCACGGAACTAGTGATGTTTCGATTCGAGCGATGTTTAAAGTGATTTAAACAACAATATTTCACATTTTGACATCAACATTAATCGTTAACATAATTTTTTTATTATTAAAGTAATCCAATTCACATTTTCAAAATCACAAAAGACTGATTTTTGACAACCAGCAGATGCTCTCATATGAACGAGGGGATGCTTCTATGCGGCAAGCTTTTTGCAGCCTGTCACGAAAATTTTCGAATACTACCCGAAGATAAGCCGATATCAAGCTTTAGCCGTGCGGCATGCAGCCCATGAGAACGCGGCCTAATTGTTAATAACGAACTTAACGCTTTTATATTGTCTAAATATAGCAATGGAGACATTGTGGTGGCCTGCTTGCGCAGCAGAAAACGGTGCAAGGTTACGTGGATTGGATCTGCCTATCTATCATATGAGGGAGATATTGACAGTTCCAGTCTCTTTTCATTAGATATAATGCAAATGCTCACAACTCCGTTTGGAGCAGCTCAGTCACAAATGTAAGTCGTGAGTTGCTTTTTGACCTTTTACTCCAAAATAATCTCTTGCTGTGCAACGGAGAAGTGAACCTACGTTCGTTACTAGGGTAAGGCAAGAAGTCTTGTACATTACTCTTGTTTCCTCAGACCTGCTCAATTGTGCAGAAAACTGGCGAATATCCAGTGAACACTCCTTCTCTGATCACAGTCATTCTTTTTAATGTCAATATGTGTTAACAAAAAGGCCCCTGGTTACAGAAATGTCCGAAACACAGATTGGGCCGTATATAGACAAGTGGTGGAAAGATCACTCTCGAGGACGTTCGCACCTATTGTTAAAATGCTGAAGATCTCGAACATACAGGCATAGTCATATAAAGGTTCGATCGATTTTAACTATTAGAAATATGATAGTGAAGATATTGGATCCAACAGATAAAAACGACAGTTAAAATTGAACTTAGCGCCATTCCACTCTGTAAAAGAATTTGACAACACAATGCTAACTGTAAAATCCTGTAATCTGTTAAAAAATCGACAATATACTCACGAACAAAGAAGATTCATCCATTGCCTCAAAGCTCATTTCATCATCTTCTGGCGGTACATATACTTCCTTTGGATGTTTGACAGCATCAAAAACTCTCATTTCATAATTTTCTCTGAAATTTTTATCAAGTGCGTATTGCTGCAGCTTTCGCCTAATGGCACGTCTTCTTTTGTTTAAAAGGCGTGTCTAAAAATGCAGGCAATAATATTTAAAAACTTTTTTTGTTTTAAATTTAATATTACAAATTGAGGTGGTTCGTCAGAGGCATAATAGTACAATCCATTTAATTTCTTATCTGCTAGCTCCATTCTTTCTAGTTCTTGAGCCATGGCTGCATAATTCTGTGTGCCCATTCGACGTACATATTCTAGTCGGGCTACAGCCTTCGATTTGCGACGATCTGAAATTCGTTGCTTAAACCTTTGAATTGCTGCTAGTCTAGCCTTTTTTTTACTTTCAATCTTGAATTATTTAATGTTATTATAATTGCTAGTTTTAAATATTTTATATAAGAAAATTACCATGCAAGATGTGTCATTTACCATATCTGGTTCATATCGATCTAATTCGCAGTATAAATCTTGCTTTTGCCTTGTAAGGGGCTTTTCATAATTGAAAGGAATATCAAATGATAGTCCCGACATAAATTCCTCCTCCGATGTTGGCACTTCGGAATCATTAAATGAACTTTCACTAAAATAATTCATCATTTAGGGAATTTATGTTTAAATGAACTGATACTAAGAACTTACTCGTCATAGTCATCGAGTTCTTCTAGTGCTGTTTTCTGAAATATAAATATTGATAGACCAATAGAATATATTCAATTTTTGCACTTACTTTATCAAACAATGGGCTCGGTTGTATTCTTAATATTTTAACATATGCGTCCTGTTTTAAATAATCTCTAAACTCGGGATCTCTTGCATATTCTGTATACTTTGCCCATATAGCTCGTCGCCTTTTGTCAAGCAGTTTCATCTAAAACATGCATGAGTATTATCATATATGGTAGCATTTTGTGCTCAAGATCAAAATATTAAAAAGAAAGCCCAATGAATCGCTTCAAGTGTTTTGAGACTGCTATTAGATTTCAATTTCAAATTATTTGGCAAAATCTAGCAAACATAGGAAACTATTAGGTATAGTGATGATTTATGCGCCATCTGTTGGAAGTTGAATTAACCGTTAGATCGTAGGTCTAAAAGTCAATACCGACAAAACGCGGCGCTGCAGCTGAACTATAGTGAACTGGTTCATCTGCAAGCAGCATCTCCCGAAAGGGGTACTATTTGCTGTGAAACGTGCGGGCAGCGGCAAAGAGGCGGCGAGAGGGAGACGAAAGGAACTAACTCCGTTTCTTACCGCAGACAGCAGCAGGGAAACGAATAAAGACTAACTCCATGGGGCGGGAGTTAGTTGGGGAAATCGAAGCCCCTGGTGTCATCATCACTATCAAACAACTGCAGCGTAGTGAAACCGCCTTGTCATCGATGGAGAAGGATTGGAGCTAAAAAATGCACAATTACTGTAGATATTGCTGCTTAAAAATCTGCATTCCGGGCTGATTTGGTCAGTAGTACGCACACCAATACAGACTGAAAACTGCAACAGAAGAGCCAGTACGATTTTAAGGGGAAATTATGTTGGATGTAGTTCTCGCAGACTTGGGATTTTTACATTCGCACCTGGTAGCTGATATAACAGACAGCGTATTCTCGGGCTGGACTTTATGAAAACACAAAATTCTACTGGACATCAGAAATGGAATACTGATGTATGACAACAAGGAGATTCCAATGGCCACAGGATCCACTTGTTATTCGCAGCTGAAATTCGTCGTTCATGAAAATACCGTGCTTTGTGTGGATAATTAAAAAGTGTATTCCTTAATTAATCCGACGAATCCGTTAAGCCGTATTTAAAATGTTCATGGACTCTTTAAATTTTGAAAATTTAAAATATCATGAAATCTACATAAAATTCACCAACCATATGACGTGGTTCATTTGGGTCCATATAATAATGTTTATCCAGTTTTTTATCTGCAATTTCCAAATTCATTAGCTCTTCTGCTTCTTCTTGCGGGCTTGAAAAAGGCATGCTCTCAATTGTTTTAATTCGTGCCAAAGCCTTAAAAGCACGCCTCTTTTCACAATAATTTATAAATTGAGCAGTAACATCGGCCTTTTTAATTTTCTTTTCTGCAACCTGTAAAAGAGTCGATTAACAAAAACCGCTTCAGAAAATGTTACTTTACTTGTTCCCAAGTATCTGTGACCAATGGCTTATATTGATTCATTAATCTTCTGTATTTGTCCAATTTTCGTGATTTTGGCCCAGAAAAAAATGTATCCTCTTCCTCATAAGCAGATGAAAAATATTCAAGTTCTGAGTCTGGAATACGTTCATCGTAAAATGAGCTTTCCCTAATATAAATTGTGTTATTATAACCGATCCATATCTTTTATATTATGAATGTTACTCGGATTCTGGTTCGTGTTCATCCGCAACGTTTTCAGCTCCTGGTTGAGGTTCTTCGCTTTCAGTATACTAAAAAGATAAATTGCTTTGAGATTGAAATATTAAAAATGAAGTTAGGTAGGTACACTAAAGGTGGTCAGTCATCAGGGGAAAAAATCATTTACCAACCTTGGGTCAATAGTAGCACCCGACAATAACATGGAACCAGAAATACGTGCACGACTGCTAAAAGCCAACAAAGCCTGCTATAGTCTGTCGAGGCTCTTTGAATCCCAGCGTCTAACCATAACGTCTAAACTTTTACTATATATAGGACGATGGTCTTACTGGTACTCTCATATGCATCCGAAACATGGGTGCTTAGCAAAAAGCCCTAAAACCTCTTAGCCTTGTTCGAGAGGAGGATTGTTGGCTCCGTATGTGAGGAAGGACGATTCCAGAGACTCTAGAATGACGAGATCTACGAGCGCTAAAACGGCATAGATGTTGTGAGGGAAATAAAGCTTGGAAGGCTCCGGTGGGCAGGGCATCTAGCTCGTATGAGTGAAGATGAGCCTGCTCGGAAAGTTCTCTACGGTAAGAAAGCGAGGGAGACCGAACCGTCGGCGTAGACCCGCGATAATTTTTTAGTAAACATACTCCCAACGGCACAGGGCCGTTGAAAATGAAAACGCTATGATAACACTGTTAACTTGTTTCGAAAAGCCAAATTAAAACTCACCTCTTGTTCTTCGTCTGTTGTTATTACACCTCCTTCTTCTTCATCAACACCTTCAGCCTCCCGGCAAGATGCTTTCACTGCCTTTGCTACGCTCTTATAGATTTGTGCCGCATACCTACGCCGGTAGCATTCATCAGTTCCGTACTTGCGATATTTATCTCTAATTGCAGTTATTCTTTTACTTAAAAGTTTTTTCTGTGTATTAAATTATTTACTTATAAATATGTTTAATGAAGTTTATTATATATTCATACCATGCATCTTGGTTCACAACTTTCATAGTAGTATCCTCTATTTAATTTTTTATCTGCCAATTCCATTTGTTGTAAATAAAATGCCTCTTGTACAGGATCGCATACCCCCATCTCTTTAACTTTCTGCAAACGCCTATAAGCTTTTATTGCTCGTTTTTTAATAACGTAATTGCGGAAATTAACAATTGCTTGTGTTCTCAGCCTCTGCTTCTCTTCACGCTAAAGGTATTAATTAATACTAATTATATAGTTTTATAGTGTTCATTTTTACTAGTTCATCATCATCATCTTCGCGCAATTGATTTTGTATTAGTTGTACAATTACGGCTTTTTTGGTTCTTGTTAGTGGTTGAACATATTCGGGATCGGATTCATCAAAATCAGAAGTCATGAAGTCCAGTTCAGATGGTGGTATGAAGTCATCATTGAAGGAACTCTCGCTGTTTTAAAGTTGAAAATATGATTAATATTGAAATATTAGATGGGATAAGTCTAAGAACTCTACCAAAATTTTGTATAACTAGCAACACACTTTTAATCTGGTTGGTAAAAAAGTATCGTTTAAAAGAACTAAAACATACGCTTTTACAGCCAGTATATGGAAACAACCTATCTTTCGAAAAGGAGGAATATGAAGCGAATCAAGATACTAAAAAATTGGCATTGGATTTGCTATCTGTTATCCCCTTCTCATTGTCGGAGGTTGAAGTTATAGTGAAATTCTTCTTGATGAAACTTACCAAGGACCTGAAGTTTTTGTAACCAGATGTTGTATTAAGGAGGTTACTCCTCAATTTGTTGTCAAATAAGGTTTTGACTTTCCTGGTGGTGGCTATACAGGAATTTGTAAGTTGCCTCTAATCTATACGGAGCGATTTACTCTGGAAACTCTTGTACGCTAGGAAGGCGGCTTCTTTAGTTTTTAATGCGATAATACAGTCTACCGATTAAACGTATTCCATGTATCTGGCTGGAGCATGGCAACTTTTGGGCGAGCTCAAACAATTCTACGCTCTACGCTACAATTTACGTTATGAACATTGAAATCAGCCGCAACGAGGATTTTACAATCCAGGATTGGACGTCATGATGAATGATGAATTTGAGGCTTCGTTACTTATGTTAGGGCTTAGGAAGCAAAATAACATGACGTGGATTCGGAAGATGATTTTAATGGAAAGTTAGTTAAAATCTGAAGACCTGCTTGAATATATTTTATAATAAGCCTCGTCATCCCTAACACAGATGGCTATGCCACTATGGCGGAGAGATTGTACACTTAAGTGTACCCCGACACCTGTTAATGACCTAAGTCAGTATCGGGTGAAATTTGGGTTTCACAAAATGCGAAGATTGGCGGTTTGGAATTTATTTAAGTGGCACTCAACAATAAAAGAAATTCGCATTAAGTCCACGAATTTTACAGAAGTCTATAGCAGAGCTTGACTTGTAACGGGACTTCGGTTGCGCGGGCTCAATCAGCACATTCTCAGGGATATTTTCCGGTAGGTAATACATAAAAGCGTCAATAAAATTTGTCCGCGTCAAAGTGTTATGCCTTTTGAGACGAGAAAATTTATGGACCGATAGATTTTGCAGGTCCGTGATTCGAGAGAGGGTAAGGAGTAAGGGTACTTACTTCTGCTAATAACTCATCAACGAAGCAAAAACTAAGTACCTTTGTACTTCAAAAAGATACACAGCTCAGACAAAACGTTACGTTACAAAGCATATAAAATATAAACCGTTAAAGAATTGACGAATCTCTGAACAGGACAGTGACAACAGAGATCAGAAGGAGAATAAACGTTGCTAACGCCTGCACTACACTACTCGCGAAGTTGGTAGAAGTAGAGAGGCATTTCGATTCACTTCGTGTAACTTTACTTCGCCTCGGTCAACTTCGCTTCTTTGGCGGTTTTTACGCCCGAGTCAAGACTCGAGGCTTGCCGAAGTTCGAACACGAAGCGTCTACTGCGTAGTTATAATACATCAGAGTGCACTTCGCAGCTGCAGCTGCTTCGTGAATGTTATCCATGTTCCAACACGTGCGGGCGCCATGCGTCTGGGCTCTTCGTGACTTCGATTAAGTTCGAGAAGTACTTCGCTGTAGTGACCGCGACTAGTGTAGCGCAGGTACTTCGGACTTCGAGCAACTTCGAGAGGTAATTCGCTGAAGTAACTCCGCGAGTAGTGTAGTGCAGGATTAACAGAAGCTGTAATGGCCTTCGACAACATCTTACATCACGAATTTTGCTTAGAGGAATGAAGTGTAAACTATATCAACCCTGCTAAAACAGCGATAAATCGAATCCCTGATTCAGAAAATTCAGGTCAGTCAAAGAAGTGATCCATGAACTGCGTTTAGTAAAGTTATGCCGCTTGTTAACGATAAAGGGCAACTGTCCGATTTTTGCAACGGACCGTCGTCTGTCGCTCAGTGTTATTTAGATAATCTTTTAAGGCCCATGGAATGGGCATCCACACATGGGTCGACAGAAACCGAAAAAGATTTAGCTATTATTTTAAATGAACACTATATATTATACGATATATTATCTTATCTTAAGTAACACTTATTAACACTTCAAATATGTTTATTCAAATATTTAAAAAAAATACTTACTCATTACCTCCCATCATTTGATTAAATTCGCCCTCTTCAAAATGAAGCTAAATAAAAATTACGATTACTAGTTACCTATTTAAAAAAAAACATTTTTAAATTAGTTTTACATTTTGGGGTTCAGTTGCCAATTCTTCACGTTCATTCTCGTTTAAAAATTGTTCCTAAAATAATTAACTATAAATTACCAAAACAAAATGTAATCATAAAGTAAACCTACAAGCCTTTCACGTTCCCCAACCTACGTTCCATTAATGCATTGTTTATGTTAAATGGATATTTTCATAAATAAATCAAAATTAATGAATAAATTCAATATTTTATCAAATGTTATCCAAATTACCTCGCAGTAATCGCCATCACTGTCAACGTCGTACACTCCCATCTGCATTGTTATTTATAAATTATTTAAATAATCTCAAACAAGCTAATTTCTCTCAGACACAAAAATATTATAAAAAAAATCAAATAAATATAACGATGAATTTTGTAACAAACAGTCTAGACAATTTAATATCAATAGAAAATTTGACGATTTAAACAAAACATGTCCCGTCTCCTACGCTCAATAAACAATATTTATTTATTTCGCCGCTAGTGCAGATTGAGCGGAGTTTTTCAATTGTAATTTTTTGATTATGAACTCTTGAACATTTTACTATAGAACCTTTCGAAGTAGTTTTCACAAATTATTATAATTATTTTCATTTTTCATTCACATGGAATGCAAGATCGCTGCTTTTTAATGGACGGCTGATGAAAATCCTCAAAGTGGACGAATCGACATCAAGATCATGGAACTTAGTGTGACGAGATGGCACGATTCGGAGGAGTACATCTGCCCAAACGATAAGACCTTGTCATATCCAGACAGGAACCAAGGAACCGAAACCCGTACGTAGTAATACTCACCAAAGAAGCCAGGTCTACCTCCATTAGCTGGTCACCAGTTCCTGAGTGGGGCCGCCGCGATCCAGTATTGTGTTCCTTTATTTAGTTATTAAATACAACAGACAACGCCGGATATGCCCAGTAGGTAAACAAAGCTTGTGTTTGAAAAAAACGTAAAAGACAGTTGGAGAGGGCGCTTTATTATAGGTTCTTTTGCAACTACTGTTTTCAGGTTCTAGCAATAAACCAGCGTTAGGCAAGAGCAGCTCTTCAGAGGGGGTATTTTGCGTAGATTGCTACATTACTCATAAAAAAATCTCATAGGTTTGCAAAAATACAGGATGATTTGTAAACCTCTAACAAAAAACTTTCAAAACGCCCTAGCGGCTATACCGTTACGATTTTCCACCCCTCCCTCATAAGATTTTTTGTTCGCCTATCGAAAACCTATCCACTCCTTGAGTTTGTACAGTTTGTACCCTAACACCCTGTATAGTGGAAAGTGATTTATGAAGTTTGAAGCACTATAACTCCGTACACATTGACTTTACAAACAAAACTTTTAGACAAAAAAGTTAAATCACTTACATACTTTTTCAAAAAATATTCTATACATTTTTGTCGTAAAATGCATAGTTTCTGAGATATAGAATAAAAAGCGTTTCCCTTCATTGTAAGTTTAGCATAAGGGTGGGGATGACGCCATTTTGAATTTAAGTTCATAGAAATATATAAAATCATTTGGTAAAAAAAATCGCTTGTGGTATTTTTCGCATAGAAAAAGTACCTATTTATTGGACTACATGGGCGTGTTTGAAAAATCATGAAAAAATTACTCGCACACGGGTGAGCGCACTTTATAGCAAACAACTCTCGCTCGTAAGTGAGTCGTACATGAATGAGGATTTTCGTACCCTGAAATTTAGCTTCTTCTAACAAACCGACTGATCATGTCGACTTCTTGTTTGTTCGCCATTACTCGACTGAGTTAATCTTCCGGTTTCCGTAGCGTGTATGTGCTCTAGCCTGCAAAGGTATATACCTTTCCGGTTTACCAGACACGTTTATAGTAACATGTGTACCGAGCCTAGCGAAGATATAAAGCTTGTTGTGACATGAGCTGACTGTGGGTTAAAGATCTGAGATTTATTAAGGTGGAAGCTAGGATGGAAATTGGTTAAACAATCTTATTGATAAAACCCGCTTTACTACAGTCGAATATACTAAAATAAAATTAGTCATCAATTTGACCTAGGATTATTAGACCACTCTTCAAATTACTCTTTGGGTTCAAAAAATTGATACTCAACACTTACTACGTATACATGATTAGTTGAATTTTCGACTCGCTTCACAAATCAAGCAAATCACAAACAATGCACAGAAATGCTGCTGTTAGCTAAAATCAACTATGTACTAACTACTGAACTGAACTCGCGTCGTCAGTACAGGGGTGATGTACGTAAGTTGTTCCAATCGACCTCTTCATACAAAAGTTCAAGTTGTTTGTATGAAAAGGTCGATTGAAACAACTTACGTGCTACCACCCCTGTACAGTCGACCCTACTCATTTAGACTCATGTAGTTTAATCTAGGGCCGTATTTGGTTTCTCGAGTCGATGGATCGACTCGACAAAAAAAGCTTCTCGATTTTCTTTAAGTTTCATATTTGGTTTCACAACCAAATCGACAGTTAAGCGCAGCCATACAAAACCATCAAATTGGATGGTATTACTCCAAGGCAGCAAATCACGTATATTTAATTAAAATAGAAATTGTTAAAAGTTTATTGCATGCATAAATTGAGCTTTTTAATAATAGTCAAACGCCTTTATCGACACGTAAAGAGACGATACCGTGTCGCCAAATGCCAATTTTTATTTATCAACAGACGACAAAGACGACTCGAGAAACCAAATACGGTCCCTGAGTTCAACTCATCATGTAGCTGAGATGATGATCGTTACTTACTTATGCTCTTTTAATCCCTCATGGGACATAGGGCGGAAAATATGATGAGAGATGATCATTAACCAACTCCTAAATAAGATTAAGGTTACAAAAAATAAAACATAAATAACTTTTAATATTTGTTTTTATTTTTTTTTTATTTGTATTTTTAATAATTAATTATAATTTATATCACTTCGTCAAATTTTTAAATATTTATATGAATAGTAATAAACTTATTGGATATATTCTTCTTGCTTCAATTGTAACATTTATAAATATTTTTAGCCAAAATCATAATAATATATTTAATATAAAATAAAAAATGAATTCTAAACACAAATATTCATGTATATGTAACAAATAATTTTTAATGAGCAAAAAACAAAAACATATACCAAACAAATAAAATAAAAACAACTTTTAATTTAATTACACATTCGTTTCTGCAATTTTTTTATTACACTTTTTTTAATTTTAAATTTTAATTCTCTTTTATTTTTTTAAATGGCTTTTTTAAAGGATTTTATAATGTATATTACAAAAATGTTCGTTTGGAATTTTTCTTTACATGTAGGTATTTATTTTTTCTTTCATTTATTTTTTTTAATAATATAATCAGTGTTTTAATGGTAAAAAAATAAATTTTATGTATATATTTATGTATGAATGTATGTTTGTGTACACATGTAATATTTTGATGAAATATTTTTCTTTTTGTATTTTTTTGTTTTAAAATTATTAAAAATTTTCTCTAAATGATGATTTTCATTCACTATCAAGTTATTAATTTTGATTTATTCATTCGAGGATGAGGGAATTTTTTACTTAAATTTATATCTCTATTTTCTTTTCGTTTATTAAATTTAAAAAAAAAATAATGAAATAATAATTTAATAAATTTAATAAAATGCAAATTTGAAATAATTTTTTTTATGTAATTTAATAATGTAAATTATACAAAATATTTTCTTGCATTGCTTAATTGTTTTTTTTATACATTTCATCGCAAATCCTATATTTTTCGGTTTTTATGTTTTGTTTTTTTAGTTAACGTTAAGTCTTGCAAAATTTGCAAAATCATTTATTTTTCCATAATCTACAGACAATTTTAAGAAAAAAATTATTGTTTAATTTAATTTTTTTTAGTTGAAAATTTGCATTTACTATTTTAATTACTTATTTAATTAAAACTTGAATGAATCTTTTTTTTAAAATAAATTTGATCCTATTCATAATTTTTCCGTCACTTAATAATGCATCGAAAGGAGTAAAGATATAGACAATTAATATAGCGAGAAAGAGTAAATATTTTATATTATTTTTTCAAATACTTTTTTTTGTACATTTTATTTATTATTATTATGTTTGTTTACGACCAAATTAAATATTAAACATTTCTTTGAAGTATTTTAGGTGGTACAGTTATTTATTTAAGGGAAATTATATATTTCAAAATGTTAAAACATAATAAAACCACATAAACCCTTATTATTTATTATTTGTTTGCAACGTTGAAAAATAAGCGGATAATTTGAACTTTTTGTTTTTTTTTTTTTCGATTATGAATATTTCATATATATTTCAACAAACATTTCTAAAAAATTTATTATTAATTATTTATTTTATTATTTTTATACAAAATAATAATTTATATAAAGCAGAAAAAATATATGTGTATGTGAATTTTTTTTTTAAATTAAAAGTTTATGTATTGCAAATTATATGTATGTTCAATTCTGGTTTTTTTTGTTTTACATTAATTATTATCAACGGTTTTTTTTACGTTCATTGTTGTTGTATCATTATTTTCTATATATTTGTATTGTTATTTTTGTAAGGTGGTTTTGAAGTTATTTTTTTATTTTGTTCACCTTTAAATAGCACTTCTACAATGGTTATTGGAAAAATATTAAATATTTTTTGTTTTTTTTTAAAGGAGGTTTTTATATTGATTTATATTACATTTAGTTAAGAAGGAGTACTATGGAACATTCTGTAATTGTTATTTTGTTAAAAAGTAAAGAAAATAAAGAAAATAATTATTTATAATTAAATTTATTGTTAAAAAAGTAAGAATTTTGAAGTTTTAGTTACATTGTTTTTAAATAAATTTGAAAAAATTTCAGTGCTGCTCTTTTAGTTGAATTGGTATAATGTTTTCCTTAAATTTAATTTGAGAAAATAGATTCACTTAAAAGTAAAATTTAAGATCCGACGCCTAAGTTTTAAGAAAATGTGTGCATCTACGAAGAGTTCCGCATCTGAAAATGCTCTCCTTACCGCCTATGATTCTCATAGTAAAACGATTGCTCTTTATCTTTTTTAAGTAATATACGTATTCATCATGTTTACTTTTTATTTTTTATCACAGATTCAGCAAGTAAAAAATCCTAACGAAATTTCAGTGTCTGCAACGTATGTGTTACACAATTCACTCTCCGTAATAGAAACATTTTTTATCATCAATCAGTTATAAGTATGTCTACCCCACGATTCTAGGTGTTAAATCGTTGTCATATCTAACAGCTCTTACGCAGATTTTGAAGAGCTTGTGCGTAAAGCTTTCCCGTCGATTTTGGAGACTTTGAATAGTAAGACTTCCCCTTCATCAGTTCCATGATTGGTAGTCGGAGAGCTGGTGACAAAAATCGGTAAGAATTTCGTAAAGACGCATTTGCGTATTTTATAATATTATTAAAGTTCTAATATTGCAAATGGTTATTTTTTTGTTCATTTGCTTGTAACACTGAATTCAGAAGAGATATTTTCTGCAGCATGGGTACCACGTCAGTTTCTGCGAACGCCACCCACAAGTGCTGGGGCCGTATTTGGTTTCTCGAGTCGACATTATCGTCTGTCGTTAAATAAAAATTGGCATTTGGCGACACGATATCGTCTCTTTACGTATCGATAAAGACGTTTGACGATTATTAAAAAGCTCAATTTATGCATGCAATAAACTTTTAACAATTTCTATTTTAATTAAATATACGTGATTTGCTGCCTTGGAGTAATACCATCCAATTTGATGGTTTTGTATGGCTGCGCTTAACTGTCGATTTGGTTGTGAAACCAAATATGAAACTTAAAGAAAATCGAGAAGCTTTTTTTGTCGAGTCCGATCAATCGAATCGAGAAACCAAATACGGCCCCTGGACAAGTTAACCGATGGCTAAGGAAGCCTTTAGCAGCAGTTGACAACCCGGCTAAACACGCTTGGCTAATGTGGATCGGCGCAGCCAGCGGATGGACACGATGTCCGATGCTCTCCTAGGGCACATCGCCAACCGCTTCGACCGTCCAGCCTAAAATCAACCGTCCAATCTCGGTAGTACGTTTTTTGTTGTATTTATAAAATGCGAGTCGCGAAAATCTTCGCGGATTGCGGAGCTTCCGAAAATCTTTACAGTTCCTAAGCCGAGTGCAAATATCGTTGATCAAACAACATCAAATTCAATTTCGTTTGATGCTTAGGTCCTAGGTTTCCTACAAGCTTGGGAGAGGGGGCTTGAGGGAACACGAAACAATACCATGAAACACTGTAATGTTAAAAGGTTATTAGACGTTATTATCCTGCTTTACCCCTCTTGGGACCATAAGACTATGACAAAGCTTCTCTATCGGACTCTGTTTTCCCTCTTGGTTTCAATCCAGGTTTTGTCAAAATTTTCGATTTCTTTCATTTCATTACTTCCTTCTCCATGAATTTTTCGGTCTACTGACAACTCTCCTTCGAGGGCCAGTGTTCACCTCGATGGAATCCAAGTCGAACAGGTTCCGATGTTTAAATATTTGGGATCATTGGTTGAGAAAACGAAAGTGGTATGGATGGCCGACGTTCATAGCGGCATCGGTCAGGCAACAGCAACATTTGTCTCGATCAAGTGGTGTATATGGAAACGAACAAATATTACCATCAAAACGAACCTTTACCGGAACGTGGTCCTTCCGATTCTTCTTTATGGATCGGAAACGTGGACAATGCTCAAACCAGACGTCAAGAAGGTCGAGGTCTTCCAAATGCGGCACTTGAGGCAGATTATCGGTGTCTCACTCTGCGATCGCCTTAGAAACGAGGCAGTTAGACAAAGATGAGATTAGCAGACACTGAAATACAAAAACGTCGCCTACGGTGGTTTGGACATGTTTGCCGATTGGATGATAACGCTTATCAGATAACCGCTTACCACTTAAACTTCTCTGGCGAGACCGTCCCGCAGACTGGAGAATTTAGCGATAGACACCAAAGAAAACCTGGCTAAAGAATATCGAGGGCGACCTAAAGAATCAACCATTATCAGTTACCGAGGCTCGAGATGTCGCGAAAAATCGGCAAGATTATAAACGAATCGTGAATAGACTTTAAGACCCAGCGGCACCGACAGCAGGGTATCCGTTGTGGGGACGTCCCGCTTGGACCGCCAGCTAACAGATCAAACAAGAAGAATCTCGAGACCACTAACAATTCACTGTTTTGACACCTCCCGGTGTACGATAGTATCTTTCAAGCGGAAGTGCTGGCGATTCTGAAGGCCTGCCAGAAAATGAACTTAGAACCTACACAAAAATGTAACATTGGAATTTTCATAGATATTCAAGCCTTTATAAAAGCTCTGGATTCAGTAAGAATACGCTCTAAAATAGTGGAGCAATGCAGAGCTGAGTTAGATAAGCTTGGTAGTAAGCACATCGTGACTTTCGTCTAGGTTCCCGGTCTTAGGAACATAGAGGGGAACGAGAAAGCCAACTACCTAGCCAAGTAGGGAGTCTCTCTCCGACGCTCGGAAATCGAGATGGTCGGCACCCCAATAGACGGAGTTAAAAACGCTATTTTTGACTACCACCTGCTGCTATCCAGCCAAAAGTAGAGAGCGCTGGAGACCTGCACTATCTCTAGGACGACTTGGCAACTTATAACAAACAAAAAAAAAAACAATGGGCTTCTTAAACAGACCCGACGAATTATTGCCAAAATCACGGCAATCATCACGGGACATTGGCCCATAGGAGACCATGCTGCCAAGTTAGACACCCCGTCCAACGTCTGCTGCCGTAGCTGCGGGGAGACGAACGAGAGTGAAACACTTGTTCACTTCCTGTGCAAGTGTCCGGCGAAAGAAGCGAAGAAGTATTCATTGCTGTTACTAATATTAATAATCAGCACTGAAAAAACACAACTCAACTAAAAAAGCATCCACTTACTCTAATTGAAATAAATTATTATAAAACAAATATTAATTTTACTCAAAATATATAATTTTATTTTATTACTTTAATAATGTTATTTGTTTTTTTTGCTAAGTAGGTAATATATGTAATTTAATTTCATTCCTAAATTAAAACTATTTTAAAGCAAGGTTCTGACAATTTTTCTGATATGGATTCAATTAAGTCTCATGCAAAGTTTCATCTTCTTGTATTTTTGTTTTTTTTTTTTTGTTTTAAAAATAAATGTCCAAAATATGATTTAATATTAAGAAATATTCAAAGAATAAATAAATAACAAAATAATGATATTATGACCCTTGGTTTGTTGTTAATTAATAATATTGAAATAATAATTTCTTTTCTCAAAATATATATATAATATATATATTTAAAATAATGTAATAGAAATAATCTTTTAAAAAAAATGAGCAAAATACTTTGATTCTTTTAATTTCTTGTTTAGTTTTAGTTTTTAGAATCATTTTTAACCAAACAAAACTAAAAATGCTTAAGTATAAATAAATTTTAAATCAATGTATACATCATAGATCGTTGAATAATACATAACGTGTGTTTCAAGTAAATAGTACAAATATAAAATAACAATGAGCAAATTACAACAAATAATACGTAATTTTGTTTTGTGCGTACAACTTGTTTTTTCCATTTTAATTTTTAGTTTTATGTTTTGTTTGATGAAAGCAAGCAAATTATGTAAACAGAAAATCAATATTGAAACGAATAATAAGTGAATTTTTACAAAAACAAAAATATTTAATTTATATAAACTTAACATTAATTGAGTTTTATTATTTATTTTTCGTTTTAAACTTTCTAAAAGTACTCTTATTATTTTTCTTTTATATATATGTATTTAAATAATACGTTTAACGATCATTCAAATTTCATTAATAAAAATGTGTTTTTTTTTGTTTACTGGCTATTATTGCTAATTTTTTAAAAGTTCATTCGCCCTTTTATTTGCTTCAGATAGTCGTATTTCATTCCTTCCACCCTGTTAAAATAAAAATCAAAATAAAAATTAATAATCAATAATATGTAATAAATGATGAAGAAAAATTATAGTATAGTATAGAAAAGTATAAGTAATTTGTATTAAAATAAATGATAAAGAAAGATATAAAACAAATTATTAAATATTTAGAAAATACAAACAATTTCTCTTTGTAATTTTTTACTTTGCTTTCGGAAATATTTTTTTACGTATTGCAATATATATTTATTTTTTCAAGTTTGATAGCAAAAAACAGTTTTCGAATTAAGTTGTTGGACTATCGCCAATCAATATCAACCAACCAACTAATGAATAAGCATTTAAAATGAATTATGAATAATATCTTGAAAAGTAATAAGCATTATTAACTCATTCCAATGAGCAATACTTTGGGATTATTGCGGTATGTTGGTCTGTTTTAATATATCAACATTTTTTTGTTGTCACAATCGTTATTTTGTGGTACAATGCTCTGAAAATACAAAACTCGCTCTCGGATGAATTTGAAATCGCACAGGGATTAAAACAAGGGGACGGTTTAAGGCGGTCCGTAGCTCAGCGGTTAAAGTGTTCTTGCTCAACCACTGACTATCAAGTTATGTATGATTGTAAGATAGTATGATCAGAGATGTAATTGAAGAAATTCAAAATCCGAGGCTATGTTTGCGCCAACTAATAATATTTAGCTCCCATGATATTCAAATTGACGCTAGAATGGATTATAAGAGGAACAAATATCGAAAGGAATGGAGCTGACACTAACAAATAAATTGAACTATTAGAACATCGTAGGAAGATCGCTGTAAGCAGTACAACAATCATTCGAAGAGCTGAAAAGATCGATAATGGAAAATGTTAGAGCTAGTTTGATACTCAGGAAGAGCAGATTCTAGGGATTAAAACAGCCAGATCACAAATTCCACTTGAAGTTACTGTACGACTCTCGTTTTTTAAGTTATTTTGAATGATGAAAGTTCCACTAAACATTAGGAATTATATTTTAACATTGCATTGCAATTATATTTTAACATGAAAACTGAAAGATCGCGCAGTTTTACTTGAACGTGTGTAGGTCGTATGGACATACGAGATCGTCGAACGAAATCGAAATCTGCACAGTCCGACTGTACAGTTTAATCGCACAGTTAAATCTGAAGGTGTGTAGCGGACATAAAAAGTCATGAATTTCTGACGCAAACCCTTTTGCATTCAGCACTAAATACTCTTGCTCTATTTAATTTTTTTTCTCACACACACCGGCTGGAATTTTAGTTTTGCTTCTCAGAATTGGGTGGCTCTAATTTATTGAACCGGGGTGTATAATGTATTACATTAAAGAATAAAAAACGAATTTTAGAAAATAGTCAATATTTGGTAGTGGAAAAAATTACTAAACCAATCCTTATTTCAAAATGATACATAGAGCTTCTTCCAATAAAATTACTGTGCTACCAGAATAATCTATAGAAAATTGGTTAAAGATAATAATTAAATATTAAATGCTATTGTATTACTTTAAATTTCCTAATTACTTACGAGTTACGTAAGTAATTAAGAAAATAGAATAGAACTCTAAAACAACAATAGCATATGATTCCTTTGCAAGTTACGCAATATATGAAACTACTACGAGAAGAATAGCATTGTGTCAAATATAATACTGCTGAGTTACCATATGTATAAAATGTACATTACCACATCTGTATAGTTTTTGGCACAACAACCACGTATCTTATTTGTTTATATATGACATCATTTTCTAACTTTGCAAAATTTGGTCAATTAAATTAAAAATCACAGACTGGCTAGTAACGCATCGATTGTATACCACCTATTTTTATAAAAAAAAAATGAGGCACCTATAATTCATTTATCAAATATGATATTTTTAGCTTATTTTTGAGATTAAATAAGGAAATTTAAATTGATCGTCAGTGATACTAAAAAATTCATAGCTATTGCAACAATGCTCCCGAGACTGATCAAAATGCTTACATAATTATTTAAAGAGAAATTGGCCTGTTTAAAAAAAAATAAATGTAATATAGATAAATAAAAAAATATCTTAAATACTTAAAACTAAATAAAATAAAAAATAATCTAAAATAATAATAAAAAACAAATGATTGAAATATATAATTCATTCTATGAATTTTTTGTTACCGCATTCTATCATTCCTTATATTTTTTTTCTTGGTCCAATCTATTAAATTGATTCTCATTGACTATTTCGCTATTTCTAATATTTTTTTTTATTATTTCAATAATGACAATAATTTAATTTAATTTACCATTCTTATAATTTTAATATCCCAATAAATATCATTAAAAATTTATTTATACAAAAAACCCAACCTGCCATAAAACGTACCTAACTCTTATAATTTAAATGACAATATTTTTTGTTCATTTAATAAATAAAAAAATAAATAAATAACATAATAAACTATAAATTATTATTTTAACTAAAATTGAAGCTACAATTTTTCCGAAACAGTTTTCTTCTTCATTATTTAAATTGACCTATACAAAGATTGTAAATGGACTTGAAAATTTTTTGAATGCATGCAGCATAATAATTTAAAAAAGTGCCCAATATAAATATAATTATTATTTTTAATTATAAATTATGTAATGCTCACACTTTAAATGTCTTGTTTTCTCTTTTAATAATTTTTTCATTTATAATAATAAATTTAAATATTATCAATTTAATTAATTTAATATATCATAAAATGAAGAAAGCTAAAGAAGATGATAAAAATAAATAATAATAATAATTCAATTTTTTTTTTGAAAAATAGCAATGGAAGCTCTAATTTTTTTTTCTCAATGTTTTCTCATTTATCAACATTTTTTTTAATTTTATTTTTAATTTATATATAATAAATAATTTAAATATAAAATTAAATGCACGCAAATAAAGCACTTTTCTGTGTATTTCGATATTTTTGTGTTTTTTCTCTTTAACTTCTCTGTTTTTTAAATATTCCTTTTTTTTAAATATTTATAGACCATGGAGCAAAAAGCCGATATATACTTAAGTTATACATTTTTGTTTTTATTTTTAAATTTAAAAATTATTATTCGAGCGTTTTCTTTATGTTCATTAATTATGTCTACAATATTCTGTTTTATTCAAATTCAAAAAATTCAACTAAATCCTGTATGTAGTTTATATAAATGAAAGGATAAATTTACAAGTAAATACTAGTTATGATCAGTTAATAATTGATATATAGTTGTTGTTTTTATCCTTTTGTTATTATTATTTTTGCTGACACTATAAACTTTTTTTGGTTTTTCTTGAACTTTTCAGTTAGGTTTTGTAATACTTTGTTTTTTATTTTACTTTTAAATGTTTATGAAACAAGATAATTAGGAATTATGTTTTTTTTTATTATTATAAACAACGGAAATAAATATTTATTTTATATTATTTATTGTTGGGCAAAAACCGAAGCTAAATTGGGAATTATCGTTAATATTTTTTCATTTTGTTTAAATAATTGAAGTGATGATTTTTTCTTTTGATATAATTTTCATCACAGCAACATGAGCCAAAAAATCTAACGATATTGATCTTGTTTTTAATAAATTATTATTATTATTATTATTTTGGTTAAGTAAAAATATAAATAACAAGAAATTTATTTTAGTAGCTGATGGGCTCTCTGGTTTGCTACTGCTATTCTGGCTTCGTTTGATTCGCCCTGGAGTTTTTTTTTTGGTTTTTTAAAAGATTTTTTGTTTTTTTTGGTTGTTAGTTGTTAAAGAGAAGAAGATTATTTATAGTTATTTGTTAGTAGAAAGAATTAAATTTATTAATAAAAATAGATATGTATTATATCTAATATTGATATGAATAAATGAAATTGTTTTTACCTTGCGGTTAACTCTGTCAATCTGTCGGTTTTGGTTTTCAAGTTCGGATCCCATATCCAAGGCCATATTTCTTAGATTACCGATCATTGTGTTTACTTGTCCCATATTTTCCTCCATTTCATCTTCGCGGGCGTCATTTGTTATTCTAAGAAAAAAAAATACAAGGAAGATTTTATTTTAACTAAAAAATACATTTTTTTCGGGAAAAACAAAAATACATAATTGTAAACAAGGGCAATTTCTTTTATAGACTCGCACCAATTTCAAATTGCTGGATCATTTTATTTTATATAATATGTAGATGGGTAGAGGTAAGAATAATGTGAGAAGTTGTTTGGTCTATATCAAATTACCAATGATACGCGTTGCTCGCAAGTGGTGTGTGTCTTCCGTGAACACAATCAGGCGCCATCATGGAGAATATAGCTCGGTAGATCGATTCTAGGGCACGTGACAACGGGGAGTTTAAACCGAGCTGGGACGATGGTGTCGACCAGAGTGCTCAGAAATCGGAGATTCCAAACTGCATGACATCGACTCGAAACTGGTGAGTCAAGCAACTGCCAAAGATCAAGAATAAATCTCGGTTGTAAAACTGTTTAACAGCAGCAACAAGCATCACAGTGTTGAGGATTTGTTGAAAGATACAAATTCCTCCTTCAACCATCGACTTAGGCTGTAATCTCGATGGCGAAATTTGATTCAGATCGTTTGAATGAGGCAGCTCTGACAAAATTTGATCTACTCGAGTGTGGAAGATTTTTTCAATTTTCTTTAATATCCAAAAGTACAAACGTAGAGTTCATCGCTAACTCCACATCATAAGCTTTAATCTACTAGTAGCACAGTCACCTCTAAAAAAAATACAACTGGAGATTTTGCAGCGGGATTCTCTTTATTTTGGCCTCACAAATAATTTCCCAGTAGTCCATAAAGCCAACTGATCGGCTCAAAATCAGTTTTTCTCAAATAGCTCGTAAATTATCGGCGCTATGTAATTTTTGGCTAAGATTGTTCGTTAGATAAATCTGCATAAAAATGTTCTATACGAAATTTACGTAAAACCAATGGTTTTTGAGATATGGAGCTGAGAAAACGCGGGCATCGCGTTGCATTCGTTCCCGCACCTCTTTTGAAGTAGGATGCAAGCAGCGTTTTTATGTGTAGCCAGTGGGCCTAGTCCATAGGTTACAAGGTATGAAATAAGCAGGTTTTAGAGCAGGTTTCCAGATATTCCATTAGTTTTTTGTTGATTAATATCTCCATGACTTTTGCGAGAACAGAAGTAATTGTTATTTGATAGTAGTTTAAAGGGGTCGCTAGAGTCAGGGTATAGGCTGAACATGAGCCAATTTTCAGGAGTCTGGATAGACTTCGGAGAAATATGACAGAGCAAAAATTTCGCGGAAAGGTTTAGCCAAAGGTGATGAACATTTATTGAGGACCATAGGGGGTATTTATTCAGGGCCAGTGGATTAACGTCTCTTTGAGACATCAATATATACATCTCGAGTTCTGAAAAAACTCTGCCCATTGAATGAGCAGTTCCTTCTGGAAGTTGCATAGCAGCATCGGGTAGAGAAGAATTTGAGGCGAACAGAGATGCTAATAAGTCGGCCTTGGAATTGCTATCTGTTATCACCCCATTATTATGAATGAAGGGAGGTGTTGTGGAGGAGGTAAAGTTCTTCTTGATGGAAGTTAACAAGGACCAGAAATTATTACTGCCGGCGCACATTGGGGCTCGTTCATAGAAGGTTCTGCTCAAAACTCAGTTTTCATTTGGCCATGGTGCGTTTATTACGATTCCTCCAATGCTTCTTCGCTTGTTGCATTGTGTGCTGTGTGCAGCCCAAGGCATACCAACCTTTACCTTTCCTGGAAGGAGAGTGGCGGTCGTGCCCTTCCTAGCCAGTTCGTCAGGGTCCTAAACTGCTGAGCAATTAGGTTAAGAGATCTGCGATATTTAGTACGTATACATGATGAGTTGAACTGCTCTCAGCTGGCTGATAATACGCGTCATCTGGATGATATGCGGCGGTTCCAAAGACTGAGTGACGTGATTATTCGGGGTATCCCTGTTAAACCCGATGATTCACCAACGAACATCGTCGCTAAACTGGCATCGATGGTCAACCATACACTCTCCGCCTACACTGATGCTTTTCGGCTGCGATCTGGCATGCGCAAAAGGACTGGGCCCATAATTGTAAAATTTTCAGGACAGCGTGAAGCGAAGGCATTCCTGCAGGCCTTAAAGGTAAATAAAAAACAAAAATTCCAACTCTGTGAGCTGGGCGGTTTCACTGCTGATTCCCCAGTATATGTCAATGAAAGCCTTTCGCCTACCAACAGCAATTTGTTGCGAGAGGCTTTAAATCTACGTAAGCTGGGACTGGTATACTCCGTCTCCACCAGGGATGGCCTGGTGCGTATCAAAAGGAAACAAGACGAGCGCTTTGTTGTCGTGCGAAATGTCTCCCAATTACAATGCCCGTCTGTGGAAGCACTGGAGTCACGCGATGCAAGCGTCTGATTATTTTTGATTATTTTTGGTTTTGTTAAGTAATTGTCTGATTATCTTTATTTCAGTTTGATTTCTAGTTTTATTTTTTTTTATTTTTATTTGTATATACATTTATTTTTATATTAATTTCTTTTTTTTAAACTATAATGTTTCCATTTTTTTTCTCAATTTGTATTCATGCTTTAACCTTGCTCTTTGTTTTTCCTCGATTTTTAAAACTTTTCGCTTCTTGGCAGTGCTCATTGACCGAGCTAATCCGTTTTCTTAGATGACACATAGTTTTAGCTGTGGGGACCGGGTGAGAACGCTGGTAAAAATCCTTAGTTCGCGGCACAAAGGTTTCAATACCTGTATGCTGAATGCGCGAAGCATCCGCCCTAAAATATGTGAGTTGAACGAGATATTTATTAATTCTGGGGTTCACGCTTTATTTATTTGCGAAAGTTGGCTCAAGAATTCCATTCCTTCCTCCATTGTATCCATTGATGGTTACAAATTATTTCGCAATGACCGTCAAGGTCGTGTTGGTGGGGGTGTTGCTATTTATGTACATGAACATTTAAATGCTAAAGTTGTAGGCACTTCGAAACTGCCGGGAATTGAATTTATCTGTGTGGAAATTTCTAACTCTATTGACAAACTTCTTCTTGTCTGCGTGTATTCACCACCAGGCATATTTAATCCTGCTAACGCTAAAGAACTTAGTGAGACTCTAGAGAGCTTATCCAGTGTTTATAAAAATATATTGGTCGGTGGGGACTTTAACGTTAATTTATTACACGAGTCTACCCTTCAAAATTTATTTTTAAACATGATGAACTCACTTGGTTTGGATTCTGTTAATGTTCTTCCCACATATTTTAAATGTAGGTCACCCTCCTTACTCGACGTGTTCTTTACCAATGATATTAATTCTATCTTATTTCAGAACCAAATCTCTCCCCCCAGTTATCTGGATCATGACATTTTGTTCATATGTCATAGTTTTAGCGTAGATCATCCACGTACGACAACCCGTACTTATCGGGATTTCTCCAATATTGACCTGACTCGTCTTATTCATAGGTGCGATTGTCTACCATGGGCTAACATCTACACTATGACTGACATCGATGACAAAGTTGCTGAATTTGATAGGCTATTTCATGAACTTTATGAGGAGTTTGTGCCCTTGAAAAGTAAAACTGTTTCAGCTAAATCTAAACCGTGGTTTACTGCGGAAATAAAATCGCTTATAGTCGAAAGGGAGTTTCTATACCATTGGTTCCTTAAAGTGAAAAGCGATACCGCTAAAAGATCCTTTAAACGCATTAGGAATTTAGTTGTTGCAAAAATTAAGGAAGCCAAACGACATTTTTACTCACGTAAACTTGATCCCTCACTTCCTTTGAAAACAGTCTGGAACAACTTGCGCCAATTGGGTATTCATTCTAAGAATGAATCAGTAACACACAATATTTGTCCTGACACTCTTAATCGATATTTCCATTTCTGGCAAAAGTCCTGGAAAAGCTGATAGCTACTCAAATAATTGCGTATTGTGAGCGTCACAACCTTATAAATATATGGCAATCTGGCTTTCGCAAACACCATAGCTGCGAAACTGCGCTTCTTAAAGTCACGACCGATATTCGCAACTCCCTCGATAAACATAACATTTGCTGTCTATTGCTGCTTGACTTCTCAAAGGCCTTCGATAGCGTCAATCACTTCCTGCTTCTGCGAAAACTGGCTTCACAAGCAAACTTTTCTCTTTCTGCTCTTAAGCTTATGAAAAGTTTCTTATCTAATCGCTTTCAAAAGGTTAAACTAGGTGGCTCTAGTTCCTCAAGTGCCGAACTCCACGCTGGCGTCCCCCAAGGCTCCATTCTTGGGCCTCTTTTATTCAGTATGTTTATTAACGATCTTCCCTTAGTGGTAAAATATTGTAACATTCATATGTATGCTGATGATGTGCAGCTTTATCTCGATGCACCAAGAGATCAAATTCATATGTGTGTGGAAAACCTCGCCGCTGACTTGCGTCATGTATTCAAATGGTCGACATTAAACTTGCTGCAACTAAATCCTTCGAAGTCCCAATGTATGTTTTTCTCTCACTCTGCTATTGATCGTCCTGACTTGTCGGCTATCGCGCTAAACTCGGTTCCTATTGTTTGTGTTGATAAAGCTAAAAATCTCGGGGTCGTACTGAATAGCAACATGACATGCTGCGATCACATCAAGTTCATTGTTGGTAAAACCTACGGCCTCCTGTCGAAGCTTCGCTACCATTGTGGCTTACTGAAAAGGTCTGTGCGCATGAATCTGCTAAAAGCCTTGCTACTACCTCTTCTAATGCATGGCCTTTCCATCTTTCCCTCTCTCGATTCTGCTTGTGCGCATAAGCTTCAAATAGCGTTTAATGATTGTGTACGTTTTGTCCATAAGTTACGTCGTTTCGACCACATTTCACCTCACTTGAACTCTGTTTTGGGCTGCTCTTTAAGTGACTATCGGGAGTATAGGCTCCTGCGACTTTTTCACGATATCCTTCACGAGCGCAAACCTCCTTACCTAAACCAGTTTATGCAGCTTTCGCAATCCCTCAGAAATAATAATTTAACAATCCCGCGCTTTCGCTCTTTAATCGGTCAGCGTTCTTTCTTTGTCTTCGTAGCTCAGCTGTGGAATTCTCTACCTGTTGACATACAACGTATCGACTCAATGGGCATTTTCAAGAAGCGTCTTTTTGAATTTATTACTATTAGGGTAGATTGAGCATGAATATGAATATACAACTTGCTATTTTCTTTTTTGTATCTTTTTTTGTTTTTTTTTTTTTTCTTATATATTTGTATTTTATTTTTTTTTTCTATTTTGTTTCTATTTTCATTTTCTTTTTTCTCTTTTTTTTCCTTTTGATGATTTTTATTTCTTGTTTGCCTTAGTTAGTTAGTTTTATTTTTAAGTTTTTGCTTTAAGTTACCTTAATTAATGTCCAATTTTATTAATTAATGTACTAATTTATAAGATTATAATCTTTGTACATGTTTTTAAAATGAATAAATAATAATAATAACTCAGGTAGTCAATATTTTCGCAATCGAGTCCAACTACATGTAGACGCGAGTCGAGTTGAATTAGGGTCACTGAAATCGACTCAGGTCTGCTACCCCGGTTGAGTTGAAACATGCATATAGACGAGTGTTCAGTAGTTGAATTTAATTGACAGCAGCACCTCTGCGTTTTGTTTGTGTTTTGTGACGCCAAATTCAACTTGTGAAAATTCAACTCAACTCCTATTCAGTTCATCATGTATACGTAGTAATTCAGAGATAGTTCTGGAGCTAGTTGAGTAAGAGCGCGGGGCTTTTAGAGTCGCCTGACTATCTGAGAAGATGTAGACTGTCCGATTGCTATTGCCTTGCTGATTGATTAGTATAACAGATTCTTGTATTGCTAGAACCTCCGCTTGGTATACACTGTAGTGATCGGGTAGTCCGAAGGAGACTTCAATCCCAAGCTTTGTGGAAAAAACTCCTCCTCCTATCCGACCCTCGAACTTAGAGCCATCAGTGTGGTATACAAATTCGCCCCCTTTTTGTTTCCTGTACCCGGAACACATTCTCTCGTATAAGAGTAGGTATATGTCACAAAAAGTACTCATCGATTTTCACAAGTAAACGAGTACTTTTAGTCGAGTAAAAAGTACTCATTGAGTAATTTTATTTCGGTTCTACTCATGAGTATTTTCTCGAGTACTTTCCACCGATTCCGTATCCCCTAACTGTGATGCCAATAGTGCCAGGCTATCAGGTGAACGAAGAGGTGTATCATCCACTAGGTGATGAAACGACCTAAGCGGAATTTTGATACTCTATCTATTCTTAACTGAGCCGGCGAGATGTCTTGTTAGAGTGAAAATTGTGTAGAATAAATAAAGGAAGTCGATTTTTGTAAATACACGTAGATATTTTTTAAATAAAAACATTACCTTCCAATATAACCAGCCTGTGGCATTAGACCATTACGATCATCCATAACTCTCTGAGGCTGGTTATTAACAACTTTTCCATCATCATTTCCTTTCCACGTTCCATCATCTTCCTTAAATGAAGCACTCCTACAAAAATTACAATAATATATATATAAAAACGTTCATTAATTTATATAATATTTTAAATATACTTATTGCAGGGTAGTACACAGATTCCACAGCATTTTTCCATGCCACTTAAATTTTTCTCAGCCTCTCTCATGTCGGCATTGATCTGGTCCATTCCCTCCTCAATGCGATCCAATTGCTCTGTTCATTTGCAACAATATATATTAGTATTGAAAATTTGGTTTACGTTAAGATAAATGAAAGAGAAGAAATGAGATTTACATGAAAAATATGATTCAACGAAAATGTTATTTTGAAAGTAGAAATGGAATAAAACAAAACTTGGTTTTTTTATAAATGAAAGCAAAGGGGAAATATTAGTTTTAGTAATAAAAAATGAACTAAGTTCAAACTATTTTTTATACCCTATCATTTTTAGTAAATATGTTTCTACATTTTTCAATTTTAGTACAAATAATGATACCAAATATCTTCAAGTCTAAAGATGTGCGGTTATCAAAATGTTAGTTGTTGATTTGGTGTCCTCGAAGTATTTATAAAATAAAAAACAATATTATGAGATGATGATGATTTTGTTAAAGTGAAACATATTAACAAATTACAAACAAAAACTAAATAGGATGTTTAAAAGAATAACAACTTAAATTTAGCCGCCTTCAAGGATCCTCCTCAAACAAACACCCAATATTTGATTACCGCCCATCTTAGTCTTAAAGATAATGAAAATTTGAAATGTGTATCATGATGAATTATTTTTTTCATTCTAATTTTAGTGAGTTTTATTTAACAACAAGTTTGATTGCGAGAAATAGTAGTATATGTTTAAAAATAAAATAAAACATGTTTCTCTCAGAAAACCAAAATTAAAACAAATCAAAACAAGCGAATTCGTCAATTCTGAATGTGATTAAAAAAATTTTGTTTTTAATGAATATAAATTTTTCTAACAAAAGAGCTTCTTGTAATAAACTTAACGTTAAAAAAATACTGTTTGTGAAACTGCAGTCACCATGCGAGAATTTGTTTTTTTTTAGGAAGTTAGAGTCTAAAATTAGTTTCAAAGAATACAAATTCATGTGAAATTTTTCTTGTAAAATTAAGGATATTTCATTCCAATGAAAGATATAATTTTAAAATTAAGTGTTTTTGGAAAAAAGCAGTTACTAATGTTGATTTGTGAAATTTTTTTTAAAAGGCTTTTTGAAGAAATTGAATATTATAATTAATTGTGATTGTATTCGTTATTTATTTACTTATGAAGGATGTCTTAATGTTAATAAATTTTGAAGAACAGTAAACGTTTAAAAAATCATATGTATTGGAAGGTTTCACTTTTTGGAACATGGTATTTCGTCTGCGAGCTGTGTTCAAATAATTTTACTGAAAACAGGATTGTAGTAGTAGATTGACTAGTAGATTTGAGTCAATGCAGTATCGAATATAGACTGGGTTTCCATAATAAGCGGTTATTCTGCATCTAAGTACCCTGAATAATAATTCATGTAGGTTATATACATATGTTATCTACACATCTTCTATACCCACACTATTTATATTAGTCAATTCCGTTTTTTGTTGGGAAAAACGTTGGTGTGTAGGCTTAAGGAAGGAAGCTTCCTTAATTTCAATGATAAAAGCGAAAAAGTTTGGAAATGGCAGCTACATTCCTACGATAGCTTAAACGAGGAGTCCATGGAGGTGCAAAGGGTGCCTTCGCCAATAAGGTTGTTGGCGTACTTTTCCACCTTTTCCAGCCATGCCATGTAGTTTTGAGGCATCTGCCCAAATAAACGAGTTGTATTCAAGCTGGATCGAATGTAGGATTTGTAGAATGTAGCCTCCCAGATGGCTGGATGAAAAACTTTAATTACTTTAAAAATCCCAGGCTTTGTTTTTGGCTATTTGAAATATATGATGATTATTCTATTTTAGGTCACGCCTATAATGTTAAGAGATTCAGTTTCACACCGTCTCTTGAGACAGAAGGAAGATTGGTAAACGTTTTATTAGAGATAAGATTTTGTTTTTATGCGATAAATTCGACACGATTCTTGCGGCCCCAATTAAGAATGAGTTCAATGTCCTTGTTTATAGAGTTGAACATGAAGTTCACGATCTAAAAGACAAGGTCTGGCACAGAGGCAGCGGAGCGTGTGGGGATGGAAGGATAAGTGCACAGGCACTTTCGCTGTGGGTGGGGAAATCCACACCCTAAATATTTCATATATACCTGATGACCCAAAACTACGTCGGTTGCTGGCGACGAAGGAATGCGGGCGAAAACTAAATATATTTTATTAGAGCTATTGAGACTTTATAGCTGTATAGCCTAAGCTCTTTAAACCCCATCAGACTAGAATTTAAAAAGAGGATTGACTCAGAGATTTTTTTTTTTTTTTTATGTGGCAGACTAGAGGCTTAGGGAAAGTCCCTTTGTACTGTCGACAATCTATTTTTTTTCCATATACACCGTCGAACAGCAGCTCTAGCCGGAAGATAGAGAGAAGAGAGAGAGAAAGAAGAGAGGAAGGAACTGTCACAACCTGACTGCGATATTTTTATTCCACCAACTCTCAACCATTTCGCGACTCTGACATCGGGGCATCGAGAACAACTCGCTGGAGTGTTATGCCTCCTGAAACGAGTTGAATCTCTTCAACCAACCGATGGCATGCGCTTGGTGGAGCGTGGAAGAGAACTAGTGAAGGCTATGACAGGAGGAGTCAGGAATGTAAAGAGGGAAGAAGAAAAAAGGAAAGTTATGTAGGCGGGAAATTGGGAAAGGCTAGGACCGTGGCACCACCGGGATTCGAACCCGGGACCTCTTGGGATAGTAGTCAGGCGCCTTACCCCTAGACTACCGAGGCCCCCCGAGATACTCGGAAGAGGGATTGTCTCAGGGCCAGGCCCGAAAAAGGGATTTCCCTGAAGGTTCCCCATGAGAACCCCCATGTAGCAAATGAGGGACATGTCGAAAGGTTTTCTCATGAACATCGTTCAAAAAAATCGATACTGAAGTGAGCTACCTATGCTTTATCAGTTTTTCATAATGGCCTTAGTAGGCAAACATTATTTCAACTGAAATGGGGCAGCATCTACCTTACGTATTCGGAAAGCTTTTTTTTCGAACTGAAGTTGAAGGTAAAAGCTCGTTCAAAAGAGAGTAATCAGCTGGAATAGTAGAATGCCATTCCAGTGGGCGTTTACGTTTTTGATTTCTGGAGAAAAAGCAACAACAATTTTAAGCACGAACTGAACATGAACTGGACTTTAACCGGTGAAGCCAGTTATGTGGATTGAACTGAACTTAGACATACTCAATAGGCGGGTTCTGGTTTGATTACAGAGGATAAGCAGCATTTGACGTAATTAGTACTCAGTTGGGAAAAATTGTATTGCTAAAACGACACTCGTGTATAAAAATATAAAATTTTGGAGGAGTAATGATTGGGCATTTCCTATGACGAGGCGCGAATGAGACAGGGTGTTAAGATTCTTCGTTTGGGCCTTATAGGGCAATCTACACGGGATCCAAATGGGATGGACGGGCTAGGCTCATAGAGCCCTATTTGAAGCCCGATTATCGAAATCCAAAATGGCCGTCGAAACATGATCAAAATGGCCACCTAGATATAAATTTGACAATTGTGTTCCGATTTGTTGTATATGCATCTATGATGTTTCTTGTAGTCAATAAATATTTCAGGCTGATGGGCTAACTCGTGGTTCGAAGATTGTGATGAATCATAAAAGTGATTTCACTGAAACTCTTTTTCTGTGTGGATTTTTCTCCTATGATTCTCGATGTGGTAATCTATTATGATAAGAGATATTTTATCGTTCCAACTACAAAATGTCTCGCCTGACCAGCTTCCAGCATCCAAATGATTCAACCTTTTAATATTTGTTATTTAATAGACTAAACTATAACTATAATATCTAAATTTCATTATCATAAAACAAATAAAATGTTCAATTTCTTCAAGTAAGCCAACTACTGTAACAAGTAATACCCAAGTACATTATGTATGAATGTGTAATGCACTCTATAATTGGTAACAAATAATATACTGTCTTCCTTACGTGTTCACAGTAACAGATTTTTATTTTACTTGTTCAATTGTAAAAATTTAAGTCTATTTGTAAAACAGTAAATAAATAATAATTAATAAACAAAGTTCCTTACAAACGTTTCTTTTTTATTTAATCTAAAAGTAAAAACTCAACGAAACTGATCGAAAATAAAAATAAAATAAAATAAAAAAATAAATAAAGGAAACTTCGTTAACTGATAAAGTTGTAGCTCATAAGGATCAAGAAGAAATTTTTTAGACTAGTTAGTAAAGAACAATAATAATTGCCATATCATTCTTTTGTTGTTTGTACTCACGTGTCACGTTTTTGAGAGTGTGGTTGAGACGAGCGTGTTTGATATTTTTTTTTATACTACTTATTTTTATATTTATATTTTATATATATTTTTTTGGCGAGTAATTTTTTGATATTTTTGTTCCTATAACTTTTTTATTTATTTTAATTGTTGATGGTATTTTGTTGTTGGAGGTTGTTGTTGTTACTATATTATTATATAAATATTTTGTTGTTGGTTGTTGGAGTGAAAAGAGTTATAACAAGTGATATAAAAGTTTTACTAGATTCGAAGTGTTAAAATATATAATATATATATAATAAAAAATTATTAATAATAATTTTAAAGTTAGAATATTTTTAAGTAATTACTTTTAGAGGATTGTTTTAATATTTTTATATAAAATATCGTATTTTTTGTTTTAATTTTGAATAAAAATGCTCTTCTAAATATTATAATTATTAATAAAATATGTTAGAAATATTGAAATTTATTAATTAAAATAAATGAGTAAACGTGAGGAGATTATTTCCCTTATGAGATAATCGTATTTAGGAATATCCGAGGAAAACAATTTTGTATAAACATTCAAAAGGTACATGTCAAATAAATTGGGAAGCCAGATTAGTGTAAATCAAGATAAACTTGTTTACCGAAGGACTATAAGTGTTTGGCTTAAGAATTAAAATCTGACTAAGGAAGAAAATCTCCTTCTCAGAAAAAATCGATTAACTCTTACCTGGTAAACCACAGAGTATCAAAAAAGCTTACGTTTTCTTAATACCTTTGTTAATCGAGTTTTGAGGGTGTAGGATTTTTATTGCCCATAGGATAGGGTTTTTATTTTCATAGTAGGAATCGACATAAAATCAAAGGGTCAAGGCTACAAAATCGAAATCAGTCAAGGGATATCACAGTTTTTTTATCTGATAAAACTATGAGAATGATGATCAGAAATTAATCGAAGTTACGAGGAGTATAATTGGGAAATCGGCTGAAGGTAGCGAAGTAAATCAAACCGATTATCCCCGAGCAAATATGTGACAGAGAGAAAGTGATTAATTATTGAAGAAATAAATAAGATATAAAAGTGTGGTTTGTTGGGAGAAAATTATGTGAGGAGAAGCATCTTCGTAAAAAGATAAGGGTGAAGGAAAATTGTGTTTTGGAGACAGAGGGGTGAACTCGTGCTTTTTTATATTTCAACAAGGAAAGATGAAAGCTAAATATTAGCCCTACAGTTTTTAGAAAATATGAATTAGAATCATTACCATGCCATTGTTTTAAATTACGAAAATTTGATCGAGTGTTGAGTATTAAGTAGAGAAAGACACCGCAGTTCGAATTACCCTGCCGCAAAAGCCTGCTCGAACACCGATACCGCAGATTGTATGAAAACAATAGGAGTATATTTTTAAAAAAGAAAAAAAACTCTGTGCAAAGGCGGCACACTAGAAAGATACCCGTTTGAGAATTTACAAAGTTTCTCTCATATGTCTATTGTTTCAAGGCGAACTATTGTTTCAAGGAAAACAATAATTATTACAGGCGGTGTACGGTTTTTAATGATTAATTAACGTTGAACAATTTTTTTACAGGGTGGTCACTTGTTCTTCCCCTAACTTTTCTAGGTTTTCCAGACAATATTTGAATTTTTCCAGACTTTATTTCGAAAATAGATATTGTCGAAACACTAATGTAATATGGAAGGTTAGGCAGATATTCGTTGTTGATCCTTTGGGCACTGACATTTAGAATGGACTGATCATCAGAAAACTTTTATGGTACCAATTCGTTCCATAGGTGGCATTTAAATTTTTGTTAAAAAAATACCAAATGCAATTTAGAGAATTTTCCCTTGTTTTTTCCATCAATTACAAAATTGTATCTATTTAAGCTATTTTCAGAAAAGAGGCTTCATGTTTTACTGCTTTTGGAATAACGTCGACGGCCAATCGAAATAACTAAGGCTTTACTTATTCTTAGGAGTCGCAGCTTTGGTTTTATTTCGATGCAACGGTCGAAACAAGAATTTCCGTTTGTTAATGAGTTGATGATAAAGATTACAGGCCCGTGTGCAGGAATTTTCAAAGAGCCCTCCGCGAGGAGGAACTAAAAACAGTTTTGAGTGATTTTTTGATCAAAAAATGATTTTTTCAAACTTTGACCTTGAATAACTTCGAAAGGATTAAGTTTGCGAAAAAAAATGATAACAGGACTTTTTGTAGGCAATAGTGTTTCATATTGACTGATCAAAAGTGATTTTGTGAAGTGATTTTTGCTAACTTTGACCTTGAAAAACATCAGAATTTGGTTGCCTTAAGTCTTACAGCTCCGTACGTGCGAGTGCATACAATCATATCAAGCAATTTCTTTTAGTGACCGACCGAAGATTCGGGTTCGGCCAGTTTCTGTTAAAACATCTAGTTTCGGACATAGTTTCGGTTCCGGCAAAAAACCAGCCGAAGCTCAGTGTTCATTTGCTGTTGATCAAAAAAGTTTCTTGAAAGAAAGGATTCAGTCTTATCCCCTTGACACACTGCAAAAACGAATGAGCATTCTTCCAATTTCATTGGCTTTGAATGATCGTTCGTTTTAGTATGGGCATTTCTCAATGTTCATTGGAATTGTCAAAATACAATCCATAAATAAACTGCCAAATATATGAACTGAAAGTGATTTCATAGTGATTTATACTTTTAAATTTAATAAAAATTATTAATTGAGGCCCAACAATAGTTATCAGAAGACCGTACTAATTTTTGTTAATGCATGACAATTTGACAGTTATGTGTTTCAGTATGAAATTCCAATGAAAAGTTCATGGAAAGTTGTTCGATCATTTTCCAATTTCACTTCCATCTTCATTGAATGAAGTTATTTTCACTTCATTCGATTGGATGACGAATGAAGTTGTTGAATGGACATTGGACATGACACACTGGGTTTTCCAGAAAGTGGCTTCTAGGAATCTTCATTATTTATAGAATAATTTAAAATATGTTAGAAAATTAAAACCAAGCAAAGAAGGAAGATCTTTCTTTTTATCAAATTGATCATGGCGGATCAATTCATCTTTTTTTTAACTTTAGATATTTCTTCAATGGGAACTTTTTTTCTTTATAAAAATGTACAATACGAGTATAAAATATTATTGGAGACAAACGAAAATTGCAACGCATTAACACTATTATAATTATTAGTTACAGGCTGTGGTTAAAAATAAATATTAGTAGACAAAGTTTCCTTATAATTTTTAACATTAGAAGAGCATTTGTTTTTTTAATTTTTGTATTTTCATCAATATTTATTTTAAATTGTTTTATGTGTTTTATTTATAAGAGGTAAGTGCAGTATTTAATTAATTTGTTTTGCAGTTTGTTTGTCTAACTGTAGCATATAAAAAATTCATAGCATTCTTTTTTCGGGAAAAATTAAAAGCAAAATATGATGATGTTTTAACACAATTTTATAATTATAATAATAATTAATAATAATATACGCTTCGCAAACGTTTAATACCTTTATAAAAAATAAAATGTTTTATTTTTCTAACCATTATTTTTTATATTTTTTACCATTTATATTATAACAAAAAAAGTATGTGTTGAAAATATTGTATCATTTAAAAAAAACAACATTTTTTAAAGGAATGAACTAAAACAGTCAAAACTAAGATATAAAAAAATTATTTTCGACTGAATATGGGCAGATTTGGGGCAATATTACTCGAAGTTTTCTTAAAGTAATGCGTAAAACGAATATGTACATATGAAGAAAAAAGCAGCCGAAATTCATTGCATTTTGGTGGAAGGTTATGGTGACCATGCTCCAGCTGAGCGAACGTGCCAGAAGTGGTTTGCATGGTTGGAAAGTGGTAATTTTGACTTGGAAGACGAAGAACGTCCCGGACAGCCAAAAAAGTTTGAAGATGAAGATTTTGAGGCATTGATCAATGAAGATAAATCACAAACGCAAGAAGAACTTTCAAGTGCAGTAGGAATCGCTCAGCAAACCATTTACGATCGTTTAGAAGCAATGGGAATGATCCGAAAAGTAGTACATTGGTTAACGTATGAATTGAAACCAAGGAAGTTGAAAGGCGCTTTTGCATGTCTCAAATGATGCTTGAGTGCTATAAAAAGAAATCGTTTTTGCATCGGATTGTGACTGCCGCTCCGAATATTCACGGCCAGAAGATTATGTGGTGTTTGGTGTGACCAGTAGGGTGTGATGTATTATGAGCTGCTACAACTGAACAAAACGATCACAGGCGTTGTCTATCGACGACAACTGATGTGTTTGAGCCGAGCATTGAAGGAAAAACGGCCGGAAAGACAAGAGACGATAAAGTTATTTTGCAGCACGACCATGCTCAGACACATGTTTGTTGGACAGTCAAAACATACTTAAAACGCTGAAATTGGAAGTCCTACCGCACCCGCCGTATAACCCAGACCTTGCGCCGTCCGATTACCATTTGTTTCGCTCAATGCAACATGGCCTGGCTGACCAGCACGACTTCAATTATGATGAAGCCAAACATTGCATCGTTTCGTGGATAGCCGATAAACTGACTATTTTTTTTTTGACGCGGAGTTCATCTCTTGCCAGAAAGATGGGGAAAAGTTGTGGAAAACGATGGGCAATACTTTGAATATTAAATTTGTAATCATTCTTTTGAAATAAAGTTATCCGCCTACTTGGGTTTTGAATTCCGAGATGATCTAGATTACATACTAGAGAAGGTGGAAAGGTTACTTACCAGGAGCAGATTTTCGCTTTCACCATGGCAACCTCAGCCCCTGCTCCAAGGAGGCTATCAGCCATTGTCGGAAATGGCTTCCACCACATCCCCTTTAAATTTTAAAAACAAAATTGGTAGGGTTAAAGATCGCTTGCAAAACTCTCTATTTCTTGGTCTATTATATCAAGCCATTGGTCTGCATAGGCCCTAGAGGAAAGACGTCCTAGGGTAAATAAGTATCTCCAGCATAATATGTAAACGCAAACACCATTGGTAGATAAATTCTGTTACATAGGTAACATTCCCAAAAAATCTGCTTACAAGATAAAATTAGAAATTAAGAGCTAAGGCGTCGCTCCGGCATAAAAGGATAGGGGCGTTGAAATTTTGCGAAGGAAATGAATTTGGATTGGCCATACCTTTCGCGCGAGAACGAGAATCCAACCAAACAGAGCGTTGACTGGAATCCGCAAATAACCCGTGGAATTGGAAGACCTAAAGCAATGTGGATGAAAACCTTATTAGTAGAGTCCACAACAAGTGGAAGATCACGACCAGAGCTGAGAGCTATCGCACAAATAGAGTTTGCTGCAGGACAACTGTATTCGTCCCACAAGATATTTAAAAAGCATAAGAAAAAAAATCGGCTAAACACAAAACAAGCAAAGAAGCTTGTACCGTTCGAAAGAAAATATATAATATCGATGGAACGAAGAAATAAATTGAGTTTTTTATACTAAGACCCTAGTACGAAATTCAATTCCTCAACCGAAAGCTGATTCGATTGTAAATTGTGATTAGTAGAGTCCGTGACGCAGCCGATTGGAGCAAAAAAAAAGCCGCCATTGTAAACTGAAAATTTTCTGTCGTTTTGATGAATTTTTCGAAGGAAATTGAATGGCAATGTTGTTTTACGAAAGTTGTTTGTGTTTAAATAAAATAAATACAACACAAGCATTCGACCATCTAAATGCAATCGTGAACTGTCTGTCATCTGTCAATCGAGAATCGTACTACTACCTTTTCGACATTCGAACATACATTCGACTGTTTGACGAGATTCGTACTCGAGGCCTAATTTTTTATTTAAAATATTTTTTCATTTCATTTGAGATCCTAATAATAAGTAAAACCTTTTCAGCCAAATGTTATGATAAAAACAAAATTGGCACCAGTTAAAAGATGCTCCTTGCAATAGCAGACGGTTTTATTGGCACCAAACAGAGAGTATTATTTTTATGATATTTTACAAACTAAGTTTCTGGCACTTGGTTAAATTGCTTGGTTAAATTGCAATAATATACACGTGAAGAAAAGTTAACAACGGCAGCTAGGATATGGTATATTTTCTTGATTTGGCAGCGTGCTAAATTCCCATAGTAAATCGTAATCTAACAGTTTGTAGAATTAACATAAATCACATGTGTAAAAAAAAACTAATTTAACTAAAAATGGTCCTTAATTTTTTTTTTATAAAATAAAAAAACATCATCACATTTTGCTCGATAGCTATAGTTTTGATAGGCATAGAATATAATATTCAATCTGTATTTTATTTACAGTTTTATAATAAAAAAAATCTGTTTTGATATTTTGACTTTGAGAAAAAAAATTTCTGAATTATTCGATTATAATTATTCTTGTAATTCAATTGATTTTTTTTTTGTAATTAATTTTCTATATTTTAATATTTTTATTTATTTATTCTTACCTCCTTGTTCATCCAGCATAACGATGCTTCTCATTCCAACTTCCGTACTCTAAACAAAAATATCACAAATCTCTTAGCATCCATTACTACTTGTATAAATAATTGAACGTCCTATTTATTTATTTATTTTGACTATTCGTTAGATTTATATTTTGTTTTAATAGTTTTCAAAAAAAAAGTCGAAAAAAGTATTTCAGGGGGTTTAATTGCAATTCGGAAATACCAAATTATTAGAATACGATTGGTTAGTACTTCGAAGAGAGACGAACGTCTATACGATACGTATTATTATAACATTTTTTTTAGTTTAAGTGATGCAGTATTTTTTTTACAAGCGTTATTATGATTTGTCGGTGTTAGTACAAAAGATCACCATCCCATGATTAATATAATCTTATTGGTTAATTTTCTTACCGCCTTGGTTTGATAACGCAATCAGGGTATTTGCACCTGCATCCTGGCTCTAAAAAATATTTTTTTCCCTCAATCAATAAATTAAATCAAAAATAAATAAAATAATAAAAAGTTATAAAAAATCAAATTCTTAGCATAAAGTTGTGATATAATTTCTAAGATTTATTGTAATAAGCTGATATTATATTGTTTTCTTTCTTCATCGTTTTGAGTATTTCATTACTAACTACTTACTAACCGACATTTAAAATGGCCGCGGAAGGAAATATGGTTGAATTTGCAAATTTTGTTCCCATTCCAATGAAAATCGGTATCTGGGATTTTTTATGGAAGCAAATAACGAATTAATGATCAGAACTTATAAATTAAAAATGGCTGCGCCAATATGGCGGGTAAATTTTGTTAATTTTGTTCCGATTCTAATAAAAGTGGATATCTGGGGTTTTTCTTAAGTAGTGTACAATGATTTTTTGATCAAAACTTAAATTCAGATTATAGTCCGATTCCAATGAATGGGAATATATGTAATATATGGGAGGTAGCAAATAATAAATGTATGATCTTAACTGTTATAAAATCTTATAAATTCAAAATCTTAAACTTATAAATTTAAATAAATTGCGGTGTCAATTCCTGGTTAGCTGTATCAACAAGCCAACAGTATGGCGTGCGCCAAAACAATCGGAAATCTTAAAATCGCTTTTCCATGAGCAGTGAGAGTCTCAAATCCCACCAAGCAAAGTAATGGCTTGAAAAGTGTTATTCGGACTTCTCCCATGGAGACAAATGGTTGAGAAGTGGTTTGTTGATTTTAAACATGGCCGCAAAAACAGTGATGATATTGGATGTTCGGACCTCCATTCCGCAAATCCAGGAAAATTAAAATAGTACACAAAATCGTTTTGGGAGAGCGTAAAGTTACGTGTGATAGTTGACACCTTGAAGATATCAGAAGGCAGTTTATTCACTATTTGTCCATAACAAAGCTTTTTTCGAAGTGGATACCGTGTTTGCTTGCTGTTGACCAAAAACAACAACGTGATGGTGATTCAGAGCGCTGTTTGGAGCTGTATATGCGAAATAAAAAGGATTTTTTCATGCGATGTAACGATGGATGAAACATAGATTCGTCTCTGCACTCCCAGGGTTAAATTAGCAGTAAACTGAACAGGTGGACAGTAACCGTGATAGCAACCAAAGCAGCCAAAAACTATAAAGTCTGTATTTTGGGAAACGCCTCGACATTTGTGAAAAGAAAAAAAGGAACCATAACGAATATTATATACGAGTATGTAGCTAAGGACGAAATCGCGAAGAAATGGCCCAAATGAAGAAGAAAATAGTGCTATTTCAGCAAGTTGATTGTAACATCCACCGACTTCTCCAGATTTAGCCTCGAGCGACTATAACCGGTTCTCAAATATCAAAAAAATGGTCGCCGGAAAGGAAAATGGCTCCAATGAGTAGGCGATTGCCGAAATTGAAGTATTTTTTGAAGGGTTGGCTGAATCATTCTATAAGAAAAGCATAAAAATGCTAGGGAAGCGTTGGAGTGAATGTATCACCCTTGAAGGAGACTTAGGTTGTTTTTTTTATTATCGGTTCTACATATGGTTTGAAAGCAGAGTAAACTTAAAGCAAAGCACATATTTTTAAACTTACTTTGCTGTAGACTGTTGTAGATTTTTGTTTCACATTGCTGGGAATGCTGTGGGTTTCAACTGGTCCGGCTGCAAGTCCGGGGTGATCGTTTTTTTTTATGTGTGTGGGTGTGTGTGTGTGAAGCACTCGCAGCCGGACCAGCATTCCCCAGCATTTGTAAGCAACAGCATTCGCAGTAATATGAAATAAAAAGCTTCCAGAGCCTACAGCAAAAAGTTTGAAATTATGATTGCTGTAAACCAAAGCAAAGTAAATTGCTGTAGTATTCTTGGCAGCAAAGCAAAGTCAACAGTAACAGTATTAAAATTGCTGCAGCAATTTAAACCCTGGTCTTACGAACTTATTGAGTGATTAGGTACGTATGTAACGTAAACCCTGGTCTTACGAACTTATTGAGTGATTAGGTACGTATGTAACGTGTTTTTTTGTATTTCCTTTTTGTGATTTATAAATTATAAAGAAAAAAATTAAACCTCCTATTAAAGTTGTCAATATGTCTTGTTTTATATCTATAAAATTTTCCGGTTTTATTAAAAAGTTAAAAATCAAAAAGCGGGTTTTTATAAGTTCCTTTTTTTTTTGTATAAACCCTAATGCCAAGACAGAGGACGATCATTCCAACAAATCTACCTATCAAAGTGATTTATATGCAATTTCACAGCAATATCAGCTTATTTATAAATCTTATTAAAAATAAACCGCAAACTTAATTCTAATTCAACGTTTATAACTACCATAAAAAATAATATTACAAAACTTCCAATACATAATTCTATTCAATTAAAAACGTTTGTTTCTATTAAGATACAATAAAAAATTTGCTAAGAATTTGTTCAAAAAACTAAAAATATATCAAATGTATCAATTTCAAAAATAAACAATTAAAAAATATAAAAACAATAATCACGCCTTAAGAATAATTTTCTTACTTTTCTTTCTTATATAAATAAAATAAAAATTTTTATTAAATATGCAACTGTTTTATATATTACGGACTATATTTTTCCAATTTTACAAGTCATCAAAATTGCGTGCAAGTAATTTAATAATAGTAGTAAAAGATTATATTTCTTTATCAAAAATAATTGCTTAATCGACAATACGTGAATATGCTTCATAATAATAAATAAAAGAGGCTTGATGAAACCAAAAAATCCAAAACGTTATATTTAAATAAAAAACAATTTTCAACACAAAATGATACTTTAAAGACTTTTTAAATAAAAAAACTAAAAACGAAATTTCAATTTGCTTGCTCTTACTTTAATTTTTAATTAAAAAAAATTGTGCATAACTTTTTTAATATATAAATATTTACTATGATAAAAAGATAGAACGTTTGAGTAACTAAGCTTCAAGCAGAAAGCTCAAGCTGAAGAATATCGTTTTTTTTTTTGTTTAATTTTTAAACTACAGAAGTTTTTTTTTATTAATTATAAAACAAATGGTTCATTCTATAAAAAGAGTAATTAAGAAATGAAAGTTTTAAAAAAAAGGAATAATTAATAACAAGAATTTAAATTAAAAATAGATTTTAAAACTGCATAAATTTGAGGTGAAATATTTTAATGGATATTTATGATAAATGTATAATATATATCTCTGATGATGATAGAATAATGCTTATGGGGATTTATGTTTTTTTGTTGAATATTATTATTCATAGTAAATTTTTTGAATTATATTTGAAATAAATGATAAAAAGGTTTTATTTTAATATTTAAAAAAAATTATAATAATAATATAATGTAACTTTAAGATGCATGATCACACTTTCTGCAATTATTATTTCAAATCTGAACAAAATTCCTTTTACTAGTATGTTAGTTGTGTTGATGGTAAACCGAAATTTAAAAAAAATAGCGGAAGGGAGCTTTCCATAGTCTCATTTGCAAACTATGGAGAAGCAGAATGATGCCAAAGGAATGGCTTCTAGACACAATTAGACTGGATTAGTTCCAGTCCACAAAACCAGTGAACACAGCTTACCAAGTGCTTTCCTATATTTTGCTAAGTAGACTGAGGACAAAGTAGGAGATTACCAAGCATATGTTTCTAAATATAGATCGACGACAGACCAAATTCTAATAATGAGGCAAATCCTTTAAAAAATCTGGGAAGAAAGCATGGATATAGAGAGCTGTGCAGCAACATAAGAGAAATCGTTTTCCGAAAAAGTTAATTGAAATGACTGTGCCAAATGACGGCTGAAAAGTGTAAGATTTAAGCGAGAATACGTGGTTGTGATTCAATAAACTTCTCTCAAGGATCAGGTCAGCAACAAGGAAATACGATCTCGCCAGTACTTTTTAACATTTTTCTGGAAGCAATAATGAGAAAAGAAGAATTAGCATCTTCAGAAGAAAGATCCAGGTATACTAACTAATAGGGTTTGTCGGTTTTTAAAAACCGGTTTTCAAAACCGGCTTTTAAGAGAAAATTATGGTATTCGAAACCCGGTTTTTTTAAAAAAAAATCGCGGTTTTAATGTAAGAAAAATATACTCAGCAAGTTGTACTTTGCGGCGAAAGATCTGGCAGTTCTATTGCCTATTCGGGGGGCAACTCCATGAGTACACGTGATATGCTGACTAGACATTTATGTTATGACATTTGAGGTGGAAACAGAAAAGGCCGAATCGTATATAATGCAGCGCTGCAAACACAGTTGACCATACCAGCGTATAGAACCTAACAAGCGTACTGAACATTCCTCTCATTTCCTAGTTTTTCTGCACGCTGTCAATTTTTGGATATGATGCAGCAGTTATTTTATGTACTATTATGCACGTATAGAGCCTTATGTTTTTTTTGGTATTTTTGAATTATTATAAATAAAAAAAATGTAAAAACTTCAATTACAAACTGTCTTGTCTTGCTTTTTGCCTGCAGAAATTCGAAACCGGTTTAAACCGGTTTTTTGGAAAAGTTGAAACTCGAAAACCGGTTTTTTAAAAAGTCGGTTTTTGTATAAACCCTACTAACTATAGCCTTGCAGATGACATAGTCATAAGCTTGGCGTAAAAGAAACCATTGTAACTATATTCTAGAAAGCTCAGCAAAGTTCAATCTAAGGTAATTGCCACGAAAACAAAGTACGAAGCATTAAGGTACATTTCTAATGGGGAAGTGAGTTTTCGCTGAGATTCTGCGCAGATTGGTCTTATCCGAACGTAGGGGAAGTTTCGAATTTCGAACTTCGATGTGAAAGGAAGTAAACAGCTGATTTGTGACAGCAAAGTTTACATTATTTATTTATGCAAAATGGATAGCCGAAGACAGAGGTGACGGAGCGTGTGGGGATGGAAGGGAAAGTGCACATTTACCTTCGCTTTGGGTGGGTTCAGCGGCTGAACAGCGCAAGTTCGACCAAATTGGCGAACTGAACTTCTAACCTCAGTTCAGTTCGCTAAAATTTTCACGAATTCAATTTTTTTTATGTGATAGACTAGAGTGTCAGGAAAGGTCCTTTATACTGTGTCGACAATTTATTTTCTATTGAGGATAAACAACCCTAAGTTCGACCAACTAGTCTCGAACTGTAGTTGAACGTAAAAGCTCGCTCAAAAGAGAGTAATCAACTGGATTAGTGGGATGCCATTCCAGTGGGCTTCCGGCTTCTGTCGAAAAAGCAATAATAATTTCAAGCACGAACTGAATATGTTATGTATTGGACTTTAGCCGGTGAAGCCACTTATGTGGATTGAGCTGACTATTATTGATCCTAAGTCCGTAAAGCCGGGACATTAAGCTTTAGTTTAACTCAACTCTCTCTCTGAACTAGCGTAGAGACGACTGGAAGAAGAGAAGAAAAATAACAATAATTTGGTCTGTCCGTATACGCAACAAAGAAAACCTTTTCAATGATAAGGTAGATTCAGTGGTTGGTTTTGGAATTTGGCTACAAATTATGGTTTGGAATGCTTTATATTACACTCATCTTCAGCGGTGAGATCGACATAGATTTGCATATAACGTATAGAACATGGGTGGCCAGCCCAAATGGCATGGCGGGCCACTTTGAAAATGGATTATGATCCCGCGGGCCGGGGTGATATATTGGGTGATTCAAATTTAATTTAATATAGTTTAGGAAGATAATTCCAAATCTGTGCTGCGAAGACAAAGAAAGAACGATGACCATTTAACATGCGGAAACGCTGAATTATTATTTCTGAAAAATTGCGAGAGCTGGACAAACTATATGCGCTATTTTCAGAAGCATTTTTAACATTATTCTCCCCAAACTTACATTAAAAAGTGAGATAGACAAATTATATGTAACCTTTAATATCTACTTTCCGAAAATTTAAATTGGGCGACCCTGATAATATTGGCGCAATGTACAAAATTAGGGTCTATTTTGTTTATACCGCAATTATGCAAAAACTATACATTAGACAAATTTCACCTTTTAGCAGTTTAAAGTATATCATGTCCCAAAAAAACATCCCCTAATACTGAAAATTAACAGAGGTATGAATTTTTAAGGGTTTTTCTAGCTTTTCTCGGTGAAACAAGGTCGGATCGGAAAAGCATTTGTAGCTTTTTCAATTCCTTACAAATGTCCTGTTGAGGGTACAGTGATTGATCCACTACTTATGCGTAAAAAATACTCTTTTTTGTTGCTAATTATTGTTTAAACAATTCCACATGACTAAAATTTGGCTGGTTTTTGGGTATTAGTAATCTATGGGATACCCTAATCTCTAACGACTGGTCGAAGTTGCAGATCACGAACTACTTAGGCCCTCCGTATACGAGGCGGCAGTACGTCCAATGAGAAAATCGAGCAAAAGGCAGCGGCCTTTGAAGGTTTTAAATTTACAGCTACTTGATATTTGAACGGCAAAGAAGGCGTTTATTTTAATTGAACTTAGTATTTTCAAAAAATATCACAGGTCAAAGCTTCCATTGAGCTTTGGTTTGTGTAAAAGCGAGCACGGCAATCAAAGGAAGCGCGGCGTTCATTCGGCGCGCACTTTTCGTTTTAGCAGTAATTAGTAGAGTGATGAAAAATTATATGTATCTTACTGAAGACTCCATTATCCGAGTGATTTGAAATATTCCAGAAGAATTAATATGCATTAAGCACCCGGAAACAAAGAATAAAACACGAAATAATTACATATATGCTACTTTGAGGAATTATTGAAACTCAAAGATATCTGAATTTAGTGTATGCACAAAAACTTCACATCGTCATGAGAATTCATAGTCAATATTTTTCGTATAAACTTCCAAGCCTGAATTACAATCACTTTTTTTGATAATATGATGAATAGTTGTTAACTTTTTAAGACCTCCGAAAACATTATCATTAACAATTGGATTTTATATTAAAAGACTAATACCAACGACATGGGTTGAAAAATATAAAATCCAAAGTTGGCATTTACCTTCTACTTCATTACTATATTTGTTCTTCTTTCTGCCAGGGTACTACCCATCATGAATTTTTAATGTTTATCGTAAGCCAAGAAACAATGGAGCTGGGACCTGTCCCTAATATACCTAATCGTAGGCTTAACCTAGTGGTTAGAATTCATTTGTGCATTATGACCTGCGGAGCTCTTTATATATTTATGTTTCCTTCATTTTATAATAAAAGCTGAGAATTGTTTTCAGTTGAATAAAGAGTATTTTTAATGATGCTTTTCGGTCACAAAGCATCATATTTTCACCTTTTAAAGAAAGTTGTTCAGAAATGATTTATAATTTTTAAATATCTTTATCAAAAATTATCGTATTATTTAAAAGTAAAAAAAAACACTCTTTCAAATTAATAAAATATAATATCAATTTGAATCTATATTATAAATATTAAATATAAAGTAAAGCATAATTGCAACAACTTTATGTCTAATAAATGCAGAAAAAAGGCGATCGTGCTTCTTGTAACAAAATTTTAAAATAAATAAAACTAAAAAAATCTCAATGTTTAAACAAACAATAAAAAAACTTAATTATAGAACTTCTGAGTAATGTTTCATTTTTTTTTTTCATATAAAATAAAATTAAAAAACAAAACAAAAATTAAACAAAAAAAAATATAAATAATTATAAAATTATATCAAAAATATAGTAAAAATGTGTCCAAGGTGACTCACCTCCCTGATCGTCAAGGGCTACCAGGGTACGAATCCCGGCTTCCTTGCTCTGTGATGCGGCACAACAATAATTGGTAAAAGTGTGTCATTTTGTGTCAATTTGAAATTTTGAAATATAATATTAAATGTGAATTATTTTTCTTTCTTATTTTCTTTTGATTTTTGTATTTAAAAACGAGTAATTAAATTTTAAAATTAAAAAATAAACAAATAACAATTAAAAATATAATTTTTATTTTTTTTGTTTATATTGTAATTTTATGTACAAAAATTTTTAAAAACGTTTTGTTTTTGTAAAATTATAAAATTTAAACAAAAATATATATATTTATGTTTTGTAAAAATAAATTTTGGTTGATAAATATAAATTGTTGTTTTTTTATGCTGTATAGAAATATTTACCTAAAAGTATACGGAGTATTAATGAATTATAAAATTTAGTTGTTTCTTTTAATTTTTAATTTGAAAAAGTTGTATGAAATGTTTTAAAGATTTTTTTTTGATTTTGTTAATAAAATTACAATTATATTTGAAAATGTAAAAAAAAAAATCTTTAATACATTTCTAATTTTGTTTCTTTTTTTTCCTATTCTAGCCCTTGACTTTTGTCATAAATAAATGAAAATCCTTTAAAAAAAATTTATAATAAGTACGAAATTAAATTTTTTAAATAAATTATAATAAAACATAAATATAAAAATAAATATAAAATAATTTATTATCAATATTTTCACTTCTCTTAAGTACTTATTATTTATATTTTTGACAATGTTTTTTTTGTTGTCTTCTTTGTTTAGTTTTCATATATATATTTTTAAAAGAGATTTTCTTTTAGAAGTAACATAATAAAAACAAAATAAAATAGTTAATTAAATAAATCATAATTTAATTAAAAATAAAATAAAAATTATAAAAATTGAACTTAGCAAAAATATCTTGAAATGCAGTGGATCAGTGTTTTGTTTTTGTAGCATTTTTAAAAAGAAAATTTTTATCATTTTTTTATCGTTTTATTGATTTTCGTAGATTTTTTATTTATATGTTTTTCTTTAATTTATAGATTACTGGAGATAGTCCTTGCTATGAATACATTTATCCATAACAAATAGATTGTATAAATTCACGGTAAACTTTATTGATATTTTTGCTTCGAAATTATGGAAGACAAATTTTATTTAAAATAAATAATTGACTTCATTTGTATACATATATATATTTTTCTTTTTTGTTATTTAAATTAAATTCTTACAGTAGGATAACATTTATGTCTGAATCAAGAAACGAAAAAAAAACTTGATTCGAGCGCTATTCAAATAATTGGTAATGGAAATTAAATATATATCTACTAAAGAAAAAAAAATGGGTAAGACCGATAGCTTAATTTCAGAACACCTATGTATCGCCTAAGTAATGTATCTTTTACCTGACAGTTTGTCATTATATGAGTATTTTGAAAAATGAGTATGAGTATTTTTCGATTATCCTATCTAACAACTATTTCTATCATTATCAACCTATTTTCGAATATCTCCCAATATCTTTTCAACTCGTTAGCGACCATTTAAAATTTCTTCCATGTTAAGGTCGGTTTACACGCAACGATTTGCTTGTGCAAACTGGCTTGCGCAAGTCAATTCGTACAAGAGAATCGTTGCGTGTGAACGCAACTTTTTGGCTTGCGCAAGCCAAAAAGTTTGCCTTGTGCGAAATATGTAATTATAGAAAATCGGCTTGAGGTTGGTGTTTTGATATGAGCATCTAAACGATGTTCAAGCCTTGACTCCAACCCTCAGCATGCCCTTGGATGAATGGTGGCGTTCGACCACCTGTTCCTCCGACTTTATAATAATCGTGTCAAATTAGCAAAAGGGTACCCACTTTTGTTAAGTACAACCAAATGGCCTTGTCAGGAAAGTGTTCAAAAATACTTATTGATCAAGTGTTTTATGAGCTGTATGCAAATGTTATTATCCAATATTTATTTAACAACTGGTAGCTGGCTAGTTTATTTGCACCAATTATCTTGCGCCAGTTACTTTGCACAAATAAATTGTTGCCTGTTAACCGATTCATTTACACTCAGTTTATTTGCACCAATTGACTTGGCCCAGCCAGCTAGAACAAGCAAATCGTTGCGTGTAAACCGACATTTAGAGCAAATTTACACAACCGTTGAAAATTTTAAATCTTCATAACTCATTCCTGTTGCCAAAAATGTCAGCGTAGCCGATGTTCATGGGAAGTAATTGCACGTCTCGTAACAGTGTCTATTCTTGAAGTCGTTGGTTTAATTAAATTTAGCAAATGGTCGTATGTGGTTCCATCCTTACGCAAATAACTGCGAAAATAGTCAGGCTCACTGCGTAATTCAGCTAGTGAATTGGTATGAGAAACCAAATCTCTCGGAACCATGGTTTACACCATTTATTTTTCGCCTTTAATTTATCTTTTATTATGAAAACTGCAGCGTTCGTCAAAAATTTTCCATTTTCAAAACAAACGCTATACTTCGTCACTTAATAATTTTTTAAGCCAAACTTAACGTGTGATCCGATTCATTTTCACTCATTTTATGTGCCAGATTGACTTGCGCCAGTCACTATACACAAACAGATCGCTGCGTGTAAACCGACCTTTATAACCAGGAAAGTCGACATATTGATTTTCTACATGGATTTTGAATTGTAAGAAAAAATTGCAAAACTTATGTAAAACGCCTCGTTTTTATTTCATGTTTTTAATTGACAAAGTAATCAAGTGCCTTTGGTAAATGACATCAGCACTTATTCCGTTTTGCGTAATTGTAAAGATTTTAGTGTGATTAATATTATTCGTTCACGATTTAATCTCACATCAAACTTTCAATCCTACTGAAGAAAATCGACACATAGTGCTTCGAAATTGTACAAAGGGCACGCCGTGGTACCAGGGTGGGTTTTTTTAGCTCCCTTTAGGTGATATAAAGATGTTAGAAACTACATATATCAGCCAACAGATACTTTAATGAATAACTATTTTGGAGTACCTTTTGAATTTTAGTATATTGACTGTTATTACAATAATTTTTTTTATCTTGATTTTTGATTCCAACACTTTTATTATATTGATTTTTGAGCACACGAATTTTATTATATTATTGCGATTACATTGAACTTTGCTCGTGGGGAGTTAGAGTAAGGAAAGTTAACAGTTGTAATTATATGGTGTAGTGAATTAAAGTTTTTGTGGTGTATACTAATTGAGTTTTGACTAACGAAAGCAGGTACATGTGTGTGTTGGATGTTCAAAGATCAGGCAGTACATTTGTCCCTTACACTAGGGTAAATTGTACTGAGACCTTAATTTTTTTAAATATCCCGGTTCAAAAATAATATCCTACTGGTATATGAGCGTATATCTAGATAAATGAAACGAGGTGAAATAATTGTAAATACAAAGTAGAGAGACATGGCTTGTATTTGCCATTTGGGCAGTTGGCTTTAAGAGAATGCGGTTTTCTGTCATTAAATACGGAAAAGGGAAAATATATCTCAAAGCGATTGATTATCTAAATAAGTACATATCATAAAACGTTATGATAGGAAAATATGTTGCTGAAATTGTACATCCAATGACAAGTCTAATTAAAATTATTTAATGCAATTTTAATTAAAAATAAAATAAATTGCAGTCGTGCGTTAAAATTCTCTACACTGCACAAGATTTATTCGATTGAACATATCGTTGGTTTACAAGCAGAATTCACTAAGTACAATTTTTCAAGTTTTCAGTTTTTTATACTAAAGTAAGTCTTATAATGCCAACTTTATACTGGCAATACCTTATAGCCCGCACACTAATATTGTTAAGGTTTTTAGGGGGTTAGTTTCGGATTTACCTTGTCCATAATGACACAAAACTACCAAATCATTTCTGCCAAAACTCACTAATTCGTTGCGTTTTTTTATTTTAATCTAAAAATCCAGTATTAGAATTAAATAATTATATCAATTCTTTTGTAAACTAAACTAGGAAATCTAAAAAACAATGTATACTGAGCCGATTACTATTATATGCCATTACAAAATTTTCAGAGACACAAACATCTTAAATATCGATTTACTAAAAACTATGGTTTTTGACTTAGTGAGTTCTGCTTTTAAACCCACGATATATCCTTTTCGAATAACGATTTTTTGCAACAAAAGCATTGTACGAAAAAAAATGGGAAAATTTCGTTAGAACAACATAAAAAATTGCAAAGAGCTATTATCAAAGGTGAACTGAACAAAGAGCCTTGGAAAATCAATTCCCCATAGTCATGCCATTTTTATTCTGTCACATTGTAGTGCATCCGGCATAACAGGCTTTTCTATACTCAACACATCACATGGGGAATATTGATAGTTCAATATCACACATCCCACACTCTGTTGAATCCCTTTCTGAAACCACCAGTGAACGTTATTGTTGTTAAGCGTAAAGGTATCCTTTTTCCCCACGTTAAATTAAACATAAAATCCCAGAAATTTATGAAAATATAAAGTTTTGCAAAAAATCAACAATGGCATCTTCCGCTTTAATAACATCCAATTATTTTCGTAATTATTTTACAGATAATGAAACCAAGCAAGTGCCGATGGGAGGCTCATCTTTGTTAGACTTAATTATGGCATGCTAAAAGCTTTTCAAAGTTCCACAATAATTACATGAAAATTTTATGATGGAGTGCTTAGTTTTGCGAGCTAAAAAAATATTTTTTTAATGAAGTAAAAGTCATTCCATAGATCATCTTAAGGGATCAAGTGACATGTAAAAATTTGAAACGACCCCATACATAATATGTTCTGAGGGCTGAAATATTGAGAGTTGTTGTTGCTAAAGGTTTCACAAAACAATATTTTGGGGAAGTTATTAAATTAAAAATGTTGGGCCAACTTTTAGAATTAGAAAATGTTACTTATTAATAATAAATTGTGGGAAATACAACACATTGTTAATCAATTGAATGAGCCATTGCCAAAAGATAATGAGTGAAAAACTCGTACCGTGAAATTGAAAATAGTGATTTTATTTTGAATTTATGAACCATTTCAAGCTGGCTCAACCAAATTAATTTCTCTGTTCAGTTCATGGAACATATCGATTTTTTCGAGCTCACTGCTTGAAAAGACTATAATAAAAGAAAAGTGCCGTGCCGAAAGTAAAAGGACCGATTTTATCTCTACTATCAATTAAGAATAACTGGATTGTTCTGATGAAAAAACAGTTGATAGTATTTTTTTCAATCAAGATGAGGATATCCGTAATATAAAAGAAAGAAAAATTGATTATAAAACAAGTGGATCTTTGTTTTACGCCACTCGAAACTAAATACTCTTTTACACAGTTTTAATTAATTTTCGAACTATTCCTGGTAAATTTGATATAGTATTTCAAACAAAAATGGTTATATTCAGAGGAAAAAACTAAGCAACATAAAAATCCAATTTATAGACTTAAGGGGTTAATTTTATGTTTTATTGACAAGAAAAACGAGCGTGGCATTGAGAGTTCTCTTAAAGTCGCGTTTTCTATGTGTAGTGACTAGGGTGACCGTAAGAAATCGATGTCGGAATTTTATCAACGGGAACCCCACAAAATGATCAGCCTTTGCAGATTTTTAGATAGCCAAAATTTTAGCACGATTGGAGCATGTTAAACCGTGCCGCTACTCGCTCAAAGTTGGCAAAATCTCCATTTTTTTGCTGAACGGCGGAGTTTCAGAGTCATATCTCCAGAACAGTCCATTCTACACCCACGCATAATGTCTTAAATTAAAGGTAATTTTGTTCTGCATAATTTATGTTTATACATATTTATCGTTACTTGTCGTCAAAAGGAGCTATAACAGCCTTTGTCGCCAAAAACGTGATCTGGTACCTCTAGGAACAAACTTCGAGTATTATGAAAACTACGCCGTAGGTTACATAATTTTTCTCGGGATTCACATTGTTTCAGTTGCAAAAAAACGTTGACTATAAAGAGCTATTACAGTTGGTTATGGTGTTTGTTGGAGCACTCGACGGTAATGAATTTGGATTTAGAACACCAGGTGCCATTCATCACGCTAGGTGGATGGCTAAGGCCATTTACTGTCTGAAAATATTCCTTTTCCGCGGTCAATTCAAGATGAGTAACGAGGACCAGATTTCTTTGGGTGCTATTTGTATTTTTCTCGTCAAAGTTACTGCAAAGCTTGGTTCAATCAGAGTTCATCTGGCTCCCAAACAAGACCTTGATCTTTTGCAAAGTTTTTTTGACTACCAAGAGACTGACAAGGATAACTCTGAGTAAGCTCTAGCAAAATTTTCTAACCGTTTATGGTATTTGAATGCCGAATTGGTAGCTCTTGCGTTCTTTGATCCAATGAAGAAAAATCAGAAATGGCAAACAAACTGCATGAGAGCTCCGAGATTGAGTCACAACTTTCTAGAGTTATGAATCGAAAGCTTCAAAAACAACAATTGAAACAACTAGTTGAAGCAGGATTGTCCAATTTAATTACTAAGGAGACAACGAATTTCTTTGAGCGTTTTCATATCAACACAGATTTTCTCAAAGATCCTCCCAGTGCCTGGCCGGAAAATGCTCATTCCAAAGAAGGATACAGGATCGTCCAATCATTGAAGGTTGTAAATGATATGGCCGAACGAGCAGTCAAATTAATAACTGATTTCAATAATCTTCTGACCAAAGATGAGGATCAAAAGCAATATGTCCTTCCACTAGTCAGCAGGTGCCGACAGCTGTATCCTGATGTCTCCAAATCCACTTTAAGCAAAGCTCTAGAATAGATCATTATATGTAATATTTAACTTCTTAGAGAACCTATTTTTTTACTTTCCTCAATAAATTATGTACTTACTTAAATATAAGGGTTTTTTTTAAATAAACATTAAAGACTAAAATAAAGATTAGTCATCATCACTTATCAAAAATAATATTCGAAGTTTGTTCCTAGAGGTACACGTTTTTGGTGACAAAGGCTGTTATAGCTCCTTTTGGCGACAAGTAACGGTAAATATGTATAAACATAAATTATGCAGAACCAAATTACCTTTAATTTAAGACATTATGCGTGGGTGTAGAATGGACTGTTCTGGAGATATGACTCTGAAACTCCGCCGTTCAGCAAAAAAATGAAGATTTTGCCAACTTTGAGCGAGTAGCGGCACGGTTTAACGTGCTCCAATCGTGCTAAAATTTTGGCTATCTAAAAATCTGCAAAGGCTGATCATTTTGTGGGGTTCCCGTTGGCAAAATTCGCTAAAAAAAATTCTCCCTTATCACTACGGTCACCCTAGTAGTGACAGTGGTATAAGCCACTAACTAAAGTAGATAATGTAATAAACCACGTGTGTATGCCATCAAAGAACATATTCTCAATCAGTAAGCAAGTGTGATTGGACGTTATAGGGAGTGTGGTTTAACCCCTTTAATATGACAAGCTCGGGTCTTATCTATGCTGCAACCCGGTGTGCTTCGCTGCACCCATAAGCCAATAATATGGCGTGCGCCAAAACAATTGGGATCCCAAAATTGTTTTTTCTATGGGCAGCGAGAGTCACAAATCCCACCACAAAAGTACACTCGAAAAGAAAAGCGTCATTCCGTTCCATTAAAAACCAACTCACCCGCTCATTTATATACCCAAACAAAATTCAACGGTTTCACTGCCACTCTTACCGTGGTTAGATGTTATGGGGGAGTGTTGTTGCCCGTAAACGAATTTCGACGGGGAAATTACAATGAACGTGCGCTTGTATTTTATCCATAAACGAAATGTTAATGGGAATTGTCATTTCCCCGCTTGAGTTTAAATGTGCGCACTATAGCTTCCGTTTATTCTGTTGAGGTGATAAGCGGAGGTGATGCAGTAAGAGACATTAAAAACGTTGTTTTTGATTTTGTTGTATTTTTGATTGCAAATAATAAAATGTTCGGCTATCGATTGCGACGTCATTTCCAACGTCCAAAAGTTAATTTGAAAATGTTTGAACAGAGGCATCTTGTAACAAATGGACGCCCATATTTTTGTAGCGTGTTTTTTTTTCGAAATTTTCTATAGATATGATGCTTTCAAGCATGAGTTAAGCTGATTTGCAGGCGTTGGCCGAGGTATAACAGGCAAAGTTGAGCGAATCCCCGACAAGTAGTGTCAGAGTGCCGGTTGGTTTTTTTTATAGGGCATAGTTCATTTATCCCAAATTAAAATTTTGCACGTTTTATGGACTGTGTCAATACGGGAGTTTTTGCTGATGGTACATGTAGGAGTTTCCATATGGTTCAAATGCAATAGGTATGGGAGCTAGGGTGCAGAATGCACTGTACGACCTCCATCAAGTAGCGTTGATGCAATTCCCGATGATGTCACTGCAAGTGCAATCTCATTCTGTGGCATGATTTTCCTAGGATTAGCAACTAATTGTCTTTTGTCTTATTTGACTTTCCACGAAAAGTTTTAGCTGATTTACGTAGAATTGCTGTTCTCGCACCAAGTCTCTGTCTTGCACAGCATTTCTGCCTCGTGTCGATTTTGAACTTTGTAGTTGATTGATTTTCTAAGTGTTCAATCAACTGCGTATGCGTATGACGCACTTCACACTATAAGTTGAGACTGTTAATACGTTCAATAGGCAACGTTTGGCAACATTGGGCATACTTTTTAAATATTTAACAGCATGATAAAACAATAATTTTTCCGTAAGAAATATGATATAAAATATATGTTCCATGCAAAATTATTCTATGTTTGAAAAAACAAGCACCTTGAAACCTAGAAAATTTCCTGGTACCACAGCTCAAAAAGTGAAATGAACATCCGATTATTGAATTTATTGTTTTTTTTTGCTTCGAGGCCTTTTATTTAAGGAATAGACTGCTTAAATCGGGCACATACAGCCGAAATTACTTTAATCCAAGTTCAGTGAACCACGTCTTTCGTGAAAAATCTGCTTTTTATAACAAAATCGTACGGAAACTACCCGTAAATCACCTCCTGTTGATCTGAAACTTTGCGAATCGATTTTTTTGAGAAAAACTTTTCTTTAGCGGTAACTTGAAGAGTACCTCCCATACAAAAGTTTAGGATTTTGCCATATCGATACACTAGCTACCCGAAGAGTTCGAGATAGAGCAAGATAAACGGCATAGGAATACTCGCCATACCTGAAACTCCCATATACAAAATTTCTTGCCAATCGGATGAGCGGTTTTGGAGTCTATAAAACATTTACACACAGTCAGACAAACTTAGCTGGCCAGTGGCGGCTAAACAAGCGAAGTGCTACTATGCTACTTTCTGGAGTTCGATTTCCTTCAATAAAGTCTAATATCAGCTTCCAGTTCAATGAACAATCGCAGATGACCTTTACCGAAAACGCTAATACTTAAATAACATGACAATTACCTTGCAAGATAGAATACTTTAATATGAAGTTGGCAAGGGTGTGGTACATAACAAAAAGTGATTCCGAAGCAAAATCTCCATCATTTAAAAATATTGCTTTATATTTGATCTTGCATGAGAGTAATTCATTGTAGAAAGCGAATAACAATATCCTAAATTTTAATGTCAACAACTTTCTGCATTAGGCAAAATAATTTTATTAATAATTCCCAAACTATCCTTACCATTTTTCTTCAACTAAACTTATTGGTACCCATAAAATAATCCAAAATATTCTTTTAATTATGCCTAAAAATATCCCCATTAAAAACATTTATATTATAATAAAATCAAAATATTTCTTAGTCTATTATAAATTTACAACAAATTTTTCAATTATTCAAATGTATACAATTAATACAAATGGTATTATATTCTAATTAACTTCAATAAAACGACAAAAACTGACAAGTAATAGCAAAAAAGTTAATAAAACTAAAAATAAAATACTCAAAATAAAAATAACAACAAAAAACATTAAATATAAATACTCATCTTATTAAAAAGACACTGCCACATTGCGGACACAAAATTTTTTATACGAAATATGAAATATATATTATTTTACTTTCTCTCGTAAAAAATGATATATTAACATTGACTGTATATAAATCTTAACAAAAACAATAATTATAAAATAGATAAATAAATATAAAAATTAAATTAATAAAAAAAACAAAATAATATATGTGAAAGGAAGACAAGAAAAGGATTGTTGAGGGGTTTTACACACAATCAGAATTTTATACAGAAACAGACTTATAGTAAAATGAAAAATAATGATTTCTTTTAGTTTTTTCTTTAGTTTTTAAAGTTCAGGAATTTTACAGGAGTTTAGTGAAATAAATATAAACAAATAGTAAAACTAAAATATTTACACATTCACATAAAAAGCACACAAATACATTTTTAAATAAAAGATAAATTATAATTTCTACACATATATAATTTTTTTTCTGCCTGTATTTAATGAAGTTATTTTATTTGATTTCTCAGTTTTTTATTGTGGTATGGTGAATTTTATAGAAAACAATTATGTAATTTTTTTTACATAACATAAAACATTTATGCTGCCAACAATTGTTTTTAGAGAAACATTAACAGCGGATTTATGATAATGGCAAAATAAATTTAAAAATGAAAGGAGTAGTTTAAAAAATTCAAATATATTAAGCTCCCTATTTCTCTTGCATTGATTGAGCATCATTCGTGTTATTGCAGAAACACACAACCAAATTCGAAACAAATCTCTCTTGCTGCACACACTACATCCTAAAATGTTTATTGTATCACATAACAAAAATGCTTTTTATAGCAGACACCTTGGCCCACAGGTCAAAGTGATCTGCTATCAAGGCTTGGTCAGACCGTTTTTGACCTATGACTGTCCAGTATGGCTCAAAACATGGTACAATAATACCATAATACCATGGTTCAAAATATCTCCTTCATATCTACAGTACACAGCCAGAAGTGCTTAAGTGGAAAATATGTGTTTCGAGAAAATCGCCCTCAAAGATTTTTTTAGATACAGAATTGTTCACAAAAGGCATTTTACCTGTCGGATAACTCAGCAACCACAGCTCAGTTTAAGACAAGAATTATAACAATGATTAAGAATATAATACTGAATACAAAAATGCAATAAACTCAAAATCGTCAAAATTGCACTTAAGACACTTCTGGCTGTGTACTGTAGATATGTGGAAAAGCTTCGAGTTTTTGAAAGACAATGCCTAAAGCTAGTGACAGAATTACGCGCAATGGCGGTGCGGACATTGGCTTCGCGGTGTGTGCGGATTTTTCACTGACACAAAGTCGCGGTGCTGGTGTCGCGTTCCGACTTTGACACAACCTAAAAATCAAAGTAACAAGTGGGCGTAATACGAAATAAACTGAAAAAGCTGTATGATTTGCGTATTAATTTTCTATCCTTCAGGACTTTTATTTGTTCTAGGTACTAATTTCATCACCACAATTTCGAAATAATTCTGAAATTCAACAAATTTCTTATCCCCATCACCAGCACACGATTCAAAACATAAACAAAATGCCCAACAAAACACGACTCAAAACACAACACACCAACAACTTTTTTACACTGGACCGCGCGGCAACGCGCAAGAAGTAGAAAGTAAAGCATTTTACGCGGTGTGTGCGTAGCGCTCAAGCCACATTTCGTTAGTTCGCATCACGGTCGTATAGACAGGTCTGCGAACTCGTTGCTAAGTTCCACGCCAACTGCATTCTATATGATAAAGCATTTGTTAATATTGTAGGACCGACAACTTCAAAATAAAGTTGATTCGAAACCACGCTGGTAAAGCGATGGAGAGCTTATGATTCTTAAGGATTAGATACGATATAGTTCTAGCCTTTACGATAGTAATAGACATAGGCTAAGCAAGTTAGGTTAACGGTGCGGACTTGTTGTTCTCTCAAACTCGGGTCCATGGAAGACCCTCGCCTGGACGGGAGCCACCAGAGGCAGCCCTTCGCTGTCCCCGTCAAGATAGTCTCTTTTAGCATTACGATAGCTTAAGATCTGTGTTCTATTAGGGGAGTAGTGCGGGCTTCCACGAACTCTTGATGTTAGATAAGATAGTGAGTAACTTAGAGCGCCTGCTGAGAGCCAGTAAGTTAGATAGGATAGAATAAGTAGCTTAAAGCATTAGTTACATTTATACTAGGTTAGATGTAAGATATGCAAATACAAATGCTTATAAAAAGGTTTATTGTATGATCCTGGCACGAGAATTCCCAAGTTATACAGAGCCTTCGGAAGTATGTAATTTATAAAAAAATCTCTTTAATAAAAAATAAATAAAAAACAAAAAATTTATAATGGCGGATGCATTTTGACAATTTGTTCTGAATCCATTGAAAATCGGTTTCGGGGAGTTTTTAAGGTCACAAATGACGAATTTGTGGTAAAAATTAAAAAAACACCAAAATGGGAATTAATGAATCTGTTGTGAAATTTACAAAATTTAAAATGGCGCTGGCATTATGGTATGCATAATTAATCAGTACACCAGACCACACCATTTTGTAAAAAGTAAAATCCTAAAATGACTGACTAAAAGGAATACAATAATGATCAGGTTAGTTAGATTTTTGATGTTTGGATGCACCCAATTTAAGGTTTGTTGAGCCAATTGAGTTAGAAGAAGAAGAAGTGCCACACTTGTCCATGAACGAAAACCAGCTCCAATTGGCGCAACGAGCTAGATATGAATGCTGGTCCAAGACAAATATTTACGATGGTAACCAAATCAATTTAAACTTATATATCTGGTGGTGACGAAAGATAGAGAATATTCTTTACTGGTAGCGCCGGTGTAAAAAAAAACGTTCCTATTGAGCTTATTGCGAAATCAAATCAAAAGATGCTATGTAAATGACGCTCATAGCATGTTAAAGTTGCCTGTATAGAAGGATGGTCGTATGACAGGAATGTCTCCACTAACAGGAAATTTCGTGCGGACAATGAGGCAACAATAGAGGCAGGTGGAGTTTCTGATTATCTATGCTATACTATACTAAATTTCTATGGTGTCATACCAGATGCTTCGACTTCCTTCTTAGACAACTCAAAAACAACGATGACGAGTTCTTTGGAGGAGTCTATGTATTATTGCTTGGAGATCTCTTCCAACTGCCTCCAATTAAACGATTTGGGAAACCTATATCACTGCGAATTGGCGAACTGACATCTGTACTTATGGGAAGAGTTCTTCAAGATGCAGTTGGTCAGTTCGCTATCGATAAGGCGTTAATAATATACCCAACCAACCAAGAGGTTAACAATCAAAACAAAGCAGTTCTTAATTCGTTCCCAAATAAAAGTGCTTGTATAAACAAAATCAAAGCCTGGGACCAGCTGGTAGATGCCTCACGAAATATAGGCAGCGTTAATATAACCGATACAATAATATACCAGTAGATATTATCAAGACAGGTGCTTTACCACAAGAACTTGAATTATTCATAGGAGCCGAAGTTATGTTATACCGGAGACACACTTGTGGTATAGTAATTACAATATGAGCAATATTGCAATATACTTCAGGTGTGTCTCTATATACTGAGAAAAAATCTCGGTATACACTCAGTATACTCAACATTGAAACTCAATATCCCAATTGAGAAAAACTTCGTGGTATAGCTCAGTATACCCTAGATTTAAACCGAAGAATAGTCTGGGCATAACCCAAAATGATAATTTCGAACAGAATTTTAATTCTTCAATTTTGGCAGCACTACCTATCAAAGATTTTTATGTCAGTTGAAGGAGTTAAGTTGTTTATCCTTTTCTATTTCACTTTTATTTTTAATATAAATTAATAATAATTTCACAATATTTCTATTCATATTTAACTTCAATTTAACTGCAGCACAATAATTTTTTTCGATTTGCAAATCTGACAGATAAATGACAACCAAATAACTCAGTATACTAATGCAAGTGTGTCTTCACATTTTTATATTGCAATATGGCAATATTGCAATATCCCGATCTCAATTGCTATACCACAAGTCTGTCTCCGGTATTACGTGCTAACTTTGACGTCTCGAAAGGGTTGGCGAACGGCGCTATCGGCTACATCACAGAGATTGTATGGCCTCAGTTTCGGCGAACGCAAATGTAAGAAACAGACTGGCCATATGTTCAAATTTATTTTGAAAGGGACGGTGACGGCAAAGTTTAATTATGGAACGGTCGAGAGAAGGTGTTGTTTTGTCATGGGCTTCCACTGTCCATAAAATGCAGAGTAGTACTATTGGCCATGCTATAGTGTATTTGAGCTCCAAACTGTTTGTGGAAGGTCAAGCGTATGTAGCATTGCGTCGGGTGAGGGATTTGGAAGGGCTATGTATTGAGGAGCTTGATTGTCAGAAATTAATAGGTAAGAAACCGTGCAACAAATGAGTTGGAATCGTGCAATAGTAGTCGTGCCCCATGTTTTTATTTTAGTATGTCAAATGTCCCAGAAAATTACTTAATCCGTTGACGCAGCGACACAAAGTGCCCCTTGGCATACGACATGCAAAAACAGAACGTCTACTATTGTACGATTTCACACCAGACGTCAAAATCTCAAGAAGGTCCAATTTGTGTTGTAATTATTTTCTAGTTTTTGGTACATTTATTTCAACCATTTACATTAACCAGTTAACTACCGTTGCCCTTTAGCTAATGTATTAGGAATATCTTCATCTCAACTCTCAAAATATCAGATCCTTTGGGCATGTTCGACAATCAAATTTATGTACCATTTCTTCAGATCTCCTTAAGCCTTTTAATTGAATGAAATGCGAATTATTAAGTCATTACAGAGAACATTAACATTACAGTTAAGCTTTTAATAACATATTTTCTGTATAATAAAGATATTATTGCCTTCATACAAAATAATCCTAACAGCAGGCGAAACGTTTTGTTATACACGCCTCATTACTCCTTGCCATTTTCTGACAAAAATCTAGCTCCCTCTTACTTTTGGATTTCTGTAAAAGAACTACTTTATTTTTATAAATAGCATAATAAGTTGAAAAAGAAATTATTGAAGCTAAATGAGTTAATGAGTTGCAATTTTAATATTAACAGCAATCAATAGACATGAAACACTTTTACTTTGGGCCTCAATTCAAAGTTTTTTCTTTTACAATTCAGTTTCCCTAGCGATCATAAAACATTAAACTTGATGAAATTACAATTTCCTTATATATATAAACGTTTATGTTTCTAATATAAAAACAATCAACAGGATACTCAAGGGATCGGAATTTAATCAAAGGGCAAAACCTATTTCAATTTATCTATCACCTGAGGGGAATGTTTTCTATATAACTTTCACAAATCAACAACTTAATTTCGTTTCAATTTAAAAAATAAACTAATTTAGCAAAATATAACCTTTAATTACATTTGTACTTCTAATCATTACAGGATAGGACATAAAGTCCAGAATGTAACCTCCATATATACACCTGTATGTAGTCTCACGAGTATAGTATTACATGAAAGGAATTTATCCTCTACATCATCCAAAGGCATTCATCACAATCTCGACAGCAAAAAGTCAGTCTTCTGTGAAAGAACATGAAATGCGGATAAATGGCTGTACGCTCGTTTTCCTCAAAAGACAGGACGATTTGTACGTGAAGGTTAGATCCTTTAATGGGGGCGTTGGTTTTCGGAATCTAGATAATGTATGACTGCAAGAAAAGGAGCAGCAAATCCTCAAGCTTAATAGTTATAACATGCATATGATAAGCTTTATTAAAATTTTATGTAAATTAAAGTAGCTAAGGAATATTGCAATAAAAATAAGCTTTCATCTTGGGTGTATAATCTTGAAAATACAGGTGGAAAGGGTTTAGACACTAAAACCAAAAACTATATCGTGAAAACGGTCTTGAAATTTTTATTTAAATTTACTCCTGCAATTGAAGTTTCGCAAAGGATAATAAAGGTAATAAATTAATGGGGTGTCGGCAGAAACAAAAACTTGACTAAACTTTACTACTTCAGAAATAGCTTTAAGACCCTTCAAACGATGTTGATGACAGTTATAAAGGTACAGACAGGTGATATATTGCAAGCACATTTATCGAGCTTCGGGTAAAATTGCTGTCCAAGTAAATTAATTATTAAAGCAACAAAAGACTATTATTTGAAATTGTTTATTGTGGTGGTGTTTGATCGTCCTTTTTGGTTTTATTGCAAATAAAGTTTGGATATTAATATTTTGAAGTGGTGATTGAACAGTGTTGTCTTTTGTGGAATTGAATTCACTAGAATTATTATCACCTTATTATTTTACAGAATTTTGTTATTCTTACTAGTACTCTCAATCTCAGATAGATTTAAGACCACACTCATATTTCGAAGAAGAGGGAAATTTTCATAGGATTTCCTCGTAAGATACCAAAATAAGAAAAGCATGAAAATGATTATTTTGCTCTTTAGTTATCAGTTTATCAGTTTTCCATGGAATTGATTCAACCATATTTTGGAATGATGTCAAAGGAACTCTTCGATCTTCCATGTTCGCAGGTTGTCTTTTGGTCACTTATTGCTTCAACACTTTCCAAACATTAAAGTCGAGACTGCACGCTGGCCAAGGCAGAAGATTCACATTATTCTGCTCCAACGAGTTCAATGTTCTTCGAGCAGTATGAGGACTAGCATTATCCTATTTGAACATTGCTCCTCGTAACGGCATTTCCTTATCCATGAATGGAATCGAGTTTCTCTAGACCTAGACGATTTCGATATAAGAGTGTTGGTCGACTGATCCATGTACAATTTCTAAATTTCCAGGATATGCCTCCCCAAACCATGAACTTACCATCTTGACTAAATGCTATTAAAAAAATATCAATATTTTAATAATAGAATCAGCATTAGTGCCTCTTACCATCTTGACCCTGACTTTTAGATTGTACCGTGTAGACATGGTGTTCTTCCGACGCGAGCCTGCAAACTTTTACCACCCCATTTGGGAAAGGTTGAAAACAACGTTTATCCTAGAAGAGCACTCTTCTCCAGTTAGTAGAAAACCAGTTTCGGTGGAATCTGCACCACATCATCCTTGCTAGTGGCTTTTTACGAGAAGAGCGGCCCTTCTTCGCAAAACAAGGACCGAATGTACCCAGCGCTAATTAGAACTCCAATCTTCTCCTGAAGTTGAAATGATAATTCAGAGCTGCTGCTTGCTTTGGCGTTAATTTTCTGGGAGCACCACTGCGTTCCAGATGCTGTTTCCCTGAATCTTTCAAAGGCTTGGTGGACACGAGTTTTGTTAATTGCCACTGTCGTTTCATAGGGCATTCCCACAGTGGAATGAAGTGAGTCACTTCTCTACCTGTTGCTTTTTAATTCGGTTATTACGAAAAATTCGATTCTATTAAGCCGAAAATAAATTGGGAATGAATGTTCTATCTGATTTGTTCAAATGTGACCTACTGAATTTTTGAGTTTATGTATTTTCGACCAAAAACAAGAGAGTTATAGTCGAGCGTCAATGTAAATTTTAAGACATTTCGAGCTATTCGCGCGGAAATCTGGATATATCAATTATAGCTCATTATCTCCCAAACGAAGCAATTTTCGAAAAAAAAAAACATGTAAAGACGTTTTCTGTGAAGCTTTTTACGCTCTACAAGTTGTTCCTATACATTAGATCGAAATTTTCAACCACTTCCACGTTATTGATGGAATATAAATTTTCCGAGTTTTCCCGAGAATTTTCCCCACTTTCCCTACCTGTTCGCGTGGAGAACAATTTTTATTCTTAACGTACTCTTCAAAAACTGCTCGTGTGCCAAAAATCACTTTTATTGGTTTTAGTGTCAGGCTATGGTAAACATTTTTACTACAGCGCCTGGACTAAATGCCTAGATCTACAAATTGATCGACATGGTCTAATGCCTTGTCGTTAAGATGCGGGATAAGGTAATTCCATGAAAGTAGTTGTAATTTGTTGGTGGTACCCAAGTATTGCAACGCGTTAAGCTTTGTTTGAAAGATAGTTCCGTCGTTCGCGCACCTTATGACATTATAAATTTTGGGGTCATTGGCGTAAAATAGATGCGGAATATTCTCTAGTTCATCCCACAAATCTGGAATAAATATCTTGAATAACAAAGGGCCTAGATGACCCCAAAGTTGCTGAAAGTTGTTATTCGACTGAAACGCCACTTTCTTGAACTCAAATGACTTGTCACGAAACACGGAACCGACTGTCAGAACAGGGGCATTATTAGTTGGATAATTAAAATTATTTAATGTTTGCGTACAGTTGAATGGTTGACATAAAATTTTACGAAAAATCAAATTTCTCTAAAGCATACTTTTCTTATAACGAACATATCTTTGACTGCTATAAGAACACCTCCCCCCTTGAGAGACCGGTGGCGTTGTAGTCTCCATCACATCTATGCAGTCTAAGATTTCCTCATTTAAAAATTTATCGTATAACCATGTTTCTACGATTACAAGGACATTAAATAATACAGTCTATGCATTGAATGACACCTACACGACATGTGTTTCAAAGAATCTTTTTCTAAACATCAGCAGAGAATATTTGAATAATCTAAAAAGAATTAATCACACACAATAAATCGAGAAATCAAATAAAGTAAGTATAACATATTTTCTTTTCTCCATATTATATTAATCCTTAATTCTTGCATGAGATGAGCGAGTTTCTTTTGAAACTAAACATAATTCAAATATTATTAATTTTTCTTTAATTTAATTTATCTGTTTAAAAAACCTGACATATATATAAATATAATATTAACAGCTCGTGCCATAGAAAGTGCACAGAACATGCAAGAACTAATAATAGTATTTAGTGTGATTATAGGTATTTATATATTATCATATAAGTATAAATAATTTTTTTTTACAATCATGCAAACATATATAGCGCGCTCTAAGATTGTCCTAATATGAATTTATCAGCAATATTTTTTTTTTCGTATTTTATAAATTAATATTATTTAATAATAAAACAACCAATACACATATCGAGGAATTTTGGGATATATTACAAAATTATTTTTTAAAATTTATTTTACTTTCGTTTTTGTTAAAAATGGGATAAAGAAAATTTTGATTAAAAAAATTAAATTTAAATATCGGGTTACTTATCATTTACGGGGGGAACAAAATTATAAAAGAAAAATATACATAATATACATCACCTTTTTTTAAATTTTTTTAGCAAATAAATATATTTTAATAATTATAATTAAAAGCAAAATAAATATAAAATTAAAAAATTTTTTTTTTTTTAAATAATAAATTGATTAAATATTATTGTAAAATTAATTTTTTAAATATTTTTCTTTTTTTTTGCTACACAGCGTCACACTGTCCACAGCAACATCAGTTTTTTCGTTACAAATAAAATACAAAACAAAACAACAAAAACTTATATTTTTGTTATTTCAAAAATTAATACAACAAAAATATCCACTTATATTTATAATTGTTATACAAAATACTTTTTTTATATAATTTTTGTTTTTAATAATTTTTTTATAACCCTGAATTTAATCAGAAGTTTATTATGATTTTTACTTTCACTTTTTATGCATTTTTTAAAACAACAATAAGGCCAGGAAATAACCTTCAACCCTATATATTTATTGTCTATTGTATATTTCTCTTTTTTTTATATTAAATGGTCGATATAAACGATTTTTTGATAATTCAATTCATAAAATATTTTGCCTACATTATATAAAAATTAATCTGAAACTCACCTCCTCACAGAGAGCAAGCATCCGGCGGGTACTGTCCAGTGACTAGAACATACCAGAAATTGATTTTGTTAATTTTATTTGTAATAAATTGTTTTATTTTTAATGATTTTATATATGTTACAGGTTATGTTCACAATATGAGGTGGTATTCTCATTGGCGAGTGACGTGACTACGAGGGACGTGGGGGAAATAAACTGTTGACGCCTTCACACGTATCGAGAAAAATGTCACTTCACACGCCACATTGCGACAATTAAATACGAATTTAATCGATTTGCTTGCCAGAAATCTGTTAGATTAACAATGAGAATACTAATTTAAGTCCGAAGTGACACATCTGTCACGTCACTCGACAACGAGAATAAGGCTGATGGTTACAATACTATGAATATAAATGTTCTCAGCATTGAAAAAGCAAAAAAAAATATAAAGTAATGACCACAATGACAATAATGAAAACTTCCGAATTTCCAATCCATAAAGAAGAATCGGAAGGTTCAACGTTCGGCAAAAGCGTACTTTTGTTTTGATGGAAATATTTGTTCGTTTCCATATGCACCACTTGAGCGAGACGAATGTTGCTGTTACCTGCTCGATGAGCCTGTAAACGACGGACGTCGCTGCCACTTTCCTTTCCTAAACCATAATCCCAAATGTTTGAACTTCGGAACCTTTTCGATTTGAGCTCCATCGAGGTGAACACTGGCTTTCGGTTCGTCCGTTATTTTAGTATTTTGGTCTTTTCCGCATTGACTTTTAACTTGTATGACCGGGAGATGCGGGAATTGTCGTATATGATGTCCGTTGCTTTGGCATTCGTGTCGACGAAGACGGCGCTATCGACGGCGAACATCAAATCGGTTACGGAGTTGTTGTCGTCGTATCGAACCCCGAGTCGTCTATCGAATACTTCACGCATAATCGCGTCGATCACAACGTTGAAGAGAAATGGCGAAGCGAGGTCTCTCTGTCGGACACCCTTTTGAATCAGGAACTCTTCGGATAAGTCGCTTCGAATACGAACGCTGCAGGTTGAGCCATCGTACGACGCTTGGAGTAGTTGGATGATTTTCAATGGCACGTGTTCGGTTTCCAAAGCTCCGAATGCCATATGTGTGTCATGAGTACAGGGAGTCGTTGCGATAAGACATCACCTCCGGCTTTTATAATCTGGGCAGTTACTTGGTGTATTTCTGGCGCTTTAATTGTCGGCTGTTTTAAAATCGGCGGTTCGGGTGCTGGTTACGATATCTCCAACTCGCCTCTTGTTGCCATATCCCGGATGTAGTTGTACCTTAAGGTCAATATGTTTCGTTTGGTTGTGAAAACTTGAGTTTTAGCAATCATCTGTGCCCCTTGGTTGTCGTTGTGTATTACTATTGGGTATTCGGAGTATCCTAGTTCCATTATGAAATCTTGAAGGTATGTTTCTTGCTTTGCTGCATCTGACAATGAGATGTACTCAGCTTCAGCTCAGCTCAGCTCAACTGTACGTTGCTTCCTTAAGCACCACGTAATTGCACTAGCGGCCATTACGAACGAAAAACCTGTGAAGGGTTTACGATCGTCTAGAGCAGGAGTGGCCAACCCGCGGCCCTTCATGGGAAATAGTGCGGCCCGCGTGATTCAACAAGATTGATCTGGAACAAAAAGTTGCGGAACTTGGTTCAATTTTCAACGGAGAATCGTATCTTATCGAAAATGGAATTTACTAAAAGTGATTATCACGCCATCTTACCTGACGAAAACTTGCCCTACCAATTACATTCAATTTCGCCTGGCCTATTAATAATGCCGATGCTTCGTTTATTGCCTATTTTAACTCACATACTCAACCTGCCTCTCGGTATCAAAGTACTTCTCGGCTTGGAAGCATGGCTTAATTATGCCCATTCCCTAGTGCTCTTTTCCTACCAGTCCATCAAATTTTCGGCCTATCAGTATTCTTCCATTTTGGGCAAAGCTCCATGAAAAGCTGATGGCTACTCAAGCAATGGCGTATTGTGATCGTCTCAAACTTATAAATATGGCAAAGTTCCTGAAGTGCCCTACTCCACGCTGGAGTCCCCCAAGGATCCATTTTTGGGCCACTTTTATTCAGTATTATTAGTAACGATATTCTAAGATTCATATGTGCAGACGATGTGCAACTTTAATTTCCCGCGCGAAAAGTTGAAATATATTTGTGTGTGAAAAACCTTGCTGCTGACTTTCGTCATGTACCCTACTGGTCGACATTAAATATGCTGGAGCTAAATCCTAGTGTATATATTTATATCTCTCACTGTGCTATCGTTCGTCCTGACATTTCTGCTGTTCCTCTTGTTTGCGTTAATCAAGAAGTCTTGGGATGAGCACTGAATAGCAGCGTGGTTGATGCGATCACATTAGTTTCATTGTTAGTAAAACCTACGGACTCCTGTCTAAACTTCGTTATCATTATTTCTTGTTGAAAAGGGCTGTGCGAATGAATTTGCTTAAAGCCTTACTACCGCTTCTAATGCATGGGTTTTCCATCTACTCCTCTCTATTCTTTATGCGCCCATAAACTTGAAGTGGTGTTTAACGATTGTGTATGCCCTTTTGAACACATTTCACCCTACTTTCTCCGTATTGGCGTCCTCTCTAAAGGCTCGATTACATTGAGCGAGTTTACAAGCTACTTTAATGACTATCGCGAGTATAGTCTTCTGCATCAGTTTGTGCAGCTTTCGAAGATTTCCTCAGAAATAATAATTTAATAATTCCGCTTTTACGCACGTTAATTGGTCATCATTCTTTCTTTGTCTTCGCAGCACAACTTTAAATTTGAATCACCCCGGCCCGCAGAATCAGAATGCATTTTCAAAGTGGCCCGCGGTACCTTTTGGGTTGGCAACCCCTGGATTATGTTCACAATATGGAAGAGCAAAAGTATTATGAATAAAAGTGTTCTCAACATCGAAACAGCAAAAAAAATATAAAGTAATGAACACAATGAATAATGAAAACTATTGATTGAAGTTAAGGTTAACATAAATATTCAACATTAATATTTAAATAATTATTTTTACCTCATCAGTAACTTGTTGAGCTTTAATTTGAAGTTCTTGAAGTTCCGTACGAGGAACTTCAGGGGCTGCTGGAGCTGCTGACGGCATGCTAGAAATGAAAGTTACTAATTAATATTACAATATATATATACAAACATTTTTAGTTTATTATTAACAAAATACCTTAAATGCATATCTCAAAATTTTAGAGATTATTAAAAATAGCGAGAAATAAGATAAAATTTGATTTTAATAATATAAAATTCATATTTCATAAACTTGACTCTTACAATGAGAAACTATCTAGGAATAATTGATCTAGTATGAACTACAAAATAGCAGCAGATTTTTTTTGCGATTTTTAAATTATGGCAGGCGTCAATAAATTGAACCTCCAAATAGCCCAACTAAATGATGGATATTATATAAAAATTATGGAAGGGCATATGAAAGATAGCCAGATTTTTTTTTATAACTTTTAGCAAAAATAGCCATTTTCCACTAACTCTTCTCTATGCCCAGCTGAGAATTGCTAGAGTAAGGAAACTAACTACTTAGCCAAAAGTATTGAATTAATTTAATTAATTATTCATTGAAATATGACTGAAATGAAGAAGGCTGCTTTTGATTAAAAAGTAATAGTATATAGCAGAAGCTTAGATCGTAACAAATTTGCTAAAAGTGAATAATAGCTATAATTCGAATATGGTATATATAATAAATATTGTATAAATACCAAAATTCTAGGTTATGGTTAAGTTAAATGAATTGTTTTGTCAGTGAATTAGTACCAAACCTACCTGTACCATCATCCATCGTTTGAGAGACTATATTAATTAAAAAAAATGGCAAAAGGCAGAGAGAATGATATAATAAAAAATGTCGAAGCCAAATAGATAGGAATCGGTGATAAGTTTTAGTAGCCATGTGAAATTTGATTAAATTCAATGAAACTTTTTATAAATAGTATGTTCAATATGATGCAAGTTGGTCGAATAAAAGTCTATAGAACTTTCTGTCGATTTACGTTTTTATTGTATTAAGGTAAATGCTGTGAAGTAACAATAATATCTTCTAAACAGATTATTTCATAGGTCCCATTAACAAACTGGAACACGAGAATGTAGTCTGAAAAATTCCACAATGTATCTATATCAACCCTTTTACTTCGACTCGAGCTTCTTTAGAACCCATTCTAACATAACTAATACAACAGTCAATGTGTATCCACCATCCCAAGTAAAAAGCAGACTCGCCCTTTCGTAACTGCCTAACAGGCATACCCAAAGTCAAAATGCCTGCATGGCAATTGAAACAGCCACGGTACGCTTGAGTAAGACACAAAGGAACGCATTAGTCCAAACGAAACGCGGTAGCAAAATTGGGGCTTTTAAAATAAAATATGCCATATTCAGTAGACCAGCTGTCGTTCGATTGCGTAGGTCAAGCAGCATTAGACGTGGTTAGTACTTAGTTGGGGGACCGCTTGGTAAAGCGAGACTCACTTTTAGAATGGTCGATTACGAATATATTTATATCTGTAACAAAGGCGTGCGAACCCTTGGCGGGCGCATTTTTATAATTTCTCGCCTGGAGAAGGAGCATGCTTGCCCGTGTGGCAGGCGAATTTGTTCACTATGCGTGCTCTTACTCGGGATTTTAGCTACATAAGTATTTGTAATCTGTCGCAGCCGAAAATCGAGTAATGCATACGCTAAAGCAGTTCACAGAAATGTCAAAAAAGTACTCGAATTTTGGACGAGTAAGAAGTACTCATAAGAAATTTTTTTTCGATTCTACTCATGTCGATCGAGTACTCTCCACCGTTTCCGTATCCCACACAATAGAGAATTTCAAGTAGTTAAATCCTTCATCTACATGTCGTTCAAGAATAGTACCCGACAATGGCCGGCAGTATACCGTATATACTCTGGCATTGTTCGAATGGAAAGTCCCGTATATCTCTGATTCTCGAAACTCGACAACAACGAGATCTACGAGCACTATGATAAGAAAATAATTTAGCTTCGGTAAACTTCTAGGAAAGAGGAAATAGTTTAATAATGTCTCGGCTTCACCGAACTCAGTTTAATAATGTTCAGTTCAATCCACATAAGTGGCCTCACCGGCTAAAGCCCAGTTCATGTGCAGTTCGTGCTTGAAATTGTTGTTGCTTTTTCACCAGAAGTCAGAAATGCAAAAGCCCACTGCATTGGCTATTCCAATAGATTACACTCTTTTGAGCGAGCTGTTACGTCCAACCTCAGTTCGAGTGCAGTTGGTTTGTTTTATCCTCAGTTGAATATGTGGAAATTGTATGCGAACTTAGTTTATTTTCAAGTTCAGTTCGTAAATTTGTACGCTGAATATCAGGTTTACGGTTAAGAGACCTTCATACAGTTTTCCGACATACATTTACGGCACAAAGCGCAAAAAGTTCACTGCAGCTCTTGGTAGAGTTGCATGCTGCTTTAAAAATTCTCCTTTCATTGCGATCGGATAACTTGTTCATCCTTCCTCATTCTTCTGCGCAACCGTACTGAGCAGAATTACGGAAAAAAGTGGATACCACTTCACGACTTTGATAAATTTCCCGAGAGATTTTCCTAGGACGAATTTTTTCAGGTTTCAAACTAATAATCTGACCTTTTTCAAATTCACTAATATCCCGGTTTCACCGGCTGAACTGCGGAAGTTCGAGCAACTTTACAATAAACTCAGTTCACATACAATTTCCACATATTCAACTGAGGAAAAAAATTTAATGAGTGGACCAACTTTCTACGAGCATTAGTTCACGATATATTAATTTTATTAGTTAAACGGTGGTTTTTTGTGGACCTTATGTTTTCTTGGTGTTTGGAGGAGAAAATACAATCAAGAACTGTATCAGTTGTATAAAGATCCAAACATCATAAAAACTATAAAAATTAACAGAATTCAATGGCAGGGCTTGTTCATCGTAGTAACCATGTCATCACGACAAAAATTATTATGAACAAAACCCCTTATAGACACAGAGATACGGGACGCCAAAAAAATATATATGTAGGTACAGATAGCGTAGAAGAAGATCTACGAACCCTACGTATAAGAAATTGGAGACTTCAAGCCAGAGACGTACAGATCTTGAGGAGAATGTTGCAGGAAGCCAAGGCCATCAACAGGCTGTGGGGCTACTGATTATGAACAGTGTTAATTCATCTGATTTAATAAACCGCAATCATAATTTAACAATTCATTTTTTTTTTAGATTAAATTCATTTGCATATCCTAGAATTAAGTTTACTACAAGACATTGATATGATAAGGACTGACAGAAAAATACAATCCTTCACTAAATACAATCCTTCACATAAAAAATTACAAGTTAATTTTGATTAATCAAAAACAGGTATTTCTCATCTCCAGTTTAATTTTGGGTAAGCACACGCAACCTCAATCTATATAAAAGCGAAAGCCACTGTCAGATCGAATGGGTGACTTACGTTGGTGGCAGATTTTAAAAGCGCTGAAAATTATTAAAAATGATTGGAACAATTTTTTCCAAGTAAAATATTACTCTGCCTAGGCAAAAACCCTTATTAAAGAAAACATCTGCAAAAAAATTGTTTTTCTTTTTCAGTAAAATTTAGCAAGCTGTTACAAATGAATGAAACAAGTTCATTTTATCTTTTCTAAATTGAATTTATGTTTTACATCAAAACGGAATTTTATATTGAAAATGTTTGTAACTTAAAACACTTGTTATCGAACTTGTACATTATATATTACATTATCTGGATAAACTTGCTTATATATGTAATTGTGTTTTATTTTTTATTCTTTAAAATCCAATTTAAAATATAGAAACAAAGAAAGGAGACACAATAAGCATCACATACGGCTGTGTTATGTGCAGACAGAAATAAAAGTAAATTTAGTGAATAATCGATATTAAAGAAAGTGAAAGCATAGAATATACCCACCTCAGCTATTCAGCAGCTATTTATAGAAGCTTATTTGCCATAGAATTCCCATTTAATCTTGCACACCATTTTCGCGCAACAAGCATTAAGTGTTATATTCATTATATTCTAGTGGAGGAAACATGTCAATCAGTGACCTTCACGTTATGTCAATACGGGAATTCATAAGCCATGGTTTAGCGGAAATACTTGATTAGGATGATGATATTATGACGACACAAGGTTAACAAAATTGAAAAGGAAAATAAATATAAAAAAAGGAAGCAGGATACTTTTTCTGTATACACATATAGGGCCTTTTCAAGAATGCAGGTTGCATGCGCAATGACTTATTCAGCTACACACTCTCAATTGCTGAATAAGTCATTGCGCACGCAACCTGCATTCTTGAAAAGGCCCATACTCTGTGCCTTGTATAGAAGTATATTCGCATAATTACGAAAAATTTTGCCCTCGACGTGAACCGGGACGGAATTTCAAAAACCCCACTTTAGAGTATGATGTGCTTGTGTTTCCTTGCCCTTGCTGTGCTCCTTCATGCACAAGGACCTGCTTGATCAGCCCGAACGGTAAGGATTATGCAAATTTACATACACAATCATATATATATCAAAAGCACGTAATACAAGGGTTGACATTGAAATTGGATTTCATGAAAGTATATTATCAACAAAATGAAAGTTAAGAGCAGGCATATTGGTTGGTTTCGCGAACGTATTGAACTTTCTATAAGGTTTTATGCAATTAAGTGAAGCTTCCTGCTATTTATATAATGTCCAATTACTACGACGAAAAGTGGGCTTTTAAAACTTTAAAGAAATGAGAAATTCTGTAAATTTATATAAACTTAACCTTTAAGCAAAGTTATCGATCTACAACACAATAGATAAAAAAGAACTGCAAAAAACATAATCTAAAAAATTCCATTTGGTTTGTACTGCTGTCCACCAGGAGTTGCTTCGAGCATCGTTGAACATGAAGATTTATCCTTTTTGCTTGTTAAAGAAGTACTATAGACATATAGATAGGAGGATATAATGTTAGATGATGCAGTGACCCAATTTTACAACAAATTGAATGCCTTTTTTATAGTGCCAATAGTGCCAAAGATAAATTGAGATGCTGGGAAAAAAGTTTAGAACAAAGTCTTGAAGTTTTTATCCAAATAAGTTATTCCGCATTAAATAAAAATTACATATTTTAACTATAGTCCATATAGTGCAGTAAAATGATGCAAAAAAGAGATATCTGAATGTGAACGGGGGTTGGTTGGGAGTATAAAACCGAGTTTTCGTGATTCGAAAGCGTATTCTTCAGCCGCCATCTTGTTTTAAGTGGTGAAAAACGGTTTTTCTTATATCTCGGAAATCGTAAGTTCTACAGAATTTTTATGAGAACATTTTTTGTAGATAATCAAATTATCTACAACTTTCGTAAATAATGTTTTGGCGTAGCATTAATAATAAAAAAGATATGGACTAAAAATGATAAAACTTTAGGGGGTGAACTTTAAAACGCTATAACCCATTTATTATTGATTTTACATAAAAAAATGCCTTAGAGCTGGACTTAGGGCGAAAGGATCGAGTTCATACTCAAAATATTGCTTTATTTGACCATAGACTCCTTTGACACACACACATTCGTTGAAAGAGAAGCAAGCGATTTATAACGACGAGTCTTCTCCACCTCAATCGAACTCGAAAGGGCACTCAAAGGAAGCACTTGGTTGTTTCTCTTGTATGATAAGTCTTGAAAATTTGATCCAATATTTTGATACATTACAGCACCTCCAATCTCGATCGTGCGGTAGCAATTAATACGATCATGAGCAACGACAGCGGTAAAAATTGAAATTAACTCCGATCTCTCTAAAAATGGTTCAAGCGATGCAAAATAATGATCTATTTTTCTTTTTTCTGAACCTACTTGAATATGCAAAGCAGAAAATGCCATAACATACAGAAATTTAGGGTGCAGCACACATCCGGCTACTTATACAACGAATTGAACTTTTCGCGCAAGCAAAAAAAGCGGGCCAAACCATCACTGTGCATCCTCCAAAATTTTGACTCCAAGGAACTTCAGGTTTTTTCTTGAGATCATGCCGAAAGTATTGGCAGCCATGGAAATTAGCATTTTTAACATTTTTAGTCCATATATTTTTTATTATAATTATTACAGCAAAATATTATTTACGAAAGTTTTAGGTAATTTGATTATCTAAAAAAATATATTTACAAAAATTCTATAGGACTGACGGTTTCCGAGATAAAACAAAAACCAATTTTCACCACTCAAAACAAGATGGCGAGTTTATACTTCAAACCAACCCCCCAACTTATTCAAATAAACAAATATAATAATAATAATTTTCATAATATTTTCAGCGAAAGTATCATTTAACTGGACAGGGTCATCGATTTTTTTATAATTGCATGTACTAAACAGCCATAGTCATGGGCATCAATGACTGAATTTATAATCATAAATGTCCTTTGAAAGAGAAAGAGTTTTCCGCTTTATACATAACCTTGAAAAGCAGAACAGAATAAAAAGTGGTAAAAGGACGAGAAACTCTAATTGGTAGTAAAATCAGTGGGACTTTAGAATCACTATGCGTAATAGTTAGTGAAGGTAACAGTTCAACATCAAAGAACTGTGTTTGATTTGAAAATGAAATGAAAAATTGCATCTCACGTGTACAGAAATATATTCGTCGCATTTGGCGCGGCATTTAGTAGGTTTCAATATGCAACATCCGCATTGCCGAGATTTTTTTTGTAAACTACAAAAAATAGGAATTTTTATGTAATAAATACGTACCTATTTGCACGTGTCTAAAACACTAGTTTAAGGAATACAAGACAACTCGTGAACTTGTACTCGTCTTTTAACATAATAACACCAGACGTAATAGGAACTTTACGGATGGAGCATTTAATAGAAAAACACAGGTTTGCCGATTTTTTACAATTAGAACTGCAATTTCCTGCATTTTTTACAATCTGTACAGCAATTTTCTACAATTTGCTTCGATATTTGTGGTTGTGCCTAATTGCACCAATTTGGCGACATTTTCATCTACGACTGTTCTTCTTTGACTTTTTCATACAAAACTTAAACCTTTTTTTTTCAAACTTTAATGCATTTTACTCATTGCTTTTCATCTCATAATTGTTCTTGCTCTTGGCCAAGTGTATATACCGCTTCAAGGGGTGTCGAAGAGGTTTAGTCGAGATTGATTTATTAAGTTTAAAAATTTAAGCTGATCTGATACACCTAAAGAAGCATCAGTTAACTTTATCGATGAGAATCGTCGTTTGCATCCCAAACTCAAAGTGGAAACGAAAATCGGAGACCTTTATCGCATAGAAGATAGTATGGTTTTGTCTCTGTTTCACCAAACTGGCAACAACAAACGGCCGCCTTAAAGTAGAGCTCTACTCTACTTAACGAATACGTAGACCAAAAAAATATCCTTTTAATTTCATTAAATTTCAATATTCTAACACCTATTAGATGCCACTGTCGTCTTTACTTAGAGTTTTGTTGCATATTTACCACTGTGGAAATGTTTGAAAATAATAAAATCGTCTTTTTTTATTACACATTAATTTAATATAATTATCTAAAAGAATTTGCAGCTTATTAAATTGCTTCCTTTATGACCGTGTTGAAAATCCGGTTGACAGTTGCAAAAAGTTGCGAGCTTTCGACGAAACTTTGCCCTTGTATTTTGTACAGGGCCACTTTGTTCTTCCACTTTGAGTCTGGGATGTAAACTCCCCTTTAAAAACGAAAATTCGTCAAAAAGTTATATTGTGCTTGGAGGTACATCATCACCATCTAAGTCGATATACGAGGGCAGTCCGATAAGTACTTAGCCTCGCCGCCCAAAGAGCAATATCGGTCGGTGATTCGATTATTGTTTTTGGAAAGGAAATCACCCAGCGAAATCAAAGAGCGCTTGGATGCTGTGTACGGTGCCTCCGGATAACCGCGGCCAAATTGGTCGAATTAGGCTACGAACTGCTGCCCCATCCACCGTATTCTCCAGATTTGGTTCCGTGCGACTTCTTTTTGTTTCCAAACTTAAAAAAGTCATTCGCTGGACGGAAATTTGAGCAGAATGAGGAGGTTAACGCCGCCATGGAGGCCTACTTTACAGACCTCCAGAAAACCCATTTTTCAAATGGGTTATAGAAGTTCGAGTATCGCTGTTCAAGTGTATCGAGCAAAAAGGAGACTCTGTTGCGAAATAAATCGCCAATTTTCTAAAATTTCCGTTTTTGTTTTGTAGGCTAAGTACTTATCGAACCGCCCTCGTAATTACCTTAAAAACTTATAGTTTCGTATAAACTGATTAAAGAAAACAATGAAAACCATCTTGAAAAATGGCAACTCATGACCACTACATCTTAATACCATCTTAAGTCTCTTTGAATATCTATGATGCCTTGGACAACACTAAAGTAACTTTCTTGACTTTACTCGACTTCTCGAAGGCCTTTGATTCAGTTGATCATGTAAAGCTCTTACGGAAATTAGGTAGTAATTTCGGTCTCGGTCCTACTGCTTTAAAATTATTGCTAAGCTACTTGTAATTCTCAAATCGTTAAAATCCAGGACAAATTCTCCAAGACCATATTTCTACGCTGTAGTGTTCCACAAGGCTCTATACTGGGTCCCTTGCTGTTAAGCATTTATATTAATGAGCTTGCTGTTATAATTTAGAACACATCTGTTCACTTATCATGTGCAAATCGGCATAAGTATACCCATCGATTCAATCGTTGAGTATATTCGCAGTCGTAACGATAACTTGAGGAGCATTTCTGATTGGACTGTTACCAATAAACTACTAGGAATCCTAGGAAATCTTCATGTCTGGTGATTAATAATACTCCCATTGTATTAAGCACTCTCGCACCAGTTGTGATAAATGATGCCGACTTGCCTTAGGTTGAGTCAGTCAGAAACCTAGGTGTTGTGTTTAATTGTAAATTTAGCTGTTATAGTCATACGAACCGAGTTCTTCAAAAAATCTATGGATGCTTACGTCAACTATGGGTAAGCTCTAGCTTTCTCACACCTGATATATGCGAAAAATGCTTGATTGCTCCAATTATGCCTCACTTGAGATATGGTAGCCTAAATTTCCCCAAACTTGATTCGGTGTGCATGACAAAAATGGAAGTTGCATTTAGTGATTGTCTCCGTTTTGTCTACAGCTTACTGGGTCTTACTTTTGCAAACTATCGCTCGTACCATGAATTAAAATTTATTTTTAAGCTTATGAATAAAATGGGTCCTCGATATTTGTTTGAATAGGCAAGTTACAATATTGATTCCTAGGTGTAACTCGTCATTTGGCGATCCTTGCCCGGGGTATTCGGAGTGCGACATCATCATTAAAATATTGTATTATTAAAATATTGTATTTTCCCCTATTTTTAGATACAGTTAATCTGTCTAATCTTGTCAATTAATAAAGTACCAAGGTAAAACATTCATTATAACTTATCTTAATTTCGAATCGACTCTACGACATCAAATTTCAATGCCAGTTCCAGCAAGAGAACTCTTAAAGAAAATACAAACTCAATCATTTACTGACGACTGTTTGTTTTGTAATGTTGAACCGAAGACATTTCATTCTCCGAGAATAGTACACCACAACTTTTTAATTAAAAAAAGTTAAATTAAGTTCACGATTAAAAGAAAGAAATTTATTACGACTGAGACAACTTTTTTTAGCTGGTAGGGATGCAGAAAGAAAAAATTGAGATGTTCCTTGAAACGGAAAACAATTTTGTATACTGTAAGACGTTATCGAAAATCTTTAGGCGAATTGAATGTGAACGGAATCAATGGCGTCAGTTTATAGATATATCTATAAGTGAACTGAAAGTCAATTTACTTCACAATGAAGAAGACAGCTTCCTTAATATAGGTTGGGAATTTTGCTGCGCTAAAAAAATTATTATAGCGTGGTTCTCCTTTAAGAAAAGTTAAAATGTGAGGGAACGTGGAAATCAGCTTTATTGAGTCTTAAATAGAATTGGATTCTGGTCTTTTCAGATGTTTGAAAAATAGTTTTATTTTTTTTATCAAATGCTATTTATGTAAGATCACAGCTCAGGCAGCAAAACTAGTTCAAAAACCATGATTCAGCGAGAGACTGCAGCAGACGGCTGAATTTTGGAAAGCGCCCATATGTTTGGGGTACACAAGATTTATTTAGGATATTCTCTACCATTTACTACCAGTATAACCATTTTTGAATACAATGTTGATTAAATGACCATCTCCATTCGATGCGTAAAAAGCATCTCTTTTTGAGGCATCTTGCATAACATTGGCCAACATTTCGGGCGTTATAGAAGCCATATCGGTTCGTATGTTAGCTTTTAGTTCGTCAATCAAGTTCTCGTGTAAATCAAGTTCTCGACAGCGAATGCAACAGAATGCGTTTTGGCTCATTGTAAAATATTCGCAGAATTTAGTTTCAGTTCCCGACGATTCCAATGCGATGAACCCACTCTCTTTTTTTTATTCTTTTTCTCCTCGACTAAGAGCAACGATTTTGCAACAAGATACTCCAAGCTAAATTCCATGATGCACTTGAGATCACTGTCCAAATTTCAAAACTAAAAAAAAGCAAGAAAGTTATTGCGTTACAAAGTTACGCATGAGCAGGATCAAAAAATACCTACACGTCGAATTGATAACCTCTTCCTTTTTGGAAGTCCGTATAAAGTAATTGCAGATGCCATTGACCATTGAGTACTGATACGGTCAACTTGGTGTTGTATGAATATCAGTGAAAAATTCATCACGGAAGCATCGGTGCCGTGCCGTCGCGTGTTTACATGAGGATCGACCTAAATAACTCAATTTTAGGACCAATTTGACGGAAGAACCCGATCAAATACCCTGTCGTCTCGGTCAGACTCAATTTTTGGTTTCTTACCGAGAAAATCGCTCCAAATGCTTGAATTTTTATCTTTCAACCAAGATTATAGCGAGGGGCGCATGATTCCTTACTTCATTTTTTCGCTTTTCAGGGGGTCGCAATACTAAAAAGGTCCAAAAACATCGTCTTAAGAATATATCAGTTGATCATAAGTTCTATTCTGAAATTCAATGGTTAGTATTGCAGTTATTGTAGAGATTTTAAGCTAAAAGTTAAGGCCTGCACATTAAGCGTGCCATCAAAAATTAATTAAACATCAATGACTACCTTGGGGATCAAGTTTGGAAACAACGCCGTAGGTCGAGGCCTTTCAGACCAGGTCGGCAGGTAAGGCCCGATGAAGGTTCATATTCACTAACAGGCTGTGGCCTTTAGGCCCGATCAGCAGGCGTGGCCCCATGAAGGCTATACATTACTCAGTTTGACTGAGCAATAAGGATTTGAGGTATCCGCCTGACAGGCCGTGGATTGTCTTCATGATTCCCTACATGCATACAGGCGAAGACAACAGTTTAGCGTAGCAGGCGTAATTTAAGGGCAATAATGTTGATAGCCTCAACGAAATTTTCAGACTGAATAAAAGTTTATATCTTCAGGCCCGAACTGACGGCTAATACCCATGACATAAAGATTTTTATCAGTTTTCCTGGACTGCAGACCCCACCCAGTTGGCGGCCGGTGAATGTATGATTATACTTGGCCTCAAGGCGAGTAATCTTCAGGCCACGGCCTGCCGGCGGCCTGTATGTGAATGTGGGCCTTAATATATCGATAATTTTAATTTAATGCACATTTCCAAATTGTCTTCGTGCCACCAAAGATCGCACGTGCCACCTAGTGGCATGCGTGCCATATACTTAAAAACGTAAGGGAAAAGCAAAGTATTATCATCAGTAAAATGGATTCATGGGAGTTTTTAAGGAAGTCAAAACAATATTTCATTTATGGCGCTGTACGGCCCAAGAAAAAATAAACGAGCAAATCAGGCGAAGGAAATGGAGGATTGGCCCCACCTTGCGACGAGAAAATGAAAATCTAGCCAAACAGGCCCTTGAATGGAATCCGCAAGGATCTCGTCGAGTCAGAAGACCTAGAACAACGAGGAGGAGAACCCTTTAGATAGTATTGGCTGTAGTGCGCTTCTTTCTAGTAGTGAATCGGTGTTCTCATTATACTGCCGACTTGAATTTATTTTTTTTATTAGCAGTAGTATACAAAAGCAAACAAGAGACGACCATCCAAATACTGCAGCAACACATGATGCTTGATTTTGGCGTTAGAGTGGGAGCTTGTTAAAGGATGAAGGAAATTGGAAAAACATGCCAAATATGCGTACTTGTATGAGAACAATTTTGTAGAATCATTTCATAATTATATAACAAAGTAGGTGACAGTTTTGTAATAAAAACCCCAATACGTTAGGCAAGATAATCATTGAGCCAAATTCATTTAGTGCATTAAAGAAACTTGTCAACATAACAAAAGTTAATGCCACAATTTGTAAACAGCGTTTAGCTACAATTCAATAATACAATTCTCTCAAGATATAACATATATGTATATAACAGTCATGTTATTCTTAAATCCCATTAGTTTTAACCAAACAATGTTGTAATAACAAAGCCGATTGACAACAGTATTGACAATCGAAATCAACAATCGTCCATTTTTATATCACAAACTATTTAGGGGGCAACATAAGGTTGTTGGCCATTAATTATTGGGAAATTACAAATGATAATGATTCCCCGAGAGAGGTTGAAGTGAATGGAACTTTCTTTTTGGTTTTGGTTATTCTAGTAAAATAATAATCAATAAAAGGACTAATAGGGAAATTTAATGGGGTCGCACACAAGGGACAGGGATAATTTGAAATAAGTTAATTTCAATTAGTTAGTTCTAACGAGAATCACTCAGAAGAAACTGAATGGGATATTTTATTATTGTTTTCATGTATTCAATTTGTTAATATGTACATTAAAGGTATAATCACGATTGTTAACAATCCAATTTTTTTAATGTACATATATAATTTTCTTCATCGACCCCAACTAATAATCCACATATATAAATTTAATGCATTCTATTACAAATGGACGAACCCTTTTTCTGTAAAATAGATCCCAACACTCTCACAATTTCAGTTTTACTACCATTTCGTAAACAACAACGTCGTCGTATCTTTTCTTATTATACATGCCTTGACATACATATCCACAAATATCAATGACTGCTTTGCAAAAGGCGCTTCTTATGGGGCTGGCGGGTTTTAGCCATCTCATATCCTTGCGTTAGTATTTAAAATAGAAATGAGAGAATCCTGTGCCCTAAAGGTTTCCTTTTCTCCTGGTTAAACATTACATTTTCGCACTAAATGGGGCCCAAAAATAGAAATCATGCATTTTCCCCTGTGAGAGAGAGAACAGAAAATAACAGAGGATAAGAATTTCTGCTGTGTCAGGACTTTCAATCGTTTCAAGTTTAATGTATTAACACCGGACAAGGTTAGGTTTTTTCCCTACTGGATCCCTATCATGCAATTATGTCAAGGATATTTTGTTCCGGTTTTAAAGTTGGAAAAAGGGTTGAAAGTAGGTGCACAATGTTTTTATCGTCTGTTTTTGTGTTTACTGCAAAGGATTTCACGCTAAGATATTAATTGAATAATTACTGAACAAGGACCACACACATGTGTAGTATTTAATTGCAGCTTTAACTCTTCGCAAAAAGCAGTAATATATAATTCAAGTCAATGCTTCTATTGTGGGAGGTTAAAAACAAGAATGAAAAACTTAGTTTTTGGTATTGTACGAAGAAAATTTTAACAGTGTTTTTCCGTTTTTAAAGAACGTATAGGCCAGCGGTCGGCAACTCAAAGGCATTGGCGTGCCACAAAACCTTTAATTAAAACTACTGCACATTAAGGGCGTGCCACCGACAAGCCAGGTCGGCAGGTAAGGCCCAATGAAGGCCACACATTATTCAGTCTGACTGAGGAATGAGAACTTAAGGCAACCGCCTGACAGCCCGTGGACTGCAGGTAACCTCATGCTCCCTACATACATACAAGCGAAGACAACAGATTAGCGTAGCAGGTTGTTAGTTCAACTTCAAAAATCTTTATGGCCTCAATGAAAATTTCCGACTGAATAGAAGTTCCAGATAGAAGGGCCAGTTCGTGTATTTCGCACGTCGATAGTCGTTCGACACAAATTTGAAAACAAAAAAATTTGATCAAGCAAAAATTTAGCGTTCGCGTAGCTCGAAAGAAAATTTTTCGTTTTTATACCCCGGCTTCACCGCCCTAATTTTAATCAAGTTCACTTCAATATGCAAAAGTGGCTTCACCGGCATTGTTCAGTAGAGAAAGCTTCGTGTGTGACGTATTACATTTGAAAGCTCCTTTATAGAGATGGAAAATGGAATTTTCAATGCTTTGTGGGATTTAAATTTTTTATTTAATAATACCTATTATAAAATAAATGTAATTGAATATATATTTATTCATTGACAGACATCTATACTTCCTTTTTTGATCCATGTTTATTTTTTCAAAGCTCTTACTTTAACTGTCATGTAATACTACATCAGTTGCCATGGAAATATTCCAATTTTTTACTCTCTTTTGAGCGAGCTTTTACTTTGAAACTCAATTTCATGTTCTGTAGGCCCAAAGCAGGCATTTTTTCCTGACTTTAAAATGTGAAAAATGTATGGGAAATCAGGAAATTTTAAAGTACAGTAGACTAATTTGCTCGAACTTGCGAAAATTTGGCGGTGAAGCCGGGGTATTAGTAAGAAAACGTTACTGAAACATGAAATTGTTTTACTAAGCCTGCCAAGCACTTTAATTTTTTTTTTTTCGAATTATACGAAACGGGCGCAGATCTTCAGGCTCAGACTGACGACAAATACCCACCGATATAAAGACTTTTGTCAGTTTTCCTGGACTGCAGGAGCCTTCCAGTTGGCGGTCGGTGAGTGTGCGGTTATATTTGACTTCAAAGCAAGAAACCTTCAGGGCACGGCCTGCCGGCGGCCTGTATATGAATGAGGGCCTTCGTGTTCTCGGCATACCTTTTCATGTCAGCATCTTTTTTCTTAACATAAATTGTAATAAATTATAACTTTCGAGGCGTGTCATCAGACATAGGCACGGGTGGTGGCACGCGTGCCATAGGTTGTCGACCGCTGTTGTAGGCAATTACTTCTGCTTATGAATATGTATATGTAATATATGTCTTCTTTTTGAACTATTCATAAATTACATCGAAAAAGAACAATTATAGTGCTGTAAGCTAATGCCAATTGTGTAATTCTCAGGTAGATTTCCGGCCCCATCTATCAACTAGCTTTTTTGTATCAGTTGATTTTAGTAGTCAATCAAACCCAGCGATTTATAAAATATCAAACAAAATATTTCCCAATGAAATCTGTCAATTTTGTCAGAAACATGTGCAGACTTATGATACATAAGATTCATAGAAATGGTTGAAGACGAGGATGTGTTGAGAATGACAACCAGGTGCCTGGGGGGAGCAAATTTTGGACTATGCATTTATGAAACGCTAGAAAACCAGTGACGATGGCTTTTAGCAAGACAACCAACAAACTTCGGAATACTGCTGGCAAAGAGCTTTAACCGAATCCAAATACTTTAAACAAAAACTAAAAGATTCTTTTAGATTGCCATAAGAGTGGCGATTCGGCATTTCTTCAGAGTCTGCATTTATTCGACAAGCAATGTTAAAGTGTTATAAGAGAAATGGTTCGTCCCTAAAATACTCGATTTCTAAAAAAACATAGACAAATTGTGTGTCAAATAAACGGAACATAGACGAGCCTGAACAGGAGAGATTTGCACATTTGAACTCGATTTTATCTTATAAGCAGAAGGTAGACCCACAAATTTTAACCTCCCCAACTATTATAAGGGGTTTACCGTAAGACTAAATATGCCAATAAAGTAACTCGCTATAATGAAAAGTCCCTTTAAGATTGGAGCGGCAAGCAATCACTGTTCTGGCAGTTTAGTATTTTTTTTTTCATTTTTCCTGGACCATTTCAAAGTTAAACTTAAGATCGAAGTCCAATGAGATCACCTGCTGGCACTTAAAAAGGTGCGTGAATGTCCAATGAGAGCATCGCATCGATTCTCGAACGAGAGTGCAGTGCGCAAATTTTGATGCTGGTGCTTATATCAAAAAAGGAAAAATGACGTGGACTTTTCCCTATATGTTTTTTGGGTCGCTTTTGGGTCCCGCAATCCTAAAATATGAGCGGAGAGAAAGGGGATTTCACAATAATTTCAATAATAATAATCAAAATAATCCAATGAAATACTCTTTTTTTAATATTTATTTGCGAAAGTGGTTGATTTATACCAAATCAAGCCAAATTTTATAATAAGGGACAATCATAAAGGGTTAAACCACCCACCCTTAAACCGATCCAAAATAAATATTATATTGAAAAATGTAAATAAAATTGATATGCAAAAAAACTGCAATCTTTCTTCAAATTCAACTTTAATCTAGGGATAATTTCACCCCCTTAAGGGCTGAAATTAATTCATTTTTGGCTAATAATACCTATTAAATCAAATTTCCAGCAAGAACGAGAAAAAAATTACTTGCTTTCAATTTAATTTCGCGGTTCATTTGATGCAGTCATTGGACATGAACCGGCATCACAGCATTGCATTTAGATGCAGTGCGATGCTCAGTGCTAGGTGCTTTCATTGGACTTCAGCCTTTAGTGACAGGCATTTCAGTATGACATAAACAACCGACCTGACCTGACCTTTTTATATAACTCAAAGCTAAATGATATTGGTTGTCCGAAGAAACTGCTATTTTTACTACGGTCTTTATCGAGGAAACCCCTTTAAACGTTTTCAAGTCTTTACAATCATCCCTCTCCTGGAACTACAGAATGAAAATTTAGTTCTATTCTACTACTTCATATAGCCAAATCTTGCTTGGTACAAGGTTTCGACAGTTAGCCTTTTGTTAGCATATATTTCTTAAGAAGGCCGCGGATCGATTATTTATGTTTAATTAAATAATTCCTAATATTTTTTAACCAGGATTGATCCACAATATTAGAAAAATATGATATGATAACCCCTGTGCTGAAACTGGAGTCGCACGACACGACAAGACGTTTGAGTTACAAAAAGTGACCTTTCAGTCGAATTACGACTTTCAGTACAGGCTACAGGGGCTTAAACTCAACTTATCATTTCCATTCCGTGTGTTGAAAGTTGTAATTCGACTGAAACGTCGCTTTTTTCAACTCAAACGACTTGTCACTAAACACGACTCGACTTTCAGCACAGGGGCCAATGCCATTCTCCTAAAACTCAGTTTATCCATTCAAATTTTGAAAGAAGAGAATGTACATTATTAAAGTTCCGAAGTTTAACAAACATCTGAAATATAAGAGAAATATAAGACAACAAATCATTTATTGTAAGAAATAATGAAATGTCAAGTGATGCAAAGTTCATAATATAAAGGGCTAAATACACGAGCTCTCCATCCGACGACGTCACGGTAAAACGACAGAAAATTTGTATGCACTCGAAATCTTGAGTATATACAATTTGTTGTTGTTTTGGCGTGGTCGGATGAAGCGTTCGTATATTTGGGCCTTAAAACAGCATCAATATAATAATTGATTGATTTAATAACTAAGAACATAAAGTCGATGAACAAAGACAACTTTTTCAAAGTGAAGCCGCGTTTACATCCCAAAGTCAACGCGAAAGTGCACTTTGAAACTCTTTTATCGCACAGAAATTTGTATGCTTTTTTCTCTGTTGCACGAAAATTCTAAAACGTTCCTGCAACAGAGAAAAAAGCATAGAAATTGCTGTGTGATAGAAGAGCAGTGCACTTTCGCGTTGACTTTGGGATGTAAACGCAGCTTGACAAACTAATAGTAATTAACTAAATATTTTAAGACTGTATGTCCACACAAACTTATATAAAGTAAGATACATATTTCCAAATTGAAAAATGTGATCCTGTAATTTATATGCAGCATTTTTAGTAACGATTTAGGCAAAATAGTTTTGTGAAAAAATGAGACCTTGAATAAATGAAATCAAAAATATTCTTTGCAATATGGAAATTAATTAATAATGTAACATTTAACGAAGGTTGCTAAAAAATTAATCAATTTAAATATGAAATTCACCACCAATGGTTAGTGTTCCATCCATAAAACATTTTGTGAAAATATATATAAAAATTATATTTTGGTACTTGGACCCAATTAGAGAATGAGTATAATAATGAAATTATACAAAATACATAAAAAGTACCTGTGTTCAGCGGTTTTACCTCACTCAAATTGTCAATAAATTCTGACTTTTCTCTTTCTTGTAATTAAATAAATTATATACAAAATTTTTTTTATCGAAAATGGAAACAAGCAGTTATGAAAACAATGAAGAATCTTCATCAATAATTATTAAGATTGAATTAAAGCTTTTTTTTCTTTTTTTTTATAAAAAAAGGAACTGAATGTTTTAATATTAGAATAAAATCTCCCAAAGTGAAAATTCGATACTTTCAAGCTTACATGCGGATATATAAAAATATATATAAAAGAAAAAAATTAAACAAATTAAATAAATTAAAAAAATGCTTTTAGCATATATATGTATATAATAATTCTACAGGATAAATATATTTATATATTTTATCCTTGAAGAAACGTTTTCGTTAGTGAAATTGCTCCTATTCTATTTATATTTATTGTCCGAGATAGTTTGAGCCTTCACCTTTGATCTTTAGCCATATCTAGAACAAAAAAAATACATTTTTAAAAACACTTTTTATATTTTTAACAATACTTGAGAGAAAATTCGTGATGATTTTATGCAAAAGTGCTTCAATACCAATAATTAATCACAATTTTTTATATATGCAATATAAAATAATGCTTGTATATTTTCACAAGTTCTCCAAAAATATCTAAATCTAAATTCGGAGTATAGCTTATATATATAATTAGTCTGTTCATATCACGCACTAAATTGTTATGCTAACGTACAGTGTCGGTAATATTTTGATTTAATAGGGCTTATTTCAGCAGAGCGATTATATTGATTTTAGTGGGGATGCCCTTGCCCACCGTTAATACATGACACGACCGAGAATATCGAAAGTCTAGATGTGGAGTTAAATAATTACCAAACCTAAATTTGGCAGGTATATGCATTATGTATGTATCTATATATAGGGGTATATGTTTGATGGACTAAGTTTAACATCAAGTGCTAACAATAATAATTAATTTTTGATTGGAAGGCATTATTTCTCTAAGTACCGAAATAATCGATGTGTCTTTGTAGAGATGTTAAAATTAATGAGCAAATCCTTTTCAACATATACAAAGACGATAAGGACACATTTTAAGAACTTAGATAATCAATTTCAATTTCTGAACAAGCTTAAACCTCTTGGAATTGTGTTTAAAGTAGCTTTGGGGTCGTCCATTAATTACGTGAGGTGATTTTTGCGAGTTTTCGACCCCCCTCCCCCTTGGTGAGATGTCGTGAGATTTGGCTCGGCTCCCTCCCCCATAATCTCACGTGAGATTTTTCAAATTTTAAAAAATCTCTAGTATTTACACTAGCAACACATAAATATACGGGCGTGAACACAGTAAGTCGAGCCTTTCCGCGTGTCGTACCCACCGACTCGAACGCTGTAGGCTAGTCGGTGGCGGCTAAATAATCTTGGGGCTACTTTGCTACTTGTGGCGTTCGCATAACCGAGATAAATGTTTTTGTGTAGGATTTAGCCATATCTTAGTGGAGAGACATGTTTTACTTAATTTAACCCAGTTTTCTCGATAACACCGATATACCTCCTATCTTCGTGAGAGAAGAGAATGTAAAGGCATCTCCACATCCACGGTGTGAATTCATGGCGAGAATTTACACCGTATCCACGGTCCTTTGCCTTTTCCACTTTCCCACCCACATAACTTCCCTTCTTTCTTCTCCTCTCTTTACATTCCTGATTGCTCCTGTCATAGCTTTCGCTAGTCCTTCCCCGCCCCACCAAGCGCATGTCATCAGTTGGTTGATAAGATTCAACTCGTTTTAGGAGGCATAACACTCCAGCGAGTTGTTTCTCGATGCCCCGATGCCAGAGTCGCGAAATGGTTGGGAGTAGGTGGAATAAAAAATCGCGGCTATGTTGTGAACGGAAAACAATGAGCGAACTAGACGAGAAAACCATCCATACTCGTGTTCACGGGTACTCGCGGTTGTTCACGGCGTGAATCTGGAGCTGGCTTAACGGTTGACTCAACTCTTAACATCCTAGGGGTAACTTAAAGGCGTCCATTACACGTTCATGCAAACGTCAATCAATTCCATCATAATAATTACATCAATCATCACCTTAGAAGGCAGGTTTTCCGTCAGTCATAGCAGTAACTATGATAAACTGACAGCAAAACCTATCGTTTCGTTTAATGGAACCCTAACGGAGAATCTGCAATGGAATGATCACATATTCCAAATCGCCCCACAGCCCAATCCCCTCGGACACAATACGACCTAGAAGTTCGTTAATGAATTAAATAACTCGACTGTGGAATGATTTCCTACAGTCGGTATTTCCTAACTCGTACATCTTAGAACTCCTAAGGTTCATCGACATTTCCTTGAACACCCCTCAAACCCCCTTTAACCTTTCCTATTCTCTCCTTCATCAAACTATGCTTGTTACTAGACATTACATCATGGCCTTAACTGGTACTGATAGTATTAAATTTTTTACACTTTCTTGCGGAAAAAAGTACGTGATATTTGCCGAGACCCACCGTCTCCTCCACGTGAGATTGGGTAAGATTCGGGTCGACCCGTCCCCACACCACACGTAATTTATGGACGACTCCTTTCAATAAGTTTCATAAATTATTATTCAAGACAACTAAATAACAGTTGCTACAATTACTACAAACTACAAACTAACTCCGTTGATTATTAATCAGCAATTCACTCACTCCTAAAAAAGACTTTTTAGTAAAATAAATTAAACCATCAAAAAATTGTCGTAATAACAACGCTTTTCTTCTGTACTGATAATCTCGCTTAGCTAAAACGTTGTAATCTACTATTATGTACTATTATTATTCTTTAAAAAAGTATCCAAAATTAGTCACTGATACATCCACAATAAGGAGAATCCTTTGTTCATAAATTGGCTACATGGAACTTAATTCGTACCAAAAATTTCAACGAATTCAGTGTGTTTATATAAACTGTTTATGTTGCTCATAACTCAAGAGTGTTTGGCGGCTTTCATAATGAATAAATACGCAAAGCAAATATTCTCTACTTAATATTTCTATTAATCATAGGGATGTCCGAAAAATTTAGGAGCTAAGCAATTAGGAATAAGCCTATCGAACAAAATGTTTTGAAATTTCCGTAGTTAAATTTGTCTTTTTTTACGATAAAAGAGTCGGGACATAATCGGACTATTTTGTGTTTTTTTATTTACTTGAAAACTTAGCTTTGGTGAAAACCAAAGAATTTGTATCGTGATAATTATCGTGCGGTAATTTTCGATCACTTTCCAAGTGGACTCTTAACAGCAATCAGGTGATCGTATGGCTTCATTGGTCGATTTATTACTTGTTTAGTAGGTTCAAACGTAAATGAACATCAATGTCGTGAGAAAACTGATAAACAAAACGATATATAGAGATTCCTACGCATGAGAATGCATATAATTAGGTTTTACATGAATATTTACGCGTTAGAAAGCTGTACGCGAGTCAAACCTGAACTACATTGAAAAGCAGTGCAGTGCAGCACTTTGCAGTGGTTTATTAGAGAACGCGTGGTAAAACACATTGACTAAGCAGTGTTTTGACATTAACTGTTCATATATGCAGTCTTTTGTCATTTTTTTAAGTTATACTTCTTTAGGCGCGTTTTGAAGAGAGTAACACAGAAACACAGGAATCAGAGGAATGCGCAACGTGGTCGATATGGGCTAAGGGGTAGAGGCTATGGAGGGCAAGCATTTCAACTCCCACCCTTTACCTATTGAGTTTATTATAGGCATATGAAAATTCGTAGCTAAACTCCATTCACAATGTCAATGGGTGGTGAGGGCGTTTTTATCCTGAGGCTATGGAGGAAATAAATCACATGTCCGAGTCTTCAGCTAAGCGAGAGTTTGGGTTTTTTGTGGGCATAGGAAGTAATATTTAAGGCACAAAAATATTGGCCGTGCCATTGAAGTAGGATGAGTCTACTCAAGGTCGATGAACCCACAGGCTCATAACAAACATGGAGGGATGGGGCACGAGAGAGCATAGAGAGGTGAGCTACGAGAGCATACCTCCATCGGTTCGGACAATATGAGTTCACGCAATGCTCGGCATTCCTAAATATGATAGAGGACACAGACCATGTCCTTTGCCGGAGATTACCCGAGCAAACTGCTGCGCTGTAACCGACAGCTAAAGACTCTTAGCCGTGTCTAAGAACGTCATCGACTATAATGGTGCGATCGTGTGATCTATGGAATAAAGTGGAGGAGACGCTAAACATCTTCAATCAGAAGCTAAGGTGGAAAGATACCAAAAGGAAGAGAGTAAGGCTTAGAAATTACAGCAGTTATATCAGGTAGATAAAAGCTGATCCAGCTGGCGGCGCATAAAAAGTTTAACGTTCATTACGTTTTGACAGAAAAATAGCCAGAGTAAAGTAACGTATTTTTCGTAAAAGAAAAAGGAGGCCTATCTCGCCAATATTTTATAGGAATAGTGACGATGAGTGTTTTCACACTTTCGAAAGGCTTGTGTTAGAAAATCGGTTAAATTCTCGATTTATTATGACAAGTTTGTGTCTTTGTTTCAATCCCTTAGCCTTCAATTACGCTCGAGACTTGGAGCCCGTTTCCATTCAACAATCGTGTAGTAAACATGGCTAGGTGAAAATATGGGCGAGATACGCCTCTTATTTCTGTTACGAAACATACGTTTCGTTACGTTACGTTATCCCCAGGAGCGGCACCTTAATTTAACTTTTTCCAACTCAACATCGATTTACCTTTCAACCCTCTTCGAGGCTAGCATGAGAAAATGGGGCACCTAAATCTGTCATTAGTTGACGGTCTATTAGTGAAAACTCGAATTTACCGGTGTAACGTCGTTCTCAGTAATTGGGATTGTCTTCAATGACAACGTGGAGAATATTGCGGAAGGAATTGGGACTACACCCTTAGAAAATTGCTCTATCCAAGAATTGAAGCCTGGAGACCATCGCCAGCGTCGCGATTTCTGATTGGGCACTTGAGCAGCCGATTTTGAAGCGAAAATCATCTTCAGCGATAAAGCTAATTTCTAGCTGAATGGCTTCGTTAATAAGCAGAATATGTGTTACTGGCCTGAAATAAATCCACAGGTGGTCCATGACAGTGGCTTGCATCCAAGTTACAGTTTGGTATGGTTTGCGTTACGGAGGCATCATTGGACCTTACCATTGAGAGCGACATCGACCGATATTAACAAACTTTGTGTGGCTGCAATTGGATTAAATGGATCTGGGAGAGATGTGGATTCAACAGTACGGCGCAACATGCCACATGTCGAACGAAACAATCGACTTATTGAAAGAAAAGTTCAGAGAGTCTATCATCTCGAGAAGTTCGCAAAATCGGACTACTGTCAACTGGCCACCGCCATCGTGTGACTTAACTCCGCTGAACTTCATTCTTTGTGGCACGTAAATTTATTACTTTACGCTAGTAAACCGCAAATAAATGATGACTAGAAAGCCAACATCGAGCGAGTAATTCGTGGTATTCAGCCGGCATTAGATGAAAAAATCATCGAAAATTGGACCCATCGAATGCGTGTGTGCAAACGATCAAGAGCTGAATACATGCGGTTGAGTTTTAATTAAAAAAACAAGTTCTATCGCTCTTATTGGTATACCCTTTATATGCAAGATGGCAAAGGGCATTGGAACCATAAAATCAGTGATTTTTCAAAATATTGATTTGTTGTTATAAAGCGCCGCCATAAAAGTGCACACAAAAAGCAATCCTCTTCCAGAAATTACAATTCATGGATTTTTTATTATAATTATTGATGCTTCGTTTGATGCTGCCATACTAATTACAAATCAGCATAACAGAAAATTCCTAATGAGTTCCAAGCTCATTTGAGAAGTATTTACAAACCAGGGGTGGTAGCACGTAAGTTCTTTGAATCGACCTCTTCATACAAAAAATTCTAGTGTTACAAAAATTTTTGTATGAAGAGGTCGGTTGAAACAAGTTCCATGCTACCACCCCAGGATTAAGCCCTCAGTCGTGGCAATATGCCATCTATTGACACACATACTTCAAAAGACACCCCAAATTAATATCAATGACTAAACAAGAACTTTCTACTTTAACAGCAAAATTTCACCTCGTATGAAATCCCCAAACAAAAATGCGTAATTTCAAACCCTAAATGTTACGTAAGTCCACCATAAAATAAACTTAAACCCTTTTTTTGTCCTTTTCTCTCTATTATAAATAAGGTATTTTAGTTTATTAATAGTAATTTATATAAAAAGAATTGGCAAAATTCTAAAACCTTCCACATAATCATGAAAAATAAATAGGCATATTCAGAAAAAAAATGAACCAAGGATCAATAACCTCGTGTAATTCAATAAAGAATAAATCAATTTCACAAATAACTTCATTCTTGAATGAATATGAAGAATGAAGCGGAGCAAATCCCTTTTCCTAAAGCAATTCTCATTCGGTAGACTGCAGCTTGATTTAACTCCACGAAATCCTAATGAATAATTGATGATTCCTCCTCTCTCTCATCATAAAATATAAAACAAAGGTAAAACCTGTATATTTTACGTAAATACATTAAAGGGCGTAAAGCATTTCAGATGAGAATTTGTCTTGCGAGTCACAATATACAACAACAACAACAACTGCAGGAACAAAACCAGGAAAAATGTCCCTTTTTTAAATTTATCTGACGCACAAAAGTCCTTATCTATAATTGAATCAGTCACAACAAAAGATAAGTCTAGGATATGAACACGGATAAGGTTTACTGAAAAATAGGATATTGTATAAACAAATATTTATAGAATGTTTTATAAATCTGCTGTGATGAGAATCAACAACGTCATATACAAGTTTTTTTAAAGCTATTTAATATTTAAAATCATATGGAATTTTAGAATGGTATTTATGTGGTGTCAGACTATGTTCGCATAGTTCGTTAGTAGTTCTAATATATCCATCAAAAACAAACTAGCTTAAGCAACAATATTTCAGTATTTTTTCCTAGATGAAGAATTTTATCATGCCTGTAATAAGCTTTAAATTCAACTCAACTCCTTGAACATTTTCTTAAAGAGACTACAGTAATTATACTTATATTAAGTAGAGAAATCGAAACTCGACGTTAAGTTCGAATTTCCGTGGAAAGATTAGGAAACTAATAAAATGGGTCGAGACATACTAATATGCGCTTGATAGATTTTATTGCAGTCGTATTTCTAAGGCATAAAACATTACTATCGTTGAATTATATTAGTACAGACGTATATTGCACAAGCCCAGATTCATCACTCCATATATGACAATTTAGACACGAAGAATACAAAATTGCAGAAAATGTAAATCAGAACTTGAAAAAAAATATTTAGAAACGACCGATATCCAATCCAAGCGGTAATAACATCGGCAAGGAAAACATTGCCGCAAAATTGAATACAGAAACAAGCCCGATTTTTCCGGGTTGAGATTTAATGACTCAAATTACCATATATGACTTTTAATTGATACAAGACAACGATATCGAGCATCTCTCGTAGGGATTTATAATGGCTGAAGAAATATGAATCACTATGAATGGTTGTATTAAAAAAGTCCGAAAACTTCACAAATTAAAAAATAACTTATGATTGTATTTATTTATTATTGCAACAAATATTTTAGAGAACTTATCTCTAACTAGCGATTGAAAGTAATGAAAAAAAAAACAATACAAATTTCGCTTAAACTAAATTCTCGCCCGCTGAAGAATATAAGGATCTGAAGTGCAGTAAAATAAAAGTTCGAAGTACGACAAGGTCTTAGGCAAAGGTATGGACAATGTGATTCAAGCTCGCCCTAGATAAGGTGATACGGAAAACATCAGTCCGGAGAAACGCATCAATAGCAACACTTCTTGTTGTTAAGGGGTGCCTTGGCGGGCACTTTAAAAACCATCGCGGTTAAGCCTTCTAAAATACCCTAAAACTGATTTAGGGTTCCTGTCACAAATCTCCCTGGGAGTAGGGAATTTGCGATGGACGAGGCCCAATCTCTTCGTCGCTGTAGCCTCACAGTCGCACAGCAAGTGCTCTGCATTTTCGGCAGCTGCCCAGCAGAATCGACAGCTACAATCGGTTACCAGTCCTTTTTTATTTAGATGTTAATTAAGCGAACAGTGGCTCTTCAGAAGCTCGTTATTATTTTTAACTCCCACCTCCTGAGATTTAAAAGTTTGTCCGCTTTAGCTTTATCGATTTGGATGAATCTTTTGGCTTAACCAGCACCCTGCGTCCTTGTCCAGCTATGAAGAAACAGTTGTCGACCCAATTTTTGATGGCCGTTCTTACGTGGTAGCATGATAAGCTTCGGAACGATAGGTAATGATTTTGCCCCTACTCTAGCCAGGCTGTCAGGTCATTTTGACCTTCGTGGCCCGGAATCAACTTCAGCGTGACACTGTTGAATAGCAACACACTGTGTATAATTACTTGGGTATGCAGATGATGTGAAAATCGTGGGAAGGTGCTTTTTGGCAGAAAAAGAAGCTTACGTCGAACTAAGGACACAGGCTCAAACATCAAAGAAGAAATAACGAAAGTGAAGCAGCAGTCCGGAGCTGGACAATGCGTATAAATATAACTATCGATGAACAACACAACCTAGAAGTATTCGATAAAACATTCTAACTTGGATAATTACAAAAGACCCAAGGAAAAGTCAGAGACAACTAAACGAATACCACAGCCTTTTATGCCCAAAAACGAATATTGCACTCAGGATTTGAGCACAGGAAACCGAAACTCTCACTCTACAAAACCGTAGTATGGCCAGTACTGTGCTGTGGTAGCGAAACTTGAGACATGCTGCAGGGACCGTTAGGTTAGGTTAGATATGCTGCTGAGGTTAGATATGGCTGATGGTGCACAGCCCGTTGTAATGCCATAATGATCCCACTTTAAACCCAATGTTAAAGTGTGGTTTCTTCGATAAACCACCTCGAGGACGTACACGTAATGAATCTCCTTAGTTGCGGGATCCCAAACTTCGGGATTTCCGCAAGCCTACTTAGGAAGGGTTCACCAAAAGTGGTAAGACTCCTTTTGCTTAGGGCTGGGCAGTGACAGAGAAGGTGTTTTACACTTTCCTCCTCGTCTGTATTCGTAGAGCTTCTGCAGAAATCGTAGCTTTCGAGACCTAAGCGGGCCGCACGTGTCCCTATCAGACTCGCCGAATTCATGAAGTATGCGTTGAGTTTTGCTCAGCAGTGATGTTCATATATGCACGCACACAACTAACGGGTGGAAAATTTTGTATGAAGATGAAAGACTTGTTATTACTAGACTTTGGGCATACCCAGGGATGATCTCCAAAGACATATTGGCGAGAGGAGGTATGCTTCTCTATGACCCAGCATTATGTTGGAGGCGAGCCAAATACAGCGCGGTGGAGGATAATGCACTGCAACGTCGTAACGCATTGGCAAGGGCAGGGAAGGGAATGGAATAACAATTAATAAAAGCGAACGTGAGCTAACTGGGCGTATGTTTACAAATAAGAATCATGGGCTTGAGTATAATGAAACTTGAAGGGAGCTTCAGTAACTTGTACATTTTGGATACTACTACCCACCATACCCACATTATCCGCCGGCTATGGTTCCCAAGTTTTCCAGATTTTCTAGAAAGTGGCCACCCTGCACACTTTGTGTTTCATAATATCGCCCGTAATGACGCGTTTCCAGGCTGAAAAATCGTTTCTCATCTCTATCGCCAATTAATTGATTCTCACATTTATAACGCCACAACTTCTGGCAACAAATGACCCAATTGGAGAGGCGAAGTCAAAAATTGATCAATACAAAAGTCGTTTCTTTGCATCACGCCAAACAGTCTGCTGCACAAGTCTATGATGACTTGCCAAAACAATAAGGAAACACAGATGAGTTGTTCTATTGATAGATTAGCCATGATTTCAATTTCTGCAAATCTTTCTTAATTATCTTAACTTTCAGAGAAACCTTTGAAAAGTACTTTAAGCAATTTAAGGAATAAAAATACAAACTAAATACTCGATATTAAGGGTGTAATGCGTATATTATATTCAGTGCACGCCTATTCCGGTTTAGAAGAATTATAATGATAGAAAAAGATATAACAAGAAATTTCTGTAATATTTTGTATAAATTAACTAAAATCATCAGTCTCTAGATTAACAGCATCGAATTAACCTATCAACCACTGTGGCCGATCAAATTGACATAGGTAGAGGCAATAAATCACCGAAGCCAATTGACATTATTTCATGGTGTTAGCGTGAAAATTCACTAGAAAATCTGCAAATGTTGAATTATTTATTTAGGAGCTAAAAAAGTATGAATCTATACTTTTTTTTGCTTTTCAATTAAAACTTAGTTTTATAATAAACTTTAGTGTTGTAATTAACGTTTTTATATTATATCAATCAACAGCATCCTAGTGTTCTCTTAAAAAATAAAAATTTTAAAAAATTTACGACTTGCGCAAACTTGCACTAACAAATTTTGTATTTGCCCATATATATAAATACACCATCATCTAATCCTCCCACAATAAGGGCGGAAGCATTCACAAGCCTTGATGAGAATTCAGATACCTACAAGATAAACAAAAGTAGCCAGGATTTATTGCTAACCACCCTGCAGCTTTGTCAAATGTTAGGATCAAAATATCATAAATACCCCCAAAAACACCAGCAAATGTTTTCCTCGATAAAACGAAGGTCATTCATTGTTTATTTTCCGAATGGAATATGTATGCCATAGCATGACCCACCTTCTTATCGCTCTTGTTAGGATGTCTGCAATATCGTTAGATAAACACCTCCCAGCGGTGCTGTCCACAAAAAAAAACAAATCCACAAAATTGCGATGTTTCGTCAAGTCATTTCTCATTTAAGCGTGGCGACACAAAAACAAATTCAAATTCGAAGGTAGTAGCAGAATAAAAACAAAATGAATTTGAGGAAAATCGTCGTAAAAAAGCACAACCCCGAAAAATATACGTCCTGGGTAAACCTTGTGTGCAGTGGCCCCATAAAGAGGCAATCAAACAACTCCCAGCCAGCGAGGAAGAACAAAAAGTCCTTGAAATAGACATCAATGTTGCTTCTTTTCTTGCTGTGAATAGAAATTTTCTGCACCTCACTTCAAGGGTTGCGACTTGAGCCTTGAATCCTTATAATGTCCACTGCTACAAATCCGCCCCTATTGGTATGTGGTATGATTCAATCTTGTCCTTGTGAAGTGTAACCTCGATGAGTGAGTTTCAGGACTATTTAAGCAGACACCTCCTTAAAAGTGACCCTATAAACCGACTGCCAAAGAGCAAGGTAAAGAAAGGTAATATGCAAAAGAGGTTGGCAAGTGAGCACACAGCTTGAGATTTCTCGTATGAGAAAGTAGCTGCACAACGTGACCAGCTTATGCGACTCGGTGCCTCCACTGGCCTGAGCAGAATGCCTAAAGCGCTACCACTTCTCGCTACTGCTGGTGTTTTCTTAACATAGAAGTTAGCACAGAGCGCACTTAACCAAAAAAGCAAGAAAAATCAATAGCCGCGACATAAATATGCGAGAATCGGAGTATCCAGGATCTTGCGCACATTATTATTGGCTAGCGCTGAAGAAAACACCAAAATTGTTGCCCCCTTGCGCTCTATTTTGACGGGGAATTGCAATTTTGCAATTTTTATCCATCTTTGCTATTATCTTTGGAAGATACTGAGAGTATAGGAAGTATACATGAATCACCTGCCATGATTAGCACCGGTGAAACATCACTGAAAATTAGTAATGCTAACAGCACGACCATCGGTTTTCTCCAGGAGAATCTCCAATAACCAGCTTAGAAGTGTAGACATGGCGGAAGCTTTGACCCTGAATCGAAAGTAGTGGAGGTCGCAGTTTTCTGGCATTTTTTTCCCTTTGAGGCAGCTTCTAGGAATAATTTAAGGGCACGCAATTAATCTGATAAAGGGCCTATGTTATTTTAGTTATCGATATCCTTTCTTCTCCAAGATGTTACACCCCCATTAAGCAAATGACGTCATAATTCGGCTATTGGAACAGGAGAAAAAATGCAGTCGAATTTTATGAAGACTTTTTTTACCTGCTTGTTGGATTTTTTCCCTTCAAACTCTTTTAAACGCCCGAAATTCACAGAAGAAGATTAACCAACTTCTTTTTCTCAATTAAATTAATCAAAAAATATCCAAAAGACGGAGGAAACTAATTTAGACACGCACACAACACAACACCAAAAATTCCTTTGGCGATTGCTCGCTTTTAAGGACTTTCTATGAACAACTGTCAGTCAATGCTTCGGGCTTATGGAGAAATCGATAAAACACGACGTTATGCGATTGTGTACATTGGCAACTTGACGCGTTGAGCTGCGATCCACTTCTGTAGTTTTTTAATATGTCAATTCATTTCAATTTATTCGACTTAATATTCACAGCCCCCTCGGCAACACTAAAATTATAAAGCTCCCAAACCGGGTTCGCGGTTTTCCAAAAGTCAAAAATGACTTTTTCCCATTCCTATTGTGGGCCCCCCTTCCAATCCTTTCTGGGGTGCATCCATGGCGTCGGTATGTTTGTATATCAAAAATAAAACATGTGCGTTTTTGAAAATTTTCTTGAAAAATTTTCTCTTTCCTCCAATTTTCAAATTCCCCCTAATTTATGAATAAAAGTAGCATTAATTTATATCAACTATTAATTTTTATCAACTATTTTATAGTTTTCGGCTTTTAATTCATTTTTTTTCCATTATTTTTGTCCAATTTTTCGCGATTTTTTCGGGAGCTCTTTCAAATTTCCTAATTTTCCTTAATTTCTGAATAAAAAAGTCGTCGTCAAAAATTAAGGGGTTAACACAAAAAAAGCTTTTTACAGCTGACGCGATGTTACATGGTCGCCTCAACTCAACTCAACTTGACGCGTTGAGCTGCGATCCGGGGCATGTTTTTGTGCGCTTACAAATATGCAAATTCAGCAAACTGAAACAATCATTTTCAAAGAATTTCAAGTTTATTTAAAATTCAAACAATTCTTTTTAAAAGAATGTTTATTATTAAAACAAGGTGGCAAAAAGGGAATATAAGTTTTAAAATAGTACTGAAACACATACATGGCATAAATATAATATGCTTTCCATTTACGATCCAGTGGACATTTTGCTTCAAACAAGAAACACACCTGCAAAGTGGTGGTGAGAACGCGAACAGTTAACCGTTAAAATGTACAAAGTTAATCGGTCAATTGAATTACCGGCTAATTGTTGGGTTTTATATGCTTTTAAATTCTTTGGCTATGGGGTTATGCCCGACTAGCATTTTGGGAGGGGATGCAGATAGGGCCTCTATGAGCCCAGCCCGACCGCCCCATATGGCCCCCTTTGGATTGCCCTATAACGCCCACATAAAAAGTCTTACGCCTTGCCTCATTCGCCTCGTCATAAGGAATGCCCATTTTAGCCCCCTTGAAGAAAAGAAAACTCATCGCTCCTCGATTCCAAGTGGAAAAGGGAGGCGGAAGAATTTGAGAATTTCGGCGGGGATATGTAATAACTGCGTCAGTGTTGAAAACTTTATATATTTTTCTATTGAGTATGCTAAATGATACCCTTTACAGTCACAGACGAAACACATATCCACATAAATCATTCATTCGATATCGATTCGAAAAAACGAAGAACACATATGAGCAAAGCCTTCGAGATTCCATATAAAAAGAAGTCCTTTTTTATCATTTTCGATAACGCTTTCGAATCGTTTTCGATTTCGTTATCGAAGAAAGCTTTCGCTTTTTATGAATCGATCTCACTTGGATATCGTGTTGGAATGTTTGCAGGGAAATTACCCTTGATATCGGGGAAACTAAAAGTAAACAATCTAATTCTTTGATTCTTCACCTATGTCATGTTATATTTCTTTTTTCGATAAAACAATAGTTTTCGATCTGCAACTCAAAACTAAATGCCATAATTTCGCTACCATCGGTTTATTCCCATGAAAGGAAATTTACAGACGTATTCACGTCAAAAATTTTTTATTGATATTAGCAATAATTATTTTCCGCTCCAGTATGATTTAAACTGCTACTAAACTGCAATAATAACAGAAAACATTAAAATATACGATTTTCTTCATATTATGCCTTTTGTACAGTTGCATCGAAACCGTTAATCATTGGCACAAAAGTGCATAAAAGGGTTATCCTACTCTAGTCCATTTCCTGAAAACCCACTCAAAACTTTCAAAGAAAATGCAAAGCTTTGCCGTGGGGCACAAGTGATTCCCATACTTTTAAGAATTTGTTTTCAAACGGTGTAGTTAACATATTTGGGAATAACCGTATCATATTTCTCAATTTCCTATAAATAAAATAATTTAATAACAATAAACCACTTCTTAAACAACAATCTAAAAAACAACTCCAAGGCTGCTACGATTTTCTCAAACTCTAACCTCACTTAATCGAGTATTAACACCCAACCTTAAATAAATCACCACTACTAATTTGACACTGTGAAAAAGCCGAAAAGTAACCTCGAAAATGTTCCTACACAAAATTTAATTGAACAAAACAATGGTTAATTAAAAATAATAAAAACAAAGTATTTTTTACAAAAAGTATAAACAAGACAATTAAAACAATAAGACTGCGAGAATAATTTTTACTAAAGGAAAATGAGTGAAACGCCATCGAGGGGTGAAAGTTCCCCAGGACCCAATTTCGAATATGCTAGTGAGGCTGAATTAATGTCAGAATTTTGTAACTACATGAGTGATCCCAGCAACGTTGAGACTGCCACAAATTATCTCTTCCATTCCCTGATAGATGAAGCTATATTGGGCGTTGTATTGGAGGTTCATCAGGCATTAAAGACTGGAGCTTCGGATGCTGTTGAAGGCCAGCCAGAAGATAACAAACCGTTCAGTATTGTTGATATGCCAGATTTCGATGTATTCGGATCGAGTACTGCTAAGAAGGCGATGGACTGCAACTGTCCGAATTGTGATAGATTGGTTGCAGCCTCGAGATTTGCTCCGCATCTTGAAAAGTGCATGGGTAAGGATGGTTGTTTCATTTTGTTTGAAGATCAAAATCTAAATAAGTAATTGGCTCTTAGGTATGGGAAGGAATTCATCAAGAATCGCTAGTAGACGTCTAGCAAATGCAAGAGAAGGCACTGGTAGCTACTTTGGCTCCAATATTAGCGATGATGAGGATGATGCTGATTGGTCCGGAGAGAAGCGCAAGAAGAAATTGCAAACCGTACGCACGAATGGCAGCAAGAAAAATGGGAAATCCTCTTGAATTTAAGTTAACGCAGATATTTACAAATTGCAAAGAATAATAAGAGGACAATTTTTTACTGAGTTTCGTGTAGAGTACCTTGGGAATGAGCTTTAGAACTGTTGCATGGAGAATTTTGCAACGTAATTGACTGTAAACTAACTGTTCAAGGAGAAAAATTATTTCTGTAAAAGCACTTCTACTTGCCACGTTAAATACCTTTGAACTGAATATCTGCCCTTATTTTGTCATAAAGTGGCATGTAGATCTTATAAAACTTTTAAATAAAATATTTAGTTCATTTTAATATTTATTATATATAAAAAAAATCTGAAAATACTAATGTAAGCAAGATTAACGACTGTCTTAAGTAGGGAGTAGGTAGTTAGTAAATAAAATACTCAATTGGATAAGTGGAAGTTTTATTCATTTAAAAGGAATTGTTGACTGGTTTATTAAGCCTTTTTTAAATAAATGGTATCCTAACAACTACCCTGTTCGTAAGGCAATATATGAACAAATGAAGGACTATGGCGCCGTGTCTATCAAGAAAGGATAGATAACGAAATCAGACGAAGGAAATGGTATAGAACTCACTACACCTTGCGACGCGAAAACGAGAACATAGCCAAACAGGCCCTTGACTAGAATCCACAAGAAACCCGTCGAGTTGGACGACCTACAACAACGTGGAGGGGAACCGTGTTAGTAGATTCTAGCTGAGCGCTGTCGCACAAAATAGAGTCCACTGCAGGGCAACCGTTTGCTCCCTGTGTCTCACGACGGATTAAAGAAGCATCCGTCCCGACGTCCCCACAACGATAAGCTGCTGTTGGTGCCACTGAGTCTCGAACTCTATTCACGGTTCGTTTTCATTCTTGACGATTTTTGGCTGCGTCTCGAGCCTCGGTAACCTGATAACCTCGTTCATTCTTTAGGTCATCGTCGATATTCTTAGCCAGGTTTTCTTCGGTGCCGTTCGCTGAATTCTTCAAGTTGGTTACGAAATTGTTTTCGTCGTATCGAGCCCCGCGTCGTCCATCGAATGCTTCACTCTTAATCGCGTCGATCACATCGTACGACGCTTGAAGAAGTTGAATGATTTTCAATGGCATATTTTCGATCTCCAAGGCTCTCCACAAGCTGTTCCAATTGATGCAATCGAAAGCGGATTAGAAATCGACGAAAACGATGACAATTTGTTTGTCGCAACGAATTCTTCCTCTATTAGCAGAAGGAGAACGAATATTTCATCAATGCATCCTCGATGTGGTCTAAATTCCTCTAGTTCTTTCCAACTCGTTTGCTCTCGAATGTATGATTATCATAAATAATCGCTAATACCGCCATAATTCTTGCAAAATTATCCGATTGAACAAGCTATTAAGGCAAATGACATCGGCAACATGCATCTTCGGAGGCACACAGTCACCCACGGTTCAGTAGATACCGTCAATTGCACAGAATAAAGGATTACAAGAAGGAAGGCAACATACAGTGTAAAAACCGCGGTATTCCTCCTGAACTGTTCTACAAAGTGGTCTTAAACACACTCGTAGCATTTTAAAATAACAGGTGAAAGCAATCTCAGTGAATAACAAGGACAGTTAAAACCTATGTATGTACATGTATAAGGTCCAGCAGGTTTTTTGACCAAACTATGGCCCCTATTGCCATTGTCGATAACTAATCTTTAAACGACATTTATTGACTGTCGATTATGTAGTTTGATATTGCGAATGTCGATTACAATCGAAATCTGTCGATTTAACAATCGACTTTTATCGCTTATTTATTTGCTCACGACAAGCAGGCAAACAGTAGTCGAAATATTTGTCGATTTTATACCAAAAAGAAAACTAATCGATACATCGACTATAGTTGAGTCGATCGTTAATCTACAATCGCCTATCCCATAAGTTAATGATATATCTGCTATCAATCAATGAATGGTGGAGGGCTGCTCGCATCTGTACAAGAAAAGATGAACTAGGTTGGCTTTAAAATCATTGTGAAAGGAAGCTATCAAAAATGAAACAAAGTGGCACCCCAAAGCACGACTATCATAGCGGCAGGCAGTTTTTGGCGCGGCAAGTCAAAATAGATCAGCGTCTTGATCTACCAAAATTTACGTGACAATTATCAAATGGCATACTATGGAATGGTACTTCAAATAAAATCTGAAGACCCTCGGGGAAAAACCAACTTAGTCCACTTTTTCAAAAATCAGAGAATTCAGCTCCATCTATTAGCTGCTAAGGTGTACTACAATTCAAGGTATTAACTACGGGGAAAAACCAACGTAGCCCTGACAAAATGAATGGGCAATAATAAAAGGGTTCGGGGAAGAACCAACTGAGTCAATGGGAATGAGGGAAAAAACAAACATGTCCACCCTTGTTATTTTTTGGACTAACTTGGTTTTTCCCCGAGGGTCTTCATCTGTTTTACCTCACCTAAATTAGTTTCAGCCTAAACACCGCAAATAACCAACTTTATAGAAATGGCAAATACCAAGTAATATATAGCAGTGATTATATCTAGAGAAATAACAGTAATATACTTGATAAGAGATAGTATTTTGTGTCAGCATGGGCAAAACAAACACCAACGCCCGTCGTCCAGCAAGATAGAAAAGGCGGACCCCAGAAAACGTATGTACTAGAAATCAATGGGAAGACGTCGAGCAATCTAAAAGACTTGAAAACTCCAAGACTAATCTCAATCTAAGTCAATAGGCTAGACTTCTTACAACTAACTTACATTTAATATCAACCAAAATACTAAAATTTAAAAAACTAATTTATTCAAGCTCAACATATTCATATAAAATCGAATATATATTCCAAACATAATTGCCAACGTGTCACAGCATTCTGTAAGAACGTGTCATCTAAAACTTCAACATTATTCTTATCCCAACTACATAATCGCTTATCTAACTAGTTCAGGAAGCCTGTGCTGAGCTGGTAGAATTGATAAAATCAGAGATCTAAGCACCTCTTTACCCTTCCTGATTGGCCATGGTTTAGGTGGCAACCTACAAAAATATATTTAATGTCAATCTAAAGATGTTTCAAGTATCTTGAGATGTTTTTTCTTACAATTGTGACCATAGGCCCATTCTTTCTTCTTTTGCATATGCTTCAGTCTTCGATAAATTTTTAAAATATTTTTTAAGTTCCTGATCAGATATATTCCTTGGTGGATCGGATAATTTTCCAAATCCTAGGCTAAGAAGAGCTTGAGAAATGTCTAGATGCATCTGGAAAGTGTTTGTTTTTATTTTACTATAATATGATATATCATAAACAATATCAAATTTATACCATTTTGTTTTTTGGGCAAACCAAAAACACTTGACATTCTGCACTGTTAGAATTGCAGGCGATTGGAATGAATTCTACTTTACTTCCTACAGCAACTGTTTGCAGCCAAGAGTATCCATTTGCATTAACTGATATTCCGGACAACTATTGAAATATAAATTTGTTTTCATTTCTAGAATATTTTTTGTAGATAACGCAATGCTCACCTTAACTGGGAGAAGTTTGTTGGATGGAACAGGCAGTGGCGGTCTATGATTAATAAGTAACAGTGGCCCACCTTTAGAGCTGGGATCAATAGCTTCAATTGATCCATATTGTCTTAATTTTTGCCTAATAAAGTGCTTAGGAATATCAGACGGTTTTCCGAACTTCGTTATCTAGAAAATATAATCTTGATAGAACTAAAATTCCATTATAATTGAAAATACTTACAGGACGTATCTTATGGTAAGCAACCGCAAATATAACACCCGATAGCGTATAAATTCCAATCTAATCCAATATTCAATTATAATTATGTAATTTAATTGTGATATTCAATAAATATCAAATCAAAAAAACTAACCTCGACTCCTTTCGTATCTGTGGCCATATACTCGCAAAATCCATTGTAGTAATCGGAAACTGCTTTCTTAATTCCAGCCATTTTCTCAAAATAACCTTTATTTATTTATTTACAATCACAAGCAGTTTTTTTATTATTATTTTTAATCGTTACTTCATCTCAAGTCGTGCCAAAATATTTTGGACTTGGAGACCAGTGGAGGACTTCTGTAGTTTAAATATGTCAAGTTCAGGGGGTTGTTTAGGGTAGGGTTGTGGTTGTGGGACAAACAAAAGCTTGGCAAAAAAAGCTTTTTGTTTATGAATCCATATCGGTAAAACGCCATCTGTTAGTTTTTTACGCGAAGCTGATGGCGCCAAATATGGAAGGGAATATTCGGCAAGAATTTTTATTTATTTTGTTAATAATTATTTATTCGTGGTAATATAAAGAAAAATATACTTTTTTTTTTAGAGAAAACAAGCACTGGTTAAATGTTTAAAAATTTAGACATCGTACTGTTAAGTTATTAAAAAAGTTTATTAAACAAAATAAATTCTTTAATTACAATGAAAATAATCTTTAAACAAAATATTACACTCCTTTATATTAAAATATTACACTCCTTTATATTACACTCCTCCCTCATGGGCTGACTTCTCTCAAGTGACTTCTACGTGTAAAATTACACTTTGATGACGTTTAGTTACTTAGCGCTGACACTGACATCTCTCGTTGGATAGCCTCATTAATTAAATTAGTTTACATTCGACCATCCTGACATATAATTCGACCTCGAATTATACATATTGGTCCAGATATCTGGGCCGTCTCCGTATCCTCGTGTGTGGTACTACAGAAAGGCAGTCTGGATCGTCTAAATTACCTCCGTCCACAGTGTTGCTTCTCCCACTGGCTTGGCTGTTGACAAAGTCATCAGGCGGATGTTCATTAGTTGGTTCTCCACTAAGCAGTTCCTCATCAGGTAGTTCCTCATCAGGTAGTTCCTCATCATGTAATTCCTCATCAGGTAGTTCCTCATCAGGTAGTTCCTCATCAGGTAGTTCCTCATCAGGTAGTCCGAACATTTTAATATCTTCGTTCGCTACTACTCCAAAATATCGTTTCTGCGTCCGCTGAATGTCAGGCAGATCCTCCACTCGGTACCTGTCATACGGTAGAACCTCGGTAATTATGTATGGCCCCTTAAAATGTGGTTGTAATTTCAAAGACTCGCCAGTAGCTCCGGGTTTTCTTCGAATCATCACAATATCTCCTTCAATAAAAGTTTTCGCGCGACACCGTTTTGCATTAAACCTCCTTCGCTGTTTTTCCTGATCAGCTCTTATCACTTCAATAGTCTTTTCTCTAAGGCAGTCTGAACTCTGTTGGTTAACTTCCGGACAATATAACTCATCTTCTATTGGGCAAGCTATATTAACACTCTTCGGCTTATAGTTGAATAATAATTGAAAAGGGGTACTCTGTATGCCTCTGTGGTATGTATTATTTAAGCTCCATTGTGCCGAACCTAAGTACTGGTCCCAATCTCTGCCGTCGGCCCTTTTTGTTAATGTTGCTAGCATTGGAGTTATTGATCTATTAAGGCGCTCCACTTGGCCATTCGCTCTTGGGGTTGCTGTAGCATTCCTTACGTGGATAATTCTTAGTTCTTTACACATTTTCTCAAATACTGCTCCTGTAAATGCTGTACCTAAATCAGTAATTATTTTCGTGGGTTTTCCGAATATGTACATTGCGTCTCTCATAGCTTTGGCAGTCGTACTCGACTTTGTATTCCTTACAGCCTTTAATATACAAAATTTCGTAAATCCGTCAACGATAACAAGTATGTAAGTATTCCCCTTTAAACTCCGGTTAAATGGCCCCAGGTGATCAGCATGAACTACATAAAACGGTACTCCAACTTTATCAATAGAATGTAAATATCCACTTTTTTTCCTCCTGGAATTTTATGGTATAAACATTCACTGCAACTTCCTATATAGTTTTTTACGTAATTCCTCATTTTAGGAAACCAATAGTTCTCTTGAATTCTTCGCAATGTCTTTTCAATTCCAATATGACCAAAATTGTTATGATTATTGTGAACTACTTGCCACCTACATCTGCTCGGAATGTAAAACTTTAACCCGTCACTCAATTTTCTAAACACACGTCCTTCCAAAGCTTCATATTCATCCTGAATCCTTTTATCTTCTTGATCTAGCTGTTTGGTTTTCTTTAACACATGGAAAATATTCTGAATCTTTGGATCCTTCCTTTGTAACAGTGTCAACCAGTCGTTTTCATCTAATGTAGTGTATAAGGACATAATTTCGGTAATACTCGCTGTATCCTCTGGTTCTCCGAAGGGATTACGACTTAAACTATCTACGTGTCCCATTGAATGTCCTGGTTTGTGGCGTATATCGAAAGTGAACTCCTGCAGTGCAAGCCACCATCTTCCAATTCTCGGTATTATGTCTTTCTTGCTGAAAGACATTCGTACCGCGTTGCAATCTGTAATGACAACAAACTCAATTCCAATTAGATAAACTCGAAATTTTTGTAAAGTCCACACTACGGCTAAAGTCTCCAATTCTGTGCTGTGATATCGTGCTTCTTCTTTGCTAGTTTGCCTACTACCATAGGCAACAGGATGCATGTATCCATCACTTTGCTTTTGTAAAATAACTCCCCCTAATCCAACCTGACTTGCATCTGTATGAACTTCTGTTAACGCATTAATGGAATAAATAGCCAGCACTGGTCTCTCCGTCAGTTTAGTCTTTAGTGTTGAAAAAGCTTTCTTCTCCTCGTCGTCGAACCGCCATGCGATATCTTTCTTGGTCAATCTTGTCAAAGGGCGCGCAATTAGAGCAAAGCCTTTAATAAATTGTCTGAAATAACTAGCTAATCCAAGGAATTGTCTCACCTCATGAACGCTCTTAGGAATGGGAAAACTGTCGACGCACTCAACTTTCGATTGACTGGGTTTGATAATTCCATCTTCTATCTCAAATCCTAGGTACTCAATTTTATTAAAAAGGAATTTACACTTATTTAAATTCAATTTTAAATTTGCCTCTCGGAGCACATCTAGTAAAATTTTTAAATTATTCACTGCCTCTTCTTCTGATTCAGCTGGTATCAAAATATCATCAAAGTATGCTAGGGCTATTGTAAATCTAAGGGGCCCAAGCACTTTATTAATCAACTTCTGAAACACAGATGGTCCATTGCTAACACCAAACGGAAGTCGTAAAAATTCATAATGGCCATCCGGTGTTATAAAAGCAGTTAAATGTCTTGATTTCTTTGCAACAGGGATCTGATAATATCCACTCTTCATATCCAGTGTGATGAACCAAACTTTGTTTGATAACCTGTCTACTTGATCTCTCATAATTGGTAATGGGTATTTAATCTTTTTTGTAATCCTGTTGAGAGCTCGATAATCAATACAAATCCTTATGTCACCGTTTTTCTTCCTAACAAGCAAAATTGGACTCGCATAATCAGATTCTGAATCAACTATTATTCCAGCGCTTTTCATCATTTCAATTTCCTTTCGTACAAACTCTCTTTCTCTGAAACTTAATCTGTAAGGTCTATAAGTTATAGGAGTATTTGTCGTAACCTCGATTTCAAACTCTATTTTATTTGTCTTCCCAAGCTCGTTTAAGTTTTCGGCGAAACAATCTTTATAGTTCTCGAGCACTTCTAATAAAGCTTTCCTGCCCTCCTCAGACGTATTAGGTCCCATTTTAACATCAATCAGTTTATCTTGACAAAATCCTTCAGTTATATTATTTTCCTCTTCCTTGCAGATACTTCCTCTAGCGATTATTTCATCTTTCTTAAAACTTAAATATTCGTCACTACAATTTATTATTGGTATTTGATAATTCTCCTCAGTGCTATTCACTACACAATTTGGTATAATCGCCTTATTCCTATTATGACTTCTTTCGATGAATATGTCAGCATAGAGGCCATCTCTAGTATAACCTTCCACACAACCAATGTGATTAGGTGGTATTACGCTAGCACCTTTAGCCCAAAGGGTTACTTTTTCTTTTGGCAATACAGGAAAATTAAATTCTTCAAGGCATTCTTCAGTATCGTTTTCTTCGCGTGTCTCAAATAATCTAATCACATTACCTTTCTTGACAATAACAATATGTGGTTGCTCTGTAAATGATTGCCCAATTAGTATGGGGATTTGCAATATTTCATCCGGTACTATGCACACTTGCACTCTGGCTTTTGCCTGGTCAACTTGTAATTCTACATCGGCGACTCCTAGCGATTTAAATGAACAATTTCCAATTCCTATAATATGAGGTAAATTCTCTGTCCTTGTGGTATTTAAGTTGAACTCCCTTGTTGCAGATTCTTTCATCATTACACACTTGCTGCCAGGGTCTACATATCCTTTTATCTGCCTTCCGTTTATGAACGCGTCTTTAAAATACTTGTCTATCTTATTCCTATCTTCAGTGGCATTTTCCACGGCAAAACTTTCTTTCGAAGGTTTAATTGTCTTCCCACTTTCGCCGAAGGGAACTTCAGTCTTCTTGTTGGTACATCTAAATTGCGTGTGCCCATTTTCACCGCACCTAAAACACTTTACTGCTGACAGACACTTTTCTTTCGTGTGCCCATTTTCGCCACAATTAAAGCATTTAATCACTCTTGATTTTGAGCAATTATTTGAAAGGTGTCCATTTTCTCCACAATTGAAACATTTTATCTTTAGAGTACTTTCCACTTTAAATCGTCTCTCTTTAATGAAGGATCCACTCTTTTCATTAATGTGATCCGAAGAACGCTTCATTATTTGGAAATATTCTTGGATGTTGTGAAATAATTCGTTTTCGTCCACATGATCCCTTTGTAGCAGGAATTTTTTTAAATCATGTGACCATAATCCTGTAATAATTTCTTTTCTAATCTCATCAAACTGCAAAGATAATTCATTACATAATCTTAGTTTTATATAAAAATACTCTACCACATCCTCATTCCTGTTTTGGGTTCGATCGAGCATTTTCCTCCACCTTTCTGTACTCGTTAATGTGCCAATAAAAGTGGTCTTAAAAGCTGTCTTGAATTCTTCCCAGGTGGTAAAAGTGTAGCCGGAAAACCAATTTTTCGCCGGGCCATTAATATTGGCTCGTACGCACTCTATTCGGAAGTTATCGGGCCAGTTATTTAAATTCGCCACTCCATCCACCGAGTTTAGCCACTCCTTAGCGAAACATGATCCCTCTCGTCCAGTAAAATTATTAATAGTTTTGTTAAAATCCGGCATAACATGGTACTGCCGTGGTGCGTTATTTGTCCGAAAATGTTCCATTAACATTCTATTTTGCTCCATAATAATCCTTATTATATCATCTGAAGGAGTTATATTTTGCTGCTGCTGGTTCTGGCACGTTCCAGAAGAACTCTCGTTTTCTTCCATTTCACCTTGTGATTCTGTTTCCAGGCTTAAGTGATTCCTTACAAAAAATTCAAAATCTACTGCACTTATCATGTATATATCACGCCGCTCAGATATACAAAGTGTAGCCACGCTATGCGTACTACGAGCTAAAAAAAACCACGCCGGAAAAACAATCCTTTTCAATCCACAAAAATAGGCCGCTTGGATACTTTATCCCACTTCTGATTTGTTAAGTTATTAAAAAAGTTTATTAAACAAAATAAATTCTTTAATTACAATGAAAATAATCTTTAAACAAAATATTACACTCCTTTATATTAAAATATTACACTCCTTTATATTACACTCCTCCCTCATGGGCTGACTTCTCTCAAGTGACTTCTACGTGTAAAATTACACTTTGATGACGTTTAGTTACTTAGCGCTGACACTGACATCTCTCGTTGGATAGCCTCATTAATTAAATTAGTTTACAGTACTCTTTATCTTGGCCACCTACTCTATTTCTATATCTTGTTGAAGAGGGCCCGCCAAGGCGACTGCGACTTATTTTATTTGGTCTATTGTGCCAACCCCGTCTTTAAAAACCATCTAGGTAAAGGCTTTTGGTGGTCACTCATAAGGTGGAATAGGGGAAATAACATTTAGCATAACAAGCACGTGCCGCAACAATTTCGGACTGATGAAATTGCGATCATAACCTCCTGGCGGTGGCCACTGGTAACTACCCTATGAGTAAGGATACGCTAATATGGTCGAGCTAGTCCCTTCCAAGTAAGGTTGGCGTGAGGCTAATAACCTCAACCGGAAAAAAAGAATTATTACGGAACGAGCAGCATATCTTTCGTCCAATGTAGGAATGGCTCCGTGTTTTAGAGTATTTGAGGTTGATTTGCTTTGAAGTCGCATTTTGTAATATCTTTCGCTGTGCACTTCTGGAGTTTCTGTGGTTTTGTAGCGGGAGATGTGACGGCATGTGACTCCAAAGCGAGTCAACGTCTAATGTTTAGAACTGCGGAGTTGCACCACTTTTGCAGTGAACGACACATTTGAGGCCAGGACCGGATCCCGATTATAGAGCCTTTAAAGAGGAGAAGAGAGGTTAAGGCTTTTAATATAGCCTAAAACAGATTTAGGGGAGTAAGGAAGTTGCGATAGAGGAGGCTTAATCTCTTCCTCGCTGTAGTCTCACAGTTCTCCGCAGTTTCGAGAGCTGCCCTGCAGAACCGCCAGCTAAAATCGGCTACCTGTCCTATTTTGTTTAGTTAAGCGGACAGTGGCCCGTCGGAATCTCTGTTATAATTTTTAGCTTGCACTCCTGAGATTTAAAAGTCTGCCCGCTTTAGTTTTATCGATTTTGATGAACCTCTTAGCTTACCCAGAACCCTGGGTCCTTGCCCAGCTATGAAGAACCAGCTGGTCGACCCTATTTTTAATAGCCATTTTTACGTGGCAGCTACTAAACCGCTAAAAGGTTCCGGGTCGATAAGTGGTGAGTTCGCCTCTGTTCTAGCCAGGCTGTCGGTAATTTCATTACCAATGTGACCTTCGTAGCTCCACATCAGTGAGACATTGTTGCTCCTGGTGAGAGATTTCAAAGATAAGAGACAATCCATCAATCTTTAATGACACCCTGTGAGATTTAATGGCCAACAGGGCAGCTTGACTATCCGAGAAAATAACAATGTTAGAGCTATTCAGAGCTCTATTAATACAAGTCTGAGCACACACCCGGATGGCGAGTACCTCAGCCTGAAAAATGGTGGGGGTAGTGCCCAGAGCCATGGATATTTTGCACCTTAGGCCATATACACGCAGCCCTACTGCTTTATCGATTCCTTATACCACAAGGTCGAGCTTCCTCTAAAGAGGGGCCTGTTGTGTTACCACTCTGATCTACTTCGAATAATCGTCAACGGTTTGTGAAAGTTAAGATTGGCAGGAATAGTTTCGGAGAATGATATCATTGGCTCTACGTTCAGCTCCTTGAGGATCAATAAATGATTCATGTCTCTTGGCTTAAAGGAAAATAGCTCCCGTGGATGCAGTGCCCCCGCCAGAGCCTCCTTTTTTACTACTAGGTGGAGCGGAGCAGGGTTTAGTAGGGCCTCCATAGCTGCAGTCAGACAGGCGCTTTTAACTCTTGTGATACCAAGAAGGGCCAGTCTGGGCACTCTGGCCAACTTAATCAAAGCACCCTTTTTTAGTCTTGACCCACCATGCGATGGATGCTTATGTGACCTTGGACCTTACGACCGTCGTATATAGCCAAAAGATTGACCTCGATTTTTCCTACAAATTGACGGCCGAGCCCCAAGAAACACTCTTTGCTTGGCTTTCTAGTTCCCATCTATGATCCAATGTCCGTGAACCCAAAAAGTCGCCTTTATACTTTATACCGAAATCAATTTTGCATATCTCCATTAGTTTGGAGCGCATCTTTACAGAATCCAGAGCTTTTACAGAGGCTTAGCCATCTATGAAAATTCCAATACTAAATTCCTTGTGTAGGTTCGATGTACATTGTCTGGCAGGTCTTCAGGATCGCTAGCACCTGAGGTTGACCTGAGCCTAATAACCTAACCTGGAAAAAGAATTATTACGTTCGTTCAATGTAAAGGTGTGGTGTCTCCGTATTTTAGAGTATTGGGCTGGAGCGGCTCCGGAAGTTCACTAGAAATGCAATTATAGTGAACTTTAGGAGTTGCTTTGATTTTGTAGTGCGGGATGTGACGGAGTAGCACCAGCTAGTGCCTATTGCAGACATCGTAACATGGCTCCTTTGACGACATCGTCTGCGTAACCTTGGGCAAAAAGTTGCGGCCGTTGAGTAGTTCAGGAGTACATCTACACCAGGCACCACAGAAGTGGGGATAAAACTTCGTCCTGCGGACAACCATTTGCTATAGTGCCCCCGAGCGACCCCTCAATATGAGAAACCATTAGTTTGCGATTTCTCAGCATAAAGTCAATCCAGTCGCAGAAAGTGCTATTTAGACTTCGTCTACTTAGAGCCCTAACATAGTATGAAAGAATGTACTGTCGAAGGCTCCTTCGATATCGAGGAACATTACTCGTTTAATACGAACAATGATCTTGAAAACATTCTTTGCGACTGAAAATTGTTAGAACTGTAATATCATCGGTACTAGTGTTTTTCGATTTGAGGAATGCAATAGTCATTGCAAAACTCTGTCAAATTCTCTGCAATTATTCTACCGCAATCCTATTCTAACTCTAAGGCAATGCTATTCTCACAAATTGTAATAGAATTCGTCCATTATTCGAATTTCTAAACTCTTAAAACATTTAAGCCCTCCAACATAAGATCAAAGCAAGGGCTCCTCAGGGCTGTTCGAACTTCTTTACTGCTATATGCACCATGACACGACCAATTCCATCAAAATGGTTTGTAAGATGATAAACAGAGGAAAAACGAATATAAAAGCCAAACTTCTCAACGTTATTAAACTTTTATTTTTATCTTATTATTTTTTTGTTTTTTTGATAAATTATTACTAATTCAAATTTACTTTTAAATAGCATCAAATATAATATATTTCTCATTTAATTCATTTCTTTTTACTTTTAATGTTTCTCTTTATTTATTTTTCTTTATAAATTACTACCCATGCTTTTTTAATTTCATCATTAAAAATAAGTTTTTTGTTTGTTTACAAATACATTCGTTAATAATATTAATAATAATAATAAATACAAATTTATTTAAAAAAAAATTAATCATAATACAAATCAATTTATCAATTATATTTATATTTTTATGGTTTTTAAAGTTTATGCATAAAAAGTAGGCAGCGTCGATACAAGTTTTTCTATTTTTATTTTTTATTTATTTATTTTTGCTTAGTTAAAATTATATATAATGTATGTATGTATATATAAAAAATTTTAAAAAATTTTGGTTTTCTTATCAATATAATTAATTTTCTTAAACTTAATTAAGAACATAAAAACTTATATAAACGTACTTTTTTTATTTTTGTTTTTTCTCTTAAACGGCAGATCACAAGAAGTTTGTGTACAGATTTGTTTTTTGAAATAAATAAAAAAACATTTTTTCAAAATTTGTATACATATATATATATATAAATTGTAGCACTTTATATTTTTACTATTTTTTTTTATTTATATATAATATTTCTTTTAAAAATTTTCAATTATTCAAACAATCTGAAAATAGTTGGGATAGTAGCAAAGTTAGTATATTATGTGTAATAAAAACACGTCTGAACACGAAATTTGCACTCAAGTTTTTGATAAAGAAAATTTTGTTATTAAAAATGAAACTTTTTGTTATTAATGCAAAAAAAAAAACAAAAAATTTTGAACTGAAAATGGTTTTTACATTTTAGGCCAGGCAACGTAAAGGTATAGAGGGAAATGCTTGAAACACAATTTTTCACTTCGTAATTCTGTTTGGACTAATCAGGAGGTGAACATATCAAAAGTCCACGCTCGTAGCCTTTGAGCCGACTTATCGCTGTAAACATGCTAAGGTCGACGGCGAAAACTATTTTCCTCGACCACGGCGAATGGCCCGACGAAATTTGTTGTGAGCACACACTAAGAGCGACGACGACACAAATTAACCCTGCAAACAGTTTCTCGACTGCTCGCTTTCTCGAGCTATTTTCGAAAGAAAACTTGTCGAAAATTATTCGAGAAACAATTGTTAAAACGACCACTAAAGCTTTAACGCTCTTTCCATGGTTTTGTTTCTTTTTCCCTTGCTTTAAAATTTGAGATTTTGGAAGGTTTTGCTATCGGAAGATGAGCGCGTGCACATGACTATGCAGGAAACGCATGCGCGATGGGAATAAGCTGGCGAGCATTTTTAATTGTAGAAGGGATTGGAAAAAACGAGCACGGAAAGCATTCGAGATTCATTCGATATCGATTCGAAAAAACGAAACACACATACATGCAAACAAAGCCTTCGAGATTCCATCTAAAAAGCGATTCGTTATAGCGTACCTTTTTATCATTTTCGATAACGCTTGCGAATCGTTATCGAAAAAAAGCTTTCGTTTTTTATGAATCGAGTCGGAATGTTTGTATAGTTTTCGAGATATCTGCTCTTGAAAGTCTGCAATATTGGAAAAAAACATTTTTGCCTCATATTTTTTGCTGTTTTTGACCGGATAACTCTTCAACGATGTCCACGGCCGTAACCAAGACCAGAACGTCCGAATCCTTTCTGCTTGAATTCCTGATCCTGAGGTCCTGATCCCATTGTCCTTAAGCTTCACCTTAAGCATGTTGATGAGCCTGCTTTTGTTGAACTTGTTCGACAGAAAATCTTGTTGTTTGACTTTTATCTAGAAAAGGATGTCAACAGACTTGCTGACTCGATAGCGCCTTTGATACTCTGCTACTTTTGTACTTGAGGTTGATGAGGAATAGCCGTCAAAGACTACAGTATAGTTGTTTTCAAACGTCGTGACATCCCGCGCATGTTCCCCAGTTTAAAAATGTTTAAAAGCTCAGACAAATCTTCCTTTAACTCCTCCTATCAAATCACTTGCTGCCATGTAATCAGTCGCGACTGCGTATTGCCAAAGGGAGGTGTATCTTTCTGGGACTTCAATGATTATTTAAAAAATTTACAAATTATGACTGAAAAACATCCGTTTTAATATTTTTTTTTTATTTTAAGGTTTTTGTATTTTACACATATGCTACAAAAATAATTTGTAGCAATTTCTACTAAAAAATACGAAATTTGTATTTTTATCACTTTGATTACTAGATTGTTGACATTTTCCGCCAGTCGCATACGCGCTTCTGCTTGGGGAGGTTGTGAACTCTCAATTTATGAATGAAAATGCTCATATCTTTAAAAGAAATTTTTCCAGCAATTCTTTTAATTTATTTTAAATTTAGGAATGAGAAATATTTATCATAATTATAGTAAAATTATACTTATTACGATGGATAAATTGACTTGGTTGAGCAGGTGTTTTACATGTATTTAAAAGCTCTGCTCAACACATATAAAGATTAATTAACTTTATTCATTCGGCATGCGCGCATCCCTTCCCAAATTATTTTGTTGAGTTTTTTCTGCTTGTTGCCGTTTTAACTAAAAAGCGGGGAAATGATAGATACAATATTTATAAAATTTGGCAATGAGGTGAGCAGAACTGTTCAAATTTTTTGTGTCACGGAGTTTGAAAAAATCTATACATCTCCTTACGTAGTAGCTCTCGCAAATTGTCCAAACTAGTCCAAACAAAGTTACGAAGTCAAATATTGTGTTCCAAGCATTTCCCTATATACTTTTTTCGAGCATTCGTTGCCTGGCCTATTTAAATAATTAAATAATTGCGACATAAAATGGATTTAAAAAAAAGATTCGATATCCATGGCAATTATTACTGCAATATTATCCTAAAAATTTGGTTAACGTTTACTTTTTTAATTAAAGTTTTGTTTTATATATTTATATTTTAAATATAATCTAAAAATTTTATACTATCTACTTTTAATTTTTCGGCTTTGTTTTTATATTCATGTTTGATTATTATTGTTTACAATATTTGAAAATTTTATATTTTGTTTTTGTTTTTGAGATTTTACTTTTAATTACTTTAAAGATCTAGTTCATAATAGTGATTTATACTTTAATAATATTTAATAACAACTATTTTATTCACACTGTTTTTCTTGTTGTAAGAGAGATAAAAGATCTTTGGAGATGTTTAAATGAAAAGAAAAAACTGATTGTTTTTATGATTGTTTTGCAGATGTTTTGTTTATATAATGGATTGATATTAGTTATTTGAATAGATGAACTTATGTCATACTATTTATAAATTTTGCATTATCTTCGCTAGAGTTTAGATATCTGTAATAAAATCCATCATGCCTTGAACTAGATACAAAGTAATCTTAGTTAAAATATGGTATCTGCGTTAGTTGTGTATTTTGGTAATTTTCTTGTCTATTGTTTGTTGAAAGCGCTGCAGCTGAAGCCTACTTCTATTAATTTGGCTACACTAGTTGTTCGTATGTCTGTATTTTAATATAAGCTATAAACATTATAGATCCTCCATGAAATAATGAAACACGTTCTTTACACAATATTCGTTATAGAAGATTTTTTAATTTTTTTGTAAAATAGATGTTAGAGATCTAGGCCTCGGTTTATTTGCATTTATTTAGCTGTCCAAAATAGTCAATATTTAAAGATTTACGCAATGAATAATATATTGAATTTTCGCTCTATGTCCCATAAGGTATTATAGGAGCATAACAACATAATATTGAATGCTAGTGCTATAACACATTGTCACTACTATTACAGACTCAAAGTACTTGATCTCATGCCGCTATCGAGCAGGAAAAAACTTATCTTGGAAATGGTATTAGGGCTCACCGAGTAAATGGTCGCAACATGAAATTTCGGCAGTGACCTCAATATCCAGATCCCTACCAGAGAGGAATGGGAATTTTTCCGACAAGGACCATGATGTCCTGTACACAGAGGTATCGAAATCAGAGTCAGGTGTAGGGGCTAGGGTTCCCCCACTTAATTTGCAAAAATTCTATCGCCTGCGTAACTTCGCAAGCGTTCTTCAGGCAGACCTTCTTGCAATTTTCATGCCTTTTTTCATGTGAAGGACTAGAGACTCATAGAAATCCCCGACAATCTATTTTTTTTTTCGTATAGAGTGCAATGGCAAACAGCAGCTGTAGTCAAAAGATAGTGAAGAGAGAGAGGAAGGAGCTGCTATAACCAAGCCGTGATATTATATTCCACTTAAGAAAAAATTTCGACTACCGCATATTATATCGAGTTAAGTTCAATTTGGGTTAAAATATCAAAACATAACCTCAAATTTTGTGTGAAATTTTCACTTATAGATACGTAAAACTTCAGAACGAAATAATTTTCTATTCCTGTGCAAGCAAAAACACCGAAGGCAGACTTCACAGATTGTCAACAAAAAAAAAAACAAATGCCAGTTCAACCCAATTACAACTTAACCCGTGTATATGAGGCCAAATATCAACTCGACACAGATAGGAGAGCTGAGTTGAGTTGAGTGGACCCTATTTCAACTCGATCCCGGTTTATGACTAGGTTGAACCTGGGTTAAACTTGGGTTGAACCTAGTCATAAAGGGGTAAAGAAAGAACAATGGACTTCCTAAACAGACCCCCACGAGATATTGGTGGAATCACGGCAATCGTCACTGGGCATTGGCCCAAAGGGCCATGCCGCCAAACTGAGCCTCAAAACATGCAACAAAATGACGCGGTAAAGCGTTAATTACAGATCGTCTACGCCATAAATTTAAAAAGGCGAAAAGTAATCTTCTAACTATGTTTCATCGATATAAAGAAATATTGGCTGTGGACCAAGACAAGATGAAAAATTCATAGAGCCAATGTCGTGCACGTCTCGCATGTATCATAGTAAAATTCTTATTAGTTGTATTATCGTGTGTTTTGATTACGATTATAATATTTTATCATAGCTCTGCATATACATACATAAGTACATAAATACACACCTTTGAAAAGAATTATGAATAAAGCTGCGTTTACATCTCAAATTCAACGCGAAAGTGCACTTTGAAGCTCTTTTATTGCACAGCAATTTGTATGATTTTTTATCTGTTGCCCAAAAGTTACAGAACACATACGCTTACAAATTTCTGTGCGATAAAAGAGATTCAAAGTGCACTTTCACTTTGACTTTGCGATGTAAATGCGGCTTAACACATCCTCAATAAAATACGTTAAGAATTTATTCAAACGAAATGCAGTAGTTATTTAGTTATACAAACTTTATGCGATCATTCATTTCGATTGCTTTGTTGTAAAAAGGAGCCGTTCTTCCTCCATAAATTTTAACGAGGAAATAGATAAAGGGTTTATTATATTGGAGAAAAATGATTTATGTAGAAACTAGTTAAGAAGCGAAACATTATAACTGGCTGAAATATGGGATTTGATTACTAAAAACTTTTGCGGGAAGTCATTGATTTTTTATAGAAGCATTTATACAGTACCGGATATGGCATGGACATTTTCTAATAGGACAGAAGAGAATGATATTAAATGGAAACTTGGTGGAAGCTGTCTTGATGCCTGAGTTTCAATCCTTTTTTTATGTACATTTGGTAAAAATCCAGCTCTTCTGCTAGATTATGAAGATTAAATTTAATCTAACAATTAGAAAAAGGCCATTTTTAACAATCTATAAGCAAAAGACATCTTTTTGTACATAAAGAAAAGAATAAATCAGCACTAAAGATATTTAATTTAAATAAAAGGTCAATAACCGGGTTTTCATTTTTCGAAGTGATTTATTCTTTAAAAGCTGCAACAATATATTGCAAGTAGATTAAATAACTTTTCCATTTCTATTGCTATTGAGTATATTTATGTATGTATCGGACAACTTTCTTGTAGCAGTTTAAACAAACAACAAATCGATCTCTTTGTAATAGATTATAAACAATTAGAAATCAATTCCTCTTGCCTTGTAACAAAATAGTAAAGCTAATAGATATAGATGATTTGCGAGTTTTGCTAATTGTCTCTGGTTCTCTTATATTTTTATAAAAGCCCTTTTAGTTTTTATTCGCTGTTCATATTAATATTTTACATGTCACAAAATTCTTTTTCAGTTCCCGTTTAACATTAGATTCCCTTTTTATATATATTTAAAAGCAGACATTTAAACATAAAAATATTATTAATTTTTTTTGTTAATATTTTGATTTAATTTTCATTTATATATATTACCGTTCTTTTAAATTTACTTAATTTTCATTATACTAACCTTTGCACAATTTCATCAAAACAACTATATATCTTATGTATATTATAGTACGATACTAGCTAGTGAGAGTTGCGAATTATTTATGGCGTCCCCACTTATTGAAAATGTAATATTAGCTTGGTTGTGGGGCAACTAAAGCCACTCCTGATGTTCTAATAACTGATTGGGGTCTTACACTTTTACGTACTTCAACAATATGTTGCTGTGTCTGCGGTTTATTTTGGTTGACTAGATTTGGCGGAACTGCATGCTCTGGCACTGGTGGAGGTTCCTTAGGTCCATCATCAGATGATGATTGTGACGATTGTATTACTTCGGAGTATTCGCGTATTAAATTCGCAATTTGGAAGGCCTATAAAAGTAAAATATTATCTAAAATAATAAAAAATAAATCAACCATTTACTTTTACCTGTGAAGTTGTTAATATAACTTTGGATTGTTTCTTATCTGATCCAGTTATGATCATTAAACAATTCATATTTGGCGAATAAGATAGAATGGAAGAATATTCATATGTACAAAGTGTATTACGAGATCTATGTTCTAGAAGGTGAATTCCATTTTGGTCAATTGCCAGCCAAAGTACTCGAGGCCAGTTTGAAGTAAATGATTGCTATGAAAAAATGTGCGATATAAAAAATAGTTCCCTACTTATTTTATATAAAATTATTATAGCTTACCATCACATCAAATATTGTCGCCTTATGTAGCGGCCAACTTTGAATTAAATTCAAAAACGATTTCTTAGCTTCAGCAGATGTCATGCCTCGTAAGCTTTGATGGTGCATTGCTACTGCTTCATGCGGAATATTCGGTACAAAGCGTGGTGGCAAGCAATGGTTTGCAATTGGTCTATAATCATGAACTACGCCAGTGCAATCACCTAACTCTAATTGCCCTTGAAGGGCTGTAAGCATAATTGCTTCCATTTCTGTTATGGGGAAACGTTCTGTTCGTAAGCCATTTAAAACTTGATGATAAAGAAGCTCTTTCTCTACGGGGTCATCTAGATTCATATAATGATCAAAGAATAAGTGTTTCTTAAATAGGAATATGTGATGTTGTCTGCGGCACATGTTGGGGACTTGTTGACCTGCTGCTTGCTGTAAATATAAACAGGTTTATTATATGAATAGTAGTTAATAGAAACTGTAGGAGTTAAGTCAGTATTAGAAGAAGTGAGCAGATATCAAATAAAATTACTCGCGTTACAAGAGATCAGCTGGATAGGAGACGGGAAATGGAGCTTGGTAACTACAGGATATTCTACAGTTGCGGAATGGAGCATCACTTAGTAGTAGGCTCCGTAGTATACAAGTCAATTATAGATAATGTCGTAGAATTCAAGCCAATAAGAGAACGACTATGTTCAATGCAACTCCGAAAGAAATTCTTCACCCTTTCGAACGCACATGCGGAGATGGAAGAGAAAGCGGGTACGACAAAGGATACTTTCTATTATAAGCTTGAGCACGCATATGACACGACCCTTCCAATGACATCAAGATGGAGTCCTCAACGCCAGGGAAGGAAAACTGGCACAGACCGGAAAGTACAGTGTCCACGAAACATCAAACGATAACGGACAGCGTGTTCGAACAAACAGGTGAATGGCTTTGAGCAGCTATATATGAATTACTAGGCTGCATATGGTAGAACAAAAAAATGCCTGAAGATTGTGAGCAAAACATTATCTGCCCAATACACAAGAAAGGGGATTGTCTATTATCTATCTATAGATTGAACTGTCTAAACAATAGAGGCATATATTTTTTAAGCACATTATTTAAAATAATGACAAATCTAATTAAAGCCAGAACCTTATGCATAAGCCGCAATAAGTGAATACCAAGATGAATTCAGAAGAAATAGATCAACAATGGATCAACTTTTTTAATAAGGCAAATCCTCCGAAAATGCTGGAAGACAACATCGTCTTGTATCAACTTTTTATCGACTTCAAACAAGCATACGACAGCATCATGCGACAATGCTGGACCTAAACATACCCCAAAGATAGTCAAGCTAAAGAAAGTGACAATGGAAAATCCAGTTAGAAGGAGAATTGGGGGAGTCCTTTCTAGTCAAGCAACGCTTAAAGCAGGGCGATGAGCTGGCACCCATGATATTTAATCTCTGCCTAGAAGGATAAATCTGCAAAGTAAACATTGATGCGAACACAACCTTGCTTAACAAATCAAAACAATTAGCAGCTTGAAGGAAGAAGATGATGGAGACTAAGGCTCGATTTGGGTTGTAGAGCCATCGAAGAAGAAGAAGTTAATTCGATTTTATAAATATAGAATAATCGTGTAAAAACCTAAAATTTACTTACCGGATTCTGCTGAACTGCCTGTGCTGCTGCGGTTCTATACTTCTCCCATTTTGACATAACATCGGCCACTTTTTCATCAGGCATTAAACTCCTCTCTGATGATCCTAGCACTTCATAAATGGCATAACCTTGTGCATTTTCTTGCAAACCAATTTTCTTTTTTACAATTTCCATAACTTCACGTGCTGTTGAACTTGGATGAAATTCAACCGAATGGTATTGTCCGTCCATAAAGTGAAAACGGGCATAAATTGGTCGACGATTTATGGTGCACACAATTTCTTCCCGACTAGGTGGCCATTGTCGGCGGCGTGTGCCTTGTGTTTTAAAAAGACACTGTAAGGATAGAAATGAGTTTATATATTATGTATTTATTTTAAAGAAACAAAAAATTAATTACCCTTTCTGCAAATCTAGCATATTTTCCTTCTTCTGTAATAAAATCACTAGAACATCGCTTTAGGTGACCTATCAAGTACTTTCGAACAACTTTCGTCGGTGGAAGAATGACACTACAAGCTAGTGACAGCAGAGCCCAATGACGAAGGTTCACCCTTGAATTTGGATCTGGGTGGTCTGTGGTTTGTTTAATGAGTTGAAGATAGAGCTCATTGAGAAGAGATTCTTTTCGCATACATCTGTCCATGATGGATTGTATTAATGTTATATGCTCATCTTCGGCACGCTGAATTGAATCACCTATAAATGAGATTTTATCATTAACTAAGATCATCAGTAACGAATAAAATTAACTTACCATTTTGCCCAAGTCCTGCATATGTTAAGACAGCCTGAAATACTTGCAACATAGCTTGTTCTTCGGTATCTGGTAATTTACTTAAACTTTGAGGTAATGGCTGTCTACTGAATGCCCAAAAGGCATGTGGAAATCCTTTATAAGTTTCTCCGTGATCTTGTACAGCATTGCCATGTTCGGCTCGTAATTTTTCTAATCGATGTTTCGATAATCTACGTAAGGTATTTCGAAGAAATCCTCCACTAGAATCTTGAGGTTTACGAAGAATTTCAGCATCAACTAAATGCCTTCTACACACCACTACATTATGGTGTAATCTCACTCTGTCTTCATTTGTGATACCTTTTGTTTTCTTTGGCTGAACTTCATTTTCGGTTATCCAATTAGATAAAGGTGGGAAATATGACACTATCAGAGATCCAATCTCATTCTTCTGTGGTGTTTCAAAAACAAAACATCTTTGCTGATCTGTTGCAGGATTAGTTTGGCGATTTAGTGTTATTGTAATGAAGCTATCGCTTGGATCTAACATAATAGATTCTATATCATAATATCTAAATTCATACAAGACAAATTTATCCTCGGTTTTGATAAGCATAATTCCTTCACAATTAACTCCCAAGATCAAGCTATTACCGTAACTCCAATAACCTCTATAAGTCACTGGGAACATTGTTGTTCCATACAGAGGATATTGCATTACACAGCTGAGATACAGGACTTTTGCTGTAAGTTCAGATCTTCCAGATCCGTACTGACGGTGGGCTTGTGCAAGGATTGGCACCCAAAATTGTTCTTCTCGTGTCTTTGATATTCTTTCAGGTAAATAATTATTCACATCGGTGTAATATTCAGGCTTTGGCTGATTGGATGGATCACCCAAAGCGACCTGCGCCTGAAGACCGGCCAACTGCAAAGCTACTTTTTCACTAACTGGGAAATCGTCGCACTTTAAAAATAAATTTAAAAATTACTTTCTACTTCAATATTTGCCAAACTATACTCTATATACCTTAACTACACTATAAACAGCTTGTGCATAAAGCATATTCACTTCAACTGGATCCTGTGACAATTCCCTTGTTGTCTTGAAAAGCCGCTTCTTGAATACAAATCGATTTTCACCAGATCCTAAAGTGGCTGCATTTCTTCTCATCGAGGAATTGGTTGCTTGTATTTTGGTTTGCTTTCTGGAGGAGCTAAAAATCATTACTAGTTCAAATTTAAAAAATTAATAAAAATTGTTTACATTTCCCATGCTGCTATAATATCATATAAATAATCATGCGATTTAACATGTTCTTCTCCATCTGGACGACTTTGGTATATTGCCCAACCATCTGTGTTGCAAAGATTTAATTTATCGGCGAGTTTCGTCACTGCATCACTTGCTGTGTCGGTTGGATGTACATCAATAGCTTTGGTTCGGCCATCCAAAAAGAAGAAGCGACATACAATAGTGCCTAAACGTCGCATAGCCTGAACAAAATACAAATAAATTAAACAACTTTTTTCCTTATTTTTATGTAGCAGTACTAAGTTCAGGAACCACTTATTGTACTACCAGTCCGTTATGTCGTTTATCACGTCATGGTGCAATGTCTAGTAATAAGGTTAGTACGGTGGGGCGGTGGGGGTTAGCAGATCGTTTATTTCGATAACATGCTACTTCGTACGGTGGCTCAAGGGATCGATGATGGAGCAAACGGTATCGTCTTCGATTATTTTAAGGCCCCTATTTTGTACTTTATCTAACCAAGCTAAGGTGGTTATCGAAGCGCCTCGCCAATTTAGAAAGTTGTATTCGAAAAAAAGGCCGAATGTAGGATTTATATATTACAGCACGGGCCGATGGCCGAAGGAGGAACTTGCACCTCTTAACAAATACCAAGCACTGGGGTGTTTGTTTGGCCATTTGGAATATATGGTTATTCCATCGCAAGTCTTTGGCTAATGTTACGCTTAAGATGTGTAGGGAGGAGTCAGCCATTGGTTCAACTTCACCCACTGCCACGGATGGAAAGGTGTTTTTGGAGATATGACAGTACTTGGTTTTGGAGGCATTGAATTCGACACGATTCTTGCTTGCCCAATCTAGAATAAGTTCAATGTCGTTATAGAGTTGGACATTAGTTCACGGTCATCAAGACAGAATCTAGCATGTGACTGTCGTTCATTGTCGAGGCCGTAAGAGTAATGTAGGCTATTGTCTTCAACGAAGCTGTGAAGTGGGTTAGAGAGGGGGCCTTTATAAATATAAGAAATAGAGCAGGTGAGAAAATTGACCCCTTGGGGGGACCCAGCAGAGCCATTGAATACAACCTTGATTGAACGGCCGGAAGGGAAACTCTCAATTTACTTCTGTAGAAGTGAGTCGACTCCAATAGCTTTGAGTTTAGCTAACAGGGCTTTGTGCCATACTTTGAAGATATCCAGAGCAGCCAAATCCATGCAAACTTCGGTTGAGATGTTCGGTAAAGCTGGCTTTTGCGGACTCCATGCAAACTTCGGTTGAGGTGTTCTGTAAAGCTGGCTTTTGCGGACTCGGACCGCCCCGCCCGGCTACTCACGGTGTGCGATTTTGCGGACAGGCCTGGACGGCGCACCATGGGAAGTGCCGATCGTGAAGGCACAGGCAAGTCTGTAGCGGTCCGCAATTTCCACCGCGATTCACTAACTTCAAAGGAACGGTGTAGTCCGAAGTCGTCCGTAAAAATACGGACAAGCATGTCAAAACCAAAAGTCTAGAAATAACAAATCTGTCATCTTCATACAAAATCAAGGAAAGGATACCATTATGACAGCGATTTGAGTCGGAATTTTTGGGCAGAAGCAGCAATGACAGCGGTGTGATTGATTAAACGAACCCCATGGTGTGTCATGAAGAATCTTACACCAGAAGAACGTTGGTGAAACAGTTCGGTCTTCGCTTCCGACCGGGTCGGTCGCATCTTCTTGCGGCTGGCCCCGAACTTCAAATTCTCAGCGATCAATTAACGGTGTTTAATTTTACTGTAATTCACAGTTCTGAAAGTAATCAATCGTGGTTTTCTAACTAAATCATATCAGTGTCAAAAATAAAAATAATCTTGTCTCATTCTGTCTTCGTACAGAATTACGCGAAACTTTATAAACTAAAAAATTAGTTTTTATTAAAATCTTGTGATTGGTGTAGTCATGTTCATAGAATGAACAACGTGTTCCATAATATGTGTTCTCACATTAAATCTAGTCAGACTTGCAATCAAAGGAAGCAGATTAATTAATCATACTGCGATCATCACTATCATTAATGGCATCCCAACATTATATGATAATTTAATCAGAAGAAAATTAACTGATCATTGAGATTTTTGAAGATAATAAAAAGACAACAGGATTAAAAAAGCGATACCTATCTCCATCATGGAAGTGCACACCTAGAAACACATGGATCATTGAGACGTTTCAATTTAACCCCAACTGGCCTGAGCATTATAATGTGACCGATATTTCTCAGCATAAATCAGTTCACGTGGAGTGTTCCAAACCACAAACAGGATAATTACAAGGCTTCATAAGTTTAAACATGTGACGAATGATGGAAATTCATGATAATTCCTTGAACTTTAATACATCGACCAGAATGAATTTTATAAATGTATAAAGCAGCATGGTTTCAAACAGCAATCCGCTATAATTCAGAATGGAGCATATTAACCGTTACAGCTTCTTAACAATGGATAAAATCGACGACTGCACTAGTAATCTATCAGTGCCTCTATATCTAATGACTTTTTTATTTCGAGCATCTGGTGCGCGGGTTTTTGACGAGAGGAATTTGCGTGCCTCATGCCCTTTATGCATGTTGGAAGAATATCACCACACCTGGAGATTTTTAAAGTACTGAATTTGTGTGCATTCAGTGTTACATCGCTTGAGTAATTGGTATCTTAAATTGGTAAATTTTGTTCAATGATAGAGGTCTAGAATATGAATACCGATGACTCGTGGCTAGTTGAGGGAACCTAACCACAGCAGCTGGGGCAACACACATTCAGCGATCATAGTTTGACAAGTTGGTATTTGGTAGCTCTACTACGAGTCAACTAGAGGTCCAGCAACCTTCTGTAGCACGTGAGGGTAGACATGATGCTGTACAGGGGCTTATGCCAGGTCTTACCAACATGCTCTCATGGACATTTGACAGACTGATCTTACATCAAGATAATTTGATTGGACTTTCCTTGCGGAGTTTGAATTCTACATTACCGGACGTACCCAATGTGACACTTAAGTTGACAGCTCTATTCATCAGTCCAGCTTGGTCGACCAGATGTGACTTTTCTCACATCTACTAACAGAGACACCTGCCACGTTTTTCTGGCTTAAACCAGGACGTGTCACTCAGCCTTGTATTATCGAAAGTTAAATTAATTAATTTCATAAACGTAGTTTCTTGGTTATATGGCTGAAAGGCCAGGACCATTAAAGGCACCCAGTGCCACGCTAGTTTAAAACTAGCCAAAAACAACAACAACAACAACGTTGGTGAAATACAAAGACGAATTGGTTGCAAGGGCATGGCCTACACACCGAAAGCGAAACGAAATAAATTGGCTGAAAAATCCAACGAGTGTATATTCATGGTTTACAGCGAACAAGCAAAAGGATGTTCGTGGATGTCGGCCGTGCGTGATAAACCGCAAAATCGCGCACCGTGGGAAGCCGAAGCCACCGACTCGCGGCGAATCCTACGCACAGACTTGCCTGTGCCTTCACGGACGACACTTTTCCCATGGTGCGCCGATCGTGTCTGTCCTCGTCTGTCTCCAAAATGGCGCACCGTGGGAAGCCAGCTGAAGGCAAACTAAAATATCGCCAGTGGATCTTTTTTGTCAGAAGCCATACTGTCTGTCGTTTATAAGTAGAATGGATTCTGGATGTCCCGTAGGCTTTTTGTTGATTCTTCTCTCCACCTGGACTCACCTTTTTCCGTTATGGGCTGTGAGCAAGTTTCCAAGAGTCTGGGTAAACTCCGGAGAAGTATGACAGAGCAAAAAGTTTGCGCAGAGGTTTAGCCAAAGGTAAGACGCACTTTTTTAAGAGTAAAGGGGGTATATTGTCGGGTCCAGTGAATTTGAGCTTTTTGAGGCATCTGTACATCGGAATGGTCGAGAGGTGAATCAACTTCGACGGAGTAAAGCGCCTGGGTGAGAAGTAAGAAAAAGATCAAGGAGATAGGTTCCTTGAGCAGCAACATCAGGGACTTTCTTGGGATGATCCACAATTTGATGTAAATGATTGGTGTCTGCAAAGAGTTCGACGTCCTTGCCATAAATACTGGTGGCATTTGAGTAAGTCAGCCAGTTTACGTTGTGAATATTGAAATCACCCACAACGATGATTTCACACTCAGGATTGAACGACAAAAGTCCAGAGATTTGATCGGAAATAATATTAAATGATGAAGTGGAGGCTTCGTTACCTATGTTAGGGCATCTGTATTCCTTGCTTCCTAGCAAGAGAGTATGACGTAGCTTCGAAAGATAATTTTAATCTAAAGAGAGTAATTAAAGTACTTACCGCAACTTCAACACTAGAAGGTGGATACAATCTTGGGGATACTTTCGTACATTTGCAATTGTCTAAACACCATTGTGCGTATTGTCGTAATTTTCCATCTAGAGATTCCAAATTTTTCTTCAAAAAACTAACAAAATATCTGAAAAAAAAACAACGAGACTATAAAACATTAACCTTTTTTAATAGCACAACTCTAATTTACCTAAAAAGCAGTTTACTAGGCTGGAATGCAACAATGGTTAAACAAAGTAATAGCCAAACGCGATCGGTCCACTCTGAGTGAGGATTGTTTGTTGCTTGCCTAATACATTGAACAAAAATTTCATCTCGCAGCTCTTCTCGTTCGATTCCTTGCCCAATGATGTATTGAATAACTTGTAGCTCACGTTCAGTATTCAATTCTCCTCTTATGTATTTGTTGAGATCCTAAATTTAAATTATTAAAAAATATAAGGAATATTTTCGATATATAAATTTAAAATTATTACTCTAAAAATATTGCACGCAACAACTACATTCTCAGGATCATACATATGAATGTGTGATGATGGTATATTATTCCCTCGGTAATATGTAATCATTTCATACTTTGGTACTAAATCTGAAGATTTTTTGCCCTTTCTCGTTAACGTAGCCATAATGGTACCTTCAGGGGAGCGTTCATGTGCATTGAAGAAGTTCTCAGCGAACTCCAAAATGTCGCAGTAAATATCATCTCTGGAAGATTAAATAGAATTATTTAACAGGAATTTCTTTTATAAACTATATTTTACCTCAGCGCATCCTTTTCCTTTTCGGTTACATCGATTTGATGCATTTCCTGTAATTTCTTCTCAACCCTGTGTTTCCTTCTTTGTTCCCTTTCAGCATATGGATGGCCACCAGTTGATGAAGCTCTAGAGCTAGGTCGGCTGTGCTTGGGCGAAGAAGGACTCATTGGTCCACCACTTGATGATCTTTGTACAGGACTGCCAGATCTTGCTACATTTGTAACAGCTGGACTCTTTGGTCGAAGCTTGTGCTGTGCTGGTGCATTGCCACAATTTTCTTGAATAAGTGACGATGTCATAGATTCACTCATTTCTGGTACGGGTGGAAGCTCCTTTGGTATAACTGCTTCGTAAATTGGTTCATCACCCTTTAGTTTTATTGGCTTAACAACAGGTGGTGGTGGATGAACAGTTCCATTAACTGTGGGCGGTGGTGGTGGTGGCATTGTTGGTTCTGGTAACGTTGGTACACCTTTTGTCGGTGGTGTTTTAACGGGCTTCTCTAAAGCTAATCCTTCAATCTCTTGCTGTATTACATTTTCAAGCTCGACATCTAAATCCTGAACTAAATTATCCATTTTTTCGCCAATTTCATTAAGAACAGGATTCGATGATGAATTTGGCGTAACTTCACTAAGAAATGCGAATAAATTATCTAGATCCACGGATTCACTGCTATGCTGATGTGTCGCACCAACGGATGGTGCATGAGCATGTCCATTAACCATTGGTGGAGCTGGTGGTGGCGGCGGCGGGGGTTGATTCAGTTTCGTATTTATTTGCTCAGCCATTTGAGATAGAGCGATAATTTCTTCTTGAACCAATCTGAAAAAAATTTATAAGTTAAAATTTGCTACAGCCTTGTTTTAGGATTTAACAGTTTAGTTAAAGATTTGAGAGTTTGAATTTGTGCCATACATACAAGATCTATGGGCAATAGTATCATTCACGTGTTCTAAAAATTAGATTAGTTCCTGCCTAACTATTACAAGAGAGTTTATATTTTTCAGATTTATATCTATGTGTATAAATTTTAATGCAAATTAGTATCTAAAAATACATGCGTTATAAGTATAAGTGTAAATTTGAAAAAAATATCTGTGGATTCTTAAGGATAATTTTATGGTTAATTTAAGCCGAATTTGTAGACTAATATACATTTTAAGGAAAAGACCTATAAGATCTAAAAATTTATTTTAAAAATTGCAAAATTTATATTAAATTTAACTTAATTTCTGTATTCAGTATATCATCACAATTGATATTTCGATATCTAAATAAAAATTTCATTATAATGTGATGCGTTCCGTTTTAATGGGCCGCTTAATAACCATTTCGCACAATTCGTAAAAACGCTGGATGTGCAAACATGTTTTCTATGATATTCTTATTGGCAAAAATCGCAGATCAACTATCATTATCGATAAATTAAATTGTTTTTGTCATTGTTTTTGTAATTTACCAGCTAGGCTAGTGAACCGAAAGGGATTGCTTGCTGATCCCGGCCGTTCAGCCACATAGACCAAGATATTGGATATACAAAAATTCACAGGCCTTTATCGACTCTTTTTTTCTATCTATGAAATCAATCCCAAGTCCTAGGCCAAGTTGACGAACATACTGTAGCCTATTAGATACAATAGAGGAGAAAAGTCTGATGGCAGAAGAAGAAAAATTATAGAATGTCCTACGTTTGGAAAGTTTATTATTAATTTTCTTTCACCAGCAATTGATTTAAAGTTATTAAGGGCAAACTGAAGTTTGACTCAACAGTTTCTGTGATTCTCCTGCTGCAATGAGGCAGAAATAATTTGTAAATTGGAAAACTTCCACTCTAAGTAGTTATCTCATGAAGTTCCGCACAATACAGATTAAAAATGATCGGGCTGAAAGAGCTCCCCTGGGAAATTCCTCCACAGACTCTCTTAGTAATGCCTTGTAATACTAATATTCTATTTTTGAAGAAGTCGATTATCCAGTTATTGTATATCAGAGGGAATTCAAAATCAAGAACAATTGTATAGAGTAGGCCAAGATCGAAGCTATCATAGGCACTTTCCAAATCTAAGATGAGCATCGCAATAACTTGATGATCTCTTTTATTGCTGGCAATAGTCTGTTGGATCATGTTGAGTTGAGGCAGATCTTCCCATCCTGTAGGCAAAGCAATTCATGCGAAGTAGATTCCTAGATTCTGTTATCCTATTGATGAAGTCCTTGATGAACATGTTGATAAGTTTTTTGAGGACGCATATGAGCGAGACTGGTCTATAGTTAGTGATGTTAGAGGAATTTTTCCCATGCTTCAGGAGGGGGTTATTATTATTTCTCCGGTATTTTGCCAGAAATAAATGTGTTTTTTAGGGACAGCACTAAAGTTTCTTTTCAATTGTCAGACAGATTCTTAATCATCTCGAAACATATTTTGTCACAACCTGTGGCTGATTTGATAAAATTTTATTGAAGAGCAGGACCTGGAGTTGTGTTGACGATATAAGTAACAGGCATTGTATTTATAATATCTTCCTACTGTTTTCGATATAAAACTACAAAATACACAGCCTTAATTTTAGTGCAATTCAATTCCATTGCATTATAAATATTAAAATCAATATTAAATTACAATTACAATTTTAAAACAAAATTAACATCAACATTCCAATTAAAATTTCTGTGCGTTTCACAATAAGAAAAAAAATTAAATTAAAATTAAAAAACAGATCAAATAATAATTTCACAGCATTAGAAACAACTTACCCTTGATCCTCAATAGCGCTTCCAATACTGTGCATGCTTCAAAATTAAAATCGTTTTTTATGTATAATATCATTTTAGCGTATTTACTAAACACAAGGTATCGACTAGATAAAAAGCTTTTAATGATTTCAAATAAAATTGTTTTATTTGGAAAAAACAAAAACGAAAAAACTAAAACTGTTAAAAAAGCGAAAAACGGTTTTGAATGATCGAATCAAAAAAAATCTACTATTTTTGCACAAAAGGCCTATTTCTATGATTTGTTTGGAAAAAAAAGAAACTAAATTTCCACTATGTTTTATCAGATGTTTGGACATTAAAAGCATATGACATTAGAAAATATATTTATGTTGTCACGAAATAATAAATATGTAATTGTGTTTTATAAAATACCTTTCACACTCCTCAATAGCCTTCCGTTCCTCTTCAGAGTTCTTAGCTTCTTGTTCGCGCTTCTTTCGTTCAGCTTCAATTCGTTCACGCTTGCGCATTTCCTCATCGACTCGTCGCATTTCACGCAAAGCTGCAGCAACCTATTTTTGAATAAAATTATTTTATTTGTTACTTTATATTTGTACAATTTATTTCTGTTACCTCTCTTGCAAACACCCCACGCAAATGACTTTGTATAACAATAGCGGCTCGCCTTTTTCGTAAAAACTCGATTCTCAGCTTCCAACCCTTGTATGCATGCTGTATTTTCAGAGTTGCAGTTCTTATCCTCTTATATTTCTTCTCTGCAATGAATCGTTTCCATCGTTTTTGTATAATTAATGCCTTCGAATTGATTATTTGATTGCGCGCATCCTCTAGCGGCTCATGTGCTCTATTACGTAGAAAAACTTTGGTTTTACCAATTTGCCATTCAGTTTCAGGAACCTTAAGTTCTTTTATCACAGCCATTACTTGTTCACGATTTGATTTGATACCCTTTCGTTTTGTTAAGCATTGGTATTTTGAAACGAATTCATCAAATGTTAAATGTATCGGATAACCTTCACGACGTATACGAATTATGTCTAGCATTCCTAAGTATCTAAGTTGATCTAAGACTAGCTGATCATTATAATCATTTGGTAATTTATGTGCATTAGGTTTTATGCATCGTACGTACCTGAAATAATTGAAATTTTATTATTTTTTCTTACTATCTTCTATGCAGTTAAAAATCTAGGTCTTTATAATTAAATAAGACTCTTTTTGAAAATCATAACTTTATAACAGGCTATGTGTGTATTGTCCGCGGTAGGAAAAAGATACAATGAAAAAAACGCCAAATCTGCAAAAACTGATTTTCGATACTTATAAAAATTTAAAGTTACCCGAATAAAAATAAAATATAGCCTTACAACGGGCAAACATCGGCCGCTTGGCTTTTTAGCCGTAGAGTTTTTAACCATTTTTAATGGGAGCACATACGGGCTCACAACGGCCAACCTCGATCAAAAAATTTAAATGATCAATTACTGAGCTGCACATCCAGCTCCGTTCACTCTTAGATCGTAGCGGGTCTTCATCATGTCGCTTGTCGATGGCAGGTTTCCCAAGCCGTCTCGTGGATTTCCATTGATTTCACTCTTAGTGCAGAGGAGTATCCGCTGAGTGGTTAGCTTGTTTCTGGTGTGATTCTAAACTATAAATCAGTTAGTAGCGTAATATATTTCCCGAAGATCATCCTTGGGACGTCTGGACGGTGAAGTGGGGATAGCTGTGCTGTATGAGTCACCACCAGTCCTAGAACGCAACGCCCTTTCAATGGACGAAATTTTCTTCAGGGCATTAGAGGTGTAAAAATGTCTCAAAGAGCTTGACGTCAATAAATCCACTGGCCCTGACTTCATCTCCCCTATGGTACTCAAGACATGAGCCTCACCATTGACTAAACCTTTGCGCAAACTTTTTGCGCTGTCATACTTCTGCGGAGTTCATCCCAACTCTTGGAAACTAGCTCATTTTCAGCCCATTTCCAAAAAAGGTAATCTAACCATATTATACACGACAGGCAGTACTGCTTTAGACCAAAAGGGTCTACTGGCGACCTTCTTCCGTGTCTGACTGAATCAACCAAAGCATCCCGCTATGCTGTCTAAACTCCAAGGTGTTGGTATCGACTCAGTTCTAAGGAACTGGATTAAGAACTTTCTTTCTTGCCGTTCAATCAATGTAGTATTGGATGGCGTTGAATTCAACCCTCACTCTCTCTCGCCCGGCGTTCCCAAGGACCGATCTTCTCACCAGCTGTCATACTCCTGGGCTCACTTCAAGGCTGTCGGATAATTTTCCATTTTGAAGAACTCTGCATTTGGAATTGCTGTATAGAGCTTTTATCAATTATATTATTTTAATTGGCAGTTCACGTTACCGTTGAGTTCGCCATATAAGGCTCCTGCTAACCGAGTTGAACACAATCAATGGAAATACAAGAAATACTGTTTGTTCTGAGGGGTTGGGATCGTCTTCGCGCTATGTTGTTTACAGAGATATAGTCCTTACAGACATTCTGTGAAAATTTCCGTTCAATCGGACGACTAGGTTTTGAGGTTTAGTACCGCATTACAAACAAACCGACATTTTAATATGAACAAAGCTACATAAAATAATTTCCGACGATTTATTGTACAAAAGTTTTTGTCTTTAAACTATAGCGATTAAAAACTTCGAAGAAACATGACTTTTAGCAATAATTGTTATAAAAAACCTTGAACTGTGTTCAACAAAAGATACAAATTGTCTCAGCCGGAAATAAACAAGTAAAAGACGAATCAGAAATCTGGGAGAGTCATGTAAAAAATAAAAAGGAATAACGAATTGATGGGTGGGGACATACACAAACAGGAAACTGAAAAAATTGTAAACATTTGCAAACAAATGCAAAGAAGGTAAGGAGGCCATAGTACAAAGAGGTGAAATAGCAAACTTATATGTATATCTAAATATAAACGATCTACCTTCTTCCATGCCGTACAATTTTTTATGCAACGAAAGTACATTAAATTGCATACTCGTTTCCTTTCACAAAGTAAACACTATGGAAAAGAAGCCCCTATGGAGAAAAATAATAACCTAATCATTTAACATTGCAGAAGCACGCGAAATGTAGAGTAATAATATGCATAATTCAGTGTAAACGTGCACCTAGACGGGAAATTAAAGTTATAAGCGAAGTAGTTAAGTTAAAAATGCGGAACCCCTTTTGCATGGGCGTAACTAGAGAATTATTCGAGGGGGCCTTTTTGTTCGAAATGCAAAGTACGACTATAACAAGAAAGTACTGGAACTTGGGCAATGAAACACAAAATATATATTATGCATCCAAGTTTATTGTATCTCCTTCAAATTAGGCCTCTTTCGAAATGATACACTCACGCCAATGAATAGCCTAATCATCAAAACATTTTTTAAAAGCATTTTTTCGAATGGAGTACAGTACTCGCCGCGAATTCTTTTTTATGTCATCTAACGACTGAAAACGGGTGCTTCGAAGTTATAATTTGAGTTTTGGAAAAAGAAAAAAGTCGGCCGGAACCATACCATGGAATACGGTGACTGCTCGATGAGATCTGTGGAGTTTTTGGCCAGACATTCGTTCTCATGATAGTCTTATTAGATGGTACGCTATCGATGATAGTCTTATGAGATGGTGCGTCATGAGGTTTCTATGGTATTATCCGAGGAATTTGCTCTCTCAAATAATATTTTTTATTTACTGTCTAGCCTAGCAAGAATTCCGAGTGCACGAGTGTTTGGGTCTCGGTAGTCTAGGGGTAGGGCGCCTGACTACTATCCTAGAGTCCTTCGCCTTTCCCACTTTCCCACCTACATAAGTTTCCTTCTTTCTTCTTCCCTTTTTACATTCCTGATTCCTCCTGTCATAGCCTTCCTAGTCCTTGCCCGCTCCACCAAGCGCATGTCATTGGTTGGTTGATGAGATTCAACTCGTTTTAGGAGGCATAACACTCCAGCGAGTTGTTTCTTGGGCCCTGGTGTCAAAGTCGCGTTAGCAATGGTTGGGAGTAGGTGGACTAAAAATTTCGTGGGTAGATTGTGGCAGTTCCTTCCTCCCCGACTAGAGCTGCTGTTCGTTGCGCTTTATACAAAGAAAATAGATTATCAAGAGACCTGAGACTCTAGTCTTTCACATAAAAAAGCCAAGTATTTGTGCAGCTCATAGCAGACAAACTCTTTTTGCACCAGCTGAGCTCACCGGAAGGCCTACAGTAACTTGCAATAGCTTGTAAAGGTTGGGAGTGAGATCTCTCTTCACCTTCAAGGGCAATACTTTTCATGCTTTCCATAGAGCGTTTGGCGAGTTTTAAATATCCAGACGCTCAATTGGCTTTTTTCTTCAGGCCCACCCTGGCCCCCCCTTAGTTACGCCAATCCCATTTTGTACTGTATAGAGATAAGAGAATATGTCGAGAACAAAATAAGAAAGAGCATACCCTATGGATAATTTTAATTAATGTATACCGCCCAAGTAGTTTCTAACTTATACACGTATTTAATTAACACTGGAACTACCAGGACCCGTCAAATTGACGGATACTCAATTTCTTCCTTCATTGAATTACATATTTCTTGAATTCTCTTCAGATTTATGTTAAAATTCAATAAGATTAATCATTACGAAATATTAAAAAACCTTTTTCCATTTATAATTACTAATTCGAACTTGAATGTGTATCAGATTAAAGGTGTAAAAAATTGTTAAAATTACAGACTTGTGCGTCGGTAGTTCTAGTGTTAAATCTTACCATGGGTTGGTACTTTGTAGTACATCTACTAAAGCTTGCAACTGCAGGCGAAAAGTATCACTAACGGTTAATTTTCCTTTGGAAGTTCCTCTTTGAACTGTATTTACATTTGAAATTGGATTTTGCGTTTGTATCGATAAAAGGTCCTAGAATGAACAGATTATTTAATTATATATTATAAATATTTCTATTAAAATTTTGTTTAACTTACTTGATACGATGAAAGCTCCTGTACAAAATTATTATTACTTCGACTCATAAAATCGAATAAAACATCTTGTTGAACATCACGATTCTTATCAACGAAACCTTGAACTGTGTAAAGGACACAACCTGCATAATGTTTAATACCGAATTCAGTCTCCCAATGCCTTCTATCTACACCCTTTACATATCTAGGATTTGTTTCAAATTCACCATGTAAATTTGTTAGATATGCCAAATCTGAACCTTTTGGCATATGGCATTGTTCTGTTAGTAATTTAAGAATACATCTTGGTGGTTTCTCTATTAATTCTAGACATAGTGTGTTGTCAGTGAATTCGATGTGGGAAAATTGAATTTCTTCTTGTTTATACTGGAAATATAATTTTAATTAATTAATGGATTGTTGAGAAATGAGATGCGATTTTCAAGGTGGGTTTCTTTAATTGAATGTGTTCGTGAGTAATTTCCGGAATTGTTAGTTTTTCTCTTGTCAATTAAATGAAAATAAAAATAAGTGAAGTTATAGGTATTTAAAAAACTTTAAACTAACCTTCATTATTACAAAACAAATCTCACTCTTAAAAAATACCTCTATAAATTCAACAATCTATTCAATCTTAATATTTTAATATGTAAATAAATTTACAGTCTCCCATATTAGGGCTACCCCAAAATTGAACTTTTGCATAGAAAATTCAATACTCAGGAAAGCAAACATGCAAACATGCCTTTTCTGGCACGTTCAGAAGAATTTATAATGAAGATAGGAAGGACAACCCGTGTAGGGCATAATTCATGATGGCACAAATGCCAGTTTCCTGACCACTTCTCGCAGGTATCCGATCCTGTCAGTAGGGAATTACTTACTACCAATTCTAATCCTACATCCTGTAGGCCCTTCAATATGAAACACCTTTGTTACAAACACTCTTGATGGGATTAAAATTGGGTAGAACTACAATTTTAAGGAATATGTTACGTGAGATCTGGAGCAGCCTTCTTACCCGTATTATTTTCAAGTTCACGCAACATCGGTCAAATTAAATGAAAGATACATATGTATTGAATGATGCTAAAATATAAATTCAGACCTGAGTATGTTTGTGTGTGTATTTCCAGTAGTTGTGTGAACACGATACGATGTTACGTTGATGAGTCCGTACCGTTTAATGGCATTTCTATAAGAGCAATTCAAGCTGACTGTTTTATTCAACCAATTTTATTATATCGACCTAACTAGATATGGACGACCAGCTGAAGCTGAGCACTATGTTGAAATATTGGTGATGAAACCATGAAAAAACGTATAATTTGATAAACTGAAGAATGCAATGAAAACGATTCAGTTTTAATGCCTTCCTGCCAATGCACAAAAGCCATCCATCAAAAGGTTAAATCGTTTATTTGACAAAATTGGAAGCAAATCTTTTATTATGGAGATATAATTTAAAAATCACATCATTGATTTGGAGAAAGGATGTTAATAACTAATAGAGCGAGAGCTGGTTGCAAAAAACGTGAGGTAGAGAAGTCCACGATAAACGCGGCACTGCGGCTGAAAGCGAATTGTCACCTGGACGCAGGTCTTGGGCGAGGATCTTAGAAGATATTCCGAAAGTGGGGATGCTATCGGACTGCATGCCCTTTAGAATCTCAAAATTTGCGCAACCTTCTGTGCACATACAGGATAGCCTAACCTGGACTTGTCCCTAAATAATGCCGGGCGGACTAGTATGGTACACGGATGGCTCTAAAACAGAGACCGGTGTGGGCGCCGGAATCTGGAGTGAAAGCCCCAGATTCAGCAGGGCGATAAGTCTAGGCAACCTAGCAACTGTAGGTGTAAGATGATAGCCACTGATAGCCAAGCGGCGATTAGAGCGACAAGTTCCCGTAGGACCAAGTCAAAATTAGTTTGGGACTGCCAAAATGCTCTTGATGAGTTGGGCGTTCTCAATCAAGTATCCGTTGCGGGGACGTCCCGCTCGGACCCCCAGCTAACAGATCAAAGAAGAAAGAAAAGAAGAATCAAGTTACCCTTGTCTGGGTCCCGGGTCACCGCCATTCAAAGGCAACGAAAGTGCGAGTGCTCTGGCGAAACAAGGCTCTGATATTGCATTCATCGGTCTATTGGGGCACCGCCCAGTTTGCTGTAAAGGGCCCTGGCCGATAGAAAGAAGGATATAATAGCTTAGGGTGTTAGAGCAGATGGCATTGAACCTTGGTTTTGAGCTTTTGGGTGTTGTATGAGTTCGAGAATACTATGTGCATACTATGGGCAGTAAACTATGAGGATGAGCCGAGCGGGCAAGTCTGGAAATGTCGCCGTGGATGGATGAGGTTACTTATTTCAGCGGAGCAGTCATTGTGGTAAAAGCAATAAAATTTTGAGGACTTTTGGGGAGTCCCAGGCACTTGATGCTTGGATATTTAGAGGCGATCGGCCGTTCTTATTGCCCACGGAAATAGAAGGAGGGTCGGGCAAGTTTTATTGGAGACGAGACAATACTTCATTTTTAATGCATTAAGTTCGACACGGTTCTTGCGGCCCCAATCAAAAATTAGTTCGATGTCCCTTTTGATGGAATTGAAAATGAGTTCACGATCATGCAGACAAGGTCTGGCGCGGGCTTGCCTGGCATTATCGAAGCCATAGGAGTAAGGTTGAGTACCCGTGAGCAAAGTTGGAGGGGATTGACAGCAGGTCATTTATAAAAAATATGGAGCTAACACCTGTGAAGTTCCTAATTCAATTCTTAAGAACAAAGACCATTACCTTGGAGTTTAGTCAACAGAGCGGAATTTCATGCTCTATCAGAACCCTTGGAGATATCTAGAGTAACGAGCCCAGATTCACCAAATCGGTTATACTTTGGTTGAGATGCTGCATTAAGCAAAGAAGGAGGTCGCCAGTGGTTTACATTTTTTTAATATTTAGTGGCCAACCCGACCATTATCTAAGTTATCGAAGGTCAACCAAATACCAATGAATCACTTTTTATTAACAAAAAACTTGCTTGACAGACTTTGATTGTCATAATAAAATTACAAGTGATGGCAGGTCTTTAAAACGCACCTCTCCTTCCTCTCTATTATTTCTTGCGAAAACATTTTAAATTACAAAATGAAAAATTTCCTCCATTGATGATAATAACCTTATCGTAATTTTCTTTGATGTTTTTCTTTTGTTGATAAAATTTTATACGACGGGATTTTTATTATTATTTTCGTACTAGCTCTTACATGCCTTCTCCCTGAATAATTCATTTTCATAAGTCATTATCTCACTACAAATTCATGTTAAACACATTTTTTAAAATAAAAGGAAGAAACAAAGAAACCCTAATGACGTTATACATAGCATCGGAAAAAACGTAATATTATCATGCAAATTATATAGAAAATTGGGAAATTTCAGATTTCATATTCAAGCCGGAACGAAACTCATTCGAATAATTTCTTGTAAGGAAATTTAAATTCAATGGTATGAAATCGTAAAATTTTAAAATGCCAGAATAATATATAAATATAAAATTAGAGAACAAGTAGACAATTAGAAAATACGGAAGTTACAATTACCATACAATTACAAATTATTATGATTACCGTGGTTGAGATGTACTTACGATTTCTTGCTCCAGAGCGAAAACATAGTGATTAAAAAATTTATGCAATTTTTCGTTGGTGTAATTTATGCAGAGCTGTTCGAATGAATTCACGTTGAAGTTTTCAAATCCGAAAATGTCCAAAACTCCGAGGAATCTAGTTGAATCCTGACCAGGGTTGATGCAAGCATTTATTTGGCTTATTAGCCAGGCAAAGGTCCTGGAGTAGAGAGCTTTTGCCATTGCATGTCGGTTTTCACGAGCCTGGAAGTAAATAAAATGTGTTTTATTGGTATATTTGAAAAATTGATTACTTTTGTTATTGATTTGTGATTACTATTGTGATATTTGTTGGAAAAAAATGTGTAACTTTGAAGATGAAATGCATTCATGATAGATAGATACTAAAATAAGGCCCTCCTGGTCAACCTGCCGAATTGGCCAGAATCGGGAAACCGAAAAAACTAGGCAAGAAACGGCATGGATCTCGAATTAACTATTCACGAAAGCCGATGCGCCAGTACTGGGGGCTAGGGATGCTGGTGAGAAGTGGCTTACTGACCGAACACCCAAATTAGTCACACCGAAAGTAGAGATTTAATTCGCCGCGTGGAATGTACAAACAGGACATCAGTCGGTCAAAAGGAAATCATAGCAATTCAATTATTGAAATGCAAAATAGCTATGCAGTTGCTGGGCTATCGGAACTACGACTTACCGGATCCGGGGCATTGACGATCGTCCCGCCAACAATCGACGAAACGATGCATTACTATTCCAGTGGTAAGAGACGAGAAGCCGGCGTCGGGTTTATAGTCGATCGACAGATTGCCACCAGCGTTATCGCAATCCAACCGATATCTGAGCGTTTGGCGGTTATAACCATCGGTGGAATGATCAAGACCCATATTGTATCCGTTTATGCGCCAACCGAGACCAGCACGGGCGCGAACAAGGACGAATTTTACGATCGGCTTCAACAGGGGCTAAACACCATACATCGAACCGAATTAATCATACTCACGAGGGACTTCAATGCACATTAAGGACCAGATCGAACCGGCTGGGAGGGAACGATAGGCAAATTCGGACACGTAGTAATGAACGACAACGTCTTGCGCCTGCTTTCAAACGTCAAACAACTTGATCGTTGGCAACAGCTTTTTCCATCATCCACTCAAACAACAACTCAAATGGCGAAATTCATCCGGCAACGACTTGGCGATGTTAGACTACGTTTTGATCAATGCGTGGGCGCCCGATTGCGGATCGGACCATTATCTTGTTCGAGCGAAATTACAGATGCGAATCCAAAGAGTGAAGAAAACGGTGCCACCAATAAGAATTGGGCTACGGGCTCGACCATCGGGCGAGAGTTTCAAATGGCATTATCCAACAGATTCGCAGCGTTCGCAATACGGGACGATATCGATGTAGAGGAAAGACAATTGTCGGAGTCTATTGTGGGGTGTGCAATGAAGCTGTGTCCACCTATTCGTAAACGGACGCAACCATGGATCTCGGACAGCTGTCTGAACCTCGTCGATCAGCGGAAGCGAATGAAACACGTCGACTTTGAGCAATTCCGAAGATTGAACAAATAAGTTCGACAGAAAATGAAATCGGAATGGGAAGCGTACTGGAATAACGTTGCGGCCGACATGAAAGAAGCGGCGTTGGGGCACGAGTACGGGCGGTTAGGCGGCAAATCACAGGCCGGAAAGAACAAGCAGGATTTAGATCACATCGAGGATGTATTGATCAAATATTCGCTCTCCGTCAGCTAATGGAAGAAAGAATTCGTTGCGGCAAACGAATTGTCATCGTTTTCATCTATTTCAAATTCGCTTTCGATTGCCTTGATTGGAAAAGCTTGTGGAGAGCTTTGGAAACCGAACACGTGCCATTGAAAATCACCCAACTTCTCCAAACGTCGTACGACGGCTCAACCAGCAGCGTTCGTATTCCAAGCGACTTATCCGTGGAGTTCCCGATTCAAACGGGTGTCCGACAGGGAGACGTCGTTTCGCCACTTCTCTTCAACCTTGTGATCACCGCGATTATGCGTGAAGCATTCGATGGACGACTTGGAGTTCGATACGATGACAATAACTTCACAACCGACTTAATGTTTGCTGACGATAGCGCCGTTTTCGCCGACACGGATGCCGAAACAACGGACACCTTATACTGCGGAAAAGACCAAAGTGCTCACAACAAACGGATCGAAGGCCAGTGTTCACCTCGATGGAACCCAAATCAAGCAAATTCCGATGTTCAAATATTTGGGGTCATTGGTTGAGGAAACGAAAGTGGCATCGACGGCCGACGTTCACAGCCGCATCGACCAGGCAAGAGTGACATTCGCATCGCTCAAGTAGTTCATATGGAAACGAACAAAGATTTCCATCAAAACAAAAGCACGCCTTTACCGAACGTTGATCCTTCCGATTCTTCTTTATGGATCGGAAACGTGGACACTGCTCAAACCGGTCGTCAACAAGCTCTAGGTCTTCCAAATGCGATGCTTCAAGCAGATCCTCGGTTTCTCTCTCCGCGATCGCCTTCGAAACGAGACAGTTAGACAAAGATGCGATCAGCAGACACTGATCGAAGAAGAAATGCAAAAACGTCGACTACGGTGGTTTGGACATGTTTGCCGAATGGATGATAACCACATGCCACGTAAACTTCTCTGGCGAAACCGTCCCGCAGACTGGAGAATCCAGCGATCGGTACCGAAGAAAACCGGGCGAAAGAATATCGAGGGCGACTTAAAGAATCAAAGATTCTCAGTTAATGAGGCTCGAGCGTCACCAAAAATCGGCAAGAATGGAAACTAATCGTGAATAGATTTCGAGACCCAGCGGCACTGACAGCAGCTTATCCATTGCGGGGATGTCCCGCTCGGAACGCCAACTAACGGATCGAAGAAGAAGAACAAGACATACATATTATCACAGTATTATTTTAAGAGATGTTATATGAAATTTTATCTGTGCAGTTGATTTTGTTCATTGTTTTATGTCAAGGAAACAGTTTACTACGGAATCAATCTATGATAAGAAACTAACCGTGAATACCTTAAATGAATTAGGAAAGGCAATTTTGGATAGATATACCCTAAAATTTTGTACTTAATTGAAAAATAAAAAATATCTTACTTACCTCTTGAACTTTTAAAGGAATCTCTGTTATATTCCCTCGAACATTAATTTGCCTCACAAGACAAACTTGCTGGACATCACTTTCTTGTAGTCCAAGCAATTCGGCAACAATTGAAGTGATATTTTTATCCGATTCGGTAAGCTCACAGCGTTCACCATCGATATCTTGAAAGTCTAAATTCCCCAGCCACAGAATAGCACTTAAAACCCTGAAAATCCCATCTATAATTTGTTGTGGTATCTGGAGAACCGTAAAAGCCAGCCTCAATGCCTCGAACCTCTTCGCTTCGCCAGCAATATCTATCATTTCAACATTACCAGAAGCATTTAGATACCGATAAAACGAAGGGTCTTTAAGGTGCAGAGTGGAGGCTAATTCCTTATTGTTTTTGCCCTCTGCAACTAGCTGATAAAGAACATGATAGTTTCGTTCTCCGGGGCTTTGATGTGTTATCCTGGACTGTTCGAGAAGATAATCCTGAATAATACAGCCTTTAATCGCCCATTTGGGATCGAAGCACACTTGCATAAATTTCCCAAATCGTGAACTGTTGTCATTGCGAACTGTTTTTGCATTTCCTAAAAGATAAAGAAGAGTTCATTAGATACAAGATATGTATGTTAAAAGGATAACATCTACTTACCAAAAGCTTCCAAAATAGTGTTAGCTTCTAAGATCTGCTGTTGCACCCATGTTGATACATCGCAAGTCACCGAGCACAGGTACTGCAGCACAAATTTAGTTGTTTCCGTTTTGCCCGCACCAGATTCACCGGATATGACGCACGACTGTGTTGCGGATTTACATAAAAAGAAAAAAAAATCGATTTCAGTTTTAACATGTTTTTTTTATGTGACACTTTTAGTGATGCTGCTGTTCGTGTGCTAAGAGACAGGTATTGTGATTCACTATCAGAGTGTGAAGAGATTCCCAGCTTTATGTTTGTTGCGGCTTATTTGAATTTGAAAAAGAGCCGAAACGAAAAAGCACTATGCCAGGTTTGTTTGGTGGTTTCAGCTCCAGGCTTGTGGCAAAGGGTTTTTATGTTTGATTTTCAATTTCACTTTCCGGATAATGTGGAAATAGAAATCATGTGACTTGAATAACTTTATTTGCGGGCGCCTATACGTTTCTACTTGGATGTATTAGGGCCTTATTAGCATTTGGTGGGATAATATAAATATTGAGTTTTTTTTATATTCAACTCATATTTTTGGTTGTCGTCAAGGGCATCTTGAGGTAGCACGAATTTATGTACCAGTGGAAATTAGTAAAACAAGAAGGCACTTTATAAGAAGCTGGTTCAATGTTGTGTTGTTCGGTTGATTTGTTAGGATTAACTGTTAGGTTTCTTTATAATATAAGCTGGCAGAATAATATCGCGGATTTAAACATGATGCACAGGGGAGTTTTCCGGACCTCGACTCCACTTTGCCGTTTTTTTATAAAGATAAGACAGTGTGATTTGTATGCGATCAACTTGATATTGCATATAAAACAGCAAGTTCGACGCTCCTGTGCAACATATAATCATCTTATGCATAGTGGAACATATCTTAATCATCTAATGGCAAAATTTGGCACGTCCTTGATGGACAAAAACGAAATATTTCTACTACGAATACTCAGTAGGAATAGGAATATAGAAAAGGGGATAATGGTAGAATAAATCAGTGATTTCCAAACTTTATGATACCCAAATATGCAAATTTTTATGCTAGGTGGGGTGTGCCATCTAGAACTTCGGTATTTCAACATTGAATAACTCCGATATTTTTCAGCCGATTTTGACAAATGAACAAGATTTATTTAGGATATTCTCTACCATTTATGTCGATTAAATGACCTCCAGTCAATATGCAAACAGCGGCTACTTCGGCTCGTATATTAGCTGAGTTTACCAATGGTCTTGCTAGCATAAACTTGACTTTTGCCAGATCGTAGTAGCTGGTGTGGCGGTCTTGTTGAAAAAAGGTTCGTCAGATCTTTTTTACCCGTTTTCGGACCCACAAAGTACACCAACATACAACGATAGCGTGTACCGTCGACGTTTTCTCGAACTTTAAAGAAAAATGGTTCCTATTGAGTCGGGCACAGTCTGGCGATCGCAGAGGCAATAGCTGTGGCGAATGGCTCTTGACTCCGATAAAGATGCTTTCCTCGTTGATTTCAGTAAGGCATTTGATAGTGTTGTTCACAGGCGCCTATTTACCAAAATGGCAACTCACATGAGGTTTACATCCTCTTACCTCCTTCATTGGTATTTACCCGCAGAATCGTCCCCAAAAAAGTATGGCTGCATAACTCGATTTCGAATCCCTTGCCGGTAGCCTATGGCGTACTGCAGGGCTTCATACTAGGACTCTTCTCTATGTATATAAATAATTTTAGCAGTGTGGTGACAAACTTAGGCGTTCATCTGAATTCACAACTGCTCCGATCATACATATTTCTCATAAGTTATCTAAAATTTATGGGAATTTACGACGTCTCTGACTATACGCCTCCATCCTATCCTTAGGCTCGCGCTCAAAGATAATTAAATCTCTAGTGTTACCATACTAAAATAACGTTAGCTTGGTCTCTCCTTCTCTTGAAGCTGCATGCCGTGGTAAGCTTAATGTGGCTTTCAACGACTGCGTCAGTCCATATCGCTATTCTTTTATGGATTGCACAATTGACATTTTTTTATAGGCTTCCACATTCCGACCGTCCATGTTACTCTTATGGGGAAAATAAGCAGAAATGGGTGGATAGCAGAAACTAAATTTTTAGTTCATTTTTAGCTACAGATGTCGCCTAAAGCTGACGTGCCCCATATGAAGTTAGCTGCATTTTGCCGAACTTTGAACGAACTTTGCCATCAACCGGATGAATATAATCGCCTATGTTTTTTGGGGTATTTGTGACTGTGACGTCTTCATTAATCAAACGAAAATTGACAACATTGTATAAGGCCAAACCTAAATGGGAAGTGAAGTGAAGTAAAGTTAGATGGCATTGCTGATGAATGTATGAGAGTGGCCAAAATGGAAGTAAGTGGAAGATACATATACATCAGTGGAAGTAACGTCTACTTCACTTCTGCGTTACTTTTCATTTAGGTTTGGCCTATAGTCTCCCTGATTAGATAGGTACTTTTTTCTTTACGAAATATCATTAAAAACTATTTTGGAGACGTTTATAGTCTGCAACACGTTTTGAATGGCAAACTTCCACTTGTACGGAATATACATCATTCCAACTTGTTACTATTTCCTACGATATTAGTTCATAAATTAAAGTCAAGATGGACGCTGTTCACATAATTCTAACTCATTATTTGCCATTGTAAACTTTTCTCTATCGCATACATATACATATAGCTTATGTCTAGAATAATTTTTCTTTAGATAAGTACTAAATAGATAGTCAAGATAAGTAATTGTTTAAATATGCAAATAAATACTCGCTAAGAAATAAAACTTGTGACTATTGTTGGAAAGTTCATGAAATGGAAATTTGTTTGGTTTTGTTGGTAGAAACTTATTTCAATGATATGCGATACTAGTTAGAAGAAATAAGCAACACAAACAATAAAATGTGTTGTGCTAAATTAAAAATGCTCTTTAGTATATATGTACTAAAATTTCCAGCTGTTACATTCACGAGATGAAAATATACACTTTTATTTATCTTATGTCTAACTGCAAACAAGGAAAATTCATCTACAAACAGCTCTAGGTTTTATTTGTTTAATTCAATTAAAGTATTTGCTTAAGTAATGGAAAGCAATTATGTATATTTATTTGTCTCTACAGTGAAAATTGGTTATAACGCCACCGCTTAGTATGATGTATCGGATATAATGACGAGATTTGGAGGTCCCGGATTGAATTCCATATAAACGCCTGTTGTAAAAAACCGTTTATAACGACATCGTTTAAGGGCCCCATCCACGATCAGTTTTGAAAATTACAAATCGGCCGGCTGTGGATAGGTTTTGGTACAGACGAATAAAAAATCGTAACGGTTTAGCCGCTGGGCGTTTTAAGTTTTTTTAGTGTTTTGCATATCACCCTGTATTTTTGTAGCCCTATGGCCTGTTTTCATGGTATCAGAATACGAAGGATACTCCGACATATCTATAACTTTTCGTCATAAGTTTATGTGAGAAATGTGACAAATGTACCAAATAAACCAAACCACCTCTGCAGGTAATTTATCCGCCTTCTTTTTGTGAAGCTCTCGGAAGCTATTGATCATCGGATCAGATGTGACAAGCAACATGAAGAGTAAGTCTCCATTCGTGGCAAACTTTGTTTCTAGCATCCTTCCTGGGCCTCTTCCGAAAGCTGTTCAATTGGAACAAGAGCAGATTTGATGACCTCTGTACTGTGGATCAATATTTTATGTGTAGTAGCAGGCATGCAATACCACGAATAGAGACAGATATAAAGTCATTTAGTGTCAAAATAGAGCTTATGTAATTTATCTCAGAACTAGACGACAATGCTCTCAGTAAAATGTCAAATTGCTTAATTAGTGTAACAGCTGGCGACGCATGAAGTTTAGACAAACCAAGGCCGTTATTATGATGGTCGGTGATTGGTGATTTGGGTTTTTAAAAGAACGGAGTGACACTTTTCTTTTCGGTTGCACTTTCGGGATTTGGGACTCTCACTGCCAGTTAAAAAGCGGTTTTGAGATTCCCAATTGTTTTGGCGCACGCCATGCTATTGGCTTATGGGTGCAGCGAGGTGCACCGGACTCCAACTAGTAATTTGTAGTGTAGAAGTACTTAATTTTCAAATGGGTGAATTTTATTTGCAAAAGGATGAGGTTCATTTGCAAAAAGGTGAATTTAATTTGCAAAAGGATTAATTTGATTTACAAATGGGTGAATTTCATGTGAAAAAAACTGTAAGTACATCCAAAACACATTCTATGGAAAGAAAAAAGGAAGTACTTCCTCGTCTAGGAGGCCATCACCGTCTTAATGTAATGTCTTTTTTGTCCGGGGTGGAAGTGCTGGACTGCTTTTACAGAAGTACTTCTATAAGTAATTTTTCCAGTACTTCCATTCTCTACTAGGTGACCTCATTAGCTGAATTCTTCACCCTATGGACCTCATCACATTTATTGAATTTAGGGGTTTGAATGTGTTATTTACTTTATCTAATTACTCATTTCTGGAAATCTGACAATGACTTTTATCCACCTAGTTCGTTCTACTGCTACTTCGAGAGGGCAACTGTTGCCGCCCTATGTTGATACGACATGGGTATCAAATGAAAGGGTATGATTAGTAGAATACAATAAACAATAAAGTACACTTAATATACCATTAGATCCATGGCGGACGTCTCAAGAGGGGGGACTACCACTTTCTTCACAACCACCTCGACATGGGTATCAAATGAAAGGGTAGGATAAGTAGAATACAATAAGTAATGTAATATACTCAAGATACCGTTGGCGATACTATGGCGGCCGTATCAAGACTCCTGTACCCTTTTTGTGAGGTACTTCATCTGGGTAAAATTCATATCTCGGAAAATACCAAGTCAATGGATGGTTTTTGCTGGCTTATGGGTGCAGCTAGGCGTACCGGATCCCAATTAGTAAATAAATAAAGCAATTATGCACTCTAAATTCTTGTAAACTTTCTATATACATTTACATATAATTTTCATATGATAAAAGTCGTATCGTTTACAACGACTACCGACTGAAGGTCGTTATAACCGATTTACACTTATAATGATTAGTTTCCTCATAATTTTCATTAAACGAATCAAAATGTGTATATGTATTTCCAACCCATTAAATCACAACATTTTAACAACGCAAATAGTTTGACGAAAACTGCTTGTAATGCGTGCCTTTATAGATTAATTATTTCCGTCAGCAAATGTCAAATTAACAGCACACAGTTGATTCGTAGCTTCAATCTAAAAGCTCGTCCATTTAGTCGCAGCATGTCTCAAAGTGCTTGAATAACATGAAAAAAACGTAAGAGGATAAAAAGGGACGAAAAAGACAAAAATAAACAGGAAATTAGCACACTTAGAATGAAGGTACGACACCATCGTGTCATAGTTTCGTTTTTTTATTATAAGAGATGGCAAAGGGCTGTTTTCTTGCCTTATTTATTTTGTTGTTGCTGATGCTATCAGTGAGGTGGTAGATCCTCCTTTAGCTTACCTGATTCGTGTTAGTGTCCTTAATGTTTCTGTAGGCCGCCTCAGCAAGAGCGAACACGTGTGGCTCGAGTGTGCCCAACTTCTTTCCGTGGTATTTGAAAACATAGTCCTGAAAATAGAAAGGAGAAAATTCAACGTGAGTCTTATGCTTTTGTTAATGTCCTCAAACTTTTGCTACTCCTCTGCTTTACTTTAAGAGGGTTGTTAACCTTATTTTCGTGTAAGTAAAATATGTATTGCGCCCTAGGAAATGGGGCAGTTTTATTTTAAAGTATTTTTTTAAAGGTATTTTTACTATAATGATAATATATAAAACTGACGAGGTTGACTTTTAGCGCAATTCACATTTTATTGCTAAACATTATAAAGGGATTTATAAAATTGATGATTTAAGGGGTCGTCCATTAATTACGTGAAGCGTTTAAAAAGGGGAAGGGGGTCGAGCCCAATCTCACCCAATCTTATGCGGGAGAGGAGGGGTCTTGGCAAATATCGCCGATAGGCAGTGGCCTTTCAGACCAGTACCGCCGGCACGGCCCGACAAAGGGCACAGATTACTCAGTCTGACTGAGGGAAGATACTTCAGGTATCCGCTTGACAGGCCGTAGTATACAGGTGAAGCCATGATTCCCTACCGACACACACAGGCGAAGACGACAACTTAGGATAGCAGGTTGCTAAGTCAAATGCAAAAATGTTCATAGCCTTAACCAAAAATTCAAGGCGGCTCCAGAATCACCCCGTGAACACCCGCGAATAAGCACGAACGTGAGTGTGGATTGCTTTCGCGCCTTGTTTTTCGTTTCGAGTGGATATACATAGCATCATTTTTTGCAGTAAATTCACGATTTGAGAGTGAATAGAAGTTCGGATCTTCAGGCACGAACTGACGATAAATGCCCAAATACATAAAGATATTTGAATTGTAATTGTTTTCTTGGACTGCTGGCCAAATACAGTTGGCGGCCGGTGAGTGTGTGGTGATATTAGGCCTCAAGGCAAAAACGAAAACCTTCAGGACACGGCCTGCCGACGACCTGTGTATAAATTGGAGCCTTAAGATACGGCTTAATCTTACGCAAACTCCAGAAAGTAGAATAGCAGCCCCTCGATTGTTTATCCGCCACCATCCTGCCAAACACGCGGCTCAGTGAATGCTGCAGCGTACGAGGCAAGTAACCCTGACCCGCGAAAAGACCCTTACAATATAGAACTACAGCAAGACTCACGCCGAATTTTAGCGAAAGAAAATTCTTGTTGAGTGAGTACTCACGTTTTGGCAGTTGTGTGTCCACTACAAGTGGAAAAAACAAGAGGAGGGACAAAGAATCTAAATGATCCGTTATCTCAAATAAAATCTTACCCACAGTCACTCTGAACTCGAATCAGTTGATGACATCTTAATGTAAACAACGCAGATATTATTTGACAGCCGACTGACCCACATTACGTATAGATTTTTTCAAACTCCGTGACACAAAAACAATTCTGCGCACCTCGTTGCCAAATTTTATAAATATTATTCTACCACTTCCCCTCTTTTTAGTTAAAACGGCAACAAACGCAGAAAAAACTCAACAAAATAATTTGGGAAGGGATGCGCGCATGCCGAATGAATAAAGTTAATTTATCTTTATATGTGTTGAGCAGAGCTTTGTAATGCCATGTAAAGCCCCTGCTCAACAAAGGCAGTTTATTCATCATAATAAACATAATTTTACTTTAATTATGCGAAATATTTCTCATCCCTAAATTTAAAATAATTTTAAAAATATGCTGAAAAAAAATCTTTGAATACATGAACTTTTTCATTCATGAAACAAGAGTTCTCCGCAGTCGTAAACAGCACAACCTCCCCGAGTATAAGCGCGCATGCGACTGGTGGAAAACGTCAACAAATTAGTAATCAAAGTGATAAAAGTATAAATTTCTTATTGTTTAGTATAAATTGCTACAAATTATTTCTGTAGCAAATGTGTAAAAGACAAAAACCTTGAAATAAAAAAATATATAAAAAAGGGCGGTTTTCATTCATAATTTGTAAATTTTTTAATTAATCATTGAAGTTCCAGAAAAATGCACCTCCCTCTAGCAATACGCAGTCGTGAATGATTAAATGGCAGCAAGCATGGTACAATAATACAAGGTAGGCTCGCAAGGAAAAGCTCTGTTTCCATCTTGAAAAGCTTCTACCATTTTTATATGAGAAAAGATCTGACTGACGTCACGAGAAAGCTTTTTTCCTTTGTGAACTAAGATCTGAGTGACGTCACAGGGCCCTTATGAGCTTACCTTGTAATTATTGTACCATGGGCAGCAAGTGATTTGATGGGAGGAGTTAAATAAAGCTTTGTCCGAGCTTTTAAACATTTTGAAGAGCTTTGCAGGGGTACATGCGCGGAATGTCACGACGTTTGAAAAAATCTATACACGGATTTTATACGCGAGGGACTTTCCGGCAGTTCTATATTCTAAGGAAAGGCTCGGAAAGACTTGCTGTAGTTACGTCCGTAAATACTTATTTTTAGTGTCCTAAACACAATGCGCATACGGGAGACAAAATACATGATACAAAATGTGTCAAAATATTTAAAACACCTGAACGTAAGTGCAAGCGCTCACACTTCGCATACAAGATACAAGAAACATTTTATACCAGATACAAAAATAGATTTAATTCTATTTTTGTATCTCGTATCCGTGTTTTACATGGTTGACATGCGCTTGTTGAATTGTTTCAATGTTTTTAAGACCTTTATTTGGCATTTCAGGCATAATCAACACAAATAATGCAATTTTAAGTGCTTTCATTCGAGTTATTAATTTCAGCTGGTCTTTTAATACAAATTTCGTATACTGCCTTATTGTGAGCAGGTCAGCGATTTGTCTGCCGTGGTGGGATATTTAGACATTTCATTTTTGTATCCAAGGAGATGTATTTTGTCTCCGGTATGCGCATTGTGTTTAGGGCATAAAACTTGAAAAATCTCACGTGTGATTAGGGGGGGACGAGGCAAATCTCACGACATCTCACGAATTTATGGACGACCACTTAGTTTTGCTTCTTTGAACGTTTAAATGAAAATTTATGCATATCGTCATTATCATCAGGCGCTCCACAGCCTATTGTTGGCCTTGGCTTCCTCCAGGATTTGCCTCCATGATTCTCAATCCCTAGCCCTACTTTTCCAGTTTTTTATATCCAACTGAATTTATGCATATAGAATGTAGAAAATTTAATATTTTTTTTAATTATTAAATAAATATTGTTAGCTCTTTAATAAAGCCTACAGAAAAACATCATTGTGTGTTCTAGAGCGAGAGAGCTTATCCATCTATAGTTGGGTGACCCGGAGTAATGAAAACTTGCACAAAACTTTTTTATGAATTGCTACAGTGTATCTACGCCTTTGTCATATGGTAATTATGGCGATGAATAGCAACCCCTTCATATATTCACGCCACTTAATCCATCTGTGATGCTTGTAATGTAACTTTCTCATTATAATTTATAAAAACATGGCTGAAAAGAACCACGTAAATATGGTGTACTTGGAAAAAGGAAATAAATTTCAGTTTACTAGAAAAGATAAATCATAGTTTTTTGTTTCACTGTATTTTTTTTTCCTTTACTACAAAAATATTCCATTTGCTGCAATCATAAAATATAGGTATATAATTTTTTAAAAGATGACTATCAAAACATCGATTTTCTCTTATTGTTTGCGCATATTCTTGTTATCGCGTCCTTATTATGTTGAAACAACCTTCTCAATTTTTGAAAGATGAATAGGTCTTTATGTTAAGATTGCTATAACAGGTCATGTCGAATTATTTATGGAAGATAATGATGGGATCAGTATACATCTCTATTGACGACGTAAATGCTAGTTGTCTCATAGGTCTCGGCCCACACTACAACAATTTCATCTTGGAAATTTGTTTTGAGTTGGTGTATATGTTTTGTGGTTTATATAACCCCACATAGCACACACGGGGCTTTCGACGTCTCAATAAAAGGAAATTCGGAATTTTCAGTTGTCATATTGATATAAATAAGTCGCCTAGACAAAGGTTACAAATGAAGGTGTCATCTTCAGTCCCCTCTGCCTACATAGTTGCTGTAGTATTAAGTTAAGAATTTATGTAATGTTTTTCTTATAATAAACTAGCTGGAGCCCGGTGCGCCTCGCTGCACCCACAAGCCAATAGAATGGCGTGCGCCAAAACAATTGGAAATCTTAAAATCGTTTTCTATTTATGGGCAGTGAGAGTCATAATTCGTACCACGAAAGTACATTCGAAAAGAAAAGTGTCACTCCGTTCGTTTAAAAATCCAAATCCCCCACTTATTTCTATTCCCAATCACAATTCAACGGTCTCACTGCCATTCTTGTCGTGGTCAGATATTGTCAGGTGCGAATACACTTGAAAACAAATTTGCGCAAGTTATTTTCAGAAAACCATTTTGGACTGTGTACATTTGCAAATTGGATTTCTGAAAACAACTTGCGCAAATTTGTTTTCAAGAATATTTGCACCTTAACAGGTAAAGTTGAGCGAAAATCCCCTGCAAGTAGTGCAAAGCAAAGCCCTGTAAGGCGCTTCGAGAGATTTATTATGGGTCATGGTGCCAGGGCGGATGTACAATCAAAACTAACGATTGTGAGCCAGTTGGCCGATCAAAACTCGTTGCGCTTATGAGTTTGCTGAAAATCTGGATGTACATCCAATTTGACCGTGTATGGGAGCCTTTATTTCTGTTACGAAAAATACGTTACGTTACGTTACGGCCCCTGTGCTGAATGTCGTATTTGCTGTCATATGAAGTGAAGCTAATACAACGGTGTGCTGATAGTCGATTCTTGTAGTGTAAAATCGACTGTCATAAACGACAGCTTATTTGGTGTGTTGACAGCCGTTTTTATTGTAATTTTGTTGTCACTTTTGGTCGGGCTGTTTGCGTTAGTGACAAAGATGGAAAATTTGAAAGTGGCAGTAAAATTTTGACATTTAAACTAGAAAATACATATTTGTTATTGCGTTTAATTTTAAGTTTTAAATAATTTCAGAATAAAAATTACAAATAGAAAATAATTCAATTCGAATTTTAGAAAACCATACAGATGTGGCTAAAGGCCGGAGATATGCTGAGAATTGCATGGTGACAGATTTTACAAGTGTTTGGGATGAAATAATAACATAAAATTTTCAATTCTTCGCCTTTACTATCTTCATATTCCGAACTGCTAACTCGGCAGAATTTAACATCTTTAATCTCAAATTGTTTTCGCGAAACATAAACTCAAAAATGTTTATTCTTCAAACTATAAATGTTTATTCTTCAAATTAAAATTGTTTATTCCTCACGAAACACAAAAACTTAGCACCTACATTCTCTGACCCCTGTGCTGATAGTCGTAATTTGACTGAAACGACAATTTCTTCAACAAAAACGACTTGTCACGCCACCCGAATCTCAGCACACCAACTAAAAAGCGAGACGACATCGACAACTAAGTGCGACTGTCATATGACTCGACATTCAGCACAGGGGCCTACGTTATCCCCAGGAGCGACACCTTAATTTAACTTTTTCCAACTCAACATCGATCTACCTTTCAACCAATAGGTTGGTGTTATAAGGGGTCAGAATAGTGTTGATGAAAGTGGCAAACTCTTAGATTTTATAGCAGTTCGGAAATATACAGACTGTGAAAGGTTGTTCCACATTCGGGTTGTTCTATTTATGAACGAATTCCTGGTGTGTAAAGTTGGCAAAATCAAAAATTCTAAGCAGAGGGAATAAGCCGAGTGGGCCAATCTGGTATGCGAGTGGAGGCAGGAGAGGGTTTATTCCAGTGGAGCAATGATAGTAGAGAGAGATGGAATATTATGATGACTACAATATTCCTACGGTGACTCAAGGGGTCGATCGTGGAGAAAGTACTTTATCTAACCACGGCAAGGTGATTTTCGAAGCCCCGCCCGAATTAAGTGAGTTGTATTCGAAAAGAGGCCGAATGTAGGATTTCTATGTTATAAAACGGGACGATGGCTGGAGGAGAGATTTGCACTTCCTAAGAAACTCCAGGTACTGAGATACTCGTTTGGCGATTGGAATACGTGGTCATTCTATCGTAGTTTTTTGGCAGGATTCACTAAAACGGTTGGAGGGATGTTGCAGATTTTTTTGGAAATAAGGCAATACTTTGTTGGAAGCATTGAATTTTGGCGAACTCAATCAAGAACCATTAACCTCGTTCCCTGTTGGCGGGATCTGGCACGTGTTTGTCGTGCACTATCTAAGGCGTATGAGAACCGTTACTAGCGAAGCTATGTAGTGGTTTGGAAGGGACAGAAAACAGCTCATTTATGAAGATTAAAAATAGAACGGGTGATAAAATTGACCCCTGGTGGACACCGACAGATATGGTGTGGATATATAATTTGAAGCCAAACAAATCACATCTACTCTAAATGTTACCAAATAACTAGAATATGATACTAAAGACTTCTTTAAACTTAATGAGAATCAATTTATCACATATAAGTTGATCTGCTTGGGAGTTCTTGGAATTCCATAAAAGTAAATTCGTTGATATAAAAAATGATTGCGGGAAACACAAAACATCTTAAAACTATCGTAAAGTTTGAACAAGCTAACACTAAAAATAGCTCATATAGTAACTTGTAGCATTCGTTAAGGAAATATTAATTCCTTTATAAATAGTTTCGAAAAAAGTTAATTTGTCTAATAAAAACCTCATTATACCTGGAAACTTTATACCTCCAACAAAGGAATTAAAGTTTTCCAGAACGGTTCCCTTTATTATCAACAATTAATTTTGAGCTTTCCTTTAATTATAGTTTCGAAACAAGAAAGCAAAGTTACGGAAGATCCAGCGAGTTCGTAGGAAATTGGCTGATGTATTGTTCCATTTCCTCCTCGTCACAAACAAGTAAATAATTTATTGATCTTACTTTTATTCCTCCCAAGGTGATTGCGCTTGTCTAACATGAAATGGTCATAAACGAAAATCACTTCGAAAGTTCATTTAAAACAAACTTGTTTTGATAGTTTCCACGCCTAGTTTTATCCCTCATGTCACTGCAGTACTAAAAGGTTCAACAAACTTTTAAACTAAAATTTATGGAAAAATCCTTGCCATCCTTGTTCATGTGTAGCAACCAACACCCAACAGGAAGCCAGCATTTGAGGTCACGAAAGTACGCCTGAACGAATATTTCCGTCCCAGCTCGGTTCGTCCCTGGATGAACACGACGAAATCTACATTCTTCTTGTCGAACCACTTACATTCAGCACCACATCGGCGCTCGTATAGCACACAGGAGAGACTGTGGATGTCCTGAAGAGTGCTATAGCGTCATCGACTTAATGAATTTAATTTAAGGATCCATGATAAATATTAGGAGTAAATAAGGGACAAATAAGAAGTTATCTTCCGCCTCGTCCCCCCGGAAACTTAGCTCCAATAAATTTCAGTTTGGGGGACAAAGGAACGCACACTCTTCTGTAAACCATCAATCGAGTCCTTTCTTCCATGAGCCGGTAAGGGTGGCCGGAAAGGAAATGCTCACTCTCTGTGGATTCGTCCTTGCCGTACAGATTTCACTGTATTAACGATCTCGCATCATTTCCAACCATTAAATGCGGGGTTTCTCCCTGCTTAGTTCGACGATAGCGTTTACACAAAGAGGGGGTAACGAACGGCACACCTCAAACCCCATGAAGTGGGTCAGCTGACCCGATACTGCCTTTGTATTTATTATAAAGAGCGGAGGATTTTTTACTTTCCCGGCACGCTTTTGATGAATAGACTGGATAATGCGCCGAACGCCCTTTTTAGCCGGGCGACCTAATTCCGCTCGACCAATTAACTGGATGTATGCGGGATAGTGTCAGTATCTCTTATCTCCGGTGTTCCGGAGGCTTTTAACATAATATAGAAGATTCCTGTATATTTTGGATGTCGTTTTAGGAGGTGATCAATTTGGAAAGGGTGCATTTACGAGAAGTTCTTTAGTGCTTTTAGATTGAACCAACAGATATCCTTTTTTGGGGGTGAAATTTTTGGTAAAAGGTGGTGCAGTTGCGGCTTATTTGGGGATTGGATGTGTAAATAGAAACTTGGGTATTTTTTTCTAGAAGATAAGATGGGCATTTAGGAATTCAATAGAAGGTATTGTACGTGAAAAAGTTGCTTAAGGTATAGATACAGCCTTTTTTTGATATAGTGATTTATACGAATATATGTTAGGCTCTTTGTTATGAGTGTACCAAGGATCAATAAATTTATTATGTTATTGCATAACATATACAGTTAGTTCTCTATTAAGAATGCAGTCATTAAAACTAATTCCCAATAATTTATACTACTAAGAATACCTATTTACCTGGATAACATCAATGAACTTCTAGCCAATTTCACTTTGATTTAAAGAGAATCTTTAGTATATAACATTTACCAATAAAACACATTTAATGGACACACAAAGTGTAGCCCAAATGTACTAATTTATCAACCTTCAATATTGTATAATAGAAGGAGAAGGCATTACGAGCTAAAAAGATCTTATAGACATATTGTGCGAACGAGGTATAGGGATAAGTATTATCTACTGTGGGAGTCAATGTGATTAGTGTTAAATATTAAATAATGATGATTGAGAAATTAGCTCTAATATTTGCTCTCTTATAGCTTGTTTTATGTGTTGTTCAATTTAAAAACAATTTATTGTAATTTTTGAAAATAACACATCGTATAGTACAATGCCCAACAAAGTGAGCTATAGTCAAAAAGAAGAATGAAAAAAAAAGCTAGAGGCGGCTCCAAATCAAAAGGAAAATGAGCTTGCATGTGGGGAATGATAGTGCCTTACATATTAACATTGCGTGTCTGGTTAAAACACAAGCGCACGTGCACTGTGATTTCCTTTTCGAAATTGGTTTACGGGCGGCCGTACCATTGTATATGTATATTTTATTTGTGTAGCATAAACTTTTCACAAAGCGACTTATCAACGTTAAAGTGGCCTGTGCCTTTGGTGGCGTACATTCCTTACGTAGTATGAGCTTCTGTGTACTCTGATACATGTGAATCAGAGTAGCAAGTGCCCCGTTGTCTAATGCCGAGTCCAGGGTGTAAAAGGAAGAGGGTGGTCAACCTAACAAACTGCCCAGAATCGGAAAACCGAAGAAACTAGGCAAAAAACCGCAAGGATATATCTTCTAACTTACAATTTACGAAATAATGCTCCTGCATCTGGGGCAACCGATGCACCAGCGTTGGGGACTAGGAATGCCGGTGAGAAGTGGGTTACTGACCGAAAACCAAAATTAGTCACACCGAAAATGGAAATTCAATTCGCCGCGTGGAATGTACGAACAAGACATCACTCGGTCAAAATGAAATCACATTCAGGTGCAGATCGAACCGGCAATTGTTCGTTGGCAACAGCATCTTCCACCATCCACTCAAACATCAACTCACCTGGCGAAATCCATCTAGCAACGATGTTAGAAAACGTTTTGATCAACGCAAGATTCCGAACGACGCTTAAAGACGTACGTGCAATGCGTGGGCGCGATTGCGGATCGGACCATTATCTTGTGCGAACGAAATTACAGATGCGATTATCTAGAGCGAAGAAAACGGCGCCACCAAGAAGAATTGGGCGTGCCTACGAGACCCGACCATCGGGCGAGTGTTTCAAATGATATTATCCAACATTCGAGTTGTATCCACCTATTCGTCTGGACCTCGAAACACGTCGATTTTGAGCAATACCGAAGATTGAACAAAGAAGCTCGACAGAAAATGAAATCGGAACGAGAAACGAACTGGAATAACGAGGCACGAGTACCAAACGCTGTACCAGACAATCCGCCAGTTAGTTGACGAAGCAACATTAACAAAAGACAACATCAAAAAATGAGATGGAACTTACTTGATCTCTCCGCATAGATACCTGCAGCGGTGGAGAGAATTCTTAAACCAATTCTTATTGGTATAAACTAAGTTCTAAGGAACTGGATTAAGAGCTTTCTTTCAGGCCGTTCAATCAAGGTAGTAATGGATGGGTCGAATCCAACCCCCAGGCCATGTCGGCCGGAGTTCTACAGGGGTCAATTCTATCACCCACCCTTTTCCTAATCTTCATTACTGATCTTTGCATTTCTCTTACTCCTTCGACAGTATAAGACAAGCACCGTACCTCTACCACCGCGAACTGATGTCCACTTCGATCAACAGGATATCGATTTATTCTTCATTGGGGCGACATGAATCGTGTTTAATTTAACGCCACCAAAACGAAGAAGTATCTGATCTCCAACAAATATTGCGCCGACCTTCCTTCTATCCTTCTTCTTCTTTGATCCTTTAGATGGCGGTCCGAGCGGGAGGTCCCCGCAACGAATACGCTGTTGTGGGTGCCGCTTTGAAAAATGCGGTTTCTTGCCTAGTTTCTTCGGTTTCCTGATTTTGGTCAATTCGGCATGTCGACCACCCTCCTCCTTTCTCTTGACTTGGGACCAGTCGACGATGGAGTTTCCTCCTATCTCAATGGGTAAAGATAATCTCACGGCTGACTCAACTCTCAATATACTAGGGGTTACTTTAATGGAGGATTCGCGATGGAATGATCACATATTACAGATAGTCAAACAAGCCTCCCAATGCCTTGGATTTCTCAAGAGGTGCAAGTTCCTCCTCCACCTTCCGCCTTGGCTACAATCTACAAATCCTACATTCGGCCAGGCGCAACAAAAACCGCCTTGGCTTGCCTCGACAAGGTGCAAAATCGTGCCCTCAAACTCATTGGTTATGGCCCCTTTCGCGCCTCCATAGACACCTTAACCCACCATAGGAATGTAGCAGCCCTCTCTATACTATTACCACAGCGACTGTTCCGCTGAAATTCAGGACCTCCTGCCTGCACGGCAATATTTTTCCCGCAACACAAGACTAGCTAGGTGGGGTAAGTCCCATACCCTACAGCCCCCAGTTCGCGCCAATACGGTCTAGAACTTCGTTTATGAATAGAAAACCCCGATTGTGGATCATCAACATTTGCTTGGGCACCTCCTAGACCCCCTGTAACCTTTCCTATTCTCCTTTATGATTCAAACCAAGCTTACTACTAGACATACCATGACGTGAACGACATGACGGACTGGTAGTATAAAAGATTACTCCTAAGCTTGGTTTTTTCATATAAAAAAAACTATTCTCTTCGAGCTTGATTTTGCAGGTTATGTTTGCTCATGCGATAATTTTCCTTTTTGACTGAAGGAATGGACTGTATTAAACAAACAATCTTGAATTCCTAAAATTTTGAGAATAAAGAGCTAAGTTCATGAAAAACTTAAAAATTACTGTCGATAAATTTTCTCTTTATCTTCATGATGGTGAATATAAAAACAAAATCACGATCTTAGACCATGTAATATTATATATAAAGTTTCAAGAGCATTAATTCAGCTGTTTATGGTTTCAGAGTAGCAGAATAAAAACAGTGTTTTGAGCTATTAAATATTTATCAAGGACTTCTTAACTCTAATAACTCCTGTTCATTGTTGGATCTACAAATCCCACTAAAAGTTCGATTTTCATAGAGCAAAGTTCAAACGATAATTGAAGGATTAGAAACTGAAGTCACGACAATAATAGTCTCAGTAAAACTCAGAAATGAAAATAGCCATTAAAGGGTTGGCTGGAAATAAATAATGGCCGGAAAAGAAACTCGGCAAAGTTATACAGCTGCCATAAACATTAGCGAGCACACTTAACCTCAAACTCATGAAATGCCAACTTTGTACAAATTTTAATAAGATCATAATACATCTAATAGTAATAGATTTCCACCATCTCTAGCGTCTACATGCGTCTACGGGCATTTCCCCGTTGAGCCTTCGTTTATGAGTTAATTTTCTGCTTAGCTAACTCCGCCAGCGCAATAAATCCATGGACAGTCTTCTAGCCACATAAAATCCTGCCCATCTTCCATTGTGTAGGCCGCCAGTTTTTCCTAACTCTTCGGCTTTTGCTTTCCTAGAACGCAGCCAGTCTACATTTCTCTAATAAATGTCTAATCGTATTTTCTTCTGTAGTTGCGCTGCGGAACAAAACAATCCATCATTCATGGGAAATGGTTTCGAAAGAGAATTCCTGAGGCCTTTTACGGCCAATTATCGTCTTCCACTGAGAGACTCCATAAAACCCTACAAATGATTTTATTACAATTATCGCTCCGTTGTTTACCAAGGAAATCGACGGACAAATTGATTAATTACAGCTGATTGTCGTGTGTAGGTGGAATTTTTAGACCATGCTTAATTTCGGTGTCCTCCCAGCAGGCGAATTGCCGCTTTACATACACGTACCAAAACGCAATCAAGTGAGCTCTACTCACCTTGATAAAAATCGTCTGGCCACAAAACTTTTTTGAGTCACGATTTCAGGTAATGCTAAAGGTAATGACCTTTTGTACCTCCACGAAATTTAATCTCCTCGCTAAAGTTTGTATATTGCGAAATGGTAGTGGGGGAACAGGAAGAAGCTTTTTCAATCGATTTTTTTTGTGGAAAAAAAAAGGATCCGTAATTTGAAGCTTTCCCCAGGTGAAGAGGGGCTCATTTAGTTTGAATTTTCAGCAATTATCTTGCGACTAATTGAAATTACATAAAATTATTATTAGACAATATTTTTGGCAGAAATTTAAAAGTAATTTTCTTTTTGTTGATGAGAAAATGCCGGAAATTGTCATTAATTTGGATTTGAATTTAGGGATGCTCGTGTTTTAAATTAATTTAATGTCTTTTTGTTCTTTGAAGGGGTATTGGGGACAAGAGAACCGCGGCCATCTTATTTGGAATATTGTACTACACTTCTGTAGCTCATATTTGTAGGTCAGACCGATTGAACAGGTTCAACAATCTACCTAGCGACTTTTTTTTATGTGGTAAAGTCAAGCTTAGGAATTACCCTTTGTACTACTAGTTTGTCATGTCGTTCGAGTCATGGCCAGTCTCTAGTAGTAAGCTTGCTTTGAAGGATAGAGGAGAAGGGATAGGTTAGGGAGGAGGGTGCGTGAGTAGATGTCTATGAACCTTGCGTTTGAACTCTGAGATGTTATATGAGTTCGGAAACACTGACTGTGGAAGACTTGTTTTTAGACTTGGCTTCGTAACCCTCACAGAGAGCATGAAAGACAGATTCGTCCTCCTCAAGTTAAAGCTTGCAAAGCGTGTCTTAACATCAAGCCGAGTGTTCCAGGAAAGACCTAGTTTAGAGTTCACCAATCCAAGCCGGTTGGCATAGCCGGCGGATAATGCTGTATGGTGAGTAGCGTTGAGAGTAACTGAGCGATATGAAGAACCATCTGGTTTCGACCTATATTCGCCGAATCTCACACAATAAAATACGAGATCTGCTTTATTCTGGATCGAGATATACCAGTCGCAGCGCTAAGCCCTCGTAATCGAAACACTGAAGGTATTTTCTATATATCTTCCATTTCCACTCAAGAACTGTGTGAGGCTTAACTCACTTCCCCACACTCCCGAGTAAAGCATCATCCACGTTTGAGATAAGTCTGAGAGTCCACCAACTCTTCCCACTTGCCTTGACATTACGTTATAGACTCGCAGCGCGTGATCTGCTGCCGCACGGAATTTGTCTCCACTCTAACATATTCTGCATGATAGAGACGCATGCTTTCTCTCGACAGTACTTCTATAGAGATAATTCCCCCTATCACACATGCCACATACTTGGATGTGGTCCTGTATGAGCAGTACGTGCGAAAAAACGTATTTGCACAAATTTCATGTTATGATTGTTAATAATTATTGAACAAAGCAAGATATTGACAAAATCCTACGTGACGCCAGAGGCACTCATCCATAAAAGAAGTGTGTCAAATTTCAAGTCAATTCGTTGATTAGATCTTGAGATATCATGTACACCGTTTTGAAAAACATCGTTTCGAGAAAAACGCGTTTGAACATTGCACTGTGGGACAGAGTCCCAAATTTCTGGCCAAAACGTGAAATCTTGATTATTTTGTGATGAAATTTCTAACTCGGTGGTTTTCGAGGTGGCTGATTTCAAATTTAAAGCAAAAAAAAGAAATGAATTTTTTGAAAATTTTACTGTAGTCTACCCCCTTAAGCTGGAAACAGATACTTGCGTAGCGTACGTTGATGCGTGCGGTGATTGATGTAATAGAAGTCCGTGCATTCGAATACAAGCAGACATATATTACGTAAACGGAACGCACGCAACGCAAAATTTGGTCTAATTCCAATTTTTCCGCATTGCCGCATTCGACATAGCTTCAAATACCTACACACAAGCACACACGATAACCAAATGCACTCGTCAATTTATTTTAAGATATTAAGTTTTACATATATTTAACAATAAACAATATATGTATGTATTTTTTCTAATAAAATGGTTGCGGGGAGTAGTATTTGCGTAGTATTGAGTAGTATATTAGTTTATTGAAATGACTCCAACGAGAAATGATATTGGAAAGATTAAAAAATCGTCCGGTCAAATTTTTTTTTAAATAAAACAAAAAAGTTCCATTATTAACACATACACATTTGCCTCGACTTTCTGGAATCATTTTCCAAACGGAGCGTCTTCGAAGACCTCAAAATAATTGATTACAGTTGCTGCATTTGTCCCGAATTGTCCAACCAAAAAGTCTTAATTTATTGGAGCAGATGGTGATAGTCCGAAAACGTTAAATCTGGTGGATAAGCACGCATCAAAAAATGATCAGTTGAGACCATGTGTAGCAAATGTTTTTTCGAAGATTTTGATTTTTTGAGTCACAATTGGAGTCTTGGCTGAACCAGCTCGGTGTGCGGGCGTGCGCTGCCGTCAGTCACTGAACCTCGCTTCATTAAACGCTCAACAATTAAAACAAAACAAAAAAAATTAAATTAAATAATAAATAAATAAATAAATTAAAATATTAATAAATTAATAACATCCATAAACCGGCGCATATAAGAAAACAAAAAAATCATTTTTCCGTGTGTGATCAAGTTGTGCAAATTAGTTTCAGTGTCATCAACAGCATTACAACAATAACAACAGTGATTTTGACGGACAGACTGTGCATGTAAGCTTTTTTTTTCTACTCTTTCCCCACACCCCGCTCTCGGCCTCGTCGGCGTCGTAGCCACTATCGGTTGCTGATGGAATTCTCCCTGCTTTAGGAGGCATAACACTCCAGCAAGGCGCATTCCGTTTGCCCCGATGACTGCGACGCCGGCTTCGCCGACCTCAACTGAGGACTGTAACCTTGCGTTTGCGAAGCAGCGATTTTCTATCGCCTTCGCCAACATCCGTGGGCTACAATCGAATTTCGACTCTGTGTCGTGCCATCTATTATCCAATTCACCCCATATCTTCGCGCTAAGTGAGACCCAAATCTTACCTAATGATGTCTTAGATCATTACCAGGTTTCCGGGTACTCATTAGTGCATAATCTCTCCCCCCATAGGGGAGTCGCCATATATATTAGGAACGACGTAGCTTTTCAGAAGGTGTACAACAGTACATCGCCTGACTTTAACCACCTCGGCCTCAAAATTTTACTTCATAAGCACGTCATTTTCTCCTGTTTTCTATACAGGAGCCCTAATATAAATAATGAAGCCTCTTCCTTAGCATTTGACGCTATCTCTGAACGTATCTCCGAATTCTTATCCTTATACCCGGAGTGTGAAATCATTGTTGCGGGTGATTTCAACGTTCACAACACAAATTGGCTGAATTATTCAAATGGCACCAGTGTTTCTGGCCGGGATGCCGAGCTCTTTGCAGAGACTAACAATCTTCAACAATTGGTTAAGTGCCCTACACGAGTTCCTGACGCCGTAGATCAAGGGGCCCATCTCCTTGATCTTTTTCTCACCTCCCACCCTACACGGTACTCCATCGAAGTTCATTCACCTCTAGGCAGCTCAGACCACTGCCTGGTCAGCGCAAGCTTCCCATACCAATCATCCGTCTCAACCATACCAGCTCCTAGAAGAACTGTGTGGCACTATGGGAAAGCCAATTGGTTGGGGCTCATTCGTTTCTTCCAAGCCGCTGACTGGGACCTGTGTTTTGAGAATCGCGATGCCAACTTTTCCGCTCTCTGCATCTCAAAAATCATATTGGCAGGAATGCGTTTATTCATTCCCCATTCTACCAAATCCATTAAGCCAAGGCCGCATGGATGGTTTAATCAAGAATGTATGAATGCGATTAAAGCCAAAGAAACCGCCTATAGAGTGTTCAGGCATTCCCTGAGCGAATCATCCCGAAGTGAGTACATCAGGTTGAGAAATGTCTGCAAAACCACCATCAAGCAGACCAAAGCCTCCTTCGATGACAGGTTAAGAAACAAACTCATTAACACCTCTGCTGGCAGTAAAAACTTCTGGTCCTTGGTAACCTCCATCAGGAAAAATTTTAACACATCGTCGTCTCCTCCTTTCATTCACGATGGGAAGGTATTAACAGAAAGCAAACCCAAGGCTGACTTACTCGCATCTCTGTTTGCCTCCAATTCTTCTTTGCCTGATACTGCCGTGCAACCCCCCATTGTAGAGGGTTCTCCTCACTCAATGGGCAGAGTTTTCTTCAGAACTCGTGAAGTGTTCAAGTGTCTCAAGGAGCTCGATCCCAATAAATCCACTGGCCCTGATAAAATTCCCCCTATGGTTCTTAAAAAATGTGCTTCACCTTTGGCTAAACCTCTGCGCAAACTCTTCGCCCTTTCTTACTTCTCCGGAGTCTTCCCGGACTCCTGGAAACTGGCTCATGTTCAGCCTATACCGAAAAAAGGTGATTCCAGCGACCCCTCTAACTACCGCCCAATAGCAATCACTTCTATCCTCTCCAAAATCATGGAGACATTAATAAACAGAAGGCTTATGGAATATCTTGAACGCAACCAAATATTGGATGACAAGCAGTACGGCATTAGATCGAAAAGATCTACTGGCGACCTCCTTGTATGCCTAACTGAACACCTCTACCGAAACATTCATCGCTTTGGTGAATCCGGCCTGGTCGCTCTCGATATCTCCAAGGCCTTTGATAGAGTATGGCACCCCGCTCTATTGAGTAAACTCCATGCTATTGGCATCGACCTTCTTCTAAAGAATTGGATTGAGAGTTTCCTTTCCAACCGCTCAATCAAGGTAGTATTGGACGGCGTTGAATCTAATCCCCACTCCATCTCTGCAGGCGTTCCCCAGGGCTCTATTCTATCACCAGCTCTCTTCCTAGTTTTTATAAATGACCTGCTCTCAATCCCATCCAACTCTCTTCACAGCTTCGCTGATGACAGTACTTTGCGTTACTCGTATAGCTTTGATAAAGTAAGACAAGCACGGGCCAGACCTTGTCTACTTGATCGTGAACTTATGTCCACTTCAATCAACAGGGACATAAGATTGATTCTTGATTGGGGCCTCATGAATCAAGTTGAATTCAACGCACAGAAAACAAAATACTGTCTCTTCTCTATGAAAACGCGCTCCCCAACCCCTCCCATTAAAGTGGACAGTCTAGAACTGATGGCTGAACCATCCCTCAATATCCTGGGCATAACTTTAACTGAAGATCTGCGATGGAGTAATCACATATTCCAAATCGCTAAACAAGCATCACAATGCTTGGGATTCCTTAAAAGATGCAAATTCCTCCTTCCGCCGTCGGCCAGGGCTATAATATACAAATCCTACATTCGGCCCCGCCTCGAATTCAACTCATATCTCTGGGCAGGGGCACCGAGTACCACCTTAGCGTGGCTGGACAAGGTGCAGAACCGCGCTCTCCAACTCATTGGCGACGACGTCATTTGCTCCAAAATTGATTCACTAAGTCACCGCAGGAATGTAGCAGCTCTGGTTAAATTCTACCGCATCTACCATAACGACTGTTCCACCGAAATATATAATCTCCTGCCTTCACGGCGATGTTTTTCCCGCAACACAAGACTTGCCCATTCGGCTCATCCCCACTATCTACAGCCCTTATTTTCGCGCACACACCAGTTTAGTAATTCGTTCTTTTCGAGAACAACTCGACTGTGGAACAACCTTCCACAGTCAGTTTTCCCAAACTCATATAACACCCAAGAGTTTAAACGCAAGGTTCATCTCCACCTCCTCATGTACCCCCCAGACTCCCTCTAATCTGTTTTATTCTTTCTCTATCCTTCGAGCTAAGCTTACTACCAGACACCTGACGTTGACGTGTAAGACATGACGGACTGGTAGTACAAAGGGTGACACCTGAGCTTAGACTTTCACATAAAAAAAAAAAAAAAAATTTGCGATTTTTTGAACCACCCCTTACAACGCTCAACACACAGACCTACAAATTAATTTTTTTTTTCTTTTTCAACTTCGGCACTGATATTTTGCATTTTGGGACTTCCTGAAATAGGTCATCGGTTTCTATTACGTCAGAGTTTTTCACAATGTACAGAATGGACAACGGCAAAGAACAATATTTGTTTCCATTATGAAGTAGAACTGCCTTAAAACTTCTTTTTAACGAATTAATAAAGAGTCTCCAGGCATTAACATCGTATTTTATGCTGTACATTTTCACTAGTTGTGAGAATTGGTTCCTTCTTTTCCGGAACGAGCAGAATGAAGTTTCAGGAGAGAGTAAAAACTTACTATAGTAATCTCAAATCAAGAAGTTCGGTGTCATCTTTAGGTAGTTCTAAATCTCTCGTCCAAACCATTCAATTCTATCTCTATTCCATTGAAAATGAAAATCGGGGAGTTTTTAATAATAATAATAGAGTTTCCCTTCTTATGAAGAAGGCGCACTTCTCAGCTGGGCTGAGAAACATTTACCAGGACCACGTGGGCTGGGCTGAGACATGCAAACATAAAAAATTAAGTACCAATAAAAATTGCATGCGAAACACATAAGCAGTCATGAGAGAATAAAGAGACTCCTTTTAAGGAGATCTTTGTTAGTGCTCACGCTAAAAACATTAATATTTTTATTTACATTAATGAACATGCGATTAACAGGCTCAAATCGGCCATAATTGGTGTTAGAGGAGTTGATGTGTAAGAGCGGTGGTCCTCTCAAATTGTATTGGCTCTCTCTAAACGACGCACGGCGACTTATAAAACCCGAGTCGACACGTCCATTAAGAAGCTGGTGGACGAAAACAACATCGGCCACCTCACGACGCTTCTGGAGAGTGTTTAAGTTGAGTAACTTAAGTCGGTATTCATATGGTGGAAGAATTAAAGGGTCTTCCCAAGGAAGATGATTCAATGCGAATCGAACGAGCCTACGTTGAACCGACTCAATTTTTCCAACATGCGAAGAATAGTGAGGAGACCAAACCTGGGACGCATATTCAAGTAAAGGTCTGACAAGCGAAATGTAGAGGTGTTTAGTGATCAGGATGCTGTTAAATTCTTTGGACCACCTTTTTATAAAACCCAAGACTAAGCTGCTCTTGGAAGAAATATAGTTGATATGAGTTGAAAACTCCAGCTTGGTGGTGTCAAATCTAATCCCGAGATCTTTGACAAAATTAACACGGGGGACACCCTCACTAAAAAATGAGTAGTTATAAATTATAGGATCACGTCGCCTACAAAAAGTCATGACTTCGCATTTGCTAATATTAAGAGCCAGGTTGTTGTTAGCACACCAAGAGTAAAAGGTGTCGAGGTCGACTTGCAAAAGTTTGCAGTCCTCCATACTCTTTACGTGAAGGTACAATTTTATGTCATCAGCATAAATCAGGATTCTGCAGTGTCTTAGCAAGGTAACACTATCATCAATAGAAAGAATAAAGAGGATAGGGCCAAGATGACTGCCTTGAGGGACACCGGATGACGCCTCAATGGTCGCGGATTTGGATCCACGGAAAAGGACTTGGTAGGTCCTGTCAGCTAAGTATGACTGGAACCATAATAGAAGGGCTTCAGGGAAACCTAACCTTTTGTTTGAAAAGTATAATGGAGTGGGAAAGCTTGTCAAATGCCTTACTGAAATCAGTATAAACACAATCAGTTTGGCAACCGGAAACGAAGCCTTCAACAGCATGGGAAGTGAATTCAAGGAGATTGGTGGTAGTGGAACGAGCTGGAAGAAAACCATGTTGGTTCGTAGAAATAAGTTTCTTGAAGATTGGCACGATTGCAGAATAAATGATTGACTCAAAAAGCTTTGGTATGACAGACAGCTTGGCAATTGGTCTGTAATTCGATATTTCGTTCTTGCTACCACTTTTGTGAATAGGAATTATGAACGAATTCTTCCAAAGAGTAGGGAAATACCCTTTATCTAAGGATTTTTTAAAAAGGGTTTTCAGTGGAGACTGGAGAACCTCCACACAGGATTTAAGGACAGCAGGAGGGATACCGTCAGGGCCGGAAGTGAATTTTAAGGTCACAAATTACGAATCTGTGGTCAACATTTGAAAATTCGGTACGATTTTGGCACTTTCGAATCAATTTCACCGAAAATCGTTATTTGGGGATGTTTAAGGTTGCATTTAATCAATTCTGTCTGAAATTATTTAACTGACTGGAAAACATAACGAAACAACAAAAGAGATATTAATTTCAATCAAAATTATTTATTTCAGTTATTTACAGTTTACAGTTTGATGTTCATTGCAATACCTTACGATTAAACAATGTTTTTCGTTTTGCCTTGTTCTTCGTAGGTATACGAACACAGCTGATGGTTTGCCAATGCGAAGAGTAGGTGAAATAAAGTTGATCGTGTGAGAAGCACGAGTACTCTAAATTGATTCTGCATATTTTCAATGACTTGCCTTGCGCCTTGTTAATTGTAATTGCGAAGGCAAGTCGAATCGCAGATTGATGGCGTTTAAATTCAAAAGACAAATCATTCGTAATCATTGAAATTGATACCCTTTGATAATGGTAGCTTCGATCACATTGTTCATAAGTTTTTTTCACAGACAATCTGGTGCCATTGCAAATTGAATTCAAAACCTACTGTATTCTGCTCGTCGTCAATTTGGTTTGACACCCATGTCAAGGAGTTTTTTAAAAAAAAAAAGGGTAATCCGCCAAATTGAGCATCAACGGATATCGAGAAGTAGTCGAAAAATCTATCCAAAAATTCCTCCCTCACAGAGAACGAAGTTAATAAGCTTATAAAAATCAGTCCAGCCATTAAGGTATCGCTCATTCTCGAATCAACTTAATCACACACAAAATTTCATAAAAAATCAGTCCAACCGTTTAGGAGAAGTTCAACTACATACACATGGACAGAAGAAATATTGTATATATAAAGATTTATGATTTTATTGGAATATATGATTATAGAATTCGAACCCGCAACCTCTGGAATTGTAACTACGGCACATTACCAAAATCGACAGACGTCCTTCTTATGACCACACCTACACAGAATGTAGAAACTCATGTTTTATTCTCCAATAATACTAAATTGGGTCGAGCGAGACAGCTTCATTGCTTACACCCCATTGATTAGTAAAAAAATAACTGTGAAACTTTCTTCCAACAATTGGCATTTTCCTACTCGTATAGCTTCTGAGATCCAGCAAATATTCATCACTTTCTTCTCCAACATCCCTTAGACGTCACTCGTAACCTTTCCTTTTCTCATATGTCACATACAGAAATGACGTAGCTTTGTATTAGTGCGAAACGCCCTCAAAGTTTTGTCGTACAAATGACGTTTTCAGCCAGATAAAAATGAACGTCGCCGTACATACATAAATAGTCAGAAACAACCCATTGAATCCATATATGACGTCGTTCGTGATCTCTACGTCTTTAAATTCTTGCAAATATTATTTATTTGCCGGCGAGCCTTTCAAGCTTCATATGACGAATGGGAGTGCGGAAGTGAGTACATATTTTTATCCGTCGTATATCTGTCAATAAACGACAGACTTTAAATGTAAAACAGCGGCGACAGGTCACAGGGTCAACAATTCTCTGAAACAACAATATGCAAATCGCATGAATTTCTGAATTTTGGGCTTGTATAATTTTTGTGTGATAATCTAGGGTCAAAGCGTTTAACATCCTGATCCTTATCTTATAATAAGGACATTTCCTTATTGCTTATAATTGAATTAAATTTGATAATATGCTGTTGATGCAATTTCAAGCTGTGTATTTTGCCTCATAGAGTTGTGCGAATAATTTTCCCATTAAATCTGAGAGCAAATTGCTTATACTTAACCAAGACGAGATCTAAACAATAAGCTTTGTCGAATTCCCATACGTTCAAGGCATATGGATACAGCACGCACTGTCCACCATCTATCTGAGAGAGGCTAGAAACAAGAACTGCTCAAGAACGGAAGTGAAACAAACGCAAACATCACTTCAAGGGGAAGCAATAAAAGAATTTAAATTGCGGCGCGAAAGCAGTCTCGGGCCATCAAGGGAATCAAGGAACCTATCAGCACCAGACAAGATGGAAGAAGCTATCACGGGGTGTAATAAACCCAAGCAAGCAAGTGAATGCTAGAATATTTATTGAGCATTTTATAGTGGCTCATATTAGTTTCTTTTGCCTTTCATATTTTGCATCTCCTCGTTCTGTGCGGTGTGTGGTGGTTACTCTCCACTGCGCCGCCGCTGCCCATATTTCCTCCTCAAGTAGGCGCATTGTCCCGGGGAAGAGACTCCTATACACAGTTTTGTAGTAGATTCACGCAATCGTGAAATTGTGGACTGCATCCGAAATGAACTACAAGTCATTCACGGCTATTGATATGGTGTCGATTAAATAAGTGAAAGAGGCGGCGTTAGATGCAGTAAGCCTACCACTTATTCCATTACTGACATGCCCTGTTAGAGGCCTGCCGTACCATGTCCTATTGATTAGTTGGAATCATTAGTTTTCCAGGCAGATCGCCCAGGAATTATATTCCTGAATAAATGGAATTCTTGTTGATCTTCGTACATAATTATGGATTCTCGTTGCTTATAAGGGATGAAAGAATTTCACTAAAAAACCTATAGTAATAAACGAACCAAGAAGAATTCCAAAGAACTTGTGATAAGTTCTGGGAACAACTTCTTGCTTGTTCCGGTGGATTTTTCTTTATCACAAAAACGCTTATCAAGTTGCACTTATGCAAAACTCTTTGCTCAACTGAAGCCTAGCTCAACATTTCATTTCAACATGACCGAGTTCAGCTTCGCTTTTGAGGTCAATGTCGTTTCCGTTTTCTTTTTATGTTTTGTTCTTTTACTTTGAGAACGTTTTTTTATATGATTTTAGCATGTGAAGAAAGACTGGAAGGAAATATACTAATTAGAAGCCATTGCGGTTCACTGAAAGTATTTCTAAGCTCTTTGTGGTGAAGTGGAACATAGAAAATTATGCTCTAAACATAAAGTATCCACGTTTAATATTTTTAATGTACATAAGTCAAAGTCGTCTCGTATATAGTATAAATAAATAATGTGTTAAATTTAATGTAAAAACTAGGTACTTACCGTTGTATAGCAGTCGATTTCCTTATAGGGATTTACAGCCACCAAAATAGAACCTGTGTATGTCTATTGTTGAAAAACTTTGGTTAAGGAAAATTGTCTTTTTAGAAATTAAACAAGTTATAAAAAAAGCATCTTTTTTCTGGACTTGTTCCAAGTAGTTCTTAACAACATTAATCTAATCAGAATGGATTTAGAAAGAAGAATCACTTTTGAAAACTTATTTTATTTTGTGCATTTTAGTCCATTCATTTTTATCGGGTGTAATTTAAAAAAAATTATTATTCACACGGAACGATTTACTTGTGCAAATTGGCTTGCGCAAGTGAATTCGCAAAAATAGATCGTGGTATGTGTACTCAACGTTTTGGTTTGTGCAAGCTAAAATGTTTGGCTTGTACAAAATATGTTTCGGTTACAATCCTTAGCATTCGCTTGGGTGAACAGTGTTGTTCGACCACCTGCTCCTCTAAACTTATCGAAATCAATGTAACTTATTATAACCCGTAGATAAGTTTAAATATAATGCGCAATAACTAATGGAGGTAATTTTCACTCAGTTTATTTGCACAAATCGACTTTCGCCAGACAACGTGCAAAACTAAATTGTTGTGTTTGAACCTACCTTTACCAGAGGTATGACACGCCGTCGTCGATAAGAATCGAGATAGTTACTAGATAGTTTTTGCACTAATTAATATGAAACAAAAATCCCCGAAGGAAATTTAAAAAAATATTATTGTTAAAAAATATTGTGAATATTTCGGAAGAAAAGTGACTCGCAACCCCACACACGAGAAGTTCGTTCGTGGTTTGAACCTGCAACGATATACTACGTTAGATCAATGCCTTAGGCTGGTCGTCCACTGGAAGCGTATTCGAGCGGCTTCGCGCTTCGGCCATACAAATGAGAGGCTACAAGCGGCTCATTTGTATGGCCGAAGCGCGAAGCCGCTCGAATACGCTTCCAGTGGACGACCAGCCTTAACCTCTCATCCACGCGCCTTCAGAGGATTTCCAAAGGACGGCAGAGGATTTCCAAAGAGAAAACTGTACACCAAAAATGTTCAAAATACTTTAGACTCCTATGTATGGGGATTTTCAAAGAAAGAACGAAGTGAAAAACACAACTAAATGTGCGCAAGATATTTTGGCCTGTTTTGGCCGATGATTTGCTTATGTTTGTTCCTTCGTTCTATCTTCGAAAATCCTCAGCCAAAACAGTCCAAAGTATCTTAGGCAGGGTCGGCACTATCATAGGTGTGAATGGTTCACTTGCACCGGGCGCAATTTCAGTAATTAAGATTTAAAAAAATTTAAACCTTTGGAAAAAAAAGAAAATTTGAAAAATATTCTCACCGATGCAATAAATAACACACCCAATTTCTGTCCCTGTACTTTCTAATGCAACCCGGGAAATTTGACTTCTCCCAGGTAATTTCCATAGATTTTAGCTTCGAGATTTTTATAAAATTTTACTCAAGAAATATTACTCGAGATTTTACGGAAAAAGTGAAGGAACAGACTTTCGTCTTCGGGAAAAGCAAAAATTCGGGAAAAAATCTCATTCTGTAAAAATCACCATATATGTATACCCCGTTGTTGAAAAGCTGAGTCGATGTTGAGTTGAAATTGCGACCACCGTATATGATATAGAGTTGAGTTCAGTTTGGACGGACTTCACGGATGGTAAACAAACAAAACAAATGTCACTTCAACCCAATTACAACTCAACCTGCGTATATGAGGTGAAATATCAACTCGACTCAGGTAGGAGAGCTTAGTTGGGTTGAGCAGACCCATTTTCAACTCGACCCCCGTTTATGACTGGGTTACACTTGATTTGGATCTAGTCATAAACGGGGTAATCCACTTACACAAAGAAAAAAATTTCCGATGGCTCTGTATTGTGTATTGCTGTTCGTGGTTGACATAAAGTTCAGGACACTCTTACTGCATTTTTAAATTCTGTTTCAAGAATTGTTAAAAGAGGTAATTAAACGTAATCAGGAGAACAAAATTTCTTTTGGCAAGAATTCCTCTTTAATTTCCCTTTTTTGTTCGTTCCTTTAGTGTTTAACAAATTAATAGGGCCAACCAACAAAAATTGGCTGTAGTCGTCCATTCCCTTTTTAAATTGGATGAAGAGTCGTATAAGTTTCCACGAGAGCTAACTTTTCCAACGAACTTATTGTTGTTGTTTTTAATCTTAATTCTCCTTTACCCTACCCATTTCTTTTCCTAACAACAACCACACAGCTGTCAAAAAGTAGATTCAAAGTCAGTGAAAGAATTGAGAGGTTCAAAAAATCTGCCCACCCCATGGTTCTTTCCTACTCTCTTCTCTGTAAACGATGTTTTTAGCAGACTTTTGTTGATTGGATGCTGACGAATGTGTAACTTCATATAAAATATTTTTTTGCGTATAAACGCATTATTATGGTGCTATCTTAAAGTTTGCGCAAATTATGAAAATTATTTCTCCCATCAATAAAAATAGATTGTCGACAGTACAAAGGGACTTTCCCTAAGCCTCTAGTCTGCCACATAAAAAAAGCGAGTGTTTGTGTCTTTTCCCATTGTGTTTCACTGCATTCAAAAATTAACAGCTTATGGGGCGCAATATGGCATAGTGCACCGGGCGCAAAAAAACCAAGTGCCGGCCATGATCTTGGGCATATGTTCTGGAAGTCCAATTTTTTTGTAAGTACACATTTCACGCTCCACGGGTTTTATGACCTATAGAAACCGAGATACATGGAAAACTCGGGAAAAACGTGGTATCTCCGGCGGCCATGTTTTTTTGGATTCCAAAATTGTTTTCTTAAAAAGTACTAACGAAGCCGTGGACCAATTTTCAGCCGTTTTGGAGTTTTGTCTCCTTTCGTGCGTTTTTTTCCTAATTTCTCCGGACTAGTTGAAATTAAAAATAAAAAAAACTTTAATGATTTGGCTGCTAGGTGAAAATTGATATATCAAAATGAAAAAAAAAAATTTTTTGTTTATGTTTGTTTTTTGTTAAACGGAAAAGTTGTCCTTCTTCGTTAAGAAGAGATTACCACGCAAAAATTTGAATACTGAATTTAAAAAAAATTTCTCTCAATAAAAAGAACAAGAACACACTTGTAAAAAGTCGTTCCCATTACAACATTTCAGGGAAATTTGATTACAATTAAAGACAGAAAATGAAGATTTCATTTAAGGTTAAATATCATTTGAAAATGGGTTTTTAAGAGAAATTATTAAGCGATACTATTAAATTGTGGGTATTTGGACCTTCAATTAAGAACAGCCACTTTTTGAAATTACTTTTAGTGTTCAGAATTCAATTTGCTCGTAAACTCAAAATTGGATCTCGACAATCGTTGTAAAATCTATAATCAAAAACTTTTTTGCGTGTTCTAAAATTCTATTATAAACGTTTTGGGAATAATTTAATTTCTATTGAAATATGTCAAATACCGATACTAGTAAAAGAAAACATTTGATCAATTAATGAAAATACGAAACCTGTAACCTGAAGTCAACCAATATTTTATACTGCCACAATAATTTGAATTTAAAATATCAATTTCCCTTTTAAATCCTTTAAGGAACAACCCGGGAATTGTCCTGAAGGTGTAGGTCAAATGCATTAACCCAAAAAATGGTCTAAAACCCACCTCTACGTCTGTGTTGCTTGGCCACATTAAATGTTCCACATGACACAGCAAACACCTCGATGACTAGCAACAAAAACGGTTCAACTTTATCCTTGCGCTAGTTGAATCCAAATCAGCCATAAAATAAAACAAAAATTTGTTTACAAACGATTAAGCCCAGTATCGATTTGCCTTCATGCGAGAATTGCAACGTTAATGGACGCGATTAAGGTAGAGTAAAAACAAGTAATTTTCTTCACTTAATTCAAATCGTCACGGCGATTATGGCCGGTATCATGTTAAACGGCACGTGTAATCCATTAATTACATATCGACCAGTTAATTAAGCCTTAATGCATCGGCGGCGATGATTGCATGAAGTGAGCTGACAAAGATGCCCGCCAGATGGTGGTAGAGAGTGCGGCCACTTTAGGGAAAGATGAGATTGGCCATCTTGGCACAACTGTTAAACGAAAGTAGTATGCTAATGTGTACTTAGCCTTGTATTGGGCACTATTCTCTAGCCTAGCTGATGGCCAGACACGCCATGCAACAAGTAATTAACATTTAATGATGGAAAGCAATAAAAATTAAATTTCAGACTTTTGAATGGTCGCCCAATAAACAAATAAACGTCGCCCTGTTACTTTTCTTTAACTTCAGATTTCATCGAAAATTTATGGTGTTCCCCGCTGATGGTCAGTTTCCTCGGGTAATGGAATTTTGATAGTTACGTACACTCCAGTGTTTAAAGGCGGAGAAAATGACTTCTTGCCCGATTTCAATTTATCTGCTTGAGTGATGTTGGTGGAATACCATCGAAATGATCTAAAAATATCGTGGGTGTATTTTTAGGTTCTTTCGGAAAATACTTCTTTGTGGATTGTAAACTTAATGCACTTTTGGGCATGAGTGATTGATAAACGATATCTTTCGGTATTCCGCTTTAATTTCTTCGAAGTATTAAAAGTAATTGAATATTCAATTTTTGCGGTTTGGAATTTTGCTATTTAAAAACGTGTTTTTGAAAATATTATTAGACCGGATCTTACAGAAAAAATTTTCATTTTCAAATATTTTTTAAATAGTAATTTTTAATATTAGGCTCATACCGGGGAAACTTTTAAAATTATGACAGTAAAATACATATACCTAGGTACATTCAGGAGCATACGAACCAGAACCGCTCTATGGAGTATGCTAAATGATACCCTTGCCAGAAATATGAATAAATGCAACAACAAAAACTAAAGCTTTGTATGAATTAAACTAAAGCTTAATGCCCCCGACTTCACCGACCTCAGCTCAATAATGTTCAGTTAAATCCACATAAATGGCTTCACCGGCTTGTCCAGTTCATGTTCAGTTCGTGCTTGAATTTGTGGTTGTATTTCCGCCGCCAGAAGTCAAAAATACAATAGCCCACTGGAATGGCATTCCACTATTCCAGTTAATTACTCTCTTTTGATCAAGCTTTAACGTCCAACTGGGCGAACTGAGGTTCGTTTATCCTCGGTTGAATATGCGAAAATTGTATGCGAACTGAGGTTTTTTTAAAGTTCATTTCGCCAATTTGGTCGAACTTGCGCAGTGCGGTCAGTGAAGCCGGGGTAAAAAGGTGGAAGTAAGAGACAATGATACTCGAGTTTTTAGACCCCAGCATTACTTCCTGATCTTTCTGCTACGTCTACTCCTAACATGTCTATTAAAGTTTCACCAGACACTGATTTAGGATATAACGAGGTGTCAAGCACAAACGCTCCTCCTTAGCGGAATTACCACATAACACCTGGCGTCGCTATTCAGCACGCATTTGTAAATCGTGTTGAGTGAGTTCCTGACCTAGGACCTCTAACCTACCTTCTTGATATTTTATCTCTTACGCCACGCTGTACTTTACCCAAGTCAATTTACCACTTGGTAACTCGTACTAAAACTTAGTCAATGCTAATTTCCTTTATGGCAATGGTCTGTAAGTTTGTTGGGAAGGCTTGGAGTTATTAAATTCTCACAATTCGCTGATTGAACCTGATTCTGCACACCCAAGTAAAAATAAAAAATGGTCTTATAACGCGCGAACACCGGCCGCTTGGCTTTTTAAGGGGCATATGATGGCCGTAGAAGTTTTAACCATTTTTAATAGGAGCACATACGGCCTCACGAGGGCTAAACGACCAAAGATTTAAGTGGCAAAGCACTGAGCCGTAAAAACGGGCATACGACGGTAAATTTGAACCAAAAAAGAAATGCGCATCATTTATGGGAACTTGATCATTTTCGTTAAGTATAAAGGCCCTTTCGATTTATCCTTCTTAAAGATAATCGATGCAGAATAGAAAAAGCTCGCCAGTCGTCATTTTGTTGTATGTGAAATGGGTGGTGCGTGTTGATTTATATTTTAGTGAGAAATTTTCTTAGTTTATCGCTCGAAGAAAAAAAAACATTGAAATGCAGTGTGTGTGGATAAAAGTTATGAAATGTTCGAATTCGAAGGTATGAGCACCGGATTAATGATGTTTTTCTCAATAACGTCGTGTTTGTGGGGGGTACGGCCTTACAGTCCTGAAAACAGCCTTCTGATGGCCGTCACATGGCCAAGGACTAATGTTACAAACACGATCGGTGTTCGCCCGTTGTAAGGCCATCTCTTATTTTTATGCGCTTTTATACGCTATTTTTATACCTGTATGTTGCATGTAAGCAAATCTTGCAACTTGATTTTACCTATCAACTTCAAATCTGACCATTTGATAATAAAATCAAGAGGGGGGCCAAATTTTGCAGTTGTTCAATTGATTCCCGAAATGGGTCATAAATGAAAGGGTATAACAAGTAGAAAACAATTAGCTATTCCAACACAAAAGGGCGGTTTACATTTTATGAGACCAACCACTATCGGAGAAGCTTCTACTTCAGGAACCCAACAATCAGCCTCAATGGGTAACAGGCCAATGAGCGAAGTAATGAAGGACCACCTTATAGTGGCCAATTCTAGTACCGGCAGACTCCCGCACCTTCTCTAGGTCGACATCGAGTCGCGAAGGGGCAAATTCCTCGAGTATCTTCGGTGTAACAACCAGGGACATCCCTATGCACATTTGGAAGGTGCTCAAGGCCGCGGATTCCCAGCGAAATAGTAGAGCCTTGGTTCTGCTAATCAACGACGAGTGCCTGGAGGGCTCGAAAGAGTTCACTATAAGCTACATTTTCGACTAAGGCAGGCATATGGATAAAGGTTTACAAAACGGCTTCATCTAACAAAGAAGCTGACTCCTATGAAGAGCTTAGTGAGCCCTTGGATGAACTAACTGTCATCGAGGTTGAGAGGAAGTTAGCTTCTACAAGCTCAGATGCAGCGATTGACAATGTAGTATATACATGCCAGCAGACAAACTGTCCCACCCTCCGGTTGCGTGAAGCGGCATGCGAGTAGAGAAGACCTATGGGCATAGTTATATACTGCGCTCTCTACCACAGGAATTTGTATCAGGACCAAAATTATAATTCTGATCCCTACCAGAGAGTGGGAAGATTTTCAACCTGACAAGGAGCATGACGTTGTACTGACGGATCTAAATCAGAGTCGGGTATGCTGAAATGTTTTCCCCATCAATTAACTACCTAGCCTAACTAGCTTCCGCCAATTTAGCTAGCGTTTTCCAGGCACAACTTCTGGGAATTTTTCATGCCTTCCTAGCAATACAGTCAAATCGCCGGGAGCCAGGGTAATCCGGCAGAAAACCGACTTCAGTGAATGAGCCATCTTCACATGGTATTTTCTGGAAGAGCCACGCTTAGCGGGCCAAGACCCATTAAGAGGCGCGTTCCGCAGTTTGCAGACCTCTGACCTAAGGGATATGGTGTTCAACTCCATTACATAGGTCCGTGGTTCAAGTCCACTCCGCGGCATAGCACTACGTCTTTTAATTTTTTATATTCCTCGCCTTAAATACAATTAATCTATTTCCAACCCTGTCCACTCTCCTGCAATCTCATATCTAAATACGTACTATTTTTGCTTTAAAATAAAGTTTGACAGTATAAAGTTTCTAAACATTGTCGACTCATTCGCAACTCTAGACCAAATCATAAAAGAACATGCGCACTCGCAATGACTTAACCTAAAACTCCTTCAAGTTTTATAAATCCAAATTTTCGACAGCATTCCTCCTCCATCATAAATCCAAAAATTTCAATTTTGATGAAAAATAAGGAAATACAGAACGAAAAAAAACCTTTGTAGCAAATATGTGCTCGTAATTAAAATGTGAACTCATAAAAAAAGAAAGTTTCATGCCGCAATTAATTGAACTTGCCGAACTTTTTCACAAACTTTGTAACAACAAATGACGGGAAACTTTTGTAGTGAATTTGTAGAAAAAAGTTTGTCGTAGCGCAACAACAACAGAAGGGCACGGAACCCTTGATAGAGTAAAGTTTTAATAAGGTCTTTCCACCTAATCCGCATTAACGTGATGGATTACAACTAGCAGCAAAAGTGCTCATAACTACTGGGCAGGGGGCATGACAGGGCGAAAGGTGGTGTCTTGATGGAGCGATTTTCAGTGTTTTTAGGTGGATACCGACCGGTGAAGATTTTTTTTTGGAGAGAATAGACTTTCTCTGACACAGTGTCTACAAGTTTTTTTGTGTGAGGTCGCGTTGTATATAAACTGAATTAAAAAATAAATTAAAAAAAAATAAAATTATAGCTAAATCTAAGCTAACTTTTTTCTATACGTGTTAACGAAAAATAATTCGTATTATATTTGAAGAATTGTACTACTTCCAATTCATAGTTCTTGGATCTATGGAGGATGGATGTGACTCACTCAATCTGCGCGAAATTGTCCTATACAGCTCTTGGTGTTTTTCCAATAATGTTATTAAATCCACAAGTGAGGTTGAGAGACATGCCAGACCGTCTGCCCTTTTGTTAGAATCCGTAATAGGAAAAGACGAACCCAGCACATTATTATTGGGCCAATTGTGATGCCATTTTAGTAATTGAGCAAAAATTAAGACCATTTGAAGCAATTTGGAACGACAGAGGTCACTAGTATTTTGCAGCTCGCCCAATTCATCAAGGAAAGGTGAGCCAAGGAAGGTCACTCTTCTTCTCGAGAAGGCCGGGCAGGTATAGAGAAGATAGGATACAGTTTCTTCCTAATCTTCCTTGCTACGATTTCTACATTAGTCATCGTGGGGAATTCTCAGTCTTTCGGCATGCAGGCCAAAGGGACAGTGACCAGTCAGCACCTTCACTACGTAGCCTGTCTCTTTTTTGTTCAGCTGAACAAGATATTTTGAACGTTTTGCGTCTAAAGTGGGCCATATTTCGTGAAGAGCCCGGCCCGAGCTATAAGTTGATATTTTTCACAGGCAGTGTATAGGTAGCCAAGCGCATTCCCATCTGAATCAGCTGGGGTATCCTTTCCACCTCAGTTCCCTGTCTAGCAAGTTCATCTGCCCTATAGTTTCCCCTAATTCGTTTGTGTCCAGAAACCCAACACAAAGTTATATCAAACTGAGTGGCAGTCTCACACAGAGGCCTGCGGCAGTTAAGAACAGTTGTGGATGTTGTATCGGCAGAATTAAGATATTCAAGAGCCTCCCAGATAGCAGTGACTTCCACCTTTACTAAATGCCAATCCACACCTATCCGTGACCTGACGGCGACTTCAGTGCAGTACCGGCAGCATCAGTGAAAAAAAATAGAAGCCAAATAAAAGCCTTGAAACAACATTCTTTGAATTTGAATTTGCTATATATCCCAGTTTTTATTTTTTTTTTCACAAACCTATCGACAGATTTCAATTGTCCAAAACTCATTTTTTTCGTTTGTACCCACCCATCCTGCTCATCTGTCTACCACTATCTGATAGTAAAGCCGACTCTACAGGATGCGGCGAACGTTTCATTCGCATTTTGGCTTTCAACGAATGAGTCAATACCAACATCAGCCCGAACGTGTCCAAAGACGAACATAACGAACCTTTTTGGTCACCAATTACCCATTTTGTTCGTCCTATACAATTTCTCAAAGCTCCAGTTTTTGCTTTAGTCTAGAAAAAGGGTGAACATACCCGTGTTTCGTTTGGACTATTCCTTGTGTATTTGATTGATTCGTGCCGTAGAGGGCTGCATTTGGAAAGTCGAATTTTTACTCAGACGTACCATGTCTGTTTTGGGTCCATATACATATGTAGGTGTTTTGACACTACGCATGCCTGTTTCAGGCCAGGTACGGGCGAGTCGTATTTTTACTTGACCATAATACTGCAGAAAATGAGAGTTTTTAGCTTTCGCAATTATTTTCTAATATTTTCGAAAGTGAAATGTATCGCAACTTTTGCCACGTTTAAACTCACTTTGGGATCTAAATTGCAATTGTTGTGCTCCTGGTTCATATCATCGTGCAAAGTCGGCTTAAGCTTACTTACAAGGATAAGAGAGGTTACGAGGAGTCAAGAGAGTATTTTAGGGCATAGCGATAAACTCTGGGTTTTGTAGGATTTCGGCAATACAGACTGTGTAAGATTGTTCTGTTGATAAAACTTTCTTTTGGTGAACATTGGCAGATATGGTATGTGTCTGAGATTTGACGCCATCCAATACTGCTTGATTTGAACCGTCAGAAAGGAAGTTGGCACAAAACTTTAGCTTCAGGTGAAGCGCATGTTTTTAGGACTATTGCAGGTGCATTGCCAGGACCAGTGGAAACTGAATCGTAGATCGAGACACGGATAGCACACAGTTGACGTTTTTGTATCGGAAATACAAGTCCCAGGACTCAGGTACTGGAAAAACCCAATAGGTACCAATCATTTGGCCATTCCAGACAACAGCAGACTGGTTTTGTTGGGGTTGAAAATTAATATTGGAAGTTTAAATTGAGATAAGTGGGCCGAAAAATTCGCATGAAACCCACGAATATTAAAAAAATATATACAAACATTTTGTTATACCGGTCGCCACGAGTTTTTTCGGCTTAACAATCATTGTCAATAAAATTGAGATCATCCACAGACAGTTACTGGTTGAACTGCTGGTTCAAACTTTGGATTTAGATGGGTAGGACAGGTTACTTACATGTTCAGAATTGGGGCACTACAGTTTGACGATGGACTTTGATAAATATCTTAAAAACTGTTTTTATCACTGCCTTGTCCGCATGACATATCTTTTAAAATGAGATTCAATTGAGATATCGGATCCAGTGATAAAATAGAGCAAAGACGTAGGCTTATGTGTTGTTAAATAGGAAATAGGAAGGCGCTACTGCTCAGTTTATATACCCACAGTTGTATATTTGAAAATAAACAGATCTCTATATCGAAGGTAATAAAGTTTAAACCTACTCACATTGATATTATTAAGCAATAATCAATTAAGAAACGCGCCCCATTATTCAAAAATATCCCAACACTACATATTAATCTACGATCCTCAAACTGCCATAAAATTCACTTAAAACGAGCCTGCCATAGTTCTTGATAAAACGCATCAAACATTTACTTTTTCACTTAATACAATGTGCAACATCAAAGAAAAATCATAGCGGTAATAAATTTTTTAATAATTCAAATCATGGGAAAGATAAGACCCTCTGACATAAATCCAAGGAAGCACCTAGCCTCTGCCCTTCAGGCATATAAAAACGGTACTGCATACGATAAATTCCGTACGTAACGTAGGCAGATGCATAAATTTCCATCCGAACAAGAAACCACCACCACCGCCGCCGCTGCCGCCATAGTCTTTAGGTATGCAACTCCGCGATCATTAGATATCAATGCTAGGCAAGCGTGCATGTTGTCTCCACCTCCGCCCGAGATCTATCGACTGGAGGCAATCCCAGCATGAACAGATTAAAGCCCACTATGCCACTGGCGTTATGCTATAATGGATTAGCTCCAGACTAAATTTAGCCGGAGTCTGCTCGTTTCGCCGAACTGAGCTGCTTTTATATTCGTGGACTATTTTATTTGTCATTAAAAAGAAAAACAAATTAAATTCGAGAAACAAAATGAAATTTCAACATTGGAAACATATTTACAAATGATCTATGCACTGTGCAGGGCCTGGTGCTGCCGCTTGCGCAACATTGCCACCTAAAAAGAATGACCGTGTTTTTTAGCCTTTGCTGTACGCGGAGAGACATGCAACATAAATTTCTCCACAAAAACCATAAAACAACATGAAAAATGTAGAATTTCACATGACAGCTCCTAAATTTTGCCGGTTATATTATAGCCTCGCTATAGGGCGCTATAGTCGCCATAAAAAATTCGGTTTAATTAGCCCGAACCAGATTCTGTTGTGAAAAGTGAAAATTTGTGTTTGTAACAATCTGGCACACGTCGCAAGGTGCACAATGGAGAATCGTCAGCATGAAAATTCAGAAAATTAACCGAAGCAAACAGTTTCCCCGTCCCTGGAAGTTTCCTTGTCGAGAGCGAATTAATCTGGGACACAGAGCAGTTGTTTTTGTGTGTATTTGTTATTTATTCAACAAAATGCGTTTCGAGTAGAGGAGGATAACTATCGATAATACTATCGGTGCTATCGATGGTTTTCCACTATCGAGCACCATCGATGGTTTCTTTTTACTATCGATAGTCGCATATGAGGTATGATGATGATATGATACACGTTGAATGCAACGCTAATTTTACATGACTTTTTCGTCTGGCCAATATAATTTTTTCAATATACGGTGCGGTGCATATAGAAAGGATAGGTCCATATATAAATAATGAAGATACAGTTGAGGGAAAATGGATAAGACTGAAGACAATACTGACAGATGTCACAAAGGAAATTGTAGCACATTCAGAGCCAGTGAATGGTACGACGAGGAGTTATAAAGACAGAGGAACAAATGTTCCAACCCTGGAAGAATTACAGAGTGCCACACAATCCTTAAAAACAACAAATCTCCAGGAATTGATAACATCCCAAAAGAGTTGATCAAACAAGGAGACGAATCCCTTTCAGCAGCTGTACATGAATTACTATGAATTGCTATGATTGGGAACAAAAAATTATCTGCCCAATACACAAGAAGGGGACAGATTCAACTGTTGGAACTATGGAGGCATCTCTCTATATAAAATAATGACAAATATAATTAAGGCCAAACTGGAACCTTATGCAGAAGCCGCAATAAGTGAATACCAAGCTGGATTCAGAAGAAATAGGTCATCAATGGATCAACTTTTTTCAATAAGGCAAATCCTCCGAAAATACTGGGAATACAACATGGACGTGTATCAACTTTTCATCGACTTTAAACAAGCGTACGACAGCATCGACAGGGAGCAAATGTATGCAACAATCCTAAACAAGACCTAAACATCCCCCTAAAGATAGTAAAATTGATAAAAATGAAAATGGAAAATACAAGGTGTGCAGTCAAAATACAAGGAGAATTGACAGAGTTCTTTCCAGTCAAGCAAAGCTTAAAGCAGGGCGATGGGCTGGCACCCATTCTGGGGGATAGGCTGGTAATTCGTAAAGTAAACATTGATGCGAACACAACCCTGCTTAACAAATCAAAACAATTTACAGGATATGCCGACGACCTAGTCATATCAGTCAGAGCGCTAAGCCATCGCGCTCGAAATGATGGAGATATTTCTATACCTTCTATTTCCACTCAAGAAGTGCATGAGGTCGTAACTTACTTCCCCACACTCTCTCGTAATCCATCTACATTTGGGATAAGTCTAAGATCCACGGATTCCTAACAGACTTGTTTCATTTACCTTGGCATTACTTTACAGACTCGCAGCGCGTAAACTGCCACCGCACTGTATTTGTCTTCCCTCTCAAGCGGCTCACACATTTTTAGTTTAATTGCGCAGTTTATCACGTGTGACGTCATGTCTGAGCGATAAACTGTGTGCACTATGCATTTTTGAACTATTTCACTCAGCCCTGGACAGTTTATCGTTCAGTTCTCTCAATTCCGTCAATTTTCCATTATTAAAAAGATATACTCAAATCAACCGACGAGACTGAGCAAAAAAACAATACAACGAACTGACGAACCCACACGCTTTCAGTTTAGTTTATCGTACAGTTTTTTACACAGTTCAACTGCGCAGTTAAAACTGAAAATGGGTGGGCCGGTTAATATATTCTGGATCTTAGTAACGCATGCCTTCTCTCGCCAATTTCTCTATGAATATAATTGCATCGTTGGATATGGTCCTCTATGCGCAGCACCCGCGAAGGTCTGGATACAGATATATGCATACGTTGGTTCGAGTGGTGATTTATATAATAGAAGCACGGGCATTCAAATGCAAACTGACATATAGTTACGTAAACGGAACCCACGTAACGCAAAAGTAGGTCTACTTCCAACTTTTCTCCATTGCCGAATTCGCTATAGTCTCAAATACCCAAACACGAGCCACACAGCAGCCACATGCACTCGTCGCTTAGATTTTTTTAGTTATTTGTAAAAGACTAGACGGAACCCAAGCCGCAAGTGTCTGTCAGTGAAAATTCGTAGCATACATCGCGCGCTGTACGCACGCAAGTATTTTTTCCATCTGTTTGCGGTCCTCCATTTTCTACTGTTACCCCTCTTACTCAATACTGCTGGCCACACTGGCACTGCGCAAAACTAGATTGGCCATCAGGAGGCGACGGATCGGTTTGAGCCCCCGCTTTTGGGCATCATTCTTGAAAATGCTGCACAAATAGCGAAAACTTTATTCACCATGCCCTCCAAGTGTGTTATAAATTTAAGCTTCGGGTTGATCATCACTCCCAGATACCTTAACGCGAACTGTAAGTAAATGATCTGTTCCCATATCTTGATTACAGATACATGTTATCCCAGGTTGCGGAATAGCAAAGTTACAATTTTGTATTTAGCAAACGGCAGGCCAGCACTATCAAGACGCGCTTTAATATCTCCGATAGGTTCGTTCGCGCACAAATCTATCTCATCGAGGCGTACATCATTACACATTGTGATCCACAGGAGAGGTCCTAGAACACCAAATGTTGTTCTGTAGACCATCGAACCCCCATTCCCAATTCTTTCCTTTTTAGGAAAAGGTGTTGCCAAAAGATTTTGAAGGAGGGAATGTGTTTGTCTGACGACTACCCACCCGGGCCCAGCGCGTTCCGCCGGCCCTATGCAGTACTCACCTTATTTATATGTAGCTAGGTCTTTGTAGTCATAATTAGCTAGCCGGAAATTTTTTTTGATGTGAAAGACAAGAGCTCAGATGTAAGCCCTTTTGTGCTGTAGATAAATCCGATAAAGATACTCTAGTCACTACCAAGCAAAAACAAAACTAATTCTGCATACTTTCTTCAGAAAATCAAACAGGACTTGAAATTGAAGTGAAAGTGACAATTTTGATAATTTAGTTAGAGAAATGTCATTGTTATTAAATAAATCAAAACTATCGATAGACTCTCGATAGTCTATCGATGTTTTGGTGAAAACTATCGGTGACTATCGATGGCGTCGACTATCAATAGTTAACCACCTCCAGTTTCGAGTACGTGTGTGTACTATAACTATACTTTCAATCAATATTATTCGTGTGACCTCCATGTGGCCCATTTGTAAAAGGATACATAAATTTGATCTCTTTGATATCGAACTTTGAGATTTCTGTTGATTCCGTTTTCGTCAATTTCCGAAATGGCTGTCATGTCCGGAACACCTTTATCCGGTGTCGAGCCTAGGCGGCCTGCAAGAAAAACAAAAAAAAATAAAATTAATTGATTAGCTTTTAATTGCATTAGATTACAGCAAATTTATTTGTTATTAAGATTACAAATTAAGTATATAGAGAGAAAATGGAGAGCTATTTATAAAAGAAACACTTCTGCCTCGTGATAAAGGTTTTCTTGGATTTTATTATGTTGGCTAAAAATAACATAACACATAAATGCTATCCATAGTTGTCAGAGACAGGAAAGACCACGAAGCACCTTGAATTAAACACTCACGGTAAGATATTCAAAGTTTATAACTGTCAGATGGGCTTGGAAATGGGTGATAAAATATGCGCAAATAAATTGAGCAAATTTGTAAAACAAATAAATAAATTGAGCAAATATGTAAAATAATCACGTTTGAGATAATTTTTTCCTATAGTTTTAATGCTAGAAATGAAATTATTATTGTCATCACATATTTAGTATCCGATTTATTGATATATATCAATTTGCTCACTGATTAGTTGCGATTGAATGTTGACACGTTGCGTGTTATTTGAAAAATAATAGGCAGGAGTGTTGTGAGTGGATTGTGAATAGATGTTTGGCATTAATGAATAAATAAAATACACATACGATAAAAATATATTTAAGTGTTCAAAGATATTTTTACATGGGATTAAGCAGAATAATATTGAACAATTAAAAAAATATTTTGAAGCAAAAGTAAACCTATTAGTATATCAGTTTTTATTTGCTTATTGCAGTATAAAGGGGAGTGGCCCTGTACAAAATACAAGCGCAAAGTTTCTTCGAAAGATCGAAACTTTTTACAACTGTCGAACGGAAAGTTTTTGACACAGTTGCAGAGGAAATGAGCTGCAAATTCATTTAAATAGTTGTATCAAATTAATGTGTAGTAAAAAAGATAATTTTATTAGTTTCAAACATTTTCACATTTTGTTTTCAAAATAACAAAAATTGTCGGATTTTTCAAACTGTCGAAAACAAGGTAAATATGCAACAATACCACAAGAAACCATAAAAGTGGCATTTAATAGTAGTTAGAAGATTGAAATTTAACGAAATTAAAAGTTGTTTTGGTCCTTTGAGGCTGCCGTTTGCTGTTGCCATTTTGGTGAAACAAAAACAGAACCATACAGAAATAATAATTGGAAATTACCAGTGCGGATTCAGAAAACAAAAGTCCACAAGCAATTACATATTCACATAACAACAGGCAATTGAGAAGGCGAAAGAATTTAATATAGAAAACCGTCTCTTTTTCATAAGAGGTAAATTACACGATCCAACACTTCATCCCTCACTTAACTCAAAAACCGGTTATTATGGACGCTTAGATGTATGTGAATTTTCCTCATTTGTGCATCACAAAAAATGTCGGCCTGACGTCCATCACACTAACACAAGCATAAATTCGCTCCTTCGCCGGAGACACTTGCGATTTCAACTTCAGCTGAACGCTAAATGGCAGTTCGTGAATGATTTGTTTTATACACAACTACATTGAAATGTACAATCACTATAGGAAAAACATGCAGAAAAATAATTACAATGTGTAATATCTGAATCATACACAAATCTGTGATGGATGAAGTGTTGATCGTGTTATCCACCCCTTTAAGACAGCATACGATCTTGCACTAGGACCAAAAATCTGCGAAGCGATTCGACTCACTAAAACCTCATTGAGTCGAGGGATAAACAGAGTTAGAATACAGAGGAATATTTCGGTGCAGAGGCCTTAAACGAGGAAACTCACTTTACCGCTTACTGTTTAACATTTTATTAGTATAAGTGGTCCGGGAAGCACGCATTGAAACCAGAGGGAAGGTTCTAAACATGTCTATTCAGCTAATGGCATATGCAGATGATATAGTACCTAGTTCTTCGTAAGATCATAGGCGCAGTAAATGTAGAGGGTTTCTGGAGAAGAAGATATAATCAAGAATTGTACCAAATATACAAAGAAGCTGACATAACGAAAAGCATCAAGTTATCACGCCTACGCTGGATAGGACTTGTAATGGGAATACCTGAAGAAGCGCCCCCAAAAATCCTATCCAAATGCCAGAGGGAAGAATATCCCAAGGAAGACCTAGGAAGAGATATAAAGATGACATCGAAATGGACTTAAGGCCGTTCATCCAATATGGCCGAACACATTAATTTCCATGAAAGCGCGCAGATGACGTGCACTATAGTTGGCCCTTAATACCTGCTCCAATGCATATATTTCTAAGCTTTTTATTTGTCTTCTTTTCAATGCACTAGAAGCGCGTATTCAAGGATCCCCATCCAATTTCTCTTGATTCTCTGCTGGCTTTCTTCATTATTTCGTCAAGTACAGTAATGAAGAGTAATGGCGAAAGGGGGCAGCCTTGTTTCACTTTAGTTGTGTTGTTATTGGGTCACTTAGTTCAATAATAGCCTTGTCGTAGATATAGTATTGTGGTCATTTGGATTAATTTTTTTTCGCAATGCCTTCTTTTTCAAAGCTTCCCAAATAGCTCCCTTGGATTATATCGAATGTTCGCTCGAAATTTACGAAAGTAAATTACATATGGACGCAATATCTCTGATACTACTTTAATGTTCCTTCAAAGTTCACAGCTGCTATCAGGGAATTGTTTCAAACCGAACTAAGAAAATATACTGCTATTGATATAAAAAGGCGATACTCCGATGGTGTTACGTTTGAACTGTACTCTTTCAGTTTGTGGAAGGTTCTTCGGGCGAGGAAGAGTACTCAAATATTTTGATGAAACAGCGCAACATTTTGGTTAATTTTTGAAATCTTTGCGCTTGACAACCGACTCTGCACATTGTTCACGGCTTAGTCACTGATATCATCAAGTTTGCCATCCCTCCAGCTCTGGACATCCTAATCTACGCTATACTTCCAGCGGATGTTGGATCTCCCTCGTTGTCGCACCCCCCCAAATAGACCGTCGCGTCGGTTAGTGACAGATTTAGGTGCCCCATTTTCTTAGAGAGTTGAAAGGTTCATCAATGTTGAGTTTGAAAAAGTTAAATTAAGGTGCCGCTGCTGGGGATAACATAGTTAAAATTTAATTCTTCGTAACAGAAATAAGAGGCGTATCTCGCCCACATTCGCTTATCAGTGCATGGTATATTCTAATTGACAGTTTCACTATCTGGAACTTCCTTCTTTTGAATAAAATATATGTTTTTGGGTCCCTATACTTCATTTGTATAAAATATATTTGATGGTTCGAAGAACTGTGTTTTTTTGCTGGTAACGAAAAAAACTACATCTCTTCAAAGAAATTATGGGAAAAATTAATCAAAATAGGGAAAAAAACAACCTATTCTGTAATAAAGTTTTTCGATCTAAATCTTATATGATTCTTGATATTTCTATTCAACTCTACAACAAGATAATAATTTTTATATAACACCAACTTTCATTCTTACCCAACATGAATTCTCATCTGACCTTCGAATATTATATTTTGGGGTCAGATATATCAATATCTTCAGGAGATGAGCAAGCTTGTAAGCTTGTATTCACAACGTGTTGTAGGTTGTTAGACGTTATAATTTTTCTAAAAATAATTATCAATATTCGCCCTTATAATTTATCTCGAGAAGAGATATCCATAAATTATATAAGGAGCTTCCTGTATACAAAAACACATTCCTAGAGTTTTTAGGCACGCTTTTGATAGTACACGATAAAAATACACTTGAAAAGTATCGAAGCATAGACAGCCCCGACCTTGAAAAGTAACTTTCAATTTTTGTCAATTCTTGCGTATTTTAACAGATTTTATCTTCACCATTTTCGATTTTTCATATGACCCATTTTTACTGATAAAATATGCATGACTGAAAGACTTGCCTCCAAATATCCCCAAAAGCTTGAAGGCATTACAATTTCCAGATCCTTAATAATATACGTGGATAAGACATAAATTTGTTTAGGGTTATTATCTTGCGACATATGTACATATGAGTTACACTCTTACATTATGTGTCTTTCAAATTTTATTCACATACCTTCATAAAAGTTCATGCCCCTCAAAGGATCGCAATTAGTAGCCCCAATTTAAGGAAGTCTCCTATTCAAAAGTTTCTCCATAATTCAGTAACTTTCAGAATTTTCATAATTCCATCCGATGCCACTCTTCCACAGGAAGAAGTAAAAAATAACGAAAGTAAATTAATGAGTGGTGGAAACAGGGAGAGTGATGGGGGAGGGGGTAGTTAGTCCAAAGTTGACGTTGACGTTTCAGCCCATGTTCCCTTGACTGCTGTTGTTAAGTCTGCCCTGCAACATGTATGTTGACGGTTTAGTTCCGAGTCTCCATTAAAGAAGGGACGTCGCCAAGCACCACCTAGCCATAATGCCACCCCTTCAAAATGCCGCATATAACTTTTAATGTCACCATGTTATGAAAAAAGCAGGTTATGAGGGGGAAATCGCCTTTATGCCCCTAGTGAGACATTTTTTGACAATTATCCTGTTGAGGCTGAAGAGGAGTAGTGGTACAGCATGCAAATGGCGCTCACGTCGGCCTGTCTTAAATGTTGCAGTATGTTGACGAATGGCGGAACTTACGCTCTCTTCGCGAGGCTTAGGCTGGTGTAGTGCAGATTACAGAATGCATCACAAATGCAAGAGGTTTAAAGAGCGCCCTGCAAGCACAATGACCCCGCAGCATGGATGCATGTAGATGGGTTGTTAAACTGCCGGCTCACGTGCTGTAATTCTGTTCTATAGCCCTTATCACTTGATCCACTTGTGTATATCCAGCTGTTATGTGGCTTAGATTGGTGTGTATGTATGGACGTGTATATGCTCGCTATGTGCTGGCGGTAAACTATACAGACATGCCACAGTCGTGTTTCTGCACGTGAATCGTCATGTGAAAACTCTGCTTAAGGTACATGAAATTGTTCTTTCATTTTCCACATTTGCGGTGAGACACCCTGTCTGCAATTCTGATTCTCAATTTTTTTTGCTCTTTGTCGTCCTGCGGATTATCGTCATCCGTTTTAGACGGAGTTTTGTCTATTTAATAAACCTTCGGTTCTTTTTTTGTGTCTGAATGATGAACAGAATGCCGACAGTAGATTGGACAATTCACTCCTTTCAGACAGGGCCAGGTGCATTCTCGAGCACCTTTAATTATTATTCTTTGACATCGTCGAATCTACCGAAGGCTAGTGGAGAGCAGGTGAGGATTTTTTGTGGGATTTCGTTTTTCTTTTGTTCCCTTCGTTTTTCGTCTATTTAGTAGCACTCGTCTTTTTGATTCTATCGGTTAAATTAAAAAAAGCATCATGCCTTAAAGACTGTTCATGAGCATGAGAGAACGAAACGACGAGAAAAATTTAACGCAATTTGCACAAAATGTTAGAATTGTATAAAGTTTAATTAAACTTACAATAACAGAATTCTCTGGGAATAAAATGATAAAAATCACACGTGTTTTTATATGTTATAAAAGTACGTAACATGTTTTTTGTGTCGCACAAATGTTCTAACACGTGACCCCTTTTTTCACTTAAGAATAATCACAATATTAATTTGGAACTGTCACAGTTTATTTTCGCTCCATTAGATATCGATTTAAATGGTGACATTCAACAGGCAGAGAGCACCATCGAAGAAATACTTGAATGTAAAAAAAATGCCTCTTTTTATGGAGGATGTCTCAACGAGAAGTTGAAATTTTATTTTGAAATAAAACACACGGAAAATTTGGTTCAGGATATGGACTGTTATTAATTCTTAAATAAGTAAGACTTAACGAAACTTTTTATGAAGTTTCTTTTATTGACTACTTAGTATTATTGCAGTTGCATATCCATGTTTTTAGAACTGAAATGGGGTTTTAGTTAACAGCATTTTTCCATCCGTCTATAATTTCTGAGGATTCTTGGGGAAAATTTTGCAAAGTTGCCCAGAACCAGATTTTGCCCTTAATGAAATTGTGCAAAGAATTGAATACGGCCGAGAAAAACACTGCGAGTGGCGTAGCACATCTTAGATCAGCTCCAATAATTTTGATCGGGACTTGCAAGATTTGGTATTATCCTGGTGAAATACGATGCCTTTCCTATGAGCTGATTCCGGAATTTTTTTTTTCTGTTTTGTCGCGAGCCGAATCTCACCCAATCTGGGCAAACATCACATAATTTTTTTCCAAGAAACAGTGTAAAATTGCGGGCCCGCCCCGACGAAGGCCACAAATTACTCAGTCTGACTAAGGGGTGATACTTATGGTATCCGTCTGACAGGGCGCGGCATGCGGGCGAAAACGACAGCTTAGCATAGCAGGTTGTTAATTCTAGTCCAAAAATGTTCATGGCCTCAACGAAAAGTTCAAGACGGCTTCAAACTCACTCCGTGAACACCCGCGAACAGAGATGCGGCGTGACGAGTGCATACGGTGTGAATTCTTGCCGTCAATTCACGGCTTGAGAGTGCATAGAAGCTCAGACCTTCAGGCACAAACTGACGATAAATGCCCAAACACATAAAGATTTTTATCAGTTTTCATAGACTTCAGGCCATAGTTATAGCTGGCAAATTTAAATCCTTATTCATTTTTAGAATGGCTTCGTCAATGTAGGTATTATATTGTTTCGACGATCTGTTAGCCAATCACGAAGATCGCATCAAGGAGCACCCCTGGATTTAAAAAGAATTCATCGGTGTTGTTTTTAGTTGACAACATTTCAAATCATTTAAAGAAACACAATGAAACTGAAATGATAAATTATGGTTAGGTTTCAAAAACTGTAGAAGGAATGCTGTGCTATCGTTGAAATTGAGAATGCTGGTAATGAAATATTTGTTGAATTCGTTGCAATTTCCAAATCCAGGGCAATTGTGGAGCCCAAGAAGCGCACCCGAGCCCGCTTTCATGAACTCCTTCAGAACAAACCGAAGGCAGGCCTGCGGTTGGGAACCCGGGAAGCTTGAACAGAAAAGTGTAAGCGACAAGCGACTTGAACCTTGGCAAGACTCCCTAATGGTTTCTACCGAGCCAACTCAATCAATCTACAGCCTGTACAGAGGATTGACCATCTACAAGCACTGCAATCCTACATCCATGTATAGATACGGGGTTCATTATATGGCAGGCCTTCAGGATCGCCAGCACGTGCGCTTGAAAGAAACTAGAAGGCGGTGGAAGGAGCCAGGATAGTGAACTATTAGTTCTTTCCAACGCCCTCTCACCGGCGTCTTCGTCCCCATTCCTCCGCTCTCTTCTTAAGAGTATTTCAACGGAGAATCGTCGAATCGAGATCGTCTCTGGTTGCGCTGAACATACCATCGCGGGTGGCAAATCCAAGATTTTGCTATGACCGTAGAGTTTTGAGGTCCAGGTTCTAGATTCCTTCAGTCCAACTAAAGGCACTGAACGCGGCTAAGTGTTTGATGTGAGGTTCGGGAGGGAGGAGGTACAAGAGCACATACCGGTTGTTCGTGGGGTATGTTCTCATGGCCCTTGTTTCCCAATTTGCTGCTGTCTTCTGGACTCTTCCTAACTTTATGACATTATAGGTCATGGTGAGGGCTGGACCGTACGTGAGTTATGGACGGTTTTGAACATCCACCCCGTCCATTCCCGAAGATCTTTCTACAGGCGCAGAACCTATACACCGCTTCTCTACCATTTCCTCGATGTTCGACTTCCATTTCATTTTTGGGTCCAGGATTAGATCCATAAATTTCACCCTGGGGACACATTAACGGTATCCATAGGACGGGGAAAGGTTGAAAGTGAAAATTTTCGTTTTGTCAGTAAATAGCATTAGCTCAGATTTTCATGGGTTTTCTGGACAGAATGGAAGCAGTATTAAAGTTCTACATACATTTTGAAGTAATTTAAAATTATAAATTTTTTTAAATTATTTTTGTTTTCATTCCAGCACATGCGCCCTAAAATAAAAAGTTTCACTTAAAGTCATCTTAAATATGAAATGCCTGAAAAATCCCAACTTAAACTGAGAACTTATATCCAATTTATCCTATTTATTTAAAAGCACCAAAAGCAATCGATTAATCCTTTTTATCTTCCGTCTGTGTTCCTTCCATAATAAATACAATATGGTGAACCAAAAATGGCGGCGAATTCTTTGTTACATATGTATAATCTTCCCGCAAAACGTACCCCATCGTAAAAAACCAAACCGAACAAAACAACATTACGGGTTAAATTGTGCACAATAAACTCGTCTCCTTCCTGTGTATATAGAGTGGGAGGGTCCGGCAAATTTTTAATGGACAAGGGGGATTGTGTCGAAGTGGATGGAATTTTCTCCCCCCGAAAAGCAATGTTTTCTGCTTCCATACTAAACATAAACGTTGGTATTTTATGACTTTGCCCCAACCCTGATGGACTTTCTCCGCCAAATTATATTATTCCGTCGGTTTCCGTGGTGATTTGAAAGTATTCTGCATATATACAGGCGCCTTTTTTTAAATTGAAGAAGAAGAAGAAGAACCAACGAAGTCCTTTTGTGGCAATGATTATTATTTCCATAATTTAGAACTATGCTTAGTCCAAATTCGGAATGGTTAAACTTTGAAATTCGAGATAATCCCTTAATTTAAAAAGTAGCACCCTTAAAGTCCTTGAGTTCCCGAAACACATCTACAATGGCAAATATTTATCCTTGCGCATACACGCTCACTAATCATCAAAACAAACAACCAGAAGCTGGGAATCCCAGAGGGTGGGGACATGACTAATCCAAATATTCAAAATTTATCTTTCCGTCTTCCGTAAGCTTTATGTTGACGCCAAATGAAAAAACGTTAAACGACTTCACCGTTAGCGCTCGCACGGTCGGGAACGGGTTAAATATGTTCCATGTCGTGTGTGTGTGTGTGTGTATGTGAATGATGTAACTGATATCCTCGCAATTTCACCGAAAAGACGACACTGGCGATATGGTGGCGATGCGGTGACAGACAGTAAAACAGCAGGTGCTTTCCATGCTAAAGGTGAGCTTGCGAATTCCGCTAACCTAACTGGTTTTCTACGCATTTCTTTTTGTTCTTTTGGCGCAGAATTCTTCTTCTTTTTTATTTTAGTGCCAGCCCAAGTCATCAATATCCGATTTCATGTTCTCTTAACGTTTTTGATTTCACGGATTGAAACTGGAACGGCGCGAGTGTCAGACGGGTTAAGGTGTGTAATTCGATCCAAAAAGGGTAAAAACTTTGCACTCCGCGGCACCGGGCAAGTAGCAGAAGCGCGTCTCTTGGTGAAATGCTGCCATGTATAATCAGTTTTTTTTTGGGTTAACATTTTTACAGTTTCTCACCTGAAGCTTTTAGGAATTTTTCAGGGGATTCCGGGCTCTCAACTTCGCAGTGGAGTGATGATGACTCACGATTGATTGATTTTAATCTCCTGCGGGGTTAAGATGATTTAGCGAGATTCTTAGGAATTCATAATTGTCTAGATATTATCTTTCTGGCTTTTAGGCTCTGAGTCATTTCATTACATAAAGAGCACAGCTTTTGAGTTTGTTTTCTATACAAAAAGAACAGGCTACAATTAGTTGAGTTACACAAGTGGATATCCAGTTAGTGACACAATCTAAATAAAATTGCATCACGTTTTTGAGGTTTTTATCAGATGTACATAATAAACAACATCAACTGTAATGTAAGATCTTCTTCGTCATCTGCCTAATTTGGACGATATAGACACTTCAACCGTACACTGTCACCGAATCCAGTTGCCGGGTATATTTTCAACTTTCGTTTAATTTTGGTGTACGTCCCCTTATGATCGTTCTGTTCCAAGTATTTTTTTGATCACCCTTTGTTGCGATTTCCTTACGGATTTTAATCAAGTTCATGTCGAAATAAGTGATCGCCTCTTCCCAGGCTGGTCGTTCACTGCAAATTTGTATATATGAACGATAACGTGCTCGCACTGCAACAGGCGATAACAAGAGATATTGGATTGCACAGTAGAATTTTCCTCTTTAAGCGATAAGGAGCTTGTTCATGCGACATATGACAGATTCTATCAAAATGGATTGCCCTGATTTTGTTGCAAACCATGCCCGGAGCGTATCGCCATCAGCAAAATATTTTAGACGTGGATTTGTTGATTGGCAGCGTTGGCCAGATTAAAAATAATTTTGTTTGTTTATTTTTCTTACAAGCACGCAAGTGCCCGCAGCTAGCACGCATAGCTAACAAATAGGCATGCCACAAAAGTATGCACGCTCCCGCCACATGCATGCACGTTCCGGCCACGCACATGCACTTTTTCTAGACTAAAGGGAGCAAAATTGGGACTTTAAAAATTGTGTAGGACGAAGGAAACGGGCAATTACCTTGAGTCTTATTTTTACTCAAGCGTCTATGCTAGCTGCGGGCTAGTGTGTAACTGCTGCATGCTAGTGCATTTATAATCGGGGGTCGTTGACGGAACGGTCTAGTGAGTGTTGCTTCATATTAATTCATAGAAAGAAATTCTATTTGCATGTGGCATAAACAGACTCCTTTAATGTCGAAAATGTGAGCGCTCCACCGGCCAGCGTGAGCAATTGTATAGTCCAGTCTACCTTTTATATGAGCCCCCTAATGGCCCTTCTACATGCGTGTTTGCGCAAGCATCTTGTTTTTTATGGAAAACCCAATTTTAGAACTGGTGACGTCAATATGCTCGCGAGCACAAAATTACATAAAATTCATATGGGGAAAAAAGTTCATTCTGAACATGCCATTCGCGGCATTTTAGGCCTGGTCGGTAAGTTCCCCCCGATGAATTTCACACATTACTCAGTCTGATTGAAGGATGAGGTCTTGAGGCATCCGCCTGACAGGCCGTGAACTGCAAGTGTCCTCATGATTCCCTACACACACGCGAGCGAAAATCACAGTTTAGCAAAAGCAGGTTGTTAAAATGTTCATAGCCTCAATAACAATTTTAGACTGAATAAAAGTTCAGATCTTCAGGCGCGGACGGAAAGTAAATACCCAAACACATAAAAATTATTGTCAGTTTTCTTGGACTGTAGGCCCAATTCAGTTGACGGCCGGTGATAATACTTGGCCTCAAGGCGAGAAACCTTCAGGTGGCTTGAATGTGAATAAGGGCCTTTAGAAATCGAAGTGCTTAAGTGCAAATTAGATGCATTTTTGTAATCAGTATTTTATACTTAATCACTGTTATAACTCTTAAACTGAGCTGTGCTTGCGAGTTATCGTACCGACAAAAGTGCTTATGTGCACAATTGCGACATCTAGACTTTCGGTATTTCAACATTGAATAACTCTGACATTTATTAGTAGATTTCGACAAATGTATACGATTCTGAAAGGTCTTTCAGTACCATTTTAGCTATGAATCAATACACACCGAAAAAAAATACCGTCTCAAGAATAGTCGATGCCGAACCCAATTTTTGGGACAACATTTTGGTGAAGGACAAAGCTCATTTTAAACACTACGGATTTAACTTTATTCTGCCGAGTTATTTAAAAAGTAAAGTTTATGCCAACAATCTGAAGACCATATTTTGCATTTATGTACTTCTCGTTGTGTACTGCAGAGCATTGCTTAGTCGTAGTAATTTCACCCATCCATCCAATGGCGAGACAGCCCAAATCAAGCCTTGGCTTCCTCTAAGGCATTTCTATAAGTTTGGCGGTCTCTTGCAGCATGTCTCCAGTTCCAGATGTTGAGAGGCAACTCTGCGTCAATCGTCACAGAATCTATACATCTCCTCCTGGACCTACCTATAGTCCTCCATCCTGATTACGTGGCCAGAAAGTCTTAGTCTGTCGATTTTTATAAAGGTTGTGAATTCTGGATCGTCAAAAATTTCATACAACTCGCTGTTGTTTCCCTTTCACCATATTCCATCCTCTCCTTGGGCCTATTATGCATCTGAGAACTTTTCTTTCAAACTATGCATCTGAGAACTTTTCTCTCAAACTTATTATGTACGTTTGCTTGACTCGTTCCTCTATGTCCTGAATCATAGTTGAAGTCTCGCTACCATAGCACAGTACTGGTCGAATTTCATCCGCATGTTTATAAATTAACAATATTTAAACTAAGTTATCCACTTACAGTTTGTAATTAACTTTCCTTGAATTAACATTTAAATTTCATTAACTCCCTCCCATGATACGAAACATAAAATCGTTAAAACTCTCAACATCAGCGAGTGACCAACAAATTATTGCTCCCATTCAAGAACCATAACTTAAGCAAGGAAGTGTCTCCATAGAGACATCGTGAATGGTTATAAGACTAGAGCTAATGAGGCTTCTAACCTATTACACACTGGCTGCACTCGACACAAAATACATACATACATATAATCTCACCTTCTAATCGATCTGGCATTTGCCTTCATTTATTTTCAAGACATTTCCGTTTACTTAATCCTTTTCTTTGGCCTCGCCTACTTATGGTGTTGATAATTGCAAACACTTATCATTGTATGCACTGACCCTCAACAACAAGTTACGAAGAGGCGGAAGTATATAGTTGCGTGAATGGATCCTTGCAGCGTGATTCTTAGACAATTTGTAAAAATTTGATTAGTTGAAAGAGGTTTAATGCATTCTTGGCGGTTCCATGCTGTTAAGAGAGGACTGTGTGTCGTTTTAAAAATAGTTTAGTAATTGTAATTATGGGGAGAATATGTTGGAACTATACTGAATTTGTTGAGTTCATACAGCGAAGAATTACTGTGGTACACATCCATTGGTTCAGAAAAAGTAAATCTATAACTAATAGCAAACGTGTTAAACATAATATTAATAATATGTATAGGTTTAGGAATTAATGAACAAGATTCAAGATTCCAAAAATAGCAAAAAGGTGTTCACACAGGAATTCCATATGGCATAAAAATTAAAGATTACGAGTTTGAACAGATGCGTAATTTTAGATACTCGTAAGAGATAATGCCAAATGGAATCAAAAGAGCGAATTGATTTTATTTCAGAACTTATGAACTACGATCCTACATATGCAGGAACAAAAACAAAATTCTGAAGTTAGGGAACAAAGTATGGAGATGGAGCTAAACATATAGGACTGCAAATAAACGCAGACAAGAAGAAGATTATAACTCAGAAGAAACCACAAAATTACCTTGTACTACCTACTGTAACTTCGCACTAGTAAGCCAATTTGCAATTGTCTGAGTCCATTGTGGGGTGTGCAGTGGAGTTGTGTAAATGAACGCAGCCATGGATCTCGGACAGCTGTCTGGACCTCGTCAATCAGCGGAAACGAATAAAACATGTCGCTTTCGAGCAGTACCGACGATTGGACAAAGAAGTTCGACAGAAAATTAAATCGGAACGGGAAGTGTACTGAAAGAACAAAAGGGATTTAGACTACATCGAGGATTACAGCAAACGAACTGTCGTCGTTTTCATGGACTTCAAATCCGCTTTCGATTGCCTGGATTAGAACAGCTTGTGAAGAACCTTGGAAACCGAACACGTACCATTAAAAATCATCCATCTTCTCCAAGCGCCGTACGATGACGCAACCAGCAGCGTTCTTATTCGAAGTGACTTATCCAGGGAATTCCCGATTCGAACGTGTGTCTGACAGGGAGACGTCGCTTCGCCACTTCTCTTGAACGTTGTGACTGACGCGATTATGCGTGATGCATTCGATAGATGACGCAGAGTTCGACGACAACGGCTTCGTAACCGACTTGATGTTCGTCGACGATAGCAACGGACATCTTATACGACTTTTCCCGCATCGCCCGGTCATACGGGAAAATGCGGAAAAAACAAAGTGCTCACAACGGACGGATCGAAAGCTAGATGGAACCCAAATCGAGCAGGTTCAAATATTTGGGATCATTGGTTGAGTCCAGACAACAGCTACATTCGCCTCGTTCAAACGAACAAATATTTCCCATAAAAAAGAAAGTACACCTTTACCGAACGTTGATCGTTCTGATTCTTCCTTATGAATCGGAAAGGTGGACATTAATTAAAACCAGCTTGCTAAAGATATGAATTTCCGAGCTCCTGGACGTTCTACCTACCAAATATGAAAAACTTCAAAATGTCGCTTAGAAATTAAGTTAGAAAAATGGAAAAGCGAAGGACCATGTCGCGGAGTGCGTTCGAACCACCTCTGGAATGAAAGAAGTGAAGCGTCTTAACCCCTAACCAAGGTTTGCAAACTTCCTTCCATAGAGAGAACTGGTGAAATTAGTAATACTATTGGGGCGACGTTATCAAGAGTTTGCCAAAAACGCCAAAGTTATGAAAGAGAAGGCACATAAAAGGATTTTCACCACAATAATGCACCATCGCATGGATACGTAAATTTTTGGCCAAAATCGACTAATGGTTTGAACCAAAAACATACGAGGATATGGCAACTATCCGATTTTCCTGTTCGCGAATCTAAAACTACTGCTTCCTTTGGAAGACGTTTTAAGTCAATTAAAGTCATAAAAGAACATTCGCTGTAGGCTATATGTACATCAATCAATCAATCAAAGAATAAATAGAGGTCCCGCCAAAAGAGTTGATGCCGAGAAAGTCGCGTTTTCCATGGGCAGTAGAATCCCCGCATGCCGTTCCCGTCCCTTAGCCTAGTCGCAACAAATTTCGAAGGGGAAATTTGAAAATACATAAGCGCATTTCTTATCAATATGTGCGCAATTTTTATTTGTGTGCAGCTTTAATTTCCCCAGCTGCGCGCTTCGGCATCAACTCTTTTGGCGGGACCTCTATGAAGGATTGTGTCACGCGCTAGTTTAGCTATATTACACTCGATGAGGCCTTATTAGAAGCCGAGAAGATAATTGTTCATAAATAATTCATTTTTCCGCCATTTTTATGTATTTAACAACAATGTGTAATTATTACACAAAAGTAAGAAATATGAAAATACAAAACTAGAAAGAAAAAGTAAAAACAAAACCTGACTGGAAAATACGAGAAGGTCAAAATGGACTGTAGCACAGGGAAGAAGAAGTTTTAGAATTTTCAAATTGCATAGTTTTGTCATACATGTATCTTTAAAATGAGAAGAAAGATAAAGTGCAAATGTCGACCTAAAGCCCAGTTCACATCACAAAGTCAACGCGAAAGTGCCCTTTGAACCTCTTTTATCTCGCACAGAAATTTGTATGCTTTTTACTCTGTTGCATACAAATCTCTGTACGATAAAAGAACTTCAAAGTCCACTTTCGCGTTGACTATTAGATGTAAACTGGGCTTAAAATTCGCAACGTAACCTTTCAGCATTGCTAAGATCAAAATGATTCGACTTCGATGATTACGACTTCTCGACGTATCAAAAAGAAAAATCTTAGAGGTGAATCAAGACGCAACAGAAGGGTAATAACGATTAACCGGCAACAAATAAAGACAGCATTGTTATTTATTTATTTATTTACTTTCACAAAAAGTCGCGAACTTAAAAGCGCCATATCTAAACTGAAGTTACAAACAAAAACACAATTTCACGTGCACGTTCCCAACCCAGCATAAAAAGCGGTCTTGAGCTTTCGAATCTGTGTCTAGTGGAGGACTACATAAAAGTCGCGCCTGCAACAACAATTCTGCTGCGTCAGGTCTTGTGAGTCACTCGATTGAAATTTCCAGGTAATCTGTTCTCAATTCGATTCCTCGAACTGCGGTGTTGACATGTGTCCGAGGCATGTGTGGTGGCAGCGATTTCCTTGCTTCCCCATGCCAAGAAGATTACAGCCCTCTAAGCAATCTTGTGGCACATATTTTTACAACATACATACATATTCCATGACAACGGCAAATGGCCTACAACAATTCAGCTCTCAAATTACATGTCCGCCGCGCCGCTGAATAAATGCAGCCCGCAGAGGCTGCAACAAAAGTGCAATTTCACGGGTGAAGATCTGACGTCAGTAGATGATCGCCGGAACTGAAATGCAATATGATGTGACCATGGACGAGGTCTTGTTTGGAATCTTGTGGATCTCCGGTCAATATTGTCGGCTCATTAGGGTATTTCACGCATTTTATCGAATCATGGCGACCAGTTTACTCTCCGCGGATGAACTCTGAACGGCAGACGTTTGTTTTTGTTTAGGCTGGCTTCGGGCCGACAGATCAGATCCAAGACGGGAAATTGTTTCATTTCTGGTTTTATTATTTTCGTGCGAAGAAAGATCGTTGGTTGGGTGTGTGTAGCTGGTCTAGTGGATCTTGCTGAAGGGAATGACCGAGTGACAAGACAAATCGATAGGAAGGTCGCCAGGGCACTTTTATGCTATTTGACATGTAAGTGAATAATTGATATTAATGCGGCTGTGGGAAATTAGAAAACTCTCTTGTTTATATGAAGCAATTATAAACTAAATCTCTGTTCTGGATAAATGGAGAGATTTTTTAGTTGATGATAAACAGTTTAAACTAATTTCCTTAAAAAAGTGCCCGAATCACTTAAAATAATTTTATGTGTGAAATTTCATTTTATTTGGACTAGAAGGTCTCAAAAGAAGTAAGAATGAAACTACACAAATATTACATTAAATCCGCGGCTTGTTTTTAAAATGATGTCAACTTCTCTGAAATTTAAAGTAAACAAGTTTTCCTGGCTGACAAATAAATCTTGTTGTTCCTGTTCGATCGTGAAGGTATTCCGATACTAAATAGAGATACGGTGACCAGCTATATCTTATCTTCAGATTCGATATTTGCAAATGTTTACAAACTTTATGATTGCAGTCTACAATCCACCTTTGAATTATCTTTCATTAACAGACTGTGTGGGGGTGAGTATTTAAAAAGGTCTCGTCATGTATGACGATCTCGTCATCATAACATTTTAGAAAAAAATCAAGAAAATTGTTGAGTGTCCTGTACTGGTGTTTGAGAATGATTTATGTCTTTGGGAAATTTGAAAATAAACGAGTCATTAATTCACAATTATTACATTTTAAATAAGACATTGAGACCCAAAAAGCTATTCGACACGTTTCCAGGGTTATATGAAGGACAAAAGCGCCTTTTTAGGTTTTCCCTAAATAGCTTAGGTAAAAGACATGTGCTATAACGACCCGTTTTCTTTTTCTCTGAAGCCACCATAAACATTCCCAGTTTTAACAACCAAGGGAAAACATTATGAGAACGAAAATTTCTTGAAATTTTGGCTCATCACGGAGTCCTCATGTTCAGTTTTATTGACATTTCTTTCTCAGACCCTTAAGGCTCAAACAGAACCAATCCATTCCGTCCGCTCCGCACGGTTTTTCTTCGTTTTATTTGACGTTCCGTCCGCTTGATTGTAGCTACCGCTCCGTTCGTCTCCTGGAAAGTTTAAGGAAATGTCACATTTCCAACTTTTAAAAACGGACGGACCGGATTGGTTCTGTTTGAACCTTTAGCCTTATAACTATATTCTGTCTTCTGCACCATTGTTATATACAGGTTTTGGAGACCCATTATTATATATTTTTGAGCATTTCGGTCAGTATCAATCAAGGTCCTTTATTTTGCAAGACCACAATTAAACTCCTGGAACTAGGCTGTGAACAATTGAATTACCGGCTCTCTGTCGAGTATATGGTTTTAATTTCTTTGGTTATGAGGTTTTGTCCGACTAACATTCTGAGAGGGGTGCAGATAGGGTCCCTATGAGCCTAGCCCGACTGTCCCATGTAGGGCCCCTATGAGCCTAGCCCGACACTCCGTATGGATTGCCCTATCAGACCCACACAAAGGATCTAACATCTTGCCCGTTCGCCCCTCGTCATACGTAATGCCGCATTTGGTCCCCTTGAGGAAAAATCATTGCTCCTCGATTCCGAGTGGAAAAAAGAGGCCGAAAGTTTGAGAATTTCGGCGTGGATATGTGCATAATAACTGCACCCGTGTCGAAAACTTTATATTTTTAAACACGATTGTCGTTTTACCAATACGGGCTCCCAACTGAGTATTAATTACGTCCAATGCTGCTTAACCTCTGTAATCGAAAAAGAACCAGTCTATTGAGTATACTAAATGATACACTTCACGGTCACCAACATAATTGCCTGAAATATGAAACAATGCAACAAAAAAAACTAAAGCTTTGTATTACGTAAACTAAAGCTTAATGCTCCGGCTACACCGATCTCAGTTCAATGATGTTCAGTTTAATCCACATAAGTTGCTGCTAAAGTTATATCATGTTTAGTTTATGTTTGAAATTGTTGCTTTTTCGCTGGAAGTCAGAAATCAGCGAGCTTTTACGTTCAACTTTAGTTCGAGACCAGTTGCGCCTGCTAAGGTTTGTTTACCTTCAGTTGAATATGTGGACCTCGTATGCGAACTGCGCTGAAAAAAAGTTCAGTTCGCCAATTTGCTCGCACTTGCACAGTTCGGCCGATGAAGCCGAGGTATTTTTTCAACGCTTTTTTTTAATGTGAAAGACTAGAGTCTCAGGAAAGGTTCTTTATACTGTCGACAGTCTATTTTCTTCGTATAGAGTGTAATGTCGAACAGCAGCTTTAGTCGGGAAGGAAGGAACTGCCACAACCTAGCTGCGATATTTTTATTCCCCCTACTCCCCCAACCTTTACTATCGCAGCTCTGACATCGGAGCAACGAAAAACAACTCGTTGGAGTGTTATGCCTCCTGAAACGAGTTGAATTTCATCAACCAATCGATGGCATGCGATTTGGTGGAGCGGGGAAGGACTAAGGAAGGCTATGACAGGAGAAATCAGGAATGTAAATAAGGAAGAAAAAAGAAAGAAAGTTATGTAGGTGGGAAAGTGGAAAAGGCGAAGGACCGTGGGGCTGGCCGGGTTCGTGGTCTCTGTTCTTCCAATTCGACAGTTTTGTTTATTGAGAGTTTAAAATGAGCATTTACTCATAGCTAAAATGGTACTCCTTGACGTTTCAGAATCGTGTACATTTGTAGAAATCGTCTTAAAAATGTCAGTTATTCAATATTGATGACGCACAAGTATAAACAAAGATGTAAACTATACTCAAAACTCAAAATCAATTTTCAAGAACATTTCTTTAAAAAAATACACAGGATTCCACTGGAATTTTCTTACTTTGGTACCATATGATTGTAAGAAAATTCCAGCGGAGTTCAGAATAGGCCTGATAATGTTTCAAGTATTATTCCCAAAAAAATCTAAATCCATACAAAAAATGTTATTGTCGTATATTTCCATGTTACTGAGAATAGTACGGTCAAGTAAGCACCATTCTTACTAGTAATCAAAATACTAACACCATGCTTAAGTTTCTCGTCAGTCCTTCTCTAACAAAATCCACATTGATCCAATCCAACCTTCTACATTAGATTACATATTTGCTCCTACTACATATACATGCTCGTAACTTTTATATAACTTTTTACGTCAAAGGCTAAGTTATCGATTACCACATTATTAAACAAAGGACGGTATCTGATTACCAAAACAAGGAAAAGGACTCTAGATTCTGGGGACTATCACAAAATTCATACACAAGAAGACAAGTTATCCTAAGGATTATTAATTTGACCCATATTTTTAGATAGCTCTTTATATGTATGTATATGTATAATTCACGGAAAATTCTCTGGGAAATTCCATGAATTTCATGAAAGCTGACCTAAAATATTTTGATATATCTTTCATCCTTTAGTAAGATACCAAAGGCGTGTAAAATAAACGAACTTAATGGACTTGTATTTGTCTGTCCTTCTTAAGTTACCTTTATTATAAAAAGCGAAAATTAATATTTATTATTTTATAAGAAAGTTTTATTACATTTTATGTAAACTTTGGAGGGGCGAGAATCTGTTTGTTTGTGTATAGGTATAGATTTTGTTCACCTTTAGCAATTGCCTGTTTGCCTTTCTAAACAAGAGTGTCAACAGCAGTTTTACCAAGCGGTTCCCGAACAAAGTACCAACACGTCCAATATGCTGCTTGACCCCCGCATCGACCGAGAGCCGGCCTAACAAAGGCTGTGACGCAGGCAGTACAAACCTAGCAAATGAACAAAGTGAAGACCAGACCTAAGCGGAACTTTGGCATCGTATTATTAACCGGTTAAGCTGATGGGATGCCTTATTAGGGCTACCTCTGAGCAGGGCCGGCGTTTGGTTTTTTTTGCGCCCGGTGCAGTATGCCATATTGCGCCCCCATCAGCATTTCATTTATTGATTGCAATGAAGTACAATGGAAAAAGACTCAAACACTCTGTGGTGGAATGGGAACACTTTTTTCTACAATTAAGCCCTTCTAACTGCGCCCAGTGCAAATGCGTCATTTGCACCGAAGAAAACGACACCCCTGCCTTGGTCCAATCAAGATTTGCTTCTCGATCTTGCCTTTGTGCTGAGTTTTGTTTGGCTTTAACTTCACAAAACTCACCCGCTAATTCTTATGGATAATTTTCTATGATCATATGATTTGGTATGATCCCATAACCTACAAAATTTGTAAGAACTATTTTATGAGCGTTTAAGAGATACATATTTGCAACTGATTTTTTTTGACCTTTTGAATACATTTTTTTGCTCCCGCCTATCTTTAGAGAAATTTGATATTTCATTTATAAAGATGTTTTTAAGAGCTGTTCCAATTTTTAGCTATTCTCGATTCATGCTGCAATTCAATAACTATTTTGACTGGGTATAAAAAAACTGTGTACACGTAAATTTTAGGTTTGACTGTAACATGATGAGTGATCTATTTAACCCTATCGATTGCTTCATCAATGCAACAAATGCACTAAAAGGTTTAAAATTAATGTGGTCCTTGAGATCCGTGGCTTTGGGCGGGTGATGGTGCAGGTGTATACCCTCATACCAAGAGTAGTAGGCCTCGGCACGATTTACTGTCGAGTAAGGAACAAATGTACTGCCTCGCATAGTTCCTGTTCAACTCTAACCGTAGGGAATGTGTTAACCAAGTAGCTTGGAATGTCCCTCATTTCCCCCTTGTATCCGCCACTGCAGTAAGAGACACCTCAGCAACTATACCGTTACTGAATCGCGCCCTACCGTCTACAAGTTGTTAAAACTATACTTTAGCCACTATTGTAAACAACAATAGACAAAATTCAACAGGTTCAACAGTCAACACCAATTCATCAACCATTTTTTTACAGTTACGAAACTCAACTAACAAGAAAATCCAAAGAACATACACCTGCCTTATCTCAAATCGGTTGACGCAAATGATGCTCCAGACGTTTAGCATGCTCAATTATGCACTTGTTTGCAAACAATATCAAACATGTTTGTGACAATGTGCGAAAAATTCAAATCAATAAAAATGACACTCATCTAGCCTCCCACACAATTCGCTTGCGTACAGGTGAGGCCCCATGTACATATAAACACACAAAAGGATTCTCCAAACACTTTGTGTCCCCTTTGGAAATTCCCTGCAGTCAGGTCAAAACTGATTTTCTCCACCAGCTGAATGTCAAAATGCAAAAAAGGATGAACGACCAACAAAAAAAAATAAGCAATGAAAATGCAACAAAAACTGAAACACAAAATGCAAAAAATCCTTAAAAAGGAAAAGGCAGCTGGTCGCCTTCTACCCACACACTAGAGACAAGTCCGCACATCTGCACACCACACCAGGATATTAAGTACGGGCGAGAGTACAGACAGAGTGTGTTACACGCATTCGGCAAAAATTTTTGTGTGTCAAGTATTGTGAAAGGGAGCAATCGTCTAATGTTTATGTAGTGGTTGCGAAGGGTGTGTTTTTCACTGAGAAAATCTTTTGATCCTGAAAAAATACACTTTTATAACAGATGGCTAAGGATCCAGAATATCCAACAAATTCACTTTTCTATCCTTAATCAATGTGTCCCAAAAGGATTTCCCTGCATGATCCACAATTTGTGCACTTAATTAGGGAAGATATCACACCAACTTACCCTCGAGGAAAATTGGAACAGCCATGTTTAACAAGAGAGGCGAATCCAGAAATCTACTTTATCCTTGCAATTAGATCCGCTCCGATCACTGCATCACTGGTATTTATCAACTTATTTGACTTTCATTCACTATTCACCGGATTTTTTACCATTGTAGGCGCACTTTCTGAACACTGAAATCACTTTTTTCGATCGGCCAGCTTCGCCTGGAACTTCACTCAGTGGCGTTTGTGTAACAGAGGGACTGTGTAGACCTTTTTCCCAAACCTGAGACGCTACATTAACGCACCTGACTCACGACCGAACGGCAGCACGTTTCATGGAGAACTGAATATGCAGCCGAATACAGCGAAAGATTGTGCGACTTCTGCCAATCCAATTTGTAGCGCAGCTTCGGCAGCTTTGCTTCACGGAAAATAGAATGAATGGAGTGAACACAGCATAAGAGGAGCATAGAGGAGAGGCGAGCATAAGAAAAACCCAAGGAATAGAAACTGGAAATGTGCTTGGAATATGTTGCGAAAAGGGGAAACTTGGAGCTTTCGAAGGTATTCAAGAGCGACATCGTAGTCGAATCCATTGGTCGAATGTCGAATCAATATTTTAGTTTTATTCCACGCCAAAAAGGCTGCAATCAGTTTCCATTTAGTTGCCGTTATTTCAAACAGGAATTAAAGAGGTGGCTGGTCGCCATTTCGTTTTGTGTAAAAAAACTAAGCTTAGGAATCATCCTTTGTACTACCAGTCTGTCATGTTGTTCAGGTCCTGGTGGAAATGTCTAGTAGTTAGCTTAGTTTGACGCATCTTATGGAGAGTGATGAGCAACCTGATGGCGGATCCACAGATATAACCAGTGCCGGCGGACCGTGTTGAGCCGAGGTGGGTAGTCAGATAAACACACCTCACCTCCGAATCTGTTATTTGGTAACAAGCTTTCCTAAAAGGGAAAGAAGGTAGATCACTTCATTGTGAATCGAAATATGGGCCGACAGTGTATAGAACAACATGTGATGTCGAGGGGCCTTTCCTGTGGATACACATTGTGATGATGTGTTGTTGAGTCTCGATGAAATCGAATTTTCGCTATTTGTGCAGCTTTCCAAGAATGTTGCCCAATGTGGGGGCCAAAACCGATCCGTCGTCTCCTGAAGGCGAGGGCGGTTAGCTTAATCTAGCTTTAAGCAGCAGCGTCGAAAAAGAGGGCTAACAACAGAAAATGGAGGGCCGCATACAGACTAAAGTTGGAAAAAGATAAGTGTGTGCTATGCGTACAGTGCGTACGATGTATGCAGCGAATTTTCGCTAACAGACAGTTGCGTGCTTTGGATCTGTATATCCTTTTACAAATAACCAAAATATCTAAGCGAGAAATGAATGTCTCTTGTGGGTGCTTGTGTTTGGATGTTTGAGACTATGGGCTATGCGGCAATGCGGAAAATTGGAAATAGACTAACTTTTGCGTTGTGTGGGTCCCGTTTACGTTATTGTCAGGTTGCATTTGAATGCACGTACCTCTATTATATCAATCAGCGCCCACACCAAAGTACCCATTATATTTCTCCAGCTTAAGCGTCCTTCTCGGGTGCTGCGCACACAGGACCATATCCAATGGTGCGTCATGCGTGATAGCGGGAATTATATCCATTGGGATGCTGGCGAGAGATGGTATTCATCTCTATGATCCAGAATATGTTAGAGGGAAGTCAAATTCAGATAGATGGGTTACGACCTCACTCTTAAGTGGAAATGGAAGATATAGAAAATACCTCTATCGTTCGAGCAAGATGGCTCAGCATTGTGACTAGTATGACTAGCCAGGATAACCCAGAGCACGTCTTTCTTTTATTGTGTAAAATTCGGGGAATATGGGCGGGAACCACAGGCATTCTTCATGCCATGGTCAGTTACTCTCAAAATTCCGGGTGGGTATTTTACAGCTACCCACCATACCCACATTATTCGCCGGCTATGGATATGACGACTCCTACCTTTCACTCCTGATCTCCTACTACGAATTGAAAATGGTGATTAACTGAATACTGAGCAGCACCCAACCGAAAGGTGAACGAATGGAAAACTAGAAGAATATTTAGAAGAAATAAATAGAATAGCGAGAAGTGCAAATGAAAGCAGCGCTGAAGGCATAGAAGATAAATGGAATAACCTGAAGACAGTTATCAAGGCATCAGCATCAAACGCTCTAGGATACGAGCCCCGCGAACGAAGAAATGAATGTTTGGAGATAATGATGTGCACGAATAACGCAGGAAAAAAATGTAACATTACAAGCTATGATACAGAAACACGGAACTAGAAATGCGGTGGAGACATACAGAGAAAAAAAGAAGACTAAAGAAAAGAGAGCGCAAAGGGGAGTACTACTAGGAAAACTAAATGAAGCGAACCCGAAGAAGCGAATAATCGAAACGATATTAAGAAACTATACAAAACAGTAAATGAGCAACGAGTCGGTTTCAAGCCCAGAACAACAATGTGTAAAAATAAGGATGGGGAGCTCCTGAGCACCAAAGAACTAGTTTTAACTAGATGGTGTGAGCATTTCGGAAAACTACTAGCCCCCCATTAGGAGCAAACCTAAACTACATAGAACTAGCAGAAGAAATAGGAGATATTATGCTGCCTACATCAGAAGACGTGCAGGACACAGTGAAAAAAACTAAAAAGCAACAAATCCCCAGGTAAAGATAACATTGTAGCAGAGCTCTTAAAACAAGTAGGTGAAAACATAATACTATGTGCCCTAAATAAAAAAGCAGACCAGCTAAACTGCCCTAACTATTATCAAATATTTCATACGTTTAACTGCAGCCTTACGCATAAGCAGCTCTGGAAACTACCAAAGCGTTTGCCATCCCAAAGATCTACTACAGACCATACCCTGTTGACCACTGCACTCTTAGGCAGTGAACGTAGGTTCATTTCCCCTGTTGCATAGCAAGAGATTATTTTGGATTTTACTCCAGACGGTAGTGCGCCTGAAAAGGGGGGCGGCAGGGTATGAGAGCGACCCGATATGTGAAAAATCAAAGTTGTAACATAATGCAGAAATACAGATATTGGTCATTTTGGTACCCTAGGAGCTAGGAAGCCCGACTACCGCCCGCTCGGTTCCGCATTGCCCTTCCGTCTTTTTATTTTTGCCACCTTTCTTCTCTTCCCTCCGTCCTATTCTCTACCATCACTTATTCCGCCCCAGGAATATCAGTCAAAACCTAACTCATACTTTACAGAATACAGTCAGTTCAAAACAACTCCTGATCATGAGTTCAAAAACGCCGCAAATTGTTTTTCTGTGTTTCAAGTATGCGCAGACGTGCAACTAAGTGAAAAACATCTGTTGGTATGGAAAATTACCGTGCAGCAATTACGTTCTAAATAAAATCTTGGCACGGCATTAATTGCGCCTCAAATGCTTGTGGGACAGCAGAAGTGCTGCAGCTGGTTACCTGCAAATATGATTAAAATGTTTCGTTTATTTTTTACTCTTCTTGCTACTCCGACACGAGCTTGCTGTCTGACATTGCACTTGATAGCACCGTGGACTTTACAAAGGGCTATTAATTCTGAGTGCTAGCCTTGCATATAAAAACAAGAAAGGAATGCAGCTTCTTACGTATTGCAATGTTATTTTAGTATACTAAAACGTTATAGCAATATGTAAGAACTATAGTGTGATTACACGAGTTTTATATTTTGGGATCTTGGCTTTCAAAGACATTACGGAACACAAAATATTAGTCACACATGGCCCCAAGAATAAAACATTGATGCGCATACTACATGTAGAAATGTCCAAAAACAAAATGCTGGTATAAACTTGGATGCCCTCTTTACTATTACTAGAATAAAACATTTACAACACAGCACTTATTTCCAAGATTTATTATTATTTTTTTTTTGTGTTTTCTAAAGTCTGCTACGATGCTCTCACATTTTAATATTTTGGTGCAGGACTTTCGGTCTTAGAGTAATCTCTAATCGGAGAGTAGAACTGAAACAAGACCAATATATAAATTTTTCAATGATTGCTACACAAAACCCACCTTGTATTGTTTATCTCTGTACTCTTGCCATGGTTCAGGATTCCTTGTTCGACTCCATGTTACATCAGGATTCCTAGTTGCGAGCCGGAGGATATAATAGAAGGCTCCAATTCCACCAATAGCGGTACAAACGTATAGGGGAATCAGCTGAAAGGATTATATTGGATAAAAATCATTACCAGTGCTTCGCCGTAATTCTAGATTATGTAAGGTGCATTCTGCATTTTCCTAAATCTTGCAGCGGCGAATGTTTTTAGATAATAAAAATATATTTTTCAATTATTACTTACAGCTGGATGCTTTTTCAAGCTATTAAATCCCAATCCTTGCATTATTGGTAATTTTTTACCTCACTTTGGGCTTACTGGAAAAATTTCGCTTTTTGCCACTAGAGAAAAGTCAATGCAGTTCCAAAAATGGCAGCAACTACAGAAGTCAAGTGAAAATATGTTTCGTTCAATTTTGACATTTCATTTTCGTTAACCCGGAATGGAACAAGTTATTTTAAAAAGCTTTCGGAGTGAACGAATTCGGAGTAACGTCCGGTTCTAATAAAAATGTGTTTGAACCTTAGAATAGAGTTTTTTAATTTTAAATAATCAATTATCGGGTTTCCATTACTGTGTTTTCATGTAGAGTTTGCCCTTACTCAGATTAAGCGCCCATGTACTGTGTTTCCATGAGCCGAAGTAGAGTTTTCGTCGAGTAAACAGAAAACTTTTCCTCTTGAGCTAACTCGATGCTGCTTCCTTGACGGTTTTGAGTCAAAGTGACAGTTAATCAATTTCACATTGCGTCGTCGTTGGAATATGTTCAGTAAAATATACTCAAACACACACACACATACACATATGCAAAACCCAGCTTAACCGAACTGGCTTCGTTGAGTTTACTTGTATTTAACGAAACTTTACTCAATCCCCGCCCCAATGGGCGCTTAATCTGGGTAAACTCAGGGTAAATGCTGCATGGGAACTCAGTACATGAGCCATTTAGTTGAGTAAACAGAAATTCCCTCAAGTTAACTCGATATTATTTACATGACGGTTGATAGATAATTACTTTTACAATGCGTCGCCGCTGGTATATGTTGAGCAAAAACTGCACAAACACATATCTGGACTGGTTTCGACGAGTTTAGCCCTAACTATAATGATCTTAAGACGTCATAAGATTCTTCGTCAAATTCTCTTAAGACTGGTTAATTATCTGTCAAATCGTGCTCAGCTATAATAGCCTTAAGACGTTTTGACATTTGTAAAAGGTAAACAAACAGAGTCTGGGAAAGCGTCCAAAAAAAAGAGGAAATTAACAATAGTTTTAATGAAGAACTGATTGAATTAGTTCAAAACTGTTTTTTTATTGTCTCTATTAATTTTTCTTACACAACACGATTTAGGTTTTCTTTTTATTTTTTCACATCTTCTACCAATTTCACTAATAACGCCAAATTATTTAATAACTCCAAATTATCCATTTTGCAAAAAAACGTTTTCTGCAACTAGAAACACTAAAGAAAATTACACTTTTCTTATGATTGCTTAAGATTTGTACGCTCGTTACCGTACATTAAAGACTTGACGAAAGATTGGAAAAGTTAACGAAAGATTGCTTAAGGCCATTATAGTTGGTATTATGACATTTCATAGGAGCGTAAAAAATCTTAAGGTATCTTAAGACCATTATAGTTAGGGCTATTTCTTTATTTTAACGAAACTTGACTCAACCCCCATTTCCAAGGCCGCTTAAACTGAAGAGTAAACTCTGCAAGGAAACTCAGCAATGACGTTTAACTCGGATTCAACTCGGGTTGAACTCTGCAAGAAAACTCATTAAATGGTTAAATTAAATACATGAAAACGAAATATTTAGTGTAAAAATTAGTTTATTACATTTATCTTATTTAAAGTTTAACACATGTTTCAGTTCCGGGATACTCTGGTAAGCAGAGTTGATATTTTTCTTCTAATGGCTTTGGAACAAACCTCCCTCCCAAGTAATGTAATTTCCCTTCAAAGTAATTTGCGCACAGTTTTGGAGCTGTTAAAGAAATAAGTAGTTCCGGTTGAATGGAGCTCTCACTACTTGGTCCTTGTTCTACATCCCAACCGCTTGGTATATCAATACTGAAACATACATATTAATTGAACAAAAAAAAGATAAGGTATTAACTAACAAACCTTGCGATTGGCAGCTTTGTATTAACTAATTGATTAATAATTGGAACAAACATTTCCCTTACTGGTGGCTTAAAACTAAACCCAAAAAGTGCATCTACAATGATTTGATAACAGCCATCATCTAAATTCGGGCATTCATTAATAAACTTTAGCCCCATAGAGGTGCATTGATGAGTTAAATTATTAAATAAATCCTTATCAACTTTTTTTGGATAGTAAATTTCTGGCTCATATTTCATTAATGATAAATGTCTTGCGCAAACCAGTCCGTCACCTCCGTTATTGCCAGGTCCACAGCATATCAAAACCTTTTTAAAACTATGCAGAAGTAAAAAAGTTTTCGTGAAAACATTTTGGTTTTATAATTAAGGTTTTGCCCCTATTACGATTGTCGATTAACGATCAACTCGACTATAGTCGATTTTTTATGTGGCAACTCTAAGCTCAGGAGTCACCCGTTGTAGTTGTAGAGTTCCAGGTGGAGGGAATGAGACGAGTGGGCCAATCTGGTGTTGCGGGCATAAGATTGCCGAGGCAAGAGAGCGTTTATTTCGAAGGAACAGTCACTATGATAGTAGCAATATAATTTTGTAAGTGCAGCTACATTCCTACGGTAGCTCAAGGGGTCGATGGTGGGGCAAACGGCGGCGTCACCGATAAGTTTAAAGGCCCTTTTTGTACTTTGTATAACCACGCCAAGGTGGTTTTCGGAGACCCGCGCCAAATGAGAGAATTGTGTTCGAGAAGCGGCCGAATGTAGAACTTGAATCTCTTGAGAATTCCCAAAGACTGAGATGCTTTTTTTTTTTTTTTTTTATATGAAAAAACCAAGCTTAGGTGTAACCCTTTGTACTACCAGTCCGTCATGTCGTTCAGTTCATGGTGCAATGTCTAGTAGTAAGCTTGGTTTGAAGAATAGAGGAGAATAGGAAAGGTTAGAGGGGGTCTGGAGGGTGTAGAAGAAAATGACGATGGACCTCACGTTTGAACTCTAAGGTATTGTACGAGTTCGGAAATACTGACTGCGGGAGATTATTCCACAGTCGAATTGTTCTATTCATAAACGAACTTCTAAACCGTATTGTGCGTGAACGAAGGGGCTGTAGGGTATGGGGGTGAGCCGAGCGGGCTAGTCTTGTGTTGCGGGAAAAGTGTTGCCGTGCAGGCAGGAGGTCCTGAATTTCGGTGGAACAGTCGCCATGGTAATAGCGATAAAGTATGGAGAGGGCTGCTACATTCCTACGGTGGCTCAAGGTGTCTATGGAGGCGCGAAAGGGGCCATCACCAATGAGTTTGAGGGCACGATTTTGCACCTTGTCGAGACAGGCCAAGGTGGTTTTTGGGGCGCCTGCCCAGATATGTGAGTTGTATTCGAGGCGCGGCCGAATGTAGGATTTGTATATTGTAGCCAATGCGGCTGGCTGGAGGAGGAACTTGCATCTCTTGAGAAATCCAAGGCATTGGGAGGCTTGTTTGGCGATTTGGAATATGTGATCGTTCCATCGCAGATGCTCCGTTAAAGTTACCCCTAGGATGTTGAGAGTTGAGTCAGCCGTTAGATTCACTCCATCCACCGAGACAGGAGGAAGGTCGGTACAATTTTTGTTGGAGATCAGACAGTGCTTCGTTTTTGTGGCATTGAATTCGACGCGGTTCATTTCGCCCCAATGGAGAATCGATTCGATATCCCGGTTGATCGAAGCTGACATCAGTTGACGGTGGTAAAGACAAGGTCTGGCACGTGCTTGTCTTATATTGTCGAAGGAGTAAGAGAAATTCAGTGTACCGTCATCAGCGAAGCAGTGAAGTGGGTTGGAGGGGATTGAGAGCAGATCATTAATGAAGATTAGAAAAAGTGCGGGTGAGAGAATTGACCCCTGGGGAACTCCGGCCGAAATGGCGTGGGGGTTGGATTCGACGCCATCCAATACTACCTTGATTGAACGGCCTGAAAGAAAGCTCTTAATCCAGTTCCTTAGAACTAAGTGTATACCAATAGCTTGGAGTTTATTCAACAGAGCTGGGTGCCATACTCTGTCAAAAGCCTTTGATATATCTAGAGCAACCAGGCTAGACTCACCAAAGCTGTGAATGCTTTGGTTGATACGCTCGGTTAAACACACAAGCAGATCGCCAGTAGACCGTTTAGATCTGAAGCCGTATTGCCTGTCATGTATAATTTGGTTGGATTCTAGATATTTCATCAGCTTTTTATTGATTATTGTCTCCATGATTTTGGAGAGAACAGAAGTAATTGCTATTGGGCGGTAGTTTAAGGGGTCGCTGGCTTCACCTTTTTTTGGGATTGGCTGAACATGAGCTAGTTTCCAAGAGTCGGGATACACTCCGGAGAAGTAAGACAGGGCAAAAAGTTTGCGCAGAGGTTTAGCCAAAGGTGAGGCACATTTTTTAAGTACCATAGGGGGGATTTTGTCGGGACCAGTGGATTTATTGGCGTCGAGCTCCTTGAGACACCTAAACACCTCGCGAGTCCTGAAGTGAACTCCGTCCATTGAGTGGGTGGTATTCTCGAGAGTGGGGGGTGACATAGCAGCATCGGGTAAAGAAGAATTTGCGGCGAACAGAGAAGCTAATAGGTCGGCCTTGGGTTTGCTTTCTGTTATCACTTCCTTGTTGTGAATAAAAGGAGGTGTTGAGGAGGAAGTAAAATTCTTCTTGATGGCAGTTACCAAGGACCAGAAGTTTTTGCTGCCTGTAGTGGAGTTAAGAATCTTACTTCTCAATCTATCATCAAATGATGATTTGACTTTCCTGATGATGGAGTTACAGGAGTTTCTAAGTTTGACGTACTCACGACGAAGTAGCTCATTAGGCGAACGTCTGTATGCTCTATAGGCGGCTTCTTTAGCTTTGATTGCGTTCATACATTCCCCATTGAACCATTTGTTCGGCCTAGGCTTCACAGATTTGGTAGAGTGAGGGATGAACAAGCGCATACCCGCTCGAATAATTTTGGTGACACAGAGGGCCGCATAGTTCGCATTGGCATTACGGAAACACATATCCCAGTCAGTGGCCTGGAAGAAGCGAATAAGACCCAACCAGTTGGCTTTCCCATAGTGCCACACAGTTCTTTTAGGAGCTGTGGTGGTTGTGGTCGAGGATGGATATGGGAAATAAGCGCTAATTAGTTTATGGTCCGAGTTGCCAAGGGGTGAGCTAACCTTGATGGAGTACCGCGTCGGATGGGAAGTAAGAAACAGGTCAAGGAGATGGGCTCCTTGACCTGGAATATCAGGGACTCTCGTCGGACATTTGACAATTTGGTGCAAGTTGCTTGGTTGGCGATTTGGAATACGTGGTCATTCCAACGCAAGCCTTCGGCTAATGTCACGCCTAAGATGTTTTGATTGCATTTGTGCATTCTCGATTAAACAATCTGTTCTGCCTTGACTTCATAGATTTGGTAGTATGGGGAATGAACAAATGCATTCCTGCCTGTATGTTCCTGGTGATATGGATAGCGGCAGAGTTGGCCTCTTTGTTTAGGATTGTATCGATGAATTTTCTTTTTGGTATTGTGTAACTCAAAATCGACAAATATTCCGATTACTATTTGCCTGCTTGTCGTGAACAAATAAACAATCGATAAAAGTTGATGTCAAATCGACAGATTTCAATTTTAATCGACATTGGCAATATCAAACGACGAAATCGACAGTCAATAACCGATAAATATTGTTTATCGATTAGCTATCGACAATCGCAATAGGGGCCTTTATCTTACCTTTCTGCTGGAAAACATTGACTTATGGCATGCGCACAACTTAATCCTGCCAGTTCCATTAATTGATCAACGCTAAACTTGTAATCATTGAAAAGTTCTAAATCAATTTTTGTTGCCTCATCTTGATTTAGAAATTTCATTGTACCCATTTTCCGAGAATAATTGCGAAAAAGTGCCTGAAAATATGTGAGAGAGTAAAATATCCTATATCCACTTGCTAAAAGATAAAAAAACAAAATAATTTAAATGGATGTAAGTTTAGATTAAGACTTGGAAAGCATATTTTTTTGGAACCAGTAATTTTAAAAGGCTCCAGGTTAAACGACAAAATATAATAGTTTCTGAAGCTACCAAAATAAACTACAGACAGAACAAAAAATTTTGTTATTAAAAAAAACCGTTGGGTCAGGCGCAATAAATGCTAATGAGGTAGGTACAAAGCTTTCAAATTCGAGACTTTAAGCTAGTTGTTGTCTGCTGGTGACATTTAGCCTTGAGTTTCCTGAATGCATCATCATCACAACCGGTTAAAAACCCCCCAACAGAACCCATTCTGATAATGCACTGACATTTCTGACAGTGTTAAATAACTTTTGAACGTGTAAAGAACAAACCTTAGTAGTGCTGTGTAGAATTTTAATGTGTTGCTGCATATAATTAATAGTTTGAACAGGTTAAATCGAGTGATAAGTAAATTTTTTGTTACTACATATAATAAAACCCAAAATCACTTCAAAACAAGAGTTCTAGAACGTCACTAGTTTCCGACATAAAAAAGGGGAGCTTTCCTCTTCTTCTTGAAGCTTCGAGAATATAGAGCACAGTTCAACTATCAAATGTACTATTTATAGTAGAATTTAAAATGGCAATTAAAATTGGAAACAACTCAGTCTTGTTTTTATTAGCTTAACAAGTGCATTTCTTTGCTAAGTATATATATAGCTTGTTTTTATTTCCTTAAATAAAGGAAGTACTTGTACAAATATAGGTCAGACTGTAGGAGCCCCGCCCTTCCGAATGTCACTTTCAGTTTCATATTACGTTACATAGAAACAAAAATATAATAACAATTAATTAAAATACAGCATATGTAATTAAAGTTGACCTTTAGCATCTAGATTACAGATTTTAGAATAATGCTAACGCGCTGCTAACTTAAATTTCCAGGCTTTGAAAGAAAAATAGTGAACTTCTTTAAATTAAAATATATTTGTGTAATAGTTGATTATTTCAGTTACGCTTTATTTTCCCAGTAATTAGAAAAGAAACCTGCATTAAGCCACCTTATATAATTACTTATTATATCAAAAATGGTGCGATATGAACGTTTAAGCTTACGGTATACAGTTTCTGCATATCGTGGTCTAAGCTCAGGTGTCATCCTTTATACTACCAGTCCGTCATTTCGTTCACATTATGGTGCAATGTCTAATAGTAATAGTCCGGGAGCGCGCGGTCAAAAATATACAAAGTCGGACCGAATGTTTTTTAGAAGCTTATAACGTAGGTAAACAGATAAATCATTTTTTACGGCTGCATCGTGCGGCAATGTACTTCCTGCAAGCGTTCGAAAATGTGATCTATAGCCACGACGCGCGTTTTAACCGGATCGACGCTCGCTCATCAGATTTCGTAGGTATTACGAGTAAATACTATTTAATCGTAAGCGTTTTTAGACACCCATTGAAACCATGTACACTGATGAAATGATGAAAAATAATCCAGAGACAACAGAAGACTTGTTTAACTCACGATATATGGAAGACAGACTATACTGAAAACCGCCTCAGAAAATTTTCAATTCGCGGAATTAATGACACAAAAGTAATTTTGTCGTACGGGGGCCACCTTCGATAACTCGGACTTTTAAGTTGAAGTTGAAAATCTGAAGAACCGGAGCTCTGCCTAGTTGAAGCGACATATTGGCTTGAAAAGAGCTTGAGTCCTTGAGTTCCTGGCAACTGATTGACTACGACTAAACAATTTCGATTACTCAACTTTCAAACCTGGTTTACATGACAAGTACTCGAGCCGATCAAAAAAATCTTTGATTGACTCCAGCTTGCGTGCACATTTGTACTTGAAGAACGCTTCAAGCCAGCTTCAAGATGTCATGGAAACGCAGTAACAGTCTCACTTTCATATTAAGTGAATGGTAGAAATACTACCTCGATATTTTTCTCGAAATACGTTGGCGTACATCTGATAACCTAAACGCTGAACCAACGAGTTTTCGCGTGCAAGCAAATTTTTCATACGTGTCACGCGTGCCATAGGTTCGTCACTTCTGACTTAGGTTATCATTGCCTTGGTAAATAGTGCGGCATCTCCACGGTCATAACCGGCAATAATTTCCATTTCTATGGCGGGAAAAGTTGGTCGTGGAAAACCGGGTTCATGTGCGAACGACGTTACGTGCCTTATTGCTTCTTCTTTCTTCTTATTTATGCTCCTTTAATCCCTCTTGGGACATAGGATTATTGCTTCCAGCTATTCAAATTACCGCCAACGAATTCAGCAACTAATCAGAATTCGAATAAAGAGAAATTATCGTACAACTGTTTCAAATATTTCGGAGTATTGTTACAAGCCCCCTAAAATTACCCCTAAAAATTTGAAGACCCTAAAACCCCATTCTATGGTGGTAGAACGTAAGTTGTTTCAATCGACCTCTTCATACAAAAATCTTGACTTTTTGTATGAAGAGGTCGATTGAAACAACTTCCGTTCTTCCATCCGGGCATTTTCCCCCCTAAATTTAGAGGGAAAACCCCAAGTTGGTAGCCTTGGGTAGAAGAAAAGACGTTTCAGTCGAATCACGACTTTCAGTGGTAATTCGACTACAACGTCACTTCCTTCAACTCAAACGACTCGTGACGGATTACGACTCGATTTTCAGCACAGGGGCCAATATTAGCTCCTGCAATTACTTCCAAAGTGCCACAGCTTCAAATATCGTAGTAGTATCATAGTTCTCATTCGTATCACATAATCAACACAGAGATTCTGTATTCACATAACAATATGACCTAATAAAAAAATATAATTAAAAACAACACAAACAAATTCAAGGTTGTACCTATTAAAAAATCTCTTCAAACGACAGTTAAAAATAACCTGCTTTGCCCTCATGAGCTTAAATCTCGTTTTTATTTAATAAAAACCTAACGTTCCATAAAACAACGCAGTTTTAACAAGTTTTTACAGCTTGTGCTTGACATAGGTATTGAACTTTATTCATTTCGTTATTATAACCCAACAAAAAGAAATTATTTAGGCCATATTTGCTCTCGCACCCAGTGCTTAGTATCGATTTACTTGACATTCTTTAAATTCTTTACTTAAGTAAGTAAGAGCGCGCTAGACTTAATACTAGATCTACAAATACATATTATTTATCTGCCCCCTACAATACAATATATAACAATTTAAAGTTAAACAAAAAAAAGTGCTGTTCACTGATTTATCCACCTTCACACTTCTCCATTACGATCTTATTCCTTCCCATTGACAGTAAAAAAATGCCGGCAAGGCGGTGAAGCAGCAAATACATTAAGTCCATATAGCGTTATTATGCTCCTCTATAGTGTCTTAAACAACTACCCACACTGGCCCCGGCCTTCAAAAAGTTTCTCTCCATTTCCTTACTATTTAGTCGTCTATATTCTCATCTCTGTAACACATATGTTATTTATTTTCCCCCCTAGATTTTCTATACATCTCTAGCCTCTAGGTAGCAGAGATATAGCTCTTTTAGCCTGGAAAAAGCCGCATACTCAACTGAACATGGGGCCGCATATATTCGACCGTCATACTTGCTTTTGTGCTTATTTTATTTTCTCCAGTTGAGTTGGTTGACTCCGTCGTCTGGTTCTTCTGGCTTTGTAGCTTCACTGCGTTTTAACTCCCCGATTATATTATGTAAATCTTCTCCTCTATAGTTTGCCGGTTCTGCACTGTATTCAAGTGCTGTTTTACAGTACCCCCAGTGTCTAGTTGCATTCATATATTTTTTTTTTGTTGCCTTAAATATTATTTTTCGTTCGTTGGTCAATTATCTTTTTAGATCATTTGTGCTGCCATTACTGCAGGAGTTAGTTGGTTCAAGGTTTTTTTTAGTGGTTTTTTAGTTAGTTAAAGAATAGAATATAGTGGAATACTAATTAGTTGTGAGTATATATATGCAGTTTGCTTAATTGTTCTTTCAGAAACCTGTTCTGCAACCTTGTTTAACAATTTAATAATTAATTCCCACGAATACCTAAAAAAAAATTTCTTTAAATATTTCCAAAGCTTATATATTTGTGGTACCATGACGTAAGATTTGCGAGACTTTAATTAGCATTCAATACAAATAATTTCCTCCAGTGAGCAGGCGAGAACACGTTCTCCGGCACTTTCTTTCCTTCCTTGGCTGGTAGCTCTGCAAGTTCTTCACACCCAAATCCGAGAGGAACATTTCTAATTTTAGATTTTTTTTATTATACTGTTGATTCGTTCGATTTTGTTCCTATTGGGGTATATGTTATCAAATATCGCAATCCGCTCTTTCTTAAATCCGTTCATGTATGTACATATGTACATATATACTTTTCAATCAATTACATATGCACTTTCTTTCAATATTTTTTTTTACCAACTCATTCAGTGGCAAGTTCAAAGTCTTCTTTTTATGAAATAAGATAAGAATTCCATTAGTCACGATATCTACAAAAATTTCTTCTCTTGTCTCACAATTTTATTTTAAATTCAATTTCCAGTTGTGCAGTAGTACATTAATCAGAATATACTTTCCGTGTCTCTTTAAACAATGGCTGAACGTTTAGATGTTATTATATTTGGAGCGACCGGTTTTACCGGCAAACATACGGTTTTAGAGGGAGTTAAACTCCTAGAGAATCTTAAATGGGGCATTGCTGGAAGAAATAAGGTAAAATGATACATGGCTTGATTTATGTTACTTTTATTTTATTTATTCATTATATTTATTTTATAGGAAAAATTAGAGAATGTTCTCAAAGAAGTCGAAGGCAAGACAAAGGCAGATTTATCAAAGATACCAATTATAATTGCTGACGTTAGCGATGAAAAGTCGCTTCAGGAAATGGCTGAAAAGTGTAAGGTAAGTAAATTTATGCTAACGAAAAGGCCAGCGATTATTCGTGTTTCATGATGCATGAACCATTTAAACATGATTTACGTTTTTAATTGATTTTTGAAATTATGATTTGATAGATTTCATGTTTTTTGCTACTGATTTTGATCGCGGTCATTGCGAATAACGAAAGTTGCTTTAGAATTTTTATTTTTTTAAATTAGATTAATATTATTCCTACGATTAGAAAGCATAATTTCTAGAACATTATAAAAAAAGGTTTCAATATTGCTTATATTTTGGTTATCTTTTTTCAATCTTCTGTACAACCCGAAAAAGAAATTTCTTGATTTCACTTTTGTTATTTATAAAAAAACGACGCTTTTACAGTTTCGTGATAAATTTTAACATATTCCATATATTAGAAAAATTATCACATTTAAGTGGAATGAAAAAACAATGTTGGATATTTTAAAATTTTCATAAGTCACGTACTGTATTTTTTGTTAATAACGAATTACTCAAGTTGAGAATTTTATGAAGCGCCCTAAAATAAGCCGAAAACAACAATTTTTCGATATCTCGCTTAGCTTTCAAGATATTGACAATACTTTTCTTCGATATCTTGCATCTTTTTGAGATAACGATACTTCAAATTTTAGGTATTTTCAAAAACATACTACAGTGTTAATCATTTCAAGGTATTTGAAGGTAGTGATAGGGGGGCTTATAAGGAAAATAATTGGACATTTGTAACACTAAACCAGTTTTTGTATACCTATTTCTACCGCGCTCGGTCAAATTGACCGGTAATTAAAAAAGTTAGCAATTTTAATATTCAATGCTGATAATGGTTGATTTATAGCTAAATGTATATAAACTGAAAAATTTTCATGAAATTTCGTCCAAATTTATTAATTAATACGTTTTTATTAGCGCGCTTTCTTGTCTGCGGGTTTGTCCGGAACATATTGTTACATTTTTACGGCTTAACAGATTCATAGGATCAATTAAGGAATGCACTTTTTAATTTTCTACACAAAAACTATTTTATTACAAACCAAACACAATTTAATAACAAACACAATACTAGTTCACTATAATCACTTGCAAATTTAATATCTCACATTATTGATCGCTTTTTAATTCACTTTTCAATCACCACTTTTCGCTTTAGGTCACTTTTATCACTTTAGAACACTTTCAGTACTTTTCAAATTAAACTGACTCTCAAATGCCGTTTCCACCAAATTTATATACCCAAGCACCCCCTTCATCTAACTTCCGGAACTTTCAGCCATTTTCTAGTCAACGGTGGAATATTCTCTCCTACCGGCAAATTTGAGAAGCTTTGTGTTCAATTATCGTCAGTTTCATTCTAGTCCAATTTTAGTTTAGTACATAAATCGTTAATTATTCAACCTCCAATCAAATAACAGTTCTTGAATTTTCCAACAGATGACGCATAAATCATCACAATATTTTGCAATCTTCCTTTTCAATACTTCCGGTTCATTCCGGTGACATTCTGAAATTTTGCACACTCCTTTAGCTCCGATGACAATGAAATATAGTATACTCAATATATCATTAGATCCATGGCGGCCGTCTCAAGAGGGCGGATCACTATTTTCTCTTCACGACTAGAGAATTCAATCCCGCATCAAAATCTCAATCCGCGGATTCGCGGGTTTTGCGGGACTGGAAAATAATTCATAAATTTTGTTCTAAATAGTTATGCTCATGAATTCATGAAGTATTATATGTATTACCCGATTTTGTGTTATTGCTGTATTGCTTAGTCTGGTTCCACACGAGCGTACACACGACACGAATAAAGTCGGTTGCAAAGGTGGTTTATAGAGAAGAGGGTGAGAGAGGACGATGGAATGGACACAATTTCCACCGCCCTCTCTCACCCTCTTCTCCATCACTTCTCCACACGCGAATTCCGTGGATGGTGCGGGATCCCGCATTTGCAGGATCCCTCTTTCTCGGGATTGGATTCCCTATTCACAACCCCGTTGACATGGGTATCAAATAAAAGGGAACGATAAGTAGATTACAATAAGTTATGTGGCGTCATTCTGTGATTTGATTTATACAATTTGCTTCAAAATCGAGTCACTTTATATTTTCTGTCTTGGCTAACTTTGGCAATTCTTTTTTATTTCCACGGATTATTCCAACAATTGTAATTTTTTGCAAATATTTTCTTGGCTAATGATACACTTGTGACAAAAATAGTTTGCAGCTATGGGAAATAGTTCGGTACCTCGGAACCAGACTAACGTAAGTCACACTAGGCCAACTTTTCAGGAGAGCACAAAAACTGTGTTTGTCTGGCATATCATAGGTTAGGAAATACGTTCTTACAACCCTTAGAAAATGCAAAAGGCGATTATTCAACGGACTTTAGTTGCTATGGCTTCAAGTAGAATCAAATTCTACATACGATGATGTAATAACCCGAAAATGGTAATATTTGGACTTACGTTCGTCTGGTTCTGAGGTACGGAGTTGTGCGTCGCAAAAAGTTTAATGGCTCGAACAGAACCAATCCGTTCCTTTCGTTTTTAAAAGTTGGAAAGTTGACATTTCCATAAACTTTCCGTGAGACGAATGGAGCTGTAGCCACAATCAAGCGGACGGAATGACAAAAATAGCAAAGGAAAAACGTGCGGAGTGGACGGAACGGATTGGTTCTGTTTGAGTGAGCCTTTAAACTTTTTGCGACGCACAACTATTTCCCATACCTCCCGTACTTTTTGTTTTTTAGGAAATGAACCCGCAACACAATTGTATCCAAATACACAACACTGATGAATGCCGCTGGGATGCCGTCTGCACGTGGTATGAATTGCGTCATACTGCGAACTCTTCGGCCGAACTTCCGCGCCTGGTCCAGCCATCGCTCTCTGTACTGTTCTAGTACACAGACGAAATTTTTGTCCCATGGACCGGTTCTACACGTTCAACTTTTCGTTCAACTTCAACACTTTCTTCTCTTTCGCTCGCATGCAATTGTGAGATTTCTTTCGTAAGTTGCATGGGAGCAAAAGAGAAAAAAGTTTTGAAGTTGAACGAAAAGTTGAACGTGTAGAACCGGTCATGCTTCCATTTTTCGTATGTGAATTCTCTTTTCTTCTTTTCTGTGCTCTTTATATTTCTCTTCGCATGCCGGTGTTCTCTGAGACTGCTGCATTTCTCGGTACGCAGCATTCTATATCTTGCCATTAGTTGTTAAATATCGCCATGGACCACAAATGATTTTGTCGACGTGATTTGTCATTAAGATACACTTCGCCTACGTCAAAAGGTTTCGAACTACCTCAAAAGGTTTCGAAATATCTCCTGCACATTCTTTCGGAAGGTGCATCATGGCCAAATACGTTCACCTAACTTTTAAACGTTTTTGCAGGAATGGATAGAACAAGTTCAATAGATAAAACAAGTTTGTTAGTTTGTTGGTGTTAGATTATGAGAAGACAGGGAGATGTTCACGGAAATAGCGATGAGCTATACATTTTGAGCTTTAGGATGTTGTAAGAGTTCAGAAATACTTATTGGGAAAGGTTGTTTTACAGTCCATTTGTTTCCTTTTGGAACGAATTCGTAGTCTATAGCGTGCGCGAAATGAGATGCTGTAGACAGAAAGAATGAGTCTAGCGAGCCAGACTAGTGTTGCTATACGATTGCCGTGAAAGACAAACTCACAATTACATTGTCGAACAGTACCTATTAATACATCTGATATATTCGACATGGAAATTTTCCGTAGATGTTTTAAATGTAAAGGCAATATCTCGCAGAAGAACAAGTTGACCAAAGCTTCTATACAATTTTTAATTTTGTGCTTTGCTTTTGCATTTTGGTTTAAAAAAGTTGCTTGTCTTTTTTATACTGTATTTTTTTTATAATGTGTGTGTGTTCTGCACTGTAAAGTCGTTGCATGTACAATAGGGTAAATCAAATTCATTATTCACCTCTTATTTCTTAGATCGTTGTGAATACCTGTGGTCCATATCGATTCTTTGGAGAGCAAGTTGTTAAAGCATGCGTTAATGCTGGGACACATCATGTAGATGTAAGTGGTGAGCCACAGTATATGGAAAACATGCAATTAAAATATAACGATCTTGCAAAAGAAAAGGGAGTTTATATTATATCTGCATGTGGATTCGATAGCATTCCAGCTGATATGGGAACTGTTTTCGTTGAAAATCATTTTGATGGTAACATAATTTTACTCAAGAAATTTAATGATATGCTCTCAAACGTAATCAAAAATTAGGTGTTGTCAATTCAATCGAAACATATTTAGAATCTTGGGAGAAAGGTGGAAACAGCGGCGGAGCTGCAATTAATTATGGTACATGGGAATCAGCTGTATATGGGCTGGCTCATGCTGATGAATTGCGAGGCATTCGATCAAAACTGTTCAAGGAGGAACTGCCACGTTTAGCACCAAAGCTGAAAAATAGGTAAGGAAATAAGTTTTGTTATATACTACTTATAAATAAAAATATTATATTTTAGATCAGTGATTCACAAATCAACTGTTATTCCTGATGCTTACTGCTTGCCATTCCCTGGATCAGATAGATCCGTTGTTATGAGATCACAACGCATTCTTTATGAAACAGAAAAGAAACGTCCAATACAAATGAAAGCTTATGTTGCATTCCGGTAAATTATTATTTTAATATTATGAAAAAATACAAAAATATATTTTTTTATTTTTCATAAATTTGCAGAAGTCTATTACATGTTATAGCTATGGCAGTTTTTGGAGCTGTTTTTGCAGTTATGACAAAATTCTCGTTTGGTCGTTCATTGTTACTTAAGTATCCGCAATTTTTCTCTGCGGGCATGATCTCACATGAAGGTCCTTCTGAGGAAAAGATGCGAAACACGAATTTTGCTTTGACGCTATATGCTCAAGGATGGACTAAGGACAAAAAATTAGCCGAACCAACTGATCAATATTCTATTCCACCAAATAAGACACTTTTAGCCAAAGTTTCTGGTGAAAATCCTGGTTATGGAGCTACGTGTGTTGCACTTCTTGTGGCAGCACTTACAGTTTTAAAGGAAAATGATAAAATGCCAGGAAAGTAAGTTGAACTGAATTCATTTTGCGAAAATATTCCCAAATATTTATTTAAATTTTATTTTAGCGGTGGTGTCCTACCTCCTGGTGCGGCATTCGCTAAGACAAGCATGATTGATAAGCTTGGTAAGAATGAGCACGGAATGAAATTTGAAATAATATCTGTTAAGGAAGAAACTCAGGAATAAAGAAGTACTAAAAAAATGATAATATGAAAAGTAACTAACAGACTGAAAAAGAAAAGGATGGACAAGGAATAACGAACTATTGTAATACTTATTTAAAATCCTCGCCCAACTTATACAACTATAAATGCTTATATGTCCTTAATTTTATTATCTCCAAGTGCAATTACACTTATTATTTACATTATTAACAGGCACAATTTTTGTAATACTATGTAGTAATAAATGTTACAATTATGTCCATAATTATTGCTTTTATTTGTTCAATGGGGTCTCGGTAGCAGTAAGGCACCTGATTTCTATCCCCGAGGTCCCAGGTTCGAATCCCGGCAGCGCCACAGTCCTTCGCCTTTCCTACCTATATAACTTTACTTCTTTCTTCTTCCCTCTTCACTCTCTCTCTTCTCTCTTATCTACCGACTAGAGCTGCTGTTCGACATTGCACTCTATACGAAAAAATAGATTGTCGACAGTACAAAGGAGCTTTCCCTAAGCCTCTAGTCTATTACATAAAAAAAAGATTAATTGTGGTAAGTATGAAAGTATGAATGTATGTGTAACGTGTAGAGTTGAATCTGTAAAAAACCTGCGCTTCAAAAAGTGATGTTCGCACTTCAAACAACAAGTATAGTGGGTTGCTTTTCTCGTAAAACTAGAGAACTTGGTTATAAGCAGATCAAAATTTGTTGGTGGCTTGTAAGTTAATTGTGATATAATAAATTTTTAACATTGCACCGCTTGTTATGTTAGTTTTATCCCTTATAGCAGTGGTTTTCAAACTTTATGATACTACGGCTGCCTGTGGCATAAAAAAACCCCTTGGCGCCTCTCCCACCAATAAAATATGTAAATTTTCATGCTAGGTAGGTTGCGCCATCTAGATCTTCGGTATTTCAACATTGAATAACTCTGACATTTTTTAGTCGATTATGACAAATGAACAAGATTTATTTAGGATATTCTCTATCATTTCTGTCGATTAAATGACCTGCATTCGATACGCAAACAATAGCTATTTTCGGGCGTTATAACAGCTACTTCGGCTGGTATGTTAGCTTTGAGTTCGGCAATGGTTCGGCTGGCATAGGCTTGACTTTTGCAAGAAATTCATCGTGGTGGCTGCGGTGTGGCCGTCTTATTGCAAAAAAGTTCGTCAGATCTTTTTCACCCGTTTTCGGTCGGACACACAAAGTGCACCAACAACATACAACTATAGCATGCACCGTCGAAGGTTTCTCGAACTTTAAAGAAAAATGGTCCGATGATGGTTTTTGAGCACATTTCGGCCCAAACAGTGACTTTCTCACGGTGCAGTCATGAACGACGTGTGGATTATCTGTTTCCCAAATTCGACAGCTTTGTTTATTGACTCCGCCAGAGAGTGTAAAATGAGCTTCGTCCGTCATCGCATCGATCATTCTTGCGATGGCATTTCCATATTGCAAGCGACGTGGCTTGTTCATTGGTAACAATCATTGAGTAAGTTGCACTTTGTGTGGGAAGTTGATGAAGATCTTGCTTCATAATCCTTCTTAAGCCTGCATTACATTACTCGCAAAGTTACTTCAGCGAAGTACTTCTCGAATTTTTTTTTTTTTTTTATGTGACACACTAGTAGAGACTTAGGGAAGGCCCCTTTGTACTGTCGACCATGCTCGAAGTCCGAAGTACCTGCACTACACTTCTCGCGCAGTTACTTCGGCGAAGTACCTTTCGAAGTCGCGAAGAGCCCAGTCGCATGGCGCCTGCACGCTATGCAACATGGATAACGTTCACGAAGCAGCTGCAGTTGCAATGTGCACTCACGTATTATAACTACGTACGTACTAAAGAAAATTAAAAAGAACGAAGTGAGCCGAGCAGTGTAGTAAACGCTTCGTGTTCGAACTTCGGCAAACCTCGAATTCTTTCGGGCGCAAAAACCGCTAAAGAAGCGAAGCTGCCCCAAGCGAAGTAAAGTTACACGAAGTGAATGGAAGTGTCTTTCTACACTATCTACTTCGACCAACTTCGATCAATTTCGCGAGTGTAGTGCAGGCTTTAGAGTCGTTCCACTCACGTTTAACAGCAATACGACACATTTGGATTATCCGCAACACTCTCTATTACCACTTCAACAACTTCACTGAAGAGTCACGGACGCAGTCCATTGGGACACTGGTGAGTCACTACAGACCCGTACCACCAAACAACGAAATGTGTTGTCTAAAGGCGCCGAATTTCTCCCTAATTTTTTTATGATAAGCACGCACAGTCTACACGATTGTTTTCAATGTAAAACGCTACAATTTTAACGCGTTTTTCGGTGTGAAAAGACTCATAGGTAAAATGGTACTGAATGACGTTTCGGCCTCGGGCACATTTGTCGAAATCGGTCTAGATGACGATGAGATGTAGAATAAAAAGACGCTATAAGATTTAGGTAGAAATCGCAAAAGGGAGTCAAAAGATGCTAAAAGATAGATTCATCCGCGCCCCCCTTTGAACTATAAGCGCCCCCAGTTTGGAAACTGCTGCCTTATAGGATATAAAAACATATTTTCTCTAAAGCACTTTCTCATTAATCCTTATTAGTCTTAACCATTGTAAATTACATCACTTTTTGAATATTACAGTAAAAAGAATGTATTTAAATTTTTCTCTTGCAGATCGTAATAAATTGTTGCGGCCCATATACGTTTCATGGCGAACAAGTGATAAAAGCTTGCATAAATGCTGGAACACATCATGTCGACATAAGTGCTGAAATGCAATTCATAGAAACCATGCAACTAAAATACAATGATCTAGCACAGGAGAAAGGGGTATACATTATATCTGCATGCGGCTTTGGTTATATTCCATTTGATCTAGGAACAATATTTGTTGAAAATGAATTTAACGGTAAAATCAAACCACTAGCAAAGTATATTACCTGTTTTAAATTTAAAAAAATAAACTGTTTTAGGAGTTGTAAATTCCGTTGAAATTTATTGTGAAGCTGGTGATTATCCTGGAGGCGTTGTAGCACATTACGGAACTTGGGAATCAATTGTTTTAACAATAGCCGATCTATTTGAATTACCACGTATTAGAAGGCAATTATATAAGGAGGAACTTCCACGGTTAACACCAAAATTGAGGCTCAAGTTTGTTAATCGCGTTTTATATTTATACCAACTTCTGTCAATAAATATATTTATTTCCAGATTGATTCATAAGCCAGCTATCTTAAATGGTTCTTATGCTTTAATAGATCCTGCATGTGAGAATGATGTTGCATTAAGATCACAAAGATTTTTATATGAACAGCATAAAAAGCGTCCCGTACAAATAAGAACATACATGGTATTCCCGTAAGATTTTACACAATTTTATTAAATCATAGTTTAATATTTACTATTTAATTTACCTTCAGAAAATTCATTTATGTAATGTACGCCGGTTTGTGTGCTGCAATTTTGGGAATATTAACAAGATGCTCATGTGGAACGAACCTAGTTCTTAGATACCCGAAATTTTTTTCTGGGGGAATTGCTTCGCATGAAGGTCCGACAGAGGAAGATATGAAGAATACAAGCTTCATTTTAACATTTTATGCAGAAGGATGGTCGGATAAATTATCAGAGCCAACCGATCAATATTCCAAACGTCCAGATAAAGCATTATATGCTAAAGTAACAGGTCGAAATCCTGCATATGGATCCACATGTGTAGCATTCCTTCTATCAGCAATTACAGTCCTTAAAGAAAATCATAAAATCCCTGGAAGGTGAGTTAATTACATATGATTGTAATATATTATATGCATTGCATTTTATTAAGGGGTGGTGTCTTGCCTCCGGGAGCAGCTTTTGCTAAGACGACCTTCATTGAGCAGCTTGGAAAATATGAAAATGGCATGAAGTTCGAAGTTATTTCTACGAAAACATTATAAAATGTTGTCAATATGTTTTATTAGAACAATGGTTTTTGGGTTTTAAAAATGTTTGTTAAAATAAAGGTATTTATTTGGGTTGTGAGTTTAGAATAATTTTAGTATCAAGAGATCAATTTCTTCAAAATTAAGTGTGATAGTGTTTACAGATATTAAATCGTGTTTATGAATGATGAAAAGGAACACAACTGGTCGACTTTATATAGTGTTGTCAAATAAGCATGATCGATTTTCATAAGTTAGGGTGATTTCCAAAGTGCATCACTGCAGATTTCAGCAATTGGAAGTCTGTAGCTGAATTCTGCAGTGATACCGCAGTGATGCATTTCGGAAGTCATCCTTAATTAAAACAAACAACGGCGAGCTTTTTCGGTAGGTATTGTTACGCATAAGGAAATTCAATGTCTTTGAGGATCTAGGTTATTTAGTTCGAACAGCCTCACATACAGCTGGGCTTCACATGTTTAGACAAACTTCCTTTGAACCGATTCGACTCTTCCAATTTGGGAGTAGTGAGGAGACCACACCTCGGAGGCATACTCGAGTAAAGGGTTGACTAAAGATACGTACAAGGGCTATGAGATAAGGAGGTTGTTGAATTCCTTAGACCATCTTTTTTTAAATCCCAAGTCTAAACTGCCCTTGGAAGAGATATAATTGATGTGAGTGGAAAAATCCAGGTTACAATTAAACCTAATTCCAAGATCAGTTACAGAGTTTATGCGAGAGATTATGTTGTCAAGAAAAAAAATAGTCATAAATTATCGGTCTTGCTAATATTAAGAACCATGTTGTTATTAGAACACCAAGAAAAGAAGGTGTAAAAGGTGAATTTGTAAAAGTTTGCAATCCTCGGTACTTTTATGAGATGGTATAGTTTGTTGTCATCGGCGTAAATAAGGATATTACAGTGCTTTAGTCAGATGACAAAGTCATCGATCCATAAGATAAAAAGCAGAGGACCTAGATGGCTACCTTGTGGGACGTCAGAGGACGCTTCAATGTTTCTGGATTTGACTCCACGAAATAGAACTTGGTAGGTTCGGTCGGCTAAGTACGAATGGAACCATACCACAAGGGCATGTGGAAAGCCTATTTTTTTTAGTTTGAGAGCTATAACCGAGTGAGAGAGCTTGTCAGGGGTCTTGCTGAAGTTAGTATAAACGAAAGCCCCGAAAAGTGTGAGAAGAGAGCTCAAGTAGATTAGTGGTAGTGGAACGAGCTGCAAGAAAACCGTGTTGATTTGCTGAGATAAATCTCTTACAGATAGGAGCGATCTCAGAATAAGAACGATGAGAACATTTCGCAAATCTTGGATGGATTCGCACTGCAGGGTTTCTCGTGTTGCATTTTTTTCTTAGTATTGATAAATTTAAAAAATATTCTGGGATCACCATACAGTTTGTCTTTCATGTTATTGCGGTACTCTTTGTAGAGAGCTTCGAAGAGTGCGTGAAATTGGTCATAGCAATTAATAAATGCACAGAAACTCGATTTACTTCTTCAGGTAAGTTTCCAGAGTTTATTCTTCTGGTTTTTGGCACGTCTCAACTCATAGTTGTACCAGGGGGTGATGATCTGGACAGCTTTAGAGACTCAATAGGTAAACAAGAAGGAAAGGTTTCGTACAGAACGAAATAAAACCTTGCAACATGGATGACGATGTCATCATTTAATGAAAGTTACCTATTGAAATCGATCGAAGTGAGCTTGGATAAGAGTGTTTCAAGATTAGCCTTTTTAAAGTTAAAAATAAATATGGACTCTTCATGGATTAGTTTATTGTTAAAGGCAAAACAATAGCTCAGTAGAAGAGGAGAGTGAAGTTAGGTGGGGAAAAAAGTGGGATGACTATGGGAATAAGGGCCATAGTAATATAGTATCACATATACTTTTTATGTAATGAATTCATTATTCCTTCTTACCGTCTCTCTATGTGCAATAGATATTGATTTCACCACGTTCAGCTGATACTGTAGCAAGATTTTCGAGAAAGAGATGTGATTTTACCAACATTTAAAGTCAATTTTGATTAAGTTTATGAATTTTATATAAGATCATTGACAATTTATATTTGTTTTTCCATAATTAAATGTGCAGTCTTTTTGTGTCGCGAATAACATGTGTATAAATTTGATATAAAAAATTATACTACTTAAATGAAATGTGATTAATACTAACTCTGCCAAATACTTTGTCCCTTCACAAGAACATCCTTATAGCCTCTTACAATGCAATTAGCTTCCCAATATGTTACTTCACAATCCTTATAGCTTTCGTCATTGTGTTTATCTTCATCTAATGTTAAGCTTGAAATATCTTCAAACACTTTCATTTCCTTACAACATTCCAGACGTTTTGCATCAATTGTATTATTAATATTTATAATTATAGTACTACATCGTGGTGGAAGTTCAGCCAATTCTTTTTGGAAAAAATGTTCACTTTCACGGCCTTCACCTTGTATTTGCATGTCTATGAACATATTAGTGGCACTGAGATTGCCAGAAAATACTTTATAGAGATCTTCTGATGATAGTAATGTCCTAAAATAGAATTTAAGTCAAACAATGACCCGTGGTTAATATGGTTTCTTACATTAGAGTATGCTTTATTAATAAATCAGTCGATTGCTTATGATTCTCTAGAAAATGATCCTTTGTTATATGAGGAAGTTTAATTATGAATGCTTCTTTAGGTGTTAGCACAGTTGAGCCAAAAAGTACTCTAACAAGTAGAATTATTTGGTTATCGAATTCCTCAATAATAGCCTGTAAAATTAAATAACATTAAACATTTTGAAGGTATCCAAAAATTTGATCTTATACATTCGATAATTCCTTAACAGATTCAAGAGTAGTTCTGGCTAGTTGGCGCTGTCTCTCTATAAAGAAATTACCAAGTTCGTCTTCATTAGGTGAAGCATTCCATTTTGAAACGAGATATTTGAAGGTTGAAAACACAAATGGAATTTGATTTCTTTGGAAGAGCAAATACTCGATTATGGCTATAACAAGTTTTGCAGCAGATCTTTGCATAATAACATCTGCTTCACAATCAAGATTTATACTAATATTATTAACCGACATTATATGTTAAACTTAACAAGAAAACAAGAATAAACTATTGAAAACACAAGCAATAGGCACTTTTCAAAAATAATTAAATTCAAAACGATAAACAACGCTTGTCATGATCTTTCGTAAAAACCGTACTGCCATATAAAAAACAAATTTTTAATACAGAATATTTAAGAAAGTCATTTTTAAAATTTTAATTAATGATAATGAAGGAAGATTAAAAATTGCAATGGTTATATTTTTTACATATATGTAGTTTTTATTAAATTAGCTTGATATAAAATATTTTTGATTTTCAACCAGCCACAGGTATTTTCTTTCGTTAAGCAAACGAAAAAGTCTAATTGTCAAATTTGTAAAAAAAAAATATATATGTCAAAATTTCAGATGACGTTTTATCCTCGTTTTCGGTATAGCCGACTTTCCTAGATTTTTTTTGCTTTATTAATATATATAAACGTGAAAAATGCATCCTGATTTAACGGAAAGAATATTACAATATCTCGAAAAGAATGATAAAGTAGACACTCTTGATTTAGTATCAATACTTAGTGAAGAACATCAAAAAATTGTGGGTGCTTTGAAGAGTATACAGGCAACCGGTGACTTGATTGAGGCTGAACAAACGGCAAGAAAAACTTTAGAATTAACTGAAGAAGGAAAGTATGTTGCCGAAAATGGTAGCCACGAGGCCAACATCTACAAGCTCATCCCACCGGAAGGAATTGCTCAAGCTGAAATTATGAAATCTTCTCCCAATGCTAAAGTAGGTTTTAGCAAAGCAATGTCTCATGGCTGGATATACGTTGATAAAGGATGTACACCTCCTTTAGTTAAAAGGAAAGTAGACAAGATTGAAGATGTAGTTCAGCAGCATTTAGTGGCAATTTCCAAAGGCATAAATCAAGATATTGCGGAAAATGTGAAAAATGAATACAAGAAACGGAAACTACTTCAGGAGATCGTTACCAAAAGTTTCATTTTAACAAAAGGTTCGCAATTTAGTACAACACTAACAAAACTAGAAACTGATTTAACCGACGAAATGTTAGCATCAGGATTATGGAAAGAACTTAAATTCAAATCGTATAATTTCGACGCTCTAGGCGCTCCTCCGACACGAGGTCATCTTCATCCATTAATGAAAGTGCGCTCAGAATTTAGGCAAATATTTCTTGAGATGGGATTTTCAGAAATGCCTACTAATAATTATATAGAGTCTTCATTCTGGAATTTCGATGCACTTTTTCAGCCTCAACAGCATCCTGCTCGTGATGCTCATGATACGTTCTTTATTACACGACCGGCGAAAAGCTACAAGTTCCCACAGGAGTATCTAGAGCGCGTCAAACAAGTACATTCCAAAGGCGGTTATGGATCTAAGGGATACGGTTATGACTGGAAACTTGAAGATGCCCAAAAGAATCTGCTCAGAACCCACACTACTGCTGTCAGTGCAAGGATGTTGTACAAACTAGCAAACCAACCAGGTGGATTTAAGCCAGCCAAGTACTTCAGCATTGATAAAGTATTTAGGAATGAAACGCTCGACGCTACACATTTAGCGGAGTTCCAGCAGGTCGAGGGAGTTATTGCTGGCTATGGGCTAACACTTGGCGATCTCATAGGCACTTTATATGAATTTTTCAGGAAGCTAGGAATAACTGAATTAGATTTTAAACCTGCATATAATCCGTACACGGAGCCAAGCATGGAAATCTTTTGTTTTCATCCAGGCTTAAAGAAATGGATTGAGGTAAGCCGATAATTAAATTATGAATATAAATTATTAATGCAATATTTTCATATAGGTCGGAAATTCAGGCATGTTTAGACCCGAAATGTTGCTTCCGATGGGAATACCTTCAAACGTTACCGTCATTGCCTGGGGATTATCTTTGGAGCGCCCAACAATGGTAAAATATGGAATCGATAATATTCGTGATTTAGTTGGGCCAAAAGTCGATCTAAAAATGGTGGAAGAAGGTGCAATCTGCAGGCTGGAACGTTAAATTCAAAACTTATTCTCTTTCAATTATTTATGTTGATTTTCCTTCTAGTACATCCTTACTTTTGGAATAATATTTGTTTTATTTATTAGTACTAGCGTGGAAACGCGGAAATTCTCCGTTCTTCGTAGACCGCCTGTTACGCGTGACAGGAAACAGCTGAGGATTCGCACTTAGACGGTAGTCAGTGTCAGATTCTTACTAATTAAACCCCTTTCGGTGACGTTTACCCCACTCAGCACCATTGCGAGGCATTACTTCGGGCGGTCGTCACCACACCAACCAGACCCTTTGGGATCCCTCCAGCGAGAAGATGCCAGAGCGCCGTGGGGACAGACCAGCGACCCTCCCTCTCCATCTTCTTCGCTTTCAGGGTGGCCTGGGCAAACCGCACTACCCTTGATCATTCCTCAGGGCCTTGGAGCATTATCTCAACAATTGTGTCGGGGGCTCCGAGCTGCTCCGCCAGCGCGCTTCGTTCGACTTTTAATGCATTCGACCTGTCCCATCTAAAGGAGTTGAAGGTGTTCTTTACGTTTAGAGTGGCTATTTTTACATATATAGAATATACTACAATAACAATAGTTTCACACAAACTAAATCGGAAACCTTTTGCCACGGTTTTTGTAATTGATACCTCCAAACCCTCCAAACGACATTTAAATGGTAGCACCCAATATCAAGTTTTGTGGTTTCGTTTAGTTCGTAAAACTTGAAATCTATTTCCGGGTTGGTTTACAGGGAGTAATTTACTCGTCAGTGGCAAATAACTCACAATTTTCTTTTTAAAATTGTACGCAAGAGGTATTGGTGAGTTTAAGTGGAAAGAGAAATTAAAAAGTGCAGAAAAAAACCTATAAATTATTTATTTTTTGATTTATTCGTAAAACCATTGCTATTGCCAGAAAAGCTGCCAACGGATAAGGCCCAACTATAATGCACGTAAGAAACGCACGTCAACTCGGCGCTCTCATGGAAATTAATGTGTTCGGCCATATTGGACGTACGTCAGTCATATTTTATTTCGTTAAGTTTCGTTAAACGTAAAAATGGGAAAAGAACCGCGCTCTACGTAAGTTTTGTGAGATGATTTGTAGTTACATCGATGAAAGCTAATTTTTTGTTGTTGTTTTGTGGTTTTTAAAGAAAAAAGAGTATGGAAAATGTTGTGGTTCAAATACATGATAGCGATTTTGATGAGAAATTTATTATAATTGAAAATAAACACGATTATTAATAATATGCAAATATTAATAGCCTAGTTTTAATAGTCAATGAATAATATTCAAGCATTTTAATAATTTTAAACTTTGAAGTCTCTCCCAATACGCAAACCAATTAGTCGGTTTTGCGTTTGACGAAATTTAGGGCCGAAACACATCCAGGCTGGCTTTAAAGCTCATCTCTCGAAGCTTTCCTTGAGGCGAGCTCCAGAGCCGTCCGCGGAATACTCAAAACACAATCAGGCCGGTTCATCACATTTGTCAAATTTGTAAGCGAGCATTGTGGTTCGTAAAAAGTGTAAAATATAAAAATTATTTAAAATACAATTATTTGGCCTGTTTACATTGTTATTTTTTAATTGTTATTATGTAAATGTGGTGAAATTTCAAACATTTTAAATAAAATAAAATTTGTTGACTTTTTTAATTATTATTTATTTGTTTACAGTGATATTTTCTAACATTTTGTATTTAATTCGTTTAATTATTTTCAATACAAACTCGCATACAAAATATCAACCTCAAAGTTCAACTGTCAAAAGCAAAAACTAGAGCCTCGGCCGAATTCGAATTCCAGCATTGCCGGAATTCCGACAGAGGCGAGCCTTGCGGCCAGCTTTGCCAAGGCCTGAATTTGCGAGACAAATTTTGATGTGTTCAATCCCATTTAAACGCATTGGTTGGATATGCTTGCAGCTGGCTTTGGGCTTGGATGTGTTCAAAGCGGGCTTGGATGTGTTTCGGCCCTTACGCACGTCGATTGACGTGCGTTTCTTACGTGCATTATAGTTGAGGCTGTATCAGATCCAAAGCAGCGCAACAAAAATATCAGCAGCAAACTGTTTCTATTGGTCAAAGCGGGTCACATGACCACAGAAGCAGCACTGAATGCTGCCGCTGCATTTTCATTCCTAATCCTAATTTTGCTGCCCATCAAGGCAGCTTTTTTGACATTTCAGTTTTTTATTTAAGACGAAAAAGCGTTTGCTGCCTGCTGCTGCTACAACGAAACTGATACTAGAAGCAGCATGCTGCCTCTTCCGCTGCTGCTGTCGCTGCTCAAAAATTTGATCTGATACGGCCTTTGAGGCTTGTTACACGGCATAACACTTTCTGCTGTAACAAACCGGTTTGTGCGTGTTATACGAATTTCACGATAAACTGACTGTTCTGCATTTTTTCGTGTAACAATTCAATTGTCTATGTAGCTGTGTACAAACTTTAAGTCATTTTCGTAGACCCCGAGAATGAAATTATGATTGTGTTAGTGTGTTGCTCTGTGCAGTCGAGAATTTTTTGGGATGCACAAGTAACAAACTTCCCCGCGACCCCTTGCCTATAAAACCGGTTTATTGGAATTATTGGAAGTGTTGATGGAAGAAATGTTATGCCGTGTAACTTGCCTCTTTGGGCCTATAATCGTTAAATTTTCGTTAAAAAGCTTCTAAACAACTTTTTATCGTCAAGTGTTCGTGTCATTTTGATGCTGTCAGTTCCCCCGTGTTCAACCAAGATTTTCACTCTTCACTGATGATAATTGCGTGCTAAAATAGAAACTACATTATTTTGGAGTCATAATTTGCTTTTCTAAAATTTAGTTTTTAGAATGTCGCTCTCCAGCTTATTACCTGCACCAACAAATTCGGTGTGGGATCGGGAAGATGAGCGTCGCATGATTGCTAAAGGTGCCCCATCAATGGGGGCACTTGTCAGCGCGAAGGTTGCAGCGCCTCCTTATGGACAGAGAAAAGGTTGGATACCGCGAAATGAAGCTGATTTTGGAGATGGAGGAGCATTCCCGGAGATTCATGTGGCACAATATCCTTTAGGTTTAATAATATCCATAGAATTAAAATCTTTACTAATATTTCCATTTAATTAGGAATGGGGGCTCCAGGCAATTCTGGAAAGAAAGCAAATGCCCTCGCTATACAACTTGATCAAAGCGGCAAAATAAAATATGATGCTATCGCACGCCAAGGACATGGGAAAGATAAAATAGTATATTCTAATATAAATCAACTACTTCCAGCTGAAGTTTTATCGGAGGATGCAGAAGAGTTACGTCGTCCTGATGAAGACTTAATCCAAGAAACAACAGAAGCAACTCGCAGAGCATTGGAAAAGTTAACTAGTCAGAAAATAGCGGCAGCAATGCCTGTTAGGCATGCAGAAAAAACGGCTCCAGCACAATATATTCGTTATACTCCTTCACAGCAAGGTGATGCTTTCAATTCAGGAGCCAAACAAAGGGTTATACGCATGGTTGAAGCGCAAGTGGATCCAATGGAACCACCAAAGTTTAGAATAAACAAGAAAATTCCTCGAGGGCCTCCATCACCACCAGCGCCAGTTCTTCATTCGCCATCACGTAAAGTTACAGTAAAGGAACAAAAAGAATGGAAAATACCACCTTGTATTTCAAACTGGAAAAACGCTAAAGGATACACAATACCACTGGACAAGAGACTTGCTGCTGATGGTCGTGGATTGCAGCAGGTTCATATTAATGAGAAATTCGCAAAAATGGCTGAAGCTCTATATATAGCTGATAGGAAAGCCCGTGAGGCTGTTGAAGCCAGAGCACAGTTGGAAAAGAAACTTGCTCAGAAGGAAAAGGAGAAGAAAGAGGACATGCTTAGGCAAATGGCTCAGAGAGCTCGAGAGGAACGTGCGGGATTGCGTATGCCAGATGAAGCAGGTACTAGCGCGGAAATGAGAGAACGTGACGAACTTCGAGCAGAGAGACATCGTGAACGGGTACGGGATAGGAATTTGGCTCGCGCAGCACCTGATAAGCGAACCAAACTACAACGAGAACGTGAACGCGACATTTCAGAACAGATTGCATTGGGCATGCCAGCCAAAACTAATACTGGAGGTGAAACGTTGTTTGACCAACGTTTATTCAATACAACAAAAGGCATGGATTCTGGATTTGCTGATGATGAAGCCTACAATGTATACGATAAACCATGGCGTGATTCCGGTTCCTTAGCTTCCCATCTTTATCGGCCAAGCAAACAAATCGATAATGAAGTTTACGGCGCCGATTTAGAAAAAATAGTAAATACCAATAGATTTGTGCCCGATAAAGAATTCAGTGGCACAGACCGGTCTGCACAGAATACGCGGTCAGGTCCTGTACAGTTTGAGAAGGAAGAGGATCCGTTCGGTTTAGATCAGTTCTTGAATATGGCCAAGAAAGCCCCTAAGAGGAAAGATGATAAGCCTGATGATCGCGGTGATAAAGATAGAGGAAATGATAAAAGAAGAAGGCGGGACTAAATGAAATTATTTTAAACCAATTTTCCTTTCATTTGTAGAGGACATTTGAAATCGATAATTTTCGGATTGGACTGTGGAGATATATCAACATTTAAAATTTTATTACATATTTCTACTCGTGTTTAGTAGAAAATTCTTGTTAGCGGTAAGTTATTTTAAGTATACACTAGACTTAGACTGTATGACTTCTTTTTATTGAAAATAAATATTTTTTTTTGCGAATATCGGAAATTATTGAATTGAGAATTTTTGTTTTCGAAATCTAAAGAGGAGAAATTTCTGTTTTTCGTCAATAATAAATTGTTAATATTTTTCAACCCGAAATATTGCTGATTTTTTTTATTACTTTCCAAGCTCCTATTTTTACAGACTGATGTAATACTGCGGCCACTTCATTTAGCATATTGTACAGCCAGACCGCTTGAATAAGCCCCAAAGGGCCCCTTCCAGTTTCGTTCTTCGCCATTCCAATCCTCCATCAGTGGCAATTCCGATCGGAGTGTCCACCCATCAAGTTAACAAATGTCTTAACTTCTGTCAACAGACAAAGGCCCTTGTGCTGAAAGTCGAGTCATGTGGCGTGACAAGTCGTGGTTGTTCGCTGATCTGCTATCACCTTCTACCCGTGCAAAGCGTACGGAATCTCTTACGCCCCCGCATACGAGTCGACTAATTTTCAATACCAGTTGCAAACTGGTTGCACAACAATCATGCTCACAACCAGTTTGCAACCAAACTGAAACCTATGTCCGCATAAAAGTGCAACTGATTTTTAATCAATCGGGGTGCTCTGCCTACGAATTTTAAGTCACGGAGATTTTTTTGAAAAAACTTTGACAAATACAAGTGCAACGACGCATCTGAACAGTTGCAAACTAGTTGCAAATCAGCCTCGTTTCTGTCGACCCGTGTGTGGATTCCCACTTCCGTACACGGGCAAGGTCACGAAACAGTTGTGTACGCAACAGATATTGCAAATCGGTTGCCGCGTGTGCGCAGGGCCTTTTTTTGCCTCATTTTCTCTATGGCGCCCTTGTTTATATTTCTCTTGATTCGTCCTGTCATCAACGATCAACGACTCGTGTCGCATTCAATGATTTTCTGGGATTTTTTTTCACCTCTGTAGATTTGACGATTTGCCGAATTTGCAAAATTCCCCACTGGGATGCGGGCTCTTTCATTTTCTTAATGTCATGGCACTAGCTCTTCTACATAAACTATTTTACTCTAAATGCCCTTGATACCTGTCGACTTCCTTGTCCATGCACTCCTTGAGGTCACTCAATTTACTTTCTCCGTTTCATCGTTCCTGGGTTGGTAGTGGTTCCTTTTTATGCATGCAATTAGACTTTGAAATAGACTTCATCTATCCACCCAAAAAATCAACCACATTATTTTTGCACCCGTTTCATTCATAGCCTTCGCAGGTTTGACCACATTTCACCAGTGGCGGTTCCTCTTTGGAAGCAAAGGAAGCACTGCTTCCCTTGACCAAATAGAAAAATTCCTAAAAAAAAATTTAAATATATCAAGATTAATCACAAGAAAAATCTTAATATATTTCCTCCTGGAAACACTAAAGCTGGAGATATTACAGCTTCCCCATGTTGTGGCCATGGTCATGTTATGAGCGGCGAGGGCAAGAGTGATATTACTAAAGTGCCTCTCTCAATTTTTCTGCCGCTCTTATCGTGCCCTAGGCCTTACACAACAAGGGGAAGCTGTAATATGTATCTCCAGCTTATTTGGCCCAGAAAATCAACGTGAAGACTCCAACACATTCACTTTAATTGAAGCCACACTCACGCAAAGTTTGCGTTAATACAGTGCCCTCAGAAGCTGGGCTAAACGCAGCTTCTTCGGAACCAAACAGGCGGAATAGAGAAGTCGAAGAAAGAGAAATTTTCTGTATCCACCAAATTCTCTTTGTTTTTTGGTTTCGTTTTCTGGTAATCTGGGGCCGGTTCGTGTATGTCGAAAACGAAAATTTATTTTCGTGTCGGGTTCGCGTAAGTCGAAAAAATTGAAAATTTTCGCCTGAAGCCGACGAAAGGCACTCGAAAGGTCTTGGGTTATCGAGTTTTTGCATTAGGACACGAACAATTTTCTTTCGACTTACGCGAACGCTAAAATTTTCGTCGCTAAAATTTTTCGACTTCAATTTTTTTTCGTTCGACTATCGTCGTTCGCCATACACGAACCCGCCCCGGTTCTGGCTTTGAGCAATATTAAATTTGCTCTTAAAATTTTGCTTCGAAATTTTGTTTTTGACTCTTAAAATATGAAATTTCGTTTTGTATATTTGAGTGAAGGAAGAAAAGATCGAGAATAAGTGAAGTTTCTCTTTTTCTATTGCTTATTCTAATGAGCGTCGGGCGGTGTTTATTGAAATAAGCTGATACATTTGTAGCTTCCATTATATCTTTTATGATTTAAAGATTTTGGCCTCGATTCCCAGATCCGATGGCGGGGAAGTGAGTGCGGATTTGACACTTTGCGATTCTCAAATCCGCAGTCCCGGATTGGTTTAAATCGAAAATTCGGAGTGAAGACTCACGCAATAATGAAATATACGATGTCGGATTATCTAGGCGCATTTGTCGTTCAAATCCGCAGAAAATTTGTTGCGGATCACACTTTTACAGCGCGGAAAATGTCAAAAAGAAATTCGGGGTTGCGGATTTGAGAATCGCAAAGTGTCAAATCCGCAACTCACTTCCCCGCCGTCGGATCTGGGAATCGAGGCCTTTGAATTGTATTTTTGAGTACGGGTTGCCAGAAAAGTTTTTTTGCAAGGAGAATGTAATGATTGCTGTCGTGGGTGTAGGGGGTGTATGCGAGGTATGCAGGGTTTTATTATAACTATTTTTTTTAGATTTTGAGCCAAAATTATGCATTTGAATGAAAAATTAAATGAGTGGAAAGTAGTAGTTGCAGTTTTTGAACGGCTTTTCTTTGGACGTTTTAATTATAATTAAAGCGTGATAATTATAACAGAATTTGAAAAAAGCGCAAAACGCCCACTAGCAGCGAAACTATTTTGCAAATATTAACCCTTAGCTGGACCTGGGGGTGCAGAGACACCCCAGATCTAAAAAAACGTTTTTCATGATATAAATTTTGAAAATAATATATGCGGGACCACAGAAGTACACTATCTTGAAGGTTGTGTGTTAGATGGAGCTATTTACATTGCTTTTACGCGGGTGCGGGAGTCTACACAATCAAAAAATATAGAGAGTTTTGATTTTTTGAAGCAAAATGTCGTGTTATCATGTTTTTTCGCACCTTTAATTTTTTTCTGTCGTAGTAATAAAAAAATCTCTCAACTATTAGTACATAAAAAAGGGTTGTCAAAGACCCCCCCTTGATTTTTTAAACTGTCAATATTGCATATTTTCCATGGAAATGATTTTTTCGCGTGGGGTGCGTGGACACCCCATAGGCCAGTTATGTTACAAAATCGAGGTGGGCCAGTTAAGGGTTAACGAAAAAATTAGATTTTTTCACTTTTTGAAGTTTAAAAAAATTTTCTAATCATCATAAAATAATACTACATTTTAAAAGAGAAAAAACCTCATACGATGCTATGCACAAAAATTAAAAGGGCAATTAATTTTCAAAATTGAAGTCAATTTTTGGGATTTGTATAAGATATTTTGACCCAAAATTCTAACTAGTTAGTGTTTATATAGTATAAGTGGACTGAAAAATCCGAAGTTATAAACAAAAAACTAAAATTTATGTGTACAGATAAAAATTTCATATTGTAACCGCTGATAGCCAATTTCATAACGAACATCCTCTTTTTTTGCTTTTACGGACCTACACTGACCGAGATAAACGTATCTAACATTTAAATAGAACCCCCAAAATGATAAAATTTTCACAAAATGGCCGATAACTTACTGGATTGGTTGCTAGAGCTAGAAAATGGCCATTTCGTATAGTATTCGATGTAACTAGCATGTTCCAAACAAAATTTTTTAGACTGCAAACAATTCTTTACGTTTTGCTTATCTGACTCCACTATATGTTATTTTTCAGTTTTTTTATTGAAAAGTTTCGATACTTTTACTTTTAACGTTCGCCTTGCGCATTGCTTCCCTTATCCTGAATCTTACGAACCGCCACTGCATTTCACCTTACCGGCACTCAATTTTTGGATGTTCCTTAGGTGACTACCGAGATTTTAGGGTTTTGTGCTACTACCACAACATCATCAATAACCGAACACCCTCTTATCTAAACGAGTTTATCCAGCTCTCACAATCTCGAAGGAATAATAATGTGATCATCCCCCGTTTTCGGCATCTTTTAGGACAACGCTCTTTCTTTGTTCACGCAGCTCAATTGTGGAACTCCATTCCTGTCGAGATACAACGAATCGAATCAGTGGGCATTTTCAAAAGGCGTCTTTTTGAATTCATTTCTGGCAGAACAAACTGAAACACGTGTATCACTTATTCTTTTTCTTTTTTCTTTCTATTGCTACATTATTTTAATTCCTTTAGATACTAGTTTTTATTTTCTTTTATCTTTTAAGTTATAGATCTATTTTGATTGTTAAGTTTAATATCTAGTTTTCCGTTTCTCTATGTACAAATTTAAGATTTTAATCTTGTGTACTTATATTTTTATAATAAATGTAAATGTAAATGTGATTTTTTCTTAGTTTTAAATTAATCCTAATTGTTATCAGTAATACCGAAATAGAAGAAATAAGCCATGAACACTTATATCCCATCCAATCCTTAAAATGTCTTTTGTAAGTTTAAACCGACCGTAGTTTAAAAAAAATGGATGCATGTATGTTCTTGTATGGGGCATTACAAAACCTTATCTCCAACACTTCATGGAGCTTCTATTTACTGAGCTTTCCCCCATCAGGCATTTCTTGTTCCCCATTCATTAGAGGCCCACTGGCCCACTGCAGAAATCTTGACAGCTGTCAGTCGTATTATACTCGAGCTCTAGTGTTAGTTAAGTATTTTTTTCATACGATTCTGAATGCGTTGAAAAGAGTTTTCACGTTGCAAAAAAGCAGGCATATATATAAATAAAGTGAAAGTGTAAAAATATCTATATATATTTTTATAAAATGCCTAAATTCTACAAAATAGATATAAACAAAACAGAATGGGAAGTTCCAGACCGCTATCAACTTCTACAGCCTGTGGGCTCGGGCGCCTACGGACAAGTCTGGTTCGTATATTATTGAATCATAGACTAAAATTTGCACCTGGCCTTCCAAAATACCTCTGTTATCTCAAAGCAATATCGCGTCAATGTTTTATTTATAGTTAATTTTATATTTTATATATATACACCCAATTTATCTATTAAAATGTGCGATTTTTTAGGAGATGAGTTAAATTTTCCCCATTCCACAAAATCCCCCTTATCCAACGAACAAAATAATTATGCAGTTGATCGGATCTCGTCAGTCGTTACCATTGTATACACCTTTTATTGTATTTTTTTCCCATTGCAATTAAAGTTTACACGGTATTTAGTGACGTGTGTGTTGATCACGATGCTAATCAAATGCTAACTATAGATCGCGACAAAAAGACGAAAACCGCATATCTTTTGTCGTCGTGACTAGTACACATTCCTAAATATTAAATACCCGGTTTGTCAAATTTATAGCTGTCAGCATCGAACGAAAGTACATATATATACCGTATAGTATTGGAAATGTAACTTTACTTTACTGTCCTTAATCGGCTGGCAGAAAAAATGTTGTGAATTTTTCATGCCCACTATCTCTGTTCACTATCTTGATAGCCATTCAGATAATGGAAAAGTAAACCCTGAACCAAGAATAATCGAGGTGAAAATGAATCTTTCACCGATGTTGACTAATGTTTTAGTATCTTGTCTGAGAGATTTGTAGCAGAGCTCCATAATCTTAAGGCTTAATTAAACTTAGCTTTTTATGGAGTTCAGTTTTAATATCTGCATCTTAAATTTTACTTAAGATTTTTACACTTTTTTTTAGTATTTTGTAATTTTACCGCGTCATTTATATTTTAAAGTCAATATAATTCTTTTTTTGGCAAGTTTACAAAAATAGCTAAGTAGAAAATATTAATTGTATTGAAATAAATACACATATTCATGGCATGCACTTGCTTGAAAAAATATTTAAATAATATCCAGTAAATGAAAATATTAGAAATTTTTGATATTACAAGGTCATAAAAGAAATAACGGCATAATACCACCGCAGAAGTAAACCATGATTATTATCTTTTATTTAAACAATTTTGCGCTTAAACTTTAGACCACAACAAGAATTTTTTTTTGGATATATTTCCATACTTATAGCATTATAAATACATATAAGGATTTTACATAATATTGGATTCGTTATTGTATAATTGTTCTTAATGTCCTTGAGTTAGAAAATTAGGATGTTGATCTTAGATTAAAATTTTAGATACTCCCTGTCCACCATAATACCAAATATATTCTCTGTTGATACTACTAAACATCACCATAACGTGCCAATGACTACCTGAACATTCCATCGATCACTAAACTCACAGTTGAGTGATCTAGCCTTCTTCGGGCATCTCCGTCATTATCATTATTGACGTTTTCTTAAGTACTTGGTTCCCAGGATCTCACCACGTGTATACAAAAAAGATGGCAAATTAGAAATAATAGTTTATACCTAAGCCATAATAGTTATATATAAAAAACGATAAGTAACAGAAATAACTATAGCTGCATAATAAACTGTTAATTGTTATTAAAAATTAGTTTCCATTGAATTAGTTGGTCCAACTATAATCTAGAATCAAAATAATCAAAAATCACTTAACGATCCATTGTAGTATATTAAGTTTTTTAAGTTTGTTGCAAGACGTACAGTACTGGCCAAAATTAAAGGCTCGAACAGAACCAATCCGATCCGTCCGTTTTTAAAAGTTTGAAATTTGGAATTTCCGTAAACTTTCCATGAGACGAATCACAATCAAGTGGACGGAACGTCAAAGAAAAACAAAGAAAAAACGATCGGCCGGATCGAGTGGATTCGTATTGTTTAATCGATCGACCCGGACGATATCGATGTAGAAGAAAGGAAATTATCGGAGTCCACTGTGGTGCAATGGAGTTGTGTCCACCTATTCGTAAACGGACGCAGCTTTGGATCTCGGACAGCTGTTTGGACCTCTTCGATCAGCGGAAACGAAACACTTCGATTTCGAGCAATACCGAAGATTGAACAAAACAGTTCCGACAGAAAATGAAATCGGAAGCGTATTGGAATAACGTTGCGGCTGGCACGGAAGAAGCGGCGTCGAGGCACGAGTACCGGATGCAAGACAATCCAGACAATCCGGGGGTTAGGTGGCAAAACAACATCACCAACGACAACATCAAAAAATCGGATGGAACTTTCGTGACTTCTTCCTATGGGCGCCTGCAGCGGTGGAGAGAATTTGTCCATCAGCTGTACAACAACGATCCGCCACAAGGTCCAGCACCCGAACCGCCGATTATCGGACAGCCGACGAATCAATTTCTCGATACCAAACCGACAACTATCGAGGTGAAGACGGCAATAAAATCTCTGAAAAATTTAAAAGCGCCGGGAATAGATAAAGGCATGATCAAAGCCGAAGGTAATGTCTTATCACAACAACTCCACGTCTTCATAACACAAATATGGCATTCGGGTCGTGTCCTGACGGCGTGGAAGAATGAGATTGTTGTGCCAATTTTAAAGAAAGACGACAATCGGGAATGCAAGAATTATCGCGGTATTAGCCTCCTTTCGATCGTTGGCAAAGTATTTACGAAAATCATACAATCGGAGTTACAGAAACATCGAGCCGGAAAGAACCAGCGGGATTTAGACCACATCGAAGATACATTGATTAAATATTCGCTCTCCGTCAGCTAACCGAAGAAAGAATTCGTTGCTGCAAATGAACTGACGTTTTCATCAATTTCAAATCCGCTTTCGATTGCACCGATTAGAACAACTTGTGGAGTGCCATGGAAACCGAAGACGTGCCATTGAAAATCATCCATTTTCTCCAAGCGTCGTACGATGGCTCAATCAGCAGCGTTCGTATTCAAAGCGACTTATCCGAGGAATTCCTGATTCAAACAGGTGTCCGAAAGGGAGTCGTCGCTTCGCCACTTCTCTTCTATGTTGTAATCGACGCGATTATGCGTGAAGCATTCGATGGACGACGCGGAGTTCTATTCAACGCCAACATCTTCGAGTTGATGTTCGCCGGCGATAGCTCCATCTTTGCCGAAGCAATGAACATCTCTCCCATCGCCCGGTAATACGGGTTAAAAATCAAGAAAAGACCAAAGTGCTCACAATGGACGGATCGAAAGCTAGTGTTCACTTCGATGAAACCCAAATCAAACAGGTTCCGATGTTCAAATATTTGGGATCGTTGGTTGAAGAAAAGAAAGTGGCATCGACGGCCGACGTTCACAGCCGCATCGGCCAGGCAACAGCAACTCAAGTCCCGCTCAAGTGGTGCACATGGATACGAACAAATATTACCATCAAACTGAATGTACGCCCTTACCGAACGTTGATCCTTCCGATTCTTCTTTATGGATTGGAAACGTGGACACTGCTTAAGCCGGACGTCAACAAGCTCGAGGTCGATTTACAGACACTAATCAAAGAACAAATACTACCGTGTGACTACGGTGGTTTGGACATGTTTGCTGAATGGATGATAACCGCTTGCCACGTAAACTTCTCTGACCGGTAAACTGGAGAATTTAGCGATCGGCAACGAAGAAAACCTGGCTAAATAATATCGAGGGCGACTCAAGAATCAGTCATCGAGGCTCGATACGTCGCCAAAAATCGTGAAGAGTGGAAACGAATCGTGAATGGAGTTCGAGAGCCAGCGGCACCGACAACAGCGTATCCGTTGCAGGGACGTCTCGCTTGGACCGCCAGCGAATCAAAGAAGAAGAAGGCGTTCTAGCAGTCCCCATTGTATGTCATCTGTTCTACTATCCAGAGTACTGGCAAGGATGTCGTTTATTACTATAAGAAAGAGTAATGGCGAAGGTAGACGTCCTTTTCGCACTCCTCAGTTCACCTCAAAGTTGTCTCCATTGTGGGAAACTCTGCATTTGGAATTGTTGTATAGACTTTTTACCAAATTAACTGAGTCGAACGCTTTCTCATAGTCTATTAAATTAAGGTAAAAGGGGATTGTAATTCAGTAGACTGCTCCACTATGATTTTCAAGGTAACATAAAGAAAATCGTTTGAAGCTTTTTTTCACAGGCCGATCAACACACAGATTATTTCACTGGATGTTTATGAAGAGTGAACATAGTCTCTTCCGGTGGCGAAAAACTGGAGATATGGATTCTAGATATATTGGATGATCTAAAAATAGACCATCCAAATCTAAAAATAGAACATTCGAGCCCATTGATAAACGATTCCAACTCCCTCTTATTCCATACACTTTTAACATTTAGACTCTATGTAGATACTTTTACTATGATTAAATTAATAGGAACTGCATAAGGTTGTATGAAGATGTTTCAACCTCTACTGTAAATGCATACTTTAGTCAAATACTCCTCTAACACTATGCCTTGATATTTGATCTTATACAAAAATTGAGAGTTCCATTTCGTTTTATATTCACGTAAATAGTAAAATAAAATTCATCTCCTTCCTCTCTCTCTTCCATTAGCTTTATAAATTAATCCCTAAATTGTAAGAGAATTATAATTGTAATAACAATTTAATAATTTTAGTTCTGCAGTTGACAAAACACATAATATGAAAGTTGCAATTAAAAAATTGGCCCGTCCATTTCAATCAGCCGTACATGCAAAACGAACCTACCGAGAGCTGCGAATGCTTAAACATATGAACCATGAAAATGTTATAGGCCTATTGGATGTCTTTCATCCAGGTGGTAATTCGTTGGAGAGTTTTCAACAAGTGTATCTTGTCACACATTTAATGGGTGCTGATTTAAACAATATTATTCGCACACAAAAACTTTCAGATGATCACGTACAGTTCTTAGTATATCAAATTCTTAGAGGTTTGAAATACATTCACAGTGCTGGGATTATACATAGGGTAAATTTAATATTAGTTATATTATTACACAAATTTTATTTAGTCTTATTTTCTTCAGGATTTAAAACCATCAAACATTGCTGTAAATGAAGATTGTGAACTTAAAATTCTAGATTTCGGACTAGCTCGTCCGACTGAGAATGAAATGACTGGTTACGTAGCAACGAGGTATTTTTATTTATATTTTGCTATATATAATTGATTTTATTAAATAATTATTGTGTATTTTAAAGGTGGTACCGAGCGCCAGAAATTATGTTAAATTGGATGCACTACAATCAAACTGTTGATATCTGGTCTGTTGGTTGTATAATGGCGGAACTTTTAACCAGTCGGACACTTTTCCCAGGAACAGATCGTATCCTTTTCATAAACGGAAATTTATTTTTGATTTTTTTATATATTTTTTACAGCTTTTCAGTAGGTTGTCTCTGTCTTTTCATGTCTTTCTTTTTCCTCGGTTTTCTTTGAAAAATGCACAACAAGTTATGCTAGTAATTTTTCTTTTGCTTAATTTCTAAGCAACTTATGTTGCTAATATGAAATAAATTTATTGAGCGGTGGTGCAAATAGGGCAATTTGGAATCTGTTATGATTATATTATCTTTACTATTTTTAGTATAAATTTGTTAACTGTTTTTTGTTAATTTCGGTGTTTTGGCAGAAGTATCAAAGCATGAAATATTTCGATTTTATGATAGCTAGTTTTGACGTAACATTGCGAAAGTTTTTTCCGCAACGGTTCTATATTTTTTTTTTTGAATACTGAATCCGAATTTCAAGTTTGCTACCTTGTAGGAGGTCAGATTCACCGATTGACTGGACTATAAGGCGTGAGTTATTTCATTAAAAGTGCTTTATTTGAGTTTCAATCGTACAAATGGTAATGATGGAAATACTACTTTTATATTCTTTCGGATAACTTTTCTCCCTTTTTGCAAAGCTATTGTTTGTGCCCCTTGTGGTTTATTGTATTTATTTAAATAATTGTGGAGATTATTTTCACTCTTCTTTGTATTTCAATCCTTTAGCGTGCGAGAAAGCATACTATTATATTATTATCATACTCTTCTGCAATTTACCCTCTAAATACAAATTATTCATATTCTCTTTATAAAGTTCATATTTATGTTGTATTTTGTTAATTCAAAATGATTGTACAGAGTTCTTTCAATACCTAAAAACTGTTATTATTAACTCACTTTTCTAAAATAAATTAATTTTTGTTGTATAATTCTGTATCTAACATAAAAATTTATCTCTCCTCGACTAAAATGAATCCTCTTTTGCATTTTTCTAAAAATCGGTCCACAAATTTTTTTTGAGTAGCTTTTTTAGAATGAATCCCAAACCAAAAAACAAAAATATAAATATATATATTGCATGTAATTTTCAACCTTAGTTAAACTGATATGACATCTAGATATACACCAATTGAATTTAATTATGGAAATATTGGGAACACCAACTGATGATTTTATGATGAAAATTTCATCAGAAAGTGTAAGTTTTCCGCAATGATTTATTTATTTTATATGTGCCTTGGTTTTTGTTTTAATGAAAAATTGTTTATAAAATATTTTATTTTCTCATATATGTATGTGTGATGTGTTTGTAATTTAGGTGGTAGTTATTTCCTACTTTTATTTTATGAATGTGTTGTATATTGCTGATCATCGAATATTATAATTTATTTAATTTCTTCTTTCTTGCACATTATTCTCTATCTTAATTTTATTTGGTTATTTTGAATAACTTTTATAACTTTTTAAGATTTTAATGATACAAGGTTTTTAAAAAATAGCGCCTTAACTTTATTAACAAATTTAAAACTTTTTTGCTGGGCAATAATTTTTTTGAACAAAAAAACAAAAATGTAGATATTGATCATTTAACAAGAATTCTTGTATTGTGTGGTACACCTGAACCAGAACTAATGAATAAAATAACAAGTGAAGAGGTAGGTAATTTTATTAAACGTTTTTCATTTGAGCATGATCTGGTGTACAAAGTTATGAGTGTCTATGTTTTTGTTTTTTATTAATTATATTGTTTTTTAATTAACACTAAAATTATTAATATCTGGTAATTTTTTCATCATGATTATATTTAACACATTGCAAGCGAGTGTTTTACAATTTAGCACAATGGTGCGAATTGCCGAGTTTTGAACTAATGTTACTGGGGTTTTTCAGCAAATTCTATTATAATAAGATATCCTTATGACATTGTGCCACCTCTAAATTCTTTTTTCGTCTACACCAACAATTTTCCGCAGCAAATCGTTCTTCGTACTTTGGAAGATCATTATTATGTATTTTGGTTCATTTCACAGATCAAGATGCGTACGGTTCCGGATCTTGAATATATTTGGGACCTAGTTGTTGGTCTGTATGCAGGAATCCTTCATTTTTAATTGAAAGTAATGTATAGACAATATGGTGAAAATTTAATGGTAAAAGAATGCACTCCAGCATCAACAATGATATGTTTATGGGCCAAAAAGTCCTAAATATTGTTTTGGCGATTCTTTCGCAATAGGGCATTATTATTCTAAAAAAGGCGGACCTTAGGCTGCTGGTGGGATATTTGACTGGCCATACCTCCATAACTTAGAGTTGTCTCAGGAGACAGAATCCCAATTCTGCATGAAAAGGACGAAACTTCCACACATGTTCTTTGTGAATGCCTTGCTCTAATCTGGTTAAGAAGAAGATCGTGCATCAGAGATCTTCTTAGTCCCGCTTAAGTCCGGTATTCTTCGACTAAACACATTTTTGCCTTCGTTCGGAAGGGCGACGAACTTTTTCGTTAGTTGAGTATATATACTAGAGGCCTGACTTGGGCGCGTTGTTCATTAAAAGGCTTGGCTCGATATTCGTTTATCTAAAAGTATTTTCCAGCGACGTAAAGAAATATACATTGCGTAGCTCAATAAATTTGAATGAATTTTTATGTATAAAAAACATTGCGAGTCGTATAAAGACGAAATTTCATGTGATCTCCGTTCCGTCCCTTACGAATCGTAAATTTACGTGATCCGCTTACAATGTGTTAATTCAGAACTTTGTCTTTAAGCAAACTATATTAAGTTTTTATATAAATTATTGTTATCCTGATACATGTTATTACAAAATAATAGATACAAAATCTAGCGAACTGATTTCGTTGTAAGCTATTTTTATTAATTACCATGAGCTTATTGTGTTGTCACATGGCATGAGTGTCGGGTGGCGTCCAGTATTTTTACATTAATTATGATCTAAAAACTTCAATTAAAACTCATTTTATTTTATATGTTATGTCCAAAAATTCGTTTAAACTATGATTGTTTATGTGTTGTCCGCTATTTCATTAGAATATTACATTATATTTTTTAAATTACAACAGCTACAAGAGATGTTACGATTTAATACAGCGTGTCCCTGTTAATAGAGTTGGACATGAGTTCAAGATCTACGAAACAAGGTCTGGCACGTAGATACTGATCGAAGAAGAAATACAAAAAAGTCGACTACGGTGGTTTGGACAAGTTTGCCGAATGGATGATGAATGGAGGGCGACCTAACGGAGGCGTTTGAGGTGGACTGACGGTAACACACGACCACACTCACTGCAGGCTTAGTCCAAACAAGCTTAACAATGTCTGGGATTCGTCAAGAGATGCAAGTTCCTCCTTCAGCCAACTACTCTGGCTACAATCTACGAGTCCTAAATTTGGCCTCGCCTTGAATACAACTTGTATATCTGGGCGGGCGCCCCCAAAAAACCACCTCGGCTTGGCTGCCGCCATTAAACTCTTTGGCGATAGCTCCTATTGCTGTTCTATCGACCCTTTAAGCCACCGTAGGAATGTAGCAGCCCTCAGCAAATGTTACCGCTATTACCATAGCGACTGTTCTACTGAAGTTAGAAACGTCCTGCCTAAACGTCAACTATTTCCCGCCACATGACACTAGCCCCCTCGGCTCACCCCCATACGCTACAGCCCTCCTCTTCGCGCACATTACGATCTCAGAGCTCAAACGCAAGGTTCATCGACATCTACTACCGCAACCTCCAGACCCCTAACCTTTATATCAAGCCTTCTACTAGACCATCGATCGGCAACCCAAATGCATTGGCGTTCCACAAAACAGATAATTAAAAGTAAAACTACTGCACATTAAGCATGCCACCAAAAAAAAAAAACTGAAATGAAGATAATTTTATTTATGTAGTAAAATTTTTTCGCAAAGCAACTTTAAAGACCCCCATTCATATACAGGCCGCCGGCAGGCCGTGACATTTCAGACCAGGTCAGTAGGTACGGTCCGATCAAAGCCTCTCAGTCTGACTGAGCTATGAGAACTTGAGGCCACCACTTGGTATGCCGTGGATTGTAGGTGACCTCGTGTTTCCCTACACACAGATAAAGACGACAGTTTAGCGTGGGAGATTGTTAATTCAAGTAAAAAAATCTTCATGTCCTCAATGAAAACTTCAGACTGAATAGAAGTTCCGGCTCGAACTGACGATAAAAACCCACAGATATAAAGATTTCTCTCAGTTTTCCTGGATTGCAGGGGCCCGGTGAGTGTTGATACTTGACCTCAAGACGATAAACCTTCATGCCACGGCCTGGCGGCGCGGCGGCCTGAATGTGAATGACTGGATGGGGGTCCTTTATATTAACGTTCGAATGAACTGTGTCCCGGGCGGCTGCGGTAACGTATATTCAGTGTGTACGTCTGTGAATTCTGACATATATGTATCAGAGTAGCAAATTCGCATATCTCTATAAAAGTCGCGCATGAATATGAAAGGGCATGTCGACCCGATTGTCGAATGTGGCGTGCCATCACATATCTTCTCGCGTGTTACCTACTGTTACAATGATCTATGATAATTCTAACTACACTCGTTTAACGTCGAGTGTGGAATTACACATTTAAAGATGGATTACTGTTGCACAATACAACATTCTCACGTCTTTTGTGGAATTTTATTGATTTTTTTTGACTCGAACACGGTCTCTAGAAAATACATTTCATAAATATACTAACTGAATAGTCTGTAAATAATAAACTCAGGACCAAACATCCTTTTCTAATTTCACTAATTTATTTCCAGGCTCGCAATTATATCAAGTCGTTACCTGTAATGAAAAAGCGCAACTTTAAAGATGTCTTCAAAGGTGCTAATCCATTAGCCATTGATTTACTAGAAAAAATGTTGGAGTTAGATTCCGAGAAGAGGATAACAGCTGAACAAGCATTAGCTCACAAGTAACACAATAAATAGAGTAAAAATTAATACGAAATCAATATGAATTACGTTTTAGATATATGGAAAAATACGCTGATCCCAACGATGAACCAACATCAGCTCTATACGATCAAAGTTTTGAAGATATGGATTTGCCAGTTGAAAAGTGGAAAGAGCTTGTTTTCAAAGAAGTGATGAACTTCACTCCACACACAAACATTATTCCCCAAGAAACTCAATCTTAGATTGGCCCAGTTATAGATGTTTCGACAAGTTGAACAAAATCAGTTTTTTTTAATTATAATTTTTCCTTGTTAAAAACAAAAATACCCCATATACATATAATTTCAAATATTTTTCTGATGAATGAATATGCCTTTAAACGGTATGTAATTATGGATATATAAAAGTATGAAATAAATTTTTTAAAATGACATTAATACCCTTTTGGTCTAATATTAACAATGGTATTAAAGAAAAAAACAATGTTGCAATGATTTACACAAATTATGAAAAAACATACAATATTTTTATTTAGCTATTTTTAGAATTAAACTAGGGGAAATGTTGATTGTTGTAATGATTAATTAAAATTAACAAATATTTGATTAAGAGAGGAAATTAGTTTAACAAATTTAACAAAGTTTAACATACATTGAAACACCAAATAACAATATATATCCTTAGTGGTACTTATCCAGTATTTGGAGGCATGTGTACATTTTTTTTTTATTTTTACAAATATATATTTTGTTATAAACAACAATTTTTTGAAGCCGTGCCATTATTTATACACAATATTTTTGCGCTTTATTTTTTTTACTGAATAGAATACTAAGAATCGCGCTTTGTGCACACATACACTGATATATAATTTCAGAGAGAATTCAAAATCAAAAACTTTTGCAAAAAGAGTGCTAAACGTAGAGTTTACTTATATATATTGGCTTAATTGTAACATAGTAAGAGCTTATATATTTTCTGAAATCATTAAATTCTGACAAATATAGAGGAGTTGAGAACTTAGTGCTGTTTTTTTTATATATTTTTTGTAGATTAGAGTTAGATTAGTGATCACTGAATTGAACTGAGTACCGTATCATATACAGAAGTCATTAGCGATCACCAAATAATGATCCAGGTGTAAAAAAAACTGCCAGTATTATTAAATTTAGCTTGAGCGCGCATATGATCCGGCCCCTTCCAATGACATTAAGATGGTGATAAGAGACCTCAAGGCCAAAATTGGAAGAGAGACAGCCCGACCATCGGAAAGGAAAGCCTCCACGAAACATCAAACGATAACGGAGAACGTGTTATCGATTTTGCAATGAGTAAAAATATGATCGTCAGCTCAACATATTTCCCAAGAAAGGACCTAGATACTGCAATCAAATAGACTATTTTTTCATAGACAGAAGGGCAGCTTTCAGTATCGTGCAAGTAAGAACCTGAAGAGGTGCAAATTGTGAATCGGACCACTTCCTAGTTAAAGCTAGATTCAGATGTCGGCTGTCTCAAGAAAGAGAAACAGCAAACAAAAGAAATTACAGGACAGGAACAGAATGTGTTGAACAGGAACAGAATGTGTTGGAGAGATATCAGGAAACTGTACCAGAAAGAATAGGTCCAAATATAAATAATGAAGTCGAGGAAAAATGGATAAGATTGAAGCCAATACTGACAGATGTCACTAAGGAAACTGTAGGCTACAAACGCACAGCCAGAGCCAGTGGTTGGTACGACGAGGAATGCAAAGCAGCTATAGAAGCCAGATATAAAAATAGAAAAATATACATAGAGAGACCGACGACATCTGCAGGAAGAAGAAAAGACAATTCCTCAACAATTACATCCTGAAAGCAGAGGAAAACTTTGCCCAAAACAAAACACGGGAAACAACAGGGAAGTAAACTTCTTCAAGAAAGGCTTCAAACCATCCTCCGGTATATGTAGAACAAAAGAAGGCACTATAGTCACAGGCAGCGAAGATATAAAGAAAATATGGAAGGAATTTTTTAGAGAGCTGCTGAACGCAAATGAGAGCATCCGACATGTACCAGAACCCCGTCTCCAGCATAGCGATGACACCAGAAAAACAAATCTGGAAGAAGTACAAAGTGCCATACGATCATTAAGAGACAACAAATCTCCAGGAATTGATAACATCCCAGCAGAGTTGATCAAACAAGGAGGCGAATCGCTTTCAGCAGCTATACATGAATTACTATGCTACATATGGAGGAATAGAAAAATGCCTGAAGAATGGGAGCAAAGCATTATCTGCCCATTACACAAGAAAGGGGACAAATTCAACTTTGGAAACTATAGAGACATATCTCTTTTAAGCACAATATATAAAATAATGACCAATATAATTAAGGCCAGACTGGAACCTTATGCAGAAGCTGCAATAAGTGAATACCAAGCTGAATTCAGAAGAAATAGGTCAACAATGGATCAACTTTTTTCAATAAGGCAAATCCTCCGAAAATGCTGGGAATACAATATCGACGTGTATCAACTTTTCATCGACTTTAAACAAGCGTACGATAGCATCGAAAGGGAGCAATTGTATGCAACCATGCTGGACCTAAACATCCCCCTAAAGATAGTAAAATTAACAAAAATGACAATGGAAAATATAAGGTGTGCAGTCAAAATTCAAGGTGAATTGACGGAGTCCTTCCCAGTCAATCAAGGCTTAAAGCAGGGCGATGGGCTGGCACCTATGCTATTTAATCTCTTCCTAGAAGGAGTAACTCGCAACTTTAACATTGATGCGAACGAAACCTTGCTTAACAAATCCAAACAGTTGGCAGGATATGCCGACGATATAAACTGCCTTGCCAGATCACTGTCATACCTTAGAGAAATATTCACAGAATTAGAAGATGGAGCAAAACATTTAGGGCTGCAAATAAATGCAAAGAAGAGCAAGATTCTAATTCAATCAAGGGTGGAAAGAAGAAAAGAAGCCACAATACCACCTGGGGGGAATATAATTTTGAACGGGTAAACCAATTTAATTACCTGGGGTCCACGGTCAGCGAAGAAACGATGAAACGATTGACGTAGAAAGAAGAATAAACGCCGCAAACAGAACATACTTCTCACTACTGCCGCCAGTAACGAAATCCAGAGACATCATCACAGAAAAACGAAAATAAGAATCTACAAAACCATCATACGTACAGTAGCTACGTAAGGATGTGAAGCATGGAGTATCTCCCAGAAATCCGCAGACAAGATGCTCAATACAAGAAACGAGACAAACTGCGGAGTAGAGGGACGTCTTGAGGAAAAAGCTGATGGAGGCTAAGGCTAGAATTGGCCTGTAGAGCCATCGAAGAAGTAATCACTGAAGTGGACTGTGTGCCGTATCATATACAGGAGTCATAAGCGATCACCAAATGTTCTAGGTGCCAATATTATAAGCGGTAACTACTAAACAGCGACATTAAAATTGTGGGCGGGTGTAAAATTGTATAATGGTATCGAGTCTAGACCGATAGAAGTAATAGCGAAAGGCTAGGAGCCGATCTTTGTTGCGCTGGAAAGTGGGATCGTGACGACACGACAAGTCGTTTGAGTTGAAGAAAGTGACGTTTCAGTCGAATCATCACGTTTAGTACAGGTGCCTAAAATCTATTTAGCATTTCCAATCTAGACCCTTGTGCTAAAAGCCGTAATTCAACTGAAACGACACTTTCTTCAAGTCAAACGACTTGTCACATATGGCTCAAGGTGCAAAAGCTTCAAGTGCAAATATGCCCCCGAGACGTGCGGGCTTAGCAGAAAGAACTCTAACCTTATGTAGAAAGGACCATTTCATAGACTCTTCTACGACGAGGGTTATCGCAATATATACGTTGTGAAGGAAATAAGGGAAACCCAACCTCCGCTGTAAGGACGCCCGGAATTTGGAGATGCCAGTGGGCTCAGAATCAAGTCTGGTGTAGAGAAAAGCTGCGAGAGGCCAGGCCCGGATTCCGCTTATAGAGCCGTCAAAGAATCAGAACTAGCTCTAACATCGCTATTTTCTTGGACAGCCAAACTTCCCTGTTGGCTACTAAAATGGAACGTATTCCGCTTGCTCAGAATTCGTACTACGAATGCAATAAAAAAAGCCAAATCGGAACCTTCGTAACAGCTGAGCTACCGGCATACATCTATCACAAGTTGACATTGATCCCACTGTTCTTAACAACTTCATTTACTTTTTCGTCTGTGGGCTCCGTTTCTAGCGGCAACAATGATCTAATCAACTTAGCTTCAATGTCAGAATCCTCCAGTAGTTTCTCCTACGTCGTTTCGAACATTGTTCCCGATTCCGGTTTTTACTTTAAGAGAGCGTCAGAGAAGAACGTCGTTTCTGTTAACTATAACTTAACTCCTGTCTAACCTTGATCAAATGACCTTGTGCAAATGACCTTGGGCAAATGACCTTGAGCAAATGACCTTGGGCAAATGACCTTGGGCAAATGACCTTGAGCACTCAGGAGATTTATGATATGAATCCTAAACCAGTTTTAGGCTTTGTTAGAACCTTTAATTTCGATGGTTTTTAGTGACCGCGGTGGCATAATAACCCAAATAGGTCGCAATATCCTCAAAGAATGTAATGAACGCAAATTGAAAAACATTTAAGGAAATAGCGGTAAATAATTGCAAATAATTGGCGCAACTTAGATATTTTTTTTGATTCGTGGATGTTTACTATATTGTTAATGGATATTAGTAAATATGGATAGAGGTCCCGCCAAAAGAGTTGATGCCGAGAAAGTCGCGTTTTCCATGCGCAGTAGAATCCCCGCATGCCGTTCCCGTCCCTTAGCCTAGTCGCAACAAATTTCGAAGGGGAAATTTGAAAATACATAAGCGCATTTCTTATCAATATGTGCGCAATTTTAATTGGTGTGCAGCTTTAATTTCCCCAGCTGCGCGCTCCGACATCAACTCTTTTGGCGGGACCTCTAGTAGAACTTGGACGAAGAATATGTTTTTATTTTTTATCTATAGCAATATTGTTGAGGGAAAATAAATGCTAAAAATATTTTACACAGTAATTTACTAATACATAGGTAACCTCACCTTGCCTTGATATATTTGAAAATTCCTTGTCCCATGTTTGTCCTGCTAACAATTTATCGCATTTTTTGGGCTCATCGTACCTCTTATATAAAGAATGTTATTTTATTAAGATTTTTCTTCATTTTTCTGTGGTTTTATTTCTACATTTCCTTTGGTCAATTTCTTCAAGCACAACACATCTCAAAACTGCTACTTCAAGCCGAAACATGAACTAATCAAGTATGAAAAAATAGGATTATTGTGGCACAAATAAGTATTAAATAATGCAATAAACTCTTTTAAACTTTTTAAAATATCTAGCTAGTGAATATTGGTGTAAAAGGTTGATTCCTTCTTACAAGGTTTAAATATTTTAATATAAAAACAAACGAAAACGAACGTTTAAGCGCCATCTAGCATTTCAAAGCCACATTTTTCGAGAACATTTAAAATTCCGATGACGCTAAAAACTGCCAGAAAATTAGCCCGAAATCCACACATACTAGGGCAGGTGGTGAAAAAATATGAAATGAACGCGACGCCATCTTGAAGAAAGGAAAATGTTCATTTGTGCAAGTTGAGTGTTTACATGAAAGTGTAGTAATTCTTAAATATCTCAAATAAAATTAAGTTAAATTAAGTGAAAAACATCTAATTATATAATTAAAGTGTCAATAAATATTTAATAAGTAAAATAAGTTTAAAGTGAAGTATATTAGTGCGTTAAAGTTTATCTGAAAATTGTATCAAGTTTTTGGGCGCCAACACATTTGGCCTACTTAAAGATTTTTCTTTGTGATTTATTTGCTTTAAAGAAATAAGTATATATATTAAAAAGTATTAAAAAAGAAATGCATTTTATTGAATTACATGGAAGGCTTATATTTGACTTTGTAGTTAATCGTTTTTGGGCTTGGCTATATGTAAATAAGATGCCCATGTAATGCGTATACTTTTAATGATGAAATTGAGTATCCAAAGCTCTGATAGACATAAAAATGTAAACATAGTAATTTAAGCAGAAAAATATAAAAAATTAAGAAAAAATTTATATGACTTAAGTGTGTAAAAAAGACGCGCGTACTTAACAATGTTTTACGCGCATATTGTCCTGGCCAAAAAGGGCCCGCTAGCCCGTATTTGGCTGGCGGCCCATTGGGACAAGAAACTGACCAAAGCTCATGTTTTTGAGACAAATATCGAACAATCTGTAGAGGGAATAATGCAGCCTAAAGTAAAGCTGGCCCTTCGGACATCTGGGCATTTACTTCTGGGAGTGGTGCGGATATATTCAAGGAAAGCCAAATATCTTCTTGCAGATTGTAATGAAGCCTTTGTTAAGATTAAGGTAAAATACCAGGCTAAGTTTTTGTAAAGTCGATACCATTTTATATATATTTATCGTAGATGGCATTTCGCCCGGGAATGGTGGACTTACCGGAGGGTCATAGAGAGGCTGCTGTGAATGCAATCACTTTACCTGAAGTATTCCATGATTTCGATACTGCACTTCCCGAGCTGAATGATGTTGATATTGAGGCTCAATTCTCAATCAATCAATCGAGGGCTGACGAGATCACAATGCGGGAAGATTACGGCAGTCTGTCGATGTCAATTCATGATGATGGGTTTGGTGATATGGGATTTGATGCTGATACTCCGGATTTAGTAAGAGATGGAATGGATCCTAATATCGATGTAAGTTTAAAAATTTTGGATCTCAGAATGGAATTTTAATATATTTTTTATTACTATAGGAAAATCTTTTTGCCGAAGAATTAGGAAAGGAAGTTGATCAGACTAAGGAACCTGTACCTGGAACTTCTCGTGATATGTTAGTAGACGATTTACCGGATCCTCATTTAGCAGATGATGGATTCGGAGATGAATTTGGACGTAAGTTATATTTTATCGTATTAAATTTCTTAAAAAATCATTATTATCATATGAGAACCTTGACCTCCTCTAGGTAATTTTTCCAAGTTTGACGGTCCCTTGTCTCCAGTTCTGGATGTTGAGCATTGTCATCAGTCCTCACAGAGTCGATCCATCTCCTGGGTCTACTACTGGCCTATTTTCCGAAATCTCTGATGCCATAAGTCGTTTTGGGATATGATTGTCCGATTCCTTTCACAGGTTTTCTCTAGTATTGGTTTTAAGTGCAGCAGTTGGTCCGATGTTAACCTGCTTGTCCTAAAACCAGCTTCATATTTTCCTATAAGACCTTCCACTATTGGTTCTAGGTTTTGTTTTACAAGGATTGTGAAGGCTTTGTAGCTGGTGCTGAGGAGTGAGATGGCTCTGTAGTTTTTATAGCTTAATTTATCTCCTTTCTTGTAGATTGGACATATAATCGCTTCCTTGCAGTCATCCATCATTCAGTATAACCTTGTGATTTGTGATTTGCCTTGTGATTTGTTGCTTTTTTGCCTTTTCACAGTTTCACGCACTTCATCCAATAACGGTCGTTCTATTGGAATATTTTCTTGAGGGATTACAATTGCCTCCGCCCCTGGGATACTCGGTTTATTCTTGGGGTTGGATTCAATAAGTTTTGAAAATATTGTCTAGATCTATCCTTCATCCTATCAGGGTTTGCTCATAGGCTCTCATCTATGTCCCTGCAGATATCCGTTCTTGGCTGAAACTGTTAGTACGCCATATACTAAGCGGAAAGCGCACGCGCCACTCCAAGGAGTTAACCGTGGGTTTTCCTGCCGGATTGCGCGTCTTACTACACAAAACATTTGCCCGCACACTACACGTTCTTTCATGCAGGATAGCGAGCAGGATTGTGAGCTTTCTAAGGAGATGAAAAAGTAAATAGGAGTATTTGTTGCTTCGACCCTTGGAGTATGACATGTGGAGTTTGTAAATTATGAACGTTCTAAGTGCCATTCCGAATTCTTTTGCAGTTGATATTTGATGGTGGTTGGTTAATTGTTTCGTTTTGAGACGCGAAGCCATCGCTTTTCACCCTCCTCCGTCTGTTACTCTTGCATAGATAAGAGCATCCAGGGGTCACCCGAAGTAAAGTCAGCATCTTCGTGGAGGTGGAGGTAGGATTCGGTAGCATATCGGAAGATCTTAGGTCCCGTAGACCAAAATGTAGCTAAAATATATGCTCTTATCACAATTCTCTTAGTTTTTTTACTTATAAAACTTCTATGAGAACTTTTGAATTGTATTCTACAACAAAATATATCTTAAGCGTTTTATTTACATTTCTGGCTCATCAGGAGCGTTGTCGGTATAGGGGATTTTCTCCATCTTATATTGATTGGTTCTTGATGTAATTTGAAACATTGCAAATGGAAGACAAAATATGAATGCAATATTATTTTATCCTGACATTATTATAAAATCTTCCAGAACCAGCAGCTGGGTTATTCGAAGGAGATATATTTGGTGAGGCACCGCTACCACAACCTGAAAGTACTGCGCTTCCAACAAATAACGATGTTTCCGACGATGACATGGACCACTTCGATACTGGAGCACCATCACCGATGGCTAGTTCAGTAGGATCAAGGCCTCCATCTGCGTTGGGTGTTGCGGAAGAGAGATTTCGAGCGCCGACATCTATGCAGCAGCATTCACCTCAAGCTGGGGTTGAAACTGTCCCTGGGATTGAAAATCTAGAATCTGCCCATGAAAACGAGCAAAATACTGAAGCAGCAGTTGATCAATCAACCTTGCTAAATAATGAAGAGGAAAGTTTTGCTCTAGCGCCGGTGGATGCTTCAGCTTATAAAGGGGTGACAAAAGCGAAAAGAAAAAGGAAACTAATAGTAGATGAAGTTAAGAACATATCGGGTGAAGAGATGAAATCGCAACTAGCCAATACCTCAGATATTGTAACAACATTGGACCTGGCGCCCCCAACAAAGAGGTGGTGAATCGATTTGAACTTATTATAAACCCGAGCTTCCTATTAACATCCAATCTTCCTTTTCAGGTTAATGTACTGGAAAGAAACAGGAGGTGTTGAAAAATTGTTTGCGTTGCCATCGAGAGATATACCAGCACGGTGTTTATTCTCTGTATGAAGAGAACTTGATCATTTTATTAAATCAAATGTTAACTAATAAATAATTTACAGAATTATCAACGACATCTATTGTCGAGATGTTTGGGAGTTGAGGACTTTTCGATGCTTGGACCTGCAGATGTTCTTGCTATTGATCAAGGTCAAGAAAATGAATCCCCAACAAGTAAGAAGACGCGGAAACGGAAACTTCCAATACCTGAAGTTCCAGTGCCAGACTTCACAATCCCAGAACAACAACTACCACCAGTGGAATCCATTCCTGAACCAGAGCCAATCCGAGAGATGGATGGACAAAGTCGAACTTCAGCAATATCAATTGATATGGGTATCAGTAATGTGAATGAGACTCTTATGCCCCCGCCTGCTACACCTGGATTTGATGCAATGCGCAATAGCCCGCAATATCAAATGCTTAATTTAGGATTAGGATCGATGACTCCAAATCTATCGAGCATACCAATGACACCTGGAAACTTAGCGCATGGTATCGATCTCCATGATGACTTCCATCATAGCGGTCTTACGCCAGCAGATCTGCATCATGGTGGCCTTACGCCACATCATCCCGGAATCGAAAATATCGAATCAATACCTAATCTTCCCGCCGACCAAATATCATCTATACTTAATGAAGAAGAAGGTGTTAATTCTGATGGTGTTAGTCATGATGCTTTATTAGGTGGAGATCTTCTACCTTCGGCGCTGCAAGATCCAAGCAGACATGAGGCGACATCTGCAGATCTTGTTAGTGATTGGAATGAAGAATATGAAGAATTTCCCGCTACAGTCTGTCCAGCGGTGAGTACATATATTTTTAATAATTTTAAGATTCATTTAATCTATTTTGTATTTAACTTTTGTTTTGTTCTCTTCAAAAATGATTTGGTCTACTTGATAAACAATGGGTTAATTACAAAGCTGGCAAAACATCTGCGCGAAATTTTTGCTTTATTATATACTGAGCATATCCAGATTCTTGGAAACTTTCACATATCTAACTCATATCGAAAACATGAGATTCCAAGAACCCCACCTGTTTTTTTAACACCAACCGGGATCCGGTCCTGGCCTCTCGCAACTGTTCTCTCCACCGGTCCTGATTCAGAACCGATGTCATCCAGTTTGGCATCCCTAAGCTCAGAGCGTCCTGGTCTACGCCATCCTTTCAGCGAAGATTGGGTCTTCCTCGCTGAGTAGCATCATGCCCATCGGAGCCTACCGAGATTTATTTTCTTCACAACATCTATGTCGCGATAGCGTTCGAATATCACGTCATTGTAGAGTCTCCGGAATCGTCCTTCCTCACATAAGGGGCCAACAATCTTCCAAAGTATTTTCCCCTTGAGCACGGCTAAGAGGCTTGAGTGCTTTTTGCTAAGCACCCATATTTCAGATGCATATGTGAGAACCGGAAAGACCAACGTCTTATATAGTAAAAGTTTAGACGTTATGGTTAGATGCTTGTATTTAAAGAGCCTTGACAGACTAAAGTAGGCTTTGTTGGCTTTTAGCAGTCGTGCGCGCATTTCTGGTTCCATGCTATTATCTGCTACTATTGACCCAAGGTAGGTAAAAGATTTTACCACGTCAAATTCGTGTTCCTCTACCTTGATTGTGGGACCAATGGTAGGTGTTCCTGTAGACGAGGCCACTATGTACTTTGTTTTGCTTTCGTTAATGTGCAGTCCCAGATTTCCTTCCGCCTGTTCAATCTGAGTGAAAGCTTCTTGTACAGCTGTTGTTCTTTCTGCGTAAGCCAGGGTGGTCTTGTGGAAGATTGGGCCCCTTGATGTCGCGCCCGAATCTCGGATCACTTTTCCAACGCCAGGTTGAAATTAGGCAGGCCAGACCGCCCCCTTGTCTGAGTCAATTATAGATGTTGGTTTGGACAGCCTTCCGGCTACCTTTACTTGGCTTGTCACATTGGTCATGGTCAACCTACATAGTCTTGTCAGTTTGTTGGGAATACCGACTTCTGCCTAAGATGGGATCAGCACTATCAAGTAGATAATTGAGTAGATAATTGTAGATGATTCATTTATATGTGTGATATCTATTTGTATACTATATTTCGCTATTAACTTTTTCGAATTTGTTTGAATGTTAAAAAATATAAGATGAATAAAAAAACTATCGATAATCTTCCAAATACAGCAACCCGGTGACGAGCAAATGGAAAATGAAACTGATGAACAATTCGAGGAACGTGTGCTTAACAAGAGGGCAGCACAAATGTTTGTTGCTGTAAGAAATCGAATGCAAAGAAAGGAAACAATATACCTGTCGGAAATGACCCACAAAAATAATAGAAAACAGGTATGTTTCTATCTTTCTTACTATTATACTCTATTATCATAATCAAAAACATATAAGTTACATATAAATTACCAAAAAAAAATCATAATTATTTTACAGGCTGCACAAAAATTCTATTCTCTCTTGGTGCTTAAAAAATTCCGCGCACTCGAAATTACCCAAGATGAACCATACGGTGATATCTTGGTTACAAAGGGACCGATGTTTGATAATCCAAAACTGTAAATGCTTCTATTTAATTTAAGGGAAAAAATGTTTTTATACACATCAAAAAAAATTAATTTTAAGCTCATAGTTATTTTGTTATTATTTTCGAAAACAATCCTTGAAAAAAAGCATACACACAAAAAATAGAAAAAAGCAAAAAAAAAAAACTATTGTAAATCAAATTTACACAAAAAAAAAGCATGTACATAAAAAAGTAGAATTGTAGTTGTAAAATGAGAAATTTAAGATACAAAGTTTTACAATTTTGGCCTTATCAAAGAAATTCACTGGATTTTCAGTGAAAATTCATATGAAAAAAAAAACAAAATTTTTACTTAAACGAATAGGATTTTTTAGGGATTAAAAAAAAGTAGAAATTTTTAATATGAGGAACAAAATTATGGAATAATTCGTATTTAAGAAGTAATAATTGTTGGAAAATCTTTTGTAATTATTGGAAATTATTGTTTTCAATTTATGAATTGGTAATGCGATGGAAATTTGCAATCTTTTATTTTTTGTTTGCGAATAACAAATGTTTGAGTTATGTAAGTGAATTATTTAATATATAATAAAATCAGGTTTTTACCGTTAATCATGGAAATTTTATGTTTAATATTTATTTCCATGTTTAACTCTCGAAAGCGGAATTCCCAGTGTTATTCGAGAAAAAATAAGCAAGTCTTACCACGGAATATTTGTTGGTAGAATTGTAAGAAAAAAGGGGGGTTTGTTAGTTTTGTCCATTATTTAGTGTAAATACGAGCAAACCTAAAGAACATACAATAAGGCTAGACTCCGCTCCGTGTTGTCAATTTTCGTTTGATTAATGAGGGGCGCTGTAGTCAAATATAGTATACCTCAAAAAACTTGGCCGATTATTATAACCGGACATGGTGAAGCTCGTTAACTACTAATATATTTTGATCCCTGTGCTGAAAGTCGAGTTGCCACGACATGACAAGTCGTTTGAGTTAAATAAAGGGGTGTTTCAGTTGAATTACGACTTTCAGCACAGGGGCTTAGAATCGCAGCACTAAGTTGAGTGTAGGCCCCTATACTAAATGTGGTGATTCGACTGAAACGTCATTTTTTCAACTCAAACGATTTGTCGTGTCGTGATGACTTGATTTTCAGCAGAAGGGCAAGTTATAAAGCATTTAAAATTTAGTTCATACCTGGAGAAACATTCTCCATTTTCAATATTTTGAATCTGTATTGTCGTTATAATTTTATACCTATAATTTTCCCTTGACCCACGAACTGCGCAAAAAAAAGCTCGTGTTGATCAACATGTTGGCCCGTGTATCATCCCCCAATGTTTGGGATTGGGGCATGCGCACTGCGGTTTTCCTCGAATTGGGTGCGTGCTTGTTTGGTCTTGCGCACTTCACATATTTCCGTTGTTAGGCAAAACTGAATTTTTTGGCGGGTGAATTTTGCGAAGTTTCCATGCAATTCAAAAATTAGGGGGATGATACACGGGTCAACATGTTGAGCAACCCGAGCTTTTTCTGCGCAGTTCGTAGGGCAAGGGAGGGGTGTGCGGTGTTGACTGAAACTAGAAACGATTTCTTGAAAAATGTTTATGTATGCGTAACTGTCAAGCGATTCTGGGTGAAAATAATTTGGAATGCACACCCACACATATGGAATCGCATTGTAATTATACCACTGACATATAGAATGGACTGCTCATGAGGAATTTTTCATGGCACCAATTTGTTCCATAGACTACAAACCTTTTTTCACTCCATGTAAACACCCGAATCACTTTTGAAATTTACATTTTTTTTAAATACGTACTTAAAACATTAAAACAACACAAATATTTTGTTTAAAAAAATTAATAAACACTATTTTCACTTTTTCACCTTTTAAAATGACTTTTTTTCATTAATTTCCAAATTTTATGTGTATCTGATTTAAGTTCTTAACGCCTGTTTTAGCAACTGACATTCTGTATGTCAAAATCCGGGGGTCTATGGGGAAAAGAGCAAAAGATATAAACATCACTATACCCGTCTATTTTTTTCTAATTGATTTAACCCACTGACATAATAATAATGGACTGCTCATCAGCAATTATTCCCATACAAACCGATGGCACCAAAAATGTATAGTCGACTCGCTCATCCATAAGCCCCCAAACCACTGACATATAAGGTGTGTTCGATGACTGCTCCAGCTCAAGATTAAGCAGAAAAAATCAGCAATTTGCGTTCTTTGAGACCTTTTGACAGATCTTTTCTGCTCCCATTTGCCTTGCTCTGTGTTTTTTGAGCCTGATCTTTGTTGAGAATTCTCACTTTTTCTGCTCCACCAAATTTGTAGGAGCAGGCAGAGCAACCAAATTCTTCTTCTTCTTTTTCTTTTGACAATTGTCAAATTGAAAGCAGGGAAAATCGGAAAATTGATTTATGAATGATTTATTCGGAAAATACTTGGAAATATTAAAAAATACACATTAATTTTTATAGAAATAACATTTCGATGCTATTCAATTGTTTTTATTGGTATATATTTGTTCTTCTAAAATTGACATTCGTATCTAACCTCTAAAAAAGGAATTTGGAGCAGAATTTAGCAGAAAGGAGTTTTTTGAGCTATTATCTGATTTTTTCTGTTCTGACATCAATTTGACAGCCGCCCCCAATTGAGCCGTCCTGCTCTACTATATGCTCTGAACTTTTTAAGCAGTCATCGAACACACATATAGTAATGGACTGCTGATTGGCGATGCTGAAGGTGGATTTACATATCCGACGTTTTTCTGTCGCGCCGCTCTTTTTTACAATTTCGACCAATAGGAAACAATCTCTGCGACATCTTACCGTCACGGGCAAGAGCTGAACGAACTTCAACTTTTCCTGTGGCAGCGTGATAGAAACAGCTGATTGTAAGCAAAATTTGAGGTTATGTGTCACTGAAATGTTTATTTATTTGAAATTGCTTGGTTTTGCGTGGACTAAAGAGAGGTTTTATTAAAAATAGTTTGTTTGTTAATTTATATTTTTTAGTTACTTTCATTTTTACTCTCTCCAAGTCTGTTATCAAAATTCACGATTGTTTTTGGCCGCGACAGAATTCGTCACAAATGTAAATCGCGTATTGAAAATTTGCGACAAAAATGATCAGCTGTGATACGGCGCGACGGAAAAATGTCAGATATGTAAATCCACCTTGAATGGCACCATTTTTCTCCAGAAATAGAAAACCTTTTTTATGCAAACAAAAAAATTTTCTTCGAATTTAGGAGAAAATAAGTGATAAGATGTTTGTTATAATTAACGGAAATAAATTTCCATTACTCCATTTCTCATTACTCATTTTTATTTGTTAGCAGTTTTTTCATTAAATAAATGTATTTATTCCAAAACCGTGACGGTTATTTCCCCTGTTTAACGAAGTTTTCAAAATAGCTCAAGAGTGAGACAGAAGAACGAAAACTGTACCTGTCTATTTTTTTCTAATTATATGTTTATAACGCTGACATGCGCTGACGATTACAGTTCATTAGGATTTAACGTGGGAGCGAGGCAGGAATAGTTTTTGGTGCCATTTTTTGTATGGGATTTTGCTCATTTAGCAGTTCATTACTATAGGTCTGTTCCCGTACCTGCAGAAAGTGCAGAATCTGCAAGTTGCTTCGAATTACTTAACAGAATTCTGTTCCCGTACTTATACTGCAGCCGCCATACTCATTTCCCCACCCTGCAGTAAGAAGCAGAAACTTGCAGAAGCTACAAGCTGCTGTAACCTGCTGCAGCAATTTTTTGAAATATGGAAATGTCAAAACGTGTTCGTTGTAAACGTTAGATGTTTGTAAAGTGCTCTAAAACAGATTAAAAACAAAAGAATAATCGTTATTCTTTTCGATTTCAGAAAAACTGCAGAATCTGCAGAAACATGTTCCTGTACTTTCTTTATTTCATCCCTACCTCTCAATAAGCAACTTGCAGTAAGTGACAGAATGCAGAAAGTATGGGAACAGACCTTATATGTCAGTGGTCCCAATGGATCCTAACTAATGTTAATGTGTGCGGAGTTGCGATTTGAGTAACTTAGAGCCTGTTCAAATACTGGCTGAATTGCGGCTAAACTAAATTATTAGAAAGGTCGGTATTGCAGTGTCAGTAGTCTTAACACGAGGAAGTTAAAGTTTACAGTTACTGACTAAATTATAGTTGATGGTATTTTATGTTTATATGGAGAATTCCATATGTAAATAAAAAATATGTGTTAGGTTAGGGCCTGTGTGAATTGTGACTAAATTGACGACTAAACTAAATTTTGCAGTTTTTGTCGTTAATGTAGGGAATTCTGAATTCTTTTGATGACTAAATTCAATTGTATTTGCTTTTTATACAGTAAGCAACTAAATATATGGATGTAGAAGATATCATTATTGACAACAGGATATTAGTTCTTCACTTTATTTTCCATTGTATTAAACTATTTTGAAAGAAATTCAACATCAATTTAGTCAACTGTTAAAAAATTTAGTCTCCTCGTCAAAAAACTAAATACTGTATTATCGACACTAAATTCTAGTCATTGAATTCACAGCCCTTAGAATTCGCACAACACTACCGAACTAAATTGGAAATTTTGTGGAATGGTTTAGCATTTAGTGGAAAGATTTAGACATTTAGCCAGCATTCGCACACGCCCTTATTAGTCGAATCATGTACTATGGCAAACTAAGTAAATAACATATTAGGTATGTTTCTTTACAAAAGGCATTATAATACGTCGTTTCTTTACTTTTTCGAACACCAAAAATTTGACCAAACTTGCTGACGACACAGCTTCCCCTCCAGTATAAGCTTACCCAGAGAATTTTCGTTGTGCGTAGATCTGTTCCAGTACTTACTTTTTCTGCAATCTTGTTTGGTAGAAAGTTACTTGAATAGTGGGGATAATTCTGTCAAAAATCCAGAAAAAAACGCTTTTTGGGCAATTTCTTGCAAATCAAGAAGAAGATAACATGCATTTTACCATTTTGTACTGGAGCAAATATTCCAGGAGAACAATTTACAATAATTCCTGTATTTACTGTATTGTCGTCCATTGTTTCTTATTTTATGTTTAAACTTGGAGCCAATGCCGTTACATACAGCAAAGTGTCAATTGACAACTTGCAAGAAATCACACGATCAAAAACCTCGAGCTGAACGAAGGGAACTAAAATTCCCCTAAAATAAAGAAACACAAACTATCAAGTTCGGATGAATTAGTCCTGCTCCGCATGCACTCGTTTCCGTTCAAGCCGTACGGGGCCTCGGTAAGAGTAAGGCGTCTAGTTACCATCCCAGAGGTCCCGGGTTCGACTCCCGGCCAGCCTCACGGTCATTCGTCTTTTCCACGTTCCCACCTACATAACTTTCCTTCTTTCTTCTTCCCTCTTTACATTGCTGATTCCTCCTGTCATAGCCTTCCTTAGCTCTTCCCCGCTCCACCAAAGCGCATGTCATCGGTTGGTTGATGAGATTCAACTCGTTTCAGGAGGCATAACACTCCAGGGAGTTGTTCTCGATGTCCCCATGTCAAAAGTCGCGTTAGTAATGGTCGGGAGTAGGTGGACTACAAATATCGCGGGTAGGTTGTCCTTCCTTCCCCGACTAGAGCTGCACTCTATACGAAGAAAATAGATTGTCAACAGTATAAAGGGCCTTCACCGACCGTTTTCTAGATCCTATTTAAAAAAAAGTTATCAGCTGGATTTTGCCTTAGTATCTTATATGTGGTTTTGGGTTGAGTCATTGTCCTTTAAATTCAATAATCTCTTAATTAAAAAAAATAATTTTTTGCTTATCATTAATCTATTTTTACATTTACGGAAGCATTAAATTTAATTGAGTTCTTACTTAATAATTCGCATTATCACTTCATATTAAAAAAAACAAAATGTAGAAAATTTGTGTAAAAATAATGAATAAAAATTGAATAACCCTATTTTTGATATTTAGAAACAAGAATAAAACAAAAACTTCTAAATCTGAAAAGAATTTTTTTAATTTAAATATTTTATAAGATCTCTTGATTCTAAATTTCTGTTAATCCTACAATGTGTAAATTGTTTCTTTTTTTAAGAATTTTTTGTAATGTTAACTTTTTTTTATTTATTACCTTTTATTTTATAAGCAATTTAAAAAATAATTGTTGTAATATTTTTAAAAAGGAAACGTACAAATAAAAGTATTTTTTGTGTTATTTATTATTGTTTTATAATTTTTATTTTATATTGATATCTGCTAAGGTTTAATTTAATTATTCACGTTTTTGGTGAATTCTTTTTTTGGTTTATGGTTTTGCTGACGCGTTCATATATGAAATTTTAGTTTTTATGTTTTATTTAGTACTTAAACAGTATAAAACAGTAACTAGGAGAGGAACTCATTATGGGACACTTTCGAGAATTCATCAGTGGTAGCTACCTTTTTAGCGACGTTACCATATTGGTAAGCTGATCAGGGTTAGGGTGGTTAGTTTTCACCGAGTGGTAGATGTGGTTAATATTCGAACGCAAATTTCATATTTGGGCTTTTTTTTTAAAGTATAAGCGTTTGTGCATTATTATTAAAACAGTAAATTTTTTTTTATAAAAACCTACAATTTTAATGAATGCATTTTTATATTTTTACGTTTCAAATTCAGTTTACTACGAATTCTGTATATTTTGCAGTATTTGTATATTTGCATTTACTCGGCAAGGATGTCTAAAGGAATAAGATGCAATAAGACCACTAATATACAGCTTAGCTGTTCTTTGGAGCCTTTTCAGTACCTTATGATACGTAATCTTCTGTAATGCAGTCCACCATTCCTATATGCCATGCATAAGTATATGTCTGATTACGGCTGCATACAATCAGTGGACGATGCGGAGTTTAAGGCACCAATTCACTCCGATCGTTCTTTGGCATAAGAAGATAGTTGTTTTGGCCTTATTAGCACTCTCTAAAAGATTCGACCCCCACGTTAGTTTCCTATTCAGTATGAAACCTAGAAATTTTGCATCCTCAAGTTGCAGTTTTTCTTATGCAGTGTTTCTGCCTTTAAATGGCGCTGCAGTTTTTGTAGCATTCGGGACTCGACTCTTTTTCCAGTCGTCTCAACGTCTTGCTAGTTCGCTCCAGGGGCCGATTTGTATATGACGAACGACGATAATCGTACGAAAAAATTGAAGTCGAATAATTTTGTCGACGAAAATTTTATCGTTCGCATAGGTCGAAAGCAAATTTTTCGTGTCCTCGACGCAATGTCTCCTGTGCTGAAAGTCGTATTTTCTGTCATATGAAACGAACCACTCTTGTGCTGATAGTCGATTTTTGCCGTTTCTGTGTCGTTTAAAATCAGCTGACATTTTTTGGTGAGCTGACAGTCGTTTGTATTGTAGTTTTATTTTAACGTTTGGTCGGCGTGTTGTACATTAGTGAGAAAGATGCTGTACTGAAAGTCATAATTTGACTAATATGTCATTTCTTTCACGTCTTGCCATGCCACGACTTTCAGCACACCAACTAAAAAACAAGACCACACCGACATCTACATGCGATTGTCACCCGACTCGACTTCCAGCACAGGGACCAATATTGAATTTTTTTGATAAACGAACTGTGAGTCGCATTTCGTGACAAGTCTTTTGAAAAAGTGATGTTTTAGTCGACTTGCAGCACAACGGCCCAATTTTATATGTGTGACTAAATTTATTTATTTATTTCTACAACGAAGAGCTTTGTTATAATCCGTCATTCGTTTTGATTAATTCTTACTCAACAGGAATATTTTTCTTTGAGCTGATATTCTTCGTTGGTCAACTTTCGTGCCTCAGAAAAGCAGCGGATAAATGTTTTATGTATATGATCTCACTTTGGATCGTCTTGAGATTTGTGGGCCCTTTCGAATCGGGAGTAGTGCGAATGGGGTTTATTCATGGCTACGATGTGTTTTTGAACGTCGTCCTTTATCTTCTTTTTTGCGATAAGCTTTGTTCCTAAATATATAAAGCTGTTTTTTGATTGTAAATTGTGATTGTCCGTAACGCAGTCGAATGGGACAAAAAATGCCGCCATTGCAACTGAAAATTTTCTATCGTTTTGATATTTTTTTTCGAAGGAAATTGAATGGCAATGTTGTTTTACGAAAGTTGTTTTTGTAAAAATAAATACAAAAAACCCAAGACTTCGACCATCTAAATGTAATTGTGAACTCTAAACGACTGCAATCGACTCTATTCACTAAAATCGAGAATCGGGCTATTATTTTTTCGATTTACCATTCGTTCGGCTGTTTGACGTACTAGAGGCCTAAACTCGCTTCAAATTCCATTGCTCGAAGGATAGAGGATAAAATAGATTAAAGGGAGTCTGGGGGGTGTATGAGGAGATGGAGTTATCCAAGTTTGACGGCCCCTTGCAGCATGTCTTCAGTTCCGCCAGTTGAGAATTGTCTCTGGCTCATCCGTTACAGAGATTATCTATCTCATCCTGGGTCTGTCTACTAGTCTTTCCCGTAATTTCTGCTACCATAAGCCGTTCTTGTCAAGCCATTACTCGAATATGCGGGCCAGGTTTGGTTTCCCTTCTACAATTCGTATGTTGGAACAATTGAAATAGTTGAACGAAGGTTCGTTCGATTCGTACTGAATCATCTTCCTTGGGGAAAACCAATTAGTTCTTCCATCATATGAATCTCGGCTTAAGTTACTCAACTTAAGCTCTCTTCACAAGCGTCGTGAGGTGGCCGATGTTGTATTTGTTCATCAGCTCCTTAATGGAAAGGTAGACTCTGGGGCCGGTTCGTGTATGGCGAACGACGATAATCGTACGAAAAAAAATTGAAGTCGAAAAATTTTGTCGACGAAAATTTTAGCGTTCGCATAGGTCGAAAGAAATTTTTTCGTGTCCTCGATAGAAACCACAATATTGAAACACGAGAAATGTTACAACAACTGCTATAAAAATATACAACTATTTATTATTTAAAAATTAGTAATCATAAGAAGGCAAAAACTCGATAGCCCAAGACCAGAGATAACATAATACTCCGTATATACGGAGTATTATGTTATCTCTGCCAAGACCTTTCGAGTGCCTTTCGTCCTTTCGAGTGCCTTCGTCGACCTACGCGAACCCGAGACGAAAAAAAATTTTCGTTTTCGACATACACGAACTGGCCCAGGTTTTCTAAGTCGCCGCGCGTCGTTTAGTGAGAGTCGTTATAATTTGAGAGGGCCACCTTTTTACAAATCAACTCCTCTAACACGAATTACAGCAGATTTGAACCTGTCAATCGCATGTTCATTAACGTGACTAGCATTAGACTACTTCTAGGTTGTGTTCATCGATACTTATATTTCTTCCCATTCTAAATCATCCAGCTCTGGACTGTTGCATCACCTTTTTTTTCTCTTTGTTGATGCTCAGGCCTATATCTTTCCGCGGTTTGATTAGTTCGGCACTTGTTTATTTTGCTACCTTAATATGATTAAACTTTTTTTTTAATGAGTTATAGTATATTATTTTTTCCTTGGAGAAAATTGAAATAACATTTTTAATGTAATGTACTACTAGACCTTTCATTTATAACTTACTTACTTATTCCCCTTTAATCCCTCATGAGACATATGGCGGTAACAGTTGTCCTACAGCGGACTCGCGACAGCTCTCAGCTCTGACCTGGATCTCCCAGTTGTTGCGGCCTCTACTAGGAGGGTTCTCCTCCACGATGATCTAGGTCCTCCAGCTCGACGGGTTCCTTGCGTATTCCAGTCAAGGGCCTGTTTGGGTAGATTTCCGTTTTCGCTGCGCAAGGTGGGGTCAATCCAATTCCATTTCCTTACCCTGATTTGGTCGTCGATCCTTTCTTGGCCGGCACGGCGCCATAGCTCTTTATTTGGAATTCTATCTTGTCACCGTGTTTTCAGGATACGACGCAGGCATCTGTTGATGAAGACTTGTAGGTGCCTTGTGATGATTTGGGTAACTTTCCATGTTTCGCAACGGTAAATGAAAGAATCATCTTTTAAGCTCAAATTCAGCATGATTCAGTGGTAAATTTGATGTTTGAAAATATTTTTGATTTTTATTTTTTTTGTTTTATATTCTGCCACAAAATTAATTATAACGTCTTCCATTGAGAGAAACGAAACACTATTGAATAGATTATTGAACAAAGAAACAAAATTGAGGTTAAATTTTTGTGATTAAAACTCTTCATTAATCGAAAAGCAAAAACTGAATTCTTGAAAATGATATTGTATTATGACCCAGTAGATCATAATTAAAGAACAACTTGAAGGCTGTTAAACTTTTCAACAAATGGGGATATTCTTCAGTTAACTTGAGATACATTTTATTTAAGATAGTTCCAAATTCTTTCAGTTTCTTTTTAAGTTTTTTAATAAAAGCACACTACTTGGCAGGTTTCAATGAAATTACACTTTTTTTTAAATAAATGATGTATTTTAATTGTTCATAAATATTGTATAGATGGCACATGCTATAATATAACAAAGAAATAAATTGTTAAAAATTTTTGTAATGGAAAATGTAAATAATTAATAAAACAAAAAGGAAATATTTTAAATTTGTAAATCGATAATAAATGTATAGAAGAAATGACGGTTTTGTTTTAATTGTTTTTTTGTGTTGTTCTTTTTTAGAATAGATGAATTGTATCTTTTTGTGGAGTGGTATATTAAGGTAATGAACATTTATTGAAGGACACTAGATATTACAGCTGGGGATGCCAGCCACTTAGCAATATATTTTTTGTGAGCATTTAATTTCTTACACAAGGTTAGGTTAGATATGGCTGAGCAGTTGGTTTAAGCTCATACACTTAGGCCAAAAGGATAGGCCCATTGTGATGCCATCAGTGCCGGCGGATCGTGTTAGGTCCACCCGGACCTTGCCAGCCAGACAAGCCCACAACCTGTTTTGGTATTTTATCTAAAAAGGAAAGAAGGTAGGGCTCTTAATTGTGAATCGGAAGATGGGTCGACGGTGTACAGGACAACAAGGGGAGTTTCGCAGGGATCTGTCCTGGGCCCGGTCCTGTAGATCACAATGTATAACGATGTGCTGAGGCTACGACTCCCAAAAGGAGCAGTTCGCGTTTGGGTTCGCGGACCACATCGGGGAAGTGGTCATCGGACGACGCCTCGATAAGATCGAATTGTGCGCGAACGAAGTGATCTTGGAGATTAAGGATTGGACTGAAGGTGCTGGTCCGACGCTTGCTGAGCACAAAACTGAGGATCAAAGTATGGGAACACAAAATAAAGGTCGTGGCGTTTTCCCTACAGATTTTTTACGGCGTACATTTTTTGTTAATTTGGCTGTTCACCATGACCTACGCGGGGGTGCAGGCAGGTCAAGAGCCATATAGGGTGAGGCTAAGTAAAGCCTTTCCCCCAAGCTACAATCTAATTACATACCATTAAGTCCGTTGAACTAAAGTTCGGCCAAGGTAGGTGTGGTAGCTTACCTTAATCAGAACGCTTGTTGTATTGCCTCCGCGAGAGCCCCTTCATGTTCCGTCCTTGTTTTTTGTGGCCATTTTGGAATGTTGGAAGTTGATGTGCTTGATTTCAAGCCACCGCTGGTGCCCCCACTCGCTCAAACTCAAACCTTCCACCAGTTCAGTTTAGATTACGAAACTGCTTCTCTGGGGAAAGGCTTTTAAAACTATTCAGTTTAGCTGCATCTTAGACGGCTCTCATTCTTCTCCAATATTTCGAGGGTTCGATTTAGGAGAAAGAATGAAATGCTCTTCTTCAGCGGTTCCTTTGGTTTAATGATATCCATAGGAACCGCAAGATTTTGAGCTTGGAGACACTGGAGAAGCTTGTCAGGCTCCAAATTTACTTTAACCAGACCTAGAGCTCTCCTCAGGATATCCGCAGCTAGGAAGAGCTTGAGACTACATTTCGTCACATCGCCTGTTCATTCATGGAATTCTTTCTCTCTGGTACTGCGTCTGCATGCGCATACCAAGCGACCAACCAGGGTAGAACGAGGTTGTCTTTGGGCGCCCTTTAGTTGACGCTTTCACATCACATAAATTGTATTTCCGGTTGTCCTCGATAACCCTTTTTCGAGTGCTGCCGCCGCGGCCTTTCGTGGTGGAGGTTTATCTGTACAAACAGTGTTCATTTCCTTAGGAGATTATGTCCCACTCCTTTTGCGAGCCCTTTTGGGCTGGAGCTGCCCGCTAAGGGTTTAGGTGGTGATTTTAGAGTTAGGGTGAGAGTCATCTACTCGTTGCTGCAGGCTCCCCTTTCCACCCAAAAAATGCAGTAGCTACTATCTTGGCATTCGAGCAACTTACGTCTTCCATTCCTGGAGCAGACTCCTGTGAGGCTTCCGTTGGTAACCTCAGCTTTTTTACTTCCTTGGTGATCGAAGTGGAAATGGTTGCTCACGAGGTTCTGGCGGTCGCTGAAGGGACGATGAAAGTTTAGCTGGGAACAGTTTTGGTCATAGACTTTTATGCCGCCTGCACCTAAGCTGTGTTCTACCAAACTTGTAGCCAATTTGTCCTGCCGTCCGCCCCAGCTCGTCAAAAGACCTCTCGTTCACAGAGAATATCATCCCAGTGAATGGTGGGCGGTGAGCTTTGGGGAGTACTCTCCACTCCTTCATTCTTAGGGTCCTGATTTGGACCCTTATCCATCTCAACATAATGGAAATGAGGTCTTCTGTTGCTGCCGGAAAGTTCCCGAACACTCCAGGCTCGTTCCTTCACTCCACCACTCAGTCACATGGCCGGGGCCGAGTCTGTACAGGTAATGGCCAACTACCTCGGGCGTGCAGTAGCACAGTAGGGGCCTGGGCTGTTCTGAGCTTTGTCCCCACTCGGCTATCGCCTCCAGAAGACTTCCTTGCACGGCAACTAGTTGTTCCGTAGTCAGGGGCCGGTTCGTGTATGGCGAACGACGATAATCGTACAAAAAAAAAATTGAAGTCGAAAAATTTTATCGACAAAAATTTTAGCGTTCGCATAGGTCGAAAGAAAATTGTTCGTGTCGTAATGCAAAAACTCGATAAACCAAAACCTTTCGAGTACCTTTCACGGCTTCAGACGAAAATTTTCAATTTTTTCGACCTACGCGAACCCGAAGCGAAAAAAAATTTCGTTTTCGACATACACGAACTGGCCCCGGGATAGCCTTCGGATACATAGTTGCAAGCAAATTCTTTCTGACACTCTGCCATTAGGTGGAAGGTCGGCTTCGGAGCCGTTCTAGGCTTCATTATGGGTGCATCGAACTTCGAATGGCTTTTCAGCAGGCTTTTCAAAAGGGTATGGATTTTAGCCCAGTTATTGTGGCCAGAGGATCTAACTCTGTTCTTACAATTAGTATCTCCCTTTCGTTTAGGGGCCACGCAGAGACCGGAGTAGCCAGCAGCCAGTAGTCAATTATAAACCTACTTAAATTATGAAAGGTTTAACTTTCCCATAAAAGTCGTTTGTTTTTATAATTTATAGGTTTAGTATTTAAGAATTGACGATCTTACAATAATAAACTCCGGTGGCGTATTTTAAATGTTTTTATTTTGTTTAGAAAACAAATTGATAATGGAGACTGCATGAGCCAGCAGGTTAGATAAGTTCCCATAAGTTCTAGTAATTAGGTTTAAGCATTCGCGCTGTAATAAATTGTTGATTACGTAGAATAATTGTTTTTCTAACGTGATTACATGAAAAAGTAAATGAAAGATAAGGATAGAATAGTTACTAGTATATTATTATATGAACTTTTTTTAAAGGAAGCTAATTACTATTTGTAATTCATGTGGGCCCCTATACCCATAGTCTCTTCACTTTTTTTTCTCACCTCATAATTTTTGTCACGTCACTTTTAAAGTGCTATTCTCATTGTCGAGTGACAAGAAAAAAGTGAGTGAGATAAAATGTGACAAAATTAGCTGAAAGATGGCAACTCAACTCAACAAAAAGTAATTTAGAAAGGCAATTTATCTCACAATAGCAAGAAAACAAGTGACAATAAGAGATAAATCAAATCCTTTGGATGTGAGAAATGCCACCTGGTTACCATGGTGCATAGTTACCATTGCCATTTTTGGAGAAATACCTTGAAGTAGTGCATTGATATGAACAAAGATGTTAACAAGTTTCTGTAATTCGACAATAAAATTATTACTTTAGGGGGATCAGAATTAGATGGCAATGTAAACAATATTTATTTATTTAAAGAAAACATATTTGTACAAATAAGAACAAGCTTTTACTTTGAAGTTTGTAGAGGAATATGATAAGCCGAATTTGAAGATATGTTGAGAAAGAACAACCAAGAAATTCTTGAGTATATGATGAAACGTGATTGAATCGGTGGATTTTATAAACGTATCGAGCAATAGAATTGAATGCTTCATTCAATTTTAGCTGCGAGAATGAATCAAGTTTACAGAATATTACGTCACTATATGTTATTAAGGGCATTAAACGAGATTTAGCAAGCTTCAAACGAGTATGGAGAGGTATAAAGTCCGACGTACATCAAAGTTTTGGTAGGCGACCATGTTAAATTCTTCTTCAGGAAAACCCCCAGACTTTTTACCTTATCACAAAACGGAATGATGTTACGGTCTAATAATACTGCAGGAAACCCATTGGTATTTATAACATTCTTAGATGTGACTATTGTCTATCAGGGTTTTGTTGCAATTTATTCCCTCTCGCCCACCCACACCTCGAGTTCTTTATTGATTCGCCAAACACAATCTTCATTCATGGCAAGGCAGCAACTATGTAAGGTAAGTTTGACCTTCGTCCGCGTACAACAGGGCAGGGCATTCGGTTTTTTAGGAACTTTCGCTTTGCAAAGACGGGGAAGTAAAAGGCGTTAGGCAGGAGCACTGACATATAATAATGGACTGCTCATCAGCAATTATTCCCATACAAACCGATGGCACCAAAAAGGTATAGTCGCTCGCTCATCCATAAGCCCCCAAACTGACAGAAGCACTCAGAAATAAAATCAATTAGAAAAAAATAGACGGGTATAGTGATGTTTATATCTTTTGCGTTAAATCAATTAGAAAAAAATAGACGGGTATAGTGATGTTTATATCTTTTGCTCTTTTCCCCATAAGCCCCCGGGCAGAATGTCAGTTGCTAAGACAGGCGTTAAGAACTTAAATCAGATACACATAAAATTTGCAAATTAATGAAAAAAAGGCATTTTAAAAAGTGAAAAAGTGAAAATAGTGTTTATTAATTTTTTTAAACAAAATATTTGTGTTGTTTTAATGTTTTACGTACATATTTAAAAAAATGTAAGTTTCAAAAGTGATTCCGGTGTTTACATGGAGTGGAAAAAGGTTTGTAGCCTATGGAACAAATTGGTGCCATGAAAAATTTCTCATAAGCAGTCCATTCTATATGTCAGTGGGCAGGAGTTAAAAATGTGGACGAGAAAAGGAAGTATATGGAAGGAAGATCTACTAGAGTTGACGACAGAAATGACGTTCTCCTCTGCTACTCCCTTAAAGCTAAAGCCGGAATCGGAAACGATGTTCGAAATGACATAGGAGAAACTACTGGAGCATTCTGACATTGAAACTGAATTGAATATAACATTGTTGCCTGTGGAAGCGGAACACGGCAGACAAACATTTAGATACTTAACCGCAGGTGTTCGACGAGACATATTTTCTGTCTTAACATCTATCTGCAATATGTCTTGCAATATGTCTCGTGGGCACCACAAAAATCTTCATGTCAAGACATGAGGACAGAAGTTAAGACATTGCGATGTCAAGACAGAAATGAAGACGGATTTTTAACAATTGTGAAAAAGAAAATGGCGGCTTTCTGTATTTTAGGTGTTGATCGAATTATATGTAGCATAAATTTTCTTAAATTTTACAACTTTCATCATGTATGTATCATGTATTTTCCTACCAATGCATACAATGTTGCTGTTGTTTAAAAATGAAATGGCATAACAGAATTTGTGAACAAAAATTTTTCTGTCTTGTGTCGAAACGAATGTCATAACAGAAAATCTTTCGCTTTGGTTTAGTATCGCGTACAGTATCGCAGTTAGGAAGTGAGTCGACTCCAATAGCTTTGAGTTCAGCTAACAGGGCTAAGTGCCAAACTCTATCGAAAGCCTTGAAGATATCTAGAGCAACCAGACTAGACTCACCAAATCCAAGCAGACTTCGGTTGAGGTGTTCTGTAAGGCTAAGTAAAAGATCGCCAGTGGATCTTTTTTGTCGGAAGTTATACTGTCTGTCGTTTATAAGTAGGTTGGATTCTAGATATACCATAAGATTTTTATTGATTATCGTCTCCATGGTTTTGGAAAGAACAGAAGTAATTGTTATTGGGCGGTAGTTGGAGGGGCTACTGATAGGGCAAAAAGTTTGTGCAGAGGTTTAGCCAAAGGTGAGGCGCATTTTTTTAGGATGATGGGGGTATATTATCGGATCCAGTGGATTTGCTGGCTAACAGGGAGTGGAGAGCAGTGTCTACCGATTTACCTTTCGTTTAAGCATGCTGCGAGGGCGAAAGCAATTTGCTTTGCTTAATATGAATCTCCACAGATCTTTAGAGCATCTTGAAGAGAAAGGATGTGAGATATATAGGTCTGAAGTCTTTTGGATTGTGGATGATATTGCACCTGCTTTCGGAATGAAAGCTATCTCCGCTACCCTTCAGGACGTTGGAATGTAACTTAGGCGACGAGAACTCCTAAAAATAGCTGCAACCCAGTCTAGAATTAGGTCACTGACTTCCTGAATTTCAATAGAACAAAGTCCATTCCAGGTGTTTTATAAAGCTTAAAGTTTTCTATGGCCCATAGGAGCAAATCTCTGTTTATCAGTCTGTACCTAAACTATATTCACTTTTGAATCTTAGTTTGAGAAGCTTACGGTTCCACAAAGGAGGTTTGGTTTTACCACTGTATTTCCTAATGCTTCCAATGCCGTATTCTGGAGGTTGCTGAGATTCCTCACCTGATGCTCGAGATTTTCAGCGTTCAAAAAATGGGTGGGAACATCCTCGGTAAGTGATCTTTCCAGCACTTGTCTACATATGTATGACCATATCTTTGTTTTAGACATTCCTGTAACCAGGGGACATATTGACATTATAAAGAATGTCTCTGTGGTCAAAGAACGAGTGTTCACTTGATGTTTTGGAGTCATACCAAATTCAAAATGGCGGCCAACACAAAATTTACAACGCCCTCGGTTTGGGTACCAAATCAAAATGTATGACGAGTATAGTACAGTAAACTGTGTGAGATCATTTTAAATTTAATATGGCGATCACTACAAAATGGAGGAATGCAGACTAAAAAGTTAGGTTGTTTCCATGTACTATAGGTAATTAAAACTTTACATTCAAAATTACTTTTTACTTTTTAAACTATATTTTTTTATTTGGAGACTACATTTTTTCCAATATTAAACATTTTTTTAATGATGGTAAAGGGTCAACTTTTCTGAAACTGTTATAACATTTGAAACTGTGAACGTATGTTTTTTGCCATTTCTTCTAAATTGCATTTCGTAAATTACCAGATTTTAATAATTGATGAATGGATTAAAAAAAAAATAGTTTCCTCAAATATTTACAAAAATATAATAAATAGAAAGCTTTACTGATCCAAAGAAAATCCCAACAGCTTTGCATTGATCGAGGAGAACACATAACGAATGATATACATTCATTTAGATATAGCTGAACTTGTAGTAGAAAGAACAATAATAAATTAGCTTTCCGAGGCCTGTTGTTGCTCCTTGACTATTTCGAATACCTTGTCCGAAAGAAAATAATAATAAAATATTTTAACACGAGCTAACGGGCCATTTTGCCCGTTGACATTTCGAAAGTGTCATTTCAAAGCTAAAATGCAATATGGACCACCGAATCATTTTCGAAGAGTGCAGCAATATATATTGTATACATCAAAAATATGATATTCGGCAAAGGTGGGAGGTGAAATTGTATGGCTGCAATTTACCGTTGGATGGGGGGACCGAATTATGTGTATTTACCGCCACCAGTTCAAATATCCGAAGCTTTCCGTAATTCAAGCTTTTTACAACCGCCATTTGATAACAGATCACACACCGGGTAGACAGTATAAAGTCGGATGTTGCGGTAAGCGCTACACGAAAGTCACAAAAGGCCCAATCCAAACCGTCCCAAAGAGGAATAATTTTTATTTAATCGGTTTTAAATGTTGGAATTTGTTAATCTCCTCGAAAAGTGATCTTTTGTATATAAATATAACTTAAAAATATTAAAAAAGAATAAATAAAAATGTCCGTTGCGAGTTTGTGTTATTTTTAGATTATTGTTTATTGAAAAAGTGTAAAATTTTTATGCAGTTTTTGTTGAGAAATTTTTAATAATTTGTGACTTTTTTCAATACACATGAAGTGAGAGTTAATTTCTATTTTGAATATATAGCATATTCTTCAGCGCTAATTGATCTTCTCATTTTGCAAAAGACATCCTGTACGGGGCGGGCGACTTTAAATTGAAGGCGGACATTTAAAAGGTAGAGTGTGTAACTGTGCATCATCGTTATTGTTGATCACTTTTTGTTGTTGTAGTTGTTGTTGTTGTAATTTGAATGCTTTAAACACGATCAATTTGGGTAGAAGCTAATTTCGTTTGGTCTCTACTTTAACTGAATTAAAAGATTAGCACTGTCGGACACACGAGCACAATTTAATCAACTTGATTTGATTATATAGGCGGCCTTTGATGATTTTTGTAAAGAGTATACATATATGCTTCGAGCTCGAGCTGGTAGCTAGAGGATCTCGATCTTTTTTTTCTTTTCCTACAAACTATGTATATAAACTAATATGGTATTTAACCTATATTTTCGGTTCTAGATCAAATTATATAGTACTTGAAAAATTCTTGAAATGTATAAGCAATTTAAATGTGAGGCATCCTATTAACAGTTTGCGAATAAATTTAAATTGCATAATAAGCCACAAAAAATCCTAAAGTGGTTTTTCAAAAGGAAATTTATTTCGTCGGTTCAGAATTTATTCATTTTTTTTGAATCGATTGAATTATATAAAAGATACTTGTGTCTTCCGGAAATGAATGTAAAATTAAATAGTGTTCAGCTAGATCAGATTGTTCCTCAACAATATATATTATATATATTCGTCATATATGATGCATTGTTGGTGGCGGTACACGTGTAGTGAAAAAAAAGCTTGTGCTCGATCAATTAAACAGCTTGACCTTGAGGTAATTCGAAGATCGACATAGTTAATTCCTTTTTTGTTGTTGTTGTTATTCAGTTACTGCACCGGATAATGTGTGGTCTTGTGTCGTCAAAAGTTGCGTGATTATGATTTATAATATGAATGTTGAACGTTTTTGATTTTTTGTTGGTATTTTATAGTTATTCTGGAAACAGAGTATTTGTTTTTAAGTATGGAAATTTGGTGGGTTTGCTTGTAAAACCGGTGTTTAAGACGTGATTAGCATTTGTTTTGTGGATAAAAACAATAGGATTTGTCGTTTATTCTCTTGAGAAGTGCGTAAATGTTACTTTTTGTGATAAATGTTGCGGGTTTTTTCCTAACACTTTTGGAAGTTAGGATAAGACATAACTTTCCGTTGCGTCAATTTACATGTTCAAATAACGTTTTTGCACGCTTCTCTGTTTGATGTTTTGTGCTCTTATATGTTTTTAATATTTTATGTCTGGATGTCCTAGCTGAGCCACTGAGCAGTGGAAAATTTTTCTCAGCCCAGCTGAGAAGTGCACCTTCTATGCTAGAAGGGTGACTTTATAAAAAAAAAGATTAGGGGGACGTTTGGCTACGCTATTTATTTGATTGGGTATTTTAACACGTTGGGGGTCACGCGAAGCCAAGATTACTAGAAACACAAAATTCGAGTAAATATACATGTTTTTTTATATGAAAAAACCAAGCTTAGTAGTAACCCTTTATACTACCAGTCCGTCATGTCGTTCAGTTCATGGTGCAATGTCTAGTAGTAAGCTTGATTTGAAGAATAGAGGAGAATAGGAAAGGTTAGGGGTGTCTGGAGGGTGTAAAAGAAAATGACGATGAGCCTCACGTTTGAACTTTAAGGTGTTGTACGAGTTCGGAAATACTGGCTGCGGGAGGTTATTCCACAGTCGAGTTGTTCTAATTATAAACGAACTTCTATACCGTATTGTGAGCGAGGGGGGGGGGGGCTGTAGGGTATGGGGGTGAGTCGAGCGTGCAAGTCTTGTGTTGCGGGAAAAATATTGCAGTGCAGGCAGGAGGTCCTGAATTTCAGTGGAGCAGTCAACATGGCAATAGCGATAAAGTGGAGGAGAGGGCTGCTACATTCCTACGGTGGCTTAAGGTGTCTATGGAAGCGCGAAAGGGACCATCACCAATGAGTTTGAGGGCGCGATTTTGCACCTTGTTGAGGCAAGCCAAGGTGGATTTTGGGGGGAGATTGTAGTCAAGGCGGCTGGCTGGAGGAGGCATCTCTTGAGAAATCCAAAACATTGGGAGGCTTGTTTGGCGATTTGGAATATATGATCATTCCATCGCAGATGCTCCGTTAAAGTTACCCCTAGGATGTTGAGAGTTGAGTCAGCCGTTAGATTCTCTTTATCCACTGAGATAGGAGGAAGGTCGATACAATTTTAATTTGTTAAACTTATCATCGTTTCTGAAATGGTGTAAAGAAAGTAATGCATTATAGAGCGAACTGAAATAGTTTTATTTATACCGAGTGCGACAAAAGTCTGGCAATGGTCCGATACTTCCTGACGGGGATAGGTACCCGTGAAAAAAGTTTCGAACTAAAGTTGCTCAACTTTTAGGGTGGAATCGTTTGCACACAAAACTCACCCCCAGTAGGGAGAATCTAAAATTTCAAATGGCAATTCCCATTTTTTCTCACGGATTATGACTTTACGAAGAGAAATAAGCAAGTTTTGCGAGACATTTGTTTTTATCAAGCTTTCCTGCACCCTCAAAAATCATTAAAAATCAAAGTTATTCCCCAAAAGGGAAGGCTTCGGGTAAAAAAAAATATCGAACAAAGATTTGACATTTCTCTTCGGAGAATCATAGCCGGTGAGAAAAATGGGAGCTGCCATTTGAAATTTAAGATACCTTCTTCCTAATTCTCCCGAAGGATACACGTGTTCCGAGCTAGTGCCAGGATTGGCTGTAGAGCATCTGCTATGAAACTTGATTCGGCTTTCAACTATTCTTGGGGATACCATCCTTTCCAGCAGCCTTACTATTGGTCATCGCTGAATTGCGGCTACTATTTTTGTCTTGGAGGAGGCACGAATGGTGGTTCTTATTGCCTGTGCTTCGCTGTTTTTTTTCAGGCTCTTGTAAAAATGATCTATTCAGGCGAAGAGGTAATCTCCCATCTTTGAAGTTACTTCTCGTCTTTGCACAGCAGCCTTTCACCTGAACTCTTTACGGAATTGGTTTCCAAACTGGGGGTGCTTATGCCTGAAGGTCGAGGCGGGGGTGGGCGGATGATTTTATCTTTTTGACTTTTTTAACTCATTTTTATGCTTAAATTTTATTGTGTCTTTTTTATTATACATCTCTTCGCCATCTAGACCTTCGGTATTTCAACATTGAATAACTCTCACATTTTTTAGCCGATTTCGACAAATTTACACGATTCTGAAACGAAATTCAGTACCATTTTAGCTATGAGTCTGTTCACATAAAAAACGTGTTGAAATTGTAGTGCTTTACATTGAAAACTATCGCTCAATTGTGATAATCGTAAAAAATATGGGAAAAACTCGGCACTTTCAGACAACACAATTCGTAGTTTGGTTAAGGATTTCTTTGAGTACGGGTCTGTAGTAACTCGCTAGTGTTCCATTCGCCGCGTCCGCGACACTCCAATGAAGTTATTGAAGCAGTAAAAGACAGTGTTGCTGATAATCCAAACGGGTCGTATATCTGCCGATCTCAGGAGTTAAAAGTGAGTGGAACGCCTCTGAGGAACATTATGAATTGTATCTCTTCCCATACCAAGTCCAACTTACTCAAAGATTGTTGCCAACCGACAAGCCACGTCGCTTGCAATATCGAAACGCCGTCGCAAGAATGATCGATGCCGAGCCGAAATTTTAATGATGGACGAGACTCATTTTATACTCTCTGGTGGAGTCAATAAACAAAACTGTCGTGTTTGGGGAACAGAGAACCTGCACGTCATTCACGAAACACCACTGCACTGTTTGGGCCGGACTGTGCGCTCAAAAACCATCATCGGACCATTTTTCTTCAAAGTTCGATAAACCTGCACGCTATCGTTAGATGTTGGTGCACTTTGTGTGTACGAAAACGCGTCAAAAGGTCCGTCTCCGGGCCACTGCTATAGTCCTACGTTCTATTTTTTGCCAGGTTGTGTTCAAGATCCAGTATTGCCGGTTTCTTTGGACGTAACAGAAGCTCGTTTCCGCTGTCGTATGTGTTGATATGGCGGGCTCCACAGCTCAACAATATTTGTTTCAACAGAAAGGGTTTGTTGCAGACTCCCAGCAAATTCTCGCCTTTTAATGCTGTCCCGCAGAAGGTCTACGTTAAACCGTGTATTGTTGATGGCATCTCAGTGGATGTTTCTGATTGACTACGATTTTGAGTGATGGTGGTGGTGACTTCCAATGTCTGCTCTATTATAGCTTCTGTCATCCTCCATTATCGCTTTCCTTCTGCGGCTGAAGGCCACTTGATCTTTTTAATTTTTCGTTCTATCATCTAGCGATATCCAGGCCTCCTTGTGTATTTTCTTGTGACAAAAAATTAAGTTCCACCTACCAAGAGTTGGTGCGAACTGTAAAAGTCAACGAAAAGCTCACCATTGTTGTTAGTAGCTTGGCTTATTCCTTGATTTCTTATTGGGTCTTCAGGGCCAGGTTTGATAAGGTCGATCTGTGCGTTTAAGTCACCCATCAAAAAATGATTTCCCCTTTGGATCAGAGTGAAAAATCTCATTCAGCTAATGAGGCTGGGCCTGGTTTGAGTATTACGCCAACGCCACTCCTGTAGTTTTCAGGTTTGTTCCTGCCAGGAAAGGACTCACCATATGGGCAGATACGCTCCACGCTTGGTGCCGTCTGGTCTTGCTAAGTCCCATGTTCTTGATATTTATATCGGTTCATATCGTTGAGGACTTAACCCAGTGCGCTGATTCTAAAAGGAAAGGTCGAGTCCTATCTCAGTAACAGTAACAGTAACGATAGTTTACTCAACTTTTTCAAAATGAAAAGCTACAAATTCTATGGGCATCGGAAATATAATTTTTGCACATATTTATATTCGGCTCAATTTATTATGAGTAGGACATATTAAAACAGTTTGCATATAAATTGCAACAAATCTTCTAAAGTCCCGATTGACCATGGTCTAGCCTCTAATGAGTTATGAAGGAAGACCACGGTCAATTCCTGCTGATTACTTCCTTCGATAGTGTGGAGTTCTAATTGCAATCCATATCTTATAGATGCCATGAGAAGTAATAAATAGAACATGATACTTATCTAATCGTATCAGGAAAACGGCATGACTAGTTTTTTTTTGTGGAATTCAATCTCTGCGATTCTCGGTGTTACCTCACATTGACTACGAAGATCGGGTTCCACTCGATGTTGCTGTACATTAATCCAGTTTCGGTTGTCAGTGATAAGTTGCTCGAGGAGGAAAATATTTAAATTTTATTGGGATTAACTATCGAATCGTATAGAGAATATGGTTTCAGTAGTTTCTTTTTGTGTTAATTTTTATTAATGGATGCGGCACCTAAATACCGCCGTTTTCGCAAATGCAATTACACTGTAATATATTTTATTAATTTGATAGATATCTGAAGGATCGTGTTATAAGTGTGTGTGTTTTTAAGAGGAATTAGTTGCTTCTTTAAATGCCGCAATTATTGTTATTAGTCTCTTAATAAAGGGCTACTCGAAAGTTTCTGAAATATGTAAGTAACAAAGAGTTGTATTTTTTTGAAAAAAATGTTTTTCCTCAAGTGTCGTCAAGCAAAGCATTGATTTCATTGCGAACTTGATAGTTCCAAAATATACGTGTTATAGGCTCGATCGATTTTTCAGGCGAACGAAAAGTGATCGCGGAATGTATTCTTTATGTGTGAAAGAAAATAAAAAGGATTTGTTTGATAATAAATCAGGGCTTCGATTGTATTCAATAGTTTCAAATTCAATCGTATTCAATTGAGTCTAGGTGACCTATATGGGAGCAAATATTGTCGTGAGACCAAATAATGCGTCTTTTTTAATTGTTTTTCATTGTGTTATTACTGATAATGAAACAAATGATTGATGTCATATATAACTAGTTTTATTCCCGAAAAAGCAGACATTCATTTGTTTTGTAGCTGAAGGAAAAACTTTTATCGGGCTTGGCTTGGTAGAACTTATTTTCTTCAACAGATCTATATAATATTCATCTATTTCTTCTTTAATCCGTTAGCTGGCGATCCGAGCTGGACGTTTCGGTAACGGACACGCTGCTGTCAGTGCGGCTGAGTCTCGACCTCCATTCCTCCATTCCTTTTCTATTCGATTTTTGGCGACGACGTCTCGAGCCTCGATAACTGATAATCGTTGATTCTTTAAGTCGCCTTCGATAGACTTTAGCCAGGTTTTCTGCGGAAAGGTCTCGCCAGAAAAGTTTACGTGGCAAGCGGTTATTACCCATTCGGCAAACATGTCAAAACCATCGTAGTCGAGGTTTTTGCATTTTTGCACGGTCACGATCAGTGTCTGTTGATCTTTGTTTAACTGTCTCGTTTCGAAGGCGATCGCGGAGTGAGACACCGACAATCTGCCTCAAGCATTGCATTTGGAAGACTTCGAGCTTGTTGACGTCCGGTCTGAGCAGTATCCACGTTTCTGATCCATAAAGAAGAATCGTGAGGATCGGCGTTAGATAAAGGTGTGCTTTTGATGGTAATATTTGTTCCTTTCCATATGAACCACTTGAGCTAGGCGAAAGTCGGCCGTCGATGCCCCTTGTGACCACTGGCCCTCGATCCGTGTTGTGAGCACTTCGGTGTTTTCCGCATTGATTTTTAACCCGTATAACTGGGCGATGCGGAAAATGTCGTATAAGATGGCGCTATCGTTGGCGAACACCAAGTAGGTTACGCAGATGTTGTCGTCGTATCGAACTGTCAACTGTCGGACATCTGTTTGAATCTGGAACTCCTCGGATAAGTCGCTTCGAACACGAATGAAGCTGGTTGAGCCATCGTACGACGCTTGGAGAAGTTGGATGATTTTGAATGGCACGGGTTCGGTTTCCAAAGGTCTTCGCAAGCTGTTCCAATCGATGCAATCGAAAACGGATTTCGTTGAAAACGACGACAGTTCGTTTGCCGTAACGAATTCTTTCTTCCATTAGCTGACGGAGAGCGAATATTTGATCAATACATCCTCGATGATGTCTTAATCCAGCTTGTTCTTTCCGGATCATTTGCTTTCGATGATTCTGTAGCCTCGATTGGCTAATACCGCGATAATTTTTGCATTCCCGACTGTCGCCTTTTTTCAAAATTGGGACAACGATCGTTTTCTTCCATACTTAAAATTGATTGATATTTGTTGGCTTTGAGCAATTCAACTGGAACTCCATCTGGGCTTTCTGATTTCTTATTTATCAGCTTTACCATTGCTTCTTTGATTTTTCTCAGCGTTAGTGGATTTATATTGAATGATAACCTGGTCCGTTGTGTTGTATCTTCCGTCTACTTAATTGCCATTCACTGATCTTTCTCTCTTGATTTCGCTGGGTATAGTATTGATGCCATTTTCATATCAAATCTTCCGTAGATGTAAGTAAACGTCCGCCAGGTGCGTACCACACCCCTCTAGGTGCGCCAGTGTCCTAACGCCGATGCTAACTAGATGGTGCCTACATATATCAGTAGGAAGTTCATATTTTCAATCGGGTAGAAATTACGGGAAAATCGCCAATGACCATAGCATTCCAAAAACTTCTGAAAATATTTTATGAACCTGTTCAAAATTATTTTTTTCCAATTTTTGATCAGTAAAGGCCACATTCATCAAGGGTTTGTGCTTGAAGTGACAAATGGTACGGGGACTGAAAATGGAATCCCAATTCTCGAAAAAACTCATTTTTTTTTAGAAAATTATGATTTAGTTTTTCAGTCTACGCATTTGTCACTTCAAGCGCCAACCATGATCAGGCTCAAAATGAGAAACAAAGTGATCGTAAGGCCAATGTAAGGCGTCCAATACACGTTCATGCAATCGTCAACAAATTCCATCAATCATGATTATGAAAATCAAAATATTCAGATAATTATATCAGTCATCACCATGGACGATAGGTTTTCTGTCAGTCATAGCAGTGCCTGTGGCAAAACTGACAGCAAAAACTATCGTCTATTGGGCGTCTAAAAGCATCTTGCATCTCCATGCATCCTCCATACACCGCTTAATCTACCATATCCTTTTTTCTATCTTTTGTGCTAAGCTTAATACTAGACACTGCACCATGACGGCCTGGTAGTATAAAGGGTGACAGGCGGGCTTTTATTAATGGCAAAAGATGACTTCATACCCACTAATATCATCTGGACCTCCATCTACGATGACAATTACTACAGGTTTTAATATAAATAATAAACAGGAAATTATTAATTATTTTAAAGTTTTTATCTTATGTAAGTTTATGGTTTTTCCACTCCTTCTGTCAACAGAAATAAGAAAAAATGGGCCTCTCCATCCCCTACATCTGCTTACGTAAAACTGTACAGCCATCGAATAGGAAGAATCTATTAATTCATCAAAACTGGAAAGTTAATTAAAAAAGACGTGAAGTTGATAACGATTAACCAAATGGAAAATTAAGAAAAAAATACAGCGATGATATATGCAAATATGACCTAAAAATTGTTTATCATTTTAATGCGTAAAGATATATTTTTTTTTTGTAATCAGTATCTGTAAAGCATCACAGAGACTTTTTTAAATTAATGATAGAAAAATACTGAAAATTGTTTGTCATTTTCAATTGAAAAAAATAGGTAAAAAACTTTTAAGTTAAATTGTGTTATTTAAAATCATAAGCTGTACCAAAAACTTTTGACAAGACACCCAACATTGCTAAAATTCTCGATAGTGGTTCCTAATGAAAGGCGTGGGCGTTAAAGTTGTCGAGTTTGGTGATTGGAAAAATTTTATTAGTTAATATTTGTTTGTTAGTTAAATTAAGAAATAATGTAATAAAGAACTCAAAAAAAAAGTTTGTCCTACAAAATTGATGATCCAATCGACGGGTCACTCACCCTCACTGGTAGCGGTAATTGAAAAATCCCTTGAATTCAAGGATTCACTTTGGCTACTTTCTTAGATATTAAAAGTGCTTTCAACAATGTTGAATCTTCTGGCGGTCACGGGGGCACTCCAGCGTCTGGGTGTTACGAATGCTCCAGGTCCTTTATTGATCAGCTGCTGAAGTGCAGGGTCATATAGTCTAGTCTGGGGTTTTCGAAACAAGTCAGACGGGGTGTAGTTCTATCGCCGCTCCTTTGGAATTTAACAGTCAACGAAGTGTTCTTTCTTCTTCCTTGATCCGTTAGCTGGCGGTCCGAGCGGGACGTCCCCGCAACATATACGCTGCTGTCGGTGCAAAAATGCGGTTTCTTGCCTAGTTTTTTCGGTTTCCCGATTCTGTTCAATTCGGCAGATCGACCACCCTCCTCCTTTTATACCCTGGATTGGGGCCAGACGACGGCGGTGTTCAACGAAGTGTTGATAACCCTAAAGTGTCTGGGTACACCACCTGATGATATTGCGCTGGTGGTGGCCAGCAAGTACATCTCAACAATAAGAGATATAATGCAACGAGCATTGGACACTCTTGTTCATTGGGCTACTACAAACGGTCTAGGCGTTAACCCAGCTAAGAATGAAGTAGTAGTAGTAGAAGTAGCTCTTTACAAGGAAGCATAGACTTCCCGATTTTGTAATGAAAGGCTGCAACTTAGAAGGATGCAAAATTTCTAGGTCTCATACTGGATAGGAAACTAACGTGGAGGCCGAACTTTTAGAGAGAGCTAATATTGCTAAAACAACTCTGTTCTTATACCAAAGAACGATCGGAGTGAATTGGGGCTTTAAAACCGGCTGGTATTCAGCCGTAACCAGACCTACCTATGCCTGGCATATCGGTATGCTAGACTGGATTACAGAAAGTTACGTATCGTAAGATACGGGAAAGGGTCCAAACAACAGCTGAGCTGTGTATTAGTGGTGCAATGAGAAGCACCCCAACAGCTGCGCTGGGTGTCTTATTGCATCTTGTTCCTTTGGATATACATGCCAAGCAAATGGCCGCCTGGACAGCCGCCAGGACAAAGGCTTCTTTTGGGTGGGCTCCATATTCATCCATCCTTAAGAGGCTCGTTCGCTGCGGGCAACCTAGTTTGGAGAAAAGTTTCAACACCATCATTACGGTCAGAGATGACTGCACAGATGATGTTATCCCGACTGGGTCATTATGTATTTACACAGATGGCTCTAAAATTGGGAACAGCGTTAGTTGTGGTATCTTCACTGAGGTATTGAATATAGATACCTGTCTTGGTCTACCCGACCATTGCAGCGTCTTCCAGGCGAAAGTCACTACGATCTGGGAGGCTCTCGAATGGCTGAAGATAAATAATATATCTCATAAGAATATATGTATTTTATTGGATAGCCAGGCGGCCCTCAAGGCTCCAAATTCTGTCGTTACAACATCTACGACTGATCTGAACTGCCGCAAGCTTCCGTGTGAGACTGCCACTCAGTTTGATATAACTATGTGTTGAGTATCTGCATACAGGGGAATTAGAGGAAACTACAGGGCAGATGAGTTTGCTAGACAGGGAACTGAAATGGAAAGGACACCCCACTTAACTCAGATGGGAATGCCCGTAGCCACTTATAAACTGGCTATCAGCACGAGCCGGGACGAGATGGACCGTAGCAATAGTGTGTCGCACTCTTCACACAATATGGCCGACTTTGGATGCGGAGCGTTCGAAATCTCTTGTTCAGTTGGACAAAAAAGAGATAAGCCATGTAGAGAAGATGCTGACTGGTCACTGCCCCTTTGGTAATCACGCTGAAAGATTGGGACTCCCCAGAACGACTTATGCAGAAGTAAGATGAAGATGAGGAAGAAACTGATCAGCATCGTCTCTGTACATGTCCGGCCCTCGCGAGGAAAAGTGGCACCTTCATCGGCTCACGTTTCCTTGCTGGATTGAGTGAGCTGCAAAAACCCTGGTGTTCCTGACCTCTGTCTCTGTCTGAAATGGCCTGAATTTTGTCTCAACATTAAAATAGCATCACAATGGGCCCAATGGTGTGCCTAAGTGGGCTCCCTAGTGGGGGAGCGGCCATTTCAAACTAACCTAACTTAGAAATGTTTTGCTACAGATAAAATTGTATCGAATAAGAACATGCTATGAACTAGTAAGTAAGTAAAGAAAGAACAATATTTTCTTGAACTGTATTATTTTTACTCACTCGACAATTTTTTCAACTTCAAAATATTAAGGAGGAATTAAATTGACAATCGAAGCCAAATGACAAAGCCCTACTCTTTAGGAGTTTTCAAATTTTGACCACAGAATGGTCATTTGTGGGCCGAAAAACCCACCGATGCCGATTTTCAATGGAAGCGAAGCCTAATTGCAAAATTTGTCCGCCATCTTGATTTTTTTTTACAAAATGTCAAATTGCTTTCTCATGGAAACTCAATGTGTGTGCAAAGATTCATAAGAATCGGTTAATAAAAGTAGTTGAAAAAGCTGCCACAAGATTTGAACCAAAGAAAGAAACAAACAAGGTCAAGTTAAATTAAACCATTGAAAAGAGCAAAATGTAGGTAGCTCAAATTTTATACACGTCTGGTTGAATACTTCTGATTGTTCATCCTGAAACCGCTAATGTTCTTCTTACATAATAAAGGAAATTTGTATGAAATATCGGTTCATTAGCGCAAATGTAAAATATAATTACCCAGCCATGCAAAAATAAACGGAAGATGTTTTTCCATCATGCTTTATCAAGGTATAAAAAAAATATATCACAATTTTCTAACAATAAAAATTCTTCCATGTACAAGTGAGTTGACATGCAATTTTTATAATTTCCCTATAGCAGAATCGTGATAAAAATTAATTCTTTTTTTATTTATATAATAATATAATTGATTGATTACCTATAAACACAGAAGTGTTTTTTTTCGACCCAGCTTCAACTGGATGATCATCATTAGATGGGCATTTTTCAAGATGGCGCAAAAAAATTTGCCGAAAAAACTGAACTTGAAATTGACAGCAAAACAGGAAAATAAAAACAAAATTGAAAGTATGATAGGTTCATTGCGATTTAAGTTGTTTTCCTCTTCCTGTTTTGGCTAATAAATGGAGAAAAAAATCTAGCATGATCTAGTCTAATGGCTAACATTAAATTGCAGGCGACTTCCACTTTCGCGAAAAATTCGTTCTGTTGCCAATTTTTTTTCGCCATTTCCTATGCAATTGTCTGTGTATAAATTTAAACTTTCTTATACATTTGCATTTGTATTAAAATTTACAGAAATTAAATTTAAAAACTTGTTTGATCACCTTTACTTGAAGAAGTTATCGAATTCCTTTTGACGCAAGCTATAATACCTTAACACAGCCTTAACAGAGCTGGTTTTAAAACGAAACTTGACACTTGACATCAACTATCATGTTCAAGACTCAACTCGCCTCAAGACTCAAGACGTATTCAATCTTTCAAATCATAAATCATCATCATGCTATTTTACGGTTGTTAAACATTACGAGGTGTAAAAGCAAACAATTTTACTATTATTGTTTTTGGCGAGTTTCGGAAAGTGGAAAAAGCCGAACAGGAAAACAAACTCCAAGTGCAATTGATAAGCAGCATGAATAGTAAAATTGTGTGGATCATGTCGGGTAAAAGATGAGTTGTTTTCATTCCATTGTGACTTACTCATAGTACATTTTTTTAAACAAAAACTTCAACAACAGAAATTTTATTGTTGTTTGCGAACCATTTATAAAAATTGATTAAACATTTTTTTTTTGGCAATTCGTTTACAGTAGAGAATATTTCAAGACTAATCACCTTAATTCTCAGGTGGTTTTATTGATGCAAACCAGAAGAAGTAGGTTGAAAGTCTGTTGCTTTTATAATGTTTGCAGAAAAGATACTAGGCGCCATAAAATTCTTTCATATTTTTTAAGAATGAAATATTTAAAATTGAGAAGCAGAAATATGTTTGATTGTACAATTCTATTTTTGAGAATTGTTGAAGAATTTGTTTTGGGTGGGTGCTTAACATGCTAAAATTATCTTTTGTTGTTTATTATAAAATGACTTCTAAGTTAAGCTCAGAAATTAACGACTTAATGCACATACATTACAAGATTTGTAGTTATATTTACGTTTTACTAGGATTAGGATATAATTTTTAGGATTAATGCAAGTTTGTCACGAAGTCAATTAAAAATTTTTTAAGTATAGACTGTCGGAATTTTCTTTCATTCTTCTTCCATTACTAGTAAAAAATAATTAACACTGTTTATTTTATGATTGCATGTTTTTTTGTTTAAAGAATTCCGCAATGTTTGATTTTATTCAAGCAGGAGCGCAGCAACTGCAAATATTTAGGGGGGGCCTTTCCAGCAAAAATTTAGATCCCATGTGAGCTTGAATGTGGCAAAAGTCGCTATATAGTTTATCTACAGGCAAGAACCAATAAAATGTGCAAGGAATAGTCCAAACCAAACATGGTATCGTTCACACTTTTTGTAGGCTAAAGAAAAATTGGAGCTTTAAGAAATTGTATAGGATGACGAGGGCAATTAACTTGGTGAACATAAAGGGCACCATTAGCATTCCAATAGATCGGTTCTCGTTCGTTTGTATAGTCTAAACAGTTGGGATCTTTATTGGAATTGAATGCTTTCACCTTAGAATCGGTTGTCACTCTCCAAGTAGAAGCTCTGGTTCATTTGTATTGTAAAGGCCGAAGTCCAATGAGAGCATCGTATCGGGTGCTGAAACTCAAAAAGTGCGTGTCAAATCAAAAATCTCAGTAGGCATATGGAACAATGTCCAATGAGAGCATCTCATCGATTTTTTATGATAAGCAATAATTTAAAAGGGCTAAGCCAAAACAAAATATGGAGTTAGAATAAATCTCCCAATTTTTTAATAATATTTCATCAAAAATAATATTGAAATGCAAAATGCACTTTTTTCAAATTCAACTTTAACCTAGGGTAGTTTCATCCACACCTTATTTTTGGCTGATAATATCTACATAGTATAAATCAAATTTCCAGCAAAAACCAAACAAATTATTTGCTTTCAATTCATCACGGTTCATTCGGTGCTGTCATTGGACATGAACCAATACCGATGATGGGTACAATCTATACCGAAATGATCGCAAGAACCGTTCTGGTGGTGGAGTAGCCATATATGTGAAGAATAACCTCAGGTCTTTCAAAGTTAAGGAATCTGCATCTAATCCCTTGGAATTCCTTAGCATTGAAATTAACTGTGGTTATAGAAAATGTCTCGCCACTGTGGTTTACTGCCCTCCACGAATTTTCTCGTTGACCGAAGCCAATGAACTGGAATTATGGCTCGCCGATGCCACCCATAACTATGAGAGCATCGTGGTTGGTGGTGACTTTAATGTAAACATTTTATCCAACAACGCCCTTTCCAAAAAGTTTCTCAACTTCTTCAAAATGTTTGACCTAAAGCCCATTAACCAACTTCCGACATACCTAAACACTAATAATCCATCCCTGCTGGATATCTTTTTTGTGTCAAATGTTGATAACGTTTTATTCCATAATCAGATCAGCCCACCTAGTTACCTCGATCACGACATCCTGTACCTTTCCCTTAAACTCTCAGTAAAAAACACTCAACGGAAATTGTTCTCGTATCGTGACTACAAGTCCATAGATGTCCCGGCTCTATTGCAAGAATGTTCTTCACTACCATGGGATCAAATATACCGCATCTCTGACATAGACAACCAAATAGAACATTTTCGCTTGCTATGTCTCCAACTACACGAATCTTTTGTCCCAGTTAAAACACAACGCACTTTTTCCTCTACTTCTCCGTGGTTCTCCGCTAAAATCAGCCGTCTTGTCTCCGAGAGAGAACTCTTATTCAAAAAATATAAAATTAATAGAACCGATGCAAACTTAAAAGCCTACAAAAAGGTTAGGAATTTAGTAACTTCCTCCATACGTAAAGCGAAAGCCCATTTCTTTTCGTCTAAGCTTAACCCGAATTTGCCCCCAAAGAAACTTTGGACCAACATTAAGCAACTTGGTATTCTTGGTGATGAAAGTGAAACACATATCAAACTTAGCGCTAATGAGCTAAATAATTACTTTACGTCTGCATCAAATATACGCGGAGATCGTAATTACTTAAGGGCAGCTAATAGTAATACTGGTGTTTTTTGTTTTCGCAATGTGGATCATACGGAAGTCCATAAAGCTTTTTATTCAATTAAATCCGAATCTGTTGGTCCAGACAACCTCCCACCCATATTCCTAAAGTTAATTTTTCCTCTGGTACTTCCCTATATCACACATATTTTTAATAGTTGCCTCACTAAATCCTACTTTCCGCTTCAGTGGAAAAAAGCAAAAGTTATCGCATTACCTAAGTGCAAATCTCCGCAAAGCCCCGCTGATTATCGTCCTATAAGTATACTATGTTTCTTAGGCAAAGTACTAGAAAAATTAATGTCGTGGCAAATCGATGGGCACTGCGAAATGTGGTCCCTGTTGTCCACGGCCGGATTTACAAATTGCGGGGCCCCAAGCACAACCTCGTGATGGGGCCCCCCAACAATGACTACCGTAGTTACGTTTAGTTTCAAATTTATTATTTTAGTCGCAAAACTATGACGGTTGTATATTTGATTCGCAAAAGAATATTATGAAAACACGATGGCCAAACAATTTTTTTACTTCCCTTTTATCTAAAGACGAACCAAACAAAATATAAGAGGCGCGGGGCCCCCTGAGGGTAGGGGCCTCAAGCAATTGCTTGTTTTGCTTGTTGGTAAATCCGGCACTGCTGTTGTCCCATGCACAGTCTGGTTTCCGCAAGAGCAGTAGCTGTGAAACTGCACTACTGAAAGTGACCACCGATTTGCGAATGGCTCTTGATTCGCATGACATTGCTTTTCTTGTACTCCTGGACTTTAGTAAGGCTTTTGACAGTGTTAGCCATACGCTCCTTGAAACTAAGCTAATTGACCACATGAGGTTTTCATCCTCTGCGTCCTCCTTTATTCGGAGTTACTTGCACAATCGATCTCAACAAGTATGGCTACAAAATTCAACCTCCGACTCCTTGCCAATCACCCGCGGTGTTCCGCAGGGCTCCATTCTAGGACCGCTGCTTTTCAGCATGTATATAAATGATCTCAGCAGTACCGTGACTAACTGTAAACTGCACATGTATGCAGATGATGTCCAAATTTACTTAAACAGTCCCATTGGATTGGTTGAGAACTGTGTTAACAACATTAATGCCGATCTCGAGCGTATTTCTCAATGGTCTCTTTCCAACCACTTACTGCTAAATGCATCGAAATCCTGCTGCATTCCAATGTATAGGAGTCATTTAGACACCTCCTTCCTTCCACCTATCATTCTCATGAAAACGCGCTTACCTTATCAGTTGCGAGTTAAAAATCTAGGCGTCTATCTGAACTCACAATTAACTTGCTGTGACCAGATCTCTCATACTCTATCTAAAATATATGGAAATTTGCGTCGTCTATGGCTGTACGCTTCCATTCTGCCCTTAGGTACTCGTTCAAAGCTAATCAAAACGTTAATTTTACCGTACTTCACCTATGCTAGCTTGGTCTTCCCGTCCCTTGATGCGTCATGTCGTGATAAACTCAATGTAGCCTTCAACGATTGTACAAGGTTTGTTTATAATCTTCGCCGATCTGACCATATAAGTCAGTATCGCTCTTCTGTTCTGGGGTGCACACTTGATGTGTACCTATCGCTCAAGGCAATGACATTCATTTATAAACTCCTACACTCTGATCGTCCATCATACCTCCATGAGTATCTCCGTTTTGGTCGTACGACTAGAAGAATACTATTTATCCTACCTAGATTCTCCCATTTAGTTGCGCAGAGATCTTTTTTTGTTCACTCTATACAACTATGGAACAGTTTACCCGCTGATATACAGAGTGCGGGGTCATTGGGTGTTTTCAGGAAACGTGTGTTCAACTATTTTACTAATCAATAATATTCCTTCAGTTATTTTAGGTTTTAAATTTTTTTTTTCACTCTTGTTGTTATTTGTTTTTCCTTACATAATTCTGTTTTTATTTAAAATTTTTACACTTCATAATTGAATTTGTTTAATTTGCCGTTTAATTCTAAAGTACATACGCTTTTAGCGGTATAAGATATTGTAATCTTGATGTACTTAACTTTAATAAATAAATGAAATGAAATGAAATACCGAGTGCCACCACTCAGAGCACTTTACAGTGCGATGTTCGTTGCTAGGTGCTCTCAGTCAGTACCGGCTTTAGGGGTGGGCGAACCCGGGCGATCGCCCTAGGGCGGCATGTCCCAGGGGACACCACCGTGATCCAGTAATGTATTCATTCATTAAGTTATTAAATGAAAACAATACAAGACACAACACCGGATATGCACAGGAAGTAAACAGAGCAGGTAAAAGAGAGCTGATAAGGGCGCTTTATTATACGTTCTTTTGGAACTATTGTCTTTAGTTTCTACCATTAGACCAATTCTGAGCAATACCAGCTCAAATTTTGGTTCCCCTCCAGCTTATATTCAACAAACCGTTATGGACAGGAATGTTCCTTAATGGGACTATCAATAATATTGGGCAATATTCGGATTGGTAGGCATTTAAAGGTATGGTACTTCTCACCACCTATAGCATTCGTTCTCCTCCTTTCCGCTGGAATTTTGCCAGCACCCATTCTGTCCTCACAGCGTCCCCCCTTGAAGTTCGTAGTAGGTTATTGGGAGTGAGAGGTGGGAAGCATCATATCCGAGGATCTGCCATCTGGTTGCACATCACTTACTCGACGCTAAAAAATATGTAAGAGAAGTTTTCTTTAAAAGATTCTTACAAGACTTATCTGCATGAGTTATTACAGCGGTGGCTTTACCAGAAAATTTTAAAGGGCGCATATTTGATTTGTTTTCCTGTGTGAGGTGTGACCCGCTGTGGGTCCAAAGGTACTGCGGCCATTCATTTGGTCTATTATACTTCACCCCTACACCTCATATTTGTAGGCCAGACCGCTTGAACAATTTCAGCAGTGGCTTGTCGCTTAGATTTGAATGTTCGAGCAGGGACTACTTGAACAAAGAAACTCTGCTCCTCGCTATTGCGGAGCACTCACAGAGAACGTAGAGAGCAGACTCATCCTCCTCCAGACAAAGCCTGCATGTGGGGTCCTCCGCCCTTCCTATCCTCCATAAGTGGTAATTTACGGCACAATCTCCGGTAATCAAGCCAGCAAGTGTCCTGACATCATTCTACGTCGCCCTAATAATTCCTTAGGCGTCTTAGGGAACGGCACAGGAAGAAACTGCTTAGAGTTGGCCAGTCCAGGCCGGACCTCCAGCGTTAAGTATATTTCATCAAAGTCTGATTGGCTAAGGCCCTCTGCGGCATCCCCACTTTCGTTGATTTTGAAGCCCCGGTGACCCCGACCCAGGCAAGGGTAATTTGATTGAGCGCTCAGCTCACCTAGAGCACGTAAGCAGTCCCAAAATAATCTTGACTTGGTCTATCAGAGAAGATAAAGATCCGTTTGTAATGATAGGCACTTTTTAAGTTCTCATGAGTGCATCCCAGTATAGCGTATACCTCTGCTTGAAAGACAGTTGCTATGGTGCCTAGGCTTATCGCCCTGCTGAATCTGAGACTTTCACTTCAGATTCCGGCGCCCACACCTGTCTCCGTTTTGGAGCCATCCGTGTACCATACTAGTCCGGCAATACTTTAGGAAAAGTTCAAGTTAGCCTATACTGATGTGGACGGAAGGTTGCTCAAAGTTTAAGATTTTGAAGGACATGCAGTTTGATAGCATCTCCGCTTCCGATTATTATAGAATGTCTTCGCCCAAGACCAGCGCCCAGGTAACCATTTACATCCAGCCGCAGTCCCATGTTTATGGCGAACTTTTCTCTCTCAAGGTGGAAAGGTACCAGATTGAGGAGAGTCTCCAGCGCTGCCGTCGGGGAAGTACGGATGGACCCATTGATGGAAAGGCAGGCCATTCTTTGAATTTTGCTTACATTGGTTATGAAAACCGAACTAAAGCTCCATAAGTTACTATGGGCGTTATGATGGTAGTGTATATCCAGTACATGGTTTTCGGCTGCAACCCCCATGTACTCTGCAGTAGGCTCACAGGGATCTGCGCGTCCTGATCTGTCCATATGCTGGTTCCAGTAGAGCTTGGCATCTAGCGTCACTCCTAAATATTTGTATTGTTGTGAAAAGCCTACAGGTCTGCCGAGTGAGTGTAGTGCGGGTGTAGGCTCCAAAAGTCCCGGTAGAGATCGTTCCCTGGTGAAATGAACCAGAATCGTTTTGTCGGGATTGACTTTTAGTCATACGCGATCGCACAAGCAGAGACCAGATATATGTAGTGCCTGCTGCAGGCGCCTTAATATGGCTTATTCATTTTCACCTGTAACTACTGTGGCGACATCGTCAGCGTAACCTTGGTCGAAAAAGTTTCGGTCGTTGAGCAGCTCTAGGAGTTCATCTACAACAAGGAACCAGAGAAGGAGAGATAAAACTCCTCCCTGTGGACAACCGTTTGCTATAGTGCCCTCCATATTTGATTTAATAGAGTACAAAAAGTCTACTAAAACAATACCATAAAATTTTTCTGATATGTATCTAAAAGATTTATGCAAAGAAAGCCCATAAAATAAAATTTTATATTTATTGATTTTCATGCTAAAAAGGTGGCAACCTCTAAAATTTACAAGAGCTTATTTGTTTTAAGTATCAACAAGTAAAAAGGGAGATAATCTATCAAACATTATCGAAATTCACAACATAAATCAGCGGAGTTTATGGCAACTCCCATTGAATAGCTCCATTTAATGCGAGTCGTTAATTTTATATCCTAGATAAAATCAATTGCAGTAGAGCTTGTTTAACTTTAAAAATACTTTTTATTCAAATGTTTGATTATTGTAATGGAAAATTTGTAAAGAACATTTTTTTTTTATCATCCCGAGCATGCCATTAAATTTCTAGTGAAGCTGGAAAACAGACTTATTTTTTTGTGGATGTTTTTCTCTCTTAAATAAAACTTCCTGCAAATGTAGTGTGATTAATCGTAACAGTAATTAACGAGAATGTAAATTGTTTTTTGAAAATACAGAAACAATTCCACTAATAAAAGTGTTCAGTATTGATTTTGATTTTCTTTATAAAATATGGGAGTTGTTGTCTTTAGTATGTATCAACAAGAAGAGGAGAAGTTCTTAAAAGTATAATGATTATATTTTCAACCCAAAAACACCTATGCAAACTAAGGTATTCACACGAATTGACGTCAGTGAATAAATTATGATAAATTATCGCTCATCAAAATCACTGCTTATTTACTTTCCGTTGTTCTTTCACCTGCAAAACAGCACGACTCCGGTGAATCGAACCAGCAACTCGATTGCATAATCCGCTTCCATCCGCGATGATCATCTGTCGCCTACCTGGCTGGCTGTTGTTGTTTGCTGCTGCTTCATTCTTCACATGCGATTAATTACTAATACGGAAAACCTTCCTACAACAACAACAAAAAATAAATGTAATTAAAATTCTCACTGATTACAATTTTCACATGGAAAACATTCCTACTAGTGATGACTACGGCATGGCGCTTGCGTCGGTGCGTAATCATAGAAAGTGAAATCCCAATATACTACCTGGATTAAAAATAGTCAAGGTAAGATGAAAAGTAGTCGTGTCGTGTCAATATTTACTGAATTTTAATGAACTCTGTCTCACCTATATTCGCTCGCTGGAGGGGATTGTTTAGCATAGTAATTGCTGAGTTATAATTTACTTAAAGGTGGAGGAAGTTGAACGACTATGGATGCATGTTATTCGCGAAGATGCATAATTTTGCACTTGTTTATTTAAATGTTGAATGTGTGGTAATAGTTTTTTATGCCTAATATAACATCCACATCGTCATATTTTTTTTTCTAATTGGTTAAGTATATTGGATGTGATAATTGAGGCATTGATAGTTGTAGGCGTAAATATACTGGGAATAATTGACAAATTTACACTAAATGACCTCTGAACAAACTAATTTCCCAGATGAGAAGACAAATTCAATTAGCACCTCACAAATAAGGGGAGTTCCTAAAGCTAGTAACGTATGATTAAGAATAATTTATAATCGGTTCATTGCAAAAAAAAAATTTAAGCGTGAAATTTTTGAGATGATACCCGAATAATTGCGTTTGACATTTTTAAATTTACGCATTTGCAAGCACAATTAATATTGCGCTTTTTAGCATTAACTATCACGCTTTCGAGCAATATAGCTGTTCTAGCAAAAATCCACGTGCGTTGCAACGCCTTTCATTAAAAAAAGATTATGAGTGCATAGTCCGCTGGAGGAAAAAGGTATAATGAAAAAGAACAAATCTCCAAAAATTGATTTTAGATACTTTAAAAAAATGTAGAGTATGTTACAACTTTTTTAAGATCCGACGATGAAAAATTATGTACTACCTGCACAACAGATACCTAGCCAAACATAATCAGAATCGTCTGCATAAATTTTGCTATGGCGAGAGGTTAGACGCTCGATGCAGAACTTCGTTCATGACGGCCACCTCTCCTCCAAATGGTTTTTACCAGAAAAAATGCCAAAGTAATTTTGCAAATTTCGCACCTATCGTGCAGCCCAAAAACGCACATGGTGCCCCAGAAAACATCGAATACCTATTTGTACCTATCTTATTGTATTAACACTGGAACTTTTCGTTAGCGCCCAACGCTTTTTTACATTTCGAAATGTATGTTGTTTCCATATACTGGCTGGAGCAATTAAAACTCTACATTCAAAATTATTTTTTACTTTAAAATAAAAGAGTATTTTTTGTCATACCCTTTTGACATTTGACACCCATACCGAGTAGCTTGAAAAGAAAACGGTAATCCGCCATTTTGTGTTGGCCGCAAAAGACATGATTTCCAAGGCCGAATCTGACCCAACATTCATCAAACGGATCATTACGAGACGTGGATTGAAGGAGCCGCGACCGAAAAAACCACGTCGGTTTTAGTCGAAAAAGAAGGCGATGCTCACAGTTTTCATGGATTATACAAGGAGGTGTATCATGAATTCCTTCCACAAGGCCAGACCGTCAACAAGGAGTATTATTTTGGCGTTATGATATACGTTTGCGTGAAACAATTCGTCAAAAAAGACCGGATTTTTGGGTAAACAACTCAAAGTTCTTGTACCACTATAACGCACCGTCGCACAATGCCATCGTTGGGTGAGTTCAAAAATTAATCATGATCGTGCAGTGTTGCGACATTGTTAAGGCAGTTGTAACGGTCAGTTTTGCCTAACTATCTACTTAACTAAAAATTACTGTGGGGAAGAAAATCGAGTAGTTGGTTGGGAACAAAAAGGTAGGCGGGGAGAAATGAAAAAAACAGAAAATGAGGATTCGAATTTTTGACGTAGGGATTTTTGGTCCGGAAAAAGTTTTCGGAAAAAATTGAAATTTAACTAAGAAATGAAAAAAATCAGTTTGAACACATACGACTGGCTGGGAGACGAAAAATAAATTTGGAAGTGAAAGGACAGTTTGAGTAAGAGTTCCTGTTTCTGGAGGAAAAGAAAAGTTTTTTTGTGAGAGAGATTGGGGATCGCCGGAAGTTTTTCTGCAGTCCATTTAATAAATACTCACGGGGATTTGATGCAGATGTAATACGTGGTGCTGTTATTACATAAAAAAGTAGGAACAGATTTTGTTTGAAGAAGCAAAATACAAGAAGGGAAGAAGACCAGGCATATAGAACGTTTTTTTTTGTTGGGAAGGAGCCACTATTCGCAGGAACACGAACGGCAACCTCAGCGGCGATAAGAAAGGTCAGGTATTTTACAACCCAAAATTCTCATACCCTTTTAGGCAGTTCGTGGTGGAGAAAAACCAATGATCTCCAGTGAAGTGTGCATACAAAGTGCCGTGGCGCATCTGGTCAACACATAGGCGCACTAGGCGTGTGTGTACGAGTATGAGGATTGCGGCCTCTGGAAGTGGTGGTTGTTTAACTTTTTAACTTTGTGGCAAAGAAGGGCAGTCTATTCGAAGGAAATTTTCCCAAAAGCTGTCTCGGTCGTTGAAGTTACCTAAATATAATTTTGCAAAAAGCCTGCAGCAGGGCTGTGGAAGAAATCGTTCTGACGTACTGCTGTGCATTTGTAGACAAAGGCGAGAAAATTAAGTCGCAGTTCTGCTACAAGAGAAAAAAAAAACACACAAAAACTACACAAAATAAAATAACACAAAGTTTTGCTTTCATTTATTAAATTTAAATTTATTACTAAAATAATAATTTTAATGGTAGTAGTAGTAACGTTATAATCTTATTTATAATTATTTGTGAATTTGTTTTGCTCCTTGTCGGAACTAGTTTATTCTTTGTTGTTTTCTGTTCTCCATGTAAGAGAACCTGTTGTTTGTGATAACGGTTGTAAAAAAACGACGAGTACTGGCGCCAATACCACGCGTTTTTCTTTTTCTTCAGTTCTTCTTACAGATAAACCCATGATAATTTAATTGTATATTAACTTTTTTTAATTTGAGCGTTGGAATTCGAGATCTGACAAGGATCCGCGATTGTTGTCTTGAAATAGTGACGTGTCAGTTATCCATTGTATTGTTTGGTTGTGTTAACTGTTTTCCTGCAATAAACAGGCATATTAAATGATTGTAACGAAAATGTCTGTGTATTAGATTTTTTCTTTGTGGAATGGTTGGGGCGGATTTCTTTTCTTTTTCAGGGTTCTTAACTAGTGCATTCTCCTGAAGCTGATAGTATTCTATACTAATAGCTGTCAGGGGAACGAACTGCCATGACGAGGCACAGGCGATGACCGGAGAATGATGGAGGCGGGATTCAAAGTTGTCTAGGCACAGGTAAGTGGTGAACCAACCGCGGTAAGCCCCGGCCACACACCCCACGACCCCTCCGGCGAGCTAGACACCTCCGTGTGGCCGGCGTAGGAGTTCCGGATTTTCTTTTTATTTCTTATGTATGGTGTTGGCTCCTTGGCCATGCTCTTCCGGGCTTGTGGCTAAGGGGGTAACACCTCGCATAAGTGGCGCCCACTATTTAGATCGCGCCATTATGCGGTTACACAGTGTTGCTGCGTTATTTGATTGTGTCATGTTGTGATGCTTTGACATTCCGGAATACTGATTGATTTTACGACGAAGTTTTGTTGCTGTGTTACTTTCTGGATTTTTAAAATAGTGAACCGCGATGGATGCTGTATTAAAAACTACTGTAATACATTTTTTAATTGAAAATGCAGAAGTAAGAGGAAACAATTTAACGAAATATCTTGTAAAAAAATGCAATCACGAAAAAAACTTATAAGTATTCTTGCCAAAATAAAAAGAAAAAAAGAAAAATAACAAAAATAAATAACTATTTTAAAATAATAGATAAATATTATGACGACGTTTTTAGGTCTCATTTCAAGTTCAACATTTTTAGTGAGTATAAAGTAATTTGTAATATCAATTACGCTGTATAATTAGTTTAATTTAATAGAAGTTGCAAAACGAATTACAACCTAATTGGAAAAATTGTATCCGCGGGAGAACAAGTTATACATTAACTCAATGCTTATATGTTACGATTTGGCGACTAACTTAAAATATTTAATTTACCTTGTTATTTTACGGCGATAGCAGCCCAACAGGAAAAAGAGGCCTCCTCGAGTAATGTTGGATGTCTCCTAGGAGACCTTTTCCCCTTTTTTCTTGTTTAAATTTTTTTTTATTTCAGTTATAACCTTAACATTTCGTTGCACTTTGGTCCCTGCCTGTTTTTCGGCACTAGCCTAGAAAGCAACATCAAATTCCGTGTTGCAAACTTTGGCTAAATGTTGCGTCAGTGTTGCTAACATAATGCAAAAATGAATACATGATTTTAGTCATGATTATTTTTTGAATTCGTGACTTATGTTGCTTCTGCAGTATTGTTGCAGTGTTGAATTTTTGAACTCACCCGTTATCTGTGAACCTTTGGCTAAAAACGGAACGAATACCATTCAACAACCATCGAATTCACCTGATTTGGCTCCTATTCGATAGACTCAAGAAACCGCTCCGCGGAACTGGTTTCAACACCCGAGATGAGATCATAGAAAAATCGAAGATGGCTCTGATGGCCATACCGTAAACCAAAAATAAAAAAGGTTTCAAGGATTGGATCCAGCGCTGGCATAAGTTCGATGCAGTCGACGGGAAGTACCTTGAAGGGAACAATATCGATTTTGATGTATAATCTTGTATTTTTAATTTCCTAAATAAATTCCTGGAACTTTTTGATCAAGGTAGTATTACTCCCGCAACACAAGACCAACCCACTCGGCTCACTCTCATACCCTGCAGTCCTCTTTTTAGCGCAAACTAATGTCTGAAAGTTAGTTAGCCTGTGGAATAATCTCCCACAATCAGCTTTTCCGAACTCGTACAACACCTAAGAGTTTTTAACGTAAGCTTCATCGCCACCTGCTCCAAGATCCCCCAGACCCCCCTGAACTATAATTTTCTTTTCTATCTTTCAAACCAAGCTTGCTATTAGATATAGCATCAAAACCTGAACGACATGATAGACTGGTAGTACAAAGAATGATTCCTTAGCTCGGTTTTCCCACATAAAAAAATATTTAATTTCAGATTTACCACTATTGCTTAAAGTCACCTTTCATTTCGTAGGAAAGGACTTTATCATTAGTCATTACATTGACAGTTTTATGAAAGTCATCCATTTCTTGTTTTACGTTTTCTAGGCACGTGCACCGTATTGAACGTTTTATTGAAAAAAACTGGATTTAATTCACGAAGTCACGATCTGATCGTTAATAGGGGTGAAGTCTATGGCGTTCTTCATTAGAAGCTGTAGCATACAGAAACTTACCCTAAAGTTCTTTTTGGAGTCATTGCTACCGCTGTAAAATAGCACGCGAACAGGTAACCGTTAAAATGTATAAAGTTAATCGGTCAATTGAATTACCAGTTATATACGGGTTTAAATTATTAGATTATAGGGGTATGTTCGATTAGAATTTTGGGAGGGGGTGCAGATAGAATCCTTATGAGCCTAGCTCGGCCGACCCATGTGGCCCCCAAGTGGATTGCCCTATAAGACTCACACAAAGGATCTAACGTCTTGCCTCATTCGCGCCTCGTTATAAGAAACATCCCATTTTGCCCCATTGAGGAAAAATAATTGCTCCTCTTTTCCGAGTGGAAAAAGGTGGCTGAAAAATTTGAGAATTTCTGAGTAATAACTGCGTCGGTGTCGAAAATTTTATAATTTGAAACCGCTCTATTGAGTATGCTAACTGATACCGTTGCCTGAAATATGAAGAAATGCAAAAACAAAAATTAAAGCTTTGTATGAGTTAAACTAAAGGTTTATGTCCCGGCTTAACCGCCCTTAGTTCAAAAATGTTCAGTTCAATCCACATAAGTAGCTTCATCGGCTAAAGTCCAGTTCATGTTCAGTTCGTGATTGAAATTTTTGTTTCTTTTTCGCCAAGTCAGAAATGCAAAAGCTCACTGGAATGGCATTCCACTATTCCAGTTGATTGCTGTTTTTTTAGCAAGCTTTAACGATCAACTGAGCGAATTGAGATTTGTTTCTCCTCAGTTGAATATGGGGAAATTTTACACGAACTGAGGTTTTTTAAAGTTAAGGTCGACAATTTGGTTGAACCACTGACATATAATAATGGACTGCTCATCAGCAATTATTCCCATACAAACCGATGGCACCAAAAAGGTATAGTCGACTCGCTCATCCATAAGCCCCCAAACTTACAGAAGCACTCAGAAGTAAAATCAGGTTAAATCAATTAGAAAAAATAGACGGGTATAGTGATGTTTATATCTTTTGCTCTTTTCCCCATAAGCCCCCGGATTTTGACATACAGAATGTCAGTTGCTAAAACAGGCGTTAAGAACTTAAATCAGATACACATAAAATTTGCAAATTAATGAAAAAAAGGCATTTTAAAAGGTGAAAAAGTGAAAATAGTGTTTATTAATTTTTTTAAACAAAATATTTGTGTTGTTTTAATGTTTTAAGTACGTATTTAAAAAAATGTATATTTCAAAAGTGATTCCGGTGTTTACATGGAGTGAAAAAAGGTTTGTAGCCTATGGAACAAATTGGTGCCATGAAAAATTTCTCATAAGCAGTCCATTCTATATGTCAGTGGGTTGAACTTGCGCAGTTCAGCCGGTTAAGCCGGGGTATTTATTTAAAGCTTTTCAAAATGGTTTTCGAATGCGTAAGGGATATATTGCCCCATTTCATTTGAAATAAGGTTTGCCTACTAGGGTAAATATGATAAACTGATAAGACATATACCTCACTTCAGTATCGCGGATTTTGTTTGAGCCGCGTTGATGAAGAAACTCTTTTGGCATTGTCCTTCATATGCTACATGCGGTTCTAATGGGGAACCTACGGGGACCTACTTTTTACGCTTTGCCCCTGTGGCAATCGCCTTTTTAAATGCTAGTAAGGTTTAAAAAGCTTAGGCTATACAGTTTTTTTGCTTTTATGTGAGACTAGAGGCTCAGGGAAAGACTCTTTTTATTGTCGACAATATATTTTTTTTCGTATAGAGGGCAATGTCGAACAGCGGCTCTATACCTTTACAAGTTCAAATTGAGACTAAACAATTTCAAATTGAGACTAAACAATTTCAAATTGAGACTAAACAATTTCAAATTGAGACTAAACAATTTCTAATTGAGACTAAACAATTTCAAATTGAGACTAAACAATTTCTAATTGAGACTAAACAATTTCAAATTGAGACTAAACAATTTCAAAATGGGAATTGATAATGCTCCATGTCATGCCGCCATTGAGGAGGTTTTTCAAGAAGGCGAATATCTTAATAATGGTCTACTAAGACTTGGTCCATATAGCCCAATGTTCTATGCAATTAAATATACTTGGTCAAGCCTGAAAGCTGGCGTCAAAAGTGATTTAAGTATTATATTCAAATGCCGCAAATCCTCGCTGGTGAGAACAAATCAAATTTGACGCAAACCGAATTTCGTCTATAACGGCTAGAAAGTATTATTCGAGAAAACTAAACTAAACCAACTAATTAATGTTCCTAGTTGCATCCGGAACATCGCTCACATTCAAAAATTTATACCAGACGCAATAAACATGATAGATATGAGTTTTTAATTAACTTATTAATAATTTGTAATCCTTTTAGTTTCTTCGAATAAAACATTTATTGTCATTAACATTTTTTAATTCTCATTCTGAAATTGTTTAGTCCCATTTTGAAATTGTTTAGTCCCATTTTGAAATTGTTTAGTCTCAATTAGAAATTGTTTAGTCTCAATTTGAACTTGTAAAGGTATAGTCGGAAGATAGAGGAAACTTATGTAGTGTGGAAAGTGGGAAGGCGAAGGACCGTGGCTCTGCCGGGATTCGAACCCGGGACCTCTGGGATTGGAGTCAAGCGCCTTGCTCCCTAGACTACCGAGGTCTTAATAGCTCTAATGTAATATATTTAGTTTTCGTATGAAAAGCTTTGCTTGTGTGGGGCTCTTCGCCCAAATTCGCTCGTCGGCAGATTGTCCTCCAACTTTTTGAGTTATCAGGTGTACATGAAATATTTAGGATGTGGATTTCCCTACCCAAAGCGAAAGTGCGTACGCACATTTACTTCCATCCGCTCCGCCGGCCCTGCTAGACACTAGGCATATTCTGGCACTACAACAAAAAAAAGAACAGATTGTAATAGAATAAAGAATAATAAAGCGATTGTATGAGATATACTAAAAATATATTGAACTTAACTTTTACTTAAACTTTTACTTATAACACACACGTCTTCCATTATTAGCAACATCGCGTATCCGCATTCCGCCTTCAAATAAAATCACTCTGGAGCTTCTGTGACATTTAGCCTAATTGAATTTAGCAAAACACACTGAAGACGATACGACAATGACAACTATTAAAATATGCTTATCTGCTCTCATCAATAACCCATTCCGTCCGTCCCTCCGTACTGCATTATTTCTCCGCCATGTTATTGTGAATATAATCGCCACTAGTCACGATGACATCTGACAAAAAAAAACATTGTCGGAACCAAATTGAGAATGAGTTCTTAAATAATTTTTTAAAGCTTATCTTATTTAATTGCCAAGGCTGACTAGCAATCACTTGTCCTCCACGATGATAAACAAATGAGCAGATGTGTGATTACATCTCAGGTGGCGGTTGTCTTCTGCGGCATTGACTACGAGCAAATAATTAAAGATTTAAGATATAAAATGAACTTTTCAATCCACCACCGAACAACACATTAAGTGTGCTATCATTTATTTTTTTTTGTTGTTGTTTTTTGTTTTTTATAATTTAGTCAATAAAAGTCATTGGTCGTCATTGACACAGAATCCGAGCTAGCATGTAGCGTGAGCACAGTTTTCTCTCGCACGTGAATATTCGCGAGCGTTCGATCCAAACTGGTTGGCAGATTTGACGTAGATTGCCGCAAATGCTGCCTAGGCTTGCGCTCGATGCTTACCGGTATGGTAACTGCACCTTTCACTGGAATGGCTCTAATGGTAGTACTTCATTTTTGTTTTATTTCATAATGTCAAATTCAGGCTAGGAAAGTCTTACATAAGCAAATGTTAAATCGTTTTCGAACCTTCTCATAGAAATGTAGAACAGCCCAGTGGGAAACAGCTGTTGATAAAAAGAACTCAAGTTAAAAGTATTTAAAATTAGATAAATTAAAAAATTTTCCAGATAACAAAAAAATTAAATTTATTTTCCTGTTTATTAAAAAATATGTGGTGCTTGCCAATGCTGTTATGGAAAGTTTTCGAAATGCAAACTGACTTAGAACTCGTTTTTTGGTTTATTTTTATAAAATAAATAAATGTGCACTAAATAAACTACAACCTAATCTTATATTACTGGAAGTATGACTACCTCTAATTGAGCCTAATTTCAGCTCGAAACACAATGTAAATTCCCAAAGTTTAAATTTTTATCCAGTTCATGAGATACCAATAGTGAAAAATGTCACAAATCTCTACGCTAAAAGATCAGCTATTGAAATGTTACCGGTAGCTTAAAGTCGATATCTCATTTTATACCAAGTTCCATAGGTTGATAAATCTTCTTTGGTGGTATTGAAATGTTTGAAAGGCAATATTGTATAAATTACAACTGCAAAATTTAGTGCATTTTTTCTTGTCTCGTTAATGATGCATTAAGTCACGTACAATGTGGTAATTGATTCGTTAGTGTAATATAGTGCCCACGGGAATGTTGCAAAAATTTACTTTATTGGTTACTAATAATAATAAATTCGCTATCGTAGGAAGTTTAACAATAGCTAGAGGTTGGTTTAGCCACAAGATGGCATGGACATTACCAGATAGCAGATACAATAACTAAATGGTCCATGTTCTAGTTATTACTAGTCATACTTGCAATGAAAAAGTTATTTAGGAAGAAAAACTAGACTACTTTAGAAATATAACTAGTGCAATTAATCAAAGCTACAGTAATAAAGACCCAAAGGGCTTTTACAAGGAATTAAACATAATAAAGAAAAGATTCAAAACCACATCAATATTCAAAAGAATACTTGGTCCTGTAAAGGTTAGGGTTAGGAATAAACGAAAGTCTATGCAATGCCTCATAAACGTTCACGCACCTACATAATAGTCCCCGATTAGCATTTTGAAGATTTGACGAAGATTTGAACGCCAAAGTAGGCCGCTAGCCGTATACAGACACTAGACACTAGCACAAAAACACTAATGACAATAGAAAAGACTTATAGAGAAGGCAGCAAGTATGAACTTGGTCATAAATATGTCCATACAGCCATCTGGACATCTTCTGATGGAGCCACTAGCAACCAAATAGAACATAACTTCGACTTGGATCATCATCTTGTTGGTATAGTGCTCCAAGATCGCATTAGAACGCGAAAAAGCTTTGTATGGCCTGCGCCAAAACTATTGGGAATCCCAAAATCGCTTTTTCCCTGCGCAGTGAGAGTCTCAAATCTCCATCACGAAAGTCGACTCGTAAAGAAAAGTGGAAAAATAGGGGGCGACGATTAACAAAGACCTCGGGAGGCGGTGACACTCGATTTTTCACTTCTATTAAAATCCGAGAAAATCCACTGCAGACAAACACCTAGCAGACTTGTTAGCAAGTCCTAATTCCACATCACCGTGGTGCCCCTGGGGTACTTCTTCGGAAGGAGCTAACGGGAGAGAGGCGAATGGCGAGCTCTCTGCTCCACAAAACAGAGTTTTAAGTCAGTAGGGCTTAGGGTTAACAACCCGCTCCTATAAAAAATACAATTGCTATCGGCAAGCAATGCCTCGGAACCGGATGGACAACATGACGACGACCTTTGGTTTTCGAACAAGGACACGAATCGGATCATGGAATGTAAGAACAATACTTACTGAGAGACGGCTGGATGAAGTCCTTAACGAGGTCTGGGACAGAGCGAGACGGAGGAACATATCTGCCCAAACGGTGAGTGCTTCCTTATGAGTGGCGTTGGGGTAATACTCACTAAAGAAGCCAGGTCCAGCCTCATTAGCTGGTCAACAGTTTCTGAGAGGATTACAACCTTGCACTTGCATACCAGACTAGGAAGTAGTACGGTGGTCCAATGCTATGCTCCAACTCAAGACTCAGAAGATGACATCACAGACGAGTTATATTTGCGACTGAATGAGGGTTTTCGCTCTATTCCAAGAGGGGACATCATTGTATTAATGGGTGACTAAAACGTACAGATCGACGGTGACAATACCGGCCTTGAACACACAATTGGAAACTAAGGCCTAAGCCAAGTTACCAATAACAAATGTAAGCTTTTCGTTGATGTTGATTTATGATGAACTTTTTAATGTGGCTATCGAAGCCGAGCACGAGGACCAAAGGGAAGATGCCGGAAATTGACTAGATCACTGAACTTTGGAGTTCAGTGATCGAGGGTGCGTTCTGGCAGATCGTTTTGATCGTGCCGGAAGTAGGTGTGTGACATTGCGTAAAATTTAGTAATTAAACTTTACGCGGTCACTACAGCCCTTTATACTGTGTCGACAATCTATTTTCTTCATATAGAGTGCAATGTCGAACAGCAGTTCTAGTCGGGGAAGGAAGGAACTGCCACCTACTCCAAACCATTACTGTCGCGACTTTTACATCGGGGTATCGAGAAACAGCTCGCTGGAGTATTATGCCTCCTGAATCGAGATGAATCTCATCAACCAACCGAAGACATGCAATATTCGTACCTAAAATCAGAATCGCTTGGGTTGACCGACTATAAAGAACAAAGAGAATTCACAGCTTACACCAAACTTATTTCCGATTCGTAGTATTCTGGAAGCGCATCACTAAAGCTTCCAGTGGAAGCACTTGCAGGGGCGGCGCTTTCATAGGTGCGAATGGTGCACTTGAACCGGGCGCAATTTGTCGGGGCGCAGTTTCCATTACTTTTATATTATTTTCTTTGTAAAGGGGAGGCAAAAAAACAGCTGCTGTCAAAAAGTTGATTCAAAAATTCAGTGAAAGAATTCAGACGTTTAAAAAAACATCGTCCTCTCCTACACTCATCTCCACAAATAATGTTTCCAGCATATTTTGGTTGGTTGGACGTGGACCCTTTATTATTTTTCCTATTCAGTTAGTGTTTGTGTCTTTTCCCATTGTCCTTAATAGCGTTTAAAAATGAACAGCTCATGGGGCGCAATATGGCATAGTGCACCAGGCGCAAAAAAAACCAAGCGCCAGCCCCTGAGCACTTGCTTCATTTCTTGGTGGGTGTCAATAAACTTGGATTTACATACATCCTTCTCGTAAATTTTAGGTAATAAAAATGCCAATCTTTATCCAAAAAAAAATACCAATATTAGCGAGAAATATTCTCAAATTATTTTGGTGAACCACTGACAACTGTTTTTTAGTCGGCACACTTGAAATGTAACTAGTTACCATGTTGCAACCCGAAATCCCAAGGCTCTTGTGTGGTTTTATTGACTTCTTTAACAATTCGTGTTAAATCCGAATCGCAAATCAGGTTATTTGTTTGTGCACTTGTTAGCAGGGCAGCTTAGAAAGATTCAAGATAAATTTAATTTTTTTCTGAGAAATTGTATTAATCTGTATAGAATTAATGAAGTTATATCAAAATTAAAAAACATTTTTTAGTTTGTTTTTACAAAAATAATTTAAAAAAAATATTGATTCATGGCAATTTATTAATATTTGGAATGAACCATTTACCACCTGGTACCACCTTGTTATCATTCAGGTTTTTTTCGTTCCAAAATTTCATGGACCATTTGATTCTCATAAAGTGTATTCAATTCGTTAAAGTAATCAAGTTATTTCCGTGATGGCTCAAACATTGCAATGCGATGAAATGAAGATTGCTCTTCACTAGACGCGACGTTTCAAATGTTATCCTTGACTCGAGGCAAATACCATAAGCCACAAGAAGCACGAATCGTAAAATTAATTCTAATTCGCAGCAAAAAAAATAGCAGCAAATAAATATTAACAAATACTCGATTAACTCAAGTTGAAATCAACTTCTACAAGCGATTTAGCACATATTTTCCTGCATTACGGAACAGAATTAAATGATACGAAAACTGTGGAATCTCCATGATTTTACAATATGAAAAAAGAGTATGTGACTAAGGGAAAATGACTTTCATAACAGTTCTGAACACAATGCCCCGATCTTATCGTCGTAGTATGAGATGTGGGAAGTCTTACCTGGAGGTGGAATCACGTTCCTATCATCGAAAGCTGCGATTTACGTAGAAATTCACGTTTTTATCTATAAATTTATTTTGTCAACGGTAGTGACATGTACTTTTTTTTTGGCGGATTAATTTCAAGGTCAACGGTGGTTTCTGGATGCTCTCAGATGTATTTTTCGATGGTTGAATGACTTTTTGTTTGGCCCATGTTCTGCATTTAAATTGATCTACTACTTTATCGTAGAGTTTATAAATTTGTGTTATTTTGCCAGAAACTGGATTGTTTTTCACCTGGGATTTACATAATATTCTTGTTTAAGATTGCTGATTTCGGATCTTTCTGGTTGTGACCACATTTAATACACAGAAATGGACCTTTACCAAAATAGTTTTAATTTAGCAACTTTATTATATAATCAGTTCAAAAATCTATTCAAACAGAAAAAATGCAATAATTACTAGTTTCGCAATTTATTTAAAAGAATAGGTATGAACCAAAAAGGATAGTACGAAAACTATTTTTAATAAAAACACATACCATTTACCATTATCTATTTCAATTAACTTATGAACGTTTATTTATTACAAATTTCAACGTCTCCACTAATTTCTTTCTGATACTGGCTCTAAAACATTTCAACAAATTCAACAAGTTCGACAGTAAATGGAAAATGTGAAAATACGATAATCAAACGTAGAAGCAGTAAGGAAGGTTCGCAAACTGTTCAGCCGAGCTCGAGGATTCCGTTTCGGAAGACTTATTTTGGGAGGTATCCCAACATTCCAATTTGCGGCGTATCTGACGTTACCGTCCGTTGGTGAACTGCGGTTCCAAGAGAAATTCGGGACGTTTACTCCGTGACGTTTTAAGTGGGGCAAGGTCATCCTTGTGGGGGTCGAAGAAACCTTTACTTGTTTACCGATGGGTCAAAAATGGAACATTGGTTTCGCAGGACCCAAATCTAAGGTCTCAATTGCAAAGGAAAGGCAGTCAATTGATTTTCTGACCAAAATGCATGCCATCGAGATCTACGCTAGGCTCAACCTTGGGAAAGGTTGGAAAGGCACATTTTCATTACATTTTTTCAGACAGTCAAGCTGCCATTAAGATACTCTCATTTTTCATCTTGAAAATTTCCCTCCATAATAGTTTCAGAGTGCTTTGATGTACCACGCCAGGAAATATATGGCTTCACTCTGAGACCCTGAGCTATAAGTCCTTTGCCTTAAGGGGCGCCAATACTTTAAACAGAGCGGACCTTACGCTGTTGGTGAAATATCTGGATATACCACCTTAACGTTGTTTGTACGTTGTAAAAGTATCAGATGGGAGAATAAAAGAAGAATTCAACGTTTGACAGTAATTTAATAGAAGAACAACAATTTCATACTAAATTTCATATCCACTGACTAACTTCCGTGGTCGTACGGGAGCGCGAAACATATACCTACAAAGTCTCATTTTTATTTATTAGCAAGGGGTAGCAGAAGTAGTGCTGAGTCGGCTGACCCCCGTCCCGTTCCCTCGACTCGAGATGTACAAAACATCAGTAAATATCAACGTAAGCTATTTTAATGCTAAAAGAGACTATCTGGACCGGGGGCAGCGGAGTTACTGCTTCAGGTGACCCCCGTCCAGGCGACGGGCTTCCATGAATCCGAGTTTGAGAGAACAATAAAGGTTCATGGGAGTTCGCTGCGTTAACTTAACTTACTTAGCCTATATTACTACCGTAAAGGCTAGAACTAGATCCAGGGGCGGCGCTTTCATAGGTGCTACTGGTGCACTTGCACCGGGCGCAATGGGACGAGTGCGCAATTTCAGAAAATCTTTAAAAAAATTAAAAAAAGTGTTCCTGTGACTTTATTTTCATCTATTACAGGAATTGTGTGTTTTTCCTTCATTGCGATCAAAAAATAACGAGTTGATGGGGCACAGCATGGCATACTGCACTGGGCGCGAAAACCCTAAGCACCAGCCCTGACTAGATCCTATCTAAGTCTAAGGTATTCCTTAAAAAACTAATCTATATTATTCTGTAGGTAAAGTGCGCTCGGTAAAACGCTCCCCGAATAAGAGAATTGACGCTTTCCATCGCTCTAGCATCTAGCAACGTGTTTTCGCATCAACTTGATTATGAAGCTGTCGATCCTATTAACAAATACTTCTTTCTCATGTAGAACATTGTTGGCGTGGAACTTAGCGAAGCCCGGGCGTTCGATACAAGCTTAAGCGCGCCCTTAGATATCGTCTTACGAAACCTCGAAGCTTTTCCATATATAAAGGAAATACGTTGAACCATACTGGGCAGCTATATGTCAAAATTGGTCTGAGCAAGGCTTGGCAGCAGAATACTTTGACCCGAAATGTCTGTTATAAAAAAGCCTTTTTGTCATGTGGAACGCCTTGTTGGTCCAGCCAAAGCAGAAGATATTTCACTACCGATTTGTTTTCTAGTGCTTGTCCAGCATTGTTCGAAATTTGGAAATTTTTCCAGTTCCTCTTTACATCTCGCGAAGCTCTGTTTAGAGTAGCTCGGAAAAGGATCGATTCGCACTTGCTAAAGTTGATCTTCAACTTCCAACCATTACTATATAGCGTTCGATTGTTTCTTACTAAATTCTCTTAAGACGATCGTGGTCGAACTCGGAAGAATGGCGGGAAGTGCATTGTTCAATCTAAAGGTGGCATTTTCAATCTTACAAAATCATGATCAGTCCTTTTAGTTATGGCATTATTTCCATATATCTCCATATACGACAAAAATAGATACTTCGCCATCGTTTTTAGTTCGTGAAAGAAGTTGAAGATCGTCGAAGTGGGGTTTTTATTGGAACAACAAAGCGTTTTCAAATGTTATATTCAAAGAAAAAGTGATAGAAGCAATCATAAACAACAAGAATTTATAGCTCAACCAATTATGTCAGAGCCAGAGGGTCTATCTACAAGATTTCAACTTTCGCTATCAAAACACATCCAACAGAACCAACCACCTTTCAATTGTTGTTTTTGAATACATTGTTCTTATATTATCGCATCTACTGGAAAGTTTTGCCATCGGATATTTCGTAATAGTAGAACAGTTTTATAATAATTAATGTTTACACATTTTCAGTAAAGATTATGACTTTTGTTAAAACGAGCTTGGCTACAACCATGTTTTATGCAACAGTAGTCATATCAACATATGGCGATAGACCAAATTACTTATCGAACTCGAATGGCTTTGCCATATTTCCACAAGCTGTATCTATGTTATAAATTTACATTATTTTTCATATATATTTATCCAGAAACAAATACTGGTTTAAAATAGCTTGTATAGGAAATTAATTTTACTCGCCCCTAGCGCCCCTTTGAATGATTTCCTAATTGGATATGGTGAATATCTAATTTATTATGATGATTTAAATTTTAAATATTTAAAACTTACATTTCACACTTTTTACTAATCATTTACTTTCTTCCCTACAGCCTTTACCAAAATGGTAATAAAAATATCCGATAAGGATAAATCGGGCGAAAAGCCCGAAAAAATATTGAGTGCTTGGAAGAAGATGTCATTGAAAGAGAAATGTAAGCACGTTTGGAACAACATAACCGTCGAGCCAATGTTAGCCTGTTACATAATGCCTAGTGTTCTGGCTGGACTAGCGACGCAAAATCTAAATCTGGAAAAAGCTTGCCGCGTTAATATGGCATATGACACAGAGGTTTGTGATGCATTAACCAGACGTGAAACTGCAAATTATACATTGTAAGTACTTAGTATGTTTTTTACAATTGTTTACTTATGACAACTTTAACTAGAAAAGTAATTGTCTTGTAATTCTTAGGATTTTTTTAATTTCGTTTGCTAATTAATTTGAGTGTCAAAAATTATTAGTAAAATATTAAACAAACAAATTTGTTTTAGGAGAAAAAAAAAAACGATTTGAAACGGAATTCCCAATCGATTTATACGTAATGGTGTCAATTACATAACTCTTGACTTACCACAAAAACCAGCTTAAAAAAGCTAAAACAATTGTTTGTCTAATTTTTGTAACTTTCCATAACTTTTTTTATTATTTTTTTACAACTGTAATTATTTGACATACAAATTAGATTTCAGTCTCAGATTTTGTAACAGATTTTTAGCAAAGTCGTCAACTACGTGCATAGAATACAATATTTAATAAGTATCGCAGCGGGAAATGGAGTGCTCCAACAGCCATCTCTGAGCACTTCAAAAGGAGCTTACAACGCTCCCATTCGCATACCCGTTCCATATATACTTTTTAATATTATAGACTAAACACACTGTTGCACGCGATATAGACTAAACATACTGGTTGCACAAGATAAAATACTTGAAAAATGCTGCGATCTTCTTTTTGGGGACTATAGAAACATTTATGATATACCGTATAAAGGAGAACAGAGCAGCATGAGAGAAATGTGGTTTCTGAAAAAGCTGAAAGAACTGTGCAAAATGACGCCATGGAACACAAGGGAAAATATGAGATTGCAATTCAATAAACTTTCATCGCGGATTAGGTCTGCGACAAGGAAATGCAATCTCACAAATACTTGTTAATATTGCTTTGGTAGTAATACTAAATGTAGGTAATGACATAACAAAGTTTAATCTGACAGTAAAGAAAACATAAACAAAGTTTATCGTTGCATAAAAAAAAGAAAGGACGAAACATCTCCTATGCCGAGCATAAAATTACACATAATACATAATTCATAATACAACATACATAATACACAATGCAGAGTACATAATACATAATACCTAGTACGTAATACATAGTACATGGGACATAGTGCATAGAATTTAATATATAGTGCATAATAATCAATACATAGTGCATAGAGCATTGTATATAATGCATAGTACATAATATATAGTACATAATACATTATACATAATATGTAATATATAATATAATATAATTAATATAATACAATTTTATTATAATATAACATACTACATAATACAAACTAAAACTCGCAAAGGCAACTTTTCCCACAAAAGTACGCATAAAAAGTGCATAGCATACTACCAAAGATAAATAAAATACAGATGCCCAGTCAAATGTCTGCTCATCTGAAATTATTTCTATACAAATTCATGGTACAAAAAATATAGTCTTCTCTCTCATCCATAAACCCTTTTTGCGTGAATACATATCAGTCAAAAAAGGTTTGCCACCTATGGAACGAATTGGTGCCATGAAAATTTTCTAATGAGCAATCCATTCTATATGTCAGTGAATCGAATAGGCGAAACGTGTTCCATGTTGCCAAAAGCGATTAATCCGAGCAAAGTATTTAAATTTTGCAACTGTCTGTTGCTGGAGCTCGACCAAAAGTTGCCATGCTCTAGCCAGCTACATGCCCAGAAAAGGGTGCGCAACAAAAGGGCGCGTGATGCGAGTTTTTAGTCTTTTCTCCAGGCCAAAAAGTGGCCATCATGCTTAAAGAAGTTTTCACTTAACAATATTTTACATTTTTCTTTTATTTTGGGGTGTTTTATCGAAATTCGTAATTAAAATATCAGGGCCACTAAAATCGTAGCTTTGATATAACTAAAAGCTTCTGGGAAATATCTCAAAACGTCAACTTCAAGTGTCAATATCTCGAAAATTCAGCGTGATATCGAAAAATTATAGTTCATATGTTTATTTTAGGGTGCTTCATCAAAATTCATCGTTAAAGAGCGAGCCACGCAAAACGTAGATATGCCAATAAAAGAAAAGGGAAGAAGAAAAAATTGTACCCAAAAATGGTCCAGCAACAACCGTATTATTCCTCTTTGAGCAATTCTCAACTGCAAAATATCAGTTGCTGCGCTATCGGAACTACGATTTACCAGATTCGGAACATTGACGATCGCCGCGCCAACAATCGACGAAACGATGACGCTTTACTATTCCGGTGGTGAGAGACGAGAGGCCGGCGTCGGCTTTATGGTCGATCGACGGGCTGCCAGCAGCGTTAACACATTCCAACCGAGCGTTTGCGGTTATAACCATCGGTGGAACCATCTACACTCATATCGTATCCGTTTATACGCCAACCGAGACCAGCATGGACGCGAACAAGGACGAATTTTACGACCAGCTTCAACAGACGCTGGATATGATACCTCGAATCGAATTTATAATATTCGCAGGGAACTTCAATACCCATTGAGGAGCAGATCGAAACACGTCGACTTTGAGCAATACGATTAAACAAAGAAGTCCGACAGAAAATGACATCGCAACGAGAAGCGTACTGGAATAACGTACGGACATCTTATACAAAATTTCCCGCATCGTCCAGTTTATGGGTTTAAAATCAATGCGGAAAAGATCAAACAGATTCCGATGTTGAAATATTTGGGATCATTGGTTGAGGAAACGAAAGTGGCATCGACGCCCGACTTTCACAGCCGCATCGGCCAACAGCAACATTCGCCCTGCTCAAGTGGTCCATATGGAAACGAACAAATATTACCATCAAAATGAAAGTACGCCTTTACCGAACGTTGATCTTCCGATTCTTCTTTATGGACACTGAACAATCCGGACGTCAAGAAGCTCGAGGTCTTCCAAATGCGATGCGTGAGGCAGATTGTCCGTGTCTCACTTCACGATCGCCTTCGAAACGAGACAGTTAGACAAAGATGCGATCAACAGTCGCACCGGGGCCTCGGTAGCCTAGGGAGTAAGGCGTCTGGCTACTATCCCAGAGGTCCCGGGTTCGAATCCCGGCCAGCCCCACGGTCCTTCGCCTTTTCCACTTTCCCACCTACATAACTTTCCTTCTTTCTTCTTCCCTCTTTACATTCCTGATTCCTTCTGTCATAGCCTTAGTTAGCCCTTCCCCGCTTCACCAAAGCGCATGTCATCGGTTGGTTGATGAGATTCAATTCGTTTCAGGAGGCATAACACTCCAGCGAGTTGTTTCTCGATGCCCCGATGACAAAGTCGCCAGTAATGGTTGGGAGTAGGTGGACTGCAAAAATATCGCTGGTAGGTTGTGACAGTTCCTGTCTTCCCCGACTAGAGCTGCTGTTCGACATTGCACTCTATATGAAGAAAAATAGATTGTCGACACAGTATAAAGGGCGTTTCCTGTGACTCTAGTCTTTCACATAAAAAAAAAAAAAAAAACAGGCACTGATCGAAGAAGAAATATAAAAATGTCGACTACGGTCGTTTGGACATGTTTGTCGAATGGATGATAACCGCTTGCCACGTAAACTTCTCTGGTGATCCCGTCCGGCAGACTGGAGAATTCAGCGATCGGCACCGAAGAAAACCTGACTAAAGAATATCGAGGGCGACTTAAAAAATGAACGGTTATCAGATATCGAGGCGCGAAACGTCGCCGAAAGTCGTCGAGAATGGAAACGAATAGTGAATTGAGTTGGAGACCCAGCGGCACCGACAGCAGCGTATCCGATGTAGGGACGTCCCGCTCGGACCGCTAGCTAACGGATCAAAGAAAAAAAAGATACAACATCCAAGTGTTCAAACGCAAGCTAATCGCCATCTCATCCAGCACCACCTCCCCCTCTCTCTCGACTCCACCTATTCTATCATATCTTTCTCTCTGTCTTTCAAGCTAAGCTTACTATTAGACATTGCACCATGACGGACAAACGACGGACATGGTAGTACAAACGGTGACACCTGAGCTTAGACTATCACATAAAAAAATGAAAGTAGCGATAAAGCTTTCAGGGCTCCCACATTCCTACGGTGGCTCAGGGAGTAGGTGATGGAACAAATGGCATCGTCACCATCACCAAGGGTGAGGGTCCTTTTTTGCACTTTGCACCGTAAGGCGTTTTTCGATGTGTTCGAGGTGAGGACCGCAGCTTTTAAGAAATCCCAAGCACTGAGATGCTTATGTGGTCATCGCAGTTCTTTCCTTAGTGTCGCGTGCAGCATGTAAAGTGATGGGTATAGCTCCACACCATTCACTGACATCGATGGGGAGATGTTGCAGGTTTATTGAAAACACGACAGTACTTCGTTTGGAAGCAATGAATTCGACTCGATTTTTACTCCTCCAATCGAGAATGAGTTCAATGTCCCTGTTGATTGAGTTGGAAATAAGCCTACGATCATAGAGACAAAGTCTGGCACGCGCTTGTCTTGCATTATCAAAGGCGTAAGAGTAACGCAAAGTATTGCCATGAAAGAAGCGGTGAAGTGGGTTACTTTTATCTTACTACCATATTATCGATTACCTTAACAACAAAACATTGAACCATAGCTGACAGTGCAAAGGAGGAGCCCTGTATGTAAAACTAAATACCAATACTTCGTTGCTGCCTTCTTATAGTAGACCAATGTTTAATTTGTTTTTACTTGAAACTCCACCAAAGTTTTTAAGCTGTTTTATTTTATTAACTTTTATGATTACACTCTTCTCAATCAAAATTAGATGAAATAAAATCCTTAACGCCATTTTCACTTTACAATTTCAGAGAGGAAGAAAAGGTCCAACAACTAGTAGCCAGAATGGCCGGATGGAAGACCATTATCCAAAGTTTACTTCCCTGCCTTTTAATTCTTTTCTGGGGCTCCTGGAGTGACAGGTACTTACTCAACATTTAATACATATATAAATAAAAACACACACACAAAAACCGTTTTTCCCTTTATATAAATTTCTCGCAACTGAAACAGACATAAACGCCGGAAGCCTTGCATGCTAATCCCTGTTGTTGGTGAGTTCCTTGGATCGATTGGGCTGATCCTTTGTACATATTTCGAGAGTGTTCCTATGGAAGTGGCTGGAGTTACGGAAGCCCTATTTCCTGGACTAACAGGTGGCTGGTTCACAATGCTTATGGGTGTATTCAGTTATATTGCCGATGTTACAACCGAGGAGGAGAGGACCTTGAGGATTGGAATCCTCAATTTATGCTTCTCGTTGGGGGTGCCCATAGGGATGGCTTTTAGTGGAATTCTTCTGAAGTAAATATTGCATTTTTTATATTTTATTCACAAACACATACTAAAACAATATTTTTTTACATCCAGGCAAATCGGTTTCTATGGGGTCTTCTCGATATCAGCAACGCTCTACTTGATATCATTTCTCTACGGCGTTTTTATAGTGAAAGAGCCGAAGCAAAGCACGAAGGAGGAATTGGCGAAGGTGACAAAAAAGAACGCCCTATTGGACTTCTTCGACAAGCAGCACGTTGTTGACACGTTCAAAGTGGCTTTCAAGAAAGGATCGAATCAGAGGCGATTAAGAGTCATTATGCTAATGATTGTCGTCATGGTCGTCATAGGCCCGCTACACGGTAAGTCTCTATGCTCTCTCTCGGCTAATTCTAATGTTTTTTTTTTCGGCTTTATTAGAATTTGAATTTTTTATTAAAGTAGTAAGATTCCCTCTCATTGCTTGTAATTCTCGGCTTCCTCATTAAGAATTTTAGCCGCTTTTTGCCTCTTCTTGCTCTGCCGCTTCGCTGGCCCTGGCCTTAACATTTAAATACCGCGAGTTACGTAAATAAAACGTTCTGGTTCGTACTGCGTAGTCGCGACCGTGTGTCAGCGCTTTATTAAGGTGGATTGCATTGCGTACATTGCGGCTGATTTTATGAGCACACGTTTTCTATTTTGATTGGTGGCAGGCAAGAAAATTTGATTATGTTTGATTAAGATTTAACTCAATAACAAATAATGGCAATATTGGCGTTGATTTGCTTTTATCAATGTTATCGAAATCAATTAAAAAACAATCGGCTTTCTTCTTGTGGTAGTTAGTTTATGTTCATAGCCATATCCGGTTCCGGTTCGAATGGATCTTTTGTGACAAACTATGGAAAAGGTTAATAATATTACTTTCAGATTGATTTAGCCTAGAATTTTGTTTTCAAGGAAGTTAGATGATGTGCTTTGATATCTTTTTAACCTTGTTTTGATTTTTATATGCAAATAATTCTTTGGGTAATGGTGATGCGCTTTTGAGAGTGATTGTTAATTTTATTTTTATGTTAATTGAAAATCTTAAAGTTGTTCTATGCAAAAATTAATGATCAGCGCAAACATTTTTATTTTATGATTATGACATGGCGACAAATTCACAAAATTGTTTTTGCGAACATAATTTTATTAAATATATATTTTGGGTGTAAGTGCGTTCCTCCTCGACAGCAAATTCTCTTTTGAGGTTAACTACGAATCGAGATATTTTTGATTTCTGTAAAAGTAATCATGGGCTGGGTAGAAAGGTGCATCTGCATGGACCAGAACATATGGAAATCAGAATGTATATGATTAGAGCGTATATGGCGGTGAGGTAGATCCAGAGCAGCTTTAGCATTACCTTGGCCAGTTAAGCGATGTGTAATATTGTCACGATGGCAAATTACTTTGTAATGCCTTTTCCAGTAACATGATAATTTTTCTATCGATTCTCGGTTCAGCTTAATTATTTGTTGTCGGTAGCGATCAGCAGTTATGGTTTTATAAGGCTATAGCCTAACTCTCGAACGATGGATATTAAGTTTCATTCTTTATGTTCATATAAAAAGCTGATTGTTAACAAGATTTCAATTCGTTTAAGGTGGAAAGCCGCTTTATTCTAGGATCGGAGCCATTATTATTAAGCCAAGAACTTTTTTTACTTAAGTTGAAGACCGTAGTAGCCGTAGTAGTTACTTGACACCTCCTTCTGACCTGTATTTTTTTTCAGTTTGCATTTGAAATAGGAAATTCTTTATTGGCTTAAATCATCTATTGACTTGAGGGAAATGTTTGATGACCCTTGAGTACCTACATAAAATAACTTTCAACATCATTCAACATCATTTAACCAACCTTAATGCCTACTGAAAATAATTTAGATCGGAGAGCTGCACTCTCGTTTGATGGCTTCAGCTTTAGATGTGTGGATGCGGCCGAAGTGCTTGCATCTCTTACCGCTGTTCATTCTAATGCCACTGGTATTGATGGTGTTGAACTTCAATTTTTTAAGCTTATACCATATGTGTTCGATACAGTTACTCACATATTCAATTGCTGCTTGATATACTCTGCATTTTCTGATGTATGGAAGAAAGCTTTTATTGTGCCTCCTCTCCTTCAGACGTATCCGACTTCAGGCCAATTAGTATCCTATCCTACCTGTCCAAATCCCTTGAGAGGATTATACATGATCAGATTCAATCTTTTCTTGGAGGACGTGAATGCCAGTCTGGTTTAATAGTTGTGAGGCTGCGCTGCTGAAGTTCACCACTGATGTTCGAGATAAGTTTGATGATAACGAGTCCGCTGTGTTGGTTCTGCTGAATTACTCAAAAGCCTTTGACACTGTTAATCATAATCTCTTGCTGTATAAACTTGCTACCCTCTTCCATTTCTCGTCTTCTGCTATCTCTCTCTCTCCTTTCCTCATTGGAACTTGGGTATTGTGGTGAACTCTAGGTGGCACGTCTCGCTGATTATCAGTAAAGTTTATAGTTGCTTTCGTAGGTTATCGTTATTTGGTAAACTCCTACCTCAGCAGTCACGCCTAAGACTGGTAAAGAGCCTGATCATGCCGCATTTTCTGTACGGCATCATTTCAACATGGATTATAAATGAGACATATTATTTAACTAGATACACAAAGAGACCTGGGTATCGCCCGATGGTAGAACGAGAAATAAAAAATAGATCACGTGGCCGTCTGCCGCAGATGGAGAACTATTCTTGAGGATGTCAGGAGTTTCAGGGGAGCAGATACTGGAAGCGACCACCATTTGGTTGTAGCAACTATTCGCCTTAAAATCGCCGCAATCAGAAATGTGCAACATGATGCTAGAACCCGTAGGCGGTTTAACGTAGACTTTCTGCGGGAGAGCGTTAAAAAGCTGGAAACCTGCAAGAATTATCACAGGCCTGCAAGGTTTTTTTCTTTTCAGTCCAATAATCATATCCCAAGTATTTTTTCGCGCTGAATCCGAATCCGTTGGCCAAATTGCCCTATCACGTCAGGATTTTGAGCAATCCTAACCTAAAAGTGCCAAAAAGCGAGTTTTTTGCACTTTTGCGCGTTAAATATCTCAAAACTATGGAATGATAGGGCAAATCGGACAACGGGATCGTTTTCAGCATGCCAAAATCTACAGAAAACCATGTCGAAAGCGTGAAATTTGAAAAAACTTTTTTTGTAATACTGAAAAGAAAAACTTCTTGGCGCGAAATCGATAAAAATCGTATTGATCATATTAACACATTGAGAATAATAGTAGAGCAGTCTACTGAATTCCGATCCCCCCTTTACCTTGCTTTCGTAGACTATGAGAAAGCGTTCGACTCGGTTAATAGGAGCTTCATTTGGCAGGCACTACAGCGACGGGGACTGCCTGATAAAATAATAGAACTGAGAAAAGCCCTATATAACAATTCCAAATGCAGAGTTCTCCATAATGGAAAATTATCCGACAGCTTTCAGGTGAGCTCAGGAGTACGACAAGGATGCCTACTTTCGCCATTACTATTTCTTATAGTAATAAATGACATCCTTGTCGGCGCTATAGATAATAGAACAGGATCTCGACTACGCCGATGATATCTGTTTGCTGGCCCACAGACACCAGGACCTCAAAAACATGTTAAACAATTTGGCAGCAGAAAGTAGTCCAGCAGGCTTAAGGCTAAATCCGAATAAAACCAAATAAATGTGGCTAAATGCAAACACCATTGAACGCCCGACTAGAATTTCTTGGTTCGGTCCGGATGAGGTTAGCCTAATTTGACTGTTAGGCCCTAATGTTGAAACCTAATAAGGCCCAGAAGAAAAGTGTAACGCTTTTCACCTATTACCGCCGAACTAGAAAATCCTTATGAGGGCCATATCAGGCAAAAATGGATAGGGCCATATAATGCGTACCTATCGTTTATTATGTAAGGCGTGCGATAGATCATTGACAGTTTTTCCCCATTTCGAGGTACCGTGGCTTAATAGACGCTGGTAAGAATAACCCACCACTTGACAAAAACTCAGGAAAACTAAAGTATTTTTTTTTCTTTTTTTCTTAATAAAAAATTGAAAAACCCCGAATAAAGAAGTCACGACTATATAGTAGCCCAGTCACTTTATACAAAAAAAGGGTCAAACCCTGTCCTATACGAGAGGTTCATGTTTAAAATGACTGGTCTATAGCCACCAATTTATTAAACCAGAGACATTAAAAAGTCTGATGGCGATTAAGCACATTTTGTTACTTAACCATAGTAGTTTGGTTTTACATGTGAATTATATCATGAAGGGAAAAATTTCAATCAAATTTCATCAATATACATGGGCCTCATAAGGAATTACTTAATAATACCTAACGGGGTAAACACCTTCTTTCCCAAATAAGGCCCTTGTAAGATTTCCCTAATGAAAACCTAATTTTAGAGTGCATGCGGAGTGCCTCATGTATTTTGTATGAGGCCCTCGTAAGGTATTCATAAAACAAATTTAATTTTGGTATACCTTATACTGCCCTATGAGGGCCACATGAGGTGTTCATGAGGCAGGTCTAATCTGGTATACCGAACGTTTACCTCACGAGGCCCGTACATAACTTTAGGCATGCCTTACATTGAATTCTAGTCGGGCGTACAGGGCTGAATAACCGTGACGTGGCACTGGTAGATAAATTCTGCTACCTCGGTATTATTATTACCGAAAATGGCGGAGCAGAAGAAGATGTCAGTTCCAGAATAAATAAAGCACGAGGCGCATATGAATGCCTGTTCCGCATATGGAGATCAACACAGATCTCAACTAACACCAAACTGCAGCTGTTCAACTCCAACGTTAAGGCGGTACTTTTGTACGGTTGCGAAACATGGAAAGTCACCCAATTCATCACAGGGCGCCTACAAGTCATTAACAGATGCCTGCGTCGTATCCTAAAAATCCGCTGGCAAGATAGAATTTCAAACGAAGAACTATGCCGGCCAAGAAAGGATAGACGTCCAAATCAGGCGCAACCCAATTGGGTTGGCCACACCTTGCGACGCGAAAACGAAAATCTAGCCAAACAGGCCCTTGACTGGAATCCGCAAGGATCCCGTCGAGTAGGAAGACCTAGAACAACGTGGAGGAGAATCCTACTAGAAGAAGCCGCAACAACTGGGAGATCCTGGTCGGCGCTAAGAGCTGTCGCGCAAAACAGAGTCCGCTGGAGGGCAACTGTCTCCGCCCTATGTCCCATGAGGGATTAAAGGAGTTTAAAGAAGAAGAAGATTTAACTAGAAGAGCAAGGTCTTTCAAGAAAATGTGTTTCCTTTAAAACAGATAGATAAATAGGCCATTGTTTCACGAACTGTACGAGTATGTCAGGTTTGCAGTACACAGCCAGAATAAGTGCAAAATATGTGTTTCGAAAAAATCGTCTTAAAACATTTTTGTAAATATGGGGCGCGCCATCTAGACCTTCGGTATTTCAACATTGGATAACTCCGACAGTTTTTAGCCGATTTTGACAAATGTACACGATTTTGAAAGGTCATTCAATACCATTTTATCTATACATATCGAAAGAAATGCTATCGCAAGAATAATCTCTGGCGGATTGAATAAACAAAACTCTTCCCGTTCCACACCAAACTTCGTTCAGTAGTTATGTTATTTATTTCTGAAGAAGTGTCGTTAGGTGCATAACTACTTATATTTTTAATCGGGTCCTAGAGCAGAAGTAGTCCCGTAAGCTCACAACTAAAAAATAGTAAAACTAAAAAGTATTTCGTGTTAATTTATACATATGTCTCTCAAAATCATTTATCTTGTCCATCAATATGATGAATTCGAAAGATCAACACACAGGTAACTATGATTAATTATATAGATTAAAACTAACGATGACTAGCATTTCCTTGTCCTATAGCATCCGCATAATTGAAAGTTTCTTGATTAATAAATTTTGTTAAATTAATTTATTTTTGTTTCTACATTTCAACTTTGTTGTCTTCACTAATTTACAATCATCTATCACTGATGCGTTAAATGTCTCCCGACCATGGATCATGTTTGATTTATGATTAAATAAAAAGTATTTTCCTCCAGTATAAGGTCTGACTTAAATCCGCCAGCTTCAGTTGCACTTTCTGAATTTTCATGGCTGTGATTATTGACATAAAGTATCAATAAAATGGGAATTCTTGAGTTGTCGTCTTCTTGTGTAACATCATTAGAAATGCATACTAACTTCGAAACCGCAACAAAACCTGTCGTTCAACACTGACGCTGACACTGACGCTATTATTGTTATTGATGAATGATCTCTTAGTTGCAAGGCCGAGAAAGTTCGGTTGGTGCGGGTGGCGTCGTACTAACAAAAATATGCAAATTTTTTGAAGAGAGTTTATTGTTGCTCGTAAAACTGTTAAACTTTATTTAGAGGTTGTGGTTTGGATCTTTTAGAGATTTGTATATTTAAGCCTAGCAAGTCATTGATCTTGTTTGATCTGTTTACTAAAGAGTTGAACATTTCTAGGTAATTTGTAGGTTAAACTAAACAATATTTTTGGTTTTATTGTGTATGCGAAATCACCATTTGCGAGGGCTTTACGAAGGTGAAAGTATCCAGAAAATGAGGAACAATAAAACACCTGATGAAGAGAATATCGATGTCGAATTCTATTAATATCGGGGTTAGGAGCTATAAAAGATAGTACATCAATCGTTTATTTACATTACTGTATTTCTACAAAATTATCTTTAATAATAATACAAGTTCCTTGAGTAATAATCATTAATAATAAATAATACAAGTTCCTTGAGTAGTAATCAGTAATAATACAAGTTTCTTGAGAGCTGAAGAGGCGACTTTTTTAGTCACTTGCTTTTATATTTGCTTGCTATTTTAATGATTTCGAAGTACTGTCACAGTACCCCCACGGCTCGTCTGAACTCGGTCTAACCCAAAAGTTTTGGCACTTCTAATTTTATTGCGGCAAAGCTTCAATGAAACTTTCAGAACCTCAAAAAAACTAAAAAGAAAAAAAAGTGTCGAGCTATTTTTGATTGCGAGCGTTTTTTCAAAAACAATAAAAAACTTTAGGCGGTTGTGTCGTCATATCTTAAGGCTCCAATTTACACATAGGACGCCGGCAGGCCATGGCCTGAAAGTTTTCGCCTTGAGGCCAAACATTACCACACGTGCGCCTGCCGCCAACTGTATGGGGCATGCAGTCCAAGTCTGTTCGTGCCTGAAGATCTAAACTTCTATTCACTCTCAAGCCGTGAAAATACGGCACGAACTCACGCCGTATCCACATGGAAAGGAAATCAAGGCGCAAGCTAGGCGCGAAAACCATCCGCACTCGGGTTCGCGTGTGTTCACGGCGTGAGTCTGGAGCCGCCTTGAAGTTTTCGTTGAGGGCATTAACATTTTTGCACTTGAATTAATAACCTGCTATACTAAGCTGTCGTCTTCGCATGTGTGTCTGTAGGAAATCATGACTTCACCTGCATGCCACGGCCTGTCAGGTGGGTACCTGAAGTTCATCCCTCAGTAAAAATAAGTAATCTGTGGCCTTCATCGGCCCGTGCCGGCCGACCTGGCTTGTAAGTGAATGAGGGTCTTTAGTGGAGAAACATGTTTTACTTAATTTAGCCTAGTGTTCTCGCAATTTTACACAGTTTCTGAAGAAAAAAAAAGTTACGTGATATTTGCCGAGACCCCTGCTCCCCCACGTGAGATTGAGTGAGATTCGGCTCGACCCCCTCCCCCAAAATGCCGCACATAATTGATGGACGACCCCTTAGCAATTATTTTTTACAAAATATGAACAAAAATTTTAAACTTACATTAACTTATGAAGTGTAAATAAACAAGAGATTTAACGGGTTTCTTTTCTTTTTCGAACAAACGCTCGCAATCGAAAATAGCTCGACATATTTTTTTCTTTTTATTTTTTTTGAGTTTCTGAAAGTTTAATTTAAGGGATGCCGCAATTAAATCAGAAGTGCCAAAACTTTTGGGTTAGACTGAGTTCAGGCGAGCCGTGCCCCCTTTCCAAAGGGATTATTTATCCCCGAATCTAACAGGTAGGTTGATTTTTCTCGTCCTCGCACACTTTAGTGCTCCTGGGGTACCTTCTATTTGGGGTATCTCTGCGAACTCTTGCTTACTTATTTCGTGAGGAACGTCTGTAGTTACCTACTATTAGCGACTGTTGTGGAGTTTCTTCCCAAATGTACGAGGGTTTAAGGCGGTCAATTGATACATACTGCAATCTATTTTTTTCGCCCTATCATTGTATCGAAGTGCATTTTCAAGTGTGTTTCAAACTCCTTGTTTGTGTCGGAGAAGAAATCTCCATCTCCTCTTATCACTTTTTCGAAACCTTAACCTTTTCGAAGTTATTCAAGGTCAAAGTTTGATAAAACACGTTTCTGCCAAAAAACCCTCAACCCTGTTTTTTTATTTTCTTTTTTTTTTCGAAAATTGTATTTTGTATCATCAGTGTTTATGCCGCCGCCGCTTTTAATCAGCAAACCACTTCTCGACCATTTGTTTCGATGGAGCAGAGTCAGAATATTTATTAATTGCTTTGCTAGATCGGTATTTATGGTATTCTTTATGAACACACGAAATTTTTCAATTGTTTTGAAAATTATAAAAGAAGCGTGACGAAAACTACTGTGACTTGTAAACTAATGTCCGAATGTCATAAAATGATGACACATATCGTTTGAAGCACTGAGGTGGGTTGGGATTGAGAGCGGATCATTAATGAAGATTAGAAAAAGTGCGGGTGAAAGAATTGACCCCTGGGGTACTCCGGCCGAAATGGCATGGGAGTTGGATTCGATGTCATCCAATATTACCTTAATTGAACGGCCTATAAGAAAGCTCTTAATCCAGTTCCTTAGACCTAACCAATAGTTGGAGTATAGTCAACAGAGAAGGGTGCCATCTCTGTCAAAAGCCTTTGAGTTATCTAGTGCAACCAAACCAGACTCACCAAAGCTGTGAATGATGTGGTTGATACGCTCGGTTAAACACACAAGCAGATCCCCAGTACGTCGAGTTCATTGAGGCACCTGAATACCTCGCGAGTCCTGAAGTGAGCCCCGTCCATTGAGTGGGTGGTATTCTCGAGAGTGGAGGGGTGACATAGTAGCATCGGGTAAAATAGAATTTGCGGCGAACAGAGTTGCTAATAAGTCGGCCTTGGGTTTGCTTTCTGTTATCACTTCCTCGTTGTGAATAAAAGGAGGTGTTGAGGAGGAAGTAAAATTCTTCTTGATGGCAGTTACCAAGAACGAGAAGTTTTTACTGCCTGTAGTGGAGCTAAGAGTAACTTCTCAATCTATCATCAAATGATGATTTGAGTTTCCTTTCGGAGTTTCTCAATTTTATGTACTCACGACGAAGTGGCTCGTTAGGCGAACGTCTGTATGCTCTATAGGCGGATTTTTTAGCTTTGATTTGGTTCATACATTTTCCATTGAATCATCTGTTCGGCCTAGGCTTCACAGATTTGGTAAAGCGAGGGATGAACAAGTGCATATCCGCTTGTATAATTTTGGTGACACAGCGGGCGACATAGTTCGCATTGGCATTACGGAAACACAAATCCCAGTCAGGGGCTTGGAAGAAGCGAATAAGACCCAACCATTTGGCTTTCCCATAGTGCCACACAGTTCTTTTAGGAGTTGTGTTGTGGTGGTTGTGGTCGAGGATGGATATATGAGCAATAAGCGCTAATTAGTTTGTGGTCTGAGTTGCCAAGGGGTGAGCTAACCTTGACGGAGTACTCCGTCGGATCAGAAGTAAGGAATAAATCAAGGAGATGGCCTCCCTGACCTGGAATCTTGCTAAATGTGCAGATTTTTTGCTATCACTGAAAGACTCTTGGCACTTAGTGATGAGGAAAAAGTCTTGCTTTCTTGATCTTGCACTCTTTTCTTGTCTTGTCTTGGTCTTGCTTTGGTCTTGCTAAATGTGCAAGAAAAGGCATAACTGCAAGACTAGTCTTGCTTATCACTAAGTAGGTACAGGGAATGTCTGCCAGTGTTGAGACTTTCATTGAAAACTAGTTTCTTAGATATTAAAAATCATCTTTAGCAGTCCGTATCTAAAAAAAAATTATAACTTTTAAATTGCTAAATTGTTAGTTATCTTTTTAATGCAAGAACATTGCTAGCATATTAATAATGCTTTCCATTAGGTTCTACTCGGGAACATCATTAGGATAAAATAAATTATTCTAAAATTTCTGCAGAATACATTATAAGCACCTCCATCCTTCAAAACACATTTCCCTCTTGCAATTGCGACCTTATAGCACCTTAAAACCCAGCTCAAATGAACTTCATGCACTCACTACCGACAATCATGACTAGCATGCAAATTACATTCATTCTCCTAATTTTGGCAGCTCATAATTATCATACAAACTGGCAACTTCCGTAAAATACCGCTTAACCATGAACCTTTATTATTTCTTCCAGGTGAAATGTCGGTTATGTACCTATTTACCCGATATCGTTTCAACTGGAGCGAAGTGGAGTTCAGCTTCTTCTCAACATACGCCATGATAACGAATTTATTTGGTAAGAACAGAAATATTAATTATGCAAAACCTTAAAGGTTACTAAAGCCAAAATCACTTTCAGGAACTCTATTCTCCGTTGGTGTGTTCTCCCACATGCTCAAGATCGACGACGCCTTGATCGGAGTGATGTCGAGCATGTCAAAAATTCTGTCAAGTTTTGTGTACGCCTTTGCCGTGACAGATTGGCAGCTCTACTTGGCGGCCATTGTCGAAATCCTCAATGGCACATCATTCATAGCCATGAGATCGATAGCGACGAAGTTGGTAAACAAAGATGAACTGGGCAAGGTCAACTCCCTTTTCGGAGTCGCCGAGGCGCTGATGCCGCTCGTCTATGCCCCCATGTACACCAGCCTTTATACTGCCACAATCAACACCTTGCCGGGGGCATTTTTCTTGCTCGGAGGTGCACTCACTGCGCCCGCTGTGATCATATTTTTGTAAGTGTTTTTTTTTCCAGTGTTGGCGATGTTGTTGCAACTTTTTGTAGTGAATTTTAATTGAAATTTGATTCGCCTTGAAACGTTTTCAAATGCTTGACTAGCGTTAATAATTGATAATAACATTGTTTTTTTTTTGTTTCTATTTGGCAATTAGCTGGATGTATGGAGTACATAGAAAAGACAGGAAAGCCAAAGAGGCCGAGGAGAAGCTACAGCTGGAAAGGAATGCCACCAATAAGGACACTGACGACAACATCAACAACAAACAGCAATTAGAAAGCTACAAATCCATAGACACTGAAAGAAACAAGAAGGAGCTGGAGGCCAATGGCGTTATCAACAACGGCTTGATGAAGACAAAATCCTTGCAGAAACTCTCGAAATTGTTAAGGAAATGCCAACCCTCCACCTGGAACACTGCAAACTGTGATAATGCATAAAGCATGATTTTTTTTTATTTTTTATTAATTATTATTATTATTTCTTAAATATAATTTTATCCTATTGATATTTAGCGGAAAGAAAAAAAATACAAAATTTGGAATTAGGAAATAGATCTTATTTTATTTTTTTAATTATTAATACATCATTTTCCAATGTCCGCGAATACATGTATCTTGTATACGAAAACTAATAAGCTCTTTGTACCTAATATAGCGAGAGTATTATACAATTAAAGTTAATGTCCTGTTGTTTTATTGCTGGTTTCCTTTAGGGAAGAAAGTATGACGGAACATTTTGACGATTACGCTGTGGGAATTTGTTTGGCAATATGTTACCCAAATCGTTATCGAGGAGAAAAGTTGCCTGCAAGTTACCCAACTGTGTTTAATATTTTTTCTTCGCAAGCACACATAAAATCACTCATATAATAAAATAATTTGTTATAGGGGAAGGATAATTGCTTTTTATACGAAGGACGTGGTCAGCATTGACCTTTTGAAACATATGTTAATGGGACTTAAAGAGCTGCTGTCGCACTTTAAATCGAAGTTTTGTTCGAATTTTTAATTTAAATTTTTTAAGTGAATTGCTGAAATAAATCTGCCTCTATAAAAATTGTTTATAAGAACTCGATGGTACCGTAAAACCGCCACCAGATCAAACTTGCCTTCTGGTTATGCTACTTTGATTCCTTGTTGCCCTCCAGATGACTTATCAAATCATCATCATCAACTTCAACAACTCAATCCTATGTCTAGTTCTTCTACTACCATGAGGATTAAATTGAAGTATTTTGGCCGTTCGAACCTTTCGGCCGATTTTTGCATTTGTGCTCCGCGGCCCCCTGACATGGGTGTCAAAAGAAATGATATGACAGGTAGAATACAATTAGCTGTATGGCGTCATTCCAAATTCAAAATGGCGGCCAACACAAAATTTCGGAAGACTTATGTACAGGGTGTCCCAAATCAGCCGTACCACCCAAATATCTCGGAAATTTGCGGTTGAAATAAAATACAAAAAAACACGTGTTTAATATTTTTTGAAACTCTATCCGACCATATAGAAAATGACTTTCCGCCCCACCCCCTCTTGATCTTACAGGCTCTCACATATCGTCGTTGTCAAATAAATATCTGCTATGTGCACTTTTTGGCGATTTCGACATTTTGACCATTATGACTAGCTTACTAACCAAACTATCGTATAAAAATACTTCTATGTCAATCTAAGCATTTTACGGTGAACAGTGGTCGGTAAAAAAATATGCTATGTGCATCAGCCAGATATAAGATTTTACGGTTTTTTTTCAATATCTCAAAATTATACTTTTTGCACATAGCATAGCATACGATATGCTTCTGAAACGTGGGTGCTTAGCAAAAAACTCTCAAACCTCTTGGCCGTGTTCGAGAGGAAAATACTACGGAGGATTGTTGGCCCCGTATGTGAGGAAGGACGATTCCGGAGACTCTAGATGTTGTGAAGGAAATAAAGTTCGGTAGGCTCCGGCGGGCAGGGCATCTAGCTCGTATGAGTGAAGATGAGCCTGCTCGGAAAGTTCTATGAGGTAAGACCTATCGGGTGCGACAGCGGGGGAGACCTAACCTTCGCTGGAAGAATGGTGTAGACCAGGACGCTCAGAGCTCAGGGATGCCAAACTAGATGACTTCGGGACTGGTGGAGAGAACAGTTGCGAGAGGCCAGGACCGGATCCCGGTTGTAGAGCCGTTAAAGAAGAATTGTTTTAAAATATATTTCCAATTTCCGTTCACTTTAAAAAAACGGGTTCCAGGTACGCCTAGCTGAGCCCATTGTCTTTCTCTAGATAAACCCTCGCTCCGGCGCCCTTTGACGGTTTGGAGCCATCGGTGATTAATCCCTACATCAAACTTTCGCAGGACATCTCCGTTTCTCCACTCTCTTCTTAAGGGCAGTTCGAGGGAGAAGTCCTTCCTAAAGGTCAATCTGGAGGGAAGGTAGTATGTGGTTGTAGCGACCATACCCTCAGTTAGCAAATTCAAAATATTGCTATGTCCGTATGGTTTTGAGGTTCAGGTCTCGTATTCCCTCAGTCTGAGGGCACTACACGAAGCTAGGTGTTTGTTGTAAAGGTCGGGGGGAGTGGAAGGGGACTTCGAGAGCTTTCGTGGGACATGCCCTCATGGGCTCTTTTTCACCTACTGTGACCGTTCTCTGGACCCTTCCCAACTTTATGATGTTATAGGCCCTGCTCAGCTTGCTCACAATACTAGCGACCCATACGTGAGAATTGGGCGTACCACAGCTGTGTACATCCATAGGACCATCTTTGGCTTGAGACCCCATCTTTTGCCAAAAGTCTTTTTACAGACGTAGAAGGTTATACAAGCTTTCTCTACCCTTTCGTCGATGTTCGTCTTCCAGTTGAGTTTAGGATCCAGTAGTAGACCCTGAAATTTCACTCTTGAGGATATGTGAGAATATGCTCCTCCAACCTGGGGAGATTGAAGGTGGGAATTTTCACATACGTTGTTAAAGGCGCCTCCTATATCCAAGAAGGCTGCCAAGTATATTGTTTGTAATAAAAGGTCTTTTCGATAGTTCCCATCACCTCGTGCAGAGCTGTATCGGTGGATGTACCACCAGCTGGTGACAGCAAAGTCACATCTACCGATTAGCGGAAGTGGGAGTCGGTAACCCTTTCTAGTGTCTTAAGCACTAAAGCATGGACCTTATCTTCGATTTCCTCTATAAGGTCTAAACTTTCATATGAGCACTCTCTAGAGAGTTTTGTTCACAGGAACTGACCGAACTTCTTCCAGTCAGCCCTTCTTCGGTTTCTGTACAGCTGAAGAGCTTCAGCCTGCAGGTTTACCTTGAAGCGTATCCAACGGTATCCGAGAAGGACACTTGATCTGATACTTTCCAGTTTTCTACTTTCATTGTTTCCGTGTCCATTGACAACGTGATGTCCAACACTTCCTCCCAACCTTGGAAATGCTCGTGATTGGGAATACGAAAGTTGGGGTGTTGCCCCGGTTACATACCGCTTGGTTTGAGTTACTGAATCGAATAGTGACTCTCCCCTCTCGTAATTCTCTCTGCTTCCCCAACGCGTATGCCTGACATTGGCGTCGCACCCTACGATCAGGTTGGCTCCAGTCGATTTTAGTGGTGTTGTCATCTGCATGAACTGCCTCGGGGGTGCAGGCAGGTCATCACTCATATAGCCTGAGGCGAAGTAAAGACCCATCCTACTTTAGGAAATCCTGAAGGTTGTTGTGGCTATTTTGGATTGCTGGAGGTTGATCCGATCGATCGAAACTGTTTTACTGGCCTCCTCAAATTCAACTTTATATGAATGTCCCAAGACTTATATGTCACTGCAGTGTTTTTTATTGTGGCAAGTGTGTGTTCAACATAGATTTGTTATTGTCTCAAATTTCTTACGCTACCATTCAAAGTTGAATGAGTCTAGTCATCCATATTTCTTTAAATTTGATCAAAGCTTTATTAAAAATACTATGCGAAAATATTATTGTTTCGACTAACATTGCAAAAGCGACATCACTAACCCCTTTCTCGCACCCAAAAACTCCCAAACACAAAGTCTCAGCAAGATAGAAGGTTTATAGCAGCGCCCCTAGGGGTGATTGTCGAAAGTAATGGATGTCACCAATCTTTTTCTCGTACTCAAAAACTACCAAATACAAAGTGTGAGCAATATTTATTGGGGCCTCTTCCCAATATTAGTTTCTATTTTGTATCCAAAGTAATTCACAAAACGCTTGAAGTTATTGAACTTTATTTTGTACACACTTTTATTATTTTGTACACCAAGTTTTATTCTATTCTTATTAATTAACAATTTTATTTATGTTATTTACAGGTACTATTAGTTTTCTTTATTGATCCTTTAAACTTTTTTTTTATTTAAAATGACGCGATAAAATACTTATATTTTTCTCTGATATTTATTTTAGTTTTCACTGACAACTGACAACTAATTAGATTTTATTTTTTTTCTCATTACTTAGCCTCAGTCGATTATGTTTTTCGAAACATATCTCCTTAGCTAAGTACGACCGGAAGTAGTAGGACGATGTCCCTACATATTTAACGTATTTTATTATGCTTTGCATCGAATTTTCAACAGAGTTTTATAGCAATGCCCCCTAGAGATGATTTGCGAAAATAATCAACATCGCCCCTCGCTTTCTTGTACCCCAAAAATCTCTCTACACAAATTTGCACCATGCTAGAAGGTATATTACTAAGCTCTCTATGAAAGCGCCCCAAGGAGTAATTTTTGAAAGTTTGCAGCGATGCCAAAACCACTCCTTTGATGTAAGTAATATGTGGTTAAATTTTTGTGGCAACTGGTGGAATGGTTTTGGAGTGATTAGGCAACATACATACATACATCCAATTTTATACTATGTATACATATGTATGTACATACATTTCAATAACAAAATAAATATATTTTAAGAAATTACTTTACGGATTCTCTTTAAAAGTAAGTAAGCCACATTCTAAAAATATTCTACAATAATTGGAGATATTGTAGAAGCCCAAAGCCGAATTTGAACTAAATCAACATATATGTCCTTGAACCAGTATTTAGAAAATCTTTTCCGATAAAATTTCTTTTTTTCCTTTTTAATAAGAATATTTGATTTTAGGTTATACTACCAGTTCAAAATGAATCCTTGAGTAAGAAAACATCCTAAAATCTACCTTTTGCTTTTTCGTAGAAACAAAGCTCTCTCCAATATTTCAGCATGCACATAGGTACAAACATATTCATTTATGTATATTCGCAAAACACATTGTTCAAATGAAATTCTGAAATCTCTAGACCAAGGAAATGTGTGTAGATCCTTCCTACCCACTCTCAAAATGCAAATTTGTTTGCTGACACAGAATAACCAGTCGACTGTCATCATGTCAATGAAATCAACAAAAAATTCAAGGCACAGTACCACACATTTCGATGGAACCTATGCACGATGGTTTTATGTATGGATGGCAATGTTGACATTAATTTGATTTTTTTTATAAAGTAAGTTTTTTAGACCAAAAACCTTTTCTAAGTTACTTTAACAATTCACCAATATAAGACTCCATTCGTGTACCCAGACTTCGTTTTATTTTAGTTCCTTTACCTTGATTTTGTTCGTTATGTCCATTGCAAATAAAATTTTGTTTCACATACAGTTACATCTTAAGATCGGATTTTCAAGGATAAAATATGGACCTCCTTTCCTTAAAAAAAAATAAATCTCTCCAATCATCGAATGTCTACTACTTACAATCAGTCGCCTATACAATCATCAAATCAGCTTCTACCGAAAGAGGATAAGTCTCTAGACTTAAATTTTGCCTTACTACAGAAGGACTTATTTTGTCAGATCTTCTCCTAAACCAACAGCACAAATTCAACCCGAAATTGCTCCTGAAATGCTTTAAGTCTTTAATAGTAGCTTCCTTCCTCCTACCCCTCAGACTATACCCTTAAGGCTAATAACATTGCAGGCATTTACTAGTTAGCCAAGCGGACGGTATTGCTCGTGTGCTGTAGTTCCCCTTAAGATAAATTTTTTATGAAACTTCGTGTCTCAAGTAGGACGAAATGGGAGAGTTCTGATCCCTTTAGGTTGAGGAGGGAAGGTCGTCCTGAAATTTCTATGGCCTTGTAAAAGTGTTCTTGTGAAAATGATCGGAAGCCAATGGTTATGGACATCGATTACAATTAAAAAGTTTCTTTTTTTTTAGTTTGAGTGCTTTTTATCTTTGGAGCTCGTTATGTGCTATAAAAAATTTAGGATTTAGGAAAATACATATAACGCTTCTATTTTAGTACTATATACTATGTGATTCTTTGTTCTTGCACACGTTGACAACAAGCAATTGATATTTTCGAATAAGTAATATGCAAAGTTAATCCTAAAACTCGACTGTATAATATTTCAACCAAATTGTAATATTGCAAAATGATAGTGATAAAAATAATCAAATTTGGAATGACGCATGACCGAATTTGGAAGGTAAAAAGCGTTTTAGAGACTAGCGGTTAAACGGTTTACAAACGGTTAAAAAATAAACATGGCAAATAATAACAAGCTCATATATTCAGGAAACCAAGGAGTAAGCCAAACTGTTTGAGGCCTAATAATACATCGGAATGTGGCTAACAGTGTGATGAGTTGGAAAGTGCATTCCGATAGGACTATTACAGTCACATTTCATACAGGACTAAAGAAGTTAACACTGATTCATTGCCATGGCGCGAACTGAAGTGAAAAGTTATCAAAGAAAAGATAAAAGATAACCATCGACATCTGCTCACGCACCATCCCTAACCTATCCTTCCTCTTCTATCGTTCAAATCACGCTTACTACTAGACCACCATAAATTGAACGACATGACGGACTAGTAGTACGAAGGGTGAATCCTAATCTTGATATTAACACATAAAAAAATGATAACCGTGTTAACTGGAATATTAATAATAGGCGACTTCAACGCAAAAATAATATTTGATAGGGGAAGTACAGCAACTGCCCAGCAGGGAAAACTGTAAGTACTTACGCTTGGAAGTAGATTTGAACGTGTTTCCTTCAATACCAAAGAAGTACTTCTGTAATGGCTCATTACTACATAATGCACAGAAGAATGGGTTTGGTGACCGTAAGTTTGTTTTGGCAGCTTGTGGTTTTCTTTGTTAATCATCTTAGTCACGTTTTACATCTCAAAATAAAAATAAAAAAAATACTTTTGTTTTAAAATGAACTAAAAAGTAATTTTGAATACCGAGAGGAATATCTCAATTTTTTCTTTGAGTCGCGACACCCCTAAAACCGATATCGGTCGATAGGTTGAGCTCCAAGGAGATCATTTTCCACGTGAACGATACTAGTGAGTTCAGGTATTTTTCCGGTGGAGGTGAGAAGGGTTCAAAAATTTAACTGAATATCACTAAATATCCAATCAAAGTAGCTGAAGAAAAATTGCCACAGAAATGACCCCTCAGCTCCAAATTATTTGTACAAATAGTCAAATTGTAGATTTTTGACCATAGAATCTGGAGAAATAATGTGCGGAAATGAAATGCATTCCGATTGTTAACGTTTGGCTCTAGAAAGTTAGTTTTATTCGGCATGTCCAGAGGAAATAATTCTGTACTAAACATGACCACAACTGAGATACCGAATTTTCAATTGGCTAGTATAACAGCGCAAAATGTAAGTATTTGAATATGACACAGCTCGCTTGGATGTCGCTCTTTCTGTTTTCTATCTGTAAATATTGACATGTTTTGACATATATGACATGTACATATATGTTTTTTGCTGTTTTCAATAGTTTTTTTTTGCAATGCAGATAACACACGCCCCCTAGTTTTTGACGATACCTACCATCGAAAAGCGACTTGCCTAGTACAGAATTGCAGGTTTTGAAGTCGAGAATAGGTTGACAAAAAGCGTGCAAGTGAAGCGACCTTACCTCTCAAATTAATATTCCTTTGAAAATACTCATATTTTACCTGTTTTTAACGATTTCCTTGTAATTTCCTTCTCACGGAAGCGATTTTTTGACCGTAACTGTGATCAAAAGCGAGGCACAGGGTATGAAACAGTAGATTGTTGAACGTGGAAGAAGTTGGTAGAGGGGGCGTGACTGTCGCATATTGTTAGGTCCCCCTTTTTGGGGTTTTTAACTATGATACCTTCCGTCCAATCCTCCGGGAAGATACAGGTGTTCCATGCTATTTCCAGGATTGGCTGTAGCGCATCTGCTATGCGGCTTGAGTCGGCTTTCAACAATTCTGGCGGGATGCCATCTTTCCCAGCTGCTTTACCGTTGGCCATTGCATGAATTGCGGTTACTATTTCCATCTTGGATGGGGCCCGGGTGGCGATTCTTATTGGCTGTGCATTGTTGCTGTTTTCCTGAGGTTCCTGTGCAAGTGAACCATTCTGGGCGGCGAAAAAGTAATCTCTCCATCTTTGGAGCTGCTCCTCGTGGCTGCATAGCAGCCTACCATCCGCACTCTTAACGGCATGCTTTTTAGTAGAGTGCTTTCCCGTGAGCTGTTTTGTTCCCGCATTTTCCGATTTTTCTGCGAGCTCATTTATCTGCTGCCTTTTATCACGCCGAACCCTTCTCTTTACTTCCCGGTGTAATTGGGAGTATTCCCATTCAAGTTGGCTTGCTAGGTTACCCGAGATCCAGTGTTGCTGGTTTTGGATTTCTAACTGTACCTTGGTCAAATTAACCCCCCGTCATCTGGCCCCTTATGATCTCAGGCGGATCACTTTACTACTGAGCCTAGAAAGACAAAACCTCTCAGCTATAGTGTGAGAGCTAACCGGACACTAGGGACGCCTGCGACCTGATTAAGTCTTGAGACCTACAATTTTTTCAGGATCTGCAAGAATCAGGACCTATCAAGGATAGGTCTTGGATAGACGAATAAAAAATCGTATGGGGGGGGGGGATTCGTAACGGTTTAGCCGCTAGGGCGTTTTGAAATTTTTTGGTAGAGGTTTACAGATTACCCTGTATTTTTGTAGCCCTAGTTGATATATTTTCCTTAATAAGGCATCAATCTACGCTGAATATTCCCTCTATTTCGTCCTTTTTTAGTACTTTTCCACCTGAGCTTTGTATTTTTTGGAGGAAAAGGGGGTTGAAGTTGTAATTTTAGTGAAATTTTTTTTTGATTTTGACGACTCGTAACTGTGGACGTTTGTGGGTTGCAACCTTAACCTTTTACAGTTTTAGATAGGTGGGAATATTCTGTGTAGATTGGTGCCTTATTCATTAAAATATCTAATAGGGTTACAAAAATACAGGGTAATCTGTAAACCAAAAAATTTCAAAACGCCCTAGCGGCTAAACTGTTACGATGCCCTCCCACACCCATACGATTTTTAGTTCGTCTTTTCAAGTACTATCCGCAGCCAGGGGTTTCGACATTTTCACTAATGCACCCTGTAGTAGTTAGGGCCGATAGATAATATTTATTCATTTCATAATAGCTTTCTTGAAGCTGAGACACATGTAGTGATCTTACAAGAGACGCATAAACGTAAAGGTCCTTGCTTACTTTCTGGGAGTTAATTAATAAAAGAGTACTATCAGAAAGTTATCTTATGGTAGAATTTACATACAATAAATTTTTGTTAGACACTACAAATTAATTACAAAGAGAATTTGATCAAGGTCAAAACTCAAACAAATTCCAACATCCTAACATGAAACTCCGTGCTACATAGTAGTCCTTATTTATTTATGTTCATTATCTGTGGAAAGAATATAAATCCAGCTAATCCCCTCTAGATTTATGCTAAGGCTAAAAACATCCAATAAATCACGAAATTACAAGTATTTTTCGGTTTTCCTTTTCACTAATCTTCCGCCAACAAAACAACATGATGAAAAAACTTTCAAGTACTCCTCGCTGCCATCTTATAAAAATCGAGTGTTTTTTTCTATGCAGGATTACATTGCTCAGTTGGATTATTGAAAGTCGTTAAATACACACTTTTCGCTCTTCTAGCTAATCCTGTTGAGTATTCTTTGTGCCTGTACAAATATAATGGATTATACTAGAGCAAGGACTTGCTTAATAAAGTTGGACAACCATCCAGCGTTAATAAGGCAAATTTACTTGAAGCAACTCGTCTTGATCCCGAAAACCCGAGGGAATCGATTACTGAAGTTATTCTATAGAAGGAATTCCCCAGGGGAAGTAATAAATATTATATTCCTCAATGGCAAACCAATAAATAAAGCTTTATAGCGCCATGAACCCTTTCTCCACTTTTTCGCAAGGAGCCAACATGTCCGGAAAGGCGATCCCAATGAGTCTCCCATTCTTGCTTGCTTCCTAGTGCCATCAGCTTACACAGATGGCGTGTTGAGACTTGCAAAATTCCGTCTTATCGCCTAAAAACATGCAACTAGTGGCTTGCTTTGTGGCGCTTGCCAAAGGTGTCGATAACGAAGACTTCTGTGCCGTGTATTGTGGGGGCTCCAATTCAGATACCAAAAAAGCTATCCACCCGCACTTGAATGAAAGCTTTTATCACTTTATGTGCTCCGCTGGCCCCAGTCTCGGGCTCGTATTTTTCGGGGGGTTCTTGCTTGAACAGTTTCTGTGTGACTTTGAAGAACAGTCACCGTTCGAAGGTAGGGCTCCAAGGTAGGAAGCGTGACCCACAGAGCTCGTGCTCCACCGAAAGTACTTGTAGCAATCTTCATCTCGTGTGTTAGCGCGGTGTGAATTAGTGCCAGGTGAAATATGCGAATGATGGCAAGTGTAAATGTGCGCTGAAAGTGCTGTTAGGAAGTGTGCGAGATGTTGATGAGTTGTTAATTGATAAATCTCATCAGTGAACATGTGCTCTATCTCTCGGTGGAATTAGTTGCTGTAATGATGGTGATTTGAGCGTGGATTTAACCTATTATAAAACAGAATCAGCTCGGTGGTCTATACCTGAGCAGCACATTACGAAGCTACTTTACAGGTACACAAGTTCTTCATCATTTACTTAATATATAATATTACAATGACGATCCCTTTCTACAAAATGCTCCGTTATCGTACGTGCTTCGGCAACAATCTCTACTTGAAGTGAAGTTGTTATTAGGAAGCAGGTTCAGACTCCTTTACCCTAAGGATATACAACCTAAATATTTTTCTCCACCATCTTAAAACACAAACAAGAAAATCAAGGGGGGGATAATGGGCTTAAATGACAATTTTATACTAAAAATTCACCAGCGTCAAAGAGCGCAGGTTGAAGGGAGTCAAAAGCATGTAAATACCCGATGTTCGACACTAGATGAAATCTCTTGTGAAAGATTGATGGAGCGAGTTTGTATTATATTTGCCATTGGATTAAAAGGGAATATATAAGCAATTAAAGGGTTCGGTTTTGTTTATTAAGGGTCTCTTTCGAAACAATTCTAAAGAGCATTGCCTAAAAATAACATTTTGTTTATAATTTTAGGTAAATTTATACACAAATATAATTGTGTTTTAAAAGTCATCCATTGTCTGTAGAGAGCTGAAATCTATTTTTCAATATCTGTCAGAAATTTCCAAATTTTTCTCGACAGGATATGCTAATATCATTTGACATTGATCAGAAATTTATGAAATATGTCCAAGGACAGCGATGTGGTGACATGGTTGATACCAATCAATCAAAAAAAGGTGCCTACTGCAGTATACAGGTGCTTCAGAAATTATAAAGCCAAATTCATTAAAATACAGTGTGACGACCTTTTGCTATACTGAAATCTCAGTTTTATTCATTCAAATGAAATATATTATTCTTAACGAGATTTTATACGTACAATTTTGCTTGGATATAAGTTAATAAAAAATGGTGTCAATTTGAAATTTAATGAAAGCGACTACACAAAAATATGGCAAAGGAATTGCACTAGTATAAGGTAAAAGGCAATCAATGAGCAAAAAGGATTGTTTATTTTTGTATAGAAGAATTTCATTTCAATTCATTTATAAGTGACTCTTCAAATATTATACTACAATAGCTTTTAAGAACATCATTTATTCATGAAAATGGTTTAGGGCGTAACAATGATATCTCTTTGGTTATAATTCGTTAAACAATAAAAAGATATGCTACGATAATTACAGTAAATTTTATTTCTATAGATTTCACCTTGCGTCAAAAGTATAAAGGCTTGGTTTTCTCTTCGCCTTAGCGGTCAGTAATCTCTAGACCTACATCGATGCTCTTGTTACATGATTGTTCCACAACCGTTCTTGAACATATAACTCTGTTTGATATAAAAAAAAACAAATTCAATTTTGTTACTTAAGGCCGTATCAGATCAAATTTTTGAGCAGCGACAGCAGCAGCAGAAGAGGCAGCATGCTGCTTCTTGTATCAGATTCGTTGCAGCAGCAGCAGGCAGCAAACGCTTTTGACAACTAAATTTTTAAAGTTGTGAAATGAAATGTCAAAAAAAGCTGCCTTGATGGGCAGCAAAATTAGGATTAGGAATGAAAATGCAGCGGCAGCATTCAGTGCTGCTTCTGTGGTCATGTGACCCGCTTTGACCAATAGAAACAGTTTGCTGCTGATATTTTTGTTGCGCTGCTTTGGATCTGATACAGCCTTTACTTTTCAAAATTTTCCAAATTCAACGTTCTTGCCCGAAACGTTGTTTCTATAATTTGTTCATTTCTTCACGAAAACTACAGGATCCGTCACTCGAAGTGTTATACCATGTTTCCATCGCACTTGAAATCCGCGGTTTTCAACAAAATGATTTTACGAAATCCAAATGTGTTCACATCGCATCTAGATGTTTTCGCTTGTCATAAAAAAATTTTTAAAACAAATTTAGAAACTAAAATAGAAATAAAATTAATATTTTCGCGTTTTATTTATCGTTTTTTTTAGATATCGCATTATTTTCCGGCATTTTCTGTCATTGTAACTACCGTCAAATTTTCCATGCGCAGTGTTTATGCTGAATTGGCTGAATAGACGTTAACTAGATTTCGAGCGAGATTTCATTGAAATCTCCCTCGTAGGGCGATTTCATTTTATATGCAAAAACATGAGATTTCACATGAGATTTCGTCCGAAATCCTCATTTTTGCCGAAATCGGAGGATTTCGAGTGCGATGGAAACATGGTTTATTACCAATCCAACAGCCTTTACCTACATTCGAAGCTATTAGCAAATTTTATTTTAAAATTGACTTTTTTTGTTAGTTTTCGACAAAAGCTTATGTGAAAAAGTACAAAAAAAAGTTGGTGCAGCCGTCACTTCTATAATTTTAGATAAGTGGGAGTGTTCTCCGTACACTGCTTCTTTATTCATGAAAATAGATTAAATTGTTTATATCACTCATTTCCAACCCCCAAATAATTTAAATTTTTGGTTTGTCCGACCAAAACTTATCAACAGCTGGCCGCTTTGTAAAGGTAGCGTATCAAATCTATCATATCCTTTTTTTATATTCCAGCTAAGCATACTACTCGACATTGCACCATGTTATGAACAACATGACAGAGTGGTAGTACAAAGGGTGATACCTAAGCTTGGTTTTCCCACATAAAAAAATATAAAAAATTACATCATAAAGAAACGACATTACGGACCGGTAGTATTAAGGCTGACACCTAAGCTTAGACTATTCCACATAAGAAAAAAAAAGCAACCTGTTGTTATCTGGAGTAATTTTTTTTCTCTGCTGAGTTGACTGTTATTATATCATTTAAAGATGCCACTCATTGATGTACTCAGTTGAGGGGCAGAAAGGTGGATTGCCACATGCCCACGTTCTATTCTGGTTGGTTGTAAAATAAGACCAGTTGAAGCCGATGATGTTATTTCGGCAGAAATTCCTCAAGAAATTGTACATTAAGCCCCAACTCACTATGCATAGATTGTAGATGGGAAGCCGTAGCCGTTCTGAAACTATAATCGGAACGATGACTACAACTCTCGTCGTCGATCAAGGTCAGGGCAAATATATAACTTGGAATGCTAATGATCAGAATTTTAGGGTTGCCAACCGTTGGGTGGTACCCTATTAGCCATTATCTTCCAAGACGTTCAGTGCTCTTATAAATGTTAAATTTTGCAATTCCATCACATCAATAAAATACATATGCAAATTATGTCACGAAAAGCAGTAACATGGCTGTTTTGGTGTTGCAAATGCAAATACGATCGACGAAATAACACAGTATCAAAGGGGACGTTATGTTAGAATTTTTTCATTTTCCATTCCTGAAAGATATCCAACTGTGGTTCATTTGGTAGTTCATCTCGAAAATGTCCAACGTATATATTTCAAAACGGATAATGCTACGCAAAGCGCTGAATGGCTTCCATCCACTAGATTGACAAGTTTCCTCGCGATGTGCGAATCTGATTAATTTACAAGAACTTTGCTCTACTCTGAAATGTACATGGGTATATTTGCTTGTTGTAAGGCCATATCTTGAAGAGTTTTTATGTAGAATATTTTTCAAATTATGAACTTTATACATACGTCGCAACCAAAAACGACGACTCTTCATTTATCCAAAGTATAGCATCCCAGCATCTTTCAATTCTGTTTCAATTAGAATGATTTGTTTCCAAATGATCATTAGTCATGATCATGGTCTACCTTGCTTTCTTCCTTAACTTTAAAGACTTTTCGTACCTTTATCATATTCGGCCACGGCCACGGTCACTTTTTTAAATCAACGAAATTACCTTTGCTTTTCGTACAATCGTGGATCCAAGTGTAGAGCGAAACGTAAAAGTCTACTATATATACATACAAGTACTATATTTCCATATTTGTTAGTTAACTAGTCAGAAAAACTTCTGCCTATGTTAAATTGCGTTTGATTAAGTGTAATAACTCGAATGCTTGAAAAGAAATTGTGACTATTAAAAAAATTGTAAAAGCGTCACATATGTCCACTTTTCAAACTTTGTACCACACAAACACCCACTGTACTCCGTTCGTGGCTATATTTCATTTCGTTTTTGATGTCAAGTAAAATTATATGAATTTTCAAATTTCCCAATGATCAAGTAGCAACAATAAGGCAATCAATTAGTAAAGAATTTATTAAAAAAATATAGAAACTTTTCATACCTTTCACGAATTGTATAAAGTAATTATTTATTCGTTAACAGAAAGTATTGACTCCTTAATTTTCTAATTGCACTGAACAAGTGTACTGTTAATTACTTAATTTGAAATGTTATAAATATTTTGTTGTAGAATACTCAATTTATCTAGTCAAAGTCGCACGACATGAGAGTTTGAATGAACTGAATTTTTAATAATTAACTCCAGTAGATTTGGAGCTGTGATAATCAATCATACTAACCAATCATATCGCCCATCAAAATTTAAAGTTTCATAGTTTAATTCCTATCGTATTGGTCTGCATGTTAGTTTATAAACAAGGGGGCGTCCATAAATTACTCGAGGCGATTTTTGCGATTTGTTGACCACCTCTCCCCCTTGGTAAGATGTGCGATTTGCCTCGAGTCCCACCCCTCCTCCCAATCTCACGTGAGATTTTTCAAATTTCAGTGGTTGACACACAACTACCAAAATAAAAGCATTCTCATACTCAATTCATACCCTAAAATTCGGCGAGAAGCCTTCCTGTAGTCCTATATCCTAAGGGCCTTTTAGTAGATGAGTGTTCTTGGCCGGTGGCGGCTAAACAATCGAAGGGCTACTATGCTACTTTCAGGGGTTCGCATAACAAATTTTGTGCAGAACTTAGCCATATCTTAAGGTCCCCTTTCACACACGGATCGACGAGAGGCCGTAGCCTGAAAGTTTCGCCTTGAAGCCAAATATAATCACAAACCTCCCCGGCCGCCAAATGGATGGATGGGGCCTGCAGTCCAAGAAAACTGCCACAAATCTTTATGTGTGTGAGTGAGCATTTATCGTCAGTTTGTGCCTGAAGATCTCAACTTCTATTCAGTCTGAAGCCGTAAATTTACGGCACGATTTCACGCCATTTCCACTCGAAACTATAACCAAAGTGTGAACTAGGCGAGAAAACCAACCATCAATTTTCCACAGAACAAGTGCGGAGTCCTTTCTAGGTACCACAGTTCAAAAAATAAAAGTGATAAACATAGAATTATTGAGTTTGCCTTTTTGGGTTCGAGACTTCTAGGCTTCTCTATTTAAGCTGAAGATTGTTAAAGTCGGGCACATACAGCCGAAACTATTTCGATCCAACTTCAGGGAACCGCGACCTTGGCGAAAAATATACTTTTCCCAGCAAAATTGTACGGCAACTGTTCGAAGATCACCTGCACATCTTCACATCTTTATATAAATGGTTGCATAGATTTGTTTTGAACCAGAACATGACGACAGTAATTTTTTTAATTACTAATTTTTAGTCAACGTCAAATATAAAAAAGGTTAACGACCAATTAAAAAATATGCAAAACAAACATGCACTTTTAAAAGCTTAAAATGGCTATTATTATTTAAAATATATCAAGCCAAACCAGACGGACTTAATCAAACAAGTACTAATTGATATTTGATGCATAAACATTGATCCAGATGTTTGTGCAGTATCCGAGAATCAAAGAGGAAGAGCATACATATGAGGTACCCACATCCAAAGTCTGTTAAACGTGAAATAGCAATAACCCACCCCCATACCCCCATTCCTATTCTAGAACCATTTCAGCTTGTAAAGCCAGCTTAGTTTGCATTTTGGTTAACAAATTGAATGTTGGTATGACGCTTTAAGTCCAGCCATTTCGTAGAGATTATTTTTATCGATTTTAACAATTCTGTTGTAGCAGCCAGGACCTGGATCATCGTATAATAGACACAAATATAGATTTATATTTTATCACTTTGCCCGACGTCTCAGCTTAATGGTACAAATTCATTTGTTTCTATTAAACTAATCTGACACTTTGGCACTAAGCCTATAATGTTTCTTGTTACAAGTTCGTCTGCCTCTGATCCCATTATCTTTTTTATTCCTCTTATGGCTCTTTCAGCTACGAGTATATCAGATATTTTCGTGGTGTTTCTTGTGCTTCATTTTTTTTGGAAATAATATAGTTTTCATTTGAGATAGTATGAAGTAAAACAATCTTTCCACCCCTACTTCAAGCATTACAAGTAAATTCGTTGTTTATACATTCACTTGTCTCCACGAGCTATCGAGAACCTGCCTCAACTCCTCTAGCACTCGTCCGAAATTTAGCCATAATACAAGCAGACAAGCAAGTCATAAAAATGCTGGCTAGAAAATTTATCTTCGACTCTAGCCGAGTCCTGGAGATAAAATTATTCCGAAATCTCGAAAAGAATCTAATAACGCCTAATAGAATTCCCCATGGGCAATGTTTATGTTTTGTGGCATTGCTGGGGATCGCTTAATTTACTGAACATGGATTCCCTCTCACGTATCAGATACAGATGATGCCCACCCTGTCTCCTTAGTCAACTTCTCGCTGGTATAATAGGTCAAGGATTCTCTGCCATTGAGGTTCCTGCGAGAGGAAGGAAAATAAATTTCCCTGGAAAATATATATGTACATATATGCCATGTCTGTGCAGAATTAATTTCTGAATAAGACAAATCCTCGAGTCATACGCATCCCGGGGGATAAATCGTGCTTAGGTGTATTTTTTGTGCTTGCCTCCTTTTATGCTGATCATTTAGCCAAACCATTGTTGCTTCTGTTCCAGGGTCTGACTCCTTGGTCCTTATATCCATCCCCGAGATCGGCTTTATTAGAATTTATTGACATAAAATTTTTACTGAATGTGCAGGATGTCTAAGCGGCTTTTGCGGAAAGAATAGCAAAGCCTGCCCCAAAAAAGGGCAAGCTCTGCCTTAACCTTAATTTGCAGCCATAAATTACAACAATGATAACAAACAAGGATTCATTTGAATTTCTTTAATCCTTCGGAACAGGAGAAAAAATCTAGATGTGCGGATAAAAACGGGTGGAAATGGAAAGTACCCTAATAAATTTTTATTTAGAAACATCCCCCAGCAACAAGTTGAACCCCTAAACCATGACCCAGGAAAACCGGGTTTATTACGGGTGCGTGCGTGCGTTACTTTCCCGCACTTCGGATTATTCTAAATTCATATTTTGGATAAATGTCGGATCAAGTTCAAGGCGGTCGCGTTAAGTTTTGTTGTTCAGGAATTTATGGCATTATAATTACGCGCCGAGCTTCTTATTTTTAAACTAAACAGAGGAAATTAAATTCGTACATAAGCAGCTTTTCTTGTTGATCTTTTAAAGCCTTACAATATCCCGAATTAATGAATTTTAATGAAGAAAGTTGCGAGAGAGGGAGAGGGATAAGGGGCTAAAGGAACAAATTACAGAAAAGTAAATTAAGGAAATAATGAAGTTCCGTTGTGGGATGTGCGTCTAAGCGACACATTATATTCGTTCTTGTGCTGTTTTAAGGCCGGATTAACTTTGAGGCGCTTTAAATTTCTATGGTGGTCGTTTCTTGGTGATTTACTAATTAAGTTATGGTAAAAATGTCCTTATTTAAAGGAATATAATAATCGTTTAAGAAAATTGAAGATTTTAAGTAATTAAAATGACATTATTGTGGTTCACAGATGCCTTCTTCTTCTTCGATAGCTCTACAGCCTAATTCGAACCTTGGCCTTTATCAACTTCTTCCTCTAGATTATCGTTTCTCAACCTTTTTATTGTTGCGACCCCATCAAAAGCAAAAAAATTGCAATAAAAAATCTTTTGACCCCCTCACTATAATCTCGGTTGAAAAATGAAAATGCAAGTATTTGGCGCGATATCGTCGGTAAGAAACCAAAAATTTACTCTGATGGAGACGATAGGGAAAAAACGTGTTTGATCGGATTCTATCTTCTTCCGTCAAATCGGTTGTAAAATTAACATATATATAACATACATACCGTTGATGCACATATCCCTGACGGTACGGCATCGATGCTCTCCGTGTCAGTGGCTTCCGTGATGAATTTTTTACTGATATTCACGTAGCAGCGCCGCGCCGTTCCGTATCAGTGTTTGTTCAATGGCATCTGTAATTACTTTTTACTTTTGAAATTTGTGCATCATGGAAGTTGGTCTCAAGTGCATCATGGTAGTTAGCGTGGAATATCAGTACTTCAAATAAAGGCCATTTTCATCATCGCAAGACTGGCGCAACATTTCTATAGCTGGATTTTGCAGTGCTGCGGTAGTCTTGCGTTTATGAAAATGCCCAAAAACTTTACCTCGATTGCTGTTGAATTCTTATAAAAGTCTCCCTTGAATTTTAAAAAAATTTGGTTCACGTCCGGGAAAAATAAAATATCGGTGACAAGGTATTTTTTGCGGTTTTTACGGACGCCTGAAGGGTACTGAGAACGTCGGTACCCTACTGCGGTAGATGTATGAGAAAATGCCGCGCTTTTCCCAAATTTGTAATAATTACATCGTGCCGATTTTTTTTTCACTGATGCCTGCATTACTGCACTGAAGTAGCCGTCACATGTCGCGGATATGTGAGGATTGACTTTTACTGGGAAAATCGTAGCTAAATTCTGGAATTTTATGCTGTTATTATTATATTACATGTAACGATTTATAATTTAAAATACATTGTTTATTAAAAAACGAGAGCAACTGGCGAGCATTGCAACGTTTTTAAATAAAAAAAGATAATGTGTGCACAGTACGCATTAAAAAAACAAATCTGCAAAAATTGATTTTGGATACAAATTTAGAGTTACCTATAAAAAAAGAAACTGCCTGTCAGCTCCGACACATAACTGGAGTTTTATCCTAAAAAACGACTGTCTCAAAATATACACAATAAGCAAAGGAACTAGATGAACCCATATATTTATTTGATTTGATTAAATATATTACGTAAATTTTATTTTCCCCTTTTATTCAATTATATGTCTTCCGCAATTTTGTGTTGGCCGCCATTTTGAATTTTGAATGACGCCGCACAACTTACTGTATTCTACCTGTCACGCCCTTCCATACCCATATCCGGGTCGGATAAAATAATTGCAAAACTCGGCCGCCATTTTGGAGGAAATGCTATCTTACCGTCTTCTTAACTAAAGCGTGTTTTGCCAACTCGTCCTTTTCCATCTGGAGCGAGTTTAAAAATTTGACTATGGTTAACTATGGTAAACCTGTGACTATCAGAAACTCCGGGGTTAATTACAGCATAGCCACGAGCATAACTTTTTGACGTTCCCGTGGGTAACCATGGAATTTTTTAAGTTTAATCCTGTTCGGGAGCATTGTTAGTGATGGTTAAGAAGAAGAAGAACAAGAAAACTCTCTGAAATTTATGTTAAACCAGGGATGCCAACTCCGCCCTATGTCCCGTGAGGGATTAAACTTTTCAATTCTCTGCCAGATATCTGTTTGCTGGCCCACAGACAATAACAAATTACCTCAGTTATTGTTATTGAACATTGAGTCAATAATAATAACGTAAAATCACGAGCAACAACGTCCATTAACGGCGTCTTCGAACGCACACTGAGGCGGGCCGCATCGCAATATAAAACATCGCCACTAAAAAACGCAAGCGATCCGCTCGTGCGCTTCGATGCGGCTCGGTGCGGCCTGTCTGTATGTAGTGTGCGATAATTAATATAAAATGTACGAAAGTGATGTAGGAGGATTTGTGCTATTCTATGCGGTGAAGCCCGCCCTAATATATTCGACCCTTAAAAGAGAAATGTCATTTTAGTGCTGACGTCACTTGGTTACCTTTTTTCACGGTTTTCAACGCTGGCAGTCTCTTTTACATTACCTTGTTTCTGTATACCGTACTTGGAACCTTTCATTCAGGAATTGGATCGAACAGCCGCTTCGTCATACCTGAATAAGGACATCAAGCTAAAAGATTCATTCAAATCGATAAAACTAAAGCGGGCAATTTTTAATTTCAAGAGGTTGAAGCTAAAAGTCATGACAGTACTTCTGACGAGCCACTAGTCGCTCAATTGTCATCTAAGTAGAATAGGTTTGGTAGAGTTGATTGTAGCTGTTGGTTCTCCGGGCAGCTTCTTAAACTGCGAGATCTTGCTGTGCGGTGTGGAGATTGAGTCTCCTCCATCACAAGTCACTACGGGTTTATCCCAAGAAACCAAATAAAATATGTCGCATTGCCCGCTCCTATAAAGAATGAATGAATGGGATCTAAAAAAAGCAATAAGATTCATCAATTTTAAGTACATACATACATATGTAGGTATGTTAATTATGGTTCAGTACTCCATAACCATTAACTTTCTCGCCATTCTTTGGTTAGTTGTGGTAAAAAGTTAAGATTATAGCCACAAGCTTTTTACTTTATACTTTAGCTAAAAGATTTTATAGAAAAACTTTTAAAAATGCTATTTACTCTGCCGTAAAAAATATATCGATAACATTCTTTCTAGCAAATTCCGGTAAACTTTACTTAGCAAAAGATAGTCTATCCCCATAATGATACGGTTTCCACTTTGGATCAGAAATTCCATGCCAACATCAACAAGTATGAGAACATCATCCAGGATGTGAGACTTTCATCCCTATTTACTCCCCTCACCCCCTCTTTTCGGTTAAACCTGGGAATCTGGGATTTCTACCTGCTACATGCAGGGGTAAATCAATAAATTTACATTTAAAACTTTGAAAGTTTTGTCTACTCACTCTTTTATGCACAATATACTCTTCAACACACGGTTGCATGAACCCAACTCCTGTCTGGTATTAATATTCAGAACACATCCCTACAGTATAAAATTATCAGGTTATTGCTCACGTATGTGCGATTTATTTGCACTTGCGAACTTGGCATCAATCGCAAACTTTCCGTCGTCAGATATTTTGAGCTCCAGGTGACAGCTGAGAATTAAGCTTATTATTGCCACCCCCGAACAATCTGGCTGCTGTAATAAAAAAAAATACTCTGCCCTGATGGTTCGTTAAAGTGTCGATAAAGAGAACGTTCGGATAAACAACGTGATGAAAACATGAGCCTCATCATGCGTTGCTGGTAGTTACACGCTTTTAATGCTTCCGAATAAATTTTTTGTGGCTTCCATAAATCCATTCATTAAAAGTTTCAAGGTAAATGTCGCCTACATTTTATGAAAGTAATTGGAAAAACAAATTTTAACGACGACAACAACAAAAAAACATCCCTAATCCCCAATTGGGAAATATTCCTTTCTAATGCGATGATTGAATCTCAAAGGACCGCGAAATTAAGTCGGGAAGGCAATGGGCGTATAAAGGCCAGATTCGGGGAGACTTTGAAAAGACATCGGGACACAACAGGCTTGTAAAAGGGAAAGGAGTTTGGCCATGCCAGTGCCTGTCAGTGTTCCAAGGACTTAAAGGCACCTAAAAAACGGAAATAAGAAATTTTAAAAAACAATTTTTTATGTATTTTTTAATATACTTCTTTCTCCATCGCCGAAGTTAAAGTTGATTAAAGTACATAAAACTTGTTTTCGTTCAATGTAACCTTGTTAAGAAAATATCTCACTACTATGAAAAATTAAAAAAGTTTTGTCGTCCTTTGATGAATATTTACTTGAGTGAAGGCAAGAATTAACTTTTACTCTTCATCACCAAATACATTAATTGCTTGGCACCCCCAATGAAGCAAGACGAAACGTTTGGAGTCAAGAATCTTCGAAATTCTTAAATGAAAATTTCAAGCTTCACCATAAATTTGATGGGTTCCTTTCCTGTCGAGTTGAGGTCTACATTATCGAAATTGGCATCTTTTACAGGCAAAGTAATCGATAAAGGTTTAACAGAATTTCTTGTATGAAAAATATTGATCGTGAATACGAACAGTGTTGAGGGTTTTTTACTATTCATTTTGTTGCTTACCAATATTAGCTGTGAATTGCTGAACCTAAGATGAACTACTGGTGTAGAATTCATATTTTAGCACGTTTCCTAACACACCTAAATCGAATATAGCCCAGTAGGACTTGTAAGCTCACAGAAGTACTGAAAAGCAGGCACTTCGGACTTCGGACCGAGAGAGATAACCGTTGAAATGTAAAAAGTTAATCGGTCAATTGAATAAACAGCTGTCAGTTGAGTTATACATAATGTATATATGGTTTTAAATATTTAAATACTTTGGTTATGGATCCACGCTCGACTAGCATTTTGGGAGAGGGTGCAGATAGGGCCCCTATGAGCCTAGCCCGACCGCCGCAAATGGGCTCTGTGGGATTGCTTTATATAGCCCACACAAAGGATCCAACACGTTGCCTCGTTGGGGTCTTGCCATTTGGCCTCCTTGAGGAAAAATCATTGTTCCTCGATTTTGAGTGGAAAAAAAACGCCGAAAATTTTTAGAGAATTTCAACATGGATATGTCAGTAATAACTGCGCCGGTCTCGAACTAATTACGTTTAATGCTGCTTAACCTCTCTTTGCAATCAAAGAAGGACCGGTCTAATGAATAACTAAGGCCAGTTTCACATCGGCGAACAGCAAATCAACAAAAATCTGATGTCATCGTCCATTCCCTTTTTAAATTCGATGAAAAATCGCATGGGCATTCACACGAGCTAAATTTTTCCAACCAACTGTACGTCAGAATGTTTTGCATATTTTTGTTATTTTTAATCTTAATCCTCCTTTCTGCCATCTCTCTCTTTCTTCCAGAAAGAAAAAACGACAACAACAACCACACACAGGGATGAAAACTCAATTGGATAACATTTCTCTCCCAACCGATCCAAATTTCCCCTTAAGTCAAAGAATTTCCCTCCCGAACATAAAATCTATAAAATTGAAAAACACATTTATTTAACTGATAATAAATAACAAATAAATCAACAAAGTCTTCGTTATTGCTTAAGAAAAAAATCTTTTTTGGTTTAACATAAAATAACTAAAATAAAATAAAGCAATTCATTACATAAATAGGCAGGCAATTTAAGTTCACACGCCTGGATTGTCGATGTTCGACTTGAATTCGACAGTAAAAAAAATAAAAACTATTACATATAATTCTTCTTGTTTGCACTGATAATGAAAACGCTTAAAACGTTTTTGAATCGAGAAGCAAGTACTATACCTACTAGCCTCCATGAAAAGTATTGTATGAATTAAAAACAACTTTTAATCTTTTTCAAACTTGTTATCATACATATTCTGTGTAAAGAGATTTAAATGTTTTGAATTAACACCAACATTATAGCAATTTTTATCTTTGAACATTCTTTTTGCGTGTAAGATTTCTTTAATAAATAAATTTCCCTCTGAAAGAATGGATTTCCCTTTTCTCTTTTTGTTTTTATTTTTCCCGCAAATCGGGAAATTTCCCTGCAGTTTTCATCACTGACCACACAGCTGTCAAAAAGTTGAACGTGCTGGTTCAAAAAATCTGCCCACAGCTTCGTCCTCGCTCACCCTGGCTGTTGGCTCCTGTGAAACTGGCCTAAACGATACACTCAGAATCACCATCTTAATTTCCTGGAGTATGAGCAATACAACAACAAAAACTAAACTTCAGTTCAAAACCAGTTGCGCGAACTGAGATTTTTTTATCCTCAGTAATTTCCCAAAAGTCTATAAAGCCAACGGGATTCAAGTTATGGTCAAAGGTCACGAAAATCAATTTTTTCAGAAATATTCATATTTATGTTGGCACAACCATTTCGAATTCATCAATTTTAACCACAAATTCGTTCTTTCTGACTTTAACCCCCCTTCAATCCGATTTTCAGTATAATTGCCGAACTTATGTACTCCGCCATTTTGAGTTTTCAATTTTTAGTCACAAATTCGTCATTTGGAACGGTTAAAACCAGCAATACTGAACTTGTCGAACACAAAATTAGTCCGCCATTTTGAACTGAACAACTATTATAAAGTTTTAATCAATTTTAAAACTGAAGCAAATTTTCACGCAAGAATGTGTGACTACAAACTTCGTCATATGGGCGTGCTTGAAAAATTTGTCTGTTGAACAGAAAACTAAAATCTTCGTTATACCTTCCAAAGGGTACGATGTGGAAGCAATTCTTTACTGCTTATCAAGAATAGCTTCAATATTTTCCCGCTGGGTTCAAACAAGTTTGTCACAAAGCCTGTGAGGCATGTTTGAACGGATGTACATATATATAAAACCTAGTAGTATATTATGTAGTATATAAAACCCTTATAGGCCACTTCAGATTTCACATTTTTTCCGAAAATGTGATCACCATCCATGGTAGCAAAAAAATCGTTTCAAATTTTCCTAGATAAGCCGAAGCGAAGCCTCTCAAGCAAACAAAAGAACATCGTGTAACTCATTACGCATTCTACAAAATACAACTAGCGGAGAGATTTTTCTTAAGCGGAGGGTTCATAAATTAAAATTGAAGTTTGCTCTCAAATTTTGTGGACGAAAATCATCCAGAATGAGAATAAATTTAAGTTTATCGTACATGCGCGAGGGGGCGAAATTTTGACAGTACTCAAGTGTTAAGTAAATAACTGTCAAGGATTTAAATTAAAGTAGATTGATAATGGAAGTACATAGTAGGATTTTTAAATAATTTTGAACGCGAAGTATTCGAAGTAACAGTTTCTTAACGTAAACTCTCCATTCCACTCTCCAATTATTTTTCTCGTATGCAACCAAAGGGAATACGAAAATTTCGCTTGAACAGCACACCAATACTACGCTAACACTGACGACAAAAAAAGAACGACAAAATCGCCATATGCAAACCTTCATAAACCCATCTCGGGCTTATATTACTTCAACGGGGGCCACAGACTGGCCTGGCATTTTTGATGTGACTGCAAAAAATTTCTATCGAGCGCAAAGTGGATAAGCGACATTGAAAATTAACACACATAGCAACCCAAAAAACTGTACCGGCGAGATGTTTTGTTGTGTATGCGTGTGTGTGGTATATCGAATGCAGAAAAAATTGAAAGCTTTTGTTGTGTGCAATGTGTTTATAAAAGATTCTGTCAGAGGAGTTGTAAAAATACATATATATGGATAGAAAAGGGCTGAATTGTGTTAAACAATAGAGTTTTCAGTCTTCGACGGGATCTTAAAAACTGCGCATGTCCAGAGAAGGTTTTTGGAAGTTTGTACGGTTCTGAATTATAGAAATTATTGATTTTAGTGGTCAAATTAGACAGTCGTGAAATTAATTAAACTTATTCAAAAGTGAGATTCAACCGATGATGGAATCGTCAGATTACGATTATTGGACTACGAAGGAGCTACGACGCGAGTTGAGCAGGTTACAATTAAACGCCAATGGCAAGAGGTACGAATTGATAGCAAGGCTAGCATCAGCACGTGGCCGGCAATTGGAGGTGACCGCTGGCTTTGAAGGCAGTGCCAGTGTAATGTATGATATAGATGGGTTTCGAGTTAGTGAGACTCCAGGTGACAATCGGGAATTTACAAGTAACTCAATCCAATTGCTAAAGAAAGAAAAAGAAATGCTACTAAAAGAAAAGGAATTGTTACAAAAGGAGCTGCTATTAAAAAAGGCGTCCTCATTCCCGGATCATAAATTATCGCTTATAAAGGAGTTAATTCCCCCATTTGATGGACGGGATACCAGTTTTGTGAATTGGAAGCTGCAACTAGAGACAATAAAAGAAATTTATAACATCGAGGATGATCTGCTGAAACTGCTTCTGATTACCAGTTTGAAGGACCGTGCCTTAGTCTGGTTCAGATCAGACCCGGCACATTTAAGGCTTTCGCTAGACGAAATAATGGTGAATTTGGAGGATCTATTTGGAGGCTTAGCAAACCAAGAAAGTCAATGGAGGGATTTTGAGATGTTAAGGTTCAGGAATAACGATGACTTCCTCGACTACTTCTTTAGAAAATTAGAGCTGGCCAATAATTTACAACTGTACGAGGATGAAATCATTGAATATATGATAGCCGGGATCAATGACACGAGAATTAGGGACGAGGCCAATTCAAGAAAGTTCGACAATTTCGAAGAATTAGTTAGTGTGATGAGTGCACTCACCATGCAACCACCATTTAAGAAGTTTGGAAAGAACAAGAAGAAACAACAGCCGAGGCTGAACAAGCCAGATGTCAAATGTTCGAATTGTGAAGGGGGCACGCAAGACTGTGCAATCTGTTGCTATTGTAACAAGACGGGCCATAAGCCAGTTGACTGCCCCAAAAAACGACCATGTAGAAGGACCAAAAAGGCAAACAGGCTTTGGGTCGAGTTCCCAGCAAGGAATATCAAAATGACAGCTACCGTGGGTTCGGCGTCGCCATTTTCGTTAATGAGGGAGTCTTCTGCCAAACTTTTTCCGATAACACCATTTACAAAAGTAAAAGGATTAGCCGGTATGTCCGACGGTCGTGTAACGATTATTGGTGAGGTGAAGGGAGCCGATATAAGGATCAATAAGCTGAGATGTAACCTAGACTTTATCGTTGTGCCAAGCAACACAATGAACGAGGAGCTAATGTTGGGACTGGACTTGCTAAGCAAGCCGAATATGCAAGTGTCTTACCGTACAGGAAGAGTAATGGTTGGAAGGGAAGAGGACCTGATTGATCTACCGTGCAACATCAGCCCAGAAAGTTCGAGCGATGAAGATGATCATTTGAAGCCGCTGTGCGGAGGGTCATACCTCCGTATTATAGAATAGTAGGAAGTGTAATTTCCAATAAAGCTCAGCTTTTGTTTGAAAAATAAAAAAGTTTTTAATTGATATTACAATAGATCGAGGGGTGGGCAACCTTTTTTATAACATGGGCCGTACTAGTTAATTGACAACTTATGACCTGAAATTTTTTAGTTCGCAAATATCAAATAAAAAAAAAGAAGTAATTAACTATAAATTCATTTCACTTACAGTTTTTGGCGACCATTCTCTCAGTTACAAAAAATTACAGCATTAGATATTCGGCTTTGATCATACACACAGAATCCGGTCCGCCATATAAGTTTAGGCTGATGATTGGGGCTCCTTTAAGCAGATTGAAATTTCATAAAATCTATACTAAAAAAATTATATATATTCTGTGGTAAGAATAATTTTATTCATTTTATTTTGTAGTGCTGCATGCTTGGTCTTGTAACTCTAGGTTGCTGCCCGCTGGACGTTCAAAGCGCAGGCGGTTTTAAGATTTTGGGCAATTCGTCTCAGTTGCCCCCATTGTATGGGGCCTGGATAGAATAAACTGCGCAACAAAAATGTAGGGGACATTTGAAGTATGATTATGGTCTCTGTGCTGAAAGTTGGGTCGCGATTCGTGATTAGTCGTTTGAGTTGAAGAAAGGGTAAATTGATGCGGCAGTGATGGGTTTTTGAATTTACCCAAAGTGACGTTTCAGTCAGATTACGACTCTCAGCATATGGGGCTAAACTCAACTTAGCACTTCCTATCTAGGCCTCGGTTGTAAAAATCGTAATTAGACTAAAACGTCACTTTCTTTAACTCAAACGACTTGTCACGAATCACGATTCGACTTTCTGCACAGGGGCCTTAGTCGCTCCGTCGTTCCTCACGAACTATGCCGATGCAGGGTGAAGTGGCGATGATGAGGCATTAGCATGCATGGTATAGCCTCCATGCATTATAGGAAAACAACCATTACTATCCATTTATTTGCCAAAACATAAGACGGAGTTGCACTGTGATGCAAGTTCTTTAGAATTAATGCCTCTTGAGGATGGAAGTTGAACCCCATGTTTTATTTTAGCAAGCTTACAAACCCAGCGGATTCGAAGTACCATATAGTGCGTTTCAATGATAGCTTGTAGCTTACTTGAAGCGTGCTTTAAGTACAAATGGAAGGGGCCATTCAAGTATTACTTAAGCAGGATTTTCGTAAGCCTTCCATTCGCACTCTTTACGGCATCCTTGAACGAGAGCTATTTAGTAATTTGGTACAGCCCTTTACTGTGTTTTCTGCGAGTTCGTTTATCACGCCGGACGCTTTTCTTTACCTCCCGGTGTAATGGGGTGTAATCCTGTTTAAGTTAATGACAATTGTCCGGATCGCTTGCAGAGTTCACGTTATTTTTTAGGGCCCTCCTGCGTTCTATTTTTTGCCAGGTTGCATCCGAGATCCAATGTTGTTGGTTTCATTGGACATAACCGATGCTTGTTTCCGCTTATTTTCGTCAGAAAAGGTAGTTGTCCATCCGGTTACGAGGCATGGTTTGCCGACTCGTAGCAATGGTGCTTTTTTTATGGGAGCGGGTTGCTAACCCTCAACCAAACCGACCTAAAAATCTGTTTTATGGCGCAGGGAATTTGCCGTTCGACCGTCTCCTGTTAGCTTCTTCTGAAGAAGTATCCCAGGAGCCACCGCAGGGTGGTGAGATTAGGGCTTGCTAACAGAGCTGCGAGGTACTCGACTGAGTGGGCCTTCTCAAAAAGGAGGATGGCTCCTACACCTCTAACCATGAGGAAACCTTAAGGTGCCTGCTCAGAGAGCACTTTCCAGGGTCAATCCTCCAGATCGCTTATCCATTGGATCCTGGGTGTAGTCATAGGACAATCCCAGACCGCTATTCCCGCAGTCTTTCAGGGAATATCTTCGACTGTGACAAGGTTAAATGGGCAGTGGCCTCTTTTCAACCCTATAAGTCACCCGGAGGAGACGGAATTTTTCCGGCACTTCTTCAGAAGGGCCTCGATCTGATCCTCAACAACCTGGTCTGCCTCTTTAGAGCCAGCTTCAATTGGGGATACATTCCAACCATCTGGAGGAAAGTCGTGGTGGTTTTTATCCCGAAACAGGGAAACAGACCCCTCGAGCTGCCTAAATCGTACAGACCTATCAGCTTAACCTCTTTTCTTTTGAAAACAATGGAAAGGCTGCTAGACCTTCCTATTAGGTGCAAACTGGAGCTCTCCCTCCCTCTACATAGCTCCCACTTCGCTTACTCTAAAGGTAAATCAACAGAGGTTGCTTTACACCACCTGGTCAGTAAAATCGAAAAGGCCTTCCTCGCTAAAGAAACTGCCTTATGCGCGTTCCTTGACATCGAAGGTGCTTTCGATAACACTGGCTATGATTCCATATCTAGAGCACTGGCTCTCAGAAATCTGGATCCTCACACGATTGAGTGGATAAATGCCATGCTTGCAGATCGTGACATTTCTTCTACCCTAGGTGTCTCCAACATTAGTGTTAAGGCTATTAAGGGGTGCCCTCAAGGTGGAGTCTTATCCCCGTTACTCTGGTCACTAGTTGTGGATGAACTCTTGATCAAACTATCTGAATCTGGTTTCGATGTCATCGGTTATGCAGATGATCTTGCCATCATTGTCTCTGGGAAGTTTGACTTTACCATTACAGAGGTCACGAGGACGGCACTGCGAGAAGTTCAACGATGGTGTACCAAGGAGGGTCTGTCAATCAACCCAAATAAGGCTGTCCTGGTACCTTTTTCCAAACGCTACAAAGTGGACCTAGGTCCTATCTGTATCCAGAATACCACAGTTGAGTACTCAGTCAAATATTTGGGAGTAAATTTAGACAAGAGGCTGAACTAGAACGCTCAACTTGACTACGTCATCAGCAAAGCCACAAGGGCCATATGGGCCTGCAAAAGGCTTCTGGGTAGGACATGGGGTCTTACACCACAAATGATGTACTGGATGTACAATACGATCGTTAAACCTGTTGTCACTTATGCTGCTATAGTTTGGTGGCCCAAGACTAAAAAGGTTACGTCGATCCTCAAGTGCAGCAAGCTGCAACGGCTTGCTTGCCTCTCCATTACCGGAGCTATGCGGACCTGCCCCACAGCTGCAATGGAAGCAATCATTGGATTGACCCCTTTCCATCTCTTCTTATGGAAATCCGCCGCCATAAGTGCCTTGAGACTTCAGATCTCATCCAACTGGCCCCATACGGTCAAAGGACACATGGATATCCTTAAAAATAACCCAAGCATTTCCATCTGCCGCGTATCCGACCATATGGTTAGTCAACTGCGGTTCCAAATGAAATTCAAAGCAATTATCCCGAATCGCTCTGAGTGGGAGGAAATTATTCTTCCTAGGGATCCAAACCATCTCCACTGGTTTACTGACGGGTCAAAGATGGAACATGGTACAGGGGCTGGTGTCGCAGGACCCAACTCCAAGGTCTCGATTGCAATGGGTAAGTGGCCCTCTGTTTTCCAGACTGAAATACATGCCATTGCGACCTGCGCTAGGCTCAACCTTGAGAAAGGTCTGAAAGGCGCCAACATTAAAATCTTTTCTGACAGCCAAGCTGCCATCAAGGCACTCTCAACGTGGAAGTTTTCTTCCATAATAGTAGCAGGGTGTTTTGACGTACTTCAGAGCCTGACCAGAAGAAACGAGGTCTCGCTATGCTGGGTCCCCGGACACTGGGGTATCGAGGGAAATGAGGCTGCAGACAGCCTCGCGAGGGAGGGGTCTGAGACGTTGTTCCAGGGCCCAGAACCCTTCTGTGGCATCTCTTGGTCCACCTCCAAGTCCTGGATAGAAGGGTGGATTAAGAAAATAAACCTAGCCTATTGGGAGTCAGTCCCAGGTCTTAGACAGGCTAAAGATCTTATAAGACCCTTTGCCTTAAGGGGCACTATTACTCTAAACAGAGCGGACCTAAGGTTGCTGGTGGGCTATCTCACTGGCCATGTAGGACTGCGGTACCACCTCCACAACCTAGGACTGTCTCAAGAGACAGAATGCCGACTCTGCTTGGAAGATGATGAAACTTCCACACATATTCTTTGTGAATGTCCTGCTCTGATCTGGCTTAGAAGAAGAACGTTTATCAGAGAGTTCTTGAGCCCTGCCCAAGTCCGGTCTTCATCAACTAAAGACCTTCTTGCCTTCATTCGGAAGGCCGATAGTCTGTTCCGCTAGTGGGGTACGTACACAATAGGCCTAACTTGGCCGCAGTGTTCGCAGTGGGTTGCCCCCCTCATTCCTTATAATAATAATAATATTCGTCTGCAGCGACTCTTCTCGGGTTTTGGTAGAATTGACAAATCGGGTGCCACTGCCTTCCAAGATCAAGTTCAGGTTGGTCGTTCGCCCCCTAGGGTTATCAATGAGCAGCTCTTACTCACTTCCATTGCGCACTTGGTAGGTTAGTCATCACATTGACAGTATCCGTAGTCAATCAAACCTTTCTGACAAGCCGTCTTCCGTCTCGGAACTTGGGTGTAATCTATATTACCCACTAGAAAAAGATTGCCTATGGTATCTAGAAGACATACATATACCACTGCTTTTTGACACAGGAAGGAACCACTTCATTATCATCAGGAACTCCACAGCCTTTTGTTGGCCTTGGCTTCCTCCAGCAATCGCTTCCATGATTCTCCATCCCTGGCCTGGCCAGTTTCTTATATCCAACTGTCTCAAGTCATCGTCGACTTCATCGATGTATCTTTTCTTAGGCCGACCTGGTCTACGTTTTCCTGACGGCTTTCCCCAGCACTATCTTTTTGGGTTCAGTTCCCCATCTCGTTGGGCATGACCAATCCATCGTAGTCTGTTTATTTTGATCACTTTGACAATGTTTGGAATCTTACTGATTTCACACAAGTCTGAGTTGTATCTTCTCCTCCAAACGCCATTAACCTGTATTACTTTGTCCAAACGCCATCAACCTGTATTCCTTTGACACGAGCGTAGACACGACAAGAGTCGGCTGCAAAGGTGATATATGGAGAAGAAGGTTAGAATTGGACACAATGGAACACAATTTCCATAGCCCTCTCTCACCCTCTTCTCCATAAACCACTTTTACAGTCGACTCTTGGCGTGTCGTGAGTGCGCTCGTGTAGAATCAGGCATAAACCACTTTTGCACCCGATTCTTTTCGTGTCCTGCATACACCTGTGTGGAATCATCTTAGGTTAGTCATCACATTGGCAGCATTCGTTGTCAATCTAGCCTGATTCCACACCATTTTTCCAGCCGACTGTTGTCGTGTCGTGTTTACGCTCGTGTGGAATCAGGCCTAGCCTTTCCGACAAGCCGTCTTCCGCCTCGGCGCGTGAAAGTACTCTGTTACATATTACTCGTTCGAAAAAGTTTTCCCAAGTGTTTAGAAGACATGTATTAGGTGCTTACCTGGGTTGTTGATGATTACAAGTTTTTTTGACGTAGGAAGGAACCATCCATCCAGGCACGGACCTCCAGCTTTCGGTGTGTTTCAACCAGGTGCGATCGGTAAGAGCCCTCTTCACCACGCGATTGGGGTACCAAACTGTTTCGTGCCCCAATCACTGTTTCTGAAATGATGAATGCTATATAAAGAAGAGGAAGAGAAGAGGTAGAAAAAGTGAGATCCTTCCTGACAGAGCCTCTCAGAATAAGACAAATCGATGCGCCCGGTGCCAAACCCAAGGACTGCCATGCAGCTCTCGAGTTTCGACGCGGTAAATTTACATCTTAGCTTAGTATTAGCAGGCTTTAAACTACCATCGTTATACAAGGGGCACCACGAAGAAGTGATGGTGTGATTTTATTCCCTCCCGACCTAACAAATGGCTACAACTGTCATCTTTTGATAGAAAGCTCCAGGATTAATATACTATGAAAATCTGTTTGAGCACATATCAAAACAAGGGGTTGACGTTCAGTATCTCCTCGCCCCTTATAGTCTCATTTTATTCAGTTATTTTATAAATTCGTGCAAACTCTTCATACTGCGGATTACTGCAATCATGCATCATACTATATGCAGCATTCCCAAAAACGGCAATGTCAGCAACACATATGTACATACATAGAATGATGAACGCAGGTGCCCGACAGATCCTCTTAAAGATAATTTTTACCCTGCTCTGCGTTTTGTTTACACATTTCTTTCAGTTTGTGTTTTTGTTATGTCTATATTTATTTTTATCATATGCGGTGTTTGTTACATTTTTCGGCGCCATCATCATTAAATTATATACAACAATTCGCCAACGCAAATCCCTAATGTTTTGCACAATTGCACAAATCCCGAGTTAGTTTGTGTGTGCAGAGTGTGATGATAGCGTCAAAACTTCCTTTAAAAAACGGTGCTTTATTTTTTCATTTATGATATCAACGAAATATGAGCTCCTGTTGGTGGGTTGGTCTACGTTCCAAGTCCCTTAGCTGTAGTAGTAGATAAGGTACATATGTATATAACATTTTAAGGGCGAATTTCAAGTTGATGTACGGCATCATGTCAGGAAAGTTTCTGCTTCATTTGCTGGATTTATTTCTACCACGGAGTCAGGTCGTATCTCGGCAGGACCACATTTACTTGAAATAAATGTCGAGTCAACACAAAAAAAGTTGATTTAAATTTGTGGCGGAGTAGTGTTTGCAATGGAGCTAGAAAACCACCAGTTGAACCTTTTCTAATTAGAATTTCCTTGTAATCAATATAATGGGAAGAGATGAAGCACAGGAATTATTGAGACGGTCTTGAATTTAAATCTATAAATAGCGAGGTTCATTGGAAAAAGATATATTTGCCGCTCATTAGTTATGAATGGACAGCCAGGGAAGAAATGTTTATCTTTGGTGTGTATCCGCTTCTTTTTTCTTTCATTCATTTAAACAGAAGTTTGAATTACTGTTCTGTAGCTACCCAATGGCGTAGCAAGAAATATTTTCAGGGGGGGGGGTTTAAAAATTATCTTTCAAAATTGATATAACTAGTTATGCTTTAAGCGGTCGTCCATTAATTACGTTAGGTGATTTTTGCTATTTTTAGACCCCCCCCCCCCCCTCCCCCCTTGGTGAGATTTGGCTCGACCACCTTCCTCCCCCAAAATCTCACGTAAGATTTTCCCAATTTTTAAAAATCTCTACTAATTACACTAGCAACCCGCATTTACAGGCGTCAACACCGCAAGTCCGGCCTTTCCGCGGGTCGCATCCACCCGGCTCGAACGCTGTAGGCTAGCCGGTGACAGAGAGAGATGTTTTACTTAATTTAATCCAGTTTTCTCGTTAACACCGATATGCCTCCTATCTCCATGGGAGAAAAGAATGTAAAGGCATCTCAACACTCACGCCGTGAATTCACGGCGTGAACTTTCATGTATCCACTCAGAACGGAAAACAAGGAGCGAACTAGACGAAAAAACCATCCACACTCGCGTTCACGGCGTGAGTCTGGAGCTGGCTTAACGGCTGACTCAACTCTTAACATCCTAGGGACAACTTTAAGGCGTCCATTACACGATCAAGCAAGCGTCAATCAATTTCATCAGTCGTGATTGGTGAGAGTCAAATATTCAGATAATTACATCAATTGTCACGTTAGACGATAGGTTTTCCGTCAGTTATAGCAGTAACTGTGATAAACTGACAGAAAAACCTATCGTTTTATGGGCCCCAAACGGAGGATCTGCGATGGAATGATCACATATTCCAAATCGCCCCACAAGCCTCCCAATTTCTTGGATTTCTGCCAACCGCCCTGGTTACAATTTACAAATCTTACATTCGTGCCCGCCTTGAATACAATTCGTATGTCTAGATAGCGCCCCAAAAACCCCCTTGGGTTGCTTCGACAAGGTGCAATCAAACATCAAACTCATGACATCTAACCTTTAAGCCAACTAGGAATGTAGCAGCCCTCTGCAAAATACATAAAACATAAAACATAAAACATAAAACATAAAACATAAAACATAAAACATAAAACATAAAACATAAAACATAAAACATAAAACATAAAACATAAAACATAAAACATAAAACATAAAACATAAAACATAAAACATAAAACATAAAACATAAAACATAAAACATAAAACATAAAACATAAAACATAAATCATAAAACATAAAACATAAAACATAAAACATAAAACATAAAACATAAAACATAAAACATAAAACATAAAAACTAAAACATAAAACATAAAACATAAAACATAAAACATAAAACATAAAACATAAAACATAAAACATAAAACATAAAACATAAAACATAAAACATAAAACATAAAACATAAAACATAAAACATAAAACATAAAACATAAAACATAAAACATAAAACATAAAACATAAAACATAAAACATAAAACATAAAACATAAAACATAAAACATAAAACATAAAACATAAAACATAAAACATAAAACATAAAACATAAAACATAAAACATAAAACATAAAACATAAAACATAAAACATAAAACATAAAACATAAAACATAAAACATAAAACATAAAACATAAAACATAAAACATAAAACATAAAACATAAAACATAAAACATAAAACATAAAACATAAAACATAAAACATAAAACATAAAACATAAAACATAAAACATAAAACATAAAACATAAAACATAAAACATAAAACATAAAACATAAAACATAAAACATAAAACATAAAACATAAAACATAAAACATAAAACATAAAACATAAAACATAAAACATAAAACATAAAACATAAAACATAAAACATAAAACATAAAACATAAAACATAAAACATAAAACATAAAACATAAAACATAAAACATAAAACATAAAACATAAAACATAAAACATAAAACATAAAACATAAAACATAAAACATAAAACATAAAACATAAAACATAAAACATAAAACATAAAACATAAAACATAAAATATAAAATATAAAATATAAAACATAAAACATAAAACAACATAGAACACAGAAAATCGATTCCAGAGAATCGATTCCACAGAGAATCGATTCCAGGGAATCGATTCCAGAGAATCGATTCCAGGGAATCGATTCCAGGGAATCGATTCCAGGGAATCGATTCCAGGGAATCGATTCCAGGGAATCGATTCCAGAGAATCGATTCCAGGGAATCGATTCCAGGGAATCGTTTCCAGGGAATCGATTCCAGGGAATCGATTCCAGAGAATCGATTCCACAGGGAATCGATTCCAGGGAATCGATTCCAGAGAATCGATTCCAGGGAATCGATTCCAGAGAATCGATTCCAGAGAATCGATTCCACAGAGAATCGATTCCACAGGGAATCGATTCCAGGGAATCGATTCCAGGGAATCGATTCCAGAGAATCGATTCCAGGGAATCGATTCCAGGGAATCGATTCCACAGAATTGATTCCAGGGAATCGATTCCAGAGTATCGATTCCACAGAGAATCGATTCCAGGGATCGACTTCTTCCCTGGAATCGATTCCCTGGAATCGATTCTCTGGAATCGTTTCCCTGGAATCGATTCCCTGGAATCGATTCTCTGGAATCGATTCCCTGGAATCGATTCTCTGGAATCGATTCCCTGGAGTCGATTCCCTGTGGAATCGATTCTCTGGAATCGATTCTCTGGAATCGATTCTCTGGAATCGACTCCCTGGAATCGATTCTCTGGAATCGATTCTCTGGAATCGATTCCCTGGAATCGATTCCCTGTGGAATCGATTCCCTGGAATCGATTCCCTGTGGAATCGATTCTCTGGAATCGATTCCCTGGAATCGATTCCCTGGAATCGATTCTCTGGAATCATCGATTCCCTGGAATCGATTCTCTGGAATCGATTCCCTGAAATCGATTCCCTGGAATCGATTCCCTGGAATCGATTCCCTGTGGAATCGATTCTCTGGAATCGATTCCCTGGAATCGATTCTCTGGAATCGATTCTCTGGAATCGATTCCCTGGAATCGATTCCCTGTTGAATCGATTCTCTGGAATCGATTCCCTGGAATCGATTCTCTGGAATCGATTCCCTGGAATCGATTCCCTGTGGAATCGATTCTCTGGAATCGATTCCCTGGAATCGATTCCCTGGAATCGATTCTCTGGAATCGTTTTCCTGTGGAATCGATTCGCTGGAATCGATTCCTTGGAATCGATTCCCTGGAATCGATTCTCTGGAATCGATTCTCTGGAATCGATTCCCTGGAATCGATTCCCTGTGGAATCGATTCCCTGGAATCGATTCTCTGGAATCGGTTCTCTGTGTTCTACGTTCTATGTTGTTTTATGTTTTATGTTTTATGTTTTATGTTTTATGTTTTATGTTTTATGTTTTATGTTTTATGTTTTATGTTTTATGTTTTATGTTTTATGTTTTATGTTTTATGTTTTATGTTTTATGTTTTATGTTTTATGTTTTATGTTTTATGTTTTATGTTTTATGTTTTATGTTTTATGTTTTATGTTTTATGTTTTATGTTTTATGTTTTATGTTTTATGTTTTATGTTTTATGTTTTATGTTTTATGTTTTATGTTTTATGTTTTATGTTTTATGTTTTATGTTTTATGTTTTATGTTTTATGTTTTATGTTTTATGTTTTATGTTTTATGTTTTATGTTTTATGTTTTATGTTTTATGTTTTATGTTTTATGTTTTATGTTTTATGTTTTATGTTTTATGTTTTATGTTTTATGTTTTATGTTTTATGTTTTATGTTTTATGTTTTATGTTTTATGTTTTATGTTTTATGTTTTATGTTTTATGTTTTATGTTTTATGTTTTATGTTTTATGTTTTATGTTTTATGTTTTATGTTTTATGTTTTATGTTTTATGTTTTATGTTTTATGTTTTATGTTTTATGTTTTATGTTTTATGTTTTATGTTTTATGTTTTATGTTTTATGTTTTATGTTTTATGTTTTATGTTTTATGTTTTATGTTTTATGTTTTATGTTTTATGTTTTATGTTTTATGTTTTATGTTTTATGTTTTATGTTTTATGTTTTATGTTTTATGTTTTATGTTTTATGTTTTATGTTTTATGTTTTATGTTTTATGTTTTATGTTTTATGTTTTATGTTTTATGTTTTATGTTTTATGTTTTATGTTTCATGTTTCATGTTTCATGTTTCATGTTTCATGTTTCATGTTTCATGTTTCATGTTTCATGTTTCATGTTTCATGTTTCATGTTTCATGTTTCATGTTTCATGTTTTATGTTTTATGTTTTATGTTTTATGTTTTATGTTTTATGTTTTATGTTTTATGTTTTATGTTTTATGTTTTATGTTTTATGTTTTATGTTTTATGTTTTATGTTTTATGTTTTATGTTTTATGTTTTATGTTTTATGTTTTATGTTTTATGTTTTATGTTTTATGTTTTATGTTTTATGTTTTATGTTTTATGTTTTATGTTTTATGTTTTATGTTTTATGTTTTATGTTTTATGTTTTATGTTTTATGTTTTATGTTTTATGTTTTATGTTTTATGTTTTATGTTTTATGTTTTATGTTTTATGTTTTATGTTTTATGTTTTATGTTTTATGTTTTATGTTTTATGTTTTATGTTTTATGTTTTATGTTTTATGTTTTATGTTTTATGTTTTATGTTTTATGTTTTATGTTTTATGTTTTATGTTTTATGTTTTATGTTTTATGTTTTATGTTTTATGTTTTATGTTTTATGTTTTATGTTTTATGTTTTATGTTTTATGTTTTATGTTTTATGTTTTATGTTTTATGTTTTATGTTTTATGTTTTATGTTTTATGTTTTATGTTTTATGTTTTATGTTTTATGTTTTATGTTTTATGTTTTATGTTTTATGTTTTATGTTTTATGTTTTATGTTTTATGTTTTATGTTTTATGTTTTATGTTTTATGTTTTATGTTTTATGTTTTATGTTTTATGTTTTATGTTTTATGTTTTATGTTTTATGTTTTATGTTTTATGTTTTATGTTTTATGTTTTATGTTTTATGTTTTATGTTTTATGTTTTATGTTTTATGTTTTATGTTTTATGTTTTATGTTTTATGTTTTATGTTTTATGTTTTATGTTTTATGTTTTATGTTTTATGTTTTATGTTTTATGTTTTATGTTTTATGTTTTATGTTTTATGTTTTATGTTTTATGTTTTATGTTTTATGTTTTATGTTTTATGTTTTATGTTTTATGTTTTATGTTTTATGTTTTATGTTTTATGTTTTATGTTTTAGAAAAAGTACAAAAAGGGTCCTTAAATTAATCGATGGCAAGACCGCTTGCTCCACCATCGACCCGTTGAGCCACCATAGGAAAGTAGAAGCACTGACAAAATTTTATCTCTATTATCATAGCGACTAGGGAATCCAATCCCGCAAATGCGGGATCCCTCACAATTTCCCCGGGATTTGCGGGATTTGCGGCAGTAGTTATAAAAAAACCAAGCCTTAATAGGGAAATAAGATATTGCAAAGTATTTACACAAATACGAACACGAGTCGACTGATTGCAATTCCAGTTGCACCTGCAACTGTTTCGTGATTTTGCCAGTGTACAGAAGTGGGAGCTCATAAACGGGTCGATAGAAACGAAACCGGTTTGAAACTAGCCTGAACTGCTCACGTGCGACTGTTTTTGCTGGTCGGAAGCGATTTCAGTTGCGTGGTTGCACTTCATCTGAACTATTTGATATTTTGCCACAACCTCGTGCCTAAAAACTATGTGGGGTTCTGTGCCGATTGATCCAAAAACAGTTGGGCTTGTGTGTGGACAAAGGTTTCAGATTGCAAACTGATTGGGCGCATGTTTATTATGAAACCAGTTTGAAATTGGTATTACAAATCTGTCGACTCGTGTGCGGAGGTACTTACACTCCATAAAATATTTAAATTCGTTAGTTGAAGATATGCAATACAGCAATAACACAAACTAGCCTAAGTATATTTATGTGCGTGCATCCAAACGTGATCAATTACTGAATTTCCATGCAGAGTTTACCCTGGGTTAATTCAGAGTAAGCGCCCATGGAAACGCGGGTTGAGTAAGGTTTCGTTAAATCCAAGAAAACTCCATGAGACAAGCCGGATTAAGCTGGATTTTGCATAGAGGTTTGTTTAAGTGTGTTTCCTGCACATATACTAATGGAGAAACTGTCATGGAAACAGCATCGGGTTAACTTGAAGGAAAACGCTTTCTGTAAACTCAATGAATAGGTACCCCCGCCCAACCGTTCCGACGCTGAAGCTACCTGCATAAATTTGTTGAAATACTTATATGTATGATAAAATATAGTCGTCATTTTAATAAAGCAAAATGTCTATAATATACTAAAAAACAACCCTCAAAGAACCAACACAAGGGTTTATCATATAAATGAGGATAATTATAAATAATCCCAAACAGATGAGCCCCACCGATAACAATATTTTCATAATCTAATCAAAAGAGAAAATCGATACACGAATTTGCTTCAGCTGAAACTTTTACTTCCTGTAGAAAATTTCACCCCATAATTTTGATTAAGTATTAATTAAAGTCAATTTTAGTTACCGTTAATAAGAAATGAGTGAAAATTTATTTTTAGTACCTAGCAGGAATAAAATTACCTCCCACCAAGCTTTAATAACTTTATTTATTTTTTTTAGATACATGCATGCTAGGAATACAATATCAGTCTAGATTAGGCAGCAAGAAAACAGGGTACTACCAACAAAAAGAAAGATGTCATCTAATGATGGTCTAACATCGTAACAAATTACAAAAGAAAATCGATAAACGTTCGTGTAGCAGGAAGACACTTAAGAGCCACCAAAATGTACGGCATGCTACTGGAGTGTGTTCAGCATTTCGTGCAGGTAAGACAAAGGGCTTTCATTATTTTTGCCAGAAAAGAAATTAATTTACGGGAATTGTGTCAAATTTTAATTTAGTTGCAAATAAAATTAGGGATAATTGAAATGAAACGTAATTTTAATTGCTTTTTTTTTTGTTGCGTCATAGAAAATATGAAAGTAAATTTAAACACGAGTTCTATGCTCGCCTGACCTAGATTCGAAACGACTTTGGTCTAACCTTCGCTCACTCCTTTCTTATCTGAGCCTCTTGATGTTGATGTTGAGTTTCTCAATTCAACATTCATCCTCTTTCCCCGAGTTATGATCGCCGCTCTTTCTTTAAAGGCCGGGACAGACATATCCGCATCGCGTCCGCACCGCATGACGGCCGTGTGTCGGACGTCACACGGAGAGAAAATAAACAAACACAATTTCACCTGTGTCCGTACCGTCCCTAATTCCCCTTCTCTGACTCGCTCAATCCCGATGCATTTTACTTCCGCTGTGTTGATCCATTAGCTTAGACTGAGCTGTTGGTATAAACTAATACACTTAGGCTAAACGGATAGGCCTACTGTGATGCCATAGTGATCCCACTTTAAACATGATGTTAAAATGTTGTTTCTTCGCTAAACCATCTCGAAGAAGTAGTGAATCTTCTAAGTTACGGGATCCCAATCTTCGAGATTTCCGCAAGCGTTCTTAGAAAGGGTTCACCAAATGTGGTTAATCTCCTTCTGCTTAGGGTTGGGCAGTGACAGAGGAGATGTAGTTCATTTTCCTTACAGCTTCTGGAAAAACCTTTGCTCTCAAGAACTAGGCGGGTCGCATGCGTCCCTATCAGACAGCGTTCGGTCAGCACTCCCACTGTAACTGAGAGGTCTTGTCTCCCGAGGGTCTGTAGTGAAGTGGTCTGTCTGAGATCATAAGAGGGCCAGGTTAATTTGGCCAAAGTGCATTTATTAAGATCTCTCTAATGCTTTTTCGCTTATCGATCAATGCTATTTCTTTCCTTTTCTGGAAGGAGAGTAGCGGTCGAGCCTGTCCTAGCCAGTTCGTCAGCTATACAATTTTCCTCTATATTTCGGAAACCGGGCACCCGTACGAGGAAGGTCCTGAACTGTTGATCCATCTCGTTAAGAGATTTGCGACATTCAGAGGTAGTTCTAGACCTGTTTGTCTGAGAAGATGCAGACAGTCCGATTCCTATCGTTTTGCTGGTGGGTGGATTTGCAGAATAGACTCTTGTAAGGCTAGAACTTCCGCTTGATATACACTGCAGTGATCGGGTAGTCGGAACGAGGCTTCAATCCCAAGCTCTGGGCATGCAAACTGACATATAGTAACATAAACGGAACGCAAGCCACGCCAAAGTATGTCTACTTCCAACTTTGCCTCATTATCGCATTTACCATAGTTTTAAAAGCCCAAACACAAGCACACACAACAGACACATGCACTCGTCGCTTAGATTTTTATGGTTATTTGTAAAAAACTAGACGGAATGCAAGCACGCAGCTGTGTCAGCAAAAATACGCCACATACACCGCAGGCAATGTACGCCCGCACCCGCACGTATCTGTTTCCAACTTTAGTCTGTATGCGGCTCTCCATTTTATGGTGTTAGCCCTCTTTCTTGCTACTGCGCGTGCTCCCCATACTGGCACAGTCTAAAGCTAGACTAAGCAAACCACCCTCGCCAACAGGAGGCGACGGATTGGTATATCGCATACGTGGGACAGCCTTCTTATAAATGCTGCACAAATAGCGCAGGCTTTATCCGCCAAAGCCTCGAAATGTGTTTTAAAATTAAGCCTATGATCGATCATCACTCCCAGGTACCTTATGGCGAGCTGTGAGTGAATGATCTGTTCCGATACCTTGATTCTATGGATATTTGTTTTCTCAGGTTGCTGATCGGTGCAGTTATAGCTTTGTGTTTAGCAAGCGGCGGACCGGCGTTTTCAGGCCACGCTTTAATACCACAGATAGCTTCGTTTGGGCATAACTCGATCTCATCGAGGCGTAGTCTCAACACATCATGATATATTGGACACCAAATGTTGTTCTCAAACCGTCGCCGGCCCATCTTCAAATTCACAATGAAGTGACCTACCACATTTCCTTTTTAGGAAAGGGTGTTACCAAATAACAGTTCCGGAGGAGGGGGTGTTTGTCTGACTACCCAGCCGGGCTCAACACGATCCGCCGGCACTGATCGCAAGGATTTCTTTTTAGAGGAGTCGGGAAAAAAGTCGATTGCATTTGCTAACACTGATCTGCAAACTTCCACACTATAGCGTTCGATTGTTTCGAAGTCACGTGGCACCTGAAACGCTCCAATCTTCGGCCTAGTTCTGTATACAAACGGTTAATTTGCCCACTCTAGCGACCCATTGCAGATCCTACTTTTTCACAATTCCATCTATCAAACAATATCAAAACTTATGATGAATGACGAACAATTCGATTTGCTGAAGTGATATGATCGAGCTTTAATTCAAAGCTATAATTTACATTAAAGGCTATTGTAGTACCCAACTTTATTCTAAAAAGTGAACTCCACACGAATTTCGACTTTAGGTATTCATACAATTTCAAAGATCAGAATAATGTCACATTACAACATTTTTCATCCTCAAGACCAAAAAGCGACCCAAAACCAACATATGTATTTTATAAGCACCACTGAATAAGTCGCCTAAAATATTCCCATAGAAGATTTTCTACCTTCTTTCTCAGAAGTCCTTTCAGTTTGACGTAACGAAAAACCCGAGAATTTTGCCACAGATGTTAATGCGGGTACTCCATTGTAGTCGCACGTATTGAAGGCCGCCATGAAGGAATCAGTGTACGCCATTCTAGGAAAAACGTAATTTGACTAAATGCCATAATAATAAATATTACATTGCTACTTCACAAGTCTTTTTGCTTTGTGCCTGCTTGATTTCAAGAAATTTGTATATTAAATAAAACATTAAAAAGGATTTTGCATTTCCATCAATTATAATTAAAATCTTAAAACCTAAATCCTTTCTTCAATAAGCGAAGTTAAAATTCGTTTAAAAAGCTGCATAAAAGATTTCCGTAAAGTGTAAATATTTCAATTTAAATTTAAATATTCATTTAATTTTTTTATTAAAAAACAAATCATTTTCATAATTCAAAATGAACGAGTTCTTGCAAAAACGACAAGTTTCACACCTAATCTTACCCAACCAAATTTTATTACACCGGCAAAAGGTGCTAAATTATTTATTCTTTGGAGGTTTTACTTTATTGGTTTAGAATACCTAATTCCAACTTATCCCAAAGGCTATACCGATTTTGTGGTGGAAGAACAACAACAAAGTTGTAGACATTGAATACCGGTTTCGCCTTGGGGAATCGCAATCTTCCGTGTTTGGCTGTGTACGTTTAAAATTTCCTGCAAGGTAACACAGGAAGTTGCGTCAATCAAAGAACCCAATTTTGACAAGTCTATTTCCTACTCGACGAAATTTATTTATTCGAAAGAAAACAGCAAATAAGAAAAAATTCAATGTGAAAATAAAAATCAAATAAGAAAAAAAAATCACACTTCTTCGCAGTCGGTAGGATTCGAACCTACGCTCCCAAAGGGAATCTGATTTCTAGTCAGACGCCTTAACCGCTCGGCCACGACTGCTCTTGGTGCGAGGCGTTCCAAATGTCACACAGATTGCCAGTGTCATCTATTTATCATTCGAAGTACTAAAATTTGCATTAGTTAAACTTTCTCGCCAGTAATTGAAGTTTGATCATTGTCAAGCAATTTTGGAGTTTTTCGCCCTGGGTGCGAAGATTTTGTTAAATAAAACATGGAGTTGTAGAACAATCTAATATTAATCACATGCAGAAATATATGTTGTTATTACTGAAAGCACAAGATTTCTTGTATGTAATGTCATATTTAACACTTTTACATGCTTAGTAGTTTTTTAACTATTCAAGTGCGCATGTGTATAATTCCCAAGTAGGCCGTCGCTTGACTTGAAAAATTTCATGTAAAAGATCTTGAGTACTTGACATGAAAAATTCAGTATTTTTTTAAGTGTTTGATTGGCGGTGCAGTTTTTTTTTTCAAAATAATTTAAGTGTGGTCTAATGATGAACCCATTTCGATTATCTATTAGGATAGGTGAATGTCATATGTCGGCTCAAGTAAATTTCAAGCCGTTTTCAAATCATTGAATAGGGAGCACTACTGGAAATTTCTCCCGCTAGGGGCGCCAATGACAGACAGTTCTTGATTATTATGATTTTTCGGTTACTCAATGATAAAATCTTATATTCTAATAAATATGCATCAGTGTTGGATATTTGGTTGCAATAATATTAAGCGTACAAAACATTCAAGACTTTGACCGGATTATCTTAGATCTGAAGATTATGTTAAAGAAGCATTTGAGGAGGGTCAATAGATTAATATTATATTTTTGTTGCTGTTTCTGTTATGTTATTGTTGTTTGTTTACGTTACTTCGGTGGCGCCATCTGAGTTTATCTTTGCGTAAGATTCCGTATTAACGACTGTGTTTCAAAATATATTATAGTGCATTTCCATGACAGCTTGAAGCTTAGTTGAAGCGTAATTCAAATACAAATGTAGCCTAAACGCAAGCAGCTCGACTGGAGTCGACCAAAAAGATTTTCCTGATCGGCGCAAGTGCTTGTCATGTAAACCGAGCTTGAAAGCTTGAGTACTCAAAATTGTGAAAATTACGCTTGTAAAAATTTCTAAAAGCAATTTGTGGAATGAGACTTAATTATTAATAAAGAAACAAAAGCGCGATAAAAGAAAGAAATATAATAATAACTTCAAATGTTAGCCCAAGAACTCAAGCTCATTTCAAGCAAATATGCAGCTTCAAGTGGGCGTGCGTTCGATTTCTTAAGATTTTTAAGTTTTCAAGCATTCAAGCTGACATGGAGCGCGTTCAAAAACCTTACTATAGTAAACCACGAGGTAAGCTGTGGTTATGCTACATCACTTCACTTAACCACCAAAGTTTATGTTTAACCATGGAGGTTTTTGAACGCACCGTGGTTAACTACGTGGTAAAGAAAATTTAAATTTTTTTTCCATAAAATAGTGTCGGCTATTTGCCTCAATTATTTCCAATAATTATTTATTTAAAATAATCTCACAAATCCCACTTTGATTTCTTCATTATCAACATTAAGGGTGTGTTTCTTTACTCATTCCATAGAAGGAATAGAATAAAAAGAATACTTGATGGAATATTCGGAATAGAATGAATAAAGAAACGCACCGGGAATGACAGTAAACAAACTGAAGAAAAATTGTGATTTATTCAAAAGAGTTGTGTATTTTAAAAATATTGTGGGACCTATATGTAAACTAAAATAAGATTAGACTTTTGATGTCTCCTGGGGTCCATTTGAAATTATTATTATCCATATCTGAAATTATTATTATTATTAGAAATACTTTTAAAAATGATAACAAATAAATAAGGGCCATGGCTGCCGCTTTCTTGCCAAATGACACAATTATGACAGTAATATATTTATATTATGTTATATTAGTGAGGTTAATTCCCTTTATTCTAAAAGTGTTCCATCTCAAGAGGTAGTTTAAAAAGAATACATTCCGAATATTCCGAATGAATAAAGAAACGCTTCATCTGTCAATTCGAAACTTGGGAATGAATAAAGAAACACATTTTCTGTCTATTCCTTCTACGGAATGAATAAAGAAACACACCCTAAAACAAATGTCAAAAAAGTATTTTTATTCTTCTTCTTCCTAACTATCGCTAACCATGCTTCCGAGCATGGTTAAAATTTAACTACACCATGGTTAACCACAGGAGTTTTTGAACGTCTAAAAGTTATGCTCGTGGTTATGTTGTAGTTAACCACGGAGTTTTTGAACGACAAAAGTTTACCATAGTTAACCATGGTTAACCATAGTAAGGTTTTTGAACGCGCTCATGGAATTGTAGTAATAGTTCAGTGAACTAGGACTGGCCAGTGCTAATGACGTCATAAATGGACGCCTCAGATTAATGAATCATTTTGGTGCTTCAATTTCTCTTCTCTGCTTAAGTTTCGGTTTTTATTTCAATAATTTGTTGATAAAATGAAAAAAATTGTTTTTTTTGTTTTTTTCTAAAAGTTTTATCAGGTTTTATCCACTACATTTTGACTAGATTATTTGTCATTTGGAGACTGCCAAGATGGCCGCCAAGACATTCCGCGTGTCATGGCTTGGTGCTTGATGTAAGATCGTACTTTACATTCCAGGTATAGTTTTCATTGTACTGGTGTGGAAATCAAAAATAAATTAACGATTGGGGCAGTAACAGTCTTTGGAATACTTTCATGTATATACATATATAATAATTGAGTCATCAACGCCAGCGCGTGAATCAACACTGTAACCTTTTTCGCATAGATTGTGGATGGCTTTCACTTCCCTCGCTTGTTGGAAAATGTTTGGCATTATCCAAAATAGTCATGTTTCATGACCAAGATACTAGTCAAAATTTTAAGAATGGTGTTAAAAGGTAAGTTCACATCTAGAAATTTTTTAAGATTCTCGAGCACCAGATTTTTGATGAATGTGGCTTGATTAATGCGGCGATTAACATGGTAATAAAATAAGTAGTTAAATAGCATTATACTTACTTGTTAAAACAGCTTCAGAGCGGCATTTTGTCTCACGAACTTCATGCTCCGACTTACACTTCAATGTAAAGCAGGAGTCCAGCGCAAAAGCACCAGGTAGCGAAAAACTTGATTCAATTAGGGAATGAATGTGATATCTGATTTGTTCAAATGTGACCTATTGATTCTTTGGCCGTTTAGTTTATGAATTTTCGACCAAAAACAAGGGAGTTCTTTTTCGGCAAAACGTATCATCATATCCATACGATTTTTTAAGCCTAAATAGTATTCAAAATGATACGAAAGTATCCAAAGTTGCAACACTGGTCGTGACTGATTAAATGGCAGCAAATGATTTGATAGGAGGAGTTAAATGAAGCTTTGTCTGAGCTTTTAAACATTTTTAAGAGCTTTGCTGGGGTACATGCCTTTGAATAGAGAAGATAAGGAACCGAAAATAGCGTACATGTACACGGATTTGAGGGAAGCACTTGGGATCAAGAAATTTTCTCTCTAATTCTCTCCCTCCACTTTAACCACAACAACAAAATACATTCACTTTACCCCACAACAACAAAATACATTGTCGATCCCGGACATAGGCGTAGTGAAATTTGTTCAGGTTTTGCGAAGGGTCTGCTTCAAACATTTAGCCAAGTGAAGCGTTTTCACCGAGATGGTTGCTGAGAAACGATATCCCTCCCGGTTTTTGAATGAATATAACACAGCCACTGACCGGGATCGACACAAATACGTAAAGAATGCTATTTATTAGTGTTGCCAAAATGCTTCCCCGTGCTTAATAAATTGCTCTTCCTCGTCTTCTCTATTCAGAGGTACATGCGCGGAAGGTCACAATGTTTGAAAAGATCTATAATTTGATAGGAGGAGCTAAATGAAGCTTTTGTCAAGCTTTCCAGCATTCTTAGAGCTTTGTACCTCAGCATGCGCCAAATGTCACGGAGTTTGAACACATCTATACCACAAAATAAACAAAACATAAAAGTTTGAGATTTATTTATGGGCAGTCGGAAGAAGAAATATAAAAACTCAATTTTTTGCTGATTAATGATATAGGCAAATAATAGTGTAAAATACGAAAAACATGTAAAAAAATCCTACAAAAATTTGTTAAGAAAATGAAAAATTCATTCCGGTTCTTTATTTTCAGTAAGTGTTTATGAAGATAGGTTGGTAGATCACTTGGACGTACTTTCAGCCACTAAATTTCCCGGTTCGCCCTGTCGCCCATCCGCCCCAGTGTACATACATACATACAGGTGAAGCTTATACAAGGCGACCATCTTTTATTTTTATTTGGGATATTAAGAATTATTTGATTACAAATTTTGCATTATCCCGAGCAATGAATATTTAGTTGGAATACTGTTAATCGTGGTATACGATTGCCACAATGCAGACAGTTTTTTTTCTGCAGTGGCTCACGAAATCCCTCTAGCAATTCCAAATAGTAATTCCTATCTTGGTCGATCCGACATGATGGCATCAAACATTGTCCAATGTTCACTTCCGTTTTGAACCCCTTAGGCTGCTCGCACACTGCATCAGAATTTGTACGAAATTGTGCGAATTCTAATGAAATTGTATACATTTTCATCAGAATTCGCACAAATTCGTACAATTTCTGATGCAATGTGCGAGCAGCCTTAACCCTGCTGGTAAACTTATTTAAAACAGTTTGTTATATGAAAAGGCACTTACAACAGAAAAACCTTTTCGCCCACAGGAAATAACTTTTGATTTGATTAAAATTTTCCTTTGTATGCAAGTAATACAGGGTTCGTATATTGTAGTTGGTAGTAATTCATTTACTACAGAACAAGGCTATTTTCACTATCAAATCTATGATGTCAATTGATGTCAAAACCGGTGAAAGTAATTCAATGGAGCTTTTAGACTACGCCAATCCTCTTATTAAGAGTGTTTTCTATAGACACTGATATTTTTTGATAGTAGTCTTTTCTGAGGACAAAGAGCGAGACTCCTCCACAGCCAGTATCCAGTTAGAACACATTAGGTTTAGCTTAATTTTTAAATAGGATTTAATTCTAATTCGTACTTTAGTAGAGTAGAGAGCTTTTACGAAAGTTAATTAAAATTTGATTAGGCTACCTACTCTGGTATTAGAGTAACTATGGTCGGTTTGAACAGAACATAAATAACTTTGAAATGAAAAAAAAAAAATGTTTCTTAAAATAGCCTTTATTTTTAGACCGAATTCGGCGAGGAAATATGGAACCAAGCACTACGTGCTACCGATTGCAAACACACCACTTTTAAGACCCATCAGGTTAGGTTAACCAAAAATAGCACTGTTAAACTTTATAATCATTTTTTCAATACTTTCTTTCAGATATATCCAGATACCTTAATGCCTGATTTAGCAGCAGCCCTCGCGGCTTTAACTGGAAAATCTTTTGACTATTTTATGAATTTTTTTGGAAAATGTTTTGTTCGATTTTTTAGTAATTTTGGGTAACAACAAACTTCTGAACTGCAAAAATATTTATTAATAATAATTCATTCTCTCCAACAGTTACGATAAAATGATAAAAGCAACTGGTCGATATTTTTGTGATTTTTTGCAATCTGTAGACAACATTCATTTGCAAATGAGATTTACCTATCCAAAGATGAAGAGTCCATCCATGCAGCTGACACAAGTTGATGAGAATGGGGCAGTTTTAATCTATAGAAGTGGCAGAACTGGATTTTCACGATATTTTATGGGGCAATTGTTTGAAATAGCACAATCCTTCTATAATATGGATGTTAAGATAAGAGTTCTAGAGAGTCGAAATGATTCTAGTGGAGGAACAACTGGTCCAATACAATTGTCGAATTCGTCAAAATCTGTTGTTGTTAAATACAGATTGGATTTCGATAATACTGACTATGTTAGTTATACAAAAAAAAACAGTTTGTATTGTAATTGATTTATAATTGTAATTAATATTTCCTTCAGATGTCGAAACGCGTCAATTATAAATCCCATGACTCACAACTTGCACTGGCAGATGTTGATATTAAAGTGCTACTGGAACTTTTTCCATTTGCTTTAGTTTTGGATCACGAAATGTTAATTCAAAGCGCTGGTGAAAAAGTAAGCGAAAATATTTATTTAAAACTATAATACACATTTTACAAAAAAAAAAAATATAACAGGTCATAGAAACATGGATTCTACATAATCCTGGCAAACGTCCAACTAGCTTTATTGGATCTCTAATCACCGACAATTTCAAATTAAGACGACCCAAAGGAATTCCATTAAACTGGGAAACTGTTATACAAATGCACACTGTACTATTCGAATTGGAACTAATACGAACCGGTACAGGCACCTGTGTTGCCGGAATATACACCAATAATAATAGTGCTAAGGATGCTGAGGCTGAACAGAAGGATTCTGAATTGCCAGAAGCAGAAAAGGATGAGAGTAAGCAAATCGAAAGACGAGGATCGCAGGGCTTAAGAAGTATACTACTAAAAGGGCAAATGTTTTACATCAAGGACATCGATTCATTGGTGTTTTTATGTAGTCCATTGTGAGTATATTATTTTAAGTTAAAATTAAATAATACAATTTATTTTTACGTAAGAATTGGCAAAAAGCACACTCTTTCGCGCAGTCGGTAGGATTCGAACCTACGCTCCCAAAGGGAATCTGATTTCTAGTCAGACGCCTTAACCGCTCGGCCACGACTGCTGTATGTCGGATTTCTAGAGATTGCTGGTGTAGCTCAGAAATTTTGCTTAATAATGATTTATGAAGTTTATTTATAGAATTTGCTTTATTTAACATAATATAATATAACATTTGTCTTGAAGCTAAAGCTGTTCGGTCTTTAGACTTACTCCAGATCATTTTGTGTTCAGAGAGAGATGAACAAAATTTTGCAGAATTTTACTTCATTTTACTTATTAATTGGCCAGAAGATGGTAGACCTGAAATCGATGAAGATTGATTAGATATTGAATAGAATTTAGAAAACGTAAATCTCCAGCACCCAAGACTTTCCGTATCAAACCCTATTCTCTTCTATTCTTGAATCTAAGCTTACTACTAGACATTGCACCATGATCTGAAAGTCATGACACACTCGTAGTTCAAAGGGTGGTTACTCCGCTTGATTTTTCAGACAGAAGAAGCAATGAAGTTGAATGATGTAATCAAGCGATTCATCTCGACAGAGCGCTCTATACACAACAACAAAATCCATAAAGAAAACAACAGAAAGCGCGAAGACATTATGAAAAGGTGCAACACGGCGCGCGGTGCGAAGTTCTATATAAAAATCAGCAGTACACGAAATAAATCATATGCCGAACGTGCCATCCAGTCCTATCATTGCGATTTAGACCCAAAACATAAATTAATTAGGACTCGTTCGACTCGGGGAAGGTTCCTGAGGACGTTGAGAGAAGTAAAGGTACTATAGGTAGAACCTTTTCTAACGATCTAGTGTTATGCCAAACCCACAGGTTAAGATTCAAGGTGACTATTCTGACAGCATCACTCTTCGCATCTTCGACAAGGCAATGCGTTATCACGTTTGTTTTTTAAGCCTCGCTCGTAAAAGTAGCTGAATTCAAGGAGATGCCGAATGTAAGATCTGTGTATTACAGAGCCATTGGTTGCCAAATTTATATCTCTTTAAGAATTCTCACACACTAGGACGTTTGTTTGGCGATTTGGAATTTGTGGTCATTCTATCGCATCAACCGTTAGTTTCAAATCGTATACTGACACTTATAAGTGATTTACAGAAATATATTTTCTAGTGAACTTACAACAGCGGTGTTGTGCATGCACATAATCATATCGCCTTGAGTTCCCATCATTCGTCTTTGCTAATAATATTCAGCAGCATCGTAATGACGAAAAACAACGATGCAAATTTTACGTCGTTACGACAAAAATTCAAATAAAGCTGGTTCTGTTTTTAATAGCAATAACTTGTCGGTGATAGAGATTTCAACAACAATTTGTCTTTTTCGGTTTTAGTTTGAGCAAAAGGAAGTTTTATGGCCGAATCCTTTTTGGGGGATTAGTTAGGGGGAAAGGTGGTACTGTGGACAAAACTTTTGCTTTTGGGTATTTTAGATTGCGTAAAAGCTGGGTTTGATAGCTCTGGACAGTGCTCCGGATACCTTTAGTTTGCTTGTCACATTGGTCATGGTCAATATATGTATAATACAGTCGTGTCAGCTTATTGGGTATGCTGAATTCTCTCATGATTTGTAAAGGTATACTCTGCTTATGAGACCTACGGGCACTTTCGCGACATTCAGAGTGCGGCGGAAAGCCCACAGCGATCTGATGTTTCCTGAAGGCTAGATTTTCGTGAAAAACGTTTCGAACAAAAGCTGCTCAACTTAGAGGGTGGAATCGTTTGCATACAAATTCCACCCCCACCCCAACCCTTCAGAAAATATAGGACCGTTGCCGGATTTTCGCCGTATTCTGTATATTTTATACGCATAAAAGTTGTTCGTTTTCCCCACAAACTACTCATTCCTCCGGCGTTGACGTCTCACTTCTAACGTGCTTTATTTTTTTTACTACTGTCTTGTTACTAGATATATACAGTCATATTTTAGTTGCCGTGTGCCGAGGTTATATTAACCTTAAAATGGCATTCGTCGCAAGAACGCCGTGTGTCGAGGGCATTGCAGACGTAGACAGCAATGCAGCCTTTCATTATCCTTTCCTTGATGTATGGCTTCGGGCTTTGCGTCCAGCATTAGATCCAGAAAGCTCATCCTGGAGCATAGAATAAGGGCATGCGCATCCAACCTGATGAAGATGAAAGTGCGGAGTTCCTTTTTCCCAGTGATGAATAGACTACGCGTAGTGTCGCGCATTCGTGCAGGCTGTGCATTTGCACGGGAAAGGGGGCAATCTTGGAAATTTGTAAAATTAATATATTTTATGAATATGCCGCGTTAACGGCAAAGGTGGTGTCATAATTTAAATGAGCGACAACAGCCGTGGCATTTTTGGCGATATTTGGGTGAGCTTAACAATTTAAAAATTTTAACGAGGAAATGTAAACTTTTAGTCACAGATGTCCCGTAAGAAAGAAAAAGATGAACGAAAATATACCTCAGCCTTGAAGACCATTTTTAGTTGCATTGCAGAGACGAAAGAAAATATACGCGAAACGGATGAGGCAGAGGCAAGTAATCGAGCAATGTTTGCGGAGCAGAAGCCTTAACAAGAAGTTTTACAAAATGAAAGGCAGTGGCACAGCAAGAAGTCGAAGAGAAGTTGCCATCCGTTTTGAGCTTGTCATCGCGGGTCTTACACTCCGGTACACCGGCTTAAAAACTGCCGGAAGTATCCGGCATACCAATCAGCTGAAATAAAATCTGGTATGCCGGATACTTCCGGCAGGTAACGGTAAATTTTTACCCCTCATCACAACTTTCGAAGAGGTATGTCCGACCTTTTCGGCTTATTAAATCCATGCTTACCAAGCTTTTCTTGCTTGTCTAACTTCGAACTTTCAATTACCAAAAATTCTCCTCCTATAACATCTTCCAAAAAAAAAATTGTGACTGGAAACAGTTCTTATGTTATGCTTGTCTGAGTCCACTATAATTTAATATAAAAAAATAGCCATATTTCGCGATTTCTTATTTTTAAGTTTTTAAAGTGCTATTACGCACTAAAAATCACACCGTGAAAAAAACTTGTTTTTGCTACTATTATTAACCTTTTCCACCTGTTCCACTAAAACGTGCATGTGTAAACATTGAATTCCTACGACTTTTCTCTTAATTGTACCGTCAAAGTAGAACAGGGTAAAGAGCTTTTCCGCTATACCTACTAGACTATGTAATTATATCAACAGGATATATTCCAACTAACCTGCCAGGCATACACAGCGTACGTGTTTGTCCTTATAATTTGATCTGTACATCTACCACTTATCTTAATTACATAATGGCCGATAGAAGTCATAAATGAGAGTCCAAATAGACCAATTACATGAAATGTTTGCACACAAAACCATTTGAGTAAGGAGAGTTCTATTCCCAGAATTTATTAAAATATACAATGTACGCATTGAAATGGCTGAGGTATAAATATATTGTTGTTGGGGACAAATTCGCATTTACATACATATGAATGTGAACTTTTGCATATTCTATCAATAATCGTCTAGTGTAGGAAAATGTTGTTATATAAGGACCGAGGGTATTTCAATTGGTCTGCATAGGTTAAACAATTATCTTTCTAGAAAGCGAAATTTTACATATAGTCTAGTCTAGTGGATAGCAGTTTTTAACTCTGAATTCTTTGAAGCAGCACCGATTGCCGAGAAATTTGGACAGTAAGTAGGTAGAAGCTCAAGAAACAAAAGTTATGTTGTGTTGACACCTTCTAGAAGGTGGAAATAGGCTCTGAATACCTCAAAAAAATTTAAAGCAATTTTAGCCTGGAACCCTAATGCCGGGTTCACAATGTTAAAGTGCTAATTTTGCTATGTGCACAGTGTTGAAGTGAATTTTCGGACAAAATTTAAAAAATGTCAATATCAGCTGTTACATCAAACAAATATTCACTAAAGAAATTGCCAACAGAATTCTCGATCTTTACTAAAACTTGAATTGACCGGACTTAATTTTAAAATCAAATTTACTTAATTTTTAAGTAAAGTCGATAAAATTTGGCGAGATTTCTGTTAACTGAATTTATCTCTTTCGGAAAAAATATGTAAGTGCTGCCATCTAATGAACCCGAATGAGAAAAAACGGAAAATTCGATTTTTATTAATTCAATTTTCACAAATTATGCACTCGCAAAGCTCTCAAATGACTTTTGCCGCAATAATTTTTTTATTTTTAATATATTTTATGTTTTTCAATAGAAAATAAGTAACATAAATAACCTACTTTGGTACTATAATTCTTCTTGTTCATGGGTGTGAGAACCAGATGTCACTTGCTTATTCCGAATTTCCGAAATTTGAGTGTTGAAGTTGAAGTAGAGCCAACTTTAACCGATGTTCTCAAATTTTGACTTGAGATGGAAATAGAGAATTAGGCAGTGGAATGAGCGGGACGAAACATAAAATAAATCCACTTTCTCATTGTGCACGAGGCATAATTCACAAAATATGCTGATAACAAAATATGCCTCTCCCGCCAAGAAACTACTTTTGGGGCACTCAAAAATCACCTGAAATATCATAATTTTTTTTTGGAGCGATTCTAAACATTTACTGGACAAATGTCCAATTCAATGTTCTACAAATTTCGTAGTATGGGGTAGTTTTTGCAGGTTCAGAGGTTGCAATGAATTAGAAATAATAATATAAACAAAGAAGTGATTTTAGTGGTTTTGTGGCGGTGAAACATTGAATTTAGTCATAAATTACATTTCAGTATATGAAAGAAAGTTTCATCATCATCGGTACCACTACAGCCTATTATTGGCCTTGGCTTCCACCAGCAGCAAGATTTCCAGGGTACTCTGTGTATTCTTCTGTGTTGGAATTTCGTGCTGACCACTATCATGTTAGCTTCAACAGCGCAGTCCACCAGTCTACGACCATTATCATTACACTCAAGATCTATACTATGCTTTCCAATGCTTTCTTTATCTCTTCAGCTGTAATATATTGTGCAATTCCTTTCGTCCATTATGTCTTTCTCAACCACCTAACTTCTTGAACTGCCATTATATCGGCCTTGTATTTTTCAAACTGGTCCAATAGTATTCTAAACTTACCAGGTTGGTGTAGAGCTCACGTTCCATGTAAATTTTCCAAAATCATTGTTGTTTTTCCGTTCGCCTGTTTGTCGTTGAGTTATCCGTCCGGTCCGAGGCTCTGCTGTCGGGTTCCTAGCAAGGAAGGATTGTTAGACCTTCGCTGGGAGCCGGAAATATAGCGTCCCACACTCGCTACTACCGTCGTTGGTTGTTTATCCAGCGGGCACTACGTAGAGATGACGGTCCGATTTTGCCCGCCGAAAGAAAGTTTATTTTTTGCATACTAAACATAATTTTATCGAAATTTTGCTTGAACATATTGTTTTTAAATTTTTGGTCAAAAGGGTAGTTTGCATCACCTAAAAACAAAAAGCACACATCAAGAACATATAACTTTCGAAGAGGAAGATAAGATAAACTATTATATAAACACACTATTTCTCCCTCTATCCACTGGACTATTATTAGAGCGGGCTTTTTATATGTGAGCAATTATTAATTATACAAATATTATGTTCAAACTCTCATCAGTCAAAATCAACTAAAATACAAACTCCAACAACGATTTGCGATCACAATTTATAACACGTTTACAATTTAAAGTTAAATTTGAACAGACCCACAAGCGTTGAATATAAGATTGGAATTTAGCACAGCCGAAGATTGCAAACTGTGCCCAGAAACACGAGCTTTTTAAATTGCACGTGTTTTTTTAGATAAGGTTAAAAATAGTTAATAGATTAAATAATAAAATAGGTTTGGTTCGATTTAAAAGTACACTTTGCACCCCGGAACACCACCGGCTCGTTGGTCTAGGGGTATGATTTCCGCTTAGGGTGCGGGAGGTCCCGGGTTCAAATCCCGGACGAGCCCAAGGCGAAGTGTTTTTTTTATTTTTTTTTTGTATTTTTTTTAGAATAAATAATTTGGACGAACTTCACGGCATGGGATTGTTTTTGAATGACTTGAATCCGCATGGCTTAAGCCGAGAAATGGTAATGGCTGGGTGGCAGCATTGCTCAAAGCTGGAATTGATGTTCGAACGAGAAGAGCAACGTTCAGACGAGCTAGAAAAATCGCTTCAGCTGGCAGATCAATGGAAGAGGCAGGGCGACGAGCTGTTGTACTCGATGATACCTCGGCCGGTAGCTGAACGTTTAAGAAGTGGATCCGACACCTTGAATACCTGTCAAAGTTTTGAGGAAGTTTCTGTCCTATTCGGAGAATTGATGGTAGGTAGCTTCATAAAACCATTTTTATACTCAGTCAGTATTTTCTGACTTTCATTACAGAATTTACAATATTCCGAGAACAACTTGCAAGACGCTATGAGTGCCGTTGCTACTTTAAACACAGTTTTTTCAGCTTTTGACGAGGAAATTATTTCACCCTTAGTTTATAAAGTTGAAACAGTTGGACAGGTTTGAGTTTAAAGTAAGATCAATTAAATTCTAAAAAAATATTCAACATTTGATAGGTTTACATGGCTGTAAGTGGAGCACCGGATATTAATCCACTGCATGCGGAACATGCATCCGATCTGGCCTTGAGACTTATAAGTCGAATTAATGAGTTAACATTGGGTGTTTCTATTAAAATTGGTAAAAACTATAATTAAACATCGATATTTTAATATTGTTATTCTATTTTGTATATGTTCATTGCAGGCATTCATTCCGGTCCTGTTGTTGCCGGAGTAGTAGGATTAAAGGTGCCTAGATATTGCTTGTTCGGCGATACTGTGAATACGGCATCACGAATGGAAAGTAGTGGAGTTGCGAATAAGATTCAAGTCTCCCATGTAACTGCAGACAAGATACGCGATAAGGGATATAAATTAACTTCAAGAGGTACAGTTAAAGTGAAGGTAATTATTTAGTATAAAAAAGGTAAAAAATGAATAATACATATATCTTTTATTATTTTTAGGGTAAAGGTGATATGCAAACTTTCTGGCTTTTGGAGGGACCTGCTGAAGAATAAATGGTTTTACTACATTATTTTTTTATTGATATATTTAACTAAGCACATTAACACACAGACATATTTATATTGGGGAAAAAAATCAATTGTGGATATTGTAGTTTCATCACAATCATATAATATATTAAAATATTTATTATCAGCAAATTTAAATTATAATTATTACTTTTAATCATTTTTGAAAAGCCCCGGGAATAGATTAAGTAACCGCTGAGATGATCAAAGCCGGAGGTGATGTCTTATCACAACGATTTCATGTCCTCATAACACACATGTGGCATTCGAATCAGCTCCCTTCGGCGATCGTTGTCCCAATTTTGAAGAAAGGCGACATTCGGGAATGCAAGAATTATCCAGGTGTTAGCCTTCTTTCGATCGTCGGCAAAGTATTTACGAAAATCATACAATCGAGGCTCAAGAAACATAGAGAGCAAACGAGCCGGAAAGAACAAGCGGGATATAGAGCACATCGAGGATGCATTGAACAAATATTCGCACTCCGTCAGCTAACGGAAGAAAGAATTCGTTGCGGCAAACGAACGAACGAACGACGACAACAACTTCGTTTGCCGGCCATGTACGTTAAACAACAGCAAGCGCAAATAGAAACATTCAACAGTCGATGGATGAACAGTATAAATTGTGTCCAAACACGTCAGTTGAGAATGTGACAGACCAAGGTTTTATTTATTTGCCCAGATGCCAGCCTCGTATTGCAGAATCCCAGACTTAAAGGCTAAAGGGACCCCATTTAAAGCGATAGCGAAGAGGTCAGGACGACGAGTGGCAGAATGAGAAAAAAAATGCAATGAGACTTTGAAGGATTAAGTTGAAGTAAGTTTGAGGTCGCAAGCTTCCATGATGAAGCAAACTTAGATACTATGAGGCAGGAGTTGAAAAAGTGAGTTAAGACGGGCAACAGACAAGGAATGAGCATATTTAGAAACCAAGGCGAGATGTTATCACTACCAGTCGCTTTAGATTTAACCGAATTTAGGGCAGTGAGGACTTCGAGGGAATCCACACAACGAAAGCTGAAGCCATCAGATGAGGGAGGGAAGGAGGGGTTGGTATTGCTTGTTTGGTATTATTTTGAATTTATAAGTTTTGACAACAAATTCATTATTTACGACATTAAAAACCCCTAGATACCCACTTTCATTGGAATCAGAATAAAATTGGCAAATTCAACCATATTTCTGCGGCCATTTTTAATTTACGTTATATTTCAGCGGCCATTTTGAATTTAAAAAATCGGGCTTCGAGGTGCATCATGGGAGACCCCTTAGAATATAAAACTACAGGAAGGGCCCTCTCCGAATTAAAGCGTAGTGAAATTCTTTTTGTATGAGTGCTCACGTTTTGGTAGCTCTTTGTACACTACAAGCAAGCGGAAAAAGGGAATGAAATAGAGGAGGTGCAAGAGCGAGTTAAAATTATTAAGTATCTAAAACAAAAATTTGCCCCAGAAATGAACTTTTTAAACGGCATCACTCCGAAATCTAAACAGCTGATCCCCCTGAATTTTGCGTTGGGTTATTTAATATAAACAAAGTAATCTAACCAAACAGAATTTATATTATTATGAATTAAGCGCAGTGATTCACATATTCATTAATGTAATTATGTATTAATATATGTGTTTAGGAAGTATTTTATTTAGCATATTTACTTGAAGAACGATTTCCCTCGCCAAAATTTCTTATTATTCTTACATTCACAAACTGCACACTTCATTGTTCTTTATTCACAGAAAACTCACTCGCAAAAACTTTAATTACACTAAAAACAATTCGTTAAACTTTCTTTTTTATTTTTAATTTAGTCTTGCGAAAAACTGTTTGTATAAACAAACTCGTTTTAAAAAGTATTCAGCAGCAATCAACTAACCAAATTGACAGTTGTCTAACACCCAGATTTCACTACGCTCAACATACAGGGATTTTACACACGAAGGCCGTTCTTGTTGTTCTCTATTCTAAGGTGAATTGTTTAAGCCCAAGTGCTTCCCTCGATTCCGTATACATTTACGCTAATTTCGGTTCCTTATCTTCTCTACTCAAAGTTCTTTACATCACAAACTCCATTTTATTGTGTGTTGAAATTCTATTTAAAACCATTAATTCACAAAAAAAAGTATTTAAGTAAAAACGGTATTTATTCAATGCACAAATTCAACATCGGATTGATTTCACACTGAAAATGTAGATGGCGCCAATAAACCGGTTCGAATGAGTGAACGGATAGTTCTTAAAATGGTTTCTCTTTTGATTTCCTATTAATACAAAATATTCAGATCGCTTAAATAAAATATTTTTGCACAATATCCAGTATATCCTTTAAAAGATAAAAAGAATGTTATTTATTTGTTTAAATTTACAAAAATCTGAATATGTCAAAAAGTGTACCAATCACATCTGAGCTTCTGAGCGGCATGTACTTAAGTATTTTTCATTTAGAATCAGAGGATGAATTTCATTTATGATAAAAGGATTATGCTAAAAGTATAGGCCTTTTATCCGCACCAGCAAGCTCCGACGCTAAGTTGACGGATCCATCGATTGAATTTTGTTACTCTTGTATAAACACTTGGGAGATTTTTTCTACCACATCCTTTAGTCGACGAGACAATACCTTATCAATATATTAAGTATAATAAATTGAAATATGTTTGCTAATGTATTAGTTTTCACCTGCTAGTCTGAAGCGGCCATTTTGAATAACCATAAGAGGGCCTCCACTATCTCCCTGTCAGATTAAAAAGTCTTAATGAATTATGTAAAATAAAGGGAAAAGTAAAATAACTCACAGAGCAAGCATCTCCATCATTTCTTCGTGGATTTAAGGCGCAAATCATTTTTTCAGTAATGGTGTCTCCACGGTCAGTGGTGCGACAGCGTTTATTGGCAATTATTGGTACATTAGCGATTTTTAACATGGCCGAAGCGCCATAATCTTCGAAAGTTGTTCCCCATCGCGCTATAGTGCCCTAAACAAGGATTAAGATATTTAGAAATATTTTAGTTATGTCTACATTTAATTTTCTTATATTTATAACCTGTTGTCCTCTAAAGGACGACTTCGGAACTGGTAAACAAATTGGTCGAATGATTTCACCTTGAACTGGAACAGCCCTTGCCAATTTCAGCAAGGAGATGTCGTTGTTTAAGGTCTCGTCGTTAAACCCAACAGGACGATAAGCTCTTGCTATCTGAAAGTCAGAAATTTAGTAAATCAATTATTTTATCTTTTAAAAATATATAGAATTTACCTTCCTCACAAAATCAGGTGATTCAGTCGATATATCTCTTTCGTGCTCAAAAAACCGTGCTGTTATATAAATTGTTAGATATCCCCGAGTACAGTGCCCGGCTGTTACAATATACAAATTATTTACTAAAGTTCCAGCACAGTAGAATCTTCCAAAGTAAGCAAGTAGTGCAATCCATGGAAAATCGTTCATTCTCCCATTTTCTCTACTTGTCGACCGAGCTCTTGGCTGTATACCACACTCTAAATATTTAAATATGTAAACTAAATAGATAACTTATCGAGACGAACGTACTGCATTGACTGCATTTCTTCCGTGGCTGCGGTCTTTTACTGTTGAGATTTTGCAGAATTTGGTAGCTTTGGTCCAAATCTTCACCGAAATTCTCATAAAATTCATCTTGCCTAGAATCTGCTACTATTGGCGGCGCATCTTCATCGTGAAATTTTTCATGATTTTCTTCAATGCCTTCTTCATCGTTCACATTTTCTTGATCGAAATCTTCAGTTGCATTCATACTGGTTGTCAGTGTTATTTCGTAGTCGTCATATCGATGATTCTTGGCACGTGGAATGTGCTCCTCGAGGTGCAAGCCGGCCGTGTGACTTTCTCGGTAGATTATGGATTCACATTTTATCTAGAAAGGAATTGTGATCATGGTGATCTACATACAAGGGAATAGACTAGGGCCCAGTTCACGCAACTCGACCACACAGAACCCGTTCAAAAACCTTAGTATGATTAACCAAGGGAATCTTTAAATGACAAAAGTTTACCATATTTAACGATAATAAAGTTTTTGAACGAACTCCGTGCCGTTTTCAGTAGACGTCAAATTGCGCGAACTGGCCCCATTGCTTAGATACGTCTCTGGTGTTTTGTTTTTTAAAAAGAATAATAACAAATTCATACTAGGACTAGTACGGGCTTTGTAAACAATAACCTTAATTATCGATCTGCTGCCACCTAATCATAGGCTAACTAGCAATGATCTTGACGTGATAGTTTCATGCTTTTATTCTATCATTTTCAACATCATCGACAAATATGTACCCAAAATTATAAAACGGGATAGAGTGTCGGAACCATGGCTGAATAGAGATACTAGATCCCTACGTAATCAAAGAAATAAATTATATAACATGATCAAAAATAACACTTATGTAAACGAGCGATTGAAATCCGAATACATTAGACTAGCCTCTGAATTTGCTGGTAGGTCCCGCGAGTCCTACTCTGCATATATTAATTCAGTTGGCGATAGTATCATAAGTGATCCCAAAAATTTCTTTGATTACGTTAACATTAAACGGAAGACTTCTGGCTACCCGTCAACAATGACGAATGGTAGAGCCCACACCTCATGCCCCCAAGTAATTTGTAGCATGTTTGCTGATAGGTTTGCTGAAATTTATAGCCCCTTGTCCAGCGCAACATACGATGTAACTGACTCGCACACTGACACTTCCCTTATAACCGGTATATCCCTTTCTGTTGATGAGATCATGGCGGGTCTGAACAATCTTGATATCAAAAAAGGTAATGGTCCCGACAATCTCCCTCCTATTTCCCTGCAGCGCTGCTCGCAACATATCGCGTTTCCTCTTTATCTCATCTTCAACAAATCTTTATCGTTAGGAAAGTTTCCCAAGCTGTGGAAGAAATCCTACCTAACGCCAATCTATAAATCCGGTGACAAGCACTCGGTAGACAACTATAGGGGCATTGCCATTTTATCATCAATTCCTAAGCTTTTTGAAAAACTTGTTCATGACAAGATTGCTCCTCTTATCGATCCATACCTAAACGAACAACAACATGGTTTTCGGAAAGGACGTTCAACAACTTCTAACCTTATGGTCCTTATTTCCGAATCGTTATGCGGTATGGAGAGCGGCCATCAATTGGATGCTGTGTACACTGATTTCAGCAAGGCCTTCGATCGAGTGGACCACGCCATCCTAATCGCAAAATTATTAAAGTTTGGAATATCAAGTTCTGCCCTGGAATGGTTAAAATCATATCTGAACGGAAGAACACAGGTTATCAGATTCCAAGGATTTCTATCTAATGAGATCGAAGTAACCTCTGGCGTTCCTCAGGGTAGTCATCTCGGTCCCCTACTCTTCAATATTTTCATCTCCGATCTTTCCGAAAAATTAGCAAATATTCCACATCTCTTTTACGCGGATGACCTCAAAATTTATAGTGTCATTAAGACCCAAACTGATGCTTCCTTCTTGCAGACAAAACTCAATGCCGTACACGACTGGTGCACCATGAACAAACCGCAACTTAACACCAGCAAATGTCATGCAATTACCTTCTCCCGCTTAAAAAACACACAGAACCATAACTATTATCTCAATGGCATAATGTTGAATCAGGTTGACCATATCGTAGATCTAGACGTCGTCCTAGACAAAAAACTCAATTTCAACCTGCATTACGATAATATAATTGCCAGAGCCAACAAACTTCTTGGTTTCATCAAGAGGAGAGCCAAAGAATTTGGTAATGTATGGGTCACAAAAACACTCTTCTGTTCTTTAGTCCGCCCTATCCTGGAATATGCGTGTCCTATCTGGGATCCTATATTCCAAGTGAGCAGTAGGAGGATCGAATCCATTCAAAAGAGATTTCTTCTTTTTGCCCTGAGACATCTACACAACCCCCATGACTACCAAACCCTGCCGCACTACTTGGACAGGCTCAAAGTGCTTGATCTCATGCCGCTGTCTAGCAGGAGGAAACTGCTCATATCTTGCGTTGCCTTTGACGTCCTAAGTGGAAAGCTTAAAGTGCAGTTTCTGTCGGACAGAATCAAATTGAATGTTGTAGTCCGACACACACGACACACTAAACTACTTAGGGAATATCCACACCGCACCGATTACGCAAGGAACGAGCCCTTCAACAGATGCTGTATAGTTTTTAATAGCCATAGCTCCTCTTTCTCCCCTTCCCTCAACAAGGCATCCTATAAAAAAATACTCAAATCCCTACTAACATAACCCCTCCTGACAATAGTAGGTTTTTAGTAGCTAACAGTAGTTATATAAAAAAGACTGTACACTATGTTATTTAATCTAAGTATATGTATACCTAGTTTAAGTGTGCCTTGTTTGGCGAATTAATAAATAAATAATCTTGCTACATGTCGTTGAGACTCACCAGCAACCCAGGTTTAAAAACACCCAATCCAACCCGCCTTAACTTGCCTGAACAAGCTCCGACTGTCCCACTGAAGTTAGAAACCTCCTACCTACACGGCAACTTTTTTCTCGCAATACAAGACTAGCCAACTCGGCTCACCCTCACACGCTACAGCCTTTCTCTTCGCGCACATTTTAACGCGTTCGGGGGCCACCAACCCACATGGCAAAGTGAAGGCAAGGGTCTTATAAGATCTTTAGTCTGTCTAAGACCTGGGACTGATTCCCAATAGTGCCTCAATAGACCCCTTCCTCGCGAGGCTGTCTGCCATCGATACCCCAATGTCCCGGAACCCAGCAGAACGAGACCTCATTTCTTCTGATCCGTCTCTGGAGTACGTCAAAACACCCTGCAACTATTTTGGAAGAAAACTTCAGGTTCGCATAGTTCCGGTAATGGAGAGGCAAGCAAGCCGTTGCAGTTTGCTGCACTTGAGGATCGACGGAACCTGTTTATTCTTGGGCCGTCAAACTATAGCGGCATAAGTGACCACAGGTTTAACAATCTACATCCAATCCAAATGTACCAGGACAGCCTTATTTGTGTTGATTGGCCGACCTTCCGTGAACCTCTCGGAGTGCTATTCACATGACCTCTGTAACGGTCAAGTTAAACTTCCCAGAGACAATAATGGCAAGATCATCTGCTTAACCCATGACATCGAAACCAGATTCAGATAGTTTGGTCAAAAGTTCGTCCACAGCTAGTGACTAGAGTAATGAAGTTAAGACCACCTTGAGAGCAGCCCTTAATAGCCTTAACACTAGGGTAGAAGAAATGTCACGAGCTACAAGCATGGCATTTATCCACTTAATCGTGTGGGGATTCAGGTTCCTGAGAGCCAGCAGTGCTCTAGAAATAGAACCATAGCCAGTATTAAGGAAGGATGGGACGCACATTTTAGTTTCTTTAGCGAGGAAGGATTTTTCGATTTTGCTGACCAGGTGGAGTGAAGCAACCTCTGTTGTTTTACCCTTCGAGTAAGCGAACTGAGAGCTGTGTGGAGGAAGGGAGAGCTCCAGCTTGCAATATGGAGGTCAATTCATCGTTTTAGGCAGCTCCAGGGGTCCGTTTTGCACTTCTTTTTTAAATTTTGAGCTAAAATTATGAATTTGTATGAAAAATTAAATGAGATCAAAGTAGTAATTGAGAGTGGAGTTGGCACAAAACAGAGCCCGATGGAGGGCAACTGGTTCCGCCCATGTCTCATGAGGGAAAATTTGTAGGAAGTTTTATGTTATAAAATTTTGCTCCTTTGATGTTTTCACCAACATGAGAAAAAGGCGGAAAAATGCGAAAAAAAGCCTATAAAATATAGTCTTGACCATATTTCGTTAGGTAACCCATCACCATTACTTTTGTTAGTATATTGTTTATCATAAAAATAAATTTCATTAGGTTACTCGATCGGTGAAGGTCTCGTCTTAGACTAAAATAGGAAAACAAAACAACCCAATTCTAATTGTTCTATCAAGACTGTAATGATTTATCTATTAGAGATGCGCCGAACATGAATATGTCGAATACGAATATTCGATAAAAAATGAACCGAACCGAACATTCGGTCGAACTATTCGGTTTATTTTTGCGCAGTAAACAGGTCCCTATAGGTCGGCAAAGTGCTCTGCAAGTACCAGCGTCCGCCCACTCCTCCAACCCTCCGCCCTAGCTCGGCTCGCTCACTCAATGCGCCGCTCTTTTTTTTTATTGCAATTTCTCGCGTGATAGAATAGTTATCGCTATGTGGGGAAATAACAATTCCATCCATAAACAGCGTAGAGCCTCAAACGCACATGAGTCGACTGATTTGCAACCCCAGTTTCAAACTGGTTTCACCATTATCACGCTCACAACCAGCTTGCAGCCAAAATGAAGCCTTTGTCCACACACAAGCGCAACTGATTTTTGATCAATCGGTGTTTTGTGCTCACGAAGATTTTGTTGAATAAACTTTGACACGTACAAATGCATCCATGCAACTGAAACTGGTGACATTTCCAAGCGTACATGCGTTGCATTCGGTGACAGACATTATAGAAGTGTAGAATATTCCGTGAATGGAATGCATGCAACGCAAATGTCGGTCTACTTTCAACTTTTTCTATGTAGCCGCATGCGTCATAGCACACACAATCATACGCTCGTTACTTCGATTTTTGGGTTATGTTTAAAAGCCGGGACGGAATGCAACTAATACCATGTTCGCACTGAGCCGAAATTACGTGATTTCGGCTATTTTGGTGATTTCGCCCAAAATCACTTTCAAAATCATGTGATTTCCCATGTATTCTTGTGATTTCGAAATCATCTCAAACCTCGTGATTTTGGCAAAATTACGAACGAAATCATGTCGAAGCCAATACTCAAACCTAAAAATCGAATTCAGCTCAATTCAGCACGTCTCTCTTGGTGGTGAACTTGCCAGTTTGACACATTTTAAAAACACAATTTTGATTTTTCACATTTTAACATTCTTAAAAAACCAAAAACCCAAGATATATAAAATAAATAATCTATGGGCTTTGTTATAAGAGGAATTGTTAGTGATATTCGGTCAGGAAAAAACGAAGACATGAGTAGTGCTAGAAAAAACTGTCAAACGAAATCATTTCAATCCAGTGCGAACGGTTTTACATAATTTCAAAATCACTTTCCGAAATCACTTAATTTCGGATCAGTGCGAACATGGTATAAACAATTAGATGTTAGTGGCGACGCAGGCACGCTTGTTTCTCACCAGCTTGATATTGCTTCCGACCGCAAGAACAGTCGCACGCAAGCAGTTGCAAACTAGATTCAAATCGGCCTCGTTTCTGTCGACTCGTGTGTGGATTCTAAATTTTTAAAATTTTTGATTTTGGGAATTAATATGGTTACACAGAGAAATGTTTGTTTCATTTACAAATACTACCTATGTACGGTTCCACAATAAAGCCTCTTTAAGAGATGTAACTCTTAAAATAGCACTATTTAAATATTCGGTAATTATTCGGCAAAATAACCGAATATTCGGCTGAATACGAACATTAAAAAATGCGCCGAATATCCCGAATACGAGTATTCAGCCGAATATTCGGCACATCTCTATTATCTAAAATGTTTCAATATTATCACATCTAAAAAATATAGGCCGTGTTCGTAAATCCAAGGTTTGTTTGCTTGTATGCAGGCAACCTTGCAACTGCTTGCTAGTCAGATTAGTCATTTGCGAATTATTCATGGTTGCTTAAATGAACGCATTTCACCATTATTAAAAAGCTACTGTCTGCCCACTTGAATTTATTTGACAGTTCGTTTTTTTCTTGGCGAATCCAAACTAGCAAGTACTTTGAAATACATGCATGGGTTGCTATCATTTGCAAATGTACTTGCATTATAGCTATTAAAGTATCACATTTATTTTACGAAATAAATATCACTGAGCTCCAGCGTCATTTGTATATAGTAATTATTTTATTGCCAAACAAAATAAACCCCCTGTGCTGAAAGTCGAGTCGTGATTCGTGACAAGTCGTTTAAGCTGAAGAGAATGAAGTTAGTAGTAAGACTCAACTTAGCACTTCCACTCTAGGCCTCTGTGCTGAAAGTCGTAATTCGACGGAAACGTCATGTTCTTCAACTCACACGACTTGTCACGAATCACGACTCGACTTTCAGCACAGGGCCCTAAGTCTCGCATGTACTTTTATTGCAATTCGTTTTAAACCGAATAATTAAAAAAAAAACAACTTCATCACAATATCTTAAGAACTTTTTGAATAAACTGGGTTAAATTTTTGTAAACAATGAAATATTAAAACCACATACTTGATAATATAACCAAAAAATGAAGCAAAATAGCACAAGTTTCATTTTATATTTTAATAATAATTTTTTTTTAAAGAAAACTCAAACTCTAATTCTAAACTTCACTTACAAACTTACAATTCTAAACTGGAGAAGCTTCTGCATATTGTGTTGTCCATTCCATTCCATCAAAGGAAAGATTTAGAAGAAAGAAAAACTCGTTTCTTTAGTTAAGAGATCACACGAACCACGCAATACGAAGAACATAATGTGAAGATGAAAACCATCGTAATTAGCAATTACCCGGTAAATTGCTAATGAACGTTCTTTAAAAAAAGAAGAAGTTTGCTTAAGAATTAGATAGGGTGTGGATGGATCTATGGAGTCACGTGCAATTGGATACGTTGAGGTGTAATATTATTACTCGTAAAAGAGCATTATTTTCTCTTTTTCATTTATTAAACGTAATTAAAGTTTTAAATCTAATTTTCTTAAGGTGATACAGGGGGATTACAATAACAACCGTCCGAGGAATTATCCAGAATCCAGCGTAAGAATTTTGTTACTCTTGTATAAACGCCGGGACTATTTCTTAGAGCACAGCCATTGCCGAATGATACGACACCTGAAATAATAGCGAAATAATTTTTTTTGGTGAAAAAATTAGAAATATAAATTTTTAATTTGTTTACCTGCAATTTGATGGGTGTTTGAGGATAATACTGTTAAAGGACCGCCACTGTCTCCCTAGAAATAAATTATTAAAAAAAAATTAATTTAATGCGAAAAATTATTGAGTTATTGTTGTAGGGATTTGGTACTTCGATTTTTTTTGTTGAAGAATTTGAACAATTTAAAATTAAGGGCTAATATGTGGAACACTTTAAAAGATTAGCGAACTACAGATAAAATTATAAATCTTATCCAAATGAGTTGCAAGAATTTTAAATCTTCTTCTTTAACGGCTCTACAACCGGGATCCGGTCCTGGCCTCTCGCAACTAAGAACTTTAAAAGCAGAGTGCTTAATCAAGTCTTCTAACTCCATACAAAGTCTAGTAATAACAAGTCTTTCATCTTCATCAAGACCCTCTCAACTACAGGCCCCGAAGGAGAGTTTTTCATGGTGGTCAACCCGGTCCAAAAATTCACCGGAGAGAGCGGAATAAACATGGCGCGGAATAAGTTCGGGAACGTTTTGGTTATAGTTTTGCAGTAAAAAGTGATAAAATATAGTATTTTAACACTTTTAACTGCACTTGGATTTACCAGTGAATAGTTTATTAGTGATTTAATTAAAAAAAAATAAAAATAATTTAGTGATTAAGTGTCTTTTAAGTGTTTTAATTGTTAAGGCGAACAACTGTTTTTACATTCACGATGTTTTTCATGTTTATTTACGAAAAAAATGTTGAAAATTTAATGTTTTGTTTAGTTATGGGATTACAAGTGATTTTAAAGTGATTAATACATATATTATGTAATTAGTATTAAAAATATAGGTGTAGAAAAACACTTCTTATTCACTTTTCCTTTCACACTTTTCTGCACTTATATGTTTAATAATAATTCCATAAGAAATTATTTAATGACTTTAAAATCACTTTTAATTAAATAATCAGCATATTTTTCCTTAATAAAGACGAAAAAAACACCGCGAAAGTAAAAGAAATTGATCACCTCAACAATTAACACACTTAAAACTCACTAAATCACTATTTTTTTTTAATTTTTTCTTATTAAATCACTAAAGAACTAACCACTGATAATCCATGTTTAGTTTAAAGTAATAACTTACAATGATTTTCCACTTTTTACCACAAAAATATAACGAAAATAATCCCGAGCCTATTCCGCGCCATGTTTATTCTAACCAAATGTCAGATTTTGTGGACCGACTTCAGCTATGGTTGGATTAGTTCAAGAGAGAACTTCATGGCCTGTAATGGAGAGGGTCTTGTCTTCATACAAAAATTTCCGACCGTTGATTGTGTGCGTGCATATATGAACATCACTGCTGAGCAAAATTCAACGCATACTTCGTGAACTCAGCGAGACAAAGCCAGATTCTCTCTTTACGATAAAGTATGCAGAACAGAAAAGGAAAGAAAATTGAAACAGCTGTTTTCTTTCATAAATCAAAACAAACGAGCAAATATGCACCAATACATCCCCATATAAACTCATAAAATTTTCCGACTTATGGTTGTATTCCAGCGCGTATAAAAATGTTGCATTCTCTCTCTGATAGCCTGACATCGTCATTTGAAAAACTTGTGCATGCAGCTGTTCGCTTTTCACTCATTAACCATATGAAGATGAAAGACTTGTTAATTTCTAGACTTTGACTCAAAGCCTTCTACATTTACAAGCCATGCACAACAAAATTTCACACTCACATTCAAAGGTGCATGGGACTTCAATTTTGCTGTCATACTGTGTGGAGTGCGGTTATGTACGTTTATTGGGAATAAATTATTGGGGATAAAATCTTCTTTAAACCAAATAAAAACAAAAATTATGGACATTAATTGTAACATTTATTAACTACATATTATAAAGTTGTGATAATAATGTAAATAATAAATGTAACGTAAATAATGTAATGTAAATAATAAATGTAATAAACGAAAATTTTGCTTTTATCTTTATAAAAAAACTATTATTTTTAACAAAAAATCCCGGCACTTTCTAGAAAACTTTCCGCGGCACGAAACACTTGTTTTCCTCGTTATCAAAGGGATTTTGATGTTTTTTTCTCCATTGCCAACATAAACCCCGTAAATCTTATTAATAACACTGTTTATTTAAATTGCAAATTTATGACAGGTAAATTGGGTACTTTTTGCATTATTGTACGTTTTTTACATTGATGGAATAGCTCTTATTTTCAATAAAATCACACTCGAAACAGCACTTTCCACGGAACGAAAACTTCTCTCCCTTTGATTTTAATGGGACTTCGATATTTCACGAATTTAAGTTGGGACTTCATACAACCACACACACACACCTACAGCATGGCTTGTAAATGTAGAGGGCTTTGCTTTGACTCCATAAGACTCAGTTTAGGAGTAAAGCAAGGCTGCTTACTATCCACTCTACTATTTATTATTGTGCTAAATGAGATAATAAAATTGAGAAGGGATTCATAAATAAGCGTGAAAGGACAATGGTCGCTGTCGAATGTGCATCTGTATACAATATAGTGGTTTTAAATTGTTTCTATCATATGAAACAAAATTAAACAGAAAAAGCGTGAGAAGAAAGCATGGAACCTGAAAGAATATCGAGGCCAAGACTGGCAAAAGTAAAATCAATATTTGCCAGACTGAAATGCATTTAGATTTGAGACGAAAGTTCACGTATTTAAGTTGGCACTTGCAAGGCTTTGTATAACATGTCTTCGAAGTGTCCTTACAGAAACAATCAAAACTGGGGGCGTAAAGCCGTTCTAGTTGGAGGCCAAAGGATGTTCAGATCAGTGCTAGGCTAGGTTGTGGAAACTCCTTCCTACGTCTTTCTGTCTTTCTACTCGCTATCTTCCGGCTAGAGCTGCTGTTCGACATTCTATACGAAAAAAATAGATTGTCGAACAGTACAAAGGGGCTTTCCCTAAGCCTCTAGTCTATCACGTAAAAAAAAGTGCTGTTGGCATCAAGCACCACTTTATGTTGTAGAGCCACCAAAGAGGAGTTCCGAATTATATAGTTCCCGTCGAAGACGAGGGGATCTGGGAGAACTCTAAATCACGTTCCACGATCCGGCTGTACATGATGCGGTGAAAGTTTGATTGGAATGTTGGCTTCCAACGATTGAATCAGCCCGAATGTGTCCAAACACGAATGTTGGCCCTTGACATTGAACACTCGTAGTTCGAGCATCGGGTACACAATGCGTTCTGTGCTGTGAACGCCCTCCAACGATGGACGCTTGATGGTAGGACGCATCATATGGCCGATGCTCGAACTACGAGTGTCCAATGTAATGCGCCCAATTTTCGTATTTGGACACGTTCAGGCTGTTGTCGATGCTGACTCAATCGTTGGAAGCCAACATTCGAAACCAACGCTCATCGCATCGTGTAGAACCGGCTTTACGCAGGGACGCATTAGTTCTAGTTATAAATCTATTCTAACATCTTTAAGTTTCTTTTTTATGTGGCAACTGTAAGCTCAGGAATCACCAGGAATGAAACATCTAAGATGCTAAGTGAAAGGTCATCCATTGGTTCTAAACTATGTACTGACACGAATGAAGCGTTGTTGCAGATTTTATTGGAAACCAGCCATTATTTAGTTTTGGATCCATTGAATTCGAAACTTTTCTTAGGGATCATATTTAGAAAAGATTTCAATGTCCTTTTTGATTAAGTTGGACATAATCCTGCGTTTGTGAAGGCAGGATATGGCAAGTGCTTGTAGGTATTATTAAATTCGAATGATTTATGTAGACTGTTGTCATCAGTGAAGCAGTGCAGTGGGTTGGAAGGGACAAAGAGTAGTTGATTGTGATGAACATTAGAAAAAGAGGAAGGTTATAAAATTTACCCATGTGGGACAGTGGCAAATATGGTTTGGGGCTGAGTATTCTAGCTCGATTGAATGGCCGCAAAGAAAACTCTTGATCCAGTGTAAACGCCAATAACTAACAGAGCAGGGTTCCAAACTCTAACTAGACTAATTAAACCGTATTCATAAAATCTGTGCATATTTTGGTTGAGGTATTTTGCCAAATCTGGCTCGGCATCGATCATTCCTGCAGGATAGAAGCCGGCGAGTTTTAGTTTTACTTGCGTTGATAATCGTTTCCATGGTTTTGGAGAGAATAATGGCTTGAGTTAGTTGAGTTTTTCTGTATTTCTCATCAAAAGAGCTGGAGCATTGGCGTAGATTGTATTTTTAACGTAGCGCCAAAGAAAAGGTCTAGTGGTGTTAAATCATATCGCGTGATCTCGGTGGCTAGTTGAAGTCTACATTTCGAGAAATCACAAGTCCAGGAACTTTTTCACGTAATAGAGACATTGTTTCATTAGTATGGCATGTAAAACTATCCTGTTAAAAATAAATGTCGTCCACATTCATAGCATCAATTTTAAACCAAAAAGCGTCAGTTAACATGGTTCGGTAACGCAATTACCTAACTGTAACGGTCAAAGTAGGAACATTATATATGTCTCGATTACCAACCCAATCCCAAATCTGCACTAAACTGTTACTTGCTGCAAAGAAGCTGTTCAATTACATATATCTCTTGAGGTTTCGGAGCCCTATAGTTTTTCTTGCTGACTTAGCCAGATCGATGAAAATGAGCTTCATCAAGCAGAATAATTTTGTTTAAAAGATCATGATCTTGTTTATGCACTTTCAACACCTTTATCGGAGTGTGTATCGATCCATTTCCGAAAACTTTTACTCGTCAAACGTCATCGTAATGACAGCTTTGTGTTGACAGTTCAAAAATGGCCTCAAATTTAAAATGGCACCTTTTGTTGAAAGACTCTTCTTGATCACCTTTTAACATTGTTTGAAAATTCAAATATTTTTGTTAAATTAATTTTAATTTTGTTAAAGAGTCTAGCTGTGCTGAAATTATTTATTAATCCCTTTTTTCTTGTTGGTTAAAATTAATTTTTAAATAATTTTCCGACATCAGTTTCCAATGCTATATTCATCACTTTTATTAAAAACTCGTTTACTTGGATAAAATGAGGGCTTTTAATCAAAGCCTCTTAATTTTTCGAATATTTTTATCTTTGCTTAATGATAAAAAAGCTAAAAACCGGTTTAAAAGTTTTAATTCGCCAAATCGGTTGAGATTTTTTCTTTGGAAGGCGGTCGTCACCGGCTCGTTGGTCTAGGGGTATGATTTCCGCTTAGGGTGCGGGAGGTCCCGGGTTCAAATCCCGGACGAGCCCCAATGGTTGTTTATTTTTTTATTTTTTAATAATTTTTCTTTTATTAATTTTTATTGATATTCGCTATTGCTAATAAAATAATTCGCAATTTTCGTCAAATAAAACAAAACTTTTTAACAAATTAAATCATTGGAAAGCTCAGTGGCAAAATTGGATGTTTTTCTGTTGTCAAATTCAATCATTGGAAAGTTCTAGGGAAATACTGGACGTATTCCTGTTCCGCTACCGACCATTCAAGTTAGGATGGATTCTATTTTTCATCTTGAAGGTGGTGACGTTATCATTGGGCAATGTTGCATAAGCTTTCAGTGAATCTATTTTCACATTTTTAATGGTGGGAGGTGGGGCATTTTTAATGGTGGTAACATTCGGTGCGCCAGGGTTTAACTAACAACTCACCTGACAGGCATCTTTTCCTCCAGTCTTAACATATCCGGCACAAAGCATCTTTCCGGTGATGGCTTTACCGTACACCGTTTTACGGCACTCGTCATTGGTTATAATTGGCACTTTAACTTCTTGCAGAATTTCGGCAGCTTGCCCGTTATTCCGTGTGGTTCCCCATCCAGCGACTACACCCTGAAATAAAATATTTAATGCATTCGAATTCGAACATTCGGAGAAAACGTCATAAAATTCACATTTTACCATGTAATTAGAAAACACGTTCGATGGGTGCGGCAGGCAAGCGGGCTTGATCAGACCTTTGACCGTAACTGGACGATCCAATTTCAGCAGTGCAATGTCGTTCTCTAGTGACGATGTCGTGTAACTCTTGTGGATGATCGCTTTTTGGACCTTTATTTTTTTAAATTAAAGTTATTTATATGTTATTAAAATTAAAACAAAACAATTACCTTTCGAATAACAGCAACCTTTGTGGTACGATTAAATTGGAGCAGCTTCGCCGAAATATACTGGGGCTTAAATCCGTGGACGCAGTGAGCGGCAGTGAGAATATAGCGATCATTGATCAATGTTCCACCGCAGTAGAAGTTGCCGGCATAGGTTAGTTGAGCCAGCCAAGGATATTTGTTGTAATGAACTGCAACTCCTCCAACAATTCGCTTGTGATTAGGGGTGCCACAAGCTGAAGTTTTAAGAGTAGTTAATCAATTAGTACTTGTCGATTTTTAGTAAAGCATGTGGAAGGTGAGCTTACTGCAATGTGGGCATGATTGTGCAACAGCTGGTGCGGGGGTTTGATACTGGTTGAGGTAATCTTCCGGCCATTCTTCCTCTTCTTCATACTCAAGTTCTTGATAATCGTCGTTATCTTCTTCATCTTTATGATTTTGATTAATTTGATCAATTGAGATATATGTAGAATTTGGGTGTAAAGGTTCATAGTGAAGATCTATATTTGCGTTGCCGAATGGTACAAGGAGATACTGGAATGTTTTTAAATATTTTTTTTTTTTAACTTGGAGAGAAAAGTTAACATTGGATTTATAAAAAATTCATAATTTGATTTTTATTGTTATGTTTTACTGTAAAGGGGGCTATAAACCAAGGGCCCAACATGTAATATTATTTGTTGGCAGGTCTACTCTCTGCATTTAGGTTCAACCGGTTTGAATTATACTAAAAAATATAAATTATATTCTTTTTATCAGCTTCAGCTGTAACTAACTATGTTAAAAAATCGTGGAAATTAAATTTGACCCACTTCCCTGTTTCCGATTGAGGTGAAATTTTGCTCATACATATGTACAGTTCGCGTGACAATGCAAACCAGGGAGACTAAACAAGGAGTTAAAACTCTTATGGGGAAAATAACCGGAAATGGATGGGTAGCAGAAACTAAACTTCTAGTTCATTTGTAGCCACAGATGTCGCCTTAAGCTGACGTGCCCCACATGAAGTTAGCTGAATTTTACCCGAAAATGCAGCAATGAAAAAAAATTAATTGGAAATTAATAAAAATTCATTGGAAAATCCATAAATTGGTTAAATACGAAAAATTGCATCGATATAAATCCAATTTAGTAGCTGACTTTTCAAGTTAGAAGTAAACATAACATATCTTAGTAGTTAACGAACTTTGCCATCAACCGGATGAATATAATCGGCCATGTTTTTTGGGGTACTTGTGACTGTGGCGCCCTCATTAATCAAACGAAAATTGACAACACGGAGTTTGTACTCCTGATGCAAACTAACAATTTTGTAAATAAATGATATTGCAGATGGCGGTTCTAAGATGGTTGCCGAATTTAACAATTGTGCTCGCTGCCCCCGACATGGGTATCAAATGAAAGGGAATGATTAGTAGAGTACAATTAGCTATTTGATGTCATTCCAATGGCGGATGCCCTCGGTATGGGTATCGGTTATGACGCCACACACCTCTTCAATCAAGTGAAAACGATGTCCTCGAAGCTTTTTTTTAGTTTCGGAAATATCAAAAAGTAAGACGAAACTGAATCAGGCGAATAAGGGGGTTGTAGAACGATAAGACCATTATTGGAAGACAGAAATCGTCGTTTCACAGATACTCACTCACTTATGCTCCTTAAATTCCTAATACGATACGGTGCACAGCGTGCTGGCTGAAGGAGGATTTTGATATTTCTAAAGAATATTCAGGCGCTGATAAGATTGCTTTGAGATTTGGAAACATGATCATTCTGAAGTAGGTTTTCAGTTAATAAGGGAGTTACTAGTTATCATAGTTCCTGAGTGGGCATGGAAGTTATAAGTAGTGACGTGGTACTTTTGGATGAAGAGAGCAATTGCTTCCTTTACAATTTCTTAAAAAATAAAAACTAAAATTGATCAATAAATATTTTTTTCTGGCTTTGCAGCCATTTTTTTATTTTATCATTCTCGGATTAATATATATCTGATTGGTTGGCATTTTTTCTAGCCCAGACTGTTCGTTTCGAAATGGGAAAATTATAAGAGAGCAGTATTCAATATTATGTCCTTCAGCGAAAGTTCTCTCTTATTGCCAAGGAGAAAAGAATAAAATGGGTTGCACATTTAATAAATGATGAATGAAGGAAATATAAAAGAAGATATCTGAAGCCAACTCAGACGGATAGACAACATATCTAGTGAAAAACGGAATTTGAATGTTCCAACATGAAGCCAAGTGGCCCTGGGGATGCAAGTAGTGCGAAAGGCTAAAACCCAACTGCGAATGCAATGAAGAAGAAGAAAGCATGAGTAACTGATTGATTTATAGGCTGGTTTTTATATTTGCAGCGCTCCAATCACAAGTGTTTCTATTGGCTGAGGTTGCTACAACGGCAGGCAAAGCAGCTCAAGACCAGCGTGCTGCATGTTCATCTTATGTCCTAAGTCAGGGGTGGCGAGCCTTTTTTCCCTATGCATGCCAAAAAATACAATCTATTTTTATAAAATTGCCGACGGGCCAAGCTATTGGTAGAGGTCCCGCCAAAAGAGTTGATGCCGGAGCGCGCAGCTGGGGAAATTAAAGCTGCACACAAATAAAAACTGCGCACATATTGATAAGTATGTATTTTCAAATTTCCCCTTCGAAATTTGTTGCGACTAGGCTAAGGGCATCAACTCTTTTGGCGGGACCTCTAATATTAAAATATTGAATTTGATGCAACGGTGTATGAGAGGAGATTTAAAGGAATTTGGGACTCTTTTATTGCGCAGAAATTTGTATAATTTTCTCTTTGTCTGGAATCCTGTTTGTGCAACAGAGCGAAAAGCATACAAATTTCTTTACGATGGAAGAGCTCCAATTTACGTTTGGGGTGAAGAAGGACCTTAAAAGTCTCACGTTCATATTAGGCGTATTATAGATGTGCTGTCTCGATGTCTCGATTGGAAACCCGCTGGCCTAGATCTGTTAACTTAAAAGCTGCACCAGCCAATTTTCGAGTGGCACGCGTGCCATAGGTTCGCCACCCTTGTCTTATTTGTTGAACGCTGTCAATTTTGAGGTTCTAAAACAGCCGGGTCATGCCGATTTGCATGTCCTTGGATGATTTATAAATAAATACTGAAAATATTGTTTTTAGAATCTAACATTAGATAACGGCTTTGAAAGGGACAATTTCTGTTCCCTCCGCAGATTCCCCCTGCCTACAGCAAACCGCTTCACGAACCATACAAACTAGAAACTCATCCTTAAATGGAGCAACTCGATAGTGGAACAATCTTTCGCAGTCAGTATTTCCGAACTTCTACAACATCCAAGATTTCAAAAGCAGAGCTCATCGTTATCTCTTTCAATGTCCTCCTAAATCCCCGTAGCCTGTTTAATCCCTGGACAGATATTGCACCATGACATGACCAACGACTTGACAGACTTCGCAACTATAGTGGTAATTTTTGTACGAAGCAATGTAAAAAAATAGAATAAATGGAAAAACCATAAGAAGGTAGTATACGATGTTTACAAGCGGCATATTTAAGCAATAGTTGTGTCGGATCTTTGACATATGGTCATCCAAAAGAAGTGACGCCTAGATGTCAGCACTGTATCATGTTTACATGTGACGTCTTTTCATATGACGTAAGCCATTTGGTTTTTGTTGAAAGTAGTAAAATTTCAACCATGGACAAATAGGAATACATTGTAACAACACGTTTAAACATAATTTTGTTCCTAGTAATTAAGATAGATATGCGCAAGATACTAAGTATGTGGCAATAAACAAATTAAAATAGATTTGTGATTTAAAAAATTTTTTCGGTCGACTCTAAAGATTGTTAAATGAATGCAAATCCATATTAGGAAGTTTTTGCCAAAGATGAATTTGATAAAATTTTCTATATGTATATGAAAAAAAAAGGTGACAAAGACTGTTTTGTAGTGAAAACCTCCCAAGATAAAATGGGTATAAATAGAAATGGTTTAGGAATATTTTACTATTTGCTATGAAGCGCGAGACTCCATCGAATTGATTGTAGGATTCATTGAGTCTTGGGAATATTGTTCATTGGTTGTTACACTTGAAATGGTTGTTACAAATTCAAATAAAAAATTGAAAATATTATTAAAAAATTTTGAAATTAAACCAAGCTTAAGAACTATAAATAGTTATTAACTTTATCACTTTATATAACACACTATTTAGCCATATTACACTTATTTATTTATTTACTTATTTATTTATTAACACAATTGAAATACATTTATATTACCTGTGAATATACAATAGCACAGGATATAATTACTAGCAAGCAGCTTAGCTGAAAGTCCATGGTCTGATGATGTTAAATGATAGAAATCACTTCTAGAACTAAATTTGAACAACGGTCAGCAGGCTAGATCATCTAGAATCCCAAATATAAGGAATTCGAATAAAAAGTTAATATTGAAAAAATACAAAACGCGAAAACAAAATTAACAAAATTAATACTACAACGAAGGAAGTCACTGAACTCTGACGCTCAGGTAAATCGCTTAAACATTTATAGGCTAATCCCCTTTAATAGAGTAATATTCAAATTAGCCAGAAAAGAACTAACGGGTTCTAAATTATAATTTTTGGTAAAAACCTTTTATTTTGCATAACCCTGGATCAACTTTGTAAATTTAGGATATTTCGTGGAGATTCTGGGGCCATTTATTTAATTTAACAATGGTCTTCTTAGGTGGGTTTCACTTTTACTTTTAAAAATTTTGATAGTGGGTTTAGAAGAAGACAATGATTCTGGAGCTGTGTTTGGTTTATTAATTAAAAATATTTTTTAATTAGTTACTAGAAATGCACCACCAGCGCCAGTGGGTATTGAGGAGGTTGACCCCAGATTTAACGTAGACCATATTTTAACTTTATTTCGCATTCGTAAAACTTTGATTTTTTTGTCTTTTTAAAAAAGTTATAGGAACCAGTTTTGGTGTGCATGTTAACGGATATTTATTTTTTTGGCGGTAAAAGTTTATAATATGCAAAAATCGCTGATTGATTGTTGTTAAAAATATAGGGTTTTTATTTAGAATATTTTAATCAGTTTATGTTTTAGAAAGACGAATTTGCTTTTATTTCTAATTTGTTATAACAATTTTATTGCTGTGAAAAGAAATTTAGGTGAAAGAAGTTTTTTTTTTTCAAGTTTTATAAGCCATATATTAAGTTACGATGTTCTATCAATGTGATTCTTAAAAAGAATTTGAATCTGATTTTAAATGAATTTTTTGTAACATTAAAGCAGCGATAAGCTATTAGGTCCAATTAGTGAATCGTTTATATTTTTTTATTAAGTTTTGGAAGTGTGTAAAATAATTTTAACTTTTCCATTTTGGGTTGCACGAGTTTTTAATTAATCATTTTGTGTTTATGATAGATTGTCGTTTTTTATTATTGATGTAGTTAAAATTGAATATGAAAATGTGTAAACAATATTATAATGTAAACAGTAAAGTTTACATAATGTAAACATACTGTAATGTCAAGAAATACTACGTATCTAGTTGTTCTGGGATGATAAATCGCTGCCCTAGAACAGTGGTCCCCAATTTTTTTGACCGCGTACCCTTATGACGAAAATAATCATAATTATATGAGCAGCACATTCGGAACCATATACGGGTGCACGGCCATACCGTGTCACGGGACTACAAGGGGTACGGCCTATTTTTTGGGAAAAATAATATTATAATGGACCCAGTCTTACTTATAATAGAATTCCAGAGTTCGCGAGTACCAAAAGTGAGCTACCTCTCCTAAGTATAATAGGGAGAATATTGTCAGGGTCAATAGATTTATTGATGTCAAGCTCTTTGAGACATTTATACACCTCGCCAGTCCTGCATAAACTCCGTCCATTGGATCGGCGTTGTACTTGTACATTTATTCACAACAAGCTGTGGAGTACGCTGATATCCTAATGATCCTATTGTGGCCTGGTCCAATGGATATGTGACATTGGTAAGGGACGATATCAACCTTTTGTTAATATTGACTGGCCTTTGCATCTCTGATTTTGTCTTCTGTTTGAAACTAGGAAATGAAAGATGCCTCAAACCTTTTAGAATTCCCATCTTGTTGCTGGGCAAAAGCCTTGCAGAGCATATATTGTTCCTGCGCGACATGAATAGTTGTGACACCTTTTCTGTTTGTTTAATCATGCGAAACTGAAGCTTCTGAAAGTCCTGCATAATAACGATGACTTGCATCCAGTCATTGATGCTTTCAATGGCCCTCATGCAAGATTTCCAAAGCAAAGATGGGTTTATAGCAATTGGTACTGCTAGGTAGTATGGATAAGTCCCCACAACACAAGAATACTTCTTCTTAAATCGCGCTACAGACCTTGTATCTTCTTCCAATAGTCTCTAAGGGCCGTAAACACCATCAAGGAATACCTTTAACTGAGAGTAAAGAGATATGTACCTTTACCCACAGTCTGGAGTTTGTTGAAAATGCTTAAACATCAAATACTGTAAAGCTGGCTTCAAACGGTGCGCGATTTTGCGGAAAGAAGCGGACGGCGCACCATGGGAAGAGTGTCCGCCACGAGCCGGTAACTTTGGCTTCCAACGGTGCGTAATTTTGCGTATTATCATGCACGCCCGACGTCCATTGACGACCTCGGACCACACCTGGTCTGGTTTTTGAATTGTATTGTCGAAATCCTTTTGTTTGTTTGCTGTATCCCCTGAATATTCACACGTTGGTTTTTTCAGCCAATTTATTTCGTCCAGTTTTAGGCATGTAGGCCAAGGCCTTGCAATCAAAAACACGTAGAGATGACAAATTCGGATTTGTATTTCACCAACGTTCTCCTGGTGTGATGCTCTTCTTGCTCTTCTAGGATTCGGTTAATCAAATACACCGCTGCCATTGCTGCCTCTGCCCAAACATTTCGACCCAAACCGCTGTTCATGAGCACGCATCGTACTTATTTCATAATGGTGCGATTCATCCTTTTTGATACTCCATTTTGTTCAGGTGTGTTTGGTACTGTCCTCTGATTTTGTATGAAGGTGAAAGACTTGTTATTTCTAGACTTTAATTTTGACATGATCGTCCGCGTTTACACGGACGACCTTGGACAGCACCACACGGGCTCGCACCGTACCTGAAATTACCGACTCGTGGCGCATCTTACGCACCACTACAGACTTGTTTGAAGCTGGTGACATATACAAGCGTACATGCATTGCATTCAGCGGCTCCATGATATTCGGCGAATTTCCTCTGACACATAATTGCGTTCCGTCCCGACTTTCACACATAACCCGAAAATCTAAGTAACGGGTGCCTGTGTGTTTGCTGTATATGCTTGTATGTGCTATGCTGAATGCAGAAAAAGTTGAAAGTAGCCCGACATTTGCGTCGCATACATTCCATTAACGGAATATTCCGTCAGGACGCATTTGAATACACACTTCTATATTATCTGCTGTTATTATCGCTTGGATATGTCACCAGCTTGAGCCTTCACGAATGACGCTTGCCCCATGGTGCGCCATCCGTGTCTGTCCGCAAAATCGGGTCCCGTGGGAACTAGCTTAAGACATGAGAAATTTAGACTTGGCATATGTACTCTTCGAATATTTTCGAAAATAATTTTTGGACATTTCTCCATTACAATTGTTGTTAATGTAGGAGTTTGAAATGTAAAATAAAAACAACGTCAAGGTCAGATGTCTGGTACCAAGCTTAGCTCGAAGGAAGAGAAAGGATAAGACAGATTAAAGGGAGTCTGGGGGTGTATGAGGAGATGGAGATGAACCTTGCGTTTGAATTCTTGGATGTTGTATGTGTTCGGGAATACTGACTATGGGAGATTGTTTCACAGTCGAGTTGTTATCGAAAAGAACGAATTTCTAAACTGATGTGTGCTTGAAAATAAGGGCTGTAGATAGTGAAGACGAGCCGAAAGGGCAAGTCTTAAGTTGTAGGAAAAACATTGCCGTGGCGGCAGGAGGTTATATATTTCTGTAGAACAGTCACTATGGTAAATGCCGTAGAATTTCACCAGAGGCGCTGCATTCCGGCGGTGGCTTGATGAATCAGGAGCAAATGGCGTTGTCGCCAATGAGTTGGAGGGCGTGGTTTTGCATCTTGTCCAGCCACGCTAAGCCCACGCTGCCCAGAGATACGAGTTGAATTCGCCGAATGTAGGATTTGTAGATTATAGCTTTGGCCGACGGCTGAAGGAGGAAATTGCATCTTTTAAGGAATCCCAAGCTTTGTGGTGCTTGTTTAGCGATTTGGAATATGTGATTACTCCAACGCAGAACTTATGTTAATGTTATACCTAGGATATTGAGAAATGGTTCTGCCATCAGTTTTAGACTGTCCACTGAAATGGGAGCAATTGAGGAGCGCGTTTTGTTTTTCGTGCGTTGAATTCGACACGATTCTTGAGGCCCTGATCTAGAATTAGATTTATATCCTTGTTGATTGAAATGGACAAACATAAGTTCACGATCAAGCAGACAAGGTCTGACACGTACGAAAAACGTAGAGTATTGTCGTCATCAAACCTGTGAAGTCAGTTGGGTAGCATTGAGAGCAGGTCCTTTATAAAAACTAGCAAAAGAGAGCTGGTGATAGAATTGAGCCCTGGGGAACGCCTGCAGAGATGGTGTGGGGATTAGATTGGACGTTGCCAATACTACCTTGATTGACCGGTTAGAAAGTCGCTTGGAGTTTAGTCAATAGCTTACATTAGAAAAGAGTATTATTATGATTAGTTTTGACCAAATTTTATATAGTTTTCTAGTAATAACAACACACACTCACACTTTCAGTTTGTAGTTTGGGTACACCGATCCAACTATGCTTGGGAGATGCTCATCATGATATTAACCTAAATTTTTATTTCACGTTTTTTAAGTATAAAAGTCTGAATTTCGTACTATATTTCATATTCTTCAAATGGAATATCTCAAACAAACATGTAATAATCTCCTCAGATTAAAACAAAATATAAATATCAAAAACATCCACTAAATAGCCATAAAATTAACTAACTTAACTATATAGAGGCAGAAACAAACCTTCGACATCATCTTCAGTTTGACCTATTCATCAGCAAACCACAAATTAACAAAAACACAAAATAAATAACAATAAAAACCCGCCAACCAATTCCATGTCAACCAATTTCCACTTGTCATTTTTGAAGTATTATGGCCGCATTCCAATAAGATTCGGATTTTAGCGAAATCAGAAATCAGGTCCCCGCTAGTAAATTTTACTGTCCCAAAAACTAATAATTTTGTCCCAAATTTTTTGTTCACCATTTTTTTTTTGTTTTTTCACGAATAATTCTTTAGAAGAGGATAAATTAAAATTTTCTAAAAAAACAAAATCAAAATTAAAATAAAAGAAGTTTTTTGTTTTAAATATTTGAAGAAAATTTCGTTCTTATTTCTAGAAATACTTTTTGTGAAGTTTTGAGAAAGTTTTTTTGAAAATGATAAATACATATTGAAATGAAGCTGTTAAATGAAAATTTTAACATAAATTTTTCTTTTTAAATAAATAATTTATTATAAACAAAACTTAAGCTATCAGTACTTTCAACAATAACAAGCACCAACTGTGTTACTTCGTATCCATGTTAAGTAACGATTGACTCTTGTGTATACACCAGGTGAGTTGGCTTGAGCACAGCCTTCGCCCCATGAAACTACACCTTTAAAATTCACGAAAGAAATTTAGTTTAATTTTGTAATTTCATATGATTATAGTAAATTAATAATGTACCAACTAACTGATGAGATATTCCGTTTGGGACGACATGAAGAGGTCCACCACTATCACCCTAGAAATAAACATAGAATTATGTATTGTAAAATTTCAAATGAATGAAACCATACTTGACAAGAGTCTTTCATGCCATCCATATGTCCTGCACAAAGCATATTGTCTGTAATTCTACTAGCACCATAATTTGACTTTCCACATTCGATATTCGAAAGTATTGGAACTTCGACTTCCTGTAAAGTATCCGATGTCAAGCCATTTTCTTGGACAGCACCCCAACCGGTTACTATACCCTATATTAAACAAGACTCATAAAATATATCTCCTTGTGACATTACAGTTTTGCAAATACCGTTTCACCAGCAAATGGCCGCCCTGCTGATGGTAGACAAGCTGGTCGAAGTAGTCCCCTCAGATCAACGATGCGATCCAACAAGATCAACGCTATATCATTATTGTAAGTAGCTGGATTGTATCGGCCATGTGGAATGACTCGCTCAATCTGAAATAGCAACTAAATCCTTAGTTTGAATCAAATAGTATAGATACGATCAATTACGTTTCTGTCGATTTCATCGGGACTAGTGGTTCCTCTATGATGGTCCAGCAGACGAATCAAAATGTTATCCTTGTTAAATCCAGTCACACAATGTGCAGCAGTTATGACATAACGATCATTGATCAACGTTCCGCCACAGTAGAAACGTCCAGAATATATTAATTGGGCTACCCAGGGATATTGATTAATCTGGGTTTCTTGACCGCCAACAATACGTCGCATTTTATTCGTAATGCCACAAGCTAGAAGATAGAAAAGGCTTGTGTTAATAATATGAACCTACAGAATAGAATTATTTACTTACAACATCTTATGTTGCATCGATTGCCGCCGACCGCTGGTGTAGTGGGTTGAACCATTGGTACTGGTATTGTTGGTACCGGTGCTGGACGGCCTATGATATTGCCGAGCCATTCTAGAAATGGATTTTGTCGTGGATCGAAAATTTGTGTTTCGTGCACATATTGCCCGTTATGGTTGTAAAAGCCGAGAGTTGTTCTGCAGTTGGATTTTGGAACTGTAGTAGCTTGCTACAAAATCAAAGGAAATAAATATAACAATATAAACAAAAGATATAAACTAAATTTAAATCTGTACAGGTGTCGTAGAACAAGACAGTTCTTTGAGAATAAAAGTTTTCCTGCTTTAAGCTCTGTTTTTGGTTGCAGTCGGGTTTACTGAAAACGGAGATAATTTTATTTGTGCTGTAAAAACAGTTCACAAAGCACCTTTAAGGTCCGAATTCATATGTATACAGATCGCCGGCAGGCCATTATCTTTCAGACTAGGGGTCAGCAGGTACGGCCCGATCAAGCCCACACATTACTCAATCTGATTGAGGGATGAGGATTTGAGGCATCCGACTGACAGACCGTGGACTGCAGATGGCCTCATTGATTCCCTACATACACACAGCCGAAGATGACAGTTTAGAGTGGCAGGCTGTTAATTCAAGTGACAAAATCTTCATGGTTTCAACGAAAACTTTATACTGAATATAAATAATTCACATCTTCAGGCCTGGACTGACGATAAATACCCACAGAAATAAAGATTTTTGTCAGTTTTTCTAGATTGCAGGTGCCGGCGAGTGTGTAGTGATACTTGGCTTTGAGAGGAGGGCCATGGCCTGCCGGCGGCCTGTATGTGAATGTCTGAATGAGGGCTTTTATATCAACGTCCGAATGAACTATATCCCCTGTGGCTGCGGTACAGTATAATTCTTACGTAGTGTGTACGTCTGAAAACTCTGATACATACATGTATATCAGAGTAGCAAGTGCGCATGCCTCGTTAGCAGTCGAGCATGAATATGAAAGGGCACGCCGACGCGATTGTCGATTGCGACGTGTCATCATCTTTTCGCGTGCCACCTAACGGCAAGCGTGCCATAGGTTGCTAACCTCTGCCCTATACCATGTTTCTCAACCTGGGAGTAGTAAATGACAAGGGGTCGTCAATAGGTATAAGGGGGTGGCAGTCTATCCAAAAAAATTATTTTAATAAACAACGCATTTTAAATTTCATTTATAACCTAATATTACATATATAACCACATAATAACAGCCGCATAAAATCCAAGAATTAAGCCACCATTTTTCCGGTGAAGGTCGAACAACACATATCCGTGACCTGAAGGCGACTTCAGTGCAGTATTGGGGGCATCAGTCAAAAAAATATCGGCATCATGTAATTCAAAGGCACGACATATTACCACACATCCGACGCGACGCAGTGAGGCACCAACGTTCTCAGTACCTTTCAGACGCTTCCGTAAAAACTGCAAAAAATACGTTGCCATACACTCAAACCTGTTTCTGTAGTCTTTTTTGGGCGATTTTTTTTAACGGAATTTAATGAAATTTCAAAACTAAGAAATATTTACATATGCCATTGCACATTGAGCACTGAAAAGGAATCGGCCGTATTGTGTGAATGTCAGTGAAAAATTCATCACGGAAGCTACTGACATGAAAAGCATTTGTGGCGTGCTGACGCGGATATGTGTGGATCGGCCTTAATAACTCAATTTTACGACAGATTTGACGGAAGAAGATGGATATATCAAAGCAAAATCTAATGTGATGGCAGATACTCTATTACGGGTAGATACGAAGAGTAATGAATGTGACGCGATTAGCGAGTATCATATCGATTTAGGTATTATCCCAGAAACGAGAGGTACCTTGCTCAGAAAATAAAATCTGGGTAGAATGTAGAGTTAGAGATCATCCATTCGTTCCAAAGGTTATACGAAGAAACGTTTTTGGAACGTTCGATAACTTATCACATCCATGCATTCGAAGTACAAGGTAATTAATTTCACGCAGATACTTTTGGCCTAGGATTAATACAGATATTAATTTATGGTCGAAGTCGTGTATAGGTTGCCAAAAAGCAAAAATCCATAGACCTAAGAAATCTTCAATTCAAAAGTTTCAGATACCTTTAGGAAGATTCAAACATATCCATTTAGACCTAGTAGGTACCTTGCATCCGGCAGAAGGTATTTATTAACAGTCGTGGGCCGCTTTGTCAGGGGGCCAGAGGTGTATCTACTGATGAGCTAAGATGAATAATCCAGATTGGTTGGTATACATTCCCGCTATATTGCTAGGTTTCCGCTCACCGTTAAGGAAGACCTTAAGTTTAGCCCAGTAGAGTTAGTGTAAGGACAGGAATTACCAATTCCAGGAGAATACCAAACAAAGAATACCTGACCCAACTGCCTGCCAACAAGCCATCGGCACCAAAGGAAAAGAAAATCTGTATGAAGGCCCATTCAAGGTTATCAAAAGTAATGAGAAAACAATTTCAATTGATGTCAATGGAAAAATTATCGTAGTATCAATCGACAGGCTAAAACCCGCCTTTATTGAGAAAACCGATGACACAAACCGGTAACAAGAAGCTCAAAGAAAAAAGTTTCATTTCAATTATAAAATTAGAAATTTTAGTGAAGATCGTCACATTGAATGAAGTGAGATGCTGACTGGCATCCCTTGGAAGCTTAATACTATATGGATCAAGTTAAAGAGATCTGGTAAGTTAGCATTCCAATGGAAGATCGAAGAGAGTGAAGATCGTCGGTTTGTACGGTTGCGAAACATGGAAAGTCACCCAATTCATCACAGGGCGCCTACAAGTCTTCATCAACAGATGCCTGCGTCGTATCCTAAAAATCCGCTGGCAAGAAAGAATTTCAAACGAAGAACTTTGGCGCCGTGCCGGCCAAGAAAGGATAGACGACCAAATCAGGCGAAGGAAATGGAATTGGGTTGGCCACACCTTGCGACGCGAAAACGAAAATCTAGCCAAACAGGTCCTTGACTGGAATCCTCAAGGTTCCCGTCGAGTAGGAAGACCTAGAACAACGTGGAGGAGAACCCTACTAGAAGAAGCCGCAACAACTGGGAGATCCTGGTCGGAGCTAAGAGCTGTCGCGCAAAACAGAGTCCGCTGGAGAGCAACTGTTTCCGCCCTATGTCCCATGAGGGATTAAAGGAGTTTAAAGAAGAAGAAGAAAAAAGATCGTCGGTTCGGATGAGACAAGATGCTGGGTGGCATCCGTCCGAAACTAAATATGGCCAAACGAAGATCCTGGATCATGTATAACTGATCTGGGAAGTCATAATTTCCATGGAAGATCTAAGGCAGTTAAGATCGTTGATTTGGATTAGACGATAAGGTGGTATCTGTCGGGAGATCAATATGGCCAAATTTAGATTCGTCAAATGGATCAAATCAAAAGGATCAGGGAATTCACTATTCCTATGGAAGGATTCCAAAAATAAAGGGGACAGTTATACATAGAGCCCGTATAGGTAATGGAAAGCTGCCCGAAGAAAGAACGCACTCTGTTTCAGGTACATCCATGTGTCATCAATCGGCGAGTAGGAGCAGAGAAGAACTACCCTGCTCGTAGGGGAGGGGGGGGGGGCCTTCTCTACTTTTTCATTACTGAAGAATGTTTTGTATTAGTTTTATTTATGATACACTGTTTACTGTGTAAAAAATCAACTCAATGTCTACAAATCGCAAAAAAGTATACAACTGCTTCACATAAAAATATTTTACAAGAACGTTCTGAATTAAGATGTAAAAACAAACAAAAATTCTAATATACCTGTGCAGTTGGATAATTTCCAATTTCACTGAACAAAGCTATAACTAGGAAACAAGCTCTCATTTTACGATAAAAACAAAAACAAAATTCAAATTTAATATATTTAACAAAATAAATTCACACTTTTTACTTTATATTTATTAACCACAATCTAATCACTTTTACAAAAAAACTAACAAAAAACTACAATTCTTCGGTATTGGCAAATTAAATTCAGTCACGTAGCAAATCCGACTACCAACTGACTGACAGAATTTAAAGAAATTCAAAGAAGTTGCTTGGAACACTTTTCTTTAATTCGCTTTTATTATTCCACTTCCTTCTGAACACCAAAAAACTTTCATCGAATCAATTTGCGAAATAAAAACTGTCCCCGAAAAAAAAAAACTGCGTACGCCGCTTACATTGAAATTTTTTTATATTTACACTGATCGAGCGCGCGTCTTGAACAGGTGATCGACAATATCTGAAGTCAGACACCTTTTTTAACCGTTTTCAACTCGAGTCGGTCGGTCAATAGTAAGTAGAAGAAGTTAGCGTATAAATGGTGACTAAGTCTGTCCGTTCGGTCTAAAAGATAACAAACTCGTTCAACTCACCGCATCGGCTGGGTGGATTGGATAGTCAAGATCAAGGTGATCGTTCTTCGCCCACTGCAATTAGTGCCAGCGAAACTGTAAACAGGTGATCACGTGCCATACGTAGGTTAAAAACGTTTATCATCATCTAATGAAGTAGGCTGGAGAGCACGAGATTAAACGGTTTGAATGTAGGTTTTATAGGTGATTATTATTCAATCGTCATGGAGTTAAGTTGTCCAGTTTAGATTATGCATGATAAATAGGGTATTCTACGGAAATCCGATGGTGCGAATATTACTGTTGTTTCAAACCCAATGAAATAAATATTGACTCCACATTCGGTTAATTGTGCAATACAAACAATCTTATAAATTAATAGAATATTACAATATGTAGGACAAAATGTCAATGCTGTAAATAAGGCCCAAAAATATTTTCTTCTAATTAAAAAGTGCAGTAAAAGAGATGTAAGCGATGTTAGATTGATCTAACAAATTCCCATTTTTTAGCATGTCGGAAATATTGATCTACAGATCTAACAATATCCTTCAGCGATTTAAAACAATCGACGCCCGAAATTTTAAAATTTCGCGGCTGGAAATATGCATTTGGGTAAATCGAATTATCGGTTAAAATTCTTCATTTCAATTCTTCATTGATAGACTAGTCAAGCCGGATTAAGGATCTGGAGACTGCCCTACAAAAAAATCAACCCATCAATCAATGGAAATGCACACATTTTTAAAGCAATATCTGATCAGACATCCGTTTTTCAACCGGTTTCAGACATCGGTATTATATTCCCCTAAACATCAACACAACAGAACAAGATTTTCTTGATAATTTGTTTAGGCAAGCGAGGCTCGGACCCCTTATACTCCAGGGGAGCTGATCTAGGGACTTCGCATTTTCGTTGCACTGTAGAAGCTATCTAATGAAAGAAAAAAATTCACGCGGCACTTTCGTATTACACAAACACACATAATTTCTTTCCAGCCTAACCCCGCGATTCTAGATGTTAGATTGTTGTTAGATCTAACAGCTCTTCTCCAGATTTCGAAAAGAGCTTGCACGTAAAGCTTTCCCTTCGATTTTGGAGACTTTCAATAGTCAGACTTCCCCTTCAGCAGTCCCATGATTGAGGTTAGACCAAAAATTACCCACAAAGATACGACGCTCTCAAAATTTCCCATAAGCTCCCTTGCGAGTGAATATATCAATCGACAAGGTGCAAGCGAGACAAAATTCAATTTAAAAACAAAACAAAAATCGAAGAAAGAGAGGGTAAATAAAGAAATGTTATTTCACGAAGTGCGAAAAAGACGCACTGATTTCTCTTCTCCGAAATTTTTGTGCCGTCTGGACTTTTATTTTGCTTGTGTGAATTCATGTACCATCTTCGTGTACTTCCTGCTCTGCATGTGTTTGTGTAGTTTGCCGTTGCTCCGCCCTCTCGCCATTCCGGAGCGCGTATATGAATAGAGAAGTTGATGGAAGATTTTTACTTTCCTTTTTCTTCGCACAGAAAGGATTACATTGTCGTATCTTTGTGAGTAATTTTTGGTTAGACAGTGAATTTATTAGACGGAAGCCATTTGCGACTACATCGATTTTGGCTAGGGTCTTTCACCATATACACGAGTGCACGTGTCGAGCAATCAAATAGGACAACTTTTATATTGCTCCGAAGATTTGCTCAAATTGAGTACTCCGTAACAACCAACAGTGTTTTGATACGATCCGCCCCCAAAGAATTTCAATGCAACCAGGACTTTTAACTCAAACGAAAGCATTGAGTTGCGGTCGTCATAAAATGGATCCAGAGTATCGATTAGTTGATAACCTGTTTTGGAAATTGAAAATTCCGACAGAACTGAAGATCAATCAACGTATCAAATAGATTGCTGGTTTCTCTCATTAGCCGCATTGTACTCCTTTGTCGTCTGCAAGAAAGAATCATTGCAATTCGAGCACTGGGTAAAGATTAATATTCACCTATCTCGATATTTTAGAGCGCACACCTTACACACGAAGTAATAAAGGCAACCTTAAACACACACAATATTAGCCCGCTTGTATATGGGTTCATGTTTTTATTTTTTTAAAACACCAAATCCTCGCTTTTTTTACAAAAGAATAGAGCCTCCACGGAGGGGAAGAGCCTTGAGCTTTGAGCCTTTTTCCCATTTTCTGTTTATAGTCAGATCTGTGTGATTTAGAATCGCGGGGTAAAATACGGTGTTTACCTACACTTATAGGGAAAAATAGTAGTATAGCTTTTCAGCTTTTCGTGTGTGTCTTGGACTGAAGCTTTTGGCAGCCAAGCTGTGTTTGCCGCCATTTTGAATTTGGAACGACGCCACACAGCTAATAGTATTCTACTTGTCATACCCTTGTATTTGATACTCATAGCGAGTGGCTTGTAAGGAATAAGGTAATCCGTCATTATTTGTTGGCCGCCATTTTGATTTTGGAATAACGCCTCACAGCTTTTATTCTATTTGTCTCACCCTTTCATTTGATACCAATGCCGGTGGTCGGCGAATTGCTAAATTCGGTCGCTATATTGGAACTGCCATCTTGACTTTTTTTACAAATATCTTATATTGCACTGTCACCCCAACTATGCATATGGGCAAAATTTGGGGTTAATCAGTTACACGGAAGTGGGTCAAGTTGCAAAAGGAAAAAATGTTGTAAAATCCTAAAAAAACACTAATTAAAATCTCGAAAAACGGAAACTTACTGCTACCTGTTGGAGTATCCATACATCTATAAAAAAATCAGATTTCTATCTCTTCTAGTTTGGCTCCAACGCGTGACGGTACGCACAAGCAGACACACACAGATCACAGACTGACAGATACTTTCTTATATTATGTATTATAGATTGCCAAGAACCTTTTGGCAGTAGGCATTTTCGCCAAAAGTGAAGAAAGGTTAATATGAGCGGGCAAGTTCGTAATAATTTCTCTGGTAAAATATTGTAATAAGGAATAGCTTTCTTCGGTTGGTTCGAGCTGTAGTTCATTTTCCATGAGGTCCAAGGATATAGTCGAACGACCACCTGCTTGTGACGGTAGCTATAAGTTTCCATTTCCGAGCCTCAATCTCTTTCAAATGGTTTCTTATTTCGCCCTTCCACTTTGGTCTTCCCTTTCCACTATATAATAGTTTTATCATTTTGTCATTTTTTATTATTGTAAGCCTCATCTTGGATCATATGGATCGCTCGGACCCACTTCAACTCCCGCTCCGCTCTCAGATTTCACATTCGAAATCTCTCAGAAATTCTTTAAATGGTGAATGCGGTATAAAATCCTAAACCTCAATCCTGGGGTTAATCCAAGATAATTTAGGTTGATCTATGCGGCCCTCTGTGTTACCAAAATTATTCGAGCGGGTATGCGCTTGTTCATCCCTCACTCTACCAAATCTGTGAAGCCTAGGCCGAACAAATGGTTCAATGGGGAATGTATGAACGCAATCAAAGCTAAAGAAGCCGCCTATAGAGCATATAGACGTTCGCCTAATGAGCCACTTCGTCGTGAGTACGTCAAACTTAGAAACTCCTGTAACTCCATCATCAGGAAAGTCAAATCATCATTTGATGATAGATTGAGAAGTAAGATTCTTAACTCCACTACAGGCAGCAAAAACTTCTGGTCCTTGGTAACTGCCATCAAGAAGAATTTTACTTCCTCCTCAACACCTCCTTTTATTCACAACAAGGAAGTGATAACAGAAAGCAAACCCAAGGCCGACCTATTAGCTTCTCTGTTCGCCGCAAATTCTTCTTTACCCGATGCTGCTATGTCACCCCCCACTCTCGAGAATACCACCCACTCAATGGGCGGAGTTCACTTCAGGACTCGCGAGGTGTTTAGGTGTCTCTAAGAACTCGACGCCAAAACATTTTGCCCTGTCTTACTTCCTCTGGAGTGTATCCCGACTCTTGGAAACTAGCTCATGTTCAGCCAATCCCAAAAAAAGGTGAAGCCAGCGACCCCTTAAACTACCGCCCAATAGCAATTACTTCTGTTCTCTCCAAAATCATGGAGACAATAATCAATAAAAAGCTGATGAAATATCTAGAATCCAACCAAATTATACACGACAGGCAATACGGCTTCAGATCTAAACGGTCTACTGGCGATCTGTTTGTGTGTTTAACCGAGCGTATCAACCAAAGCATTCACAGCTTTGGTGAGTCTAGCCTAGTTGCTCTAGATATATCAAAGGCTTTTGACAGAGTATGTCACCCAGCTCTGTTGAAAAAACTCCAAGCTATTGGTATACACTTAGTTCTAAGGAACTGGATTAAGAGCTTTCTTTCAGGCCGTTCAATCAAGGTAGTATTGGATGGCGTCGAATCCAACCCCCACGCCATTTCGGCCGGAGTTCCCCAGGGGTCAATTCTCTCACCCGCACTTTTTCTAATCTTCATTAATGATCTGCTCTCAATCCCCTCCAACCCACTTCACTGCTTCGCTGATGACGGTACTCTGAATTTCTCTTACTCCTTCGACAATATAAGACAAGCACGTGCCAGACCTTGTCTTTACCACCGTCAACTGATGTCGGCTTCGATCAACCGGGATATCGAATCGATTCTTCATTGGGGCGAAATGAACCGCGTCGAATTCAATGCCACAAAAACGAAGCACTGTCTGATCTCCAACAAAAATTGTACCGACCTTCCTCCTGTCTCGGTGGATGGAGAGAGTCTAACGGCTGACTCAACTCTCAACATCCTAGGGGTAACTTTAACGGAGCATCTGCGATGGAACGATCACATATTCCAAATCGCCAAACAAGCCTCCCAATGCCTTGGATTTCTCAAGAGATGCAAGTTCTTCCTCCAGCCAGCCGCATTGGCTACAATATACAAATCCTACATTCGGCCGCGCCTCGAATACAACTCGCATATCTGGGCAGGCGCCCCAAAAACCACCTTGGCTTGTCTCGAAAAGGTGCAAAATCGTGCCCTTAAACTCATTGGTGATGGCCCCTTTCGCACCTCCATAGACACCTTGAGCCACCGTAGGAATATAGCAGCCCTCTCCATACTTTATCGCTATTACCATGGCGACTGTTCCACCGAAATTCAGGACCTCCTGCCTGCACGGCAATACTTTTCCCGCAACACAAGACTAGCCCGCTCGGCTCACCCCCATACCCTACAGCCCCCTCGTTCACGCACAATACGGTTTAGAAGTTCGTTTATGAATAGAACAACTCGACTGTGGAATAATCTCCCGCAGTCAGTATTTCCGAACTCGTACAACATCTTATACCATGTTCGCACTGAGCCGAAATTACGTGATTTCGGCTATTATGGTGATTTCGCTCAAATCACGTTCAAAATCATGTGATTTCCCATGTATTCTTGTGATTTCGAAATCATCTCAAACCTCGTAATTTTGGCAAAATTACGAACGAAATCATGTCGAAGCCAATACTCAAACCTAAAAATCGAATTCAGCTCAATTCAGCGCGTCTCTCTTGATGGTGAACTTGTCAGTTTGACACATTTTAATAACACAATTTTGATTTTGCAGATTTTAACATTCTTCAAAATACAAAAACCCAAGATATATTAAATAAATAAGCTATGGGCTTTGTTATAAGAGGAATTGCTATTGAAATTCGGGCAGAAAAAAAACGAAGACATGAGTAGTGCTAGGAAAAACTGTCAAACGAAATCATTTCAATCCAGTGCGAACGGTTCTACATAATTTCAAAATCACTTTCCGAAATCACGTAATTTCGGCTCAGTGCGAACATGGTATTAGAGTTCAAAAGTGAGGTTCATCGTCATTTTCTTCTACACCCTCCAGACCCCCTCTAACCTTTCCTATTCTTCTCTATTCTTCAAACCAAGCTTACTACTAGACATTGCACCATGAACTGAACGACATGACGGACTGGTAGTACAAAGGGTTACACCTAAGCTTGGTTTTTTCATAAAAAAAAAAAAAAATAAATAAAATCACGAGTAAGAGTAATCCTCGTTTTATTTTGTTCATTTGAATATAAAAATTTGAAGAATAGCGCTTCCAAATCATAATATTATTATCTACTTACGTTTATATGTTATATACATATAAAGAAGATATAGATTGCACAGAACTTTATTATTTGTGATTGAAGATATTAATTTATCAAAATGTTCATTTAGAAAAATATTTTACATTTTTAAATCTTATGATAAACTTATTGGCAGTAACAAGCATCTCTTGTATTTTCACGGACCCAGTTCAAGTATTTATTTAGCCTAGTGTAAACTCCTGGGGTGTTAGGTCGTCCACAACCATTACCAAAGGAAACAATGCCTAAAAATAAAATTCATATGATAACAAAATACAAAGTCTCTGTTGAGCCTAAATTTAATCTTACCAACTTGACTATATAAATCATCTTGTACAACAAGTAAAGGTCCACCGCTGTCACCCTAAGATCAGAAAAGGTTAAAAATTAATCTATCCAAAAAAATAAACAATAGTTATGAATTTTACTTGGCAAGCATCCTTTCCGCCCTCACTAACACCAGCGCATAACATATTTTCAGTAACCGAAAATCCTTTAGAACGACATTCATTATTTGTTAATATTGGAATGGAAACCTCCTGTAGGGTCTGTGATGGGCCTGAATATTCACTGAGGTATCCCCAACCAATGGCTATACCCTATAAAATTAATAAATTGTTACAGTGATTAACAATAAATTATTATCTTGTGTTAGAAGGGTTAACTCTATTACTAAAATACAGATTCGTAAATTTAGATTAAAATTATAACGAAAAGACGTTTGCAAGATAGACCCCGAAGTATTCAACCCGTTTTTTATAACTATGTCTCCGTTGGAAAGGTAACAAGTTCTGGTGTTGAAATTATTTTTGTTCACCTTTGGCCTTTTAGTCCTTCCAAACACTTGCATTTAGCGAGCAGTCTCCCAACTAAGTACCCGCGCCGTGCAATTCTGCTTGACTTCCGTAATCTCATATGGCGGTAGAATTTTTAATTTTGGATGTAATATTGAAAGTAATATCGGTTATTTTGTAAAAGAGGACAGTTTGAACAGGGTTTGTTTTAAATTTCTCTTGGATGATCACCATTTTCAGAATAGTGTTTTCAGTGTTAAACTAAATATTTCCAGTTAACGAAATACTTACATTTTGACCTGCAAAATTATCAAAACTATTCGGCAAGCATACAGGTCTTAGTAATCCACTCATCTCAACTCGTCGGTCCAACTTTAACAATGCAATGTCATTTTCAAATGTATAAGTATTGTATTGACTATGTATGATTGATTTGGAAATCTAGAAGTAAAATAGTAATGAGTTATAAAATATATTAAAAAATATTGCAATGATTTTGTTACTTTTCTTTCTATGCTTGTGGAAGTTGTTGAAGTTCGTTGATGATTTAGAAGTCTAATATTTAAGAAATTTACGGGGAAGCCAGTGGCACAGTGAGCTGCTGTTAAAACATAAAAATCATTGATGAGGCTACCACCACAGAAGAAGCCACTTCCGAATAAAATTTGAGCAATCCATGGATATTTGTTTTGTTCTGCAGTTTGTCCGCCAACAATTCTTGTTTTTCCGTTAACTAGACCGCAAGCTAAATATGTAATTGGGGTTTTTGTTAAGTTTTTTTTATACAGTAATAACATGTGATAGAAGGAAATTCAAATTTAGTTGTATTTTTTGAAAGAACAATTCACTGAACATATTTCAGCCAGCGCCGTAACTAGGCATGTGCTAGCGGTGCGGCGCACCAGGGCCCCCGGCCCTAAGGGGCCCTCGAAGATTTCTTTTTTTTTTAGAATTCGTTTTAAAGTATGAGCTAGAAAAGATCTTCGATAACGTTTTTATAACATTGTATAAAATTGGATCTACTTTTTTATGGAAAGGGCCCCTGGGAAACTTTTTTTTCTAGAACGCTCTTATTAGTATCTAATAGAAAATGTTTTCAAGAACCCTTTTTTTAACGAACGCTGCTTTGTTGAATTGATTTCACGAAAATTATTGATGATTTCGCCGCCATGAAATCGAGAAAAAAGTCATTCATTACGTTTACATGCTTACTTGAAGTATACTTGAAGTAGATTTCAAGTACCTAAATATGCATGTAAACTCGTCCTGACTTCAAGTATACTTGAGTCAAGTAAATCACAAAAATTTGTTTGATTGACTTGAAAAAGCTCATGTAAACACTACTTGTATACTTGAAATTTTGCTTGTGTATTTTTTCTTTGGAACAAGAAGATAAAAACTGTAGTGAATGTATACTTTTGATGCAATATTTTTAAAGTTATTTATATTATAATTTGAAGATAGTTTCTGTTATAATATGAAAGGTCAAGTGTCAGTTCAAGAAAATTTCAAGATTTTGAAGTCAAGTAAATGAACCGAAAACGCAACTTGAGTTTCAAGTAAATTTCAAGTCAGGAACTCAAGTCAGGAACTCATTTTCAAGGGCCCCTTACGAAATCTTGCACAAGGGCCCCCGAGACCCTCGCTACGGCGCTGATTTCAGCAACAACTTATGAAAACAGTAAGAATATACATTTACCTAAAAGATGGCCCTAAAGGTGCGTTTAAACTATACGAGTTTTTTGCCAGTTATTGCACTGGCAAATGCCAGTGCTGCAGCCAGTGCAATGTAAACATCATGTCAGTGCACTGGTTGGTGCACTGGCACAGCACTGGCATAAACACTGACACGATATTTCTCGTGCAGTCTAAACACATAAAAACACGCACTGACGTCTTTCTCGGGAGCACTGGTAACTTTACAAACTTGTTTGTAAAGTTGTACGAGTTAATACGGACGGAGTTGTTTATTTTCCTTAAAGTGTTACCACGAAAATCAAGCAATAAGAAAAAAAAATGGAAAGTATTAAAAAAAAGCGAATTTCTAGGACCACAGGCAGTTCTTGGACAAAAGAAGAAATAAAAAATTTAATATCCTTGTACGAAAATTGTCCAGAACTGTGGGATGCTTCATTGGGGACATAATAGAGATCTGAAAACGAAGTCTCTACAAGATATACATATGTATATCTCTAGGAAAAGAGAAGTCAGTTGTTGTCAATAAATGGCAAAATATAAGTTGAAATTCCGATCCAAATAACTTTACCAGTGAACTGGCACTCCCTGTGTAAACAGCGTCAATTTCTATTACCAGTGCTCTGGAAAAAAAGTGTCAGTGAAGCACTGGCAATCACTCTGTCAGAGAAATATTTGCCAGTATTCTCTGCTAATGTAAACAGTGTGCCAGTGCACTGGCTGCGAATGCCAGCGAAAACTCGTATAGTTTAAACGCACCTTAAGTATGTTGCTTTACGATAATTGGTCTAGGGAGTTATTCAACTCTTAGTAAATTAAAAAAAATATATTGTTTTTCGTAAGCACCCTGTATCTTGGTGGATAGTCCCATATCTAGAACAAATTTTTTCTCCAAATACATCCAGGAATTACTCCTGAAAAAATCAGCAACGTAGTCCAGCTTGAACGTCTGATGACCTACACAAGTCGCGCATGAGTGTAATGAGTATTTTAAATCTTTAAAACGGTGATATCTCATGAATGCCAATTCGTACGGGAAAATGTATAGCAACTTTTTTTGTAGAGAATCACATGATCTACAAACTTTGTCAACATTATTTTATGATAAGACTTACAGTTTAAGATCTATTTGCAAAAAAAAAACTGATATTTTGACCCTAAAACCCCCTAAAGAATGAGTGTCCGGGGTAGAAAATCGGTAGACTTTATAACCCCATATTAAGAACCCTAAAAGGAAGCTCTGTTCCAATTTCCAGCCTGTACCCAATCATTTCTGCTATTTCGCCTTTTTCGGCTTAATTCACCTTTTCCGATTTTTCGTAATTTCGTTTTGACAACTGTCAAAAGAAAAAAGAAGAAGAAGAATTTCAAAGTTCAAGCGGCACAGAGCAGAGCAATTGGGAAAAGAACTGTCAAAAGTCTCAAAGAACGCAAATTGCTGGAGCAGTGTGGTGGTAATTTGTGTGGAATTGGTTCCAGATTAAAATCGTTCCCATTTTTTGGGGTATTTTTGAGTGCCCCAATATTAATTTCAAGGTGGGGAAAATAGGTGTTTGTTATTGCGGTGGGGTGGGGCCAGGGGGGATTGCCGCTACCCTGTATTTTTGTAACCCTATGAGATATTTTCATGAATAAGGTAATGAATACTCCCACCTATCTAAAACTTTAAAAGCAAGAATCCTACCTACCAAACTTTCAGAGTTATGAGTCGCCAAAGTTAAAATTTTGGGTTTCTTTTACTAAAATTTCAACCTCAACCGCCTTTGCCTTCTAAAAATACGTAGTTAATCAATATTTTTTGAATTGGAAAGCTTAGACAATTTCCTATGAATTATGTCCTGACTACTTTTATGCTACGGCCTTCACTTTTAAAGTTATAAGCAATTTTAATGGTAAAGTTGTCTCTGTTTGGTCCTTTTTTAGTACTTTTTCACCTGAGCTTTGTCAAGAAGTACTAAATAAGCACCAAATAAGGCCCATTTTAACCTCATCCGGACCTTACTCATAGGAAATTATATAGATCAATCAAACTTTCTTTGAATTGTCAAAGCGCTACTCACGGACTTTCTTGAAGGGAGTTACCCGTACTGTAACCTAATTTGCATTAAGGGCATTCTCATTGAATATTAGTCATAGACAATCCAAACACAAAATAAAATACGGAAATCCCTACAAGCAGTGGTGTAGCAAGAAATATTTTCAGGGGGGGTTAAATAGTTGTAGGTCGAGTCCTGAACTCCAAACATTATTTTTCAAAATTGATATAATTTTTAGTTATGCTTTAATAGGAATAAAACTAGAAGAAGTGTTATAGAGGAATTTAGTTTGTTCACTTTTGACATACATGATAAAAGTCATAGTTCTATGTTTCTACGCTTTTCAGCAAATTTGTTGATTACTTCCTTAGCCGTCTTATGAGCTCCTTGGTCATTATGTATCTATAGAGATGGCTCAAAAATTGAAACAGCGTGGGCTCTGTTATTTTTTCCGAGGTATTGAATATAAACACCTCTCTTCGTCTACCTGACCACTGCAGCGTCTTCCAAGCGCAAGTCACTGCCATATGGGAGGCTCTCACAACATCTACGACCTATAAACTGGCTGGGAAAAAAATCAGCTTAGCTCGAGCTGGGCTGAGATGGACCACAGCAACAGTGTTTCGCACTCTTCCCATAATATGGCGGAAGGTGCTGACCGGTTATTGTCCCTTTGGACCGCACGCCGAAACATTGGGACTTCCCCCCACCAACATATGCAGAAATTATGAATATACCGAAGAAACTGTCTCCCATCTTCTCTATTCAAGTTCCGCCCTTGCAAAGAAAACAGGGATCTTCCTCGGCTCACCTTTCCTTAACGGATTGAGCGAGCTGCAAAATACTGGGGTTCCTGACCTTTGTCGCCTTATCAAAGGGTCCAAATGGCTTGAAATGGCCTGAATTTTGTCCCAACACTGGAATAACATCACAATGGGCCCAATGGTGTGCCTAAGTGCAGCCATTTCAACTTAACCTAACCACTTGCGATCCGCTTTCGAGGCACAATAAGTGATATTTCTAGTGTATTTTCTTCGCGCTGAATGTACCACCAAAAAAGAAAAAAAAAGTGCCATGGCTTCTCAATGGCACAGTAGACATGAATAGACCCCAAGGATAAGACATATTCATGTCAAAAACCAAAAACAACAAAAACAATAAAAACAATAAAAACAACAAAAACAGCAAAAACAACAAAAACAACAAAAAGAACAAAACAGCAAAAACAACAAAAACAACAAAAACAGCAAAAACAACAAAAACAACAAAACAGCAAAAACAAAAAAAACAGCAAAAACCACAAAAACAGCAAAAACAACAAAAACAGCAAAACCAACATAAACAGCAAAAACAACAAAAACAACAAAAACAGCAAAAACAACAAAAACAACAAAACCAACAAAAACAACAAAAACAGCAAAAAGAGCAAAAACAGCAAAAACAACAAAAACAACAAAACCAACAAAAACAGCAAAAACAACAAAAACAGCAAAAGCAACAAAAACAACAAAAACAGCAAAATCAACAAAAACGACCAAACCAATAAAAACAACAAAAACAACAAAAACAACCAAACCAACAAAAACACCAAAAACAACAAAAACAACGAAAACAGCAAAAAAACAAATAACACAAAACCAACAGAAACAGCAAAAACCACAAAAACAGCATAAACAACAAAAACAGCAAAAACAACAAAAACAGCAAAAGCAACAAAAACAACAAAAACAACAAAAACAGCAAAAGCAACAAAAACAACAAAAACAGCAAAAACAGCAAAAAAAAACAAAAACAGCAAAAGCAGCAAAAACAACAAAAACAGCAAAAACAACAAAACCAACAAAAACAGCAAAAACAACAAAAACAGCAAAAACAACAAAAGCAACAAAAAGAACAAAACAACAAAACCAACAAAAACAGCAAAAACAACAAAAACAACAAAAACAACAAAACCAACAAAAACAGCAAAAACAACAAAAACAACAAAAACAACAAAAACAACAAAACAACAAAAACAAATAAAACAACAAAAACAACAAAAACAGCAAAAACAACAAAAACAGCAAAAGCAGCAAAAACAACATAAACAGCAAAAACAACAAAACCAACAAAAACAGCAAAAACAACAAAAACAACAAAAACAGCAAAAACAACAAAAACAACAAAAAGAACAAAACAACAAAACCAACAAAAACAGCAAAAACAACAAAAACAACAAAACCAACAAAAACAGCAAAAACAACAAAAACCACAAAAACAACAAAAACAACAAAAACAACAAAACCAACAAAAACAACAAAAACAGCAAAAAGAGCAAAAACAACAAAACCAACAAAAACAGCAAAAGCAGCAAAAACAACAAAAACAACAAAACCAACAAAAACAGCAAAAACAACAAAAACAACAAAAACAGCAAAAACAACAAAAACAACAGAAAGAACAAAACAACAAAACCAACAAAAACAGCAAAAACAACAAAAACAACAAAACCAACAAAAACAGCAAAAACAACAAAAACAGCAAAAACAACAAAAACAGCAAAAGCAACAAAAACAACAAAAACAACAAAAACAGCAAAAGCAACAAAAACAACAAAAACAGCAAAAACAACAAAAACAGCAAAAAAAACAAAAACAGCAAAAGCAACAAAAACAACAAAAACAACAAAAACAGCAAAAACAACAAAAACAGCAAAAACAGCAAAAACAACAAAAACAACCAAACCAACAAAAACAGCAAAAACAACAAAAACAACGAAAACAGCAAAAACAACAAATAACACAAAACCAACAAAAACAGCAAAAACAACAAAAACAACAAAAACAACGAAAACAGCAAAAACAACAAAAACAACAAAAACAGCAAAAGCAACAAAATCAACAAAAACAGCAAAAAACAAAAATTTATCCTAAAAGTATGCTAAACAATAATGAGTCATGGTAACGATTTTCGTCTCCGCACATTCTTTCAAATAGACTCCAGGGATAAGACATATTCATGTCAATTACAAAATGATATTATAAATATTCAAGTTGAATTTCCTTCATACAAAAGTCGTTTCGGGGTGGGTTTGGTCCCCAAAACCACCCCCGTTCCTACGCCACTGCCTACAAGTCAGTACAGACGGTGTTGCCTGTCTTTACAGCTAGATGTCATTATTATACATTCATTTAAAGAAAGGGGATCCCCCGATTTCGTCACAGTATAAGTAATGAAAAATTCCGTGCTATTTCAATCGGTCCAAAACGTAGGTACGACAAAAATAAGAAATGGTTCAAATATTTACAAGATATTATTATTATTTATTGTGAAATTTTGCCGCCACTTAAAGGTGTCGCCGGAGGGAGGGAGCAGCCCCTGATGCCCCTATTACGCTACGCCACTGCCACCACCCCTTAAATTAATTATGGTAGAAATTACTCTTTGCTTACTTCCGGTAGCATCAAATATTATATTTAATAGAAATAATCCAAGATTTGGAAATAAAAATACATTTAATTATTAAACAAATACTGGGAAGTAGTTTGTGTGAGCCTTATGCTGACGGATGATATAAACTTTGTTCGCCCTAACCCTTTTCTCATAGTATTTTATCCCTGAACCCAAGGAAAGCCTCTGCTAAACTGCTGGAAAAAGATCGCACAAAAGTATTGTCGACATTGTCCACACAGTCTGCACAGGAGTGGCAGAACAGAAGTCGTTTCAAGTCGTTACGAGTTGAAAATGGAAAATTTCAATGGAAAAATCGAAACTGATGACTTGATACGAGTGCTGCTGTGCGATACAGAAAGTACGGGGACAAAAGTCTGTGTCGAATGCAACCGAAAAGTGGAAAATGTTTGCAGCCTCTATTTCGATGATCAATACAAAGTACAATTACACTGGGGTGCAATGAAATCCTCCATCAAATAAAATTATTTTGGATATGAAAGTTTTATAACGTGCTAAATCTTAGCCTGGTTTTCATTTTAACTTAATTTTGCGGGACTTGGGCCAAAAATTTCATCGGGGCCATTTTAAGCTAATAAAAAAGGGATTTTTTGGGGTGTCAATCTATTTTCGGGGCCACCCTTTGACCTTGGGCAATTCGTCCTACTTTTCCTAAAATCCAATATTAAAGCTAAATTATAAACAGTAGATTTTTTAAACTCATGAAATGAGAGAACACTCACTGAAGTTTAATGCCACTGTAGTTAGTCACTCTATTTTAGTTTAGACATTTTCACAAAACTTATTAAGCGATTTAGAAATAATAATAGTTAATAATTAAAAATTTAATTGAATTACCTAAAGATTCTAACCAAAGTCGTGAAAATCCAATTATCAAATTTTCATCACCCCCTATTCTGTCAAAATGGCAACCGAAATTAAATCTTTTAAATTTAGATCAATTCTTAATTTTTCGCCGCTAAGTATGCAAATTCTGGTGCCATAACCGGTAAAACAGGTAATTGAAAATTAATGAATTTTGGAAATTTGCAATTGAACGTTATTAAAGAGCCCCGAATGCGAATTTTAATAAATATAACTGATAGTGTTTTTAAAAAAAATATGGCGCTACTAATGCTAGAGTGAGTAGAGTAGAATGAAAACTAGGAATGATCAGAAATTAGTTGGGAAATTTCTTTTTGAAAAGAACTTATTTGTTTGATATCATTTTGCAAATTGGGCAAACATAATTCAAATTGAATCATAAACATAATTTAAATTATGAAATCCAAATTAACTTTGGTCTATTTTATGCATTTAAATAATTTTAAGCTACTTCATCGTTGAAAAGAAGCTGTATCTTAATATCCACAAATAAAAATGTCCATTCGCACTTTACGGACCGTCAAAGGCACGACACTTACTTGCCACAGCACGCTCATATATTCTGAGTTTACATAAGTCACATTGGTACGTTGATGTTCCGTAAAGTGCGAATCGACATTTTATCCATTCAGTATTATCGCAACCAATTAAAAAATAGAATATACTTGAAATTTGGCAGGACAGTTACATACAACCTCGTTTTGGTTTCTCTAATAAAACTACTAGTGTAAATAAATTTCTTACAGCATGATGCACAAGTGTTTGGATTCTGTGATCTTTCAGTCGTTGATCTCGTAATTATAGGCCTCCTATTTGCTAACCATCTAGCAAAGGGATTATTAGCTGTATCTGGTTGAGAGTTCCTTGGAATGTTAATAACGCCACTTAAATTTGAAGATTGTACAAAGTGTATTGTAACCTTTTAATAAAACAAAACAAATAAGCACGATTTTTTCCACATAAAATTAAAAGGAACTAACTTGATTTAAACAAAACCAAATAACCATCCACTTGATCACCATTCTTGACCGCTTGATCTAAACGAAATACGAAAAAATTGAATTAGTAGTATTTCGGATCTCCTGATTGAGATCGTCGTTCGCACTGAATAACGTTCTAACCGATTCTGAGTTAAAAATGGTTTATTTATTTTCTCATGGCCATGACAATGGGAAGATAAAAATTTTGTAAATCACTTCATATCATTAACGTTCATTAATAAAAGTAATTTCAAATTTGTTTGCCATAATGCAAAGCAATTTGCGGCAATTTGAAAGAGACCACTTTTAGATTTTATGATCTAAATTTTGTGGAAATATTCCGCAGTGAATAATGAATCTACACTATACACACTGACTGGAAACAGTGTTTTTGTCAGTTGAAAGTGTAATATTTTAATTTCTTGAAGCCATTTACAATTTTTTATCTTTGGTCATTAGTAAGAAAGTGTTTTGCTGACGCAAGTGATCGAGAAAAGTTTATCTTTATACAATAGATAATTGCTAACTTATGATGGAACTAATTTATTCGTTTACAATATAAAGTTAAATATTTAAACTTAAGCAACGAGGTACGTTTGAATGACGTACTCAATTAAATCCAAACTAATTATATTATATGGATTAGTTGAAAAATTTCCGGGCTATTGTCTAAGCAAGGCATAATAAATAGACCTTTAAAAATCTGTCCATACGAACTGGGTCAGTGACGAAATTTAAATTTTCAAAAAGATCAAATTTCTGAATGACGTGCACATGGTACATCGCATCGAATATCTCCGTAATTTAATTTATAGTTTTTTCAATCCACCTCTTTTTCATGCAAGCTGAGTGTATATAAGAAGCCCCCCTCTTCGTGCACATTATTGTTTAGACGTTCGTTTATAAATAGAGCAACTGGATTATGAAACTCTCTTCCACAGTCGATGTTTCCGAACTCATATAACATCGTAGAGTTCAGACGAATGGTTCATCAACATGTACTCACGCACTCCCCAGACCCCTCACCTCTTCTTTCTTTTCTATCCTTCAAATCAAACTTACTACATTACTACAAGACATTGCACCATAACCTGAAGCTCAATGGTTTTTCTACTTTGGACCTTAAGAACACCTATTGGCAAGTCGAAATTCATCCCAGGACAGCCTTCTCTGTGGAAAGTGGTAGTTTACAGTTATGCCGTTTGGACTGTGTAATGCCCCAGCAACATTTAAACGACTGATGGAATGCATCATGCGAGGACTGAATGGAAGGCTTGTCTGGTTTATTTGGACGATATCATCGTCTTTGGAAAAAGTTTCGAAGAGCATCTACATACATAGTTAAACTACGAGAGATTCTCTAAAAATTGAGGACGGTCCAAATGAAACTCCCTAAAGAGCGCGTGTCTATCTCTAACATGTTTCATCCAATGGAGTTAAGAGTTGGCCTACACTGAAGGATAAAAATGAACTTCGAAGCTTCTTGGGACTTGCGACCTATTATAGGCGTTCATAACTAAGGAATTTAATAAACTGACGGAAAAAGAAAACCATTTATCTGGACAGTGTAAGGACAGTTTCAAGAAACTAAAGCCTTAACTTGGCCAAGCACCAATACTCACATACCCGAAGCCAGACGAAAAGTTTATATTGGACACAGATGCGAGTAATGTCGCCATTGGTGCAGTGCTGTCACAAAACATCGAAGGCTAGGAAAAGGTCATAGCCAACTACAGTAGAGCGTTATCAAAATCGGAGAGGAATTACTGTGTCACGAAGAGAGAACTACTGGCAATCCTGGACTCGACTAAACATTTCCACAAGTACATATCTCTATGGGCAAAAGTTCATCCTACGAATGTATCATGCAACTTTGAAATGGTTGATGCAATTCAAATTTCTGAAGGACAAGTGGCAAAATGGACAACAGACTTCAGTCGTACGACTCCAATATAGGCTAGGTATGGTATGGTGGGCGGGCGGATCATGTTTAGCTCTACAAGGACCTTATACCCATTGAGCCGTGCAATCACACGAGGCAAATAAAATGTTACAAATTGAGACTGTATACATGGGACATCTTACTTTTAACTTCTTAAACGCACTCATCATCCATTTTTCTAACTACCATAGGATTGTTGGATTAACGCTGGCTACTGGTTCGGTGTCCATTTTTACTCTCTACTGCTAACCTCCGACTAGGAGATATTAAGGAGATCCGCTTAGAACAAGTTCCTATATAATAAAACATAATCTAATCTAAAACTCTACTAAGACTCAATCATTAAAACCGTTGTGTTTAATTAAAAAGTAAAGTTCTAACAAATACAAACATAATAAATACATATATTCGATTGAGACAAAATTCCATTAGTAATATTTATCTTACATTTATTAAAAAAAAAATAAACATATTCTTTGGTATACATTTCTTAATCATTTTGATGGCAGTAGCAAGCATCGGGTGTATTGCTAACAATCCAGTCATAGTATTTACTTATTCTAGTGTAAACCCCTGGCGAATTTCGTCTTGCACAACCAATTCCAAAAGAAACAACACCTGAAAATAAATCAAAGCTATATTTATTTTATAAAATTTCAAAACTAAAGGATTTGAACTAAAGCAATTGTAGTAAAATATACAGTCTTATGTAATAGTTAAAAAAAGTGTTACCAGCTTGATAATACACATCTGCATCATTAATATGCAAAGGCCCACCGCTGTCGCCCTATTAAGAAGAAATATTTGTTTGATTTTTTTTACAGAATTAAGTGCAATATAATTTGTATTTACATAACAAGAATCCTTTCCTCCATTCTCAAAGCCAGCACACAGCATATCGTTGGTTATTTGGAAATGATTTCGCCTGCATTGAGTATTCGTAATTATTGGCACAGTTACTTCCTGAAGAGTTTCTGAAATGCCTTTCGATTCACCAAGTTTTCCCCAACCAATAACTATTCCCTATTGTTGAATTTTGTTACGTTTAGTAATATTAACATAAATAAAATTAAAGCATTCACATTTTGTCCAGCAAAGGAGTCTGCGCCACTAGCTAAACAGACCGGCCGTAATACGTTCGTCATTGCAACTGGTCTTTCCATTTTCAATAATGCAATATCGCCGTTATGTGAACGAGGATTGTAGCCAGAGTATACAATCGATTTAGAAATCTAGAGGAGTTTATTTTATATTTAATAAAACAATAAAAATTAAGTTAAAGGTATTTCTTTACCCGTCTTTCAATGGTTGAAGAAGCAATAACCGATCTTCGATGGTTGAGGAGTCGAACTCGCAGACGATTTTCTGGAACACCTCGAACACAATGTGCCGCCGTCAATACATAAAGATTGTTTATAAGAGAACCGCCACAGGAAAACCTTGCTCTCACTAGGAGCTGTACTGCCCATGGGTATTTGTATTCTTCTGCAGCTTGACCACCAACAATTCTAGTTTTTCCATTCAGGGTTCCGCAAGCTACAACAAAAATTATTTATTTTGTTACTTTTATTATTAATTTTTGTATCTTACTGCATGACGCACAATCCTTTCCACTGGATTGAATTTGTGCTCCTATCCTTCTTCTAGTGTGCTCTGCTAGCCAGGAAAAAGGATTGTTGTTTTGGATGAATTTATTTAGTTCATTTGGGCTTGGAGCTTCAAGGAGAGTCCCCGTTTCCTTTAAGTATGTAAATAGTTAGATAGTATATTTATTAAAAAATATATTTAATTATAATTACTTTATCCAAACATAGAACTATAGGGATAAGAATAAAACAGAGATGCAGTTGTATAATTTCCATGATGAATAATTGTTTTGTTTGTTGCGCCTGGAATTAATAGAGGAATGGTTACAAAAAAGTGTGGTAGTGTGAAATATAGATGGTTACTTTGTAAATCCTGACTTAATATTATAAATGCGAAAGTAACTCTGTCTGTCTGTCTCTCTGTTACGCTTTCACGCCTAAACCACTGTGGACCGATTTTGATGAAATTTGCTACAGAGATAGTTTAGACCTTGGAGAAGGATATAGGCATTTTTATCGAGAAAAAAGTGTTGAAGGGGTGAAAGGGGGTTGAATAGGTTGTAAGGGAGGCCTTATTTCATTGGTCAGATTTTCTTCAAACTTAGTAAAAATACTCCTAACCATAAATAATGAAATACGCGTTTCAGGATTTTTCGCAATTTATCCCGTAAGGGGGTGAAATAGGGTTGAATAGATTGTAAGGGGAATTTTTTTTTCTTTAATTTTTTTTTTCATTGTATAAAAAGTAATTGGCTGACAGACAACGTACAGCCCAAACCGCTGGACCTAAAGGGCTGAAATTTTTTATAATGACGTGGACATCCACTGAGAAGCTATTTCTCGAAATTTATCCCTTAAAGGCGTGAAATGGGGTAAACCCATTTTTAAATTCATCCCCTAAAGGGGTGAAATGGGGGTAACCCAAATCGCTGGAGCTAAACGGCTGAAATTTTGACAGTGCATCTCTATAATGAAGTGGACATCCACTTTTTTGAGACTCATCATCTAAGGGAGGAAATGGGGTTGAATAGGTTTTAAGGGGGATTTTTTTCTTTAGTCAGATGTTTTTCGAACTTTGTATAAATACCTACTATAAACCATAAATAGTGAAACACGGAGTCATGGATTTTTCGAAATTCAATTCCTAAGGGGTAGTATAAAGGGTTACTCCTAAGCTTGATTTTTTCATATAAAAAAAAAAGAAAAACAGGGTGGAAACAGTTGTATGAGAAGTTATTTATTTTAACAGATTTTCTTAGAACTTGGTGTAAAAATTACATATGTATATAGCATAAATAATGAAACACATCTTTTAGCATTTCTCGGAATCCAAAATTTGTGAAACTCGAAATTGACTTTATTTACGATTCGTTTGTGATTGCTTCATAATTTGTTGCACCCGCGTAAATGGACGAACTAACTGAACCAACGTTCGTCAAATCTTAAAATGTCACTTCTCTTGATGAGCTTGAGCAGAGGTGATATACGCAGCAATTTGTTTACCACACTTATTAAAAAATGCCTTGTAGTCCATTCAAAACGCGCGTTATGGTGTTTCAAAATAACACCGTTAAGAAAATCGAACCCTAAACGTTTTTGGGGTCGCTGATCACGAAAATAGACTTCCCGCGGTCCTAAAACTAGGGCGTCACCCCTAAAAATGCAAAAAACACCCCTTTTTTTTTCAATAATAATGATAACTAATGCGATAAAAATCTAAGCGACGAGTGTAATGTGACTGTTGTGTGTATTTGTGTTTGGGTATTTGAAACTATGGTGAATGCGGCAATGAGGAAAATTTGGAAGTAGACCATGCGTAGTTGCGTGCGTTTTGTTTACATAACTATATTATCTGTTTACATTTGAATGAGATACTGACGAATCTGTAACGTATTGGCACAGAGTCTGTTAAGAATCGGTGGGCCCTCAGACCCCAATCGTAGATAGATGGGTTACGAGGGAGCGTGGGGAACTGAGTTTTGGCCTCATGCAGGTCTTGAGTGGAAATGGAGGATATAAAAATTACCGCCAACGTTTCGAGCCCCTTAGCTCAGTGCAGTACCGTGATTGGTATAACTAGGTGCGAGTAGAGCAGAGTACGTTCTCTTTTATTAGGTGATATTCGGCGAATATGGACCGGAACCAGAGACATTGTTCATGTCACACGCTCATTTATTCTCAAATTCCGCGTGGATAAAATACCTACTACCCACCGTACCTACATTATCCGCCGACTATGATGCCTTGTAACCTAAAAATCCGCTGGAAAGATAGAATACCTAAGGTGCCGTGCCGGCAAAGAAAGGATAGACGACCAAATCACGCGTAGGAAATGGAATTGGATTGGCCATTCCTTGCGACGTGAAAACGAATATCTAGCCAAAAGGCCCTTGACTGGAATCCGCAAGGATCCCGTCGACTCGGAAGACCTAGAACAACGTGGAGGAGAACCCTATTAGCAGAGGCCGCAACAACTGGAAGATCCTGGTCACGGCTAAACCATTGTGATTTTTCTCCGACCAATCATACAATTTTTTTGTATGCCTACCCAAGCCCTATAAACATCCGGCCGTTTTGAAAACTTTGTAAAGGTGTATACGAGAACTCCATTCGCAATTGCTAGCTCGACAATAAATTGATATAACTCCAAAATTAATTTGGACCAGACTATGCGAAATGAGGAAAATGATTAGACCGATTTTTTGCATAGTTTCTAATTCATCATACGAAGTTCTGAATCGAAATTTCAAGTAACCTCACCAAACTATGCCTTCTATACATTCACCTATATTTAGTAAATCAAAAGAAGATAACGACTATTTATTTTCCTTATTATCATTAGCGACGCCTATAGCATTCCCAGTAAACACTAACAATAAAATCATCGCTCTTTCAAACACCCATTCGACGATCAAACGCCAATTTCCACGATTTTAATTTATTTGTCTTGAAAAAACATAACTCATAAATTTATAACATTTTTACGAGCTCGCACACACCTGGCTCTATTTTCAAGACAACAAGTCGTTCACACTTTCAGTTACGTTTGTTGTTTAAAAAAAGCTGTTAATGCATTCCCTTGCAGGTATTGAACTTTAATGTAAACAATAGACAAACAATTTCTGAACTTCAAATGCCATATGCGGCCGCAAGTGGTTCGTCGAACTTAATTAAGGGGCAGCCAGCAAATGTACGAGTCGTTGATTGATCCGAAGGTAAAAATCGCACAAATGAAACATCAATTGTCAGTGGTTGAACTCGCCGCTTGCGGTTGGCGTGTGAAAAATCATCCCACGCCGAAGGCTAAGTAAATGTTTGACACTTTCACCTATATTTCCCCGATATTGCGGTGTTTTTTTTTTGGCGAAATGAAACGAACCAAAGAAAAAGCAATAAACCGAAAATAAATGAAACTTTGAAGCCTTGAATACGTTCAAAGTTCGTCAAGGTGTCATCACAAGATATGCCGGAAATAAACTAGGTCAAGTTCGCTCCCTGCACAGCTCCGGTAGTTACTTTATGGCACCTGGCCGGGAAGTGAAAATCCGTTGATTGTTGTTTGATGAGCCTCCAGGAAGTTTAATTGGCTGGAAAGTTTCGTCAATTCCAGCCCGTATTCCGCTTCCTATTCTTTCTGTGAGTCTTATGGAAAATTCCAATTGGAAACCATCATGCCTCCTACTTGAATCGCCTAAGAACACAAGGTTCCTTTATCGGAACTTTTTATCGTATTCCATTGAATTATTTATCCAGATCCGAATGATGTTGCATAAGTGCGGGTGAAGATTAAAAGCAATGCAAACAGAAAAAAAAATAATTAAACTACAAAGCCGATGGTTTTGTTCTGATTACTTAATTACGAGGTTCTGGAACAGCCGCGGCAGACTTCTCGGTGGGTAAGTTGGGGCCATGAAGGAGAGGCTGAATGCCATGAAAAAGTGGTGCTTGCCGATAGCCAGAATGCAGACACACTATCAAGCCGAATGACAAGTGAATGTCAACGGTGTAATAATTGTGGAGGCTTCAGTTGCATAATATTGCACAGTAGTGACAGTGCACATCTAGCTATGATTGATGGGCGCGAATGTAGGTAACCATACCACGGTAACATTGAAACCACGCGCCGAATGCAGTTTTCGTTTTTGTTGCAGCAAAATGCAATGAAAGTTTGTTCAATGGAGAGATGTTATGCAAATGCGGCTGCGATGAATTTTATTTGTTAGTTTAGAGTGGGTAAATTATTGGGGAAAGAAGCCACAAATTATTTTAATTAGAAAACTTCAAATTCTTTTTATTAAAAAATCAGGCACACAAAGAAGAACAAGTCTTTATTGCCAATTGTAAAATCTCAAGGTGTTATCCATCAATCAATCAATATGAAGTAAGGATGAATCCACGCTTGTGATGAGCATAGGAATAGGTGCAATACGAAAAGCTGTAGATATCCGTTTTTGGTTTGTTACTTTGTTCATGCGTTGCGGATGTGGATAAATTCCACAATCCCAGAATGTAAAAGAACGTAAAAATGTTGCCCAAAGTATTGGCCCTATACCGAGTCGTCGCCTCCTGATGGGGAGGATGGGTAGCTCAGAAAGTACCCAGTAGTCAGTCCTACTCAGCCAGTAGCGTTTAACAGAATTGTTAACAGCAGAAGGGCTGAATACAGACTCAGTACCCTCAGCGGGGAAAAATTGGGATGCTTATTTTGAGCACTAAAGAAAACGGGCAATTATCTTCGTGACCATAAGATGTGGCATTAGCATACTCAATAGCCCGGCTTTCGTTTGATACGGAAGACAAGCAGCTTTGGAAGTGGTTAGAATTTAGTTGGGGGACTGCTTTGGCGTGTTTACGCTCGCTTTTGAAAGCAAATGGCAATTGCAAAAGATGAGCAAAATAAAAGCTTTTCGATACCGGATGATCACATATCCACATTTTCTTTTTTAAAAATCTTTTTTATAATACTCCTAGAACGCTTTTGAGGAGCATAAAAACGTACATGCAATGTTAAAAAGTATACGGTACTGGTATGGGAACGGGACTGCTGTAAGCTTTTTTTGGAGCAGGTTGGCCCCATAGTTTTGGTGGTTGATGATTCATCGCTGTGCTCGGCACGTCCAGAGCACGCCTTCTTTAACTGTTTGAGATTCGCCGATCACAGGGCGAAACTGGAAGCAATGCCCAAGACGCCACTAACGTCGGAAAATATACTAGGACACATGATGAAGCAAGTTAAGGCTGGAACAAGCCTAAAGAAATAGATAAAGCCAAAGAAACTGCAGAAGTATTAGCAGCCAGATTAAAGCGGATGGGTTACCACGATGCAATGCTAGTCCCGCGGGAGAGTCGAATACCAGGGAGCGTTTTTAGTTCGGGTTCGAGTCCTACATAATCGGCATGTAGTACTGTGTCGGTAGCATGAGCTTTTCACCTCCCAAGCTGTGACCCGAAAAAAGAAGCAAATTCTCGTTCTCCGCTGCGACCAAATAAGTCTAAGTTCCAAACAAGTTCAAGTGGTTGGGCAAGCTCAATATCGCGGCCACTGTGCCTCTTGCCCGGTACTTTGATGAAAGAAGAAGAAGGTGAAAGATTACACAATTTCAAAATCATGCCCCTATTCCTTTGTTGTAGAAGCAATGTTGGATCATCCAGCAGACGCTCACTTAATCTAGGTGAGAGCAACCATTGAAATTCTACCCATGAGGTCGATCGCTGATCGCGGCCTGCATCAGGAGATATGCTACGGTTGTTAAAATACTGGGCGCTTTCAGTAATGCAGGATGCGTGCGCAAATGACTTATTCAGCAATTGAAAGTGAAAGCTTTCAATGACTGAATAAGTAAATTGCGCACGCATCCTGCATTACTGAAAGCGCCCACTCTCAGAAGTGCACGAAAGATGCATTGGAACGTTTTCCGAAATTTAAAAGATTCTAGAAATTTAAAAGATTCTAGATTCTAGTTGACCTTACGCAGTCGTTGAAGGCCACATTAAGCTTCCCACGGCAGGCAGCATCAAGAGAAGGAAAGGTTAAGCTAGCGTAATTAAAGTATGTTAATACTAGACGTGATTTTCCTAGAGCGAGACCCTAGGGGTAGGATGGAGGCACCAGGTAAATTGTGAATTCAGATGAACGCCTAGGCTTATCACTAAGCTAGGCATATGTTCGCATAAGAACGATAGGTGGAAAAGGGTCGGTATTTAATTTACTCCTATATGTGTATTGGAATGGAACATGATTTAGATGCATTAAGATATAGACGGTTGTATACAGACCATTGATTACTGCTTTTGAGATCTGAATTTATGTCCACAATACCAGTCCAAGGTGGCTGTTTAAGTAAATTTGAACATCATCTGTATACATGTGGAGTTTGCATATTGTTACGACACTGCTAAGATCACTTATGTACACAGAGAAGAGTAATGGTGCTAGTATAGAGCACGGCGGAACGCCGCACATTATCGATGAGGGACCCGAAATCGATTTATGTACCCATACTTTTTGGGAACGATGCGGTTTGCCAATTCGGTATCGGTAGACCATGTTGTTTTCAAACGAGTTTTTAAATTGTTAAATCAAACCTTACATACGTTTCATGAAAATGGGGCTGTAGAGCAACTCTTTGCAAATAAATTAGGCTTATCAACCTTTTTCGAGAAACAGGCGTTTTTACATTTTTGAGATTTACTCGAAAAGTTACTATTATTTATTCATGAAATTGTAGATAGGCATCATCAGAAGCTACAATTTAAGCCCTGCCACAAGGTTATATGATAATTACACTTCGTATATAATTAAATGTCAAAAAATGGCAATTTTTCGCGGTTTTTTAATTTTTTTTTGCAAAAACCTGTTGACCGATTCCAATGGTCCAAAACTCATAATTTTTGTCTTTTTAAGCACTATTATGTAGTATTTTTTGTTTTCCAAAACAAAATTTGTTTCGTACCTAAATCGTGAAAAACGTGTTTTGGCTACTATTATTAGCTTTTTACCACCTGTTCCCCTGGACCAATTTTATCTAAAACACATTCATTGAATTCCTACGATCTTTCTCTTAATTATATCGTCAAGAAGTCGCAGGGTAGATTTATTTCAACTTTTAAATACTTTTCCGCTACCCCTCCTGGACTTTCTTTTGTGTTTTCATTCCAGAGGAGCTTCTTGTCCAGAAGTAGCCCCAGATATTTGGCGGTGTTAGAGGTGGGGTTTTATACCTCCTTGTAAAAAGGACCAGTTCCGTTTTTACTGAGTTAACGCTGAGTCTGCGGGTGGCAGTCCAGCTTGAGAGGATTTGTAACGTGACATCCATGAGATCACAGAGGACTTGAGGAAATTTTCGTCATCCGCGTACTCCAGAATGTGATGCCCCTCTGTCTCCATGCGTCGCAACAGCTGGCTCATAGTTACGACTAGGAGTGGGGAAAGTACTCCTTCTTGCGGGGTGAATCTACTTACGACCTTTCGGGCCAAGCTATCGCCCAAGATCGACCTCACCATCCTGCCACTAAAAATTTGGTGGTTAAGAGACACGAACGATGCCTCGATCCCATATTTTGTCAAGGCTTGGGTAATAGCGTCCGGCAGTACATTGTCAAACGCTCCCTCTATGTCAAGAAATGCTACTAATGTATACTCCTTGACCTTGAGGGATTTTTCAATGGTTTGAACCAATGAATGAAGAGCAGTATCAGTAGACTTGCCCTTTGTATAGGCGTGTTGTGCGCCAGAGAGTTCCGAGGTTAGTATGGTCTGCCTCAGATATATTTCGATTGGCTTTTCTAGAGTCTTCAACAGAAAGATGATAGGATGATTGATATTTGCATTAAGTGTTCCTTGAAGTATATGAAGTACTATGCAGTATATTAAAATACAGGCAAGGACATTAACATTCATATTATAAATTTAAAAAATTTCCTAGCAAATATATTACTAGTTGCTTTAGAGTATATTACGCACATGTACATTTTTTAATATACATAAGTAACTGAAAGTTTTTACGAAATTTAAAATGTAATTTGGGAACTTTTCGTAAATTTCAATGTCTCCGTAGCCTTCCAGTATAATTTACTTATTTAAAATCCTTCAAAATAGAAATTTGGAAAATTTTCACAAAAACCGTGATTATTCTTTTTTATTTCTAATAACAAAAAAAATCACTCTCTAAACACAATTTCATAACAAGAACAAAATGTCATAATCACAATAAAAAAATCATCATTAAATACTTGTATAGTCTCTCATAGTTTTTATTTTAGTAGTTCTTATCACAAAACTCCCGACAATGTCACCACACACAATTTTACCGGCTTAACCTTGCCCCAGTTCTCGACTGCCCCATCACTGGTTTTGTGGTATCCACTTGAGCAAAGTCATAATATCCATAATATGTAATATCTTATGAATAATAGCAGCGCTAGCGATGACGGATGGGATAGTGTAAACAAAGGCTAAAATGCATAATGCATGCCGCCCTGCATTAGAGCTCTAAAATAAAACTCTATAAAATATAGGCCAGAAAATGTCATAAATTGTGCCAAAGTCGCATTTCCCTTTCTTATCTCTCTGACAACTCAAAAAAAAAAAAATATGCACAATTTATGAGAAATTATTTAAACAATTTAATGAGAAAAAAATTCATATGCCCCTCAAAAAAAAATGTTACAAAAACCAAAAAAAAATAAAAATAAATATAAATTTTATCTAAGATGATCCCGCTGCGTCCCGGGGCCGGCCGAACTGTCATGTAGTATGCGCAGGTCTCTCAGGCCGCCATGAATGAGTGACAGGTGACGAATACAGCACTCAGCGAGCGCCATTAAAGCACGTTTTTGCCGTCAATTATACACGAAAAAAAAGGTTTAAGTAAACAAAAAAAAATAACAACAATAACAGAACAAAAAAATATAGCCATAATGAAAATGCGAGCAGTTTGGGTGATATGTTGTCGCAGCGGCGGCGGCGCTAGTGCCACCAGAGAGAATCCAAGGACAACCCCTACTTTTGGCGCAGAGCGTCGGCGCAATAGGTTTTAAGTTAAATCGCGCGCCGTGCGTGGTGAGTTTTTTTTTCGTATTTTGAATTTTTGTACTTTTTTCGGAGTCGTTATTGCTGGTGTCGCTTCAAAAAATTTTTGTCAACAGTCAAATGTGGCCATAAAGACAAAATCTATCGATATAAAAACTCAATTGAATTCTAGAGTTAAAGCAGAGCGGATCGCGTGGCCTCTTGCAAATTAATTTCATCGTTTCTAGTTTTAAAAAAAAATTAATAATAATAATTTTATTAATAAGTTTTTCTGGTTCTCGAAAATTCGAAAATTGCAAAACTTTTGCACATATTGTTTTGTTACACTAAAGTGTGGTGCGCGATCGCTAACTTAAAGTTAAAGTTAAATATAAATTAAAAATAAATATAATAATTTTTTTTGTGTGAAATTATAACATATAGTTCACTCACAATGACTACCGGAAAAGCAGCGACAAAATTTCAATTAATCGGGCTGCTTGTAATTTATTGGATAGCCGATACCTCAGCTGTTCCGTCGTCTAGATTAACCGGCTCGTGCAACTGCGGTAGGTTTACCTGTCTTAACAAAAATTCTGTTATCAGTGATAAATTACTTAAATGATCGATCGATAATAAATCGGCAAAAAGCAATTTCTTAGTGATTTTTATGTAAAGTGAAAAAAAAGAAACAAAAACAAAAAATTTCCCATTCCAAAGAGAATTAAAAATAAATCAAGATAAGAAGCAGCAGCAACAACAACAACAAAAGGCGAAAATTTGCAATTGCAGTGTTAAGAAATTTCACCAAAAATGACATTGTGCTGCTCTTAAGTGGTGTTCAGAAAAAATAAAAAAAAAATATACACAAAGTAGTAGTATATACATAGTAGTAGCCCCGTGTGTGGGTGTTACGAAATTAGGGTGATGTAAACCATTTTGTGAGCTGTGCTGACTGACAACAACAACAAGAACAACAAAAGTGCAAAAAGAAAAGCGGTTTAACCAGTCGTTAAAGCAATCAATCGAGGTGTTTTGTGAAATTTTTGTTTTCGGCGATTTTTAGTTAACATTTTTATATTTATTGTCCGAAAAAACTTTCTAGGTTATAATTACATACATACATATATCGGATATAATCTTCGATGAAAAATGGGCATTTTGAATAACATAGCAAAAATTATGTTTTCTATGGACTGATGTAGTATTTGTGATTATTAACTATAAGTAGATTTTAGTGTTTTATGGGTCTAGGATTGTCAATAATATTGTGCAATATTTTGATTTGTGCAATATTATTGACGGTCTGTGGGTGATACTGAAAGATGTTCTGGTGCAAAGAAGGAAAACGTCAGTATTTTGCTCAATATTATTGTCAATATTATTGATAGTCTAGGGTCCACTTTATAAATGAAATTTAAAAATTCATTGTTTAAAATGTGGAAAAAGAATTATTCGGCGTGCATAAAAATTGCGAAAATTAGTAAATTTTTTTGGAAAAAATATTTGCTTTATACAACAGGATTTGGCTGCACTGTATTGAAATAAATATATCCTTTCTGCTCTACATTATTTTCCTTTTGTTAATGCAAAGTTCATATTACCGAAATATAAAATTAGATTAGACTATAGTTTTTTTAACACAAGTGGAAAAAGCAGTGACAGTATTTCATTCGTGCTCCTTCGATTATAGAATCATGTTTTCAGTCTGACCCGATAGTCGGAGCAGAGTGAAAAAGTAGCCAAAACACGCCTAAAAAATGCTGAATCATCCCATGAAAGATCAAAATTTTCCACTCGCTTTCATCCGATTATCGGATGAAGTTTACCGTCTGAACCGATAGTCGGAAGCGAGAAAAAGTACTCTAAAACCTAAGAAAATACTGAATCATGCCGTCCTAAGTCCTAAAATTGGAATCCGTTTCCAATATTTGAAAAAGTTACCACTCCCTTTCATTCGACTGTCGGATCGAGTTTTTCGTCTGAACCGATAGTCGGATCCGGGTGAAAAAGCAGCCTAAAAACATGCCCAATAAATACTAGGTGGTATTCTCGTTGGCGACTGACGTGACTACGAGGGACGCGGTGGTATAAAACTGTCGGTACCTACACACGTATCGAGGAAAATGTCACTTCACACGCCACCTTGCGAGAATTAAAAACGAATTGTGTCGATTTGCTCGCCTGAAATCTGTTAGATTGACAATGAGAATATCAATTAAGGGTCGAAGTGACACATCTGTCACGTCACACGATAACGAGAATAAGGCTGACTGAATCTGACCATGAAAGTTCTCTCAAAATCAGATTAACCATTCAGACACAATACACCGACAAATTTTTTTAAAATACATACTTGAATTTGAATTTCTATGAAGTATTATGTCCTGGTTATCAAATTTTTGATGTACTAATATCACAGAGACTTCATTTGTAGTCAGTTTATTATGGTGATCGTTGTGCTCTGTGGTAGGTCACCCGTCTGCATCTTTAAATATCCATTATTGCCCAAGTACATATTGATCGGACTATAGGCAACCATAGCAACGAAAATCGGTCCAAAAAGAAAAAGGCTTCATATAGTATGATCAAGATTTACTTAGCCGAACCAAAATATTTAGACAGAGCACTTTCAGGTTTACAATTAGAACCATAAAAAATGTTCACTAATTCGACTATCGGTTCAAATTTTCGGTCTAATCCGGTTGTTGCGCACGATTGTTCTTATCCAATAATCGGATGTGATAGTCGTATCCGAGTAAAAAACAGCCAAAAACATGCCCAAGAAAATTCAGAATCTTCCAGTGAAAATCCCATCGCAATCGGATTAGCCGTTTTCGAGATAAGCCCGAACAAATAAACAAACAGACATACAGACACACAAACGTTTAAAAAATACTTGATTTCGTTTTAATATCATGTAAATTATCATATGAACTTAAAAAAAGACATTTGTTACGAAATCACAGACTGACACTTCAATTATATTTTTAACCGACTTCAAAAAAGAGGAGGTTATCAATTCGAATGTATGTTTTTTTTTTTTTTTTTTCTATGTATGTTACGCGATTACTCCGCCAATTATGAATCGATTTTGATGATTCTTTTTTTGTTTGGTACGTTATACCTCAGAGGTGGTCCCATATAAATTTTGTAAAAAAATGGCGGTCGGTTCCAAGATGGCGGCCGAATTTTGCAATTTTGTTTCCCGACCCCCTTCATGGATATCAAATGAAAGGGTATGACGAGTAGAATACAATTTTGTAAAAAAACTTAAACTAAAAAGTAAAAAATAAAAAATTTAAAAAAAAAAAAAACCGACTTCAAAACTACATATACCTATGCATGCATATGTACAAACTTAAACTAAAAAGTAAAAAATAATATTTTAATTACCTCAAAGCAAGAGCCTTAAAGGACAGTTAAAAAAATTATTGATATTTATATATGTATGTATCTATTTAATATTTTTAAAAAGTTCATTTTGGAGTCGGTGCCAGCCAAAGAACAATTACGTTTATACATACCCTGAAAGCTTGGGTGCAAAAGAAAACTTACGTTAATACATACCTTTGGCTGGCACCGACTCCAAAATGAACTTTTTAAAAATATTAAATAGATACATACATATATAAATATCAATAATTTTTTTAACTGTCCTTTAAGGCTCTTGCTTTGAGGTAATTAAAATATTATTTTTTACTTTTTAGTTTAAGTTTGTACATATGCATGCATAGGTATATGTAGTTTTGAAGTCGGTTTTTTTTTTTTTTTAATTTTTTTATAGAAGACATTTGACGATTATTGTTCTTTTTTAATAAAGTCCTGAAACGTCGCACGGTGATTAACTTTTTCAGTTTGGTCTAGAGCCAACACGTAGGAAAAATCTCTATTATTGAAAACCTAGGGGAAGTCTGCTCAAATTAGTCAAAAAACGCTGTTTTTTGTAAAGTTTTCCTAGAGCTCATGACTGGTGCCGAGTCAAGGATTTAGGTTAACTGCTAACGATTTTCACAGCTCGCAGCTCGAAAAACGGTGATTTTTTGAGAAATATGTGATTTTTAGAGTTTTTTCGCCTTTTCAGTCGAATTACGACAGAAGAGCAAAGTTGTAGAGAATAAAATTTCCTACAAATTTTGCCTGGAATATTTTTTCGAACTCAGCATAGTTTCGCCGCTAGAGGGCGTTTTGTCCTTTTTTTAGATTTTGAGCCAAAATTATGCATTTTTATGAAAAATTAAATGAGATCAAAGTAGTAGTAGTAACAGTGGCGATGTACTGCGTGTCAACTCCTGGATGTTGTAGTAGTTCACACAGAAAAATGCACACGCAAAAATCATAACCAACAATTTTGTATCGGGGTTCTGATTTCGCGAAGTTGATACCTTCAATAGCTTTAGGCTGAGCTAAAGATTCAACAGTCGGGGTAAGCGGGTAACAGCTTCGTCGCCGCAGAAGGCAGTGTCGCCGGTAGTACCAGACTACTGTGAACAAAGGAGATGTGCCGTTCGTTAGGTGAAGACCCTTAGCGGAACTTTGGTACCCTATTTACTAACTGGTTAAGACGTTAAGATGCCTTGTTAGGACTGCTTGACCTACCAAATATCTATCTTTGAAACTAAGTAAGCCAACATTTTTCATCTTTTATTATCGGCAGCACCCTGCTGTCAGCACCCTATATCAAAGCAGAGATTATTGCTTAAGATTTGTAATTTTATAAAGTAGTTGATTTACGAGAGAGTTGTTCTATTTTTTTAGCTAAATAAGCATAAGCAGCTATAATTGGATAACGGACCACTTGTGTGTGAACAAGGCGCGTTGATGATACCTTCGATCATTTCCTTGTTTTTATTAAACCTAATTAGAGTGTGAAAGAATGATGTCCAATAAGCTTTACCCCTGTATTCTAAACAAAATAGAACCGCTTGTGCCTCGATGCACCCATCTAAGCGGAATAAAAGCGCAATTGCTTGATCGGATATACCGATTCGGACAGCTTTTCGCGGGGCCTTATCGACTCTAGATAAGGGGTGGCATAACAATGTCCTTTTACCTAAGTCCTAACCGCCCGCGCTTACATATAACTTCGATGGATTATCTGAAGGAAGTAAGGAAAGAAAAACGAAGCATTCTCTATTCATTCTTGACTAAATTTTAAACTGACTTATTTTAAGCAAGAAATGTCTGGATATAAAATGAAAAAAAAATCTCCTTGATTGCGCCAGTCTATTAGCTCGGCTTTAAAATCAGCAACTTGTGGTTACTGCTACAATAGACTAACAATATCTAATGGTGGGTCCACAAGAATCGGGTCGATATACCCTTGATTGGAGATCTGAGATGGAACTAGAGGGTTGTAGTATATGTACACATATACCAAAAAAGGCCTTTCAACTGATCTGTGATAATGCTTCATTTGAATCATTTTATGGATATGACAACCCTGAAAACTTTATCTACTACAACACATCGTGATATCCGTAAAATGAGATTGGCTAGTCCCACTGCCTTTTTTCATGCCCGCTACAGAAAAGAAATTAGTTCTTAAAAAGAACTACACAATTGTTGAGCAATCTTTCTCACCTAGTGGCCCCGAGGCCGAAAGCCGATTGAGTTGACGAAAGCACTTTTAAACCGAAACACGGCTTTTAGTACAGAGGGCTCAATTCAATACCGACAAGGCATTGAGACTCAATTTAGCATTTCCACTCTAGAACTATGTGCTGAAAGTCGTAATTCGACTGAAACGTCGCTTTCTTCAACTCAAACGACTTGTCACGAAAAACAATTCGACTTTCAACACAGGGGCCAAACTCCTTCAAAATCCAAGTACGCACATCGCCACAATCTTCAACATTTTCTCTTGACTACTACTCATAGCCTCAAACTTATTCTCTCCTTGGTTATTATCGAGCTTGTCTTACTACTAGACATTACACTTACCCCGTTTATGACTAGGTTACACCCAGGTTCAATCCAGGTTCGACCCAGTCAAATTGAAACTGGGCACTCAACTCAACTCAGCTTTCCTACCTAGGTCGAGTTGATATTTCGCCTCTTATACGCGGGTTGAGTTGTAATTGGGTTGATGTCAGTACAACTCTCTTTCAACCCAAAGTGAACTCAACTCGCCATCATATACGGTGGTCGAAATTTCAACTCAAGCTTGACTCAACTTTTCATCCTTGTAATGAACGGGGTATATGGCGTTGAAAACTATATTACGGACTGGTGGTACAAAGGGTGAATTATTAGATTTGGTGAATCGATGAGATTAGAACTGCCACATGAAATGCTTCAAGACAGAATCTTCGATAATGTATATGTTACAAAGGCAAAAATATTCGAAAAATAGTCTTTGAGCAGGAAGTAAAAACATAGACGTCGTCAATGGGGCACAATTACGTTAAATCTGGGCATCCAATCCTGCTTCATTGAAAAACAGTAAGCCATAATTGATTAGAAGTTAAAGTGATAATGCTGGAAAATGTAGCCTAATCTCTACATTAGTAATGCTCGGCAATGCAATCTGAAGCAGTAATCAAGAACCAAGACCAGACTCTCCTAAAACACCTTGACTGCTAACCTACTATATTTATTGTTGAGAAACAAGCCGACAAATAAAAAACTACTTTTTTTTATACTTTTAGTGTGCGGAGTTCGTGGACGTTCAAATCGAATTGTTGGCGGAATGGTGTCTCAACCTCACGAACAGCCATGGCTGGCCTCCCTCTGGCGGCAAGGGAAATTCTACTGCGGAGCGACAATTGTCTCCAGAAATCACCTAGTAACGGCGGCGCATTGTGTCTACGGATTCGAATCGAACGACATTCGAATATATCTGGGAGGACACGAGGTATCCAAGGATTACACCGAAATCCGAAGGATCAAGGAGGTTCACGAGCACGAGTACTTCGACGTGGTGTCGTTCAATAACGACATTGCCATACTGGAGCTCGATCAGCCATTGAATTTCGGACCAAAAGTTCAACCAATTTGTTTGCCAACTGGAGGTAGAGAAGAGAATGACCAGATCATACAAAAGGGTGACTAAGTCTTCATTTTCTTTCTTATATTCCAGACGTCACCGACTACTCGGGTACCTTAACTTTAATCTCCGGCTGGGGTAAGACAGGGGAAAAAGAAAAGACTTCGAATGTGCTCAACTCGGTTATTGTCCCGGTTTGGACCCAGCAACAATGCCATGAGGCTGGATATGGAACGAAGCGTATAACTGACAACATGATGTGTGCTGGTTTCCATGATGGCGGGAAAGACGCTTGCCAGGTAATTCGTAAAGAATTTTTTACAGTTTATATGAAATTGGTTTACTTATGCGTTGTCTTCTTCTTTTTCATATTAATTCCACACGATCAGGGTGATAGCGGTGGACCAATGGTGATCGAGGGCCCAACCGGCAGCATAGAAATAATTGGAGTCGTATCTTGGGGACGTGGGTGCGCCAGACCCAATCTTCCCGGCATCTACACCCGTCTAGTCAATTACCTGCCGTGGATTCACAAGAAAGTTAACGGCGATTGCCTCTGTTCGCCCAAACATGGCGATCGGACCAATTTCATCGAGAATTTAGCGAGGTCGTTTTAATTTTTAATTTAAATGCCAATTAGTCAAATTCAATTCTAGTCAAGAATTTTTTTCTGTCGTAATTTTTAAGTTCCGCTGCTGTGTGTGTAAGATTTATTGATAGTAATTGTAAAATGAAAACGCTTAAATTTTATTTCAAATATTTTTGTTTCATTTTTATAGTTTATATTATTTCAGAGTTTTTTTTTTTTAATTTTCAGATTTAAATTACGAGTAGTTCTCTTCGTTGTCTTTCTAATAAAAAAAATCGTGTGTTTTTAATGTTAAGCATGCGTATTTTTACAATAAACCTGATTTCACTGTTAATAAAGGGTGTCTCAGTCCTGACGCCTAAATCAGGCCAAAAATAATGCGGCTTTTTCAAATATATGAACTGAAGGTAGGCGGGAGAGGGGTTAAACTACCTGTACAAACTTATTATAAATACATGTAGTAGTACCTTGTTTTTATTTTTAGTGCAGTTTGGAGTGTGCAGTGCAGTCGAACGTTAGTCTTTGAACGAATTAATGGAGCCGACAAAAGAGCGTATTCGGCATGGTTTACTTTACGTGTTCAATAAAGGCAACAATGCAAACGAAAGTGCAAGAAATGTTAATGCAGTGTATGGAAAAGAAAAAATAATTGTAAGCTAGTGCCGATGGTAGCTCAAGATATTTATAACAGGAACTAGTACAGCTTCCAAAATGAGCTTCGTCCTGGAAGAAGTGTGGAGTTTTATTAGGAGGTTATGCAAATACTGATGGGAAAATCCCTTTTGTAACCATGATCTAGCATCGTCACTTCCTGACTTCAGGAAAGTCAGCAACTTCAGTTAATGGGTTACTTACCCGGAGTCGAATTGCGCGCAGAGAGTAAATAGCTGTAACGTTTCAAGAATGAACTTTTCTTTGGATGGAATTGTGATGGATGATGAAAATTGGATCCTGTAGACAAAAAAATCACCCCAGGCTAAAGCAGGGCGTTCGCAACGTAAGGTATATGAAGGATTTAATCCACTATGAGCTTCTAAGCCACAATCCTACAATAACCAAAGTGATCTACTGCGACCGGCTTGAACGGCGTAAGTGAGTGCTGGGAAAAAATCGAGCGAAATGACGAAAAGTCAGCTTTCATCAAAACAACACTCGGTAACATACAGCAAGGAGGACTTTAGCAAGCTTGAGCGAGTTTGGATTGGAAACGTGGCCGCCCTAACCATGTTCGCGGGACATTGCATCATCGGATTATAGCTTGTTCCGCAGTCTGCAAAATCATCTAGATGTAAGACTGCCCCCAAAATGGCCATGCCCCCAGGAGAAAGAAAATTGAACGCCTTGGATGACACAAGAAATTTGTTTGAAACGTGTCAGAGCTTCAAAAAAGCGGAAGCAATCACAAAGATATGTTTACTTAACTGAAGCAGTGGTATTCATATCAATTCTAATTGTGATGATGCCAGAAATCAATGCTTTCGATTAAACATTCACTGCCCAGTAAAGGAAAATATGAGTGGTGTCAGCGAGATAGGGGGAGCAACATGTAGTGTATTTAAATATTTAAATTCGGTAACTATCTTGGACTGGTGGAAGGGTGATCATAATCTTCTCGTGGCCACTGGAAGCTGCCAGAGTAAAAATAAAATATGGCCTTACAACGGGCGAACACTGACCATGCTTGAGACATAGTCCTCGGCCATGTGATGAGCACCAGAAGCCACCACACACACCGACGGGTATACGTATATAATGCGCTTGAAAAAAATCTTTTTAATATCTATATAGAGATATTTTCACACACCTTAATACGATGTAAACTATCGGGTCGAGCGCTGCATGACAGTGGGTAGGTTCATTCATTGTCGTTTTATGATCTCCTCTGGGCATCGGGCGTATCCAGTCGTATAATGCCTTATTCTGATATGGAGGCTCTGTTAGGATGGACCTTACCCTTCCTACCAGACTCATGGGGCTTTGTGGACCAATTAATATGGAGATGGCCACGGTAAGGAGGGCCGAAGTGTACTTGGAGAGCCCCACGAATCAAACCCGAGCCTCGCTTTTCGTGAACTTCTTCCCAGGCAGGATGGTGGTCTGGAACCCGGGTAGCCAAGAAGCAGAATTAGACAGCCGCGCTGTGGCCAAAGTTTCAGGACCCGCCAAAAAACTGGCAACACCAGGGGAGACATTCTCATCAGCCAGAGGAGTAGGGATCCCACAAGAAGGCAAAAAAGGGAGTAGAATCGCAATTTCCCTCTTACTGGGACAAAAAGTATCCCCAGACCTCCGGCATTCTGCCCTAAGTTTCTGGACTCACTAAAGGGTCAAGGTACGGAAGGCCGAAATGGAACTGAGGAGCCCACGCAGCATACCCGACCTTCGGAGCCTGGAACAATCAAGGGTAAGCGACAAGCCACTAGGCAGGATGCTGAACTTATGCCAGAGTTCTGGCCCACAAATATGAGGTATAAGGTTATACTACAATAGGCTAAGCGAATGGCCGCGGTACTTTTGGACTCAATAATTCAGACAAGAAGTATGTGTGTGGGCTTTGTATGTGGTCATTTTTTCCTGCACGGTAGCGCGCGAACCAAAAAAGATATCGACTTCGGCCAGGTGCGGTTTGAAGCGTATTAGCGGAAATATGATCTGGCAAGATTTTCATAAAATTCGGTCGAGCTGTTTTTTTTTAACCGTCTTATATGATTTTTGTTCCTGCAAGATATCACGCAAACCATAAATGATATCGACTTCTTTGATGTGCCGATCGAAGCAAATTAACGATAACATGCACTTTCACAAATTCCATATCATTCGGTCGAGCCCTTTTTTGTTTAAATGAAAATACTTCTCCTTAAATTGATTAGTTTTTCTATGATCCAATAAACTCGTTGGAATTAAACTCGCTCTAAATGAAGTTACATTTTCTGGATTTAGCAGAACGATAGTTCCCAACAAGGCATCGCTACCCTTTGCAAACATCACGAATTTTTCAAATCTTAGATCAGTATTTTTTTGAAGAGGAATTGTTTTTCTTGTCCTACATTTTCTGGAAAGTAAGGTTCATCTCGTTCATCATATTTATCGATTGACGTTATACCGGATTAAAGATCAACTTGCAAACATCACAACTTTTTCCCACTTAATTCACATGTATGATTGTAAAAATACTCACAAGTCGTTCTAAATGTTTGAATTTATGTTATACTATTTGTATTTTCAGTAACTCTTCTCACAAGATGCAAGAAATAAGAAATGTTATTACATTATCACAGATTTGCTAACTTAACAAAAGAAATGATCACTACCTATCATAGATCGACTATTTAATAATTTATATTGTCGTTTCAAATTTTACTAGATAACATTTACTATGGTTTCAATTCACGTATTGATCGGAGATCGACAAAAGTATATTCACCGATGATCACTACGTCTACTCTGGGCAAAATAAACTTTTCTAATTCTTAAGACTTTCTTCTAAGTAATGACCAGTTTCGGGATCGTATGAAACAAGAATGTGAATTTTTGAAAGGAAATGGATTTTTTCAAAAAATGTAAGTCATTACAGTTTAAATTACCGTGAGTGATTAGTCGTTTATTATTATCGGGTTAAATCGTTTGTACTAATTATATTTCGTAGAAAACAGCGGAACGAGTAAATTTAAAATGGAAATATTCTAAAACTATAACTCTAGCTTGGGAGTTCTTTATTTAATGTTAGTGACAATGTTTTAGAACAAGTTTAAGATTCTTACACCTCCGTTTAGACGAAACATATTTTCTTTTGCGACATCCGTTTCGAAATAAGACAGAAAAATTTATTGTGGGCAATTATTTTTAAGAACAGTTAGCGAAGCAACATTGTGTGCAAAATTAGTACAAAAATGCAATAATGAAAGTTACACAATTTAGAGAATTGGTTTGGTTTTTGAACGGGCTCGAAAAAATTGAAAATTTAGATACCCAGTCATAGGGTGACTTCGTAAATGTAAAATTTAAGCAGTCGGTTTAAGTCAAGACTTCATAAATGTCACAGTTTTAAAGCACTGTGTTCATAATTGCATCGTAAACGTAAAATCTTTGCATTGAAATGGGAATTTCGGCATCATGAATAGCTATGATGCAAAGTGATTAGTTTTACAAATTTTACAAAAATTTTGTGTGCTGTTCCTTGTGCCGCATTAAGAGCCCCCGCACACTACAGACTTTCCATCGGCCGATAGTTTAGTCGGGCTCTTAATCAGTATTAACATGTATGCAAGTGCGCATATTACAACGATTCAGAATCGGCCGATAAATAAGTTTGATGGGCTACCCGATTGCCTTCAAACTATAATGTCGGCAAACTATCGGCCAACTCCTTAATCAGTATGGAGCTCTTCCACGCGCGCACATTAGGCGATTGTTTATTCGGCTAATTCGGCCGATAGTTTAGTTAGCTTCATATTTTTGCGTCGGATGGTTGTGGTTATTTTCATGATGGCAAGTTCATTGAAGCTGGTTATGCTCATTCGATAAAAGGCGAAAAATTTTTCGGGGTAATCTAGCTATTTGGAATGCATCGTAGAAAATTTTCCATACAATAATCTATCACTGTAGATAGGATGCACCCAATACTCTCGGTTTCTCTTCCTGGTCCTTCTCCTCCGTTGTATGAAAGCAATAATAACTTTTCTGGACAATATTACATTAACTCTCATTTTGCGACCGCTCTCTTCAAAACCCTTTTACCAACTAGCAAATCATTCGAGAACAGTCGGTCGACCAGTCGGTCTAGTCTGCGCGCTCACCACCAACCCGACGGTTTAGTTGGTCCAGTGTGCGCGCTTACAAGTCCAACCCGACCAAACTATCGGCCGATGGAAAGTCTGTAGTGTGCGGGGGCTCTAAAACGATCGCATTTTTCACGAAAACTATTTTGATTAGCCAACTTCCACAATGTAAGGTATAGGCAACTTTCAACTGAGATTGAAGGGCGCCTGTTTTCATATTTTTTTTATCTTTCTTCCATAAGCGTCTTTAACACCTACAAATACATAAAATACTTTTGTGGATTGGTTTCGTTTTGAATGAAAGACTTCAGTATTAACAAACTTATTATGTATAATATTTACTTACAACAAATGTGTTAAGGAGGGGAATTTTGTGGGGAAGTCGTGTATAAATATATTGAAAAGCTTGGGGCCTAGAATGGAGCCTTGGGGGACTCCAGATTCAATTTTGAACGGTTGAGAGGTTAGCTCTGTGTAACAGTCTCAATTTACAAGTTGTGACAACAGTATACATTACTCAAAACCGAAAGTCTAATTTTTGAAATAAGTATTATGGCCATACACAAAAGACTGAGGAGAATTTCTTGGCAGAGGCGAAGATTCGGGTCCAACCTATTAACTTTCTTCAAGATCATGTAAATCTAATCATGATGATCCATTGGTTTCAAAAACACGACACGGCACCACCATTGATGCAGTATTTGGCCGATAGTTTAATGTCCTTAGTATGAAACTCTATCAAGAAGTATAACTTCTAATGTGCGTATACACACCCACTGCTTTTTTTATTAAATTATCATTTAGCGGTTCTATATTTCTATATAAAGGTTTTAAAATTAACTTTACAATAACTTTTTTATCCATTTTGTAAAAAGTAAAAACGGCACACTTCATAAATGTCAAATTTAAAAAGGCACAACTTTGTCTAAGCTTTTACTGAACTTTGACTTGACTGCATTAATACTGTTTTCTGACACAGTTTATTGGCATTTACGAAGTCACCCATTGACACGTACAATTCATTCGGAAGCTCTGATCTGAAGGATAGAACACAAAGGATAGGTTAGGGATCTGGAGGGCGCATGAGTAGATACCGATGAACCGCGTTTGAACTCTTAGATGTTATATTAGCTCGGACACAACGACTGCGGAAGACAGTTCAACAGTCGTGTGGCTCTATTTCTAAACGAGCTTCTATACCGTAATGTGCTCGAACAGGAGGGCTGTAGCGTATTTGGGTGAGCCGAGTAAACTAGTCTTGTGTTGCTGCCTTTCACTTCTATCGGCTGTGTGGCGGCTGTTTTTGAAAATAAAAAATAATTAATTGGAGAAACGCTATGTAAATTGTATGAATTTAAAGGAAAATTATGTTGAAAAAATGTCCACAAAATCTATCTATTCTGAAGACCTGGCAGACATTGAACCTTGACACTACACAAGGATATAGCATTGAACTTTTCATATAGCCAACCCTCTATAAAACCTCTGGATATAGTGATGATCCGCTTCCAGCTAGTGGGGCAATGCAAAGCTGAGCTAGATAGGCAAGGTAGAAAGCCCAATGTGAATATTGTCTGGGTGTGTCGAATATAGCAACACAGATGGAAACGATAAAGCCGACTACATAGCTAAACTCTTGGGGCTCAAAAAGGCTATTTTCGATTACGACGACTACCAGTTAAGCCATATTTTTACGAAAATCTATTATCAGTCGAGCAGTATGACGATGTGTGCTCAACCGCCTGCAACACCCATTCCTAAGACATGAGACACCGATGGTGGTCGCGTCCAGACCTTAGTTTCAGATTTCTACTGACTAAACTCACCAAATCTTTTGCATGACATTTGACTCCAGTCCGCTACAAGGCATAACTTCGGCCTGGCGTCCTCAACGTGAGGAGCAGAGCCGAAACAGTGAGGCTTACAGAACAACATCATTAGTACAGTATACATGATGAGTCGAACTCAAGTTGAACCCGAGCCCAATAGACGCGAGTCGAGTTGACTTAGGGTCGACTGAACTCGAGTTAGTTCTGTTACCTGGGTTGAGTTGAAATTATGCATATAGACGCGAGTTCAATAATTGAGTAGTTGAATTTATTTGACAGCAGCATCTCTGTGATTTGTTAGTGATTTTTTGTAACATGTAGTGATATTTTCAGCTCAACCTCAACTCATCATGTATACTTAGTACATGCCGTTTCTGCGGTCAACGTGACTTCTACGAGCTGGATCAACTTCTTCTTCAACGGCTTTACAACCGGAATCCGGTCCTAGCCTCTCGCAACTGTGTTCTTCACCGGTCCCGATTCTGAGCCAAGTTCATCTAGTTTGGCATCTCTAAACTCTGCTTCCAGTGGAGGTTGGGTCTCCCACGCTATCGAACCCCTTAGATCTTATATATATATAGATTTTCGAGGGATACCGAATCAGACCACTATTTGCGGGTCCCTTTTCGTCCCTCTGCCTAGAGTCATCTTATTGGGGTTGCAGTGGGTTGTCCCATTGCTCCCTTACTTCGACTCCCCTAGTTATCGCAAGCAGCTGATTGAAGGGAGTCTGCCTCATGTCCTCCATCCAATGGAGTCCAGTTATGGCAGCCCTTTTCCTCGCCACCGCCGGACAGTGACACACTATGTGTGTGGCCGTCTCAGGTTCCTCCAGGCACATCCGACAGCAGTCATCCTCCAGAATTCCCATTCTTTTTAGGTGATACCTGAAACATCCGTGTCCTGTAATCAGTGCCACCAACCATCTGAGGGTTCTCCTTTGCATATGCAGGATCCTTCTTCTGGCTGCGGTAATCGGCAACGTAAGCACCATCTTAGCCTGCCTACACGTGGTCATAGCGTCCCACCGTCTCCGGTGTTCCTCAGCGACCCATTTCTCGATGTAGTTCCTTACCAACCCTCTGCCAATGGCAGAGTATGGCTCCGGTCCCCAGAATTCCGAGGTTGACCCCTGTTTTGCCAGGTTGTCAGCCTTTTCGTTCCCATCGATGCCGGTATGTCCTCTAACCCAAGCTAGCGTCACGTTGTTTTGTTGCGCACACCTGTTCAGTTTTTGGACACATTCCAACGCCAGAGACGCATTAATCTCTGTCTGGTTTATGCGCTTAATCACAGCCTGATTGTCCAGTGCTATAAGGATACTTCTTCCCTGCACCTGACCCTCACTTATGTGATCCAGCGCGTGCAGCAGAGCAAGCATTTCCGCCTGGTCCCCTTAGATCTTACTGCAGAGAACTTTCCGAGCAGGTTCATCTTCACTTATACGAGCTACCAACGGAAGCCCGTCGAGCTTTATTTTCTTCACAACATCTACGCCGGAATAGTTCTCTTATTGTAGAGTCTCCGGAATCGCCCTTCTTCACATAAAGGGCCAACAATTCTCAGTTTTCTTCTCGAAGGATTGTGCCCTTGATGCCATGCCCGAATCTTGGATCACTTTCTCCAACGCCAGGTTGAAAAGGAGGCAGACCAGTCCGTCCCCTTGTCGGAGTCCGTAGATGTTGATTGGTCTAGACAGTGTTTCGGATACCATTACTTGGCTTGTCACATTGAATTCTTTCATGGCTTTGATCAACTATCAAGCTGCAATCTTTAAGCCTCGCATTGTCTAAAAGTTTGGTGGACGGCCTTTAGCGTTATTTCCACCTTTTTCAACAGAGAGTCCGATCTCATCATATGACCCAGGTTGTGTTCCATTGTTAGTTGCACCGCGGCGGTTACATTCAGCAAATCCCTGTGCTTCGCAAATATCGATAATTTGAAGAGAACATACCCAAGAGAACATGATAGAAGATGCGCCCTAAACTATAAAGCTAAAGATCGCGTATAATTCCTTTCCAAAAATTTATCAATATTTTTACCAAAGTCAATGTTTTATAATTCTAACAATACTTTCTAATCATTAACGAATCTGATCTTAAACAGAAAGCAATAATTAATACTTTGTTTTTTTTCTATATTTTTTCAATTGTAAAAATCACCAGTATTTTTACGTCAGAATCGGTTGAAGTACAGAGAAATTGCAAAACGCTTCAATAACAATTTGCCTCACGTTCAATTTCACCTTCTTAATCAGGTTAAGGTCGCATGCACCGCAGTAAATAAATAGTTTAAGTTCAGGGTGCAGAAAAATGGGTTATTGAAGGTTCGGTGTTTCCTTATAATAATTTAAAAAATATATGTTAATATAATTTCTTATTAGCCATTAATAACACCATTATCGCCACAATACTAATATTTACGCCACTGCAAATTTAGTCTTATTTTTCATAGCATTCCCCATTAATATGTGCAACACGTCGAGTGTTTTGTTGCTCGTATTTTCAGTCCCTGATGGATTCAATGTCGTCTGTGTTTTGTCGATAAAAACTTTTTTTCATTTTCATGCAAATTTGATAATTTATAAATCCCCCGAAAATATTCTACAATCATGAAAAAAAATTGAAATTCTTGAAAAAGCCTAGTTGCATTCGACCGCACTTACTTTCACTGTTATCGGAATGCAAGCGAAAGTTTTCCTATTACCAGCTATTACCAGTTCTCGGCCGCGGCTCGTCATCATTTGCTCAAGGTCTGACTTCTTATCCATAATCATGTAAATGTCTCAGGTGAGATGTTTTTTTTCTACTCACCTGGCCATTTATCTTTGCATCGTCTTGGATTTGTTGTGACCGCGGAGGTCATACCGACTGAAAGCGGGCAAATGCACTGTTACGATGGTGCATCCATCACTGCCAGGTGTAGCCGCAGTGGTCCTGCTACCTATGTAGATACTTTCAAAATTGATAAGATTTGTTTACCTTCTTCAAACTACTGGAATTCATTATAGCACGTGCAAACGAGTTTTTTTACACTTTCTTGCAAGATTGGCCAATTATAATTTTCGCGAATATTTTAAAATAAATTCACTTTGGCCGGGCTTTCTCTGACCTTTCATTTGTGAGACGGCGATATGAGGCGACGGATCCGCCGATGCTGGTGGATCAAGGGACGCCGAAAGATTTTATTTTATTCTGCTTATTATGCAAATAAATTGTGTCAACGGTGGTAATTATTATGTGAGGTTCACCTGAAACTTTCTAGCAGAATGGGGAGAGGTCGGATGAAAATATAAGGTAAGGTTCGCACCATCTTGCTAATTGCGTGTTAATTGAATGTCGCATTTGCATGAGATTCAATATGTTTATACAAGAAGAAAGATGGATGGGGATTATCTTTCGCAGCTGTAAATTAATGAAATTGGGTTTGGCGTTTTTGATGATCTTTATTAGCCATTTGGCGGATTGCGAATATTCCACTAAAACGGCAACATTTTACTTGGATTTAAGTTTCGATTAATCTTCGTTTATTATGATGTTTAATAAGCTGGAGATTTCTCTTAGATATATTGTGCTATATACTATACCATACTTTGCTATACTAAACAATTTTGCACTCTTCTCTTTTTGATTTGTTTGTTTCTTTCAACGAAGTTTCGCCCGCTGCCGCCACTTACGGTACTCTCGAACAACTTCTATACATTAAATCTGTGAGCAGACTATTCAAGCATTGTCAGCAGTTTGCCTAGAGATTTTTGGTTCAAATTTGTTTGTTCGAAACAGATCCCGAAGCAGACAGACTTATCCTCCCCAAGTAAAGTTTACAAGAGAGAAAGATGGAAATATATTAGTGTTGGGTAGGGCATGATTATAAAATGATTACAAGAGGTGCCTTTTTTTTCTTTTGTTTTGAGCCATTACAATGTCAAATGAGGCGAGGCGCTATTGTAATGCAAAAAAAAGTACACTATAATTTCGAAAATAGAGAGAGAGAAGAAGGCTCCAAAACTCAGTTGCGAAGAAAAACAAAGAAATTTGTCCAATTTACATGCAGAAACACACGAAATAATCAAATTATTATTTCTGAGAGATTGCGAAAGCTGCAAACACAAACTGTTTGAGGTATCAAACTATGGCTTGGAGCAGGATACCGTGAAACACTTAGAAAGCAGCCCAAACGGAGTCTTATAGGAAGAAATGTGACCAAAACGGTGTAACTGATACCCAAAACGTACAAAATCGTTAAACGATACTTCAAGTTTATGTGCGTAAGAAAAATCGAGAGTCAGAGAGATGGAAAAGCCATTGGAAGAAGTAGGGCTAAGGCTTTAAGCTAATTCCTACGCAAAGTCTTTTTCAGCAAGTCATAATGGTACCTTTGAATAGAGAAGATAAGGAACCGAAAATAGCGTACATGTACACGGATTTGAGGGAAGCACTTGGGATCAAGAAATTTTCTCTCCAATTCTCTCCCTCCACTTTAACCACAACAACAAAATACATTCACTTTACCCCACAACAACAAAATACATTGTCCATCCCGGACATAGGCGTAGTGAAATTTGTTCAGGTTTTGCGAAGGGTCTGCTTCAAACATTTAGCCAAGTGAAGCGTTTTCACCGAGATGGTTGCTGAGAAACGATATCCCTCCCGGTTTTTGAATGAATATAACACAGCCACTGACCGGGATCGACACAAATACGTAAAGAATGCTATTTATTAGTGTTGCCAAAATGCTTCCCCGTGCTTAATAAATTGCTCTTCCTCGTCTTCTCTATTCAGAGAATGGTACCGAAATTTCGACAGGAGTATATAAGTCTTACCAGCAGTGAAAATAATGTGATGGCAGCAGGTCTATGACAGTGGGGGTGCGCCGCAGACGGTAGTGTCAGATTCCTGCTGATTAAACTCACCCACCTTTTTTCGCATGACGTTCAAGTCTCGACGGGTATGAGCCGTGAAAACCAATCACCCTTAAAAAAGGAATCCCGCAAGGGTGCCATCTAGCTACCTGGCTGCTATCTTTCCTTGCACTTCTTTGCCCATTTCTGTTTCTTTGGGCTTTGTTATGCTTAAGCTTCTGGCGTATGGCCTTAGGGCCACTTACATCATTTTCCACACATCCTCTGACGTTATCATATGGCCTAAGATGTGCTCAGAAGTTAGCTGTACTTCAGAAGCTACTGCCAACGCATTCCTGTGCTTCGCAAACCTCGGGCGTTTCAAGAAGATATGCGTCCGTCATACTTCAGGGGACCCCACCTTGGCATATCCCAGGTAGTACAAACCAAGAGGCTTCCATAACAGAATATCAATGGGGATCATTCCAGCTATGACCTATGGTACTTCGTCTAGGATCCTATAGGTATGCAGAGTTTATTTTGCTCCTATTTTCCGTTCTGTCCAATTTCGCTGCATACAATAGGACCGAACTATGTTATGAGGAGGCGTCTGCTTGGCCTGGGGCCCTCTATATTAGGCAGTATTAGTGTTCAGAACAGATTCAATTAAAAATGTGGGAGTAATGCTTAAGAGATTGAAATGGAACGCTCAATTGGACCACGTCATGAGTAAAGGGCCTGTAAAAGACTTTTGGGTAAGACATGGGTCTTAAACCAAAACCGATGTATTGGATTAACAACAGGACTATGGTAGCCCAAGACTAAACAGATCACGACAATCCTCAAGTGCAGCAGACTGTAATGGCTTTATTGCATCTCCATTACCGGAGATATGCGCCTATCCCATCAAAATATTTTCAGAAGTCAAGCTGGTCATCAAGGCACTCTCAACGTGGAAGTTTTCTTCCAAAATAGTTGCAGGGTGATATGGAATACCCCAGAGCTGGGCCAGCTCAAAAGCTGCAAAATTCCTTATATTGGACTGTCTTAAGAGACTGAACCTATCAGTCCTAGGTCTTAGACAAGCAAAATAAAATTATAAGATCGTTTGCTTTAAGAGACTTTATCACTTTAAACAGGCTGCAGTAACCACAACCACAACCTAGGACAACCACAACCACAACCCAGGAGCGATTCTTCATGAAAGGCAATGAGACTTCCACACAAATTCTCTGTGAATTGACTGTTCTCACTGACATATAGAATGGACTGCTTATGAGAAATTGTTCATGGCACCAATTTGTTCCATATGCTAAAAACCTTTTTTCACTCCATGTAAACACCGGAATCACTTTTGAAATTTATATTTTTTTAAATACGTACGTAAAACATTAAAACAACACAAATATTTTGTTTAAAAAAATTAATGAACACTATTTTCACTTTTTCACCTTTTAAAATGCCTTTTTTTCATTAATTTGCAAATTTTATGTGTATCTGATTTAAGTTCTTAACGCCTGTCTTAGCAACTGACATTCTGTCCGGGGGCTTATGGGGAAAAGAGCAAAAGATATAAACATCACTATACCCGTCTACTTTTTCTAATTGATTTAACGCAAAAGATATAAACATCACTATACCCGTCTATTTTTTTCTAATTGATTTTATTTCTGAGTGCTTCTGTCAGTTTGGGGACTTATGGATGAGCGAGCGACTATACCTTTTTGGTGCCATCGGTTTGTATGGGAATAATTGCTGATGAGCAGTCCATTATTATATGTCAGTGACTGTTCTGATCTGGCTTAGAAGAAGAAAGTTTATCAAACAGCTATACACTTCTTTAACTAAAGTCATTTTTGCCTTCGCCCAGAGAGTTGACTGTCTTTCCCGGGTATGTACGCAATAGGCATAGCTTGGCCGCAGTGTTAATCATACCGGTTGCACCAAACTAACTTAAAAAAATAAATGCGTTGCGGTTGTGATAACTGTGATTTTGCCTCTTTTTGTTTCGCTCTAGGCCAACATACTAGAGCAATGTAGCTAATTATGTTTCTAACAGTAACCGATCATTTAGAGCCGATGCTTGAGTTTCGGTTTGATTCCAGGTTCTGGTTGGCATATAGAAAGTGAAAAGAGATGGTTGATGGTGGTTTGGCGTGCCAGACGAAATAATATTTTTCTAAACAGTGTGTATGTATGAACGTATATTTACATCCAGAGTGACACGACCGCGTAGACGTGGACAGAGGCCAGTATTCACAGAATAACAGAATATTTTGTTTGCCCGGTTCATATCTGTACTTGTCTGTAGGTGTCTGGCGGGGAATTTGTATAGAGCACCAGAACCGCACAGACATTTTTTCGTTTCTTGAACAATACGATTGTGGATAAATCTTCCACTGAGAAGTGTTGGAGCATTTTCAACAAAAATGAGTCTATTAGTTCAGAATTTTTTTATGTTTCTGAATTTGCATCAGACATAAAGAAAGAATTTTATTTGGATATCTGATTTAGTATCATTTTAGAGCAACAAACTCCCGCCATTACAAAACTCAAACGAAAGACTTCCTAGTCTCAATCGACCCAACCTCCATCATATGGTGAGTGGATTTCCACATCCAAAAAATATGTTCCAAAGCTAAGCAGCTCTCAGCCGCGATTGATATCTGCATGGTCAAGGTCTGATGTTGGGTTTGGCGGCGGAATGGGGCATCAATTTGGTACTTGAATCGCAGCTTCGCCGTTAGTCGGCTTGCATAGTAATCAAAGAGATGAGTGCTACGCGGTTGCCTCGACTCATGGGTTTCTACTAGCCGCGAATACCACTAAAGTCGATCCCAAAACGCATTCACAAGCGCCGGATATCAGCGCCTTTTCCGTTTTTCGGCCGAACGAACAATTCGAGTTCCGCTTTAGTTTTCTGACTTGAAGTATTTTTTATTTTTTTTGGTTTAAGCGAATTCTTTCCGAGCGGAGAGAAAAAGTGAAAATTGTGTCATTGATGCCAGCATCTACAGTGAAAGAGAAATGGAACTCCACGAAAAATTTTGTTAAATTTGTTTTTTTTTTTTTTTTTTTTTGATTGAGGATTTCCTCTCCCACCGGGGCTGGGAATTTCCAGTGGTGTCGTCGCGCTAATTTATATCAACAAAAGGACGTTTCGTCAACCTGGAAAGTTCGTGCCTTAAGTCTTTCGTTTCGGGCCTGGACTGTGATGATTGCGGGAGGTTATGGACCTTGGTTCTTGTTACATTTAAATTTCTAAAAAAACGAAAGTGATATAATTCAGTTTCGGTGTGGGTTGAATGAAGAAGCATTGTACGCGCAAAAAATTTCTCACCAAAAAAAAGTCAACTTCAACGATCATCGATCATGGGATCATGTCAAGTGATCAGTTCGCTATAAGCTCTTTACACTAGCGGATAGATGGAGTTTTTTCGGAATTGAAACTAACTAAAAAAGAAACGTTTTTGTGACAAATAATACTCTCTTTAAATATTACGCTACTCCTAGTATTTCATAACAAAATATTTTCATGATCCTCGTGAGTGTAATGTTTTTTGTTAATAATTTTTTAAATGGAATTTTTATTAGCTTGGATCTATTTAACGTCACTAAAGAGAAAGCAAACGATTCATGAGAAAAATTTAGAAATTTTTAAATTAAATGAGATTCTCCGTAAAATATTGTGATTATTTATATAGTTTAGTCGAAATGCAGATTTATTTTTATTTAATATTAGTTTTTTTATATAACGGTTGTGCTGTATCGGCTGAATACTTTAATAATAATAATCAAACTGATATTATTAATTCAACAATAAATAGTGGCAATCGAACTGGGAAATTTTTATTTGATGCAATTTTTAGGATTGGATCGGATTTTACAAGTGTTTTTGATTATGATGATACTGATGATGATGTGGATTATGATTTAAGTACAAATGTTAGAACTTGTGACTGTGGTAAGTTTTTATTTATATTTAGAAAATTACATTTTTTTAATGTTAATCAATCCCGCGCTCTCTCTTTGAATTTAATTTAAAAGCTGAAATGAATGAAATGAAACCTAGCGAGATTTTTGTTTTTACTTTCACTTTCACGGTTGCTCCAAACATAATATGATTAATTGGGGTTTTGCGAAGTTCTTTAAGTAGTACATGGTGTATTGTGTAATATAACAAGTAATTTCAGGTAGTGTTAGGTGAAGTTCTCAATTTTGAATCATTGATTTGGTATTAATATTTATTTAAATGCTGTTAAAAAGTGGGTAAAAATTATGAAGTTAAATAAATTATAGTTTAAGAATTTTCGCAGTTTATCTATAAATATAAATATTTAAAATGAGAGCAGTATTATACAGATTTTTGAAAATAAACGATACTATTTTTGATACTATTCTGGACTTAAAATGTTAGGCGTAGCATTGGTAGAGGCTATGCCATAAAACGAATACGTATTCCAGATTGTTAATGCCTAGAATTTCTTAAGGGAGGCCAGTTCTACCTTCAGGGAGAAATCTAGCGGCTCAGGCTCTAATGTACGATTCCTATCATGCATCCTCGAATATGTAAAACGAATAGATAAAGTCCAAGAAAGGTCTCGAAACTCATGGTTGATTACAACATTTCTTCTACCATGTAGAGTAGAAATATAGAACTCTTGACAAAATTTATTGATACCATAACGATTTTTTCACCGAATGTATGTTATACTACCTTCACGATAATGTTATACACACAACGCGTGAATGGTCCAGAAACGGGTCATTCACACTTCCTTCTTCGCGCACACCACCGATATTCGTTGAAAAATGGAACAACTCAACTGTGGAACCATATTACACAGCCAGTATTCCTGAACTCATAAAACATCCAAAAGCCCAAATGCAGGATTCATTTCCATCTACTTCAACAACTTGCTGACTTAAGGAATATTAGCACAAAATGATTCTTACACCTGAGCGTAGAACTGACAAATCAAAAATAATATATTCGGTACTATCTACCTATTCTTTTAAAGTACGACAGCTTAGCTATATTTTTCTTGAGAACAAATTCAGTTGTTGTTTTTGTCGTTTCATGTATTTCAAAGGTAGCTATTGTAATAATATTGCTGGGATATTGAGTCTTCTGAGATTAATATATTAAGCCAAACAAAGTGCTTGCACAAATAAATGGTGTGTTCAGCTAAGCTGATTCAAATTTTGATAAGAATATTACTACTTTATGCATCGGCTTAACCCACCTCAGTTCAATAATGTTCATTTCAATTTACATTAATGGCAGGGTTTAAGTCAAGTTCATGTTCTGTTTATGCTTGAAGTTGTTGATTTTTCGCCAGAAATTAGAAATGCAAAAGCTCAATGGAAATGCATTCCATTATTCCAGTTGATTACTCAGTTGAATATGTGGAAATTCTAGGCGAAGTGAGGTTATTTTAGTTCGGCAGTTCGGTTGATGAAGAAATTATTTTATAATTTCAATTTTACCAATGTTTTTTTCTTCCTTTTAACTTGGATATGGCTCCGGAACAAAAAACCATTTCTCTTTTAAAAATTTACAATTCTTTTGTATTTTTTTAACCCAAACTTATACGAGGACAAGTTGAGACTGCTAACCGATTGAAACCTCTTAATATTTAATGTTTTGGTCAGCTTAATATGTACCCAAACACACATTTAGGATGTATACATGATGAGTCTGCATGTAGACGCGAGTCGAGTTAAGATAGGGTTGATTGAACTCGACTCAGCTCTGCTACCTCGGTTGAGTTTAAATTATGTATTAATTAAGTGCAAAAATTAAGTGCAGTAAATTAATCCCGTGTTTTTGTTAAGCTTTTTTGATTTTAAGCCAATTTCGAAAAAGTCAATTACCTAAAAGGTAAGGGAGGCCAACAAATAAAGCCCCATAAAAGAAGTTCGATAGAGGGCCAAATTTCTGACGAAGTCTGTTTGTTTATATATAAACAAATTATGATGGCCAAAAGGGTAGCCCAAAGGCAAATCGTATAAGCAAGCGCAATTGATACCCCACAGTCGTCCAATCCAAATTTAAAAAAAAGCTTCCCTAGCGAAGATACAAAAAAGCTTTCCTAGCGAAGAAGCGAACCTTATTCCTAAAAGATGATGTTGCGAAAAATTTCAACAAATATGAATTTCTCAGAATAGCAAAAAATGGCAAATATAAAGGGGAGCAACGGATGGTACACCGCTATAATACTACTGATGTGTTTTATTGCTTCGATCGACAAATCGGTTAATACAATGTAATTAATCCATGAAAGTCCTATTAGTAGGGTTGGCAAGGGAAGGTACACCCTGATCATTTAACGACAGTGCAAAAACTCAAAGCGGGAAATTAATCAAGCTCTGCTAAAGAAGTAAGAATGTAGCGCTTCCAATTCATATGTAATGGAAGCTCTCTGGGGAAGCACACATCTCTATACTCCAATTATTTGCTTTGTTTTTGTCAAATTTTCTCTTATTCTTCTTAGTTGGGAAACTTGTGGTTGTGGTGTGTAGTCAGTTATGAAATACTATTTCTTGTGAAAGCAATAAGTAAAATTTTATCAGTGAATTAATTCTGTTGAAATAATTATTTTAATAAATTTATTTTAGAAAAATGTGTAAAATTTTATTATTAAAACTGAAAAACTATTATGGGCTGCATTTCTTGTATCGATAATATTGATACTATTTCCCAGCTTCAATTGCGCTTCTTCAACAACAAAATATAAGTGTTTCGCTCTGATGACATGCCTGTATTAAAAACAAAGGATTGGGATATGAATAGAAGCATGCTGGCATTCCTTTTCAGCGTTTCAGAATATATTCAAAAGCGCTTCAATTCCCCGCTGGCTGCAGTTCCCATAGTTCATATCTTAATTCCTTTCCTTTTAACACAGCCATGACATTAGTGCGAAGCACTTCTATTTTGTTGTTGAAGAAGCGCAATTGAAGCTCTTAGGAAGCTCAGAAAACTTTCGTGACCATAGATATTTTGCTGAAATTGAGCCCTCAATGATTTTTTAGTTTAAACATTTGCTTTAATTACTATCACATCTGACGCGATTATTATAAAAACCATGGTACAATAATACAAGGTAGGCTCATAAGAAAAAGCTCAGTTTCGATTTTGAAAAGCTTAAACGAAATTTGTTAGAGAAAAGATCTGAGTGACGTCAGGGGGAAGCTTTTTTCCTTTATAAACTGAGTGACGTCAGGAAGCCAGAGCTTTTCCTTATGAGCCTACCTTGTATTATTGTACCATGATAAAAACCACAAATTTCCCAAATAAAATAGAAAACTTGCGAAGAACAATGCAAAAAATGGAAGTATAGAGTGTGTCCAGAGAGCTTCCGAATGGGAAGGCCTACATTTTTGCTTCTTTCAGCAGCGCTTGCTTAATTTCCCGCTGGTTTTTTCAGCACTAATATATACATTTCATAATAAATACATATGCTGAAATACAAACCCCAATTGTACAGATTATTTTTGGTCATGAGTAATTAAAGAAAATAGTTTTCTTTTCAACAAATTATTGATATGATAAAATCTATCAGAAATACTTGCAATTAATATTAGTGATATAAATGATAGAGTTTGATTAAATTTTATTCGTTACTTTTATTAATCGACAGTAAATAATTAATTTCAGTTATAATAACACACGACAATTCTCCACAATGCATAGATATAAAAATTCACAATAGACAGTGTTAATCTGTAGCAAATTTTCAGGCATATTTATTCTCTAGCAAAAATTTGCATACTTTTAGGTAAAACTAATTAACAAATTTTCTACCGTTGCAGAATGCGGTACAGCAAACGAGCAAATTCGAATTGTTGGCGGCAAGCCAACAGGCGTAAATCAGTATCCATGGATGGCGCGAATAGTTTACGATGGTAAATTCCATTGTGGCGGAACACTTGTCACCAAAGATTATGTTATGACGGCTGCGCATTGCGTAAAGAGATTAAGACGATCCAAGATTAGAATAATCCTTGGTGATCACGACCAATACATCACATCCGAGACCAGAGCTATCCAGCGTGTTGTAACGTCCATTGTCAGGCATAGAAAATTTAATCCGGACACCTACAATAACGACATTGCGTTGCTGCGCCTACGAAAACCAGTAGTATTCTCCAATACTATAAAACCAGTTTGTTTGCCACGCACGAACTATGATCCTGCAGGTAAGTTACTATTAGGTAAAAATTTCGGTTTAATTTGATTTTTTTTACCTAGGAAGGATTGGAACTGTTGTGGGATGGGGCAGAACATCTGAAGGTGGCGAACTTCCGGCTGTTGTGAATTACGTAAAAGTTCCAATTTTGACCAGCTCCGAATGTAAGAGGCAAAAATACAAAAGTTCGAGGATAACGTCTAGTATGCTCTGTGCTGGAAGGTCTAGTATGGATTCCTGTCAAGGGGACAGTGGTGGACCCCTACTACTTTCCAGTGGCTACAAATATCATATTGTTGGAATTGTATCTTGGGGTGTTGGCTGCGGCCGTGAAGGTTATCCCGGCGTCTATACCAGAGTTAGCAAATTTGTTCCTTGGATTAAGGCCAACTTGGATGCCACTTGCCTTTGCGTGTAGTTAATATGTTCGACTTATGGAAATCTAAAGAGAAATGTGTAAATAAATAATCGAAGATTTTATTTTTGTTAATAATGGATTTTGTGGGTTGTGAAGATAACCTATGCTAAAATTGAATTTATATTGTACGTTAATCCAAGTTATTTGTTGGAGAGCTATACATTTCGGCAATGAGCAAGTTTCTTGTTATTATTAAACTATTTATATCGAGGTGCTTACAGGAAAGAAGCTTTAACTTTATTCTAGTTTAGTTAAATGAAGCAACTTTGAAAAATTCATAAAAGAACTAATAGGCTACGATGGCTTGGATTAATATAAAAATCCATCTGAAGATTTTATCGCTGACTTCTATAAGAATTTTAAAGTAGATATCTGCAGAGGTTGTAACAAATGGTATGGTACGGTTAGAATTAGACTTCCAGTATTCTGGTATAACTTCTTGCTTCCAGATGCTACATATGAGTTTATAAAAGGGCCTCAAGAGTTGCCGTCCTCCTTCTTTTAGCGACCCAGCTCCGATTTCGTCGACACCTTCATCCCAAGCAGAATTTTTGACTCGAAATTCGCTAGTAATCGACAAGTTTTTCCCTTCTACCTGCAAGTTTCTGACCAACTTAACACTTAACACTTTTGTCCAATTTCGACGTATTGTGGCTCGATAGGCACTGGTAAGAAAAACTCGCCCGAAAAACTTGACAAAAACTCAGGAAAACTAGAGGTTTTTTTAATAATAAAAAATTCAAAAAGAGGAAATGAAAAATATTCACCCGAATACAGAAGTCACGACTACCCACAAAGAGAATGACGACCACGGTAGCTATGAAAACAGAAAACGACCATATGACTGCTGATTGGTAAAATATGAGGTTACAATATATTAAACTGGTAGTACGAGAGTTAGCAACATTTTCGAGAATTCATTCCTAAACGGCTGATTTTTTTATAAGACCTGTCTTATTGACCTACCTAACGGATGCGGTGCGTCTGCCACCTGGGAGTGGTTGCGTTTTCGTCTGCGCATGTCTTTTGCAGAGATGAAAATTTTGAAATAATTTTATTAAGAAATATTTTTTCTCTCCCATACCTTTCTATGCTATTTAACAGCATAAATTTATAGTTGCCAGACAATGTTGTCGTTGCTAACATCGCGCCACAATAAAGTAATAAACAAGTAATAAACAAATTATAATTTTCTAATTTTTTTAGTATAGCTGAAATTTTAATAAGATATAGTCCTGTAATCAAAGAATATAATATAAATTTGCCATACCAAACCCCGTTGTTCAATTTAAGTCTCGGAGAGCATAGGTCAGTGGATCTTCGCTTACAATGGGTATCGGGGATTCAATAAGTTTTGAAAAAAATTCCTCCCTTTTCTTTTATCCCATGAGACTGCTCATAGGCTACCATCTTGTCTCTGAAGATGTTTGTTCTTGGCTGAAACTTAATGCTGGGGCCTTATCATGAAATGCGATTCGAAAATGAAATTATCCGAAAATCGAAAAAAGCGATCATGCCATGCGAATTCGCATCGGTTTGATGCGATTACAAACGGAATTTTTTCCGATAGCTGTGCAGCTGTCGCATTTCGATTTCGTGAGTGATTGGTGCACACTTTAGGAATAAAAAATGTAAATTTATATTTCATATTTTCTTATAACTACATATTTAATTGATTATATAAATAAACAATTTTTTAGGGGAAAAGATACAACACAAAAACAGTACGAAATTTTAGTAACTTGGATGAAGACAAATCCCAGTTTAGCTAAAGAGTATTTGAGCAAGCATTCTTTTCTTCTGCATTTATAGTTTATCCATTTTGGACAGATTTTCATTGCCAGTATTGTAAGGACTTCCTTCAGATTTGTTGAAATGGTCGCCCACAAAACTATCCTGCCCCGTGCCTCTTTGGTACCTCCTTCCGCGAAAAAACGTAAAACAGACGCAAGCTTTACATAGCTTGGAATGGAAACCGAATTAGCCGCTGGGTTAAATTCATTGTTAATCTCTTCTAAAAGATACGAAAACACCGACTTTGATACTCAAAAGAATTGTATAAAGCTGTAACAGAAAATAATTGTAATGAAGAAACTAATAAAGTTTGTGTACTCATATTGCATCAGGGAGCCCCATAGGATTCGAATTATCACGAAGTTTTCTTTCAACCAATTGCATATTTTGAAGATTTTCTTCTTCACTGTCAGATGATGAGAAAAACGCTTCGACACTAATCATTTTTATATAATAATGTATATAATACATATTTTATATATTTTACTTCGATTAAATTATTTAATTATTGTAAAGAAAACTCACAAACTTTATTACTTTATTGGCATGAAGTTGCCTGCTTTCCCAGTATTGGAAAGAATTTTTAAGTTGCGTAGGGCAGTACTCCCTTTGCAATGCGAATTCGTAGAAGACGGATCCTATGATCGGTACATTCGTACCGCAAATTAATTTCGGTTCGTATTTACTTTCGTATCGCATTTCATGATAAGGCCCCAGATCTGACGTGTTCCTATATATGTTTGTATAATTCACCAGTCATCGAAGTTTTCCTGTATCTGTAAGATCCTCCTGTCAAGATGTTCTCTTTCCTTTCTGCAGGCTTGTCAGTAGTATTTTTATATAAGTGATTACCCTGGTCTGCAAAAAACGGGTCATTTTTTCTCCTTTCCAATTTAATAGTCGTATCCTAAGTATTTTTTCGCGCTGAATCCGAATCCGTTGGCCAAATTGCCCTATCACGTCACGATTTTGAGCAATCCTAACCTAAAAGTGCCAAAAAGCGTGTTTTTTGCACTTTTGCGCGTTAAATATCTCAAAACTATGGAATGATAGGGCAAATCGGACAACGGGATCGTTTTCAGCATGCCAAAATCTACAGAAAACCATGTCGAAAGCGTTAAATTTGAAAAAACTTTTTTTGTAATACTGAAAAGAAAAACTTCGGTGCAACGGTGATATCATGTGTTAATAAAAATCGTCGATTTCGCGCCAAGAAGTTTTTCTTTTCAGTATTACAAAAAAAGTTTTTTCAAATTTAACGCTTTCGACATGGTTTTCTGTAGATTTTGGCATGCTGAAAACGATCCCGTTGTCCGATTTGCCCTATCATTCCATAGTTTTGAGATATTTAACGCGCAAAAGTGCAAAAAACACGCTTTTTGGCACTTTTAGGTTAGGATTGCTCAAAATCCTGACGTGATAGGGCAATTTGGCCAACGGATTCGGATTCAGCGCGAAAAAATACTTAGGAAACGACTATTAAATTGGAAAGGAGAAAAAATGTGCAGACCAGTGTTATTAATATGAGTAGAATCGAAAGCCAAATACTCATATGAGTAAAGAATCTAGTACCGATTCCGTCTCCCTAGATAAGACTATTCAGGGGTCACTCGATGTAAAGTCAACATCTTCGAGGAAGTGGAAGTAGGATTGGGTAGCATAGCTGTAAGTAAATCTTATCGTATTAACAATTGGCGTTTCTCAGGACTTATGTCTTTGCTGTACCGACACCACCACCGGCGCCACCCTTGGGGCGTTACTTCCATTCTACACCTAGAGAAATAGACTAATGAATTTGCAGTCAGTAGTTTGCGTTGCCAACCAACAACATTGTGCAATAAAAAAAGCAGTAAAACTTGTGATGTCAAGGAAATAACACTGCAAGTATTGGACTAATTTCCCTTTTTTGATGGCATTGCATGTTCTTCCAAATATATTTAATTTAATTTTTAATGTTGTAAATATTTTGCATCCATCACATGTCCAATATCAATAAATTAAACACAATTCATATTTGAACATAATTAATTAACCGCTAATTAAACATAATTCTTATGACTAAGAGCATCGATGTGGGAAATCAAACTATCTCTGAAAGGTCTCAAATAAATTAAAAAAGCAACATTTCATAAGTCAACTGTAAAATCCACAATTTCAACAGCTCCACAACTCATCTCCAGACATTTAGACTTCAATTTTAATTACAAAAAAATAAATAAATTATACCTCGCCTAAATTAAAAAAAGAAAAATAGTACCTCACTCTCCTGCTCACCTTTCGTGCATATTAATTCACTTTACGTGCACGTTAGTTTCGTTTTTTATTGAGTAGAAATTTTTTTTGCATAAAATTATGTTCAAAGATGGAGCGACGTCGGCGCTGAAATCGAGGTCGGCCAACATGAAAAGAAGCGAAATTATCCACCCGCAAGTGACAACGATCAGAAATGTGAAAGAGGCAAAAGGTAACTTCAATGGCAAAAAGGCGTAATTATTTATTGGAGGGTTTCTTGTGAAGAGATGATGACGTTATAATTGTCTGAAGATGATGAACGATTGCTGAAGAGACAAGCCCCCGGAAGTGGCTATAAATTATAGAGTAGCTTTTGCTCGGTCTGAATTATTTTCTTTTTTTGGGAATATAAAAAAATGGAACGATTGATATGCGATATTTTTGGAACATGGAAAAAAAATTAGACTAGTTTTATTGTCAGTATTTATTAAATAAGAAGAGTGGTGACTATCAGATTGTAATCGTTTTCCTGGAGGAAGTAGAACTAGGGCAACCACTTTTGGGCAATTATAAATCCATTATAATTTTTGTTGCCATTTTTAAAAGTTTTAACCTTTCCTAGAACTCAGGGAAATATATATTTGAAATGGTAAAATATATTAATCAAAATACACTCAAATGCCGCTGCGCTGAAAACCCTATGTTATCAGGAAGAAGAAGACTAAGATTAGACATTAAAGATCGATGGTTGTAAGAATTAATGAATTGTATGATCAACCATTGAAAGTTTAGCGAAGACGATTCTATTCATAGTTTGGTGCGCAATTCCACCTACTTGTATGCAAGACCAAGCTCACATAAGGTTTTATGCGTTCAATAATTTTCTACCTTACAATATGCATATGTAGTGGTAAATGTTTAGAATTGGAGCTTCAAACAAAATTTTAAGGGTTCAGAGTGATTTTTGAGTTCTGACAAAAACTAAAGTTTACCAGTGTTGGTGCTGAGCCAAGGACGGTCGGCGGTGGCAAGCGGAGGAGGATAAGTATTCAATTTGCCAGCACTCAAAAATCACTTTGAATACCTCAAAAAATATTGAAGCGTTTTTGGTTGGAGCCCCAATACTAAACATTTACCTTTTCTTTATATGAAGTTACCTTGGAGGCAGCCATATATCCTGGCAATCCGGCGGCCTTATACTCAGGTATGGCCCTGAGCCTGCAGGTAAATATTTCTACTACACCACTTGAAATTTAAAAGTTTGCCCGCTTTGGTTTTATCGATTTGAATGAATCTTTAGCTTGAAGGACGCCTTGAGTCTTTGTCTGGCTATGACAAACAACTGGTCGACTCATGCAGCCTTTACTGTAACCGATTCGCCATTAATTTCAGCAGGCATCAATCTGCTGTAGAGAACCGCCATGTTCCATCTGGCAGTGGGATGTTTAATGCCCTTTACCCCGGTTTTAGAATAAACTATTAAACTTTACTTATGTTATTGAAATAATAATACCACAAGGGAACTATATGCGACCGATTATAGAATTGCTTGTCTAGACTTTATTTAAGAGACTGATCCACGAGACTGACTGATTGTTTTTGGGTTATGTAGGGAGTATTGGTGTAAGTTTAAAATTGACTTTTAAGGGTTTGCAACCCTAATTATTCTGATAGTCGTACGGATAACGGCATTCGCTGTCGTAGTAGCAGCAGCAATTTAGGATATTGTAAGCCTAGAAACTCTGTTAATTTCCTTACCAACTATTTCATTTGCTCTGAGACGATCATTGATCAATCAAAAGTGCCTATAAATCGACAACGACGTGTCTGTTATGTACGTAACAATTCATTTAAAAATTTGGGTTTGCCGGAAGTATTTAAGATGAGTTCGTGGTTCCATTTCGAAATAGTTCAAAAAATGTCCCAGATTTAACTAATTTTCTGTAAGATGTACGGTTACGGACAAATAGTGGAAAAAACATTTGCACACCTTTTCCAAGATGGCGACCAAATTGGGGGGTGCCGACCTCGAAAACTAAAATTTATACTTATGTACCGACCCCATATACCACCCACGAGAGAAGGAGACGCTGATAGTTAGAAATGATTTTGCTTCGCTATACGGAATTCTCCCCGATAAAGACTATCCCAGCCTTTCTAACAGCTTGGAATATGGGCCAGCACAAAGCTAACCCGAGATATTGGGTCGGGAAGATCTTGTTTTTTCCAGGAACCTTCAAGCTCTTGAAGGTGCTAATGGACCATTCGATCTTACCCTCAGTGAAAATCCAGTTTTCTGGGCATTCCAATTTTAGGACCCGTGGTAAGAACTACCCCCGATCTAGTATTAGATCCGAAGGCTAATGCAGGGTCGGTGATTTGGAAACTCGAAAATGAGTACTCATGAATAGCTCCACTTGTGCTGTTCTCTGTAAAGAATCTTTCAGGAGCCTTGGCAATGCCATTTGAGTGATCCTTGTCATGGTTGAAAGCTTGTCCATCTCGTGAGAAAAAGGGCTTCCCAAGAAAGCTTTAGTATGAAAGATAGTGTAGAAACGAATGAGCATACTCCAAAGCCAATATACGATTTTGCTTCACGAGGTTTCATTGAATACTACTGCGGCAGAGAGTTGATTTCGGCGATCGAGCAGGAAATGATCCTAATAGGCTATTATAGGTATCTTCGTAATACTAAGAGGCACTCTCAAAAAGATAAAGACAAGGAAATTTACGTAAAGAAGAAGCGAAGGCGATGGACCACATTCTTCTAAAAGTTTGAAGCCTTGTCACTGGGATGGTAGTAGATAATTGACACCGGTTTCTTATATTGGTTATTACTGACTATTGTATAGTCCTAACCACGTATTTTTAAAGGTAAAACCTCAGGTGGACACAATCTTCCAGTAGGTGCTTTTGCTATAAAAAAGCAGAATTTAACAAGCAGTTTACTCCAACAGTGCATCATACCTGACATGCGAAACTGTTTGGAAATATCTGACTTTTTTTTTTCAGAAATCATCATGCGTGCACATATCGCATGAAAATAATGTTTAATGATGTTGGATCTCGTGAAAAGACAGCTGAATAGAAAATCCATCACTCAAAAGCCATTCATCTTTAATATGTATCATGTAGTTCCACCTACCATATTTCTTTCAACCCAATTCTACTCAACTTTTTTTATAGCTGGAATGACGAGCCTCTGGTGTACAACAAAAGACATAAGAGAAGAACTCCAAATATTCCATCTGATCTTAAAAATGTTCGGTTTGATGTGTTCTCTCGAACATAAATCCGAAGCAATTATTCACAGTTAAATAAATCATGTAATGATAAATATAATTAACATATTAATAAACCTCCCATTATAATGATCAACACGTTAACCCAACACGCAACTCAATTCATCACAGAGTAACAACTCAACTCTCGGAGGTTCGACAGAGCAAAAGAATATATCGCGAGATGCGCGTACGGCGACCGTACGTCTATTGTCCCTTCCGTCTCCGTTCCCCTATTTCTGTCAGTTCTCTTCGCCATACGTTCTTCTTCTATATACGAGTATGCCAGGTAACTCGTTATGTAATATCGCTGGTTACATGCCTCAACATAATTTATTCAGATAACGGTTATAGAATTTGTATATAGTATGACGTGACTATTTGCGTGTAGTGCACTCAACGTGGAAGTTATAATCGGATTCAATGAGCGGATATAAATGATTCTTGGGTCGACCCCAAGTCAGAGGAGTTTAATTGGAATAGCATTCCAATGATAGCATACGGATTTTTTTGCTTTGGTGCGCTTGCGCTAATGGAGCTGAAGTAAGTAGTTGGAGCTCATTCATCACCTGAAGTGGCGATGCATGCAAATTGATGATTTTCGATAGGTGCTAATTAGACATTGAGTTATTGAATGGCCATCGGATAAGCGATGCTGGGAGAAACTCGAAACAAGAGGAATTTAATGAATCAGAGGCTGTGGAAGCGTCAATCCAATTCGATTAAAGTGGAGACTTTCACTTAGAGCCACCGTGCTACTTTGTCGAGTTTGGTGCAATATTGAAATATTCGCCATAAGATGACTGGCGATATTCGCGCATGTCATTCATATAAGCGGATTTAAAAGATTTGGGCGGGTGCGAAATTTCTCCAGGAGATGAAAACTTTTCGTTTAATAAACAATGTGTGCGAATTAAAGTTGTCTTGATTGTATGATTAAATTAGGGCTTAGATGAGAATTGAGGATCTTTAATATTTAAGGTGAATTTTGTGCAAATGGTAGCTCAAAAGATTTGGTTAAGTGCACATTTGCTAGTAGCTAGTTAAGGGGCAAATTTAAAATTTACTCTTTCTGACCTCTGGAAATGTTTTATGTGGACACAAGAGCCCAGAGATAAGCTATTGTAGTAGTAATAGCGCCTTGTGTCATTGATTGCATTGTGGCCTGGGATTTTTATTTAAAAAAGGGAAGACAAGAATGAAGATAAATTAGAATAAAGACGAAAGAGGATGCTGCGGGTGGATTCGAACCATGTAACTCTGAAGATGACAGTCAAGCGTCCTAACCCTTTAGGTGGCACGGTAGTATTAAAAATGTCCCGCTTTTTTCACGGGTAATAACGCATGGTAATGAGAATTTCTTCTAAAAAGGAGCACTTGTTCCTAAGCGTGTCAATATTTTGCCATTGAACCAGACTTTTCAAATAAGCAAAGAGTTTTGAAGCAAAGCTGGTCACCATTCGACCTTTTCATATTTTGCCTATATCTCTCCCTCTCGAATTCACCAACCAAGGAGAGTTTTGGAACTGCCTTGCGAGCTAGTGTGCGGTTCCCAAGACCTGCTATTGCCCGGAGCTGGTTTAAGGATTTTGATACTGGGTACTAGGACAACTATATTCCTTGGATTTAACAAGGGTCTACAAATTTTCCGTAGAATTGTCAGGCCAAGGAAGGAAGGGGTGATATGTAAACCTTAACCAAAAAAAATTCAAAACATCCTAGCGTTACGATTTCCTTTCACACCCTTACGATTTTTGCTTCATCTATCGAAAACCTATCCACAGCCGGCCGCTTTGTTATTTTATGCAGTACCCCCTGTATAGCGAAATATTGATCCAGTAACTTGATCCAACTGATGATAACTGGTGCAAGCCTGCAAGAAAACAGGCTGATTATATTCGTTCCCCAGGAGTTATTACACCAGACGTTGAAAAACATATCGTTTCTATCTATAAAGACCTTTAGTCCAATCAATCTAAAATAGCTCCATGTAATTTTTGCGTTAATTGCCAACAGGAACCAAAAAATAGGTTTGGTTGAAAAAACTCATTTTCTGACTCTGTTTTTTCATTATTAATATGTTTTTAGGGGCCATTTTGAGCAATGTAAGCATTTTAAATCGAATTTTTTTTACTTGTAGATGCTAGTACAATCTTTGAAGAAAATTTTAAGCTGTCCAACGTTGATCCAGAGAAATCCATGGACCAAGAGGAACGTTTTTATAAGAACCCCTTTTTTTACAAAAAGTGAAATTTCAAGGAAGCTGTACAATATTTCGCAACAAAAATAACACAATTATTTCAGCCATTAAGAAGCAATATTTGTACCAAAGAACAAATATGTAAGTGGCGTTAAACAAAAGTTATTAACAAATTAAAAAAAGTGATTTTCGACAGTTTTTCCCATTTTTCTCTATATTTTCTACCATAACCTATAACTCAATATACATCAATCGTAAGATAATTTGAATAGCTACAACTTTATAATTTGATTTTTTTCGATCCGAGGTCACGTTTTTCTTTTATTCACTAAAAAGCGTTTTTTACACTTTCCGGGATTTTTTAGGTTAGGTTCGCCATTCCAAATTCCGAAAAAGAAAGCGCTATCTTTTTTAGAATTTTTTTTTCCTATATGACCATATTTTTTGTTTCCTGATAGCAATTATTAGATGGATTTTCGTAGATTGATTGGACTACTTTTATACCCGATATCTGCCCGCTAATGAATCCTTCAATTATACTGTAGCTAGCCATTTTATTCGAAACATCTGACTTCAAAATAGTTATGACTTGTTTAGTTATTGCCCCTTTAAAAAGAAAATAGCAATTATTAGAAAGCAATTATTCACAGTTAAAAGGTGATTCCAGCGATCCCTCCAATTACCGCCCAATAGCAATTACTTCTATTCTCTCCAAAACCATGGAGACGATAATCAACAAAAAGCTTATGGGATATCTAGAATCCAACCTACTCATAAACGACAGACAGTATGGCTTCCGACAAAAAAGATCCACTGGCGATCTTTTAGTCTGTCTTACAGAACACCTCAGCCGTAGTCTGCATGGATCCGGTGAGTCTAGTCTGGTAGCTCTAGATATCTCCAAGGCTTTCGACAGAGTTTGGCACCCAGCCCTGTTAACTAAACTCAAAGCTATTGGAGTTGACTCTCTTCTACTGAAGTGGATTGAGAGTTTCCTTTCTGGCCGTTCAATCAAAGTAGTATTGGATGGCGTCAAATCCGCATCCCACCCGATCTCTGCGGGGGTGCCCCAGGGGTCAATTTTATCACCGGCCCTATTTCTCATATTTATAAATGACCTTCTTTCAATCCCCTCCAACCCACTCCTCAGCTTCGCTGACGACGGTACTCTACGTTACTCGTACAGCGTCGATACAAGACAGACTCATGCCAGATCCTGTCTTGATGATCGCGAACTAATGTCCAAGTCGATTAATAACGACATTAAACTGATTCTAAAGTGGGGAGAGAAGAATCGTGTTGAATTCAACTCCGACAAAACCAAGTTCTGTCTTATCTCCAAAAAGAAGTTCAACACCCCTCCACCCTTGAAAGTGAATGAAGTTCAACTAATGGCTGACCCATCCTTACACATCTTAGGCGTAACGTTAGCCAAAGACTTGCGATGGAATGACCACATATTCCAAATCGCCAAACAAGCATCTCAGTGCTTGGGATTTCTTAAGAGATGCAAGTTCCTCCTCCAGCCATCGGCCCGTGCTGTTATTTATAAATCCTACATTCGGCCTCTTCTCGAATATAACTCCCTCGTTTGGGGCGGCGCCCCAATAACCACCTTGGCATGGTTAGATAAGGTGCAAAAAAGGGCGCTCAAGTTAATTGATGACGACACCGCCTGCTCCACCATCGACCCCCTGAGCCACCGTAGGAATGTAGCAGCACTGACAAAATTTTATCGCTACTACCATAGTGACTGCTCCTCCGAGTTAAACGCTCTCCTGCCTCCACGGCAATCTTATACCCGCAACACCAGATTAGCCCACTCGTCTCATTCCCTTCACCTGCAACTACCCTTTTCACGCACTCAACAAGATATGAATTCGTTTGTTAACAGAACAACTCGACTGTGGAATAATCTCTCGCAGTCAGTATTTCCGAGCTCCTACAACATCCAAGAGTTCAAACGCAGGGTTCATCACCACCTTCTTCAATACCCCCCCGTACCTTTTAACCCTTAACCTATACCCCCACCCCTCCCCCGTACTAAGCTTACTGCTAGACATTGCACCATGACGTGACAAATGACATGACGGACTAGTAGTACAAAGGGTGACTCCTGAGCTTAGCACTGCCACATAAAAAAAAAAAAAAAAAAATGCACATCCATTTCAAATTTCGCGCATTAGATTGAAAGTAATCTTACCTAATGCTAAAAGTTTTTCGAAAATCACATCACGTGGTCGAAAACCAAAAGGACGCCACGAGCCAAGAGGGTGCAAAAGGTGCTAGAATAGCAATTAGATTAGAAGAAATAAGAAAAATAAGTTTTATGATAAAGTTGAAGGACATAGAACTATAAATTAGGCAAAACACACATACAGAAATACGCTATGAAGTGGCTCTTCTTGTTGGACTTTTTCATGATGGACTCCTATTCTTCCACGCCACTCGCAGGACTACGACTTGGAGATGGATTAGCATTCAGTTGACAGAGAGGGTTGTTACATTGCTACGGTGGATTAAAGCGTCTATGGAGGCGCGAAGAGGGTCATCATTAATGAGTTTGATGGCAGGATTTCGCACCTTGTCGAGGAAAACCAAGGTGGTTGTGGGGGCACCTGCCCAGATATACGAGTTGTGTTCAAGGCGGGCCGAATGTAGGATTTGTAGACTGTAGCCAGGGTGGCTGGCTGGAGGAGGAACTTGCATCTCTTGAGAAATTCCAGGCATTGAGGGGATTATTTGGCGATTTGGAATATGTGATCATTCCAACGCAGATCCTCTGTTAAAGTTACCCCTCTAGAATATTGTTGAGTCAGCCGTAAGATTCTCTTTACCCACTGAGATAGGAGGAAGGTCAGTGCTATTTTTGTTGGAAATGAGGCAGTTCTTCGTTTAGGTGATGTTAAATTCAACACGATTCATGCGGCCCCAATTAAGAATCAAGTTGATAATCCGGTTGATCGAAGTGGACATCAGTTCACGGTGGTGAAGCAAGGTCTAGGACGTGCTTGTCTTATATTGCCGAAGGAGTAATAGAAATGTAATGTACCGTAATCAGCGAAGCAGTGAAGTGGGTTGGAGGTGATTGAGAGCAGATCATTAATGGAGATTAGGAAAAGTGCGGGTGGTAGAATTGACCCCTAGGGAACTACGGCCAAAATAGCGTGGGGGTTGGATTCGACCCCGTCCAATACTATCTTCATTGAACGAGCTGAAAGGAAGTTCTTAATCCAGTTCCTTAGAACTAAGTTTATACCATTAGCTTGGAGTTTGGTCCACAGCGCAGGATGACATACTCTATCAAAAGTTTTTTAGATATCAACCAGATGAGCAACCAGACCAGACTCACCAAAGCGGTGAATGCATTGGCTGATACGGTAGGTTAAACACATAAGCAGATCGCCAGTAGACCCTTTTGGTCTAAAGACGTATTGCCTGTCGTGTATAATACGGTTGATTTTAGATATTTCTATTAATTAATGCCTTCATGTTGATGATAAAAGAAGTAATTGCTATTGGCCGGTAGTTTGAGGGCTCGCTGGCTTCGTCTTTTTTGGGGTGGGCTAAACATGAGTTAGTTTCCAAGAGCCAGGATAAACTCCGAAGAAGTAAGACACATTGGCACATTTTTTAAGTACCATAGGGAGATTTTGTCGGGGCCAGTGGATATGTTGACGTCGAGCTCTTTGAGGCACCTTAATACCTATATAGGAGTTATTATTAGCTATGTTCGTGAGGCCTGTATTTCAGTGGATAGTGCCTAAAGACTCACTCCCTAGAACAATTTTTTTTTCCCAATTATACCCAGGAATCACTTTTTAATGGATTAGCATTTAAGTCTGAAACATCCTGTTATAAAAATTCAAGTTCATATGAAATAAAGAACATTTTTTGTAACTCTCACAAATTTGTCTTGTTGCCTATATCAGAACTCCACTCCACCCAATAATGTGCGAGTAAATATATTCGTCTTTAAACACATCGGTGTTCAGGTCTTTAATTCACTAAATAACACCTTGCACAAATGGTTATGTTCACGATCCATAACCATATTTTTAAATCCACTACTATATGCAAAAAGTTTCCAGGAAATAAATAATAAAGACATTTAATTTTTTTAATACCTATACCTGTATATTTTTCCCAAAACTCCCAGCCTCCCAGTTTCACTGCTCTATTTGCACCTGTGAAAGAAGTGGCCCTGCTTTCACCACCTCAAAGTACTCAAAAAATTGTCGAATGCAATTAGACCAAATTGCCCTACTCATGTAGATGACACTTATGAATAGAATTTCAAATTAATGTTTAGATTGGTGAGTTGTTGAAGTTCTTTTGTTGGGAGTTTTTACTGTCACCGGCCATATTCAGTTTCGGTTTCAAGTTTGAAAAAGTGACAGGTACTTAGTCGGTGACTGCTGGAGTGGATGTGAAATGATGAGGAAAAATTAAAATGTCGTGAAGTTTTAGAAATTATTCAAAGTTAGAAATTTTAATGAATTTATTAGAAAATTTCTTTTAATTTAAAACTAAATAAATATCAGGGATTATTTGTTGTGTTTTAGTGGAACTAATGATTATGTTAAATCTGAATATGTTCAAAAATTCGTTTGATTTTGATAGTGTACAAAATATTCTTATGAAATGTGGTTAAAAGTAGTGGAAATTTATAATTTTTTTTTTAAATTACTAAAGTGTGATTGATTGGTTCATGTACCTACAGCAAATAAACGATTTAAGGCTTTCTGGTACTTATCAATATTTTCTTCTGTAAAAATCTTTAGCAGTAGTCTACTATGGGGAAGTCCTTTAATAGCGGATATTTATATAAGTCAACAATGTATGGATCTAAGTTAATTAAAAATAAAATAAATCAGAACTAGAACCAATTTTAGGAAAACTACTCAAGTCTAAAGTAAGTAATAGCTCGTAGTGCGAAGCAATTTGGTAGTTATAGTTGTAATTTCTAGTTCAAATCTTAGTTTGAGTATGTAGTACATGCTCAAAAATATGTGACATGTTAACTCAGTGCTTAAGAAATGTTTTGGTGCAGACTATATGTAGTTCAAGTTTCAGGAATACAAAACTGAGAAAATTGGGATTTGAGGGTAATAGTTTAGGTACATTTTCTTAGATATCTTGGGCCTGAATGCTCATTAAGAGTTTGTCTGTCCAGAGTATGAACTGTTATAATAATATCGTTTGTTGTTTTTAATATATCTTCTCATAATAACCTTCTAAGAGCGTCATCGTTAGCTTAATATTTTCCCCTAGTTCCATCGTATTACTTCAAAAACCTAAAAATACAACTTTAGAAAGCACTTGATTTGCAATTTACACTAGATACTTACTAAAATTCAACGAGAATTCAACGAAATGTATCGCCCCCTTCTGCAAAACTTGCAATTATAATTGCCAAACACGTAGCTTCAGACATGTTTTCTCCACGCAACTTTGCACAACTCGTTGCGTAGTGTATGGAAAATTTAATATTTTTTGGCAAACACAAATTTGCGCAAATTCCTTTAGAGGGATTAGGTATCTTCAAAATTGAGGAAGTTATCATTCAAAAACATTTATTAATCTGGACATTTCACAACATTCTTCCAAAATTATTCGGAAAAAAATAGTTTATCTTAGCAGATCAGCAATTTCTTTCTCCATACATTATTATCAGGTTCAAAAATATTAAAATTCTTCTTTGCAATTCATGTTTATAAGCCCCCTCCTTCTATGACCTGGTCACAACACCATTGATAAACATCCAAAAATTGACACTCAGAAATCACTTCGAAACATTAACACTATTTTGAGAATTTTGAACTGGAGCCACAATTCCCCCAAAATTGTGCTAAAATAATTACTATTGAACCACTAAAAAATCACTCTGAATACCTCCAATATAGTTTGGACCGATTTTACTCTGGAGCCACAATTATAAACGTTTATCGGAAATTTAATTTTAATGCACCATTAGAAGATTTAAGTTACTGGAATAAATTTTTTTACAATTTTCATAATAAGGGGTAGTTTTAACTAGTTCAAACGTTGCAATGGATCAGAAATGATTATATAAACAAAGAGGGGATTTTAATTTAACGCACCATTAAAATATTTAATACTATTAAATACTATTTTTTTTGTGAGTTTAGTCCTAGGGGTGGTGTTAGGGTTGACTAAACTCGATTCTACTCTGCTACCTGGGTTGAGTTCAAATTATGCATATAGCCGCGGGCTCAGTAGTAGAGTAGTTGAATTTAGTTGACTGCAGCATCTATGTGTTTTGATTGTGATTTGTGACGCTAGTCCAAAATTCAACTCAACCTCAACTTAACTATTAAACTCATCATGTATACGTAGTGTATGATGCTATTGAACTTTTCTAATTGCATTAATGCCCATAACTATTCATTTAATATGGGATATGATTAGGGCCGGTGCTTGGTTTTTTTGCGCCCGGTGCATAATGCCGTATTGCGACTCATCATTTTTTGATCGCAATGGAAAGAAACAGAAAAAACTTTACCACAAAGCCCAAGATGAATTGTTTTGAAAGTTAATAAACCAACCAAGATATTGTAAATAGTTCGCCATTTTTTACTGGCTCACTGTAACACTTTGGATCTTCCCTACATTTCATTCATTTGTCTTTTTAACAAATTTGGGAACAAGATTTAAAAGTGCTCCAACAGCGTGCAATGAGTTAATATGGCGCTTTTTGAAGAATTTAAATAAAAGGTGCTCCAGAACAGAATAAATATATGACCGATTTTCCTCTCACTTAGCGAGCTTTTCTAGTTAATTTTTACTTCTGATTCTCGAAGAAGAAGGTCTGTTCATTCACTTCATGGGTATTTGTTTTTGTAGTGAGATATTAGATGCAATAGTACCGCGGCCATTCGCTTGGGTTATTGTACTACACCCACCCCCAGTGCCTAGTGGTTTTTACTGTTCTGTGTCCCTGGTTGATGGGAATGTTCCCTCTAGATTAAAAGGGAATTGGTGCTGAAGGCCCTTGGGGAGAGCGGCCGGCGGCTGTCTAGATTTGCTTCTTGGCTAACCGGGTTCAAGACCGTCGTCCTGTCTTTGATCTGTAGGGAAGGAGTTTACGAAAGCATCCATCTTGACCGAGCCTCCATATCATAATAAGGCATTATACAACTGGTACACCCGGTGCCCAGAGGAAATACGACAGTGCAAAACCTAGTTACGCTACGTTCGTATTTAAATATTTAAATGCATTACATCTTGCTCCTCCTATATCACTGCTGAATCACCACAAGGTGAAAACTTACTTGAACAGAAATTTTATGATAATTTTGAGTAACTTCCTGAACGAGAGGAAGTAAAATTTCACCGCTTTTTCTTGCGTGATAAAGACAGGACAGAAATTGGTAAAATTTTTGTAACTTCTTGCGCCTGCTGGATCCGCATTATTTCGGGGACAGACGAACAGAATATTTTATCGAGAAAATTAATTGGGAAAAATAAATGGGGGCAATAAAAGTGAATTCCTTTAATTTATGAAAATTACAAAAAAGACTTACATTTTTTCACAATCTAAAATTGCTCCCCCGTCCAATTGCGCCCGGTGCAAGTGCACCATAAGAACCTACGAAAGCGCCGTGTTCCGGATGTCCGGATGTGGTGTTCCAATTGGTCCTTGTACGCTTGATTCCATCTAAACTTATTTCCGATAATCGCGAAAAAAATGTTTATTTAAGATTTTTTTTTATATCCAGTTCAGATTTATATGTTTTTAGTTCAAAAGACTGATTAATTTATAAATTGTCAAAGAATTTCTTCAATAGCAGAAATTTGCAAATTAAACGAAACAGATTGAGTGCCACTGGTGCAACTTTGTTATAAATAAAAATACAAATTCGGAATCTCCGCCAATCAATACGATGAACTAGTATTCTGAAAGTATAACATTACCTGCAAATGATCGCTTCGACTAGTTGAAGGAAATTTACTCCATATTTCCACTGCAATGTTGAAAAAGAAACAAGATATTACCATCCATATTTACGGAACCGTCTTTGAAAAAATCAAGAATCTAACAAAACAAAAGACTCGAAGCCGACCGCGCTCACCTGAAGAAGAAGAAGTTGATGCATGGAAGTTTCTTGTTTTCTTCGTGCATAATTCCAATTTTTATTCCTTTTACTTCCACTGCTTCGTAATCTCCCCGGGAGCCATTCCAGGCTTAATGTATCTGTTTGTGGGTTTGGGCAACGTAACAAGTCTGGCATGTTTTGAAGTCTTCAATTTTTACCTGAAGATCAAGACCGATCAGTGGCCTCCAAGACACCTGATGGTTATGTTGGTTCGCGATCATCACTCCCAAGTCTTCGAACATTTTTCCGTGATCACCTTGAACTTGGCTCGAGATATTCGCTTCTAGTTTTTATATTTTCCTCCAGCAAACTGCTTTTTGTATCTAGATATTCAAACAAGCAGAAAATAAATAAACACAAATCAACAATATCAGATCCGTCGCGTGTGATGTAATTGCACTCAAATAAGTGATAAATGAAGTGATAATTGTAATTATTCAAGCTCTGTGGTGATTTATATTTGATCTGTGTTGAGAGTTCTTGGTTCAGCTGTTTTTGTTTGGCTGTTGACGAAATTTTGGTTTTATAAAATATCAAATTGTTAAATTAGAAGAATATAAAATGTGGGTAAAATTTAGTGTTTTGGTTTTATTCGCGTCGTTTCAAGTGATCTTGTCTGAGCCACAGTCGATCATTCCTGGTAAATATCAGGCATATATGCAGCAGAAAGGATTAGAGAGTAGTGGAAATCCAATCAAGAACTTTTTTGGAACATGGGCGAGGGACAAGAATGCACCGCCAAGGCATGATACACCAGCTAGCGCTTGCACATGCAGTAAGTATTTATTTATTTATTTATATTTTTAATTTTTTTTTTATAAAATATAATGGTAAATTTTTTCTAAGATTTTTTTTGAATATTGTTCTATTTTTTCCTTACATAGTGTTTTCTTCCTAATTCATCCTAACTTCAAGTAAACTTGAGTAAAATAAATCACAAAATTTGTCTGATTAACATAAAAAAGTTAATGTAAATATTCTACTGGACTTGAAATACGTCTATTTTACTTTGTGCAAGAAATAAATAATAATAATTAATATATTGTGTGTGTATCTTCGGCAAAAAAAAACTTTTAAATATTTGATATATTAAATAATATGGAGCTAGTTTATGTAAATACCTGTTCAAGTCAAAGCAACTTGAATTTCAAGTAGATTTCAAGTCGAGAACTCAAAAGATAAGACCTCATTATTTTGTGCTCTTTAGTACTATACCATATTTCCTCTATCGATTTTCGATATCTGTATCTAATGTGTAGAAGCTACCGGTGCCTTTTAAAGTTAAAAGTAATGGAGGCAGTAATTATGTTATATATTTAACCGTTAAATTTCCATATTTTAAATTGTATGTACCGTCGGAAAGTAATCAAAAACATTGCTTTGGACTACTTCAAGTACCTTCATTATTCTGAACTCTAAAGAAATCGAATTTTTCATTGAAATAATGTATTTTTATTACTATGGAAAATTTACGTTAGGCTACATATTCTTCACAACTTTTTGTTAGTTCAGTCTCCAAACATGTTGGAAGACCTTATCAATGGGGGTGAGCAATGTAAATATGAAAATGTTTTTTAAGTAATTCGTATGAGATCAAAAATTATTTCAAAGGATAAAATATACATTATTAATTTTTCTTCGAATTTGACGAAAACTGAAATGAAATTAAGTTATATTATTAGTTAGTTTTACAACCGTGACAAGGCTCTGGCCCCTTGAGTCTGCCCCTACCATGAATCTGAATTAATGTCATTCAAAAAGGCGTCGCTACAACCTGGGAGTTCCGGTCTGCACCATAATTTTTTGTAACCCTACAACCTGTTTCCATGAAAAAGGTAGCAGCTAATGTAGAATCCTCCCACGTATTTAAAGTTGTAAAAGTGATAGTTTCACCCTTCCAACTTCCACAGTTATAAGTCGTCAAAGTCAAAATTTTAGTTTTTTTGAAACTAAAATTTCAACTAAAATAACTTTTTTCCCCAAAAGAAAGGTGGTAGTATTTCCTAAGAATAACAATTTTTTTTGCAACCATCATCGGTTAGTTTAAATATGGGAAAGCTGCTGATGTAGAGCTCAAACAATTAGGCCAAAGGAGTGGGTCCATTGGGATGCCATAGAGATCCTACTTTAAACTTGATGTGTCAACGTAACGTTCTCGATAACGTAATGAATCTTTTTAGTTGCGGCATCTCAATCTATCTAAGATAAGAGTTCACCAAAAGTTTTCTTCTGCTTAGGGCTGGACAGTCACAAAGAAGGTGTACACTTTCCTCCTCATTCTGGTTTAGAGCTTCTCCGGACCGCATGTCATCCTATCTGACAGTGTCCGGTCTGTACTCCCACTATAACTAAAAGGTCTTGCCTCCCTAGGTGCAGTAGTAAAGTGGCTCGCCTGAGATCATAAGAGGGCCAAATGATTTTGGCCGAGCTGCATAAGATTCCTCCAAAGCTTCTCGCTTGTTGCATTGTGTGCTGTTTGCATCGGAGTTTAAAGGTTGCCCAATGCGTGCCAACCCTTTTATTTCCAAGAAGGAGAGCAGCGATCGTGCCTTTCCTAGCCAGTTCGTCAGCTTTACAGTTTTCCTCTATTTTTAGTGACCGGGCACCTAAACGAGGAAGGACCTGAACTAAGCTCGTTAACAAATCTGCGGCATTCAGAGATAGTTCTAGAGCTGATAGCACCAGATATCTCAGAAGATGAAGACAGTTCCGTTCCTGTCGCCTTGCTCGTTGATTTGCAGGCGTTGATTTGTGTATGGCTAAGACCTCCGCTTAGTATTCACTGCAGTGGATCGGTTAGTAGGAAGGAGACTTCAATCCCAAGCTTGGGTGAAAAGACTCCTCCTCCTATTCGAAATTCGAGCTAAGAGCCATCATTGAAGAAGTTTATGGCATACTGAAAACTAAATCACTGTACCCATCTAGTTTTTGGATATGGGCAAAAACGCGGAAAAAGGCATATGCGTGTCCGGAGCCGATGACCGTTTTAGAGTCGGAAATGAGTACCCAAAAAAAAATGCTTTCGGTGGATACCGACCTAGACCACATTTTTCCACAAAAAAAACGGCCATCCAGCCAGCCATAAAGCCCGGCAGGCCCCAGAAACTGTGCAAAATGTCCCCTCCGTGGCATGTCACAACTACAAAAATCCAGATTAATTGCCCATATTAAATGGACCAACTTGTGCTATTCGGGATAGGACGTTCACGAATGGTTTTTGGGGCCTAAAACTTGGATTTTTTCTCTTTTATCGCAAACCGGAACGCCAGAATACAGAACTTACACGTATTCGACTTTTGTCCGAAATTTTCCGTTAAAATTGCGAACCGCAGTGCCGCTAGAGCCTGCATGCGTTCGAATGTTCTGTTGTGGCTCCCTCTGCTCGGGGGATGTTTCATGAACCTGCAACAATTCGAAAACCCATTCGGCGCGTTCGATTTGTAAAATTCGCTTGCTCTAAAATTCAAAGTGCAAACGCATATTCAAACAAGTCCCCACCGTGGCAGTCGCGGTTTCAACTTCAAACTGAAAAAAACGCGTCAGAAGTGGAAAGTTCAAGTTGTTCTAAGAAGCTGTGGTCACCGGTAAGCCGAATTTCACTCAGGATCCTTCCTGAACTCACAAGGGAAGTCTCTTTGGTGTCAAACGCGCAGAGCTGGGTTACATTTTTTTTCTGGTTCTTCTTATCAAAACAAAGCTAAAAATGTATATCACAACCCCTATCTTTTTGATATTTTGTTTATACCGATTTTTTAATTGTTCCAACAGAGGATTTATTGAACGTCTGATGACCTATACAAGTTGCGAATTAGGGGGATATGAATATTTTAAATCTTTAAAACGGCGATATCTCTTGAACGGCAATTCGTACGGGAAAATGTATGGTATCATTTTTTGTAGATAATCGCATGATCTACAAACTTTGTAAATAATATTTTATGGTAGGACTTTCCGTTTAAGAGATATTAGCCAAGATATTAGTAAACAATTAAAAAATCGGTATAAAAAAATATCAAAAAGATAGGGGTTGTGATATACATTTTTAGCTTTGTTTTGATAAGAAGAACCAGAAAAAAAATGTAACCCAGCTCTGCGCGTTTGACACCAAAGAGACTTCCCTTGTCAGAAAAGCGATTTTAAGTCAAATAGTCCCCTCCGTGGCGGTCCCCGCCGTGGCAGCTTTTTCTTGAAATCTTCAATAAAGATAGAAATTCTGAGAAAATTTCCCCAAGAAAGTTCCAAAATGGTAGACGGTCGCCTTGTAACCCCTGTAGCAGAAACGGGCTTGTTTTGGGGCCATATGGGGGGAAAACCCACAAAAAACTCGGTCGGTAAATTTTTTTTTGCTGGGTTTTGAATGTGCAAATATGCCTTTTTTCGCGTTTTTGCCCATATATTACATTATTTCGAAAGGAAAAATGAATTCAGGTATGGCAAATACAGACCGCGCAACCGTTGTGGCTTTTTTCGTAAACTACGTTTAGAATCATGTTAGAATTTTATTTACCTTTATAAAGATAAAAAAGTTGTAGCATTTTGTAGTTAATAGTAATTAATAATATAAACCGTAAAATTTCATACTATTTACAGAAAAATTTAGCTGTTTCCATTTGGCGGGCGACATTTCACATAACAATTTCACAACATTTGACACATTTCACATATCCACCACAATTGTGGTGGACTCTAGTGATGAATGTTCTGATTTTTCATTGAGAATCTGAAACAACTGATTTGTCACAAGATTAGGGGCCCATACACTACAAGGTTTTAGGCGTACAAACAAAGCGTTGAAACAAAGATTGATGATGTGTGGTGAATTTGGTTTTTGGTTTTATGTTTTTCACAAGTTTGTCCCTAATATCAATGGTTTGATTTTCTCGTGATTTTATCTGACAGTTCTATGCATAAACATACATAAATATTCAGTGCCTCTTTATAACAACTTATTTCTAATTAGAGAACTCATTTCGATGTAGAATCTTAAACTAAATGAAAACCTTAACAGTCTATGGGTAAGCTCAGCGTTCAAACAAGTTTGTCACAAAGACTGTGAGACAGGTTTGTATACATAAAACGTTGTAATGTATGGACGCCCCTATTCGTTTCAAGATTAATGTTTTCATAATTGTTTATGATATTTAACCCGTCACAACTAAGAATTGAGCTTGTCTTGTTTCGCTAAACAAATCAATAAATTCAACCAGATGCTTTGAGATCTTTCTAAAACAGCAAAAAGTAAAATTTCAAAAACAATATAAGCTATAAAGTCGAAAAATATTTAGGGGTATTAGGTAGACTTCTTTTGTATTTTGGAATTTCTAGATTAGATTAAATTTACGTTCTTCTTTTGTTTTGACAGTATAAAGGAAATCCTTTTTTGACCTCAAGTTTTCTATATAAAAGAAATATATAAGTTAAAACAAAAGTCTCTCATTAAAGTCAATAATTTATAATCAACATTCTGAGTAGACATTTTCAATAATATTAATTATTGAAAATTAAGAGTTTTTGATTTTTGCACTTTGTGCAAAGCTGTAGTTTTTTAATTTTATATTTGTTGTATTAAATTGGTCTGCTAACATGGCTTGCTGACCAGAGATTAAAAAAATGAAATTCCATTTTTATTTTTGTTTTTAATTAAAAAAGCGGTTACATCACTTTTCATAAATTATTTTGGTCATTCTCTCTCTACTAATGCGGCGGTTACACGAATGACAAAAAATGACAATGGTCACAATTTCTGGTCATAATTAATGGCATTGCTTTCAAACGACTCAAATAATGACATGTGAAAAGCTCTATTATAAAATGTCATTAATTTATTGCAAGTTGCCATAAATAATGGCAAGAGCTGAATTTGTATGAAAGACAAATTATGACAGAGTTGAATTTAATTGTGTATAAATAAATTGAACACAAATTCCCTTCCTTTTTGCATTTTTACGAGTGTTAAATATTTAGACTTGCCTATATGAGATGCCTTGTTAAGATAAATAAAAATGATCATAAAGGATATGAAAATAAACTGCGGGGGTGTGTTGCCGGTATATTATAGTCCATTCAAAACGAACGTTTGGGTATCAAAACATAACACCTTTTTGAAACTCTTTCCGCACATTTTTTTTGTTTGCTGATTATGGGGCCGCCCCCTAATGTAGGGGTAGTTGAAAGTAGTTTTGTTTTGGCTTGAAAAGAGTTTATTTTTTTTATTTAATGTTAATTGTAGGGGTAGTTTTTACTCCTTAATTTATTTGTACCTGACTACACGCATTCAATCAAATTTGAAGCCTAATTTTTTTTTATTTTCGGTCCATTTAGGGGTGGTTTTAACTGTTTAGGATTATCCCTTATCATAAAATTGGGCTTGATTTGGTATAAATCAACCACTTTCGCCAATAAATATTGAAAAAAGTGTATTCCATTGGGTTATTTTCGATTATTATTGAAATTGTTGTTGTTGTTGAAATTGGATTTTGCATTTAAATAATGACACTCTATCATAAAAGAATGAGCAGGTTCATTCTTTTATGATGACTTGCCATAACTTTTCATAATTTCTCATTATCGTTTACACGGTCATAATTTGTTTCATTATTTCTAAGCTTTTTTAAGCTTTTTATGACAATAATTTTTGCCATTTTTCATGACAGAAATAATGACACAAATTATGATCGTGTAAACGATTATGACAATTAATGACCAAAAAAATGACAAGCGTGTCATTCGTGTAAATTCACCATAATATGCCATAGGTTTCTATTGTCATAACGAATAATGCATTTTCATAATTGCATTAGAAATGTCATTTGCCAAAAATGTATTGAATCTGCCGAAGCTTCAAGAATATTTCGGAATCTTTTTTTAAACGGTTCATTTCAGGTTGAAATATATCCACGATGTTCTCACTACGCAGCGGGCGAACAAGCTGGAAGACCGATGGCCCACAAAAAATCTAACTCAGCTTGATTTTCGCCAAATCGTCTGCAGGATAATTTTTGGCCTGACAGTCGTCCCACAGATAATTGAGTCGGACGTCAAGCCAGCCATGTCTGCAGCCCACTTTGGGAGTCTGTGGGGCCCTTAATACAATCGACACTCGTACGCATTTATGACGAAAATTAAGTATTAATTAGCAATTTGAACTCCATCATTTTGGAAAACCGATTCGGCAAATTTTTGGGTTAATCGATTACGAAATCTCTGTCGAACAATAGCTCTTGTTAAAGAGCCCAGACTTTTTTTCAAGAATCAGCTGATTTTGATTTTAATTTTACTTGAAATTAATAAAAAATATTATTCCATTAGGGTAACAACGTATCACAAATATAGGGCACTTTCAGTAATGCAGGATGCGTGCGCAAATGACTTATTCAGCAATTGAAAGTGTGAAGCTTTCAATGACTGAATAAGTCAATTGCGCACGCATCCTGCATTACTGAAAGCGCCCATGTTATTTATACACTAGCACTTCTTACAAATGTCATAATATAATGAGGTATTTTAACGTGTGTCAACCCCTAAAGGCGTTCGTCATAAATTACGAATTTTGATTGCCGTGTGTCGAAGCTATGAGGCGTAGTAATACAGGGTGTATACGTTGGTATCCGACAGACTTTCCACTATATCTATTGTATATTACTAGCTGTTGGGCAAAAAAAGTTTTACTTCTAAAGTGTGGTTTTTGCACACTCATATTTCTTTTTTGTAGTTTTTCAACCTTGTGCTAATTAATTCTTAATTTTTGTTCTGTTTTTTTTTCAATTCCAATTAAAAAAAATTAAAATTAAATTAAGCCATAAAATAACTTTTTGATTTCAGACATAATTTATGTTTCCCACATTATATTCAATGAACAGCCGGCGCCGGATAAGATTTATCAACAGTTCAATCTTACAAACAATTTAAAAAATATTTCGTTGCTGTTTTACTGCTAATTTTCTGCAGTTTTACTGCAAATTAAAAGATTGTTAAATTTTTGGGAGGGATATTAATTTCATTTATTCTGACTAAAATCCTGAAAAGTAAAATTTCTGCATTAAATCAGGTTTGCACCTTTGAAAAAGCAGAAACCGCAGTGCCTTCATAAAAAAAATCCTGGAAGAAACATTTAAGAGCTTTAGTGTTTAGTGCCACCTTTTTATTTTGAGTCACTTTGAGGAATTTTAAGGAAAGGTGCGGTTTTATAGAAAAGATTTTGATCTGCCAGAGATTTTGGTTAGTTCATTTTTAATCTGGCTTTAAGGAAGCGTGTTGAACTATTTCGACATGCTAAGAAGACAACTTCAATGGGTATAACGACTTTTTTCTTCAAAGATTTTTGTTATTGAAACGAAGATTTCATTCAATGTAATAAAGACCAATTTTATATGTAGTGGTTCTCGTATATACTATGTGAACGTAGTCGTGATGCATATTGCGGTGCCTGTAAACGAACAAAAAAGAAACTGCGCATTACCGGTAATATTTCTGAAAAAGATGGCCCGGCAATATTTTTGGAAATGTCTAGAAAAATTTTAGTGAGAAATAATTTTTCATCATGAAATTATTTGATAGATTAACTCACGTTCTAATCGCTCCAGAATCGCATTTATTAGAAATCTCACTGAAAAGATTTTCACTAGTCTTTTCGCAGTTACAGAATAACCGCTCAGAGCACGGCAATCACAGAGAACACACGTGGAAGTCTTTTCGCCTTCAATGCAGAATCCGCACTCTGTCTCTTTTGAGACAGTCCTAGGTACATATGTATCGCCATTTGAAGCTGGCTCTAAAAACACAGACAAAATTGTCGAAGATTAGAGCGAGGAACTTCTGAAGGAGTGCGGGAAAATGTTTTCTCCTCCGGGTTTAAAAGGGGTAACTGCTCATTGAACTTTGTCTCGGTTAAAGTGTGAATAGAACGGCTCCGGCAATAACGGCCTAAAAAGGTTCCATGATTGTACCTAGCCTGCCGGGAATAAGCGGTTTGACTCTGAAAAGGGGCCTAAAGCACCTAAAGGTTCAGAGAGGTGGAGAGGTTAGAGGTGTTTGAACCACCCTCCTTTTTTAGAAGGCCCACTCAGTTGAAGAACTCTTTACAGAGGAGAAGAGCTTTTTTAGTCTAGCTGCCTGTGGCAGAGTCTGAAGGCTCTGACAATGCCTCCAGGAAGCCCTTTTGGAACGCCTCAACACTTTATTAGCTTTATTACACCGTGATCCTCCAACTCAGATCATTAACTTTCAAACAAGGCAACAACAACAATTTGATCCAAAAAAGGCACATACAATCTTTTATAATTTTATTCTGTTTTCTTTTATTTTGTGGGTTGGTAGTTCTGCAAAATTTCATTTTATTTGGAAAAATTATTGAAAGTTGCCTTTAATTTTGGAAGTCAAGTAAGCATTTTTAGATTTTGTTTAAATATTTCTGCTTTAAATATTTTTAATAAGTTTTAGAGACTGATGTCAATTGCGACTGAGCACTTCAAAAATCAGAACTACAACTGTAAAAAAACTAAATTTCTTCCATGATCCAAGGCCGTTCTTTTATGCTCGGCTGATCTGATCTGAATCACGGAGTAAAGAGAACGCACTGCAGTCGGTCTGTCGTTCTCCCTTACGCGGTGACTGGGAGTAAGAAACAGTGTTGCTGTCGTGGTAGGAGGAGATTAGCCCTTCAGTGAGCTGCGTTGCAGCCATCTCTAGTTCACACACTGAGCAATAGAGGCGGCGAGCAGGTCTGATTTCGAGACCATAAAATTAGACCAGTTGATAATCAGGTTACCAGAAATGGTCCGAAAGTGAGGCCTGATTCAGAACAGGAGATACTGTTGGGGAGTAGTCTGCTAGTGAGGGTGAGGTGCAGCACTTCTTCCCTACCACCAGCGATAAAGGTGGGTTTGCATCCTCTATTTTCAAGATCTATGTTATTCATAACAAGCTCATCTCTCTCGCTTTTAATCGGTATCTGCTGGTGACCATTTGGATCACAACCGATGACGAATTATCGGTTCATCTAGCGAACTCTAACTGTTCTTGGACCTCTTTTAGGGCCCCTTTAAAGAGACCCTAGGTAACTGCCTGCTTGACGTTCAGAAATCAAAGACATGAAGATTTTAACTCTTTAGGTTTTAATATATTTTGCGTGCCCCTTTGCCTTGGAGCCCCGGGCCCGGGGGAATTCGTCCCAGTTGCCACTCTTTATGGCAGGCCTGCTGGTATTTGGATGTGACCTGGTTCGGTGGATGGTGTTGGTTCATGCATACCGAATCGAGACTAAGTACATCCCTACACTGTCTACAACTATGCTAAAGATAGGGCATACTACATACTCCTAGCCAAAAGAAAATTCTAAATAATTTTTAAATAGCCAGCAATGTTTAAATATTTTCGCTTTACGAGCGATATCAAAACCAATATGCCATGGCCAGTACTTTCAATATGGCCAGTATCGTCGGGCAAGTTTGAACGAAGGAAATGTTCGTTTGTTAAAGTTCAGGAAAAACAAATTCGCTAGAAAAATCTTGTGGATTGCATAAAGAAGAATCATACTGCGAAATAATTACTTCAATTTGTTTCATTCGTCCTTTGTACTTGTAATATTGTGAAAATAACTGACCAACAAGTGAAAAGAGATTTTCTTTTAAAACAGCTTCTCAATCTGAGAAAAAACCCCATTGTGAAATGAACTCAAAAAAAGAAATTTAATTTAAATTTGTGAGAAAGCTCCTAAACATATCTTCTGGCAAGATTAAAAAATTATGGCAAATCATTTATATTTCCCGAATTCGTAAACTTTTTTTAAAAAAAATTAGTAATTAATAATTTTTAATAAAGAAGTTAATTAACTAATAATAAAACTAAAAACAGTTTGCTTTAGATCCGTTATGCTATAATTCATTTACTGACATCTTAATTTTAACATTTAAATTAAATATTTTAGCTTTCATTTGATTTTTGACCTTGACTAATTCATTTTGTGTCTTTTGTTAAATTAATTAATTTGAATTTCCCCGAAAAATCAGCGTGAAATATTTGAAGAAAGTTCATTTTATATTCGAAAGATAAAAAACAAATCTTTTTATTTCTCTCATATAATCAATGGATTTTAAATTACAAAAAAAAGCGAAGAAAAAAGAAGATATAATCAGGTGTTTTCTAAGCAGATAACATAAAACTTGTGTAGGCTTCCAGATACAATAAAAATCTTTAATTCAGTTCGGTGTGTGCTAACAATCCATCAAGCTGCCGTTCGACTGCAGTTGAATCCGACTCAATTTATTCACTCTCTTTCACTTCACTTTCTGGCGACTGGTCGATTTCGTTTTCACTTAAAATAATCATAAAAAACAAAAAATTTACCCACATTTAATTGGCCATTTTGACGGACTGGCATTTCTCCAAAAAGCACCGCATAATTCAAGCGGCCGCCGCCAGTGCTGGGAGCATTTTAAATCAATTAACATTCAGGCAACCCTTTACCATGGCCAATGCTGCTCTGCATTTTGATCGCGCTTCGGGATGGCTGCGGAATCACGTAAAGAATTTTTTGGACCAACTTCTGTGATGGAGATTGATGGTTGACAGTTTTTCTTTTCGTTTTTGGAAAATCTCCAACGTGCGGAGGAGAGCGGTTGAATGGCCGCCCGAAGCGTGAACAAAATTGTGATAATGTTTAATAATTGCTTGTATTTTTTTTTTAATTTTTTGCTTAATTTAATTGTTATGTTCGTTAGCGCAGATTCACAACTAAACACTCCCCATTTTTTTTCTGTTAATCAATTACAGGGTGTGGCGAACGAAATGATGAGTCTCGAATCGTAGGCGGACAAACGGCCGGTGTTAATGAATTCCCGTGGATGGCTCGACTAAGCTACTTCAATCGATTCTATTGCGGCGGAACACTGATCAATGATCGATATGTCTTAACGGCGGCTCACTGCGTTAAAGGGTAAGTTTTTACTTTATTAATGTTATTTATTTATTTATTTTTATACATAAGTAAACGGATGTACACAAGACTTACATCTTTTAGAGTACAATTATTATAGTTTGAATTTTAATCGAGAGAAGGCAAAAAGGAAAATACCTAACCTAAGCTTACAAACTAAACATACTAGAGTTATGGCTATTAAAATGTAGCATAGAGAAGAGAAAATAAGTAGTAGAGGGAAACGAAAGCTAAAGAGAAAAGGTGGATAGAAGAAAACGGCGATTGGACAGACTCAAGCAGAGTATCTCTGACACTACTCATGGACACCGATTTCCCGAGTAGAACCACGACTGATTAACCATCGCCTTAGACCCTCCGGCCTCACCACAGTTGGTCAAATCCATCATAAACAGAGCGGTAATTGAATGGGCTTTAAGCACCTTCCAGCCCTAAAAATCAACAGGCCCTGACGGCATAATGCGACTATCGCAGCGCTTAGAATAAAAGAATCTGGATCTTGGACCAGAATTTGAGGAGGGCACTTTAAAGTGCTGGACTCTGTCAATATTCCCACAGAAACCGATTTTCGCACATCCGAGGACATCTTTACGAAGAATTACGAGGTCCACATCTCTTCACGTCATGAATGGAGTAATAGACCACATAGTTATTCAGGATGCCATAAACTTTTTCACTGATGGCTCTAAGCTCGAGAGTCGAGTAGGGGGAGGAGTCTTCTCGTTGGAACTTGGGATTGAAGTCTCCTTCCGACTACCCCATCACTACAATGTATACCAAGCGGAGCTTTTAGCCATACTTGAGGCTGTTTTGCAAATCAACCAACAAGCCGACAGGAACCGAACTGTCTATATCTTCTCAGATAGTCAAGCGGCTCTGAGCGCCTTGCGCTCTTGCACTTATAACTCCAGAACTATCTCTGAATGTCGCAGATCTCTTAACGAGATGGCTCAGTAGTTCAGGACCCTTCTCATATGGGTCACCGAAATATAAAGGCAAACTGTAAAGCTGACGAGCTGGCTAGGAAAGGCACAACCGCTATTCTCCTTCCTGTAAAAGAAAAGGTTGGTATGACTTGGGCCACCTTTAAACTCCAAAGCAAACACCACACAATGCAACTAGCAGATAAGCATTGGAGAGATCTTAAAAAATGCCCCTTGGTCAAAATGACTTGGCCCTCCTACGATCTCAGGCGGACCACCTTACTGCTGAGCCTCGGTAGACGAGACCTCTCAGTTACAATGGGAATGCTGACCGGACATTGTCTGATAGGGACGCATGCGTCCCGCTTAGATCTCAAAACCTAGAAATTTCTACAGAAGCTGTAAGAATATATACGAGGATGAAAGTGTAAAACACCTTCTATGTCACTGCCCAGCCCTAAGTAAAAGGAGACTTTCCACTTATGGTGACCCTTCTTAAGCGCGCTTGCGGAAATCCCGAAGTTTGGGATCCCGCAACTAAGAAGATTCATTACGTCCTTGAGGTGGTTTAACGAAGAAACGACACTTTAACATTGGGTTTAAAGTGGGATCATTATGGCATCACAACGGGCCTATCCCTTTGGCTTAAGTGTTTGGGTTGTGCACCAACAGCTCAGCCATATCTAACCTAACCTAGAAGAAGAGGAGCTTGTTTCCTGAAAATGGTGACTGTGCTAATTCTTTGTAAAGAAGAAGGAAGATCATTCCCGAGCTTAATCGCATGCACAAAAAAGGAACGACTACCAATTCGAGAAAGATAAGATGGAATAAGGAATTTAAGTGATCTCAAGGTTTGCAAAGGGGTAAGGAAGTCGGAAAGGTAAGAAGGCCTTTTAGCGTAGCAAACTTTATATAGAAGAGCTAGTGCTATAATATTGAAAAAACGAGGTCACAGCCTGTTAGTGAATTCCGAACAGATACGTGATGATCTTCACAAGTGGAAGATAAAGCGTAAGCAATCATTGAATGCAACATTAAGTCGTTCACGACAGGATGAATCATACACAATGTAAACAAGTGAGCCATAGAGGAAATCCGGGAGAATGAGAGATTTTACAAGCTTTGAACACATAGTGTGTGAAAGGAGACTGTCATAACGCCAGAGCTTACGTAATGTTCCATATATTTTGGAGAGCATTACCTAGTGAGACTTGATCACAGCAGGTTAGTATAGCATTAGTAGCAATGCCAAGATTATGGACCAGATCAACAATAGGAAGCGGAATGTTATCCAGAGAAATGAGTGGAATTCTGTCAGGAGCGTAGGACGATGACTAAGCACAAGTACTTGCGATTTTTTAGGGTTTAATTTAGGGTAGTTGAGAGGTCAGAAATACAAGAATCAATCTGGCAAGGAGGGCAAGAGGTATACATTTGGAGATCATCAGCATACTGATGAAAGGAACCGTGACCGATAGTAAAGGGTAGATCATGGATATATAATGAAAATAGTAGGGGACCAAGAATTGAATCTTGTGTAACACCAGAAGGCACCTGTAGAAGAGAGGAGATAACATTGTTATGACGAGCACATCGAAGATGGCTAGATAGCAAAGAGGAGAAAAACCATGTAGCAGAAGAAGAGCAATGATAGCGCGGACTTAGTTTGTAAAGTAGGATTGTGTGCACCACCGAGTCGAAGGCTTTCGAGAAATCAAGAAGCACTAAGTGAAACATAAATACAAGAGAGAAGCACAGTCACGACTTCAGAAACCAGTACGAAACAAGCTAGATATATTAAGTAGAAGAAGAAATAAAAGACCGGACAAGAAGGAACTGATAAAGACGAAGAAGAATATCCAAGCAGAGAGTCAATACAGTAAAAGAAAATTCTATAAAAACTTAAAATTAAAATCAAAACGAAGAGGAAAATTATTTAAACATTTTCCACATAAAACACACTCAAAACAACAAGTAACTTTCATTCAATCACTTCTGAACTTGATCTCAACCTTTCAAGATAAAAAGGTAAAAACTCAGGAAATTTATCGCGTTTTTAACCTTTATAAAAGACTGGTTTTTGGCATCTTTTTTTTTCCAAAAACAAAACCGAAAAATACTTTCAATTCGACTTCGCTTTCTTTGCATTTTTATTGATGTCACCATTCTCAATAAACATTGTTATTTATTGCCAATTTGTGATTGTAAATTTAAAAGTGTTTTTTGGGAAGCAGGAGATTGCTTTTATATTTTAAAGTAAAAAATTTTACAATAAAAAAGCGGATCAACTAATAAAATTTGTATCTTTGAAGTTCATTATAGCAACTTTCGGCCTTATACATATCTACTATAATACGATAAAAATATTTGCTGCACAAGTTCTCAAAGTGGCTTTCAATATGATCATTAAAGATACGGATCTAGTGGGTGGTGCTGAGAGATATATTTCACGAAATAGTCGTGTTAGGAATAATTACATAAAAATTTAAAAGGAACTCCTAAAAAGTATAGCCTTAGTTGGTTTTATTATCAGAACCTACTTTAATCTGAAAAGGACTTTATGTTGTGTTTCCTGCTATATTTATTAAATTGATTTTTTGATTTGGAACAACAGTAGAAACTTACCGTTCAAAATACCCTTGAATGGCGGGTCTAGATATTTTATTTGGTAAAAATCATAAAGTTTCAATTCAATATGTTTTGACATTTTGAGGTTATATTCATATGTTGTTGACCTGGTGACATCTTATGTCCAAAACTTGATAGATACGTACCCGGTATTGTAACTTGTAAATTCTGTGCTATTTTTTTGATGCCATACTTAAATGTGAAAAAATACACTTGTATAACATTTGAGAGGAATGGTTAATTCATATTACGATTTCTGACAAGTTGTGATACGAATTAAAATATTGTTACGTTTTTACAGCTTCAGGGATTCGTAGGATTAAGTAAGGAATACATTTTTTAAATATTCACACAAAAACTTACAAAAACACAATTCAATAACAAACACAATTCTTAAAGTTCACTATAATCACACCATTAAATTCTATTTATCGCTTTTTAATTTACTTTTCAATCAAGTTCACTTCTATCTTTTCGCTTAAGTTCACTTCTATCACTTGAAAACACTTTCGCTTTTCAAATCAAACTGACTCCCAAATGCCGTTTCCACCACGTTTATATATCAAAGCTCCTCTTTTATCTAACTTCTGGAACATTCGCCCATTTTCTAGTCCGTGGTGGAATATTCTTTCCTTACAGAAAGCTTTGAGAAGCTTTGTCTTCGATCATTATCTTTTCTAATAGATCTAGAGTCTAATAGATGGCGCCATGTTAGTATAGTGGAAAAATCGTAAATTCAAAACCTAACAAAGTCGTTATCAATAATCGTTGATTCAACTTCTAACAGGTGACGCATAAATAGTCACACATCTTAGGAATGTTCGTCCCGAACAGTTATCCTTCCTGGATCCGGCTGATTATATGGGCACAGCCGGTCTAAGTGTAGGATCTTCTTTTTGCTGTGAGTCGTTGTTGAATCCTGTAAACAACATCGTTGATCTGTGTTAGAATTTTAAACGGCCCCTCCCACTGGTGCTGAAGTTTCGGAGTTGGTTGAACAACCAAACGAGGTCCTGGTATCCGCTAGAATTTGCTCGGAGGTCGTACCTTGTTTCCTGTCACTATCCTAAGATTCTCCTTGCGAGCTGATGGATATCTGCTAGTCGATCACGAAGTTCACCTGCATAACGGGTAGTAGATTCGTTGCTTTCCACAGTTGTTCCAAATTTCAGGTCGCTCGGCAGCCGGATATGTCTTCCAAAAATCACACTAGAAGGGGTTTGTCCTGTGGAATTATGAGCTGCTGTCCGATATGCCCTTAGAAAAATTGGGATGCAGCCGTGTCAGTCGCGCTGGTGCTCGCTAACAACTTTCCTTAGGTACTCTAGCATGATCCTATTGAATCTTCCTACCATTCCATCGGACTGGGGGTGAAGGGGCGCCGTCCTGGTCTTCTACACTCCAAGTATCTTATCTACTTCTTGAAAAAATTGAGATTCAAAGATTCTCCCCTGCTCAGAATGAAGCTCATGAGGAGCACCTGCATCAAATTGGGCTTCCACGTTTTACTGCTGCATTTCTCCTTTTGTTCTTACTTGAGGGCCTTTGCTGCTGGCACATACTGTGCATTTACGACACCAGTCTGCAAAGTAGTCCCGCATGTGAAGCCAATAGAATCTATATCTTATTTTTGCCAGAGTTTTATTACCTCCCAGTTGTCCTCCTGATGCAGCTTTATGACACTCCTCTAGAATATCTCCTATTCTAGCGCGAAGGACTAGTACCTGCATTCGATAAGAGCTCAACAGCTCTTCAGGGTTTCGCTCCTCTCTGCGATGTCTTTTTATTCAGGCTTCTCCTCGTATTCCTTCCATGTCAGAATCGGAGAAATATCTGGGTCGTCGCGTTGAGCGTCTCAGAGTCCCTGATTATCACGTCCGGTCATAGGCTCAACTATGGTCCTTTGACGCTTTTCCTCGATACGGTCACAATGTTTGCAATCTAGTACGTATGGTCGCCGGGAGAATGCATCAAAATTTCCTTGGTTTCTTCCCTTTCTATGGCCTATTTTGAAATCGTATGACCTCGTTTTAGTGTTTTGAAACTTTCCTCGCACTTACCTGTAAAGAAAAATGGTTTTCCTTTTTCTGTCAGTTTATGTAATTCCTTAGCTATGTCTGCAATATTCCTGACAAAACGCCTATAACACTGTTGCACAGAATCGATTTTTAAATTCTACCTAAGAAAACCCTTTACAGCATTTGTAAAGGACATCAAGACGATTCAGAATCCAAAATTTCAAACAATTCTATATAAAATTTAAAGAGTTATTAACAAAACATTGTCTAGTGTTTTTTATTTTTGTTATTGTTTATTTACTTGTTAAACTTTGCTATTTAGTTTTTCGTTCACGTGTTTATTATTTCAAAATTTGTCTGAACGATGAAATACCGTTCCTTAGCATTCCCAGGTCACTTCATCCCTTTTATAGCTGGCTAGGTATAGACCTTATCTACTTTTACTTTTGACTCGAACACCGCAAGGCAAACATTCTGCTTAATGACCCGATTTATAACTTTTCTTTTCATTTTTTGGTCAAATTTTCGTTTTAACAACTTTATTATTAATTATTATAATAAAATATTGACAACGTAAAACGTTTTAATTAATTATTCACCACTCGTATACCAAAAACCAAGTAAATTGGACAATATTTTTTTCCTTTCTTTTCAAACTTTAAACATTAATAACTTTGTTATTTTTTTAAGAATTTGCATACAACTTTTTCGAAATATCATAATTAAATACAATGAACCCATTCTGCTTAGTCTCGACCTTAGGTAGAATTCGCTGTACAACAGTGTAATAGGTCGCAAGTCCAAAAAGCTTCAAAGTTCGTGTTTATCCTTCGGTGTGGGTCCATTCTTAACTGCTGCTATTTTCTCAGGATCTGTTTGCACTCGATTGGACGAAGCTACATGACTTGGTCTCCTCGCACTTTTTCGGACTGAGTTTCAGTTGGGCAGTTCTCAATTTCTGGAAAAACTCGTAGATTGCCCACACGTTTCTCGAAATTTCTTCCAACCACGATGATATCGTCCAAATAAACCCGACAAGTCTTCCATGTCAATCCTCGCAAGACGCATTTTATAAGTCGCTACAATGTTCCTGATGAAGTTAACAAACCCGTTCTGGTGTTTGGATCAGAGGCATGGACTCTGACAGAAAATTACTACGCACAATATTTGGCGATGATTTGATGATTTTGTGAAAAGTCAGTGGAGAAAGAGTTATATACTGAGTTTCCATGCAGAGTTTACGGTGAGTTTACTCAGATTAGGCGCCCATGGAAACGGGGATTGAGTAAAGTTTCGTTAAATCCAAGAAAACCCGACGAAACCTGGTTTCGTCGAGTTTTCTTGGATTTAACGAAACTTTACTCAATCCGCGTTTCCATGGGCGCCTAATCTGAGTTAATTTGAGTTTTGCTTATGTGTGTTTGAGTATCTTTTAAGGAACATGTACCAACGGCGAATCAATGTTAAATTGATTATCACCTTAACCCAGAATCGGCATGGAAACAGCATTGAGTTAACTTAAGGGAAACAGCATTTTGTTTACTCAAAGGTCTCGAATGCTTCAAAATTCAACGGGATATTTAACTGGAGAAGTCTCCGAACCCGACACTCGACCCGAAGACTTCACAAACTCTACTCACAGTATAAATAAACTCTCTAGTGATCTTCCAAATTTATTGGAAGTTTTTTTTTGTGGGACAAGCTTGCAAATATTTTCAATTTGAAATTCCAATTAACTATTTGGAGCTTATTGTCAAACGATAGTGAATATTGCAATAACTAAGTTTTAAATCAATTACCTCGCAATCAATCAAAATCACTGCTATAAAGAATAGTTGCTGAAAGAAGCTCATCCAAATGATCCATATAATTTGACGCTTCAAGGCTTATAAAACCATCAGTACAGTAGCTCGAGAAGTGAAACAAATGACGCAAGTAATGTCATATATTACTAGAGAAAATGATGCTTAAAATACATTTAACATCGCGATAAGGATTTTAACATTGCATTACTTAGTATAATCTACGCAACAATGCCTATAAGAACACAAAGTCTCACTACTAATGACTTTCAGGTTTTCCAAAAAAAAAAAACATTTTCAAGCTCGCATGTTCAAAATTATTTTTGACAATACACAAAAAAGTCCATTGCACACCTGAAATCAAGCAATTATCTTGTCTTTAAGTTCAAATAACGACATGAGGTACTTTAAAAGTAAAAGATAATAAAAAGAAAGTAAAAAAAATATATAAGAGACATTCCTAGGACAAGAAAGACAACAACTTTCAATGTAATTACGGTTCAGGAGTGTTTTCGAAGAAAGCGCGCCAACAATGTCTGAAAGGAACGCGCTCTTTAATAATTACTGCAATGACATCCACCACTTGCAGTGTGCTGTCGGTCGGTAATTATCGCCGCGACATGACCTGGTTTTCCTTACATTCATATATATTCTTTCTTTCTTTCAAAAGCCACAAATTACGGTAGGAACTTTCTTCGTTGAAAGATTTTCAACAGTCGAGACATAATGTCGAAAAAACATATAAGACGCACCACGCACACCACACAAAGATCGTCAGATAAATCAAAAGAAGGCAAGAGTTTGTCAACACACAAAAGTCATTATTCTTGCGAGCATATCCCCGGTAATGGACACTTTACAATCACGTACGAAGAATGAATGCTTGTCAAGAAGAATTTCGGAGTATACCTGAATGGTACGTTGGACCATGCCCTTTTGGCCAGTCAGACTGGTTACCACCGGACACGTTTTTTGGTCCGTGATTTATGAAGAACTTCGAAATTAAAAGTTGATTGAAACAGAAAACAAACGATCCATTGGCATCGAATTAGAATAGAATAATGGGAAAAAATTTAGAAAGTAGCGCATCTTCCCAGCACTAATCTTCTCGATTCTCCTCTATTTTCAGGTTTATGTGGTTCATGATCAAGGTTACTTTCGGTGAGCATGATCGATGCAACGACTCAGTTCGACCAGAGACCAGATTTGTGCTGCGCGCATTCTCACAGCAATTCAGCTTCACGAACTTCGACAACGATATTGCGCTGCTTAGACTGAACGATCGGGTTCCAATCACCGACTTTATTCGCCCAATTTGTCTGCCGACTATCAAAGGTATGTAAATCGTTCCGGATAATTCCGACATAATGCGATAATTTAAGCGATCAACCCGGTGATCATTGTGTTGATCGTGGATAGCATCTATTGATTGCCGCATGATTGATGCTAGATCGCGGCGCAATCTTGTTTATTAGAAGATTTATGGCGGAAGGTGTTATACAAGAGAATTTATGATTTTCCTTCTTACATTTCAGATAAGCTTTATGTTCAAACAAAGGCGATCGCAACCGGATGGGGTACATTGAAGGAGGATGGAAAACCATCGTGCACTTTACAGGAAGTTGAAGTCCCAGTTCTGGCAAATGAAATTTGTGTTAAAGATACCAATTACACTGTGAAAATGATTACGGATAATATGATGTGTGCCGGATATCCAGGTGTCGGGCAAAGGGACTCATGTCAGGTAGGATAGAGAATAGAGTTGGTGTGATTTATAATTATGATAAGACCGCCGATTTCGTACTATTGAGATATTTTTATCGGTTGTATTGAGGTGTGTCTCCATTATAGAAGGAAAAACGTGTATAAGTCAAAAAAAATACAGGTCTACTCCGAACTCCGCTGGAATCTTCTTACAATCGTATACGGAAACAATCCGTTAGCGGAAAGCACTTTCTTTAAGCACCCAAAAGAAGAAATTGTAAAATGAATTCTGAATGCCGTCAATAGTGAAGTTTCATTCGCTGGACAGGACAAAAGACAGGAATATCATGGAAATATTCAAAATTGTCACAAGGATATGTTTCAGTGAAACATTTTCTAAAACGGCCCATTTAACACGATGAAACATGAAACATAAAGTTTCCTGCAAGCTTGTTCGGTTTGAAGCGGAGAGGTGAGAGAGGTTCTCCCTCAAGCCCGCTCTCACCTTTCTCCGTCAAACCGAGCCAGCTTGCAGGAAACTTTATGTTTCGTGTTTCATCGTGTACAATGAGGCAATAAGTTTTAGGGTCGATTCACAATGTTCTAGTTTCAAACATTAGGATTATAGGATTTATGTACAATGATTCACATTCACACTTTCACAGCTTCAAGCTGCAGGTCTCAAATGAAACAAAAGTCAGCTGAAGCTTGAAGTTTGCAGCTTAAAGCTTTCATTGTGAATCCCTAAATCTCAATTTATCTTCAAAGTTTTCCACATCATTTCTCATTACGCGTGAAAGTCCCGACGAAATTCGTTGTGTGCAACAATAAGAGCGACGGCGACAAAATTAAATAAAAAACACACACAGGAATGTCCATCTTGGACAAGCGAATATCCCAGCGGGAAATGAAGCACTGCAAAAGCCATTTTGGAGCATTCCTTGAAAAACTTACAGCGCTCTCGTTCCGATACCAGTTCCATATACTTTTTAACATCGCATGTCATCAAAAGAGAGCATTCCTTTTAATGCTCGTTTAAAAGCGTTTTAGAAGCATTAAAAAGCTTTTTAATAACGAATATTCATGCAGACCTGTGGATATGTGAATAAGAATAAGCTCCGGTTTTGAAAACGGTTTCCTTTTTTCATCTAGCCTTTTCCATTCCAAGCGCGATAGAGGTTATAACAAAGCGGTCTCTCAACCAAGCGGGAAAATTGGGAGCGCTGCTCAAGGGAGGTAATTTTGAGCGCTGCCAAATATCTTAATGACCATAAATCGTGCTACTGTATACTCATTAGGAGTACAAAAATAAAAGCTTGCCGACACCCTAAGTTTATTCACTCTAAGCTCCTTTTTGTCTACAACCAAATCACTACAGGAGTGCTGCTATAGGAGCGCAAATGCAGTACTAGCCTTGGCGAACATCTATTGTTAAAAAATATATAAAGAGGGAGCGGAAAGGGAGCACTCCATGCTTCCATGGGAGTACTCTTTCATTGTCTTTAGAGTACTCAAATTCCCTCTCGGAACTAAGTGCTAACCACGTCTGATGCTCCTCCGTTTCGAACGAGAACCGATCTATTGAGTATACTTTATAGTAACTTATAGTAGCTTTCTTCGCCTTATAAATTTCTAAAAACTCCAGTAATGCTTATTTGGCAGCGTTTAACATTAGCTTCCCTGAGCAGTGCTTTTAATTTTACCCACTGGGACCCCGGGCCCTTAACTTGGTGACCATAACGGGAAGCGCTGCTCAGGAGATGGTTTTGGGCGCTGCCAAATATCCTCCCAAAGGAGCAAATATGCTTCCGAGTTTGTAGATTAAATAGGCGGATTATAATACTACAACCTTTTTAATTTTGGAAAAAAAAGTATAGATGAAATTTGGTGATGGTGGTGAAATTTTAGTTAATTTTTTTTTTACTTTGACGACTCATAGCTCTGGAAGTTTTGGTGGTGGAACCGTCACTTTTACAATTAAGATAGGTACATACACTAACGGAGGCTGTAAACTAGCAGAGATTTTAGATCGAACGCGTGGTACCAGATCAAATCTCCTATTTTGAGTTACGAAACATCCCCCAAATCCTTTAAGAAGCGGTTTTCAAATACACGGTGTCTAATATTGGCCAGAGCCGCACATCCCCAGAGCATCTTTTGTATATTCTCCACCGGTATGCCTGCGAGAGTTGTCCCCTGTCGGACCAATTTCACTGCACTCGAGTTCCTGTGGCTCGGTAGTCGGTATCCTCCGAGTAGTAACTCCGTACCTCCTGCTAGGAAAAGGAGCTTCTTCTGTCAGTTTTTGACCACCTTGAAAGTTATACGGGCCAAATGCTCTTCGAATTCCGCTTGGCTATCGGATAACAGAATTACCTTGGCTCCTTGGCCCAAAATTTCTTCTTGGAAAATCCTGGAGAGATCCTGGGTGCTGGGTTTTTATTTCAACGGAGAATAAAAGAAATAGTATGGTTGACTCGAAGGCTGGTTTGGCGCTTTTCCTTTGCAATCCTCTCGAGTTTCAACATCGATTCAAACCTGGATACGACACTAAGCTCCAAAAACAAAGGAACAGTTGATATAGTGGGATTCTAAAGGCAATTAAGTTCAGACGAAGGCGAAAACGAAGAAATCGGCCGATAGGGTGAATGTTTTTTGAGATGCATGTCGAATCATCTATATCCATTACTTGACAAAAGGACAATGATTATGTGTCGTTGAGAAGAATCCTCATTTATTAAAGAAAAAAATCTCTAGCATCATGACACCTGCACAGTATCGATGGTGAAAATTATGGATTCAATGTTTCATTTATTACAATATCCATCGTATTCAAGACATTGGTTCCCGTCATTGGTTTTTTTTTTTATTTGCAAACATGAATAATGGTTCGGCGGGAAGAGTTTCATGTCGAACGAGAGAGGTCATCGCACAATCTTGTGCTTATTTTAAGGACCTTCCAAAATCCTGGATCACATATAGCCCAGTCACTTTAAACATGAACCTCTGAAAAAATGCAACTGGAGATTTATCAGCGGGATTCTCTTTATTTTTGGCTGACAACTAATTTCCCAAAAGTCCATAAAGCCAACTGACCGGCGACTCGAGTTATATGGTAGGTCAAAGATCACGAAAATCAGTTGTTCTCAAATATCTCGTAAATTATTGGTTTTATGCAATTTTTGGCTAAGTAAAGATTGTTCGCGAGATGAATCATGATGTCAGCCCAAAATAAAGAGAATCCCGCTGATAAATCTCCAGTTGCATTTTTTCAGAGGTGTGACCCTTTTTTTGTATAAAGTGACTGGGCTAATAAAGGAGTTGGAGAAACGCTAAGTAGAGGGTATCGATCTAAAGGGAGACTATGTTGGAAAATAAAAAATCTACCCACAATAATTTGTGTTTCTATCTTTTTGGATGCACTTATTGAATAACTTTTATATTAGTTATAAATTATTCTTAAAATAAATAAATTTTAATTAACAAAATTTTTTTTTAATTTTTTCCACAGGGTGATTCCGGTGGTCCACTAATTGCAATGCGTGACGACAAACGTTACGAACAAATCGGAATCGTCTCATGGGGAAATGGATGCGCCCGACCACATTACCCCGGTGTTTACACACGAATCACAAGATACATCGACTGGATAATAGAGAACTCGAAAGACGGCTGTTTCTGTAAGGAGTAGCACCATTTCACCAAAAAAAAAAACACACAAAACAACAACAAAGCACGAAGCAGGGACAGCCTGTGTCCTACATTCGAATCTTTCCCTCTAAGTGATTTAGTTCATAAGTTTTAGCTGTAAACTATTTGTAAATTATTACCTTCATGCATTTACTTTGTACTTTAATGGAAGATTAGCACGACCAAGGCGTGATAATGGCCAAACCATGACATGTGATGTGAGATATTAATCAGACCCCATACAGCGTCCCCCATTACCCGCAGAAACATATAAGAGAATCAATTACTTCACACCTGTATTTACCATGCGAGGATCGTTACTTAATGAGAAATTCCTGCCGCTTAAGAAGCGCGCACCTTAGGCATCATAGATATAGGTGTGAGATCTGTTCCTTAACTTCGGATTGTGTTAAGTGCCGGAACTGGTGGAGTTCTTTAAATTTTCGCTGTAGAGAAATATATAGAAAAAAGTATTTTGAAATCGCAACAGATACACGCTAATAAATTTCAATTAAAATACCGCAGTTTCATTTGTTATTGACTCCCCGATACCTTTCGTCCCACATTTGCTATCGTTGTAAATTGATGATGCACAGGTATGAGCTTGCAGCGTTCAAAGGCGATGGACCTACTTTGGAGAATGATCGGATATCACGGCGAATTCTTCCCGGTGACCACTTTATATACATATATAAATAACTGTAAATGTAATCTCTAGCTTTGAATAAAACTGGACTTGCATAATGACGATAGAGCAGCGTGTAACCCACCTACTATGATGGTGGTCAGCTGTGCTAGAATATATACATACCTTCAGTTTGCAACAGGTGAGGATGCTGGCTGTGCGTGCAGCTATTGCTTGACGGCTGAATGGATTCGTTAATACGCAAATTATCGACTCTTCTTGTCACGTTGTTGGCGCAAACGAAGTTGTTACTTTTACCGCAATCCACGCTGGAGCTCGCCATGTACCAGAAATTCTGGTTTCTCAAGCAAGTTCTTTTTGTTGCGATTTTTATTTGCATTTTTCTTGGTTGCCTCTTTATCCTTTTTATTTTGGTTAAACCTTCAGGAGAGGCTGTTTTCACATTTCGAACAGTTTGTTGACAAGGTAAGTTTATCCTCGTGAAAGGGGGGCAGAGAGCGGGCTGCGATAAAGGTTATACATTAGGAGGAAGATGTAAGACGCATATTAAAGAGGCATTGAAATGGATACTCGCTGAAATTTAGTGCATGCGAGCTCGTTTGTAAAGTGTGTGAAGGAACGAGGTCATTTGAGCCTTGTGGAGGAACAGTATGTTGCATTCGCCATTGACAAGCAACCTACAACCTCTGGGTTTTATCCAACATCGTTCGTGTTTCATGGGATGGGAGTGGCGTTTTATCGTAGAGGAATATTTCCGTGTTGTTCATTCATTCATTGTAGATAAGAAGGACTCTGGCATGAAGGCGGTCGGTGACTGTCGAAAAGTGGATTGAATGAGGAAACAGAAATATGGTATTATATTTTATACATTTATCTGCACCATATCTATGAATGAACAAGAGATTTTGAGACAGGCGATGTGGAAAAACCAAGCTTAGGAATAACCTTTTGATAGTTTTTGAAGTCCCAATAAAATGTCGAGTAGTTAGAGAAAAGGTTAGGTTAAGAGGACTAGAATGAAGACAGATTGCAATGAACCTTTCGTTTGAGCTTTGGATGCTCCACTGACGGAAATACTGACGGCGGAAGGATGTTCTACAGTAGAGCTCTATGTATGCAATAATTTCTAGGCTGATGTGTACGCGTAAAGGGGACAGTAGGTAATAGCAGTGAACCGTATGAGCTAGCCCTGGTTCTGCGGCAATCCTTTGGACGTGCAGGCCAAGGTTTTTTTTATTTCAGTGGAACAATGGCTATGATAGTAGCGATAGAATTTAGTTAGGCTCCACCCAGATAAGCAAATTGTATTCAAGGCGATGCCATAAACCGTAGACAGCATTAAATTTGCTGGTAATCTGCGACAAACCTTACACCAGCAAACCGCTTCCGACGAAACAAATATTGGAAAGCTGTGGAGCACAAAAAAGGCGCTATAGAGTACTTTCATTCTATTAGGCAAGGCGGGCACTGAGGTGGTGAGAAAATGACGTGTCGGTGGTGTGGTGAATAAGTGGCAAATGGAATATTTTAATCACACGGAATCAAAGAAGGCAGCATGCGTCAAGATGGAGTAGCGGTGGTGTGGTGGATTGGCACCTTTTGTTTGCCACTAGTATCCGACAAGTTTAACTTTGGGGTGGGAATTGACACTTCACCGAAAACTTGGGTTTATATTTTGGGGGAAAACATTATAAATGCCGTATTTTGCCGTCAGTGGGTAAACCGAATGCACTTTTTTCTTTATTGAAAAAAACTTATTTGCACACATGCAAGAGTATCCTCATCGTCCGACGACCACATTTTAATTGAAAACATCATGTGGTAAATTGATACCAAGAAATGGTGCTTGCCACTTCGGTGCCATCCCGCCGCTATCCCTCTGCCACACCACTTGCAACTTAAACACCATGCCACCGCCACCCCACTTCAGTGGGCGCCGTGGTTTAAAAGCATGCCCTAAAGCGGATGGAAGGTTGCTATGCAGCGACGAGGAGCAGCTCCAAAGGTGTAGAACTTATTTCTTCGCGTCATCAGTAGTTCGTTTTCACAGTATCCTGAAGACACAACAATGCACCTACATTCAATCCTGGAAATTGTATGGAACATCTGTTCACCTTTCCACACCTTTCCGAGGGGATTGGACAGAAGATATCATGTTCAAAATACTAAAATATAGGACCTAGCCCACAAACCCCCATTACAAATGGGTAAAAATTCCACGGCCACAATATCCCCCTTAACAAGCCAAGCGGCCGTGATTCGCCCGCCGTAATTTTTTAAATTTTTACTCGGGCAGCTGTTTTCTAATAATTTTTGTACGACCAAGTCTTCTTCAGTCGTAAAATTAAGCATGAGTCATCGTGAACTGAAAAGTTCTGTGATTTTGCCGCATGAACAAAAGATTTGCTCTTGCACGACTTTTGAGAGAAAATGCGTGCCGGGACATATGTATATACCGTCAGCGAAATTGATATAAAGGCAGCCTTTTGCGGACTTTGGCAACATTTAGCACTGGTATTTGTTGCTGGGGCCCGAAGTGGCGCACCGCGTTTTGAAGTTGATGGCATCTACTTTAAATTTGTCAGCTTTGTTTGACAGAGCACTTGATCCGTTACAATTCTATTTTAAAGCATTTTTACTGCGAAATTGATATAAAATCAGCAAGTTTGTTTGTAGTTTTTGTTCAACTTTTGCGAATGCCTTTTCTTTCCAATCGCGAGTGTTTTTTTTACCAAAATGGTCTCCTAACTAAGGACTAACCATGTCCCATGCTGCTTGACTTTTGTAATAGAATGAGAGCCGGTCTATTGAGTATGCTAATGGCACTCTTCTTGGTCACCAAGATAATTCCTCGTTTTCTTCGTTCTATACAATATCTTAAAGCTCCAATTTTGCTCCTTTTGACCGGTTTGCCTTAATTGCACGTTCAAACAAATTGCTGTACAATAAAAGATCTCCAATTTGTGTTTCAATTTTGCCTTTGGCATGTAAAAGGCGTTAAATATTCTCAAATTTCTTTAACTAATGCGTTTATATGGAAATTATTCACAACTGAGATAAACTTACAGGTAGCTTTAATTTTGATTTGAATGCAAATTGTACTCGGTACTCGATTCTATCCCATAAGTAATGATATGAGTAAAAGTACTTTGTCAAAAGTATCGAGTACTGATATGAGTAGAATCGAAAGCCAAATACTAATGTGAGTAAAGAATCTATAACCCATTCCGTATTCTTAGACGTTGCATTTGGTCAACTCGTGCTTTTCTTCTGCAGAGACGCTCTTTATTTACCACGTCTGTGATCCTGATTCCAAGAAAGTGCTCGTCGTAACTTGTAAGGATACATGCTTCCGATCGGGTTACGTTTAGATAAATTGACGTCCCTTTTTATTTAATTGATCATGTATTTAAAGGATCTCTTAATGATAATACACGCATTAAGGCGAAAGTTTTTAACATGTCTCTGCTGCTGACTTTAAGTAAAATTGTTATAACAATGTTCTAATAATGATAAGATTTTGGATTTTGAATGAAAACTGTCGTTATGCATACCCAAATACAAAACAATTTGCTTTCCAATACCTTTAATTTATGTCCTAGGTCAACAACCTAACAACTTAGAAACTCATTTTAAATTCATCAAATTAATATTTATCGCAAAAAAGGCAAAATTAGAAAAGAAATTCCGATTGATTACCACCATTGTGCAAAACGCAAATAAAAGATTCCAAAAGTAAGAAAAGATTTTTTGTTCCGCAATTTAAACTAATTTCCAACTTTCCCAAAATCCAAAAACAAATAAACTCCAAAGATCGTTTAAAGTTTTTCTCGCAAATTGCTTCCGTATCAAATTGTGTTATCAAAAAAAAAATTCAAAGTAAGCCAATTTACAAAACATATCAAGCAACCGATCATGAAATTACATTTTAGCGACTCTCACTCTACTTACGATAAACAATGGGAAAATAATGAAAAGGCCCCGAAACCTCCGAAAAAGAATCTCGCTCATCTTTTAAAATTACCTTAACTACACCTCAGCAGACCCCGCCAAAAGTGGACTAATTCCGATCTTGCCAGACTTCTTGAGCAAACTTCCGAATGATTTTGCGTGGAGATCGCCCAGATCCGATGAACCAATTTCAACAAGATCGAATTGATCCTCCCAGAATCTCATACTTAACCGGTTTTTATTTACATTTTTTTTCGTGCCTTCTTCTAGAACATTGCTAATGAGATTTACTGAATGCTGCAGATTCGTTCCGCCTTTGGTACCGCCGAATGAAGTTTATACCTTAGTCTACAGACCGCAGAAGACGAAGACCCATGGGCACCTATCGACTGAGCCACACATGCTAGTCATTATAGTTTCATGCTTATTTTAAACGCTGCATTACCGGCATAATTAAATTTAAGCTGAAACTTTGCTAGTTTAGTCACGATCTCCGAACGTCCCTTCTGATCTCTTGTGGTATAACTTATACCAATTGTCAGATTGTCCCAATCTCGGGAAATAAAAAAAATGGTCGTGTTTGAGGCTAATCAGAAATTTTCGATGAAGAAAACAATCCTCAGCGATTATGGCGCGCACACGGCAATGATTAGGCCGATCATGATCATGACGATGAGCTCCAGCAGAGCATGACCATCATTCATAACGGTTGAATATGCTCAACTGATGATATCTTCGGTTACGGCTACGCAGCTACGGACGTATGTGAATAAGAATTTTAGTTAAATCCACTCCTAGAACTTCGGTTTTCGAGGCGGTCGTGGCATTCGAGGCGGCTCGGAATTGAACTGCAATTCACCTTACACGAATGCAATAAAACACAATTAATTTCGTTAATAAATATAAGGGAAAATGGCCGCGCGGTGATTGTAAATCGAAATTGAGGAAATAATTAATTCAGAATGTCGATCACTTGGGGATTCTAATTGGGATCGTAGCGTGTTAAGTGATTGATTTGATGGAATGGGATTGTGGTGGACTTGACGTATTCGTTTATATGGTTACGGTATTTTGTCGTTAATTGGATGAAAACTGCAGTTAATCTTATTTCATGGAATGGGGTACATTTGTCCATTTTCTTTTATTTTATGTGCATGCAATTGCAATGGGAGCTATATGATTTTCATTTTATTGTCGGTAACACCTGAGCCAACAGATACACACCTTGGATCCAATTAAATTTCCACACATCTCAGGTGAATTGTACAATTTTAGTCACGGTAAGGATAAGTGCTTCTTCAATAATGTTTTTAAGTTTATTGAAAGTGGTTAGTACCTGAGATCTGGTCACTAACCCTTACCAGATTCAAGCTGCACAGAATTGAATGACTTCTAGATGTAGTGGCAATGTTCCGGCTTGGGATTTTCGATAGCAGTGGCCATGATACAAATATTACTACTATTTATACCGTGGCAGTGGCTATACATTTAATTTGTGTTGAATTTTTGACAGTAATGGCACTTCCGTAGGGCTGGTGGGGAAGCACTATTTCAGTAGGTGGCATCCCAGCGGGAAAATATTGCAGCCATTCTCGATAAGCAGTAAAGAATTGCTTCCACATCGTATCCTATGGAAGGTCTTAGGAAGATTTTAGTTTTCTCCTCATCAGACAACTTGTTCTTCAAGTAAATAAAAAACGAGCTGTTTGAGCCTATGCAGGAAACTTCTTTGACAGTTTGAACGTTCAATGAAAGCTTTCAAAAAAGCCCCTACAAAAGAGATTCCATTGTGCTTCTCAAGAAGCTGTCGGGAAGAAAAAGCAACGCTTCCTCCCAATGACATACAATTATAAAAAAGATATGACGTGAGATACGGAGAGGAAGCGCTCCTAAGCTTCAAAAGAAGGCTTCGTCATGTCTGAAAGTAGGCTTCCGTACCCCAAGTGGGAGTATAGTGATACAGTCAATTCATACTCAGAAGGGTACCTAGCGGGAAAGATGTGGGGTAGTTTTAACTTCTTCCATTCTAAATGTTTTTGGGCTTGAATCTGAGGTTTGCTACTAAAAGTTCTTGACGCCACCATTAATCTACATAAAATCTTAATATGATTAGCGGCTGATGGCTGAAGAGAAGCTGTGAGAATTAAAATAAATTGTGGATTACGTTGGTGGTTGTGGTGCCGCATATAGAGAGAAACGCGAAGCCATTTGGATAAATGTAAGTTATCCCCTTTTATGAAAACCAATATTGTGAATTTTGACAGGATTGTGTGGTTGTTGCCATTTATAGCGTGGATACAGTATGTGTTTATACTCGTGGCTCTAGCGACGCCGCTGTTTTTCCTGCTGGTGTTGAGTTAGTTGCCGATCACGAAGTAACCTAGAGTCAGGCGGATTGGTCAGGTTAAGGCATTCAAGGACCTGGAGTTCAGGCAGAATGTGAGGCATTGCGGGGCGAATAATGTGCAACTCTGCCCCTTCGTGATTGAGAATTTAGGCAACTTCAAATTGGCTAGGGTTGATGTAACAACTTGTTTGTAGCTAAAAAAGTTCGGACGATTTTATTATAACAGGTGATCCATTTAGAAGTAATTTTTTTTAAAAGGGATTTTGTGACAGATTACGCATGAGTTATTTCAAACTGCCATAGTATTTTTGTTTAGTATTGTTTGACATTTCATCAAATTATTCAGTATGTATTACGAAAACCAACATTTTACGAAGAATGCGTTGCGGGCTCTTATAGGAATTTATGGTCTACATAATCGGCCTACTGAATACACAATTCGCTATATCATCGATGGCTGGCTTATTTCCGCTTTGTATTTCTTTAAGCCTCTTTGAAAAGGGTTCGATGTTTATATTAATTTGTAGAAAGGGGTAGCAGAACGTGTTTCAGAAAAAATAGGCATAGGTGGTTTTTCCTGGGATTATGTGAGTAAAGGCTGATTTACAATATTCCGTGATTGCGGTGCGTCAGCGAGACGAGTTGTCGGACGATACTCGCTATCGCTGGAAACTCGCAGGTAGAATAACAATAATGCGAGTACGAATCTAGTTCACTATGTCAAATTTTATAGTTTTGACACAATATATGACAAAAGTAACAACATTAATTTTCTATTTGTATCAAAAATCAACTAAACTTAGAAAGACAGATGACAGAAATAATTATTTAAAATTCAAAATTCAAAAATCTGTCATATGAGACTTGTCATCGCCTCTCGGAGCGTTAAAATTTCAATTTTTCCAAATTCTCTCGTCTCGTATTATCGCAAATCGCTGCATTGTACATTGCGGCATTTGAACACACGATATGGAAAACGTTTTGACAGTGCGTGCGAGACTCGTCTCGTTGTCGCATCGCACTCTCGCAACATTGTAAATCAGCCTTAAAGGTTGATTTACAATGTTGCAAGAGTACGATAGGAGAACGAGACAAGTCTCTCCCAATACGGTCTGGTTTATAACTCGCGTTTCAATGTACAATAGTCCCAGTGTTTCTATTTTTTCTCTACTAATTCTTTGCATGCTGTTTGTCAAAATATGAAAAGAAACACATATGGTCTGTCATCGAATCTCGCTGCGTCAAAATTTGGCAAACAACGCGATTTATGAACCAGACAAAGTATTTAGGAGTGGATGCGGAACGCCCCTCACTCCAGGAAGTGGTAAAACGGAAAAACATCCCCCTCACTCTCTTAATCATTATTTTCATCAGGGGGACTAAGTTTCAACTGGACGAAGAATTGTCATTCTGAGAATCCATCGGTCAGCTGTATGAATAAACTGCATTTCAAACATATCCATCGGTTTGAATCAAAGCTGAACATCAATATGCATCTGTATGAGAAGAAACCCCCAGTATAACAGGTACATATATTTTGTGTCACAAGCAAGGCGTGCTAGCGACGCCGTACCAGATCTTTCAAGGAAATACGCAAAGTCCGCCGAGCCGTATCGGATAGTATTTGACGTTCTGTGGATTTTGTGAATATATTTAGAAAATCCTTGCAACTATTTATACCTCCAAATTCCCCTAACTTATCATACTTCGCTTATGAAATTTAAGTTATATAATTATTCCCCTCTGAAATCCACTTGTGATACAGTAGCCAATAGTTGCTTACTACAACTGTCATCATTGAAATCAACTTGTATTACAGTGTTTATCATAGTGACGCACGACTACCACTGGAGAGGTCCGTGGTTCGATTCTACTCCGGGGCATAGTCCTTTGTCCTCCTTTCGCAGATGAACTAGTGCCGAGTAATTCAGCCAATATGAATTTACACATTGAAACCACCCACAATATATGTATTATATATTTATAAATTTTTCAATGAAAGATGTCATTTTAAATCTAATGGAGCAATAGACTCAAATAGAGCAAATGTTTCACGTGCTGTATAGCAGGGGCCCTATCCTGCTGAAAATAAACGTCGTCCACATCCATAGAATCAATATCGCTCCGAAAAAGTCAGTTAACATCCTTATGTTATGTTGTTAAGGTAATCGATTCACTGTAATGGTCAAACAAGCAGCATTTTCCAGGAAGTATGAAGAGATTGCACCGCCAATGCAAAAAATCCGCCTAAATGTGGTTGGATAGGTTGTTCAACTACTTCTCTTGTGTTTTTGGAGCCCCAGGTGCGACAATTTTGCTTATTTACGTACCCAGACCGATGAAAATTAGCCTACTCAGAATAATTTTATTTAAAAAATAATGATCTTGTTCATGCATTTTCACCAGCGTTTGTGTATATGAGATCATCTAAAGACTTCCCAGTTTTGACTTGTCAAATGTCAGCGTAATGACAGTTGTTGTTGATAGTTCAAAATATGGCGCAAAATTTAAAAAGACAGCCTTTCTTGAAAGACTCTTCATATATTGTTATAATATTTTTTTCAGGTATTAAAACTATTCTAAAATTGAATTCGCAGAACAATTTCATAAATGTCGAATGTTATTAGTATACACCAACCACGAGATCCGACATTATAACTGTTTTAAGGAATAAAATGTATTCTATTGCCTAAGATAATCTGGACAAATTTTTATATCTAAGGTTTCCATAAACTTTCAAGCTACGTCTCAAATTCAACAAAATGTATTCTTTATATAGTTTGGAACTATGTATCTAGGCCAAACTATTCCTGTCTGAAGCCAGAGATTGCTGCAAAAGACCATTAACAATATTGTTTCCAGGAAGTACTACATTTTCCGCAACTTTAAGTGCTCATCATCGCAAATAGAAGACTCGAAATGATACTGTTCCACATAATAAATTAGCTAATCGCAGGTTCAGACTTTTATTATACATCGAAACCCCCATGGGCGGAATCTATCAAAACAATAAATTCAACCTGTCTGATATGAATTAAGAGCAAAAATTTAATAAAAGGTAAACGCTGCACCACTCAAGGGGCAGTAAACGTCGTCGAGTTTTGTTGTGCTGTCGATGTCACCCGCGTGAGGCCGTTTTGCCGCAGTTTAATACCCCTAAAGACAATAAACAACGGGCGACAAAAAACACTCGCGGCGAGTGATTCACAAATTCACACTTCGGATTTAATAAATCGGTTAGTGATCTCTGCGCTATCTTAGTAAAGCGACATTTGTAGGCGACACGTCATTCGGTGCTGTTCTGGCCGATCAAAAATTCCACAAGAGATCCTCTGCCGCGCGCTGCTGACCCGACGCCGGACCAGTCCGGCCATGGAGACCAATTCAATAATTCGGTGTTTTTTCCTCGTCTTTGGGATTATAAGTCACGTCTCCCAGCAGGTAAATTAGTTTTTTGTCTGCGTTTGTTTATAGCCATTGGAGCTCTCCTCTTTTTGTAGTTCAAACTTCTCGATTTTCTGCTCAACGGTCTTTCAAGGTTCGACAAAAAGTGCAACTGCAGTGAGTAAACAAGCCCAAGTAAATGATCGAGTTCGAGTCGAGATTACTCTGTGATCTCGGTAATTTGCTCCTATGGACGTAGGAGACTTGTTCCACCTATCCGGGGTTCGTTTCTAGCACGGTGCGGCTTTTAAGGAATAACAAGCGTTAATAATCGGGAGCCATGGATCCGAACTCAATGAGGGTCTATTAATAAATAGATGAAACGTTTCTCACGGGCGTGGAACTGGCTTCTGTGCTTAACTGGGAGTTACTTGTGGTGAACACAACATCGACGAAAGTAGATGATTTATTGAAGATTTGCAACAATTAGATCTGATCATGGGAAATTGTCTAAAACAAATTACTCATATCATTTTTTTTGTAATGTTTAAACGTTGCTCAAAAAATTTCGGCTTAATGATTAGTGAGTGAATTCTTAAGACGAAATAGATTAACCTAATTGCACGGCGGTAGAAATAATTGAAAAATTTAAACTAAATCCAGTAATTATACTAATTAAAGCAAACTCAGTAAAAAGTAAGAAATGCCGACTTTCTTCTTTTCTACTGGAACTTTTGAGTCAACTCATGCCTCGAGGAAAGAAATTAAATTGTTTGGTCTAGTTCGCCATGATCGGTGATCGTACCATTATCTTTTGAGATCGTTCTAGGGTTACTTTGGAAAATAACAAATTTCTTTATTAAACGAAGTATGAAAAACCACTAAAAAAATAATTCTTCTATTAATCCTACCTTAGGCTCAGAGTCATCAATATATTCGGAGTAAGTTGCTTGGTACACATTTCAGGAAATATTACTGGTTAATCTGTTAAATTGTAATACGGATTAATAGAGTTTATGCATATTTAATTCGATTAAAAGATTTCTGTGATGTTGAAGGAAGATTGACATTTTCGTAATTAGAATTTTTAAAAAAGATATTTTTTTTGTCGGACAATAGTTTTACCTATATTCAGTTTCCTCCCCAACTTCACTGTTACCATCTACAAAATTTCTCTTACTTTCGTTTAAAGTGGCAATTTTAGAATACACAATTTATCGCAATATCGACCGACCTGAATACACCAATATCCTTGCAGTAATGATGAACCAATACTTTCTTCTGCAATATTGATGCAGCAATTCTCAAGGTGGGTGGGTCCACACCTAACAAACATTTGAAAAAAAAAAAAACAACTACGAAGTTGTCTAGGGAGTTGACAAATGTGTGTGTGACAAACATTCGTCAAACATTTGGTGAAGTTTTAAAAAAAAAGATGTTTTTCGAAATGTTTGTATTTCCTGTGTCTGTTCCGTAGGAGAAATATTTACCACAATTGGCCACTGTCATCTTGAGTTCAGAGTTATGATTACATATGTAAATACATAGTGGAGAGACATGGATTTCTTCTTTCTTACTACTTTGGTTCATTAAAACTCAACTTGAAATTGGTAGTGGTGCGTTTCTTCTTTCTTACTTCGATTTGAAATGAGTGTGTTTCAAGTTCCATCAATTATTGCAATCACTCCATCTTGTCAACATCACATTTGTCCCATATTCCATCATTTATTGTCGTATTCGAACAATTATCCATCAATCTCTTCTTACTCTTAAGGCCCAATTATAATGAACGGATCTGAGCGGATTGGAATGTCAAAAAACGCATTTGATCGGATGGGAAATTGACTGGTTATAATCACGCATCTGCTCGGATTCAAACGTCAAAATCTATTGTAAACAAGAGTGCAAAAAAATTCTTCATTTTATGGTTTTTATAGCCACTTTTCGCTTTTTATAAATAATTTCATAATTTTTAACGTTGTTGACGAGTTGGTCGCCGGTAAACATTTTTACATTTCAACTTTTAACCTTATGTTTATCAAATTTTTGACAGTTCAATGCGGCAATTTCTAATCTTTTAAAAACGAATGCGCTCAAATCCGACCGAATCCGCTTGAATGCGTTCATTATAATCGGTCAAGTCTAAAATGTATGCTGGGAAAACCAATTTGACAGTTCAATCCGTTTTGTTGCGCTCAAATCCGTTCATTATAATTGGGCCTTTATGCTCCTTTAATCTCTCATTTGACTTAGGATGGAAACAGTTGCCCTCCAGCGGCCTCTGTTTTGCGCGACAGGTCTCAGCTCTGGCCAGAATCTCCCAGTTCGGCACATGCTAATAGGGTTCTCCTCCACGTTGTTCTGGGTCTGAGTCAAGGGCCTGGCCTGTTTGGCTAGATTTTCGTTTTCGCGTGGTGGGGGGGTCAATTCTGATTCGGGGTAGTGAAAACGTGTAAACACTTTAAAAAAGGTAAGGTGATGCAAGGGTTAGTGGTGATGAATGCTCCTGAACGTCTACAGAATACGGGAAAAAAAGAATTTTTCAAATCAGTGCTGTTCCACCACTTTTCCACTTTCTCCAGTTTATTCACTGGGCTACAGGTGAAGAAATATTTTTTTAAATAATCATGAGAAATATGAAAAAATAAGGAATATAAAAAATATTGCATTAATTGTGTACATAGTATTTATAGTATTAAATCATAGATTTTTTTCCTTACTAATTCAATCAGTTTTTCATCGAAACTCCATTTTTAATTCTATAACACAATAGCTTGTGGTTTCCAAACATTTTGATACTGCGTTCCCCCGGTTAGATAAAAAACCCTTGCGCCCCACAATTGCATACTCGGTGGGTTGCGCCATCTAGACCTTCGGTATTTCAACATTGAATAACTCCGACAATTTTAAGCCGATTTTGACAAAAAATCAAGATTTATTTAGTATATTCTCTACCATTTATTTCAAAACAATTTTTGAATACAATATCTATTAAATGACCTCTATTCAATACCAAAAGAGCGGCTGTTTTCGGGATTTATAGCATCTATTTCGGCTCGTGCGTTAGCTTTTAGTTCGTCAATGGTCTTCGGGTTGCTGGCAAAACTTTACTTTTGCAAGAACCTCATCGTAGTGGCTGCGGTGTAGCAAGATGCATAGTCTTTTTGATAAAAGGTTCGTCGTACCTTTTTCACGTGTTTTCGGACACAAGAAATGCAGCAGCACCGTGCGCGCGATTAACTCCTGATATCGGCGGCGATTCGACTCATTCGGATTATCCGCAACACTCTATTACCGCTTCAACAATTTCATTGGTTGCAGACGTCGTTGAATGGGACGCTGGCTAGTGGCTACAGACCCGTACTCAAAGAAATTCGTCACCAAACACGAATTGTGTCGTCTGAAGATGTTTGTTTCCACACATTTGGCGCCGAGTTTCTCCCATATTTTTTACGATAAGCACGCACAGTATTCACAATTGAACAATTGTTTTCAATGTAAAACGGTAGCTAAAATTATACTGAATGACGTTTCAGTAGAAGAGATGTATAATAAAAAAAGGCACAATTAAATTTAAGTAGAAATTAAACAGTGAGCCAAAATAGTCAAAAAGATCAAATCATCTGCGCCCCCTTGGGGTTCGGACCCCCCCAGTTCGGAAACCGCTGGTTTAATCAAACCCTAAAATAAAAAATACACAAAGATTATGAAAACATAACCTCAATAGTAAAAGAACTTTGGCAGGCGCTAGCTACAAAATAGAAACTAGATTGATTAAATAGCCGTGGTTGGCGATGTGGCCGTAGCCGTAGTCGAATTTATGTGCACCCTCATGTACAGACGTATGTTTTATTGGTTTTTGACAGTTTGTGCGAAAGTAGTTTCATCGGTCGCCCCAATTATGTTTACAGCATATGAGTTGATATGAACAAAAAATTTCAACATACTAAGAATTTTTTGTTTATTTTTACTTACTTCAAAATTGAAACAATTAATGCCACTTTTCATTGCCTTAAAGCTAATAATAATAATAATTCGATTGCTAAAAATTATTATTACAAAAAACGAAAAAGAGTGACTTTACCTCCTTAGAATTCGATAATATCGCTTTTATACGTAAAATGAAACAGTAGATTTGTTGTCATATCACGCCACATTATTAAAGGTTTTAAGTGTACAAAAGACAATGTAAAATTATAATTTTCATCTTTAATCATGGATAAATAATTTCTAACACATCTACGCCATAAATATTTTTCACAAAATTAGTTAATTCAATAAATCTCCTCATAACTCTCGCAACAAACATAATTTTCAGGATGCGGCGGCGCTTTCCAATTAAGCAGCTATCCAAGACTGGACAAAGGTATGCCAATAAATCCATCTGAGTTTCCATGGATTGCTCATATTTACTACAAGAGAAATCGTCTAACAACTGGAACTTTTATTAACAACTTATACGTCCTAACGTCAGCAAATAAATTGTACCAGTAAATTATTTCTAATTATTATTTGTTTTCCGCGCCATTTTTCATTTCAGCGATTTCTCTTACAGTATTCCACAAAACTCGATTAAAATCGCTTTGAATAAGTACAACGCCTGCGACGAAGACGACACCAACTTAGTGAGTACATCTCGTATAATATTCCATCCGGGATTTCTACCAGTTATCGAGATCAATGATCTGGCTCTTATACGTCTGGCAATGGAGGTTAATACTGGTTTTTCAGTGACTCCTATATGTCTGCCAAATCATGGTACAATTTACATTTTGAGAGATATTTATGTGCAAAAGCATACTTCTAGGCGCGTTATACAATGAACGACTGGTCACTGTAGTGAACTTCATAACGACTGAATATATTTTCGATGAACTATGCTTTCCACATAAGCTGGAGGTTCCAATTTTGCCTAAGAATAGGTGCCCGCTGGAGCTGGAAGCTGGTGAAGATTGCCTTGGAATTATTCCATTGGAAAAAATATTTTGTAATGTAAAAACTTATTTTTGTTTTTATTTTTTTTGCTGGATTTTTAATATTTAAATATTTTCAGAATGATTCTGGAGCCGGTGTCCAATTTTATAGTAATAAAGGATATTATGAGCTTGTAGGGGTAATGACGGCGAAGCAATCCTGCACCGATTTCGAGGATACATTTTCCACCAAGAGAGTTCCAATCATGACTACTGTAGGGAAATATTTGCATTGGATCTATGAAAACACGCAAGATGCGTGCTATTGCTACAAATATTAAGGTTTATTAATTATAAAAAAGGTTTAAAAAATTAATAATAATAAAAAATAAAAGTAAGAAACAATCCCAAGCTTTCGCTGTTGTGATGTTTACTGTCATTCACTTGGTTAATTATAAATTTGCAGACTTGGCTAGAAAGCTTGATTAGAAAATATTGTATGGAAATCTGCGACCATTAATGTTTAGTACCGTGCAAATCCATGATATGCATGCACATTCATTAGCTTCAAGGTGGATTTCGTAATCGAAACTTTTGAGGTGTTTATTATTTTGAAATCTTGAAGGAGAAGGAATTTCCATTTGGTTTGTTCTTCGGCAAAACTTTCAAGTTGTGGTCACATTGGTTGAAATTTTCCAAACAAATGTGGCGCACGAAAATTAGTAATATCTGGTATATTAATGAGTCAACAAAACACAGACGAATTAATTTCAACAAAATGATTGGTTAATTTCAATTTATCAACAATATTTTAATTATCACGAAACATGAATAAAGACTATGGGTGTTCGACAGTAAAGCTTGCTAAATTTTAATTTATTGATATTAATTTTGGATTAAGAAACTCTATGAAGAATTTTCAATCAAGGTTTGTCTCTAGACAACATAAACTGGTGGTCTGGATGACTGATCTGTATGAGGGTAATGTATGTTAACGATCGCTTTTTATTGATACTAATATTTTTCAACAATAACACCAACAAATTGAAGTCACCATTCTGAAGCATAGTCGGGTATCTCCATTGATATCTCATTTCTATCATATGTTTGTAAAACGATCACTCTTTTATTTTGGTGGCAAGATCATTAAAATTGTTGTAGAATTTTTCACTTTGTTTCATTTTTGAGCTCCATTGAAGCAATATTATGTAATTAGTGCATGCAGTGGTAAAGAGCTAAACATTTTCAATTGTTTTGCTCACAGTTGATAGAGCTACTCGATGTGAATCTTCTAGCGTGATCGTTTACCTTTGAATGGTGGCTTTCAAGCGATTGAGTTGCCTGTCTTGAATAGACCATTCATATTTTACGCGGTTGTTGGCCGACAGAAATTTTGTTCGTGAGCTTCTGCGATAGTTTTCTAGTTAATAAATCCAAAATGTTTATACTATATATCGCTTTGGAGAATGAGATGTCTTTTTGTAAAGAAATTTAGACTGTTTTATGGTGATTGATGATGATTACAACAAACCACAATGACGCATAGCCGGTGACGAATAGACTTTATAGACTTATGGAGTAAGTGGATAATAATTGGTATTACTGGATAGTTCTTAAGGTTGTTCTTCTCATCTGGCTGACTTTCTTCACATTTTCCGTGCCCTTGAAATAACTTTTAGTTTTAGTTATGGTTGGTTAGACTGTTGATGACGGGGACTTTGGGGGGCTTTGTGCTGACCTCCAATTAGCACATTGGCGACGTTTTGATATCACTCATCCTCATGACCACTAGGCTTGTTATGGTTTTTAAATCCATTTTGCAGCAATCAAAACTTTGTCAAGTTTTTTGGATGCTCTATTACCACATCCTCAAGGGCGTTCAGGATCTGGCTGCCAAATAAGCTGTGCCTAGCCCTGGCTAATGTCGGTCATTTTTCCACAAAGTGCACAATAGTTTCTTGTTCACTTCACCTGCAGTTAAGTCATGATGTGTTGAATGGGATGCATGCTCTCCTATTGGCCAATGTCATGTACACACCACCGTAGCTCTGGCTAGGTTCGTGCTTGATAGCTTTAGTAGGTTTTCTTTTTGTTGTAGGTAGACCACGTTCTCTTGTATTGATAGGGTGGTCCATATCTTCCGCTGAATGGGCGTTCATCTTTAAACCTTCTCATGCTAGTCTTTCAGCTATCTCGTTTGCTTGTATATTGATATGGTCTGAAATCCAAAGTACGACACATCTTCAAAATTTCCAGCATTTATGCTTGAACTGAATTGTACTTGGCACTGAATCCGTCCGAATTTTTGGCTAGATTGCACGATTTAGAAAAGACCCTTACCTGTGTAGATTATAGTGTCCTTCTCTGCTAGAAACGTATCAACTTTTCCATTCCCCGTCTTGTTAAGAGTTTTTAACTTCATGACCAACTCCAACTTAGGATTGATGTAATCTGTTAAACGTTGTCAATAATACCAAGAATGCTCCTAGTGGCATTTCTTGCCCGTGCCCATTTTCTTTGACTCAATTATCAATACAATAACAAAACGATGTTGCAGAGCGTAAAAAGCGTATTCTGATCGAAAGCGTATTCTGATCGATTTTGGGGTGAAGCATTGACAACAGCTAATCACATTTTGAACCGTTTGACGTCTAAAAGTGTAGAATTAGCTTCATATGAACTTTGGCGTAGCAATCAAACCGATTTAAATTATCTACATCCTTTTGGAACTCCAGCATATTATGTCCACACTCCAACAGATCAACGTAAAACGTTAAGTGATACTGCTGAAAAAATATATTTCGTTGACTATCAATTAGGAATAAAGGGTTGTCGTTTTTTAAACATTGATACTTATCCAATCAAGGTTGGTCGTAATGTCAAGTTTATTGAGGCTGAGAACGTCGAAATTTCAGTATCAAATGAAGAACGAATCCGAACGGCCAAAAAAATTACAATCGGAAGTGTCATTACAAAATCAAGTTGAAATAAACGAACCAGTTTCAGAAGGCGAAAATCAGCAAGCAGTTGAACTCAGACGTTCTGAACGATCAAATAAATGCATAACATCAAGACGTTTAATAATGGAAATGAATAAATTTGAAATGAGAAGTGTTCATCCAGTTACATATGATGAAGCTGTTAGTAGACCAAATGCGGATAAATGGAAAGCAGCTAGGGATGCCGAAATTGAATCTCTTTAAAATTTCAGAACATGGGAAATAATCATTACCTCCGAGTTCGTAGGCTATTGGATGCAAACATTGTAAAGTTCAAGGCTCGAGTGTGGCCCAAGGTTTTTCACAAATGTGTCCCAAAGGGAAATATTTCCAGTCAGGTACCAATCTTGCTGCAGCTGTATTCCTTCCTTATTGCTGGCCACCACGCTATCGATCGACATTATGAGGATGGGATGTACGATGGCTATGGGCATCCACAACACCATTCGTGATTTAAGTCCTCATTACTAGTAAAGAATTTTCTTGTATGGATAAAGAAGTTTATAGGGCCTATTGGCTCTTGAATCAATTTAGGGTGAAGTATAATACAGTCGAAACTAGATGTTTGTCTTTGCAGGATTAGCACACACACCACAGCCTTTGGCCCATCTGCTAACGCTTTTAAAAGCCCTTTGCCTTATCTCACTCTTTAAGTGCAGGTATTTACCAAAAACTAAAAATAGTAGGTCGTCAGTATATGCGACTGCGACCACTTTATTTCCTTATTTCTGCAGTTTCCTGAGAATTTTGTCCATTACCAAAATCCATAATAGCGGGGACAACACTCCTCCTTGTCGTGTGCCTCTACTAACCCTTCTGGTAATTTTACAGCTTCTAAGATCGGCATGAATTGTTCTCTCTCTCCTTTGCAGTATGATAGCTATCTATCAGGTGAGGGATGCCTCCACCTCTAACTTAGTCAGTAATTCAACGATTCTAACTTCCATTATAGTCAAGCGTTAATATTTGTCTATTGCTTGCAAATGATCTTGATCATCAAAGTCAGATGAATGATCTCTTCTTTAAGGTTTTGAAATGATTGGAGACCGGCTTCGGACTTGTTTTAAACACAATTTTAAATTTACGAAAGAGCTCCTTAAGGGGGTATTCTAGTGTAGAAGCATGAATTTGAGGTGTTTTTTCAGCTGCTGTAAATAAAAAACTAAAAATATTTTTACTATCCATTTTTTCACAAGATATTTATTCATGTTTAAAGAATACATAAAAAATAAAAAAAAGTCAAAAAATTAAAAACTGTAAATTTTATAGGTTGTTGAAGTAGGGTGTAAAAAAAAATGGCGCGCCAAGTTTGCCACGATTCCAACCCTTCTGATGATCTGACCAAAATAAAAAAAACATATTATTAATTTAGATGAATGCTGCTATCGTACTAACTAAGAAAAAGTGGCATTTTTTTTTGGCTAAATTCCGGCTGTCCGAAAAAAAATTGTTTTTTGGCCTATTTTTTTGACTTTTCGGAATTTTTTAAAAATAGTAAAAAACATTATATTGTTATAATAATAGTTCATACGATAAAGACTTGTATTGAGAACACTCACTGAAAATTTGAAGTAAATCGGTCAAGTAGAACTTGAGAAATCCTGGCAAACTTTTTGAAAAATGTAGTTTCGAGATAAACACGTTTAAAGTTTAGGGTAAAATTACGCCGGTTTTGAACCATAAAATGACATTTTATACTTACGTTCATTTAATCCGCGATTCCTGCTCCATACATTGGGCCTTCTTCTACTTCAAAAAAAGCATTTTCCAAACAACAACAAACCCTTTTAAGGACATATTCTTGAAAGGTTGAGCTTTGAAAATATCAAAAAAAAAATTTTTTTTTTTTTTCAAATTTCTACACTAGAATACCCCTACTAAAATGACTATATCTCTGAAAATAATTAAAATTTTAACAAGCCCTTTTAAGGACATATTCTTGAAAGGTTAAGCTTTGAAAATATCAAAAAAAAAAGTGATTTTTTCAAATTTCTACACTAGAATACCCCCTTAAGCTTCAGAAATATTTGGCCGCTATGCTATCTTTTTCGCAGGTTGGAAGCATAAACATGTAGCAAATACTAGCCTGGCTTTTTACACTCCTTACTATTGACAATTTTAGGAAAGTGGGAAATGATGATAATATATTCTGAACGCTCAAATGAGTTCTCATTGTTTAGGATTATCAAAGCATCCGATAGAATATCCCTTTCAACAATTCCCAAATTCTAAATTAGTCCCAGCATCGATTTGGATATTTAGGCCGAGTTCTCAAAACCACCCGAATATGACCTCATCAGAAATTTCGTTTCGTTCGCCACCGTAAGGATTGTATCAGCTCCGCTTCCACTTTTTACAATTCGGTATATTGGATTTAAGTTGGAATAATTAAACCAGAAGGCAAATAATAATTTACAAGTCCTACCATCATCTTTCACCACCTTGGATTAAGTTTTTTTGGCAGCTAGCCTCTAAAACAGCAGGATCAGCGACTGTTACATCGAAACAGATCTCATTCAACCTACACATCCATTTTTTCCCACATTACACGTTAGCCCAGCAGTCTAGGAAATCTTTTTAAACAACCTTCCACAGTCAGTATTCCGAGCTCATACATACATACGAAAGGTTAAATGCAGGGTTCATCATCTCCTCCTTATGCACCGCCTGAATCTTAATTTTTTACATCTTTCACTATCAGGCACCTACTTCGAGCTACTTCTATTGTTGGTAATTCTAATGAGCTACTGGTACTGTAACGACTAGTAGTTATGAATAATAAAAGTTTCAACTGCTGTAAATGGAAACAAAACTCCCAAAATCTCAAAAAACGCAAAACATGGAGGACAATTTTACCATTTTGTGAAAATTAATTCCTTAGGGCAAAAACTTACAAAATGTCATCAACCATAAACCGGCTAATGACAGCAACAAATCATAATCTCCATTATCAGCCTGACATGATTGCAACATACCCAACTAATTTGAAATTCCAATACATCATCTCTCAATGGTGCATTACCATTTTTAATTTCGGATCGCAGTTAGCTTAACAAACTTACCTATATATCGGGGAAAAATTCACCTGCTTGATCCGCTTACGAAGTGCGCCGATAAAAAAACCACCCAAAAAATATCAACAATAAACCGGGCGTCGTCATGACCAGCCTTCCGCCGCCGAGCGAGCGGCAGCGGAATTAGCATTTTCCCTATAAACACGCTTTTCAAATTATGGCAGAAATCTCATTCAGAATTCGAAATTTGGAAGAAATTAAATCACGGATTATGGAGGAAGACATCAGATGTCATCAGGTCAGTTTGAGACTTGACGGTCACGGCAGCCGAGCATAGTGTTGAGGTCACGTCTTGCGGATTAAGTGCCACTCGTGGACGATGGACGGTATGTGGCGATGAGCTTTGGGATTTGACATTGAAAATTTTTGACATTTTTTTTTACTGATTTTTGAAACTTGCTGCCAGAGTGCGAATTTACATAACATGTAGATCACATGCAGAAAATGGTTTTGTTAGGTTTAGGAATATTCATATGAGGAGTTTAATTTAAGATTTACAAATTTACAATTAAAAATTAAAAATTGTATTTCCTGCATTTCATTTGTCAGTCAATAGCTTATCAGAAAGAAATAAGCATAGACTAGAACGAAACAGAGGTGATCTAAGTGCAGGATCAATCTTTAATGTATCGAGAGGGAGAGCAAGTTTGCATTATTACACAAAGCAGCACAGAGCAATGGACAGGTGCGTACATTACCAGGAAGTTGTATTATTCAATCAAAATTAAAGTCTTTTGCAGAGAAATTTGCATGTGTTTAAATTGGCTACCCTAGCGGCTTAGATGATATTACCATGGGTTTACAATTCCTCAACACTAATAAGAGTCTGACAAAAACCCACCCTGGTACCAAAAATTACCTGGTACCATGATGTTCTTTCTTTTTTACATGTACTCACTTACGACCCCAAAAACTTTTGTAACACGCCAAATTGAAACTCGGTGAATAAATAATTGTTCGACAGCAACGAGCAACTGGGCAAACAAAATTAGTTAATAAAAAAATCTACCTAGCAGCCCATAACCATCACAAAGAAGTTCATAATCAAAATTCAAACAAACTATGCTTCTATTTTTATAGATTGTTATGTTATATTAAATTTTCTGGGGATTATTGGTTTCTCGCACAACTTTCTTGTTCCTCGAAAGGAAATTCCGATATCGTAAATTTCAAACCATATTATTTCATGTAAGTGGAAGATGATTCACAAGGTTGGCAGTAGGTGCTAGCAGGCGCGGATTCAAGGAGGGGATCACGGGGGTCATGACCCCCCCAAAAGCTCGCTGTCTAAAAAACGAAATTGGCCCAACTAAAAAAAGAAAAACAAATATAACCAAACAAACCAAACCGACCCAACTTTTTGCAGAACAGATAAAAATTGTCTATTTTTTTCTATAATTAGAATATAATTTTATTTATTAGGCTATTACTGTGGTTATGTTCTGAGAATGCTTCTTGGAATGACGTGGTCCATGTAACCGTTGACTGTGCTAAAAAGCATTCCGTAAGTATTCTGGGGCCGGTTCGTGTATGGCGAACGACGATAATCGTACGAAAAAGAATTGAAGTCGAAGAATTTTATCGACAAAAATTTTAGGGTTGCATAGGTCGAAAAAAAATTGTTCGTGCCCTAATGCAAAAACTCGATAACCCAAACAAAACCTTTCGAGTACCTTTCGTCGGCTTCAGACGTAAATTTTCAATTTTTTCGACCTACACGAACCCGAGACGAAAAAAAATTGTCGTTTTCAACATACACGAACTGGCCCCTGATTTCGGAAGCAAAATTTACTTTGGTTTTCAGAAAGAATGCCATGTAACACCTAATGGGAAGAGGTTATTTCATTAAAAATGAAGTACATTGGTAATAACCTTAATTAAGAGTTCTTGTTACTGTTAAAATGTTATTATCAAGTTATTTCAATAGAATTAAAAAAAAAGTTTTGTAAATTGGTTGTTTCATTAGAAAAGTAATCCATTTTATCTGAAAATACAGCAAAGACTCATTCTGAGAACCACCATATAACTTCGACCGAAAAAACATTTTCAGAATGATTTCAGTCGGAATACTTTTCGAAATGTCATGTGACCACGGTGTTGTTAAAATTATACAACAAAACATTTATATAAGAAAAATCAATGGTTTATTTTGTTTGGAGATTATCGCATCGATATCTAAACTGATGTCGCGATGAATGTGCAACAATGCACAGTGAGCCTCTTTTCTGTCATTGTTGATCTTAGCCAAGTTTTGAAGGGGCGTAGACTTGAAAAACTTCGTTCGGCAGTGGCTACGCTTACAGCAATTGTGATAAGGATACGTAGCAGTTTATTAATACATGGATAAATACACTTGGTCACACTCATCACAAAAGAGAAGAATCGAATTGTCGAGTTCCCCGCCGTTCTCAACAATTCGATTCCACTTGGCTATGCACAGTTTGAACTATGCAATAATAGTTGAGATGAGAGAATCCAAAAGCTGCTGATACGCTTCTGCTACCTACTTGACGAACATCTTGAATGTCTCAACTGATCAATGTCTCGGTCCAACATGTCTGGAGTAAGTATTTCATTAAATTCGGTAGCAATATTGTCCAATAAAGGAACGAAGATTCCTCTTCAGTAATATTCTTCTGGAGTTCGATTTTTTTTAATGATTTCACGGTGTCTTTTACGATAAACAACACATGACATACCCCTTTAAAATCAGATGCCATCACCGAGCAACTATCTGTTCTAATTCCAACCAAATATTTTAGATCCAAGTCGAATTTCTCACACAGATTAATGACGATATGTGCCATTGCCACTTCAGTTAAACGACGCTCCTTTAGTACTTCTTCGGAACGAATTGCTTGGTATGCATCGCAAAATCTGATGAAATCTTTTCTGATTGCTCTGTTGCAGTAGCAGCATTAGGATAAGCTAAGGTTTTTTGTATGGGAATTGTCAGTCGTCTCATCAAATACAACTGCGCAAAACTTGGCCGCTCTAACTCAATCCAGAATATCTTTCTGAATTTCTTCTTTGCAGGCTTCTTCAAGTTGATTTTGTGTGGTTTCAATAATGTATGTCGCGATTGAACTCGCGGTTTCCAAATGATGCTGAAGAGTAAAGTCACCAAATTCAACTCTATAGCAACAGTGTGTTGAGGCTCCTATCATTTGCCACCAAACTATCTACTTTCCCGTCAATGTCACGATTGTAGAGAAGTTCATCACATCATCCCTACATAATGTCCACTTAAAGAAATATTCTGCTGACATCGATCTCGACCTTCTTTTACTTGTGCGTCCCGTTGTACACACACTTGGTTGACCACTTCAGATCTGGGTTATGGAAAGTCCGAAGGAAACCCTTTTCAGCTTCTACCACCGTATAATGATATCGGTTCCGTTGGTGAAATGAAAGCGTTCCATTTTGTCCAAGAAAATCGTCGAATGCTCTTTCAGTGTTTCGCTTTCTTGGTTTACTTTTAATTCCGTGACCCCCTCCAAAACAAAATTCTAGATCCGCACCTGGGTGCTAGTACAGGTAAAAGCTTGCGGATACACAACTATATGTGGAAAATAGCATAGTTCAGTACAATTTACCGTCGTGTAAGGGACAAATGTACTGCCTCACATAAGTGTTGCTCAAATGTAACCGTGAATGTGCTGTTTAAATAGTTCAAAGAGCTTTTGTACGCGTAGCTAGGCGTAGCTTCTAAAATGAGTTTTCTATTAAGCCGCGTTTTTCAGAATTCCACAATTTCAGCCACAGGCCTATTTTGATTAAATAATATTTCAAACTAAGTACATGGTTACAATTTAAAAATTGGGTAGCATTTTTTTAAGATTTTTTTTCGTTGAAAATAAAGTAAAAAAAAATCGAACGAGATGGGAGTTTCATTATCTTGTTGATAGCACATGATTGATTTATAGACAAAATGTTCTTAGCTAATCGATTTTCCCCACACACAAAAAAAAATGAAGTTTCCTTTGGAATAAGAAAAATCATTTTGTAACACCAATATTTCAATCATAAGCAACTCGAAATAACCTGTTAAAAATTGAATGGTAGTTAAATATAATTAAAATTAGTAAAACAATTACAAAACCAAAAAAAATACTGTGTCGTATTTCGTTCTTAGCAAAATGTTTTTGCTTATAAAGATTTTTTTTCCATTAATTTTTGATTATGTATAATTTTACGAGTAGTTTATTTCTAAGAAGAAAATCGTATTACGCCAACGTGTTATGCAGGAAATGTTACCACTTTACAAACCAATTAAAATATAATTGTTTAAGGTCACCTGCAATGAATTAAAGGATTACTAATAATATCGGTAAAAACAGAAACTTATTGTAGGAAAGTGTAGCCCGTCAAAATGGAATTTGAATTAAGTGATGTTAAAAACTGAAGAAAAGTGATATGTTCAGACTTGTACACCAATATATAGTAAATAGTATTGCATGCTTAACCAATTGGTTTTTTTTTGTTTCAAACCGATTTAAAGGACATATTTCAGAAGTGAAAGACAAGAGCTCTGAGGTAAGCCCCTTTGTATTGTCAACGATTCTGTCATTGAGAGCAATGCAAGTTCTAATCGAAAAGAGAGTAAGAGAGATAAGCGAAAGAACTGACAGCATCTAGACGTGGTTTCAGTTTCCCAACCAAAACTACCGTGACTGAGCCCTAAAGATAAGAAAAAAGGAATGTTATCTAGGTCAGAAAAATGGTAAAGGGTGGGACAATGCCGCGGAGTGGATTGGACCTGTTTGAGTTGAGGACGAAGTGATGGATAGTGTGATTTACCTTGTTAAAGCATCTTTCACTTCAAATGCACACTAAAATGTTGCGTAGCACGCGATTATAATATGAGTTGGTAAGCGGTGCCTCTTTTTGTTTGACCTAGTACAATGTCATATCAGGAGAAGCGCCATTGTAATTCCAAAATCACAAACCCTGCATGCACTCGTTACTTAGATTTTCGGGCTATGTGTAAAAGCAGGGACGGAAAACAACCATACAATTATGTGTCAGAGGAAATTCGCATCCTGGAACCTCTGAATGCAATGCATGTACGCTTGTATATGTCACCAGCTTAAGAAAGAATAGCCCTTGTCTCTTCACTAAGTATTTACAATCACACCTCATCGCTTTTACTTGATTCGACAGAAGGACATTATTTTTGAACCAAGCCATTTAAAAAAACTGAGGCCTCAGTACCTACAATTTAGCATATTGTAAAGAACAAATGTACTGCCTCGTGTAAGTCCGGTTCAACCCTATAAAAATCATAGGTCACAAAAAGGTGTCAATAGACTACTACGGCCCGCGGAAAGAGCTTTAAGTATAAGCTAAAGTCTAGTAAGACCACGTCAAAATCAGTTTGCGAATGCCAGCCTTGATGATGCTAGATACTATGAATCGGATCACCTCTGTGAGTTTTGGGCAATCAGGGCTTCTAAGGGAAACAAAAGGCAAACGTCTTGGAGTGACAGGGTGCTGGGCGGTTTTCGTCGGTATGAAACCGATTATTGGGACACTTGAGAGCTTAGTAATACCCTTGACACACTGCAAAAACGAATGAACATTCTTCCAACTTCATTGGCTTTCAATGTTCATTCGTTTTATTAGTGACACACTGCATTTTTCAAAGTTCATTAGAACTGTCAAAATATAAACTATAAATAAACTGCCAAATATATGATCTGAAAGTGATTCCATAGTGATTTATACTTTTAAATTAAATAAAAAAATATTAATTGAGGCAGAGCAACACTTATTTACAATAAAGCCTACTTTTTAAAAAAAAAATCTAAAATATGAATGACAGTTTGACAGTTATGTATTTTAGTTGGAAATTTTACTGGAAAGTACATGGAAAGTTGTTCGATAATTTCCCAATTTCACTTCCATCTTAACTGAATGAAGTTATTTTGACTTCATTCGATTGAATGACGCATGAAGTTGTTGAATGAACATTGGACATGACACACTGAGCACGAATGATCATTTATAGCCGAATGATACTTCAATGTTCATTTGATGCTGCAGTGTGTCAAGGGTATAACTAGACAATCGGACTTTGATTATATGCATAGGTTCACATCTAGCCTGGTAAGCTGTAAGGGCGCTCTTCCTGAAGACAACGATAAAACGAGAGACGTGCAAAGAAGAATAAACGCCGCAGACAGAACATACCTCTTACTACTGCCGGCATTGAAATGCAGAGAAATCCACAGAAAAACCAAAATAAGAATCTACAAAGTCATCATACGTACAGCCCTTATCTTCGCGCACACTCCGATCTAGAAATTCGTTTATAACAAGAAAAATTCGTCTGTGGAACAACCTTCCAAAGACAGTATTCCCGAACTCATACAGCATCCAAGAGTTCAAACGCACGGTTCATCGCCACTTTCTTCAACACCCCCTTGACTTTCCTAACCTCTTATGTCCTTCTCTCTATCTTTCGAGCTAAGCTTACTAATGGACATAGCACCATGACGTATACGACGTACTAGTAGTACAAAGAGTGACACCTGAGCTTAGACTGTCACATAAAAAAAAGTAGCTATGTACGTATGGGTGTGAAGCATAGAGTCCGCAGGCAAGATGGATAATGGAGGTTCTCCGAAGGAGATACCGCTCAATCAATGAAGACAATGCATGGAGAAAACGCTACAATCATGAATTGTACGATCTATACGCAAAGTGAAAACTTTCGACATATGCCAAGCTACTGCATTTACGTTGGGCCGGTTATGTCCAAAGAATGGATGACTCAAGGATACCAAAAAAAGCTCTGTACCTACTACGTCAAACCACGGTGCAGGTGAGAAGACAATATTAAGGCCGATGCAACAAAACTTCTCAATACAAGAAACTGGAGACAAGCTGCGTCGCAGAGAGACGTCTTTTAGGCTGTAGAGGAATCGAAGAAGAAGAAGCTAAGCTTACTACTAGAAATTGCACCATAACGTGCTTGACATGGCGAACTTGTAAGTATAACCGGTTACACCTGAATTTAGAGTTTTACTTATAAAACAATCTCAGCACTGTAGCTGGCTTGATCACTGATATTTGCGGTCATATACCCTCGACCCACGGACGTCGGAACAATGAATATTCAGCATCAGACAAGCCAACGACGCAAATTTTACATCGTTAAGACGAAAACTCAACTTTTCTCAAAAGGTGCAAATTGTATTCGTCCCCATCTCCAATACAACTCGTACATCTGGACCGGGGCCCCAAGAACCATCTTTGCTTGGCTGGACAAGGTGCAAAACCGCGCTCTCAAACTTATTGGTGATTGCGCCATTTGTTCTTAAATCGATTAAGACACCGTAGGAATGTAGCAGCTCTTGCAAAAATTTTTCATTTTTATCACAATGGCTGCTCCATTGAAATAAGTAACCTCATGCTCCCACGGCAACATTTTTCCCGTAATACAAGACTTGCCCGCTTGGCTCCCCTCACAATTTTCAGCCCTTTTCTTCGCACACACTCCGATTTAGTAATTCGTTTATAACAAGAAAAACTCGTCTGTGGAACAACCTAAAGTTTAAACGCAATGTTCATCGGCATTAACTCCAACAACCCCCCTGAGCCCCCTAGCCTATTATATCCTTCTATTCTTCGAGCTAAGCTTTTTTTTCCTGTGTGAGGTATTAGGTCCAAAGGTACTGCGGCCATTAAGTTGGCCTATTGTACTACAGCCCTTACACCTCATATTTGTAGGCCAGACCGCCTGAACGAGCTAAGCTTTCTATTGGACATTGCACCATGATTTATACGTCATGACGAACTAGTAGTACAAAGGGTGACACATGAGCTTTCGTCGTAACGGCGTAAAATTTGCGTCATTGGTTCTCGGCGTTACTGTGCTGAATATTGAGTACGACTCCCTCACAAGCCACAAGGACGGTAAGGCCAAATCTATCCTTCATGCTCTCTGCCACTATCCCACATAGTCTTGTTGTTTGAACTTGGTTGACCAGACAAGTTTGAGTGACAAATCTTTAGGCAGACTGCTGAATCTCTTGAAGCGTCGAAGCTGCGGTACTTCTTGGACCGAACACTTCGCTAGAAGAAGAAAGATGAAAAAATAAACCCTATTCAATAAAACTAATGTATAGGAATTTTTAAAATGTAATTAAGAAAGTTTAAGGAAATTAAAGAAAATGATTATTCATCTATTTTCCTAAGCTAATAAAGTTTCTATTAGAAAGACTGGTTTTTGTCATTACATCTCTTATGCTAGGGCCGCATCTGCGTGTATCGTCCCAAAGCTTCGCGCTATGACACGATACACGCAGATGTAACCGGCCATTATAGACTATCGTCGCAAACATTCGGGCTGCGTATGAGTTATCGCGCGAGTGGCGATAATATGCGCGCTAATTCGTGTAAAATGACGAAGCCGCTAATACGACCACCGCATTATCGCGATAACTTTTTAGCGTGCAAAACATACGAAGCTTCGGCACGCATTGCTTCGGGACGATACACGCAGATGCGGCCCTAGCATTACCAATATCACGAAAAATTCTTTAACGAACTTCAAATGGGATTAGGAAATATTATAAAAGATTCTAGATGAATCACACTCAAACTCAAAATGTTTGTTTTTTAAATCAGAGCGATTGTTGTTGAAAAAATGAACCTTTAATTTTCAGCTTATTAATTAAAATCAGACGTAGTAAAATACTTAAATAATCGTTAATAAAAATCGATTGTCAAAGAAGAGAAAATCAGTCCAATGTGGTGTTTTTCCACGTTTGCAAAAACACTATATATGTTAATGGCCTCATTATGCATGGGATTGCTGATTTTATACATTGATTTCCCAATCTGTTAGTTCTATACATAAGCAATTATCATATTTGCATTCCTTATATACAATTATAGAAATTTTTGCTAGTGGCCACAAATTGAGCCATTCAAGGTTGCATCACCTCTCAACTTTTAACTATTATATGAAAGTCTAATTTTTCAATTTGAAATCTTTCTCAAGTACTTTCAATTCTACGTTTTTTTTTTTTTGCCATACTTAAAGACGATTTTTTTTTATATAAAGGTCAACGAATGCATGAAGCTAGATAATTCGCTTCCAACCTGACAAGGTAGCGGAATTACCGCAAGAACTCTTTACTATTACTCAAATATTAAACTTCTCAAGGAAGACGCGATCTCTGGCTGTTAGGAAAAAAACATTTACCTAGTGCCTAGTCTTAAGTGTATAACCTAGTAGATTACCTTTCTAAAGCAAACACAAAAAATGCTACATTAGACCACTTAGAGGTCAGGTGTCCAAGTCCGTTGTTCGACGCAGCTTCACCTGGATGTGTGTGCACAGGTTTGTTATGGACCGCACCGCGATGGCCAGATTTAACCTTAGCCAATCTCGGTTATCTCTTTGGCGGTAAATTTCCGTATTCGCGCGCTCACTTAAGTCAAGGCAAACTAGAGGAAGTACGCCGAAAGGGCTGCCGAATTTTTTCAGTTTAGCATAATCGCAAAAAAAGTGGTGATTAGTATTTTAATCAGAATTGACCTAAACGATAAATTTCACAAAACCGGAAATACAAGGTGCAACTGTTCTTTTTGGAGAAGCCACACTAAATAATATGAAAGTGATTTGATCGGTATTGGAAGTAGGCCCATTAATTAATCACAGATATTTTTGTTGATGTTGGGGGACCAATGCCAGACTGGGGCCGTGAAGTCAATGATATGTCCTAAGGCAAGTAGTAATTGGTAGTTATGGGTAACGATGTCAGATAATCAATTCTAAAAAAAATTACCGATGTTTTATTCAAAAAAATAATTTAAACTTTTAAAGCTTTATACTTACAAGCACTCTAATGTGTCAACTTACCAAACGTAGAGTCTAGGCTAACGTGACCATCTGATCCGATTTTCTCTGATTTGATCCGATTTTTCGAGGCCTAGATCCGAGCGATCCGATTTTTCTTTCCCATCAAGAAAAAAAATATGCTGTCGCGCGTTAATCGACATTCGTGTTTTGGCGCTGTCGGCAATTGATTTGACAGTTGTGTAAGTGTCATGTAATCGCACCATTAGACGATGTTTACACTGGACGCTCGTGTCTGACGTTCGTTCCTACGTCCAGTGTAAACATCGTCTTAGGTTTGAACATTTTGCGCGTAATTTTTTCGTTTGATAAATTTAATGTCCTGATGGTCTGTACATTTGTGAGTCTTTGTATTTGATTGAGCCTTTGTTTCTTTGTTTCGTTTCTTCATTTTTTAAAAAGTTTTCTACAAAATGCCTCCGAAAAAATAAACTCATTCGTGCTCGAAATTGAAATTAAGGAAGCCGAACATCGTGGGAATTGGTTGTGCCGCGCACATAGTCCATAATGCAATGAGAAATGCATTCGATGGATAGGATCTAGAAGTGAAGCGTACGGTAGCCAAAGTATTCACTCATTCACACAGTTCGAACTGAAGAATTGAAAAGCATTTTTTTATGTGAAAGACTAGAGTCTCAGGAAAGGCCCTTTATACTGTCGACAATCTGTTTTCTTCATATAGAGTGCAATGTCGAACAGCTGCTCTAGTCGGGAAGGAAGGATTCCCATAACCTACCCGCGATATTTTTAGCCCACCTATTCCCAACCATTACTATCGCTTTTACATCGGGGCATCGAGAAACAACTCGCTGGAGTGTTAGCTCTCCTAAAACGAGTTAAACCAACCGATGACATGATGGGCTTTGGTAGAGCGGGGAAGAGCTAAGGAAGGATATGACAGGAGGAATCGTAATGTAAAGAGGGAAGAAGAAAGAAGGGAAGTTATATAGGTGGGAAAGTGGAAAAGGCGAAGGACCGTGGGGCTGGGACAAATAAAGAAATAAGAGAAGAAAAAGCAAAAAATCGGGACATAGAGTGTGTGCTTCCAGAGAGCTTCCATTACATATGAATTGGAAGCGCTACCTTCTTGCTTCTTTTGGCAGCGCTTGATTAATTTTCCGCTGTGGGGTTGTATTGTGGAACACAGCCCAGCGGGAAATTTATCAATCGCTGCCTAAAGAAGCTAGAATGCAGCGCTTCTTATTCATATGTTATGGAAGCACGCACTCTAGACTCCCATTTTTTGCTTTGTTTGCCTCAAGTTCTCTTTTATTCCGATTAGTTGGGAAATTTGGGGTTTTTATAATAATCGCTATCACTATTTTTGGTGAAAACAAAAGCTAGTAGCTTCCCAAGAGCTGCAATTACTCAGCTTCGATTGCGCTTCTTCAATAACAAAATATAAGTGCTTCGCTCTGATGACATGCCTGTGTTAAAAGGAAGTGAATTGGGATATGTATAGGAAGCGCATTGGCATTCCTTTTCAGCGCTTCAGAATCAGTTCAAAAGCGCTTCAATTCCCCCGCTGGGAGTTTACATCATGAAGCTGTAGTCAGTCCCCTAACGATTTTAGTGTTCAGATGGAACATCACCAAGGTCAAGCATTTGTAAGCAATTGTATGAAGTTCCGATATAGCTGAATTTTAAGATCCTTCCAAATGTTCGATGGGTTCTAATTGAGTATGGGCTATTGGGCTACGCAAGTAAATAGACAGTTCGTCAGAAATAGCATCTTCAGACTTCGACGTTTTCTAGCTCTTGTGGACTAATTTGTAATGATCTTGCCAAAAAGAAAAGCTCTCTTCTGGTCAGAATGATCGGGAGAATCAGATTTCCTGGTCTCATTTTGCGCTATCAATTCTTTGACTTTTGCGACAGCCAAAGAGCAAGCGATTGGGTTTGTAAAATGCATTTTTTTAACCTCGGATACAATGTGGTGGATATAGCAAAGAGAACCTCTCTATATCACTCATTATCTTGCCAATCTCTTTCAGGACAATCGGATGCACTTCTTTGGCAAGAAAATCTTAGAGTCTAAGGGATTTAACTTTTAAAACAAGGTTTATTCTAATTTAGAATAGATAGAATAGATTCGATGTTTTATAAAAATACATCGATGCATCGAGTAAATAAATAGCTTTTGAAAATATTGGATCAATTCGTTGTATCGTATTGTAAACATCGCGTGAATTCGATATGTCGATGTATATCGAATATCCCTTATGAAGAGACCCATATTGCCTCCGATTTATAGCAATAAACCAGTGCTGGCAAAAGCAGCTCTGGGGAGCCACACGAGCTTCGAAGTTCCGGAGCCCTCCTATCCTGCTTGTGTCGAGTGAGAGATGTATAGAACTCTCTATTGTTCTCTCTTTTCTTAACAAAAGGAGAATTATAGAGGGTCCTAGCGCAGTTTATCTTACAAGTAAAATAGGGGGCTTCGTGGAAGAGGGATCCATTGTACTAAATCAAAGCCTATGCTGTGCTCCCTTTGCAGATGTACATTACAAGCTTGCACATACGTCAACTTCTGCTGTTTAGTGCATAATAACATAGGTGATTTACCTAAAAGAAATATCTTTAAAAAGTTAAGGGCGCATTAAACTATCTCGCCCGGGGCGCCAAAATACCTAAAGCCGGCCCTGACTGGCTGGAGCAATAAAAACTCTACATTCAAAATTATTTTTTACTTTTCGTTCATTTTAAAATAAAAGCATCCTTTTTAGTGTTTTAAACCATATTTCTATTTCCTATTTTTTGTCAATTATGTCTTCCGCCATTTGTGGTGGCGGCCATATTTGATTTCAAATGAGGCCACACCGCTACCGAGGGCGTTGAAAATAAAAACGTAACCCACCAGTTTGCAGCTAAGGGAGCGTTCAAGTAATACGTAACGCATTTTGGGGGGGGGAGGGGGTTTGTAAAACGTTACGATGCGTTACAGGGGCGGGGGGGGGGGTTCGAACAACGCGTTACGTAACATTGTTTTTTTTATTTAAATAAAAAAATAGGGCATCTCATGAATCTCCCAACTTAGCAACCCTTTTCGTTTATGTTTTACGGGTAATCGCGATTAAAACAATAAATAAGCTATTTTAGCGGCTTTCTGGTACTTTGCGTCATATAATTGTCACTTTCAGGTAAAAGTGTTGGGTGTTACGTAACGTTTAGGGAGGGGGGGGGGGGGGGTACAGAAAATCGTTACGGCGCGTTACAGGGGGGGAGGGGGGGGTCAAAAATTTTCAAAAATTGCGTTACGTAATACTTGAACGCCCCCTAATAGTATTCTACTTGTCACACCCTTTCATTTTATACCTATACCGAGTACCTGTAAATAACGATGATACCGAGAGGTTATGCTCTGTTTTTTGTGGGCCGCCATTTTGAATTTGGAATGACGCCGCACAGCTAATTGTATTCTATTTGTCATACCCTTTAATTTAATACCCATGTCGGAGGTCGGAGAATGTAATTGCAAAATACGGCCGCCATCTTGATTTTTTTGCAAAAATGTCGTATTGCATTGTCACGCGAACTATGCATATGGTAAAATTTGGGTCAAAGACAAGTTTCAAGAGGTGTATAATGCAAAATGGTCAAAAATCGTACTATCGTACTAATTATTTAATCAAAAAAAAAAAAACTAATTAAAATATCGAAAAACTGAAACTTTCTTCCACCTGTTGGGGTATCCATGCATCTACAAAAAAATCAGATACCTAAAATCAGATACCTTAAATCAGGGTGACGGTACGCACAAGCAGACACACAGACCGACAGACGCTTTCTTTTATTATTATAGATTAATATAAACAATTAAAATTTCATACTTACAAGCACTCTAAAGTGTCAACTAAACGAACCTGGAGCCTAGACCAAACTTAAGTCAAGTTAATCATGGGTTAACAGGTACAACAAAACTTCCAAGAGATTTGTCGATATCCCTGGCCTGAATAAGCGCACAAATCGTAAGCAGATAACCCATGGGAAAAAGAAGAATGGAGAATTTTCTCGAAACAAAATAGAAGAAATTAAAAAGTGACTTGAAGGGCACGTGGTTATTATTGTTCACATACAAATAGAACCAACTTGCGTGTGAATCACATAAATTTTTTTTATTTTTGTTAATTAGAAATTTAATGAATGCCCACCCATACCCAAGGTTGATTTTAAGTACAGCACACAGCCGCACGTGAACAATAAAGTACCTAATAAAGCAAAATTAAACTCAAATTTCTTAAAAATGAAATCTAACTTAGAAAATTCAACTTGGTGCAAAAATTAAATTATTTTAAATTAATCCTGGCGTGGCTAACGCAAAGACAACAGACCACTTTTTGTTGAATTCGTTACGCCGCGTTAATCAGCGTCAGCAGCGTATATACTACCATCAGTTGGTTACAATTGTTTAATTAGAAAAAAAAAATAGTTTAATTAGAAAACAAGGTGAAAGGTTTATTTTTTTCTGTTCTTATATAAAACTTTAGTGAGATTACCTAGTGAAGCGAAATGTCGTTCTTGCTAATTTTTATAGTTTTTCTTGGGAAGTATATTATGTATGTTTCTCATATTACGTCGTTGGAGAATTTAGTGGTCATTAAACTGATCATGTGATTTTGTTTGGAGAATAAGTTAGCAAGGAGTTATCATTTTTTGGACAGAATGCCTCCAGAACTTGTATTTTTCTTTTAAGAATTGTTCGTGTTATGGACTAACCCTAAAATGAACTTTACGAGATTTAACAATTTTATAACTCGTGTTACCAAGTAAGTAAAAAATTCAAAATAATTCATAATTTTAATATGCTTCTTCTTAGAAGAGGGGACTTGTTAAAAAGGTTTTTTTTATGACAATTCTAGGCTCAGTTATCACTCTTTGTACAACCAATCTGGCATTTCGATGGTCATATCATGATAGAATGTATAGGAATAAGGTTAGTGCGAGCAAAAGAATAAATTTGGGGTTATGAGGCGTGGTGAAGAAAATGACCACCTTGCTTTTGAACTCTTGGATGGTGTAGGAGTTCGGAAAGATTGTTCAACACAGTATAGTTGTTTCGTTTATTACGAAAAATATGCAGCGGAAAAAAATGAGCGGGCTATTGTGAACACAGATATGCTGTTGTCCACTAAATGCAACTACTAAACTATTGAACTCGTGCAAAATTAAACACAAATTTCTTAATTGAACTCGCGTCTATATGCATAATTTCAACTCAACCCAGGTAGCACAGCTGAGTCGAGTTCAGTCGACCATAATTTAACTCGACTCGTGTCTGTATGTAGTTGGACTCGGGTTTAACCTGAGTTCAGCTCATCGCGCATACGTACTTAGTATCGTAATAGTAGCTGCGTTCCTTTTCTGCTAATTTTTACTATTTTTTACACTTGCGTACTACCAACTACACTTGCTCTTATAAACGAGTAGATAGCACTTGCAATTACACAATTGAAATCCGCTAGGGGGAAAGCGGCCATTTCGAGTCTATTGTGAATTATTTTCACTTACGCCATTACCCGCTAGATGGCTTTTATTTGTGTCGAGCTGATTTACTCATATAAAAACGTCCATAAATAAAACTTCAGTCGTATAATTATCAAAAATTATTATCTTTCGTTTTACTTTAGAAATTATCGCATTAATTTCTCCATTGTGTCACAAATTCTTCTTTTAAGAATTTTTTATTTGTAAAGTTTAAAGTAACGTCACAAATTTCAAGTGAGATTTTACTCAAATCAGAAAATTTTGCGTTCCTTTTCTGCTCTGCTCACAAGTACTAAATAGTAGGAAAGGAACGCAGCTAGTATCGATAAAGTTTTGTCAGTTTAGTAAGCTTCAGTGTTTGAGGGTCATTGGCATATTTGAACTAATTAGGTACTCTATGAGGGTTTTCAAAGCCCCGCCCCTAAAAAACGAAGTTGTATATAAAGAGAGGCTAAAGGCAGGATTTTAACAAATATGCCAGCTGGAGGACGAATTTGTATCTCTTAAGAGAGAGGCCTTAGGATGCTTGTTTGGTAATGTGAAATATGTGGTCATTCCTTCGCGGATCCTTGGTTGATATCTCGCCTGAGATACAGTGCCGGCTTTAGGGGTGGACGAACACGGGCGACAGGTACTAGAGGGCCCCACCACTAGCGTCGAGATCCGATAATGTATTCATTTATTTAGGTATTGAATGATATCGCCTCTAATTCCGGATGTGTACAGAAGATAAACAAAGCTTGTGTTTCAAAAACCGTAAAATATAGCTTGCAAAGGTGCTTTATTATACTTTTGCATCTCTACAGTAAACAGCCAGCAGTAAGTGCAAAATATGTGTTTCGAGAAAATCGCCTTCGAAGATTTTTGTAAATATGGGGTGCTCTTTAATTTTTAAATGACCCCACAGCACAAAGTCTGGTGCCGTTAAATTCGAGCTACGAGAAGAACTGTTCTTTCATTGATTGCGGCCACTTTGCAGTCTTCCTATCGACGAATCGAGCGGATTGACTTCGTTTCTGCCGAATTTTTGCAATTTCGCCTCAACGAAGGACGAGCTCATAAACAAGGTGAGGTGTTCTGCCTGGCAAACGCCAGTGGATCTCGTTTTATCAGAAGCCATACTCTCTGTCGTTTATAAGTAGGTTGGATTCTACATACATATTCCATAAGCTTTTTGTTGATCGGCTGTGACAGGAGTGTGCATGCCTCTAGCATACACATTTTTAGATTTTCGTGGCTGAGTGGAAGTGTGTAAGCCTGCGGCCGTAGCGTGCATACTTTTGTGGCCTTTTTGTTCGTTATGGGTGCTAGCTGCGGGCGCGTGTGCGCTTGTAAGAAAATTACCTAACTAAATTATTTTTAATTGGCTAAACAGCAAAAAATTCCTAGAATCCGATCTCAGGACCATCTATCGATCTGAATGCTTTGCCAAAGATGAAAAAAAAATCCTTAAGGCGATCGCAGCGCCTCCTACTGGACACAATTGGATCCAGTAGGAGGCGCTGCGATCGCGTTAAGGACACACACCGACACATAAACAAATAAATTTAAAAAAAGCACTTTCTATCGTCTCAAATTGTGAATCTAAACCAGTGATTCCCAAAGTGGGTTCCGCGGAACCTTACGGTTCCACGAAAAAATTTTAGGGTTCCGTGTCACCAGCGCCGAAGCGCAAATACATTCTCAGACTCACTGGCGCTACGCCAGCCATTTAACGCGTTCTTGCTAATCAGAAAGTGCGAGTGGCCCTTCTTCCTTGGCCGCCATTCCATATTCCCATGTCGAGGGGGTTGTGAAGAAAATGGTAATCCGACCTCTTGAGATGGCCGCCATGGGCCAAACGATATATTGCGTATACTATATTGCTTTAGGTGTTCTACTTATTATACCCTTTCATTTGATACCCATGTCGAAGGGGTTGTGAAGAATGTTTCAATCCGCCCTCCTGAGACTGCCGCCATGGATCTAAAGGTATATTGAGTATACCATTGCATTGCCATCGGAGCTAAAGCTGTATGCAAAATTTCAGCATGAGAGGATATCCGGAAGTATTTGAAAAATTGATTGCAAAATTTGTTCCGTGAAGAAAACAGTAATCCGTCCTCTTGAGACGGCCGCCATGGATCTAACGGTATAATGAGTATACCATATTGCATTGTCATCGGAGCTGAAGTTGTGTGCAAAATCTTAGGTTGATCGGAAGTATTCAAAAAATCGATTTCAAGATATGTACCGGACAAACAGACAGACAAGAAAGCGAGCTAATAAAAACGTTTTAAAATACATAAAGGATTAATATATTACATATATCATATATTATTTTATTTTTTCATCGTTGGGTTCCGCCAAATTTTATACATTGTAGAAAGGTTCCGTACGAAATAAAGTTTGGGAACCACTGATCTAAACCATTCCCGAATCAACTTAATCACACAAAAATTCGTAAAAATCAGTCCAGCCGTTTAGGAGGAGCTCAGTCACAAACATATGCCATAAGAAATATATACACAAATTACAATTGCACTAGCTTCCTGTTCAATACTACTGTTGCCAAAAGGGCAAAAGCAAAATTCGGGTATGGAACAGGGGTCGACTTCCTCGCTTATATTATCTAGGTAGGACAAGTAAAACTATGAAGGACCATGTCTCAGAGCGGATTGGAAACAAAAGATCTCTGGGATGTTAGTCGGCCCCTAAATCCCTAGGCTACGTAGACCAGCCGAAGTCTGTTCGCGTGCTGGAATGAGGGATGCCGGATTCATCGTTGCGGATGATTCGCGCCGCACTCATGTGCGCGCATACTTTTTGTATGAAAAATTGTACCTTTCTCAATTTTGGGAAATTTTTGGGATTTTTTTTTCTCTCTCAAAAAAAGTTGAACCAACTTCAACTTTTGCGCGGCGGATTTTAAAAATTGTCAAAAAATCATATTTTTTTGATGCAAATTGTCTGAAAAACTGTCAATTCATACAAAATGTGCGGCACACTATGACTACAACAATGAATCGAAGTTCAGCTGACTCTCTTTTTGGGAAATTTGTGCGACGCGACTCATCCGCAACGATGAATCCGGCAGGATCCATCGGGCGAAAGAAGCTACACAAATGTACCAAATTTCACTTTTCGGGTTTTCGCATACCAAAGAGCGAGGAGAACTATGAGTATGCCTATTCTCGAAAGTTCGCTGAAAGATATTAATTACACCAATCTTCTCCAAAGGAATCGACAAGAGCCATTTGAATTTGCCAAAATAAAGTACATTAAAAAAATTCTATAAAGTAGGTACATATTATCACATATTATGATTTTTGGAATCATTTACTTTAGCTTCGATCTCTGCTACCAAACCTTGTAAAACTGATTCAGTTACAAAAATCACACCCACAAAATCACAAGACTCAAACATAAACTTGGAGTATTTCTCGAGTATTTCCAATAAGACAGTTTCAGTCCACTTATAATCATGGCATCATCCTCCCAATTATAAAGTCACAAGACACAAGAGGAAGCAACTATGATCGACAAAAATGTCGAACTAAATTGTCTTACTAAAGGGAAAGAGATTCTACCACAAGCATTTTAATTGTATTTGAATACCACGTCCTTCTGAACAGATTTAAATATTTTTTTAGTACCTGTACATAACGATATTTTTATTCGTGAACAGTTATCTATTTTTCATTTCAAATGCACGACGATTTCTCGGAAATTTTGTGGAATGATAATTTTTTCATTGGCACAGGTGTAATTACAAGGAAGTGGCGCGGCGGCGACAACATAGATGCCGAATATTCCAGTTTCCAAATTCACTAAGGTGTTTTTCATTCATGCCCGACTTGTTTAACATAATTAACATTTTGTCGTGGCGGTATTGGGAACTGTTGTTCATAAATTTAACTGGTACGTGCCGCTAGAGGCCTTCCGATTTGGCGGATGGCTTGCGACCAGTTCAAAAGGTTAGGGTCATCGTGAACTCCATATTTTTTCTTGATCATTATGTAAAATTTCGTAAATATTATTTATTTCACAGTTGAATTAATTTGCATATTTAAAAATGTATTCTACTTTTATTGGAAATTATTTTTAGTTTAATGCGGAAAATGTTGGAATTTATGTTACTAATGTAGTTTTCCTTATTACATGATCTATTTTTAAATTTTTAATAAATGACGTTATGCAACTTAAAGGACCATTTTGCAATGACAATTCAATGTTTGGGTCAAACAGCATAAGAAAGAAAATAATTTCAAAATCAAACAAATTAATTTCCAGTATTTAAGAGAGAAATACTGGAAAATACTCACTTCTCTGACCAGTCACCAATTTTGTTCCATTACAACAAGCCCAAAATTAAATGTTGGTTGTTATTTGGATCTACACCCGGTATTCGGTCCTAGACTCTCGCCAAGGCTCCCTTCACCAGTACAAATTCTAAGCCGATGCCATCGAGGTTCATTTCCAAGCCCTGCCTGTTCCAGTCCACGTCACCCTTTCTTCTACCACCATGTCCTGTCCACGGAACTTTAATCTCTTAACAGCTTCTAGGTGTCGATAACATATTTTAAGGACAGAATGATGGTTAGTGTAATTTACCCTATATAGTATCAGTTTGCATATCAAGTTTAGATCTTTGGATTTGAAGACTATTGATGGACTATAAGGGCTTAGCAGCCCGTATTACTATTTCCATTCCATTGAGGGTATCTACACTGGTATTCCTTCAGTGCCATAGTTCCAGCATAGCAAAGTGCTTCTGCTTACTCATAATGGTCAATTCGCACTCTAAGGAACGTCAACGTGACGTCACATCAGGGAACGGCAACGGCACGTCAAAATATACTTCAATGAGTTTTAAGGCTGAAGCAGAACCAATCCGTTCCGTCCGCTCCGCACGTTTTTCCTTTGTTCTTTTTGACATTCCGTTCGCTTGATTGTGGCTACCGTTCGGTTCGTCTCATGGAAAGTTTATGGAAATGTCAAATTTCCAACTTTTAAAAACGGACGGACCGGATTGGTTCTGCTTGAGCCTTTACACTACGCGTTCACATATATAGGTAACGTGACGGTCCGTCAACGTAACAGCACGTCAAGATTAGCTTGAAAATATATTTTGACGTGATGTACGTCGATTTGACTGATCGGTTCTGTTGAATGTGAATATAGTAACGGAAGCATTTCAAGTATTTAGCCTTTTTTTTATTAAACTAATTTATCATGGATGACGATAAATTGATTAAAGAGGTGCCGCGATATATGAAGGTGTATGATACCTCACAAAGTTACTTCTTCCCCATCCAAAATTAATGCGATCATTGCCAACTTTTTATTATTAAATTTTGGCATTCCGAATAATAAATTAAATTATCAATACGAAATAAGATAATACTGTACCTAATTTTTCTTAGCCTTAGTGTGAATCGAAAGCAAAATTCACTTAACGTATAGTGAGAATCTACCCTTATTCTTCTTTAACCCTGACAGGGACAAGAAAGTTACTTGTGATGAAAGTATACCCGCCTAGACCTAGATTATATTGTAGAAGAGATTCGGCAACAGTTACAGGAATATCAAGTTAGTTACCCTCTTTGACAGATTACAACTATTGACCCATATGAAGTATTGTTTTTATACGCTTTATATTAGTTTCACCTATAATGCAAACAAATCATGCAACTCGATTTTGACGCACTTCAACTTCAAATTTTACACAAAAGCTGGAGTGACAATGCAATCTGACCATTTAGTAAAAAAAAAACAAGATGGCGGTTCTAAGATGGCGGCCGAATATTGCAAAGGGGCTCTCCGACCCTCGACAGGGGTGTCAAATAAAAAAACTTTACATTCAAAATTATATTTTACTTTTTAGTTCATTGCGTATTTTTTAGTTTTTTTAAACTTTATTTTTTTTTTATGGGATTGCATGTCATAGTGTGTGGTGGAGCTCGGGAATACTGACTGTGGAAAGTTGTTCCATAGTCGCGTTGTTCTTATTATACGAGTAAATAAATTTTTAAACCAGAGTGTGCGCGAAGATTAGGGCTGTAAACTGTGGGAGTGAGCCGGGCGGCCAAATCTGGTATTGCTGCGGTGGAGGCAAGAGGTTACTTATTTCCGTGGAGCAGTCACAAAAAGCGATAAAATTTGGCAACAGCTGTTACATTCCTGCGGTAGCTTAATGAGTCAAATAAAGAATAAATGACGCTATCACCAATAATTTTAAGAGCGCGGTATTACACCTTGTCCGGCCAAGCTAAGGCAGTCGGAGCACCGGCCCAGATATACGAGTTGTATTCGAGGCAGGGACGAACGTAGGACTTGCAGATTATAGCCCTGACAGACGGCTGAAATAGGAATTTGCACCTTTTGAGGAATCCCAGGCACTGTGATGTTTTTTTAGCAATTTGGAATAAGTGGTTATTCCAGCGTAGATCTTCGGCTAAGGTTATGTCTAGAATATTAAGCGACGATTCGGCCGTTATGTTCTTAATACCCACTGAAATAGAAGGAGGGTCGGTGTAAGTTTTATTGGAGATGAGACAGTATTTCGGTTTTAATGCATTAAATTCGACACGCTTCTTGAGGACCCAATCAAGAATTAGTTCAATGTCTGTTGATTGAATTGGACATGAGTTCACGATGATGCAGACAAGGGCTTATCTGACATTATCGAACCCATAGAAGAGTAAGGTATAGTACCGTCGTCAGTAAAGCTGTAAAGTGAGCTATAGTGACTTGAGAGCAGGTCCTTTATAGAAACTATGAAGAGAGCTAGCAATATTATTGAGCCCTGAGAAACACCTGGGGAGATGGTGGGGAGGTTGGATTCGACGCGATTTAATATTTTCTTGATTGAACGACTAGCCATTAGAGTTCGAGACCCAGCGGCACCGACAGCACCATATCCGTTGCGGGGACGTCCTGTTCGGACCGCCAGCTAACGGATCAAAGAAGGAAAAGAAAGAAGCATGGTGTCATAGCTCTTTATTTGAAATTCGTACTAGATCCCTAATTCGGCGAGAAATACCTGGATCGCCTCTGTTCTGAAGTTGTTGAAAGCGCCTTCTATGTCCAGGATTATACAGTAGTCTACATGCAGTGCAGTGACCTATTATCTTTCGAAATATGAAGGCTTGAAGAACAACATAGAGAACTCTTTTATGGAGATTCGAGGTTATAGTACTAATATATTTTCGAAGACCAGGATTGTTCTGGAAATAGTTAGGGAAGTACAGCTAACAGCGCGGGAGAGCCTGGTGAAGTTAAAGCGCATGTAGAACTCAGCACAAAAGCGAGATTGCGAAGCAAATCTTCATTGGAAAAGGGCAGGGGTGGCGCTTTCATGGGTACAATTGGTGTATTTGCCCCGGGCACAATTAAACGGGGCGCAATTTCTGAAAAGAAGTGAATAGGTGTTCCCATGCCTTCATTTTCATATATTAAAGGAACTCCACAGACTATTTGTGTCTTTTTCCATTGCTCTTCACTGCGATCGAAAATAAACAGCCATGATGAGGGCGAAATGTGCATACTGCACCGGGCGCAAAAAAGCCAAACGCCGGCCCTGATTTCTCCCTTTGTTTTATATCTGTACTTTAGTTTATATTGCTCCATCCGATCCAGGCGTCGTTTTGTAAGTATTGTTCCATCCGTGCTTTTCATTGGAATTAAGTACTATATGTAAAAAAGAGTGATTTATTAGCGCAACCCTATTATTGGCAGTGTTAAAACGCACAGAACGCATTCATGCCCTAAAACTGTTAAGCGACCTCATAATTGTCAGTTTCGAAAAGTTTTACACCATTCAATTCGAAAGTAGCCCGAACCGTTAACTTGTTAGCATAAACCTTTGAACCAAAAACTACTAGGTCGATTTTGAAGTTCCCATCTCCTATGTTTAATTACTGCAAAGTCCATTGAGAGTTCATATGATCACATTGACACCGTGTGCTTTTCTTACGCATAATTTGAATGCCTTTATGCTGATTTTTGGTCAAGGAACAATATATTAAGCCAAATAACGAAAAAGCTCTGCAATACATATATGAATACACATTTTCCTATACTAAATCTAAACACAATTTTCTAAACCTCCCAAATATTTACATTCAACGCACCTTGTTAATCAAATATTGAATCATAATTAATTCGAAAAAAGCTACTTTGAATGAAGTTGTATCACAAAGTTCAAAAGAAAGTCATAAAACGCAAAAGCTTCAGAAAGAGAATCATTTGAACTAGTGAAAGCACCTCGACACAACTAAAAGATCAATAACCCAATAGACCTCACCTTTGTCAAGGTTAACTAATTAAATCTGTGATGGATTTTGATGGTTCCAATGCGAACCATCCAAGCTTTTCCCTTTCATTTCGCTGCGTCAATGCAAATGATAGTTGCTTGCCTATCCATCCATGAACATATATGCGAAGCTTTAGTGTGCCGAAGGTATATCCATGAAACATCTTGCTGCCTAGCCAGTGGCCAATGCAACATGTATAGTTCGGCATGACCTTGGCCTAGTACAATCTAGCAGGAAAGAAAATAAAAAATGAAACGTGAAACTGACCATTCAAAACCACCAATTTACATGCCCCAAGTCCGGAAGATGACCTGCGGCTACAGATTCGATATATCGGGTCAAGTTCGCATTTTCAATATAAAATGCATGCGCGATGCGCGCGGCTGTGTGTTGCCGAAATAGATGAGGAAACCTTTTCCGGTTGTAGTATTACTTTCCGATTTCTGCAAATGAAGACGCTTTCGATTCGGGTTTTCGGCGCTGCGGCTAATGGCCACTTAAAATGCGTTCAGGGGAAATTAGAGCGATTAGGGGAAGGTGCAGTGCATTCGAAAATATAAGTAATTTGCTGCGATTTCATATTTGTGTTAAGAGAGATTTTTGAATTGCTCTAAATGTTTCTGATTTGGGGGTTAGATGCTAGTCTTTTTGTCCTTGGGTTTTTGCAGATACGATTATTTTTAGGCTAAACTCTGACCCAACTAACAACTATGTCAGTTTTAGCATAATTGGTCTTATAACATAGAAACATTGCGAGCAACAACAAAATAGTACATTTATTTTTATTTTTTGGAACACATTTACAATTCAATAGAAGAAACAATAGGTGCAAAATTTGCTTGTTTGTTTATAATTAATAAGTTTTAAAGTGACATTGACCAACAGTTTCATTCATGAACATAGTAGCTTTCACTACCGTACAGTGATAGTCTGCACACTTAAAGCAGTTCATGACTTCAAAATGGCAAAATTATAATATGGAATTGAACTGGTTCAAAGATACACAATATTAAAGTAAACTGAACTAGATCTGTTTATATTTAACTAGCATCATCTACCTTCTAACGGTATTGCCAAATGGTATTTTCAAAAAATAATTCTTTCTTCATTGAGTTACTTCTAGTGCCAGTAACTAGTTCAAATGATCCAGTCTATCTTGAGTAGAAAGGAACAATGTTATTGCATTCTACAGCATTAAGTAAACTATGCATTTTTCCAGCTAAGGCATACATACTTGTGCCAGTTTCAATGCTTCTCCCTGAAAAACTTTATAATTTTCATTGTTAATTGTTGAAATTTAAAGAATTTAAAAGACGTATCTTTGTCAAGATATTTTCCATACGAGTAGTGAATTCAAATTAAACCAAACCTTTTCAGTCAACTCAAAAATCGAATTATTTTGTTTCAATAGAAACACATGAAATTCTTTCAACTTCGGTTCGAGCGTTATTCATAAAGAATCCGGACCTAGGACAAGTATATGCCATTATGCGATTTACAAACCATTCGCGATGAACAAAATTAAACAATACTAACTTTAAAACCAGGAAAACTTTTTTACTTAACGTATACAGAATAAGTTCAACTACATGTAGACGTGAGTAGTGTTTAGCCGATTGAACTCGACTCAGCTCTGCTACCTGGGTTGAGTTGAAAGTATTCATATAGTCGGGAGTTCAGTAGTTGAATTTAGTTGAAAGCCGTATGTATCGTCAATTGCACCCATAAACTGTGGTATTCACTTTTCTCTTGGAATCAACTCAAACTCAACTCAACTATTGAACTCATCATATATGGGCAAAAACGCGGAAAAGGGCATATGCGTGTCCGGAGCCGATGACCGTTTTAGAGTCGGAAATGAATATCCAAAAAAATTCGGTGGATACCGACCTAGACAACATTTTTCCACAAAAAAACGGCCATCCAACCAGCCACAAAGCCCGGCAGGCCCCAGAAACTGTGCAAAATGTCCCCTCCGTGGCATGTCCCAACTACAAAAATCCAGATTAATTGCGCATACATATTAAATGGACCAACTTGTGCGATTCGGGATAGGACGTTCACGAATGGTTTTTGGGGCCTAAAACTTTGATTTTTTCTCTTTTTTCGCAAACAGAACTTTTTTTTTTTTTATGTGAAAGACTAGAGTCACAGGAAAGGCCCTTTATACTGTTGACAATCTATTTTCTTCTTATAGAATGCAATGTCGAACAGCAGCTCTAGTCGGGGAGGAAGGAACTGCCACAACCTTCCCTCGATATTGTTTTTAGTCCACCTACTCCCAACCATTACTATCGCGACTTTGAAATCGGGGCATCGAGAAACAACTCGCTGGAGTGTTATGCCTCCTGAAACGAGTTGAATCTCATCAACCAACCGATGACATGCGCTTTGGTGGAGCGGGGAAGGGCTAAGGAAGGCTATGACAGAAGGAATCAGGAATGTAAAGAGGGGAGAAGAAAGAAGGAAAGTTATGTAGGCGGGAAATTGGGAAAGGCTAGGACCGTGGCACCACCGGGAATCGAACCCGGGACCTCTGGGGATAGTAGTCAGGCGCCTTACCCCTAGACTACCGAGGCTGCCGAGAACTTACACGTATTCGAATTTTGTCCGAAATTTACCGTTAAAATTGCGAACCGCAGTGCCGCTAGAGCCTGCATGCGTTCGAATGTTCTGTTGTGGCTCCCTCTGCTCGGGGGATGTTTCATGAACCTGCAACAAGTCGAAAACCCATTCGGCGCGTTCGATTTGTAAAATTCGCTTGCTCTAAAATTCAAAGTGCAAACGCATATTCAAACAAGTCCCAACCGTGGCAGTCGCGGTTTCAACTTCAAAACCGAAAAAACGCGTCAGAAGTGGAAAGTTCAAGTTGTTCTAAGAAGCTGTGGTCACCGGTAAGCGGAAATTCACTAAAGATTCTTCCTGAACTCAGAAAAGCGATTTTAAGTCAAATAGTCCCCTCCGTGACGGTCCCCCCCCGTGGCAGCTTTTTCTTGAAATCTTCAATAAAAAGTAACCCCTTCAATAAAGTAAAAAAGTAACCCCTGTAGCAGAAACGGGCTTGTTTTGGGGCCATATGGGGAGAGAACCCACAAGAAACTCGGTAGGTAAACTTTTTTTTTGTTGGGTTTTGAATGTGCAAATATGCTTTTTTTCGCGTTTTTGCCCATATACGTAGTATTATACCACAGCTACAGGTTTTCGGCGATCCTCATATCATAATATCGGATAGAGAAGCTGCATTCATCTCTAACATATTTCGGACCTACTGCGAAGTGAAGAGATACTACAATTCCTCATGATCACAAGACTAACCCGGTACCGGACAGGTGGAGTGCCTTAACCAAACGATCATCTCGGTATTTGATCGTACTCCATTCGACTTTATTAATTGGATTGAAGATACAAAGATCAGCAAACTGGAATTTGAACGAGCTTCTGTACCTTCAGTTTCGTCTTAAATTTGATCACAACCGCGATGATATGAGACAGGAAGCGACCGAGTCCTAAGCTCACGAATCGGTGGCAATCAAACTAACTCATTTTCAGTCTGGGCCCAAGCTCTACTCATTTCTGGGAACTGCCATAGCGCATGCATTACTCGATTTTCAGCTGCGAAAGATTACAAATACTTATGTAGCTAACATACCGAGTAAAACCACGCATAGTGAACAATTTCGCCTGCTATACGGGTATGTACCGCATGCTACCGCTCCAGGCAAAAAATTCTAAAAATGCCAGTTATGCGGTCTCCCAACTAAGTACTAAGCACGTATAATGCTGCTTGACCTACGCAATCGAACGAGAACTGATCTATCCTTGATTTTTTAAAAAGCCCCTTGCTTCGTTTAGTATAAAAATTGTGAGTGTGCTTCGTTTGGACTATTCCGTTTATGCCTCCTGCCTGTAGAATTTTTACTCAAGTGTACCGTGACATTTTGACACTGGGAATGCCTGTTTCTGATTAAGAACGGGAGAGTCTGATTTTCACTCGGGATGGGATATTCAATTCAAAGAATTCAAATCTATAAAAGCTTGTTTACATCACTTACGTAAATTGGAGCTCTTTTATCGCACAGAGATTTGTATGTATTTCTCTTTATATGGTTTCACGTTCGTGCTAGAAAAGCATACAAATTTCTGTGCTATAAAAGAGTTCAAATTTGCGTTTATAACCGACCCGGAAAGACGTCGGGGGGAAATGAGCTCGCAGAAAAAGCGGAAAACGCGGCAAAAAAAAGGCAAAAGTATAGTGCAGTATCAAATTACTAAACAGCTCTCGGGAAAGCACGCTACGCTACTAAGAAGCCGTTAAGAGTGCGGATGGCAGGTTTCTGCGCAGCGACGAGGAGCAACTCCAACGATGGAGAGATTACTTTTTCGCCACCCTGAATGGTACACTTTTTTTTTTATGTGACAGACTAGAGGCTTAGGGAAAGTCCCTTTGTACTGTTGACAATCTATTTTTTCCGTATACACTGTCGAACAGCAGCTCTAGCCGGAAGATAGAGAAGAGAGAAAGAGAATAGAGGAAGGAACTGTCTGTCACAACCTAGCCGCGATATTTTTATTCCACCTACTCGCAACCATTTCGCGACTCTGACATCGGGGCATCGAGAACAACTTGCTGGAGTGTTATGCCTCCTGAAACGAGTTGAATCTCATCAAACAACCAATGGCATGCGCTTGGAGGAGCGGGGAAGGACTAGCGAAGGCTATGACAGAAGGAATGTGAAGAGGGAAGAAGAGAGTAGGGAAGTTATGTAGGTGGGAGAGTGGAAAAGGCGAAGGACCGTGGGCTGGCCGGGATTTTACAAATTAAATTCATCCTTTGCACAGGAGCCACTTGCACAGGAGGATTGGAAGGAAGGTGTCATAGTCAAAATACAAAAAAAGGGTGACCTAACAATATGCGGCAACTGGAAAGGCATCTGTTTATTATCTACTGTGGACAAAATGTTGTCCCATATATTACTAACTAGGATAAGAGAGTCAGTAGGCCGATCGCTTAGAAGGCAAAAGGCCGGATTCGCGTAGGGTAGTTTTCGATCAAGTTGGTGGTTTGGTTTTATTTTTATTGAACTGGCCAAACCCAAATTAGCAAAAGGGGACATTATCAGTGAAGTGTATCAGTTCTCCCGAAGTTAACATTTTTTTTATATTTCAAATGCCTAGAAAATACAAATTTCATCAAAGGGGTCTCGAAAAGGAAAAATTTTATCAGCCAATTATTTTTTCTCATCTTGTACACACACATGAGAACTCATTTAAAATATTCTCATGAGAGCGGCTCTCACGAGAACGATATTTGCTCCTGCGAGAACAATGCTCCCAATTAAAGTGGAGCGAAACACAATATTATATGGATTGTTTGTTTTAGTATGATTGTGTTTACTATCCTCCTAAGGGATAGAGTAAACGAACAATACTACACTTTGCCTATTTTAGAAAAATATTATTCAGTAATTTACGGTGCAAATGGTTTTCTCGAAGAAGCTGCTATATCAACAAAAAATACTCTTACACAAACAAAATTAAATCTTTATGTAAAATTTGCTAAAAAGGCCAACAAGTCTAATCTCATAGTTTCTTCCGCTAAGTCAATTTAATTGTATATCAGGCATTTATTCATGCTGTATCATAACTTCAGCATTTTCAAAATTCAGGAATGTCAAATAATATGTACAATCTGACCAAACTAGCCTGTAACCAAAATTTCGTCATATCAAGTGGTTTATCTTCCTGTAAACAAATTTGATTTTCATTTGATGTAAACTATGATATTCATAAATTAATAAACGAAAACTAAAGTATCTAGAATGTACCATATTTTTTCCATCTCCATATAGTATGTGAAATTGACATAAGTCATATTGTTTATCATATTAAATTTACGCACTTCAAAAAATATACACATATTAAGTATATGTATCAAAAATAATTTTAACATACTACAATACACATTAAAACTCCTCTAGTAATTACCACTAATTTCAACAAATAAAAATCAATGTATTTCGTGACCAAAACTTATTCTATTTAGAGCGTTACCGGTTCAATTTACCGGGTTATAGCCAAACATTTATGGTGTATAATTGTCCTTAGCACGCAAAGTTGCAGCTTTAGAGCTCATATCGACAAATTATAAATTCATAACACATGCAGTAAAGACAGCAACAATGAAAACAATAGTAACGAATAAGAAGTATTAAATCGTCTATTGTTTATAAGTTCAAAAAAATTCCGGTGTTTTGTTATGCATTTACGGATTTTATTGTTTTTTTTTAAATATTTTTATAATTTTCGTATTTTATTGTAATATACAAAAAGAAAACGCATATTCACAATTATCTTATATATTAATAGGCAAACAAAAAGTTTGTACACGCTAAGGCTTTTTTGTTCGTGGACCGATTTCGTTTAAATTTTCAGAAAATGTTCTTTTTATGGCATAGTTTTGTAATAAGGAATTTCAACGAAATCGATTCACGAATAAAAAAGTTATAGCGATTTTAATTTTTCGAATTTTAAAAAGCCGTTGGAAAATTTGAATTTTTTGTGAGTATCAACGTAGAGCTGAGTAGCCTACGATTGACACAAATGCCGTTTCAGGAAGCGAATGAGAAACAGAGAAAAACAAGCGTTTGTGTGGATTTTTGGCGGCATAACTGACATAAAAAAACTCGGTCACTTTGTGCGTGCATTTTTTTATACTCTTTTGTGTATAGTATTATTGAGTTGTATTGTGTAAGGGGCTGCCGTTCGTTTTTTGGCGAATGCCTTTAGAAATTTTAATTGATTCATTGCATCTTTAGAAATTTTGACTAATTCTTTTAAATGTGCTTCGAATGTTATTCCCGTTAATTTTGATTCGTTTTCGTGTGGTTCTTTTAATATGAGTTGTCATTTTTGTCGTGCCAAACATTTTCTGACTGAAGTAACTTTACGTAATACTGAGGCATTTTCTTTGTGTTGTCATAAAGGCAAAGTTAATATACCTCCACTTTCTCAAAATTACTTTTTCAATAATTTTTTTGAAGGATTAACTTCGAATGAAAGTGGTATTAAAAATCGTTCTAAATTTTTTTTTGCAAATATTCGTTCGTATAATGCTGCCTTTGCAATGAATAGCTCTGAGTGTAATTTGTCAAATGACACTGCAAATGGCATTTACCATTTTAAAATCCATAACATCTATCACCAAACTGGTGCCTTAATTCCTGGCTATGGCCGACCTCCATGTTATTGCACAGTTGTATTTCTATGATGTAGATACTGCTGCTAATCATAGAATGAATAGAAATGCGAATATTGAATGTAATATTGATATTATGCGCGAAATAGGTTTGGAGTTAAATCGGATTAATCCTTTTGTTCACTCATTCAGGTCCATGCATGAATATTGTCAAAGACCTGAGAATATTGCAGCTGAAGTTTCTATGATCATAAAAGTTAATAACCAAGTTGATATTCGTCGTTTCAATGATGCTGTACAAACTGATGTTGCTGCTATTTTCAAAAACGATAATGGTGAGCCTCCTTTCGAGCGAAATATGATTGTTTTTTCAAAAACAACAAATGAAATTCGTTCTTTTTCTGTTCTTGATCCTTCTTTGGAGCCTTTGGCTTATCCATTATTATTTTCACATGGTGATAGGGGTTGGCATGTCAATATAGCACACAGTTTACATTCTACTTCACGTGCTAACTTACCACGTACAAAAGTAACAATGTTACAATATGCTTCTTATCGTCTTGCTATACGTGATTAGTTTAGTTTTAAGGCGTAATGCATGCGATTAAAAAAATCCTGGGAAATTTTAGATGCTCTGGAGCGACAATGGAAATGTTTCATAGTAATTAAAAATTCGCCATTGTGAATAATTTTTTTTTGAAATGAAAATATTTAAATCGAATCGTGAATTTTATATATTTATTGTTTTTGTGACCGAATTTCGGTAACGGGCATCCCAACTAGTCACTTTAATAAGCTCTAAAAAGTACATTAAATATCTCAAAATATTTTACTAAACCCCAAAATACATCTGAACTTTACAATTTGCCCTAAAGTCATACCAGAAAGATACATTTATAAACTCATTTCATTTGCGCCTAACTTTTTCTCAGCTTGCTTGAAACAATTATTGCAAGACATAATTTTTGCACAACTATCTCTCCGCCGAGCAGCTCAAGAAGCGTGTACCTTATGTATACATAGAAAAATTACCTAATCGGAGTTTTAAAGCCCATTTGATGAAATATCATAAAAAATATATACCTACCTCTAATCCCGATCGCATGTTACTCACGTTTCGTAGAAAACGTGTACATTGACATTTGCAAAGCACCTGGAAAAAAAATATATTCCATGCAAAATTGATTGATTTCCAAATAGAAAAACCGGAAAAGTTAAACAACGAAAAAATGGTAGTGTTTTATCACCAAAAAAAATTTATAATTCACATAAAAAGCTCTTTTTTAAGTTTCAGTGTAAATTGAAGAAATTGAAGAATTTTGAAAATTTTTACCAAGTTACACACGTGAGCGTGGTTTTTCCAATTTATTAGTGGAACGATTTTGTTGTAAATTGGTATTTTCTAATTTTTGTTTTTATAGTCGACTCGAAATAGCGTGTAAATATGTTTGTATGTATATAAAAATTGGATTAGATAATTAATTTATTGCTTCAAGTTTATGTCCACAAAAAATACAATGTTTTTTCTACTCACTTGAAAAACTTGAAGCAAGATCGCGATCTGTTCCAAATTACAAAAAGCTGTTCCAAATTACAAAAACTCTGAAAAAGCTAACTGAGCTTCAAATTCAAATTGAAAATGAAAGTAAAATTGCAAGAAAGCTCTATAACAAAAAAGCTCTATGACTAGAAAGCTCTATGACATCATGAAAAACGTTAAAAAAGCTCAATTGTACCGGTTACAATGATATAACGTTCATTTGAAATGCGGTTGAGGTCCAATTTGAATTAAACCGTAAAAAAAGAGGCCCAAAAAAGTACTGGCCCAAAATCCAACAAAATCTGCATTGAGATTTAAGAGCGCGAATTCATTGTTGTTGTTTTTCGTCTTTCTTCAAGCTCAAATGCATCTTATCGCACAGCGATCTTTCCCCCGCGATCACACCTCAATCCGGGAGCAGGGCTTTCGGCGGGCTTTTCTAGGGAGACGCATTCTCTTTCTTAGGAGGGTCACCTGTACTATGCTGTGCTGCTGCTGCTGTGTATAGTGGTGGTGCGGCCCCAGGTATATAACCAAAATATCAGCAATTTGACGTCTGCATTCGATAACGTCTAACGATCATTGAAAGACGGGGCGGTTGTTGGTATATTTTTATCGTTTTGTCGTTTCTTCTTCTTCTTTATATTAACTTCCCGTGCTAGAAGGATTTATAATAAAACACTTTCCGGTTCATACGTGAGTTACTAATCATCTTCCATAGTGAGCACATCGTGACAATTTTTGTATTATGTTATAAAAAGTAATTAAGGCGACAAATTCGGTGACCAGTGATAACTTGGTAGTAAAAAAAAAAACTTCGTGATAAAAATTTAAGAAAAGAAAAATACAAGTGATTTTATCCTGAGATTTCTGGGATTATAACAAAACTAAAGGATTAATAAGTGGATTACTTTATATTATCAACAACATCAAGGATTTATTCTTCTTCTTGTGGATTAATTTGTGAGTGAAATTAATTAATAATTATTTTAACATTTTTGAAAGCATATAGTTTTGCAATAGTATCTTTGAAACAGTGGAAATCATTTCAGTAGTTTAGTTATTTTTTTTAATGGAGAATAGTTTTGATTTACAACAAACTTACAAGAAGTGATTGTCTTCTTAAATTATAATTTATACGAATTTGAAATTTAGTTTTTTTTAATAAAATTAGTTTTGAGATTAGTAAATATTACAATTTGATTTTGGTTTTGTCTTGAAAAGGAAACAGTAGTAATTTTTTTCTAAAGTCTCTTGAATCCTTTTTTAGAATTTATGAAAAAATATGTTGTTTTTTTTGCGAAAAGTATTTTTTTAAGAAAAAAATTACCCAAAAATATCAATTACTTGAACTAAATCGTGGAAAATTAAACGAAAAATAATTTTGGTTTTTAATTTACATGAAGCATGCAGGCTTTTACGGTCAATTTGTGATGCCTTCGCGACCCTTTCAAATTTTTTATACGACAACATACTATAATAATAGGTAGATTCAAAACTACCACTATAGTTTTATTTTTTATTAATAATAACCCTTCTATACGTTTTCTAAACATATAATAAATCAAGAAAAAAAAATGAAGTTTGTTCAAATAATTCTACTCCTTTTAAAATATGGTTTCAAGAAACTTTATTTTACAATTAATAAGGTAAAGGCATTAGTAGTTGACCCATTGGGGGACTAAGCCGTCAGAGACCCTTGGCGACAAAGCTGAATGAGGCCCTCAGTCTAAAGCCTAGTATCCACTATAGAATTTTTTTCGAAGTGTATACACTCGCTAGAGCTCTATACCCCACTCTACGCGAAAGTTTTTTGGGTTTGATAGAGCTCTACATCTTCTCTACGCTCTACGCTAAAGCATGTTTGATAGAGTTTTTCGCTTTACAGTATCCATTATCATTTGCGTTTCGATAGTGCTTCAAATTTTTGTACATCGGCGGTTGAATTATATAACAAATAAATCCTATCGATGCAGTAACGCCTCGAAATTCGAATACGACATACGCAGAAAATTTGAGTATGCAGAACATTTCCTTTCCTTCTTTTTCGCTTCTACAAGCAAAAATAAAACAATGTTTTTGGCGATTTCACATTTTATAAATTGTTTTATTTCTATTAAATTCAGAGTACGAAAATCCTCACTCAATTAACTCACTCTTCACTCACGAGCAAGAGTTATTTGCTAGTACGCTCACACTCGTGTGTGAGTAATTTATTCAGGAATTTCCATACTCGCTCATGTGTCTTTGTGGCTTTGGTTTAGTTTCGCGTGGCATTACTTAAGGCTTAGGAAGGAGTGGGGTTGGGTGGGAGGGGTGTGCGAGGATATTTTTGAGTGTGTAAGTGCGGAAATGCCCCGTTGCTGCAAAAAAAATGTGGCTTAACTGTCACCAGCTTAACATGCCTAACTCAGTGTTAGATCCCAAACTTTTGGACTCTCTTCTTCTTTTTCCTTTGCAATCCTCTTGATAGACCAATTACTAGTAATAAACAGAACTATTTAAATATTTAACTATCTGAAAACATTGAAACAAACTAGTTTAATCGAATATTCATTATTTAAAACTTTTTGGAAACCTAACGTGAGTGAGCGGTGAGTATACTCATTTTACGCTTACTCACGCTCCTGTGCAAAATGCCAAAAAAATGTTATCCTCACTCATGTGCATGAGCAGTGTATGTACATTGGCTCACTCATGAGTGCGAGCAAGCCGAAGTTATAAAACCTTTTCTCCACTCACGAGTGTGAGTGATTTTATAATGAGGAATTTATAAGTGCTCGCTCACAAGCTCCTCATAATTGAGCATTTTCGTACACTGATTAAATTCCTATAAATTTTTTAAACTTTGGATATTGAACTCACACACCTCTAAATAACCGAGAAGGGAAATGACATGCAAAAGTTTATAGCCGCAGTTGTGCGGTCTACAATACCACTGTACAGTAGAAAAAAACACATCTGCAGTATACACAATCTGTGGAGCACGTCGTTGAACTCAAAATTTCTCTAGAGCAGCTCTACGGTGGTGGGGAAGAGTGGTAGAGACGCGCTGTAGTGTACACCCTGCAGGTAGAGCTCTACACTCTCCGCCCTATACTCTACCGAAAAAACTATATATAGTGGACACTTGGCTTAAAAAGTTATAACTTAAGTGATTTCGTAATAATATTTCATGGATTTTAAAAGAAAGGCTATGAACTTATATTCGACGTATAATGTAGGCAAACGGGAGTATATGGCGCCTCAATCCATCATCCAGAGATTCCTTGCTTCAAAGAAGACAGTTCTTCTAGTATTGGACGCATAAAAGAATATTAGTACCGTGTCCTACCGGTTTAGGTTCAATGCTTAGGGCCTGTGTGAATTGGGACTAAATTGATGACTAAACTAAATTTTGCAGTTTTCGTCGTTAATGTAGAAAATTGCTGTGTGAATTCGTTTGATGACTAAATTAATTTTTACTTTTATAATTTATAGCATATGCTTTTTATGCAGCAAGCACCTAAATAAATGGATGTCGAAAATATCACTATTGACAACAGGCTATTAGTTCTTCACTTTATTTTCCGTTGTATTGAACTATTTTGAAATAAATTCATCCTCAATTTAGTCAACTGTCAAACAATTTAGTCTCCTCGCCAGAAGACTAAATACTGTATTATCGACACTAAATTTTAGTCATCGAATTCACACAGGCCCTTAATGCCTTGGGTTCACCGACCTCAGTTTAATAATGTTTAGCTCAACCCACATAAGTGGCTTCACCGGCTAAAGTCCAGTTCATCTCCAGTTCGTGCTTGAAATTCTTGTTGCTTTTTCCCCAGAAGTCCAGTCAATGCCCACTCGAATGGCAATCCACTATTTCAATTGATGACTCTCTTTTGAGCGAGCTTTTACGTTCAAGTTCAGTTGGGCGAACTGTGGATTGTTTATATCCTCAGTTGAATATGAGGAAATTATATTCGCACTGAGGAACTTCTCCACACTAACAGTAAGCTGATCAACCGTCACTGGAAAACCAGTCTGACCCATTTTAATTAATCCATTTACATATTTGAGTTCCTCTTATTTGGTGAGAATGGAATTAGGTCCTCTTTTCCTTCCGATCGGTGATTTCCCTTCAACTTTGTACTTGAGCTTTGTTCTCGGGACCTTGCTGGCAGCTGTCCGAATTACCGTTTGGTGGATGCGAACGTTTTCGATGGCAGAAGTCATTGCATTTTCCGAATAATTCCTAAATGATCTCTTTCTTCCAGGCATATATTGCTCTTCTAGCTTATACGCGGATTTGTAAAGGAAATATTAACTTTTAACAATGCTCTTGCAATTAAAAATCGCTTTATTCAAACTTTTCTTGAAACGAATTAAAAATATTAGAAGCATTAAGAATCAGCACAAAGTGTCGGTCAGGTGTGTTTCAAAAGTTGACCATAATATGAATCAACCCCTAGGTCAATTACTTGAATAAAGCGTACAGTCCTTTTACATGTAAGCCCTGTGTTTTATAATTGGGAATCCGATTTAATTTAAATTACACTAGCTTATTCAGAAATTGGCCACCCCGGTCAACCTTTAGATCAATAGTAATAATAGCATTCGGTAGTTGACTACTCCCCATAAAGCGTCACTAAGTAATTTTTTGACTTTAAAACAGCGTGATGAACAAGACTTGTCTTGCAGTTTTGCCTTTTCTTGTACATTTAAGAAAACCGAAGTTATACGAAGACAAGACAGGACCAGAAAAGAGTGCTAGAACAAGATAGAAAGTCTTTTTGCCCTTCACTAAGCGCCTAAAGTCTTACAGTTATCAGCAGAAGGTCCTGTAAAAAGTCTTGCAGAAAGTCTTGCAGAAAGTCTTGCAAGAAATCTTGCCAATTCTGTATCATACTAATTTGAATGAAAAGAAACAAGTAATAATTTTTCACTAGGACGCCATGTTTTTTTTTAACAAATTATATTAATTTGTATAACAGCAGAAAAATTAGAAAGTTCCTGACAAATTATATTATGCACATACGTTATACATATGTATGTATATAAAAATAGAAACAAATTTTTCAGCGCATGTCGTTGAGAATTAATTTTGCAATTGAAAGTGTTTAATTGTCTTTACAAAATTTAATCATTTTTAACTTCGCTGCACAATTTGTAACTCGTTAACGAACACCCGTTCCCCATTTGTCAAATAAAGTGTGCGTTGCAATTTAATTTACCCAAAATACTAAAATATATTTCTGACTTTTCAAACCGTCATTAAAATTCGTTTAAAAGCAATTAAATGTCTAGAATATATTTAAAAGCAATTACTAAAATAAATCAACTTACCTAAATGTGTTGGGTAGAGATTAATTAAAATAGTAAAATTGTTGACCTAGTTATTGAATAATTAAGAATACTTACATAACATTAGAAAAAATATAGTGAATTTGACATATAAGGCCAAGTTTAACACTTAGCCTTCTGCAAAAACGAATTGGATAAATTTTAAATAAATTTCAAAGTACACTTTTATTATATTGTGTATTTTTCTATTGTTGTAGTTTTATATTGTAAATGTGCAAAATTCGTTGGATTAGTGTGGTCAAGGTAATTTCGATATATTTTGTTTATAAAATAGTTTCTATTGAAGTCTAGACTTTTTCTGTAGCGTTTATACATAATGCATGATTGTAAGAACTGGGAAACATATTTTATGCTGTTTCCGATATTGGCAAAAATATATTTATGTGCGTCTTAGAAATGTTGTGAAAGTAATCGATTTCAATCAAATTACTACGCGATCTTCCTTTGTAGGGTTTTTTATTACTAAAAGATTACTATGATCTCCATACTTAGAATTTGGAGATCATTGTTAGTGTAAGAATTGTGTTAACCGGTGACAGCTAACATGTTCTGTAAAAACTAGTAGGTATCTCTAGTTACATACTTTTAACATAAAAAGCAATGAGAGTTTCTGCAGATATCGGAACAAGTGATAGTCCGAGGATTTTATGTCTGGATGTATCAAAACTTCCATATCAAACTTTGCCAATAAGTGACGGGTCACCAAGTAGTGTGTGGTCGAAACTTTCCGTAGACAAGAGTTTAGTGTTTATATTATTGGCCAGGAAAATATCTTGACACGTGTTTTCTCGCTTACACAGTCTTGCTGCAAAAGGCTTAGCATATGCAGCTTTGGTATATGGCCCAGCTAAAGCTCACGATGACTCATACTTCATTTTGTGACTAGACTAGAGAAGACTTATTAGCTAACTAGAATTATCAAAAACCAGCTAATTTCTGACATCTAGCAGATGCACCTATGAGTTCATTTACACGATGACACACGAAGCAAAAAGTTTCCTGCAAATTTGGGGGGAGGGGTGAGAAATTGCTTGAGGGAACACGAAACTAAACCCTAAAACTTTTGAAGCAACTTTCAAGGAAACAGTTTTGACAGCTTCAGGTTTGTTGTTGTTGGTTCTCTAATTTCTCTTGTTTCTCCTTTCGTAGAAGTAAAAACTGGAGTTAAATGCAAAAATGGCCACTCGTGTTTTCAAAAAAAAAAAACAAAGCGACGGGTGAGTGAGTAAATATACAAAAACTACAAAAGAGAAATTAGTGATGAATTTCGATGAAGAGTTTACGCGTGTAGACTCCGATGAAATGTTTGAGGAGTCAGCGATTGCAGGAAACTTTGTTTCGTTTCGTGATTCATCGCGTTAAATGGGCCATGTGCACGATGAGACCCAACGATGAAACAAAATTTTGCCGACTCAGGTAAATTTTCGAATAATGCACGTAGCTAAGCCGTGCCTTGCGGCATACAGCTCTTGGAAACGCGGCCTAAACCACATCTTTCTATTATTTTCCTAGATTTTCAAACTCAAGCAACTTTCCGTTCAGGGCACGCATTTCGATGCTTCTATCCTCAAACGAAAGTTTAGTGGTGTGACTGCGATAAGCTGCTAGTGACTTATTTGAAATTGACGCCGTCTAACGGGAAAACGTCACAAACTTTTTATGGGCCTAATATTTCTTCAAAATCTTCTTTTCAAGGCATGAGAATCTAAACCGACCCACACACTTTCAGTTTAACTGCGCAATTTTTCACGTGTGAGGTCATGTCTGAGCGATAAACTGTGCAGTTTTGACCTGTTTGCACTCAGTCCTCGGTCCTGAGACTCTCTTTTGCTCCGCGTAGGTCAACAGATAATCCATCAGTTGTCTCAGTTCCGTCCATTTGCATTATTTAAAAAGGCTGCTTTCGGTATCGTCAACTGACCGCCAATCGACTGCGTCGGTTGCGAAATTTAATGATGCAGTTTGCAGAAGTGACTAGATTTACAAAAGCAAGCGGGGCAAATTTGATGATTCCGAACACCTGACTGCAATACTGAACGAATGAGTTGCGTCTACTGCCCTACAAATGACGTTTCCGAACGCACCCGAAGATGTATTCAAATCAACAAAACCGACAAAACTGAGCAAAAAAACCCTACAACGAACAGACGAACTCACACACTTTCAATTCAGTTTATCGTACAGTTTTTTTACACAGTTCAACTGCGCAGTTAAGACTCACCACACACTCATCAGCCGCCAACTGTATGGTGCCTGTAGTCCAAGAAAATTGTCAAAACCCTTTATATTTGTGGGAATTTATTGCCAGTCTGGGCCTAAAAATCTTTTCTCCCGTTTTCAAATTCGTTTCGAACGATTATCGACGTTCAAGATATACGAACCGGCCCCTGAAATTCTATTCAAATTTTTGCATTTAACAACCCGCTTTGCTAAACTATGGTCTTCGCCTGTGTGTATATAGGGAATTATGAGATCACCTGCAATCCACGGCCTGTCAGGCGGATCCTTTAAGTCCTTATCCCTCAGTCAGGCTGATTAACGTGAGGCTTTGTTTGGGCCGTAACTTACGATCTAGCCTACAAGGTCACGGACTGCCGGCGGCATATAAGAGTATAGCGCCTTAATGTTGCTATGTGAAAAGTTTGTACTACACAAATAAAATGATCTTCCTATACAATGGTTTTTTAGTGGCACGCTTAATGTGCAGTAATTTAAATTATCTATTTTGTGGCATGCCAATGCATTTGGGTTGCCGACCGCTAACAAGCCTACTATATTAAAAAGCAAGTTAAGTTAGAGGTCGCGCCAATTAAAAGGGGAATTGAGCGCACATATTGAAAATAAAAATGAGCCGATAATTTGCATTTTTAAACTAACAGGACGACGTTGCTCGCTAGTGGCGACTTGAGACCCTTACTGATTATCGAACAGCAAATGTTACAATTCATTATCCTCTTCTAGAAGACCAAGGCGTGTCAATAGCAACTCTTAGGAGACACACAAGCTCCCCTTGGTCTCACTTGGGTTAACAACCCCAAAAGACTTGGCTTGTGCTCTGAAAAAGTCAACTTTGCCCAACTCTGATCTGGATGTATTAACTTTAAAAAAAATACTAAAAACACATTGTTTTAATGTTTATTTTAAAAATACACACCTAAATTTAAGAGAAATTGTCATGAATAAAACTACATATTTCCCAGTGCAAAAGGTGCAAAAGAAAATTGAAAATTATCTGTAAAATAATGAAACAAATTTACACCATTTAATTTTTTTATCCACTTGAACACCCAGAACAAGGTTTTCCCCGTACTATTATTAATCTTACAAGAAGAAGAAAAGAAAAAAAAATTGTACAAGCTCAATATTTTTATATATCGGTCCAAGGAAACTTTATGATTTTATCGCTCTAACAATCTTGACCTCATGCATACAATGTTTTTTTTTTTCTTCTTAAAGATACGGAACTATAATAAATCAACAACCTTAACCTTAGATGGTTTCTTTTTTGGTTGTTGTTGTGGTACCCTCCGACATAATTTCGTGTCTCTATCACGCACAATAATCATTGAAGAAAATTAATGTTTGATGAACAACCAATGAAGACTTTTTAACCGGCTTTTATCATCTTGTAATCATGAAAAGAAAAATATCTGAAAAAATGTCTGAATGGAATAATGCGGTTCAAGTAAGGTAAAACCGTCTTCATATTCCATTGTCACGTAACACCGGAGTCTGCAATTATAACAAGGTGCGAAATATATTAAGTAATACACGAACAACGGTTTTAATATACACCCAACTTCAGGGCCAATAAACTCTTGTTAACTTGATTGGGAAATTTTTTTTAAATTTTCACTAAGAAATATTTAAAGAAAAAAAAACGCACAAATTTTTTCGTGGTGTTTAATCATATTGAAGCAATCTCACACAGGTAACCTCGCGCCCCGTGTAACTACTACTATAGTTATTGAAGAAAGTTTCCCAATTTCTCATCAAAAACTACTTAACATTGCCCTTTTTGGTGCGTGGTAATTTCCTTTTTTAGTTAACTCTACGTTCTAGAAAAATGTAGTTTTTTTCTTCGTCAATCCGCAATGGGACACCAATCTAAATTGGGTAACCTTATTTCTTTATCATTTTAACAACTTCAAGATCATTTCTGAGAAGTTTAAAACTCTTATTGTTTGCACAATTGGACAATAATCCGTCATGGAGGAGAAACACATTGCGCAACGCCCTCTTTAATCAAAATAACTACATTGGAACAAAATCGTATTGTTTTGGCGGCGGCCCGAATTTCTTGGTTGGTTCTTGTTGAATATTTTCTCACCCAAAACAACAAAAAAAAAATACACTTAGTTGTTTTATGTCTATTGTGAATATATTATAAAATTTTGGTAGAATGGCAGGCAATAACTAGCGAACCTTGTGATCATTGCACCACCACTGTGTAAAGTTGATTTGGGATAGTTGGGGCAGAAAAAATACGCTTTTTTACATCAATAAAAGTTTCATTGTATTTTTCTAGAGTGACAAGACTTCGACAGGTGCAACTAATTATGTCAACCGTTTTTTTCTTCATCTTCATTATATTTTTCTTGGGAGGGAGCTTTCAAATATTTGTTCTTAAAATGTGTTTGTTATGCAAACACTTAAAAAATGTAACATTTAAAATAAAATTTAAAAATGCTGGCCTTTTAAAAGATAACAAAAAAACGTCTACGCCGATTGTGAACTCTATTTTTGGCGATTGGTAAATATTGGTATAAAATAAAGTTGGTAAATATATAAGCAACGAACGCATAAAGATATTAGTTAACAATTGTTTTGTTCAACCATGCGGCTGGAATTTTGTTTAATGCAACAAAAACCAATTTTGTGTGAATAAGAGCAATAATATTATTGCAAGGTCTATTGTTTGTGAAGGTGGGTTAGAAAAACACGTGCTTTTTGTAGTTACAGCATTTATATTAAATAACAAAATCTCAAGGGCTTTAAAGATTTGTAACAGACAACAAAAAATGCGTAGATATATTATTAAATTGATTAATGTTCATCGAATCAATGGTAGGTAATGGTGGTCTGTTTTTTAGTAAAAGTAACACATTAGTGAAAAAGTGGATTTCCTTCATCAGTTATTTATTTATTTACTAAGCAAATGAGTCTATGCTATATCTCTGGTCGAAATTTGGTCTATTTATTGTCACAACGCGTATGTAGCCATATGGTGAGATAGGCGACGTCTGTACAGTCTGTGAAGTTTAAATGAATCGGTCGACGGTATGTTTATCCAGACGGAGTGTTGCTATGGACTTTCCAGAGAATTTCCTTTGTTGCACTGATAAAGTTCTATAGACGCAAGTCTTCAACCAAATTCAATTTCCCTCCAGGTGCCTCTTCTTTACCCAACAGTAGAATAGTAATGTGTAACAAGTTTGAAATGATGCATATTCCGCATAAGTGGAAGTTTCCAAGCCGAAGTCGATATGCTAATTGAAAACGCGTTGCAGACTAGAATTTTTCTACGCCTCTAATAATAGTTTTTATTGATATTTTATAAAGGAGGTAATAAAGCTAATGTCAAAAATATGACGTATAAGGCACAGCAAGATAATTTAACACTAAATAACATATTAGTAGGGATATTCCTAATTAAATAATTCAATAATAGGTGTCGCCTTAATATTTATTAAAAAAAATGTTATTATTTTCTGTAATTTAATAATTGAATAGTTTATTTAAAGCAAAAGTAGCATAGCGATAGCCTAGGCTAGTTCCGCTAGCTAGTGGAACATCATTCATTGTTTATTATTCAAAAAATCCCTTTTTAATGTAAATAATAAATCTTGAATAAAAGCATCATATTCTTGGATTACGAGTAACAGATGTCGCCACTAGTTGTCATTTCATAATAAAGCCAGTTTCACACGAGCCAACAGCCAACCAACAAAAATCGACTGAAAACGTCGTTTGAAGAGAAGAGGATGAGAGAGAACAAAGGGGTGGGCAGATGTTTTGAACCAACTCACACTGGATTTCTGAGTTAACTTTTTGACAGCTGTGGGGTTATTGTGGTTTTTCTTTCTGGAAGAAAAGAGAGAGAAATAGCAGAAAGGAAAATTAAGATTAAAAACAACAACAATAATCAAAGCATTCTCCATTCTGCATTCATCTACCGAAGATGTTATTATAACTACCCTGATACCCAACCAATTGCAGTAACTTAATTCATACATCAAAACTGTCAGTTTATTGAGCATGCGTGATACACGTATCAGTTCGTTTCACTCGATTTCTCGTATAAAACAGCAGACTTTTATAAGTGTAGGCAATCTTTCACAACCCAGTAGAATAGTGAACTAGTTCTAAGACTAGTAGAATAACTAGTTTCTAAGAAGGGAGTAGTAGTTCTCAGCTGGATACCTTTCATATGAAAACAACCCACTACTTTTGTACAGCGTTGTCCTACGATAGATTCAATTGCGCCCCTCTGCATTACTTCGGAATACTTCCAGAACCAATTCATTTTGAACAATTGGAGAACTAATTCTTTTTGAGCTAACTGGAGAACTAGTTCATGTTGAAGTTCTTTAATTTAAAACTAATTGGAGGACTAATTCATTCTGAAGTTCTTGCAAACCAATTCATTTTGACTTTCTTGGATAACTAATTTCAAACTAACGAAACTACTAACTGAAAAAAAAATTCTTTAGAAAATCCTTGTGGTCTTACCACTGATATCGTGATTTAAACTAGCGCCTCTCAGGATTACTTTGGCACCAGTTCTGGAAATAGTCAATTTCCCGCTAGTGCTAAAATTATTTCTATTTTCGGAGTAGTCAGTTTATTCCGACTAGGAAGTCATATAATATTATCTTATCGTCTACAACACATACAATAACATGTTTTATACAACTAATTTTATTTTTTCTCAATCTCGCAAACCTCATCCTCATCCTTCTCTTAGCGAATCAACTAACAACTCACAGTTCTAATTGATCGTTGCATTTACTCGTGCAGCATCCACCAAAAAACTATGCTTCTTCTTACATTTATCATTTCTTTTTTAGCTCTATATTTTCTCTGCACAGTACGCTGAAAAGGAGTGCCAACGCACTTCTTATTTATACCCCAGTTCCTTTCCTTTTAACACAAGCATGTCATCAAAGCGAAGCGCTTATTTTTTTGTCGTTGAAGAAGCGCAATCGAAGCTCTTGAGAAGTGTCCCTGAAGCTTTCGTGACTATTTTGCTGATACCCTACTGACAATTATTTTTCAGTTTCAATAGTATTTAGTATAGTATTTCACAACTGTCACGGTTTTACAAAAAACCACAAATTTCCCAAATAAGGGAAAACGAGAAATCCAAGGCAAAAAATGGGAGTATAGAGTGTGTGCTTCCAGAAAGCTTCCACAACATATGAATTGGAAGCGCTACTTTCTTACTTCTTTTGGCAGCGCTTGATTAATTTCCCGCTGGGTTATTATTACGTCTCGTATACGTTTCAAGCATTGTAGCCAAATGTATTTTCTTTACCATAGTCATGACCTCGCCAGGGGATATTCTATGAGTATAAAAAATACCAGACAGTCAGCGGTACATTTTCACGTAAAAAACTGTTGATCAGTTTTATTGAAGGCGCTCACTATCATGAAGTATGTACCTATTTAGTTTCGCCACCATGCAAGAGTTTTTAATAAGCAAGTAACATCTACAATTAGTCGATATAAAGCTGTCATACACTTCTATTTTTATCCTTTATTGTTTTTGTTTTGATAGAATGGTGTACCTTAAGAAACACCGAGACTGCTATGATTAAGTAAGCTAAAGCAATTATTACAATTCGCACTTCGAACTCCAAAATCCATTTGAAAACAAAAAAAATGTTTTCTTTATAAATCTAAAGTTAGAATTTGCAGGCTTGTGTTTTTTTCCATCAAAAATAATCTAAAAGCCGGTATTTTTAATTTTTATAAAAACAAAAATCTAAAAGGGTTGTAAATTCGTGAAAATAATTAACTTTGAACAAGTGCTTCTTCTGTAATAGTTTTCCGTTCCGCATTGGCTGTTTCTTTAATTAGAATTAAATTAAACCTTTAAAAAAAATTCGCATTATTTTTTGGGTGACGCTTTCGGTGTTCTAGCAGAAAAACGAATTAAAAGAAGCTACGCAAATCAGAATATCCAAGGCTCTATTTTCTGAATTTATGTATTATGTATTATATATGTTATGTATGAAAAACGCATAATTTTAAGTCTAGACTTTTTGCCTTGTTCTAATATTAATAAGCTATTTCCCTGCTTATCACACTTTTTACTGAGATTAATTAAAAATACTGCAAAAAAATATGTTATGACATTTCATTAATAGTAATACCAGTGCTGGGATTTAGATTCCAGCAAAAGATTTCGCGTTAACCAAGCATACACAAGGTTAATAAACATCAATTTATATTCGACTAAAAAGAATCTTTATTTTTGTTTTTGTTTTTTTTCAATTGCATTCAATATTTCTACGAATTTTATTTTTCCGTCCTCGGATACTCTTTTTAAAAGTTTCCGACATTTGTCCTTCATAGACAAAATGAGCAGTTCGCAAAATTTATTATCTTTGCACATAAAATAAAATTCCCCATCATTCAAAATATCCGGCAAAAAAGTGATGTGCGGTTTGCCACATTTTAATTAAGTTCAAAGCCATTGTGTCTGAGATTCTGTGTGTCTACTCTGCTCGATTATATAACATGAATTTACTAACCGATAATAAACGCCTCTTCGGTGTTAAGAGGATGAATGTACCTGAACGCCTCAACACAGGGGCTACTGTCAATACAAAGTGCTTACTTTATTGCAACCAAAGTTTGACAATAAACTAAGTATAATTTCACAAACACAAACAATTATTGCACTCAAAAACCCCCAACAACGAAATTGTTGATAAAATTATTTCTGTTAGAGTCTGGTGCTATTTTGTTTGTGGTAATCACACTATTTTCTACCAATTGACTCTGCCCTTGCTCTTATTCCTCCATCGTGTCTAATTTCGAAAAATCTTAAGATAAATCTGCTCTGGAATATTTGGAAAATTTCTTTTGTTATGAATTCTTCAGATATGAATGACGCTGCGAATTGTAAGTTGAAAATTATTGCTGAAAGTTATGCAATTTTTATGACTTTATAAATGGCTGCTGTTGGGTTGGTGCACGAGAGAAGCAAAAATTACACTATGCCAGATTTTTCGAGTATTGCCGGCTGAGGTAATATTGTCATGGTTGAACTGCATTTACTTAATGGGAGAGTATTTTCTATTATTTCGTAATTGTTTTACAATTGTTTACAATGTTTTGGGTATATATATTAACGTTGAATCGAATATTTTTTAAAAAGGCGGGTTTGTCTTGGTTTGTGTTGATAGTGAATCAGCAGCATAATCTGTTGATTTTTATGGAGAGTTCTGGGTTGTCAAAAATTGCATACAACTTGCTGTTGTATCTCCTTCGACACATTCCATCGTTCCTCCTTGAGCCTACTATACACCTGAGAACATTTCTCTAACACCTGTTGACTTGTTCCTCTATGTTTTAGGTCATACTCCCTACCATAGGAAAGCTCTCTAGTAGCCATTAGTATTCGTCTTGCTTTTCTTCGTTTCTTTTTGTTATTGTAGATCCAAGGTTTACTGTTTCATCGACTATTTACATTTTTAGTTCGACATAGGCTTCTTTTTCCGGCAAATAGAACCTGTCTACGATGTTCACGTTATCTGCATCCAAGCAATTGTACAGAGTGTTCTACTTTTGACATATATCTCTGACGTTTTCCTTATCACCAATTCTATGGCGAGCATGAAAATGAAATGCATTGAGGCCAATATCTAAGACCTCATCGTGCTGGGAACACTTCTATTACTGCATTATGGATCCTACTTCCGCCAATTTGATCACTCGTAGGTACCAGCTTTAAAAGGACTCTTAATTGTTATAAGATCTAGTACAGACTTGTTATCCTTGCACAAAGTCAAATGAAAAAAAACAACAACAAATCCTACAAGTTCAGCTATTGAAAAGGCACTCAGGATTATTCCTTCAGCTGTTGTCGTTGTCGAACTGGCTTAACAATATACATCCTGGCACAACGAGTAACTATCTTCTCCCTTGGTATGCTAACTCCTAATACATGCCTTTTTTGTGATATATATATTTTACTGCACTCAGATGAAAGTTCTTTGTTAGTACGTATACATGTTGAACTCAGATTGAACCCGATTCCAACTACATGCAAGTCGAGTTGAATTAGGGTTGACTGAACTCAACTCAGTTCTGCTACCTGGGTTGAGTTGAAATTATGCATATAAGACGCGAGTTCAGTAGTTGAGCAGTTGAATTTAGCTAACATCAGCATCTCTGTGTTTTGTTTGTGATTTGCGACGGTAGTCGAAAATTCAACCCACCCTCAGCTCAACTATTCAACTCATCCTGTATACGTAGTACGCTAAGCTATTAAAAATGCGAAACGGATTGGTTTGTGCTGTTTTAAATAATTTTATGCTTGAAATAATAAATATGCTTGAAAATCAAAATAAATCAAAATTCTTTATAAACTATGAGCGACTCCTACTATAAGTAAAAAGCTGTCTATACCAGGTTTGGACATAAGGAGATCAAGTTAAAATGGCTAATTTAAAAATACCACTTGGAATCATGGTACACTAAGTTTTCCAATTGGGGTATTGACGTGGTAATAGGTGACAAAGATCTGTTATGCAACATAGGTGGACACAGCGAGACACAGCGTCATCATAAGAGTTGTGAAATATCAAATGTTGTAAAATTGCAATCAACTTGGAAGCTGCAATGACAATTATTATTAATGGAAACAAGTAAATTTTTCCTGGCAGGTTTGTTAGAACTGGAGCAAAGGGCTTTAGAAACTTTCAATGGAAACTTACTTATTGGTGGAATTTCTTTTTCTTTTGTTCATATCTCAACAAAATAAAAATCAATAAAAATTCTTCCATTATTATTATTTTTCATTAGAAGTAAACCCCTTGTGACCAGTTCCATATCTAATCACAAGTCTGTGATTGTGATGAAATGTGACTGGAGCAAAAGAATACAAAAAATTTACCTACAACTGTGAATCACCACGCTTTTATGACTGAGTTGTGATTTGTGATATGTCACTGACTATTTGAAAATTGACCATTTTCGATTACTTCCTTAACTAAGCATATTAGCTGGGTACCGGATAGTGTTCATGTTTTGTTCATGCTTTTTTAAAAACTTAAGAATTGGGGCCGATGGAGGAAACAGGTGCAACAAGCAAGGACCGGATCCCGGCTGTAGTGAGCTCTAAGTAAGCCTCGTTGTTGTTTACGGCCCTCAGTAGTGTGATCCTATTAACTATGTCTTCAACATTATAGTTGAACGAATTGGAGTCAGATAAGTGAGAGGTCCACAGATTATAAAGCCAATTTTTTGTGTTTTTAAGTATGGGATAAGCCATCTAGACTTTCGGTATTTCAACATTGAAAAAATCTGACTTTTTTAGCCGGTTTTGACACATGAGCAAGATTTATTTAGGACATTATCTACCATTTATTTCAAATGAGTTTGCAAAAAGAAGCCCTTTTTCGTTCATCCTGCAAAACATTGGCCAGAATTTCGGGCGTTATAGCAGTTATTTCGGCTCGTATGATAGCTTTGAGTTCGTCAATGGTTTTCAGCTTATAAGCTTCACTTTTTAACTAACCCCACAGAAAAAAGTCTGATGACATTAAATCCGGAGAACTAGGATGCCACTCCAAATCACCGGATTTCGACACAAAGTGTTTTTACACACGGTTTTTCAACTAAACGATTGTTTTCAATGTAAAGCTCTAAAATTTCAGGTTGTTCTTTCGGTATGTATTGGATCATAGCTTAAATGGTACTGAATGACGTTTCAGAATCGTGTACATTTGTCGAAATCGGCTGAAAAATGTCAGAGTTGTTCAATGTTGAAATACCGAAGGTCTAAATGGCGTATTCTGTATTTCTGACAGCATGTGCTGATTCATTTATACATATTTCGAGCAAGAAGTTTTCAACCACACATTACAACAAAACCATCTTTTTCTAACAATGTCCAAGATCTCCATTCAAAATTTTTTAAACTCTGTCCTCTTTTTAAATTAATGTCAAATGAAATACCCGGTAGCAACTGTTATGCCACCCCAAGAAACACTAAAGTCGTACATTAATAACATTATAAGAGCAAGCAACCTAGTGGGGTTAATAGGTGACTTTTCAACTACGTAGCAGCTGAACTCACTAAGAAAAATAAAAATAAGTTACAAAGAAATATGCCAAATATCGTAAAGTATAACCCGTCAAGGTTACGTGCATTGAAATATTGTTGATGTTGTTGAATTTTTGAGGCAAAGTGGTATTTTGTTTACAAATCAATTAACAAATAATTAAATAAATTATGTACTGTAAAGTCATCGGTTCAGAGTTGAAAAAATTATTCTTAAAATAGTAACCAGAAAGAGGGAAGTGAAACCCAAAGTATTTACATAAAATAGGCTGTAAAATGTAAAATAAGCTAATCTGTACCAATAAAGAAGGCCCTTCGAGGTTGCAGTAACCTAGATAGCTAATTCTATTATTCTATGCCATTTTAGAACTATAGGCTGTCTTATTGTAACCAAAAAAGATACATCCTAAACCAATAACTTCCAATAAAACATAAAGCTGACGTAATAATAAAAACATAAGAACTTCATAACTGAATGATTCTTCGCTAAATCAGCATTTACTCAGACCTTTTAACAATCAGTCATTATGGATACAGTCACCATCTCCAAATACAGAAAAGGCTACCCATCTTCAGATCCCGATGATTATCATACCCCTTAGCTACGAGTCTAGAATTTTATTAAAACATTAAAAATTTGTTCTGATGCGATTAAAATTTTATTCGTGTTACAAAGTACCCACCTCGGCGGACTTTTTACTTTTAAGAAGAACAAACAAAAAATAAATTAATAATAAATAAAGGCGCAAACTTCAATTTTTAATTAAGGTGGTCTGAAATTTAGTTACCTACAATAAGATTTGCTAGACAACAACCAAGAGTACATCAACAAAGTGATCACGTTATATTTTGTTGCGCTTGAAAAGGCATGAATCAATCTCGGGAAAAATACTTCTTCTTCATAACTAATTCGTAATAACGTCTTCATTGTAATTTATTCAAAAATTAAGAACAACAAAAAAATTCATTCATAATTCATCACTTCTAGCACTAATGGTTTATTATGTCGTATATATATATATATATATACCTATATTTTTTGAAGAATGCCATTTTTAGTAACCCCACAAGCGGCGAACCGACCACACGCTAATTTGTATTCTTTGAAGAACCCCCAGTTTACAATTAGGCATGTAAAAATTGCTACAAACATTTCGCGCGAATGCCTGCATAATTTTCTCAAAGCCTATTTGAAATTGAATTTTCATTTTCACCCAACAACGAATGGCGGCTGTTTTTTTTTTAATAGTGCATTTGTGACATATATATGCCTTTAAGCATGCATGCATTGCGTTCTTGCGAAACGTATATGTAAATATCGTCTAATGACTGATCTCGTCAAGTTTCTGCTTCATTTAAGCAAATTATGATGGGCCCAAGAAAGAAAAGCATAAGTGGCGCGCGCATCTTAGCAAGTGTTGACTTGTTACTTATATATTGCTTAATATTTACCCTGTGCACAGTTCAAACTGTGTCAGTGATTTGTAAACACCTAACTTAGACGGCGGCAAGGCGGTTAAACAATAACGTACAAAAATCGGGATGCATTACGATGAATCCGAGACAATTTCCAAATTGCTGCATCTGTTGATCGATGATGAAGTGATTGATGGAGTCTGGCAAAAATCGACGACGTAACAGACGGGGATCGTCTAGCAAAAAGTTCAATGTTGGTTGGTAACAAATTCAATGCCGGTTTAAAACTAAGCTAAAATTTCGTCAGATCAAACCAACATCTCTATATATATATATATAAGATCCATTCGCCGATCTCGTATATACTACCTATTGATTAGCGCACATGCTTTTCGATTATATAAGGAAAGTACCGCTCTGTTGGATGTGTTTAAAGTTAGTCCATTTTGAAAATGTGCCAGTTAATAAAAAATTCTTTCTCTTCATTGGTCCACCACCAATTTTTGTGGAGCTCCAAACTCCAGTTAGATGATGAATTTTACATTTTGGATTGTATCTATGTCTAGCCTTGTCTGTTGTCTATAAAATTTGAAGGTAGTTACATTGCTTCCATGTTTAACCAGACAATTACCTTCCGTTTCTTTGTGGGTATTATATATACATACATACATATACAAAACCGGATGATCTTCGAAGAATAAGTATAAATAAGTGAACTTTTAAACTTTAATTTTTTCTTGACCTTAAAAACATTTGATTCCATGATAACCCTCTCCAAACTCATCTTCTTCCGCATCATACTAACAGAGTTAGAGATATTATTTACAATCTTGTAATAAAACCACAATTATAAAAGTATACAGTTATATAAATGAAACTGATTTATTTCGTTTAAAACGAAAAAATTAAAACAGCTCTAATAAAAGAAAAACGAAGTAAGTGTTTTCTTGCACTGCGCAGACTTAACTCCAAGCTATATATGATCTGGAATTATGTTAGATGATTACCACAGGCGTTTTTGATCGCACGTGCTTCTCTACAGATTCCTACTAACCTCATTTATGAGAGTTGAGGATGAATTTTGCGCTGGCGAATTGCAAGGCAGTTAAACAATGCACGATCATTTCAAACATAGTTTAAAAAAAGTGAATGGTGGTGATCTTGTTTAATATGTAGCGAAGATTTTGGAAATCTGGTTTCCTTATGGTATTTAAAAATCAATTAGTGGATTATGATAAGTCGTTTGAATAAGCTTCGCGAAATTGGAATAGTATTACTTTCGCTACTTTCTGCAATATTAAATTGATTGAAGATTGATGTGAACCGGTAAATGATCAGTTAACTGAGATTAGGCTTTGAAGCTTACTTCTGAAATTGCTCATCGATGACGAAATGATCAAGTCAACTTGAAGCTTTTCTGATTCAATGTTTAAATATCGTTAGTCGATTTGTAGTACGTTTTTTATCGAGTTTTAGGTATCAATAAATTTGTATGTCATAGATTTTGTTCAAAGTCAAGCAGTGAGTATGTAAAAAAAAGTAACCCAGGTATAATTCAGTGAACCACAGTTTACAGTTTATATTTCCAGTTCACATGATTTTTGATACGGCGTGAGAAGTGACCTCCTGGAGTTTAAGAATGGTCTAGTTGTCTAGAGTCATATAGATATATACAGCCTTATATTTTTCCAATTATGGATATTGGATATATAATTGCAATAATCAAGTATCTGCAAAAGGTTGCACATATCTCTAAGCACCAGCGGTAGATTAATGGCCATCCCAAAAATGCCCACATTTTTTTTTTTTTTTTTTTCTTTAATAAAACCCAAGCTCTACAATTTTTACAGTCTGTTTTTTTATTGAAAGTATGATCCATTACAATTATACGTGGAGTAGAATATCATTCAAATGTCCACCCCTATTGCGTCTGCAGGCATCAATTCGAATATCGAGATTTGCAATGAAAACTGGAGTTATTTCACGAATTGCAACTTAAATGTTTTTCTTTAAATCATTTAATTGTTTGTAGCTTGTTTGTATACACTTAAGTTTGAATAATGTAAAAGCGTTGGTGCTGTGTTCATGGTTGAAATTGTATTGTATTGTATTGAAAATTTTGTTTATGTCATTTATAGAAGCGTCTTGTTTTTCTTCTTAGACGGCTCTACATCCGGATAGAAACGTCATCTATAAATATTATGCTGTGCTGACATCTAGACGTCACATTGATCCTTTCTTTTAGACTAAATTTTCGGCTTATAATCGCCACTAGATAACAAAATATTAAGAACAGATCGGCGTTTCAATGAAGACAGAATTCACTTGTGTATTGAAAATGTCATATCAGCAAGCTTTGTTAATTGTTCCATTCTCCCATGGGCAAAAGTTACACAAACTCTAGTGCTGAATGAATAAATATTCTTGTTTCGTCCTCTACATAAATTAATTGTCTCTTACATTTCTGGTATTTTCTGGATCTATATCTCCGCAGACCTTACCAGAACGCTCCGAAAAAATACGCAACTTCTCTTAGGGTTTTCATAAATATTCCTGAAGCTTTTACTTATCTTTAGTCCTGTATAAAATTTTTCTTGTTGTTCCCATACAGATTCACCGATTATGAATATTTTTGTTCTAGTAACCCAGCAGGAAATGGAGCGCTTCAACAGTCATCTTTAAACGCTCCTGAAAAAGCTTACATCGCTCCACTTCCTCTACCAGACTCATATACTTTTAACATTGTATATCATTGCAGGGGATCATACCTTTTAATAATGCTCCTTCAAAAGCGTTTTGGAAGCATTATAATAAAACCTTTGAAAAGTATATTGGAAGGTCTGTGAATATGTGAATAAGCTCTGGTCCCGTAAAGTTTTATTTGTTTATCTTTTCCTTTCCAAGCGCGACTGTGGTTTAACCAAAACGGTCCCCCAACTAAGTATATTCCACGTCCAATGCTGCTTGTCTTCTTTAACGAACAATAACCGGCCTATTGAGTAAGCGAATGCCATCATTTGTGGTTATCAATTCGCCAGTTTTTATCGTTCTATAAAAATTCGGAAAATTCCAGTATAGTGCTCTAGCAGCGCTCAAAATTAGCTCAGCGCAACGCTCCCAATTTTTCCCGCTTGGAGATTTTTTAATATCAAAATTAGGAATGTCCATTTCCGGACTCCAAGAATGTAGAAATTTACTGTTCCGAGTTGTTTTTGAGCTATTGGGTCCATTCGCTTGGCCTATTCTAGTATAACCTACATCTGATATTTATAGGCAAGACCGCTTGAAAGACTTTAGCAGCCTGCTAGTGGTGGTCGCTTACATTTGACTGTTCAGGCTCCTCGGGTTCCCTACAGCAGAAAAAGGAGTTCACAAAAGCCGGCTCGGGTTTTCTCCGTGGGCTCCCCAATTCCCTCCGGCCCTCTTGCCTTGGCTCTTTAGTGAGTTCAGACCGTTAGTGGTCGTTGTTCCAGTAGGAGGGTAATTGCGATTCCCCCTTTTATTATAATTTCTTTTCCTTCTTCTGGAGCTCCTGCTCCATTGGATTATGGGAATGTTCCCCCTAGATTATGTGGGAGCTGGTGCTGTCAATTTTCTATCGGGTCCAGAAATTTTGGGCAGAGCGGCAGCTGTCCAGGTTTGCCTCTTGGCCTCAAGTTTGCGTTTGTATTTCAATGTAAAGGTCAATCTCAAAGCAAAGCTCACTCTAACATTGTTAATGCTTATTGATATGCAAAATAAAAGCTCTGAGTGACTCGGATTTCGAGATTTTAGATATCAATTCAGCCCAAAATCTTGGATGTTATACGGAGCTATGTTCATACTAACCTTACAATTAAGTGCGCGTTCCCATAAGCTGCATGCCGCATGCCGAAAGTTTTTAATGTTTTCTGATTGAAAAGAAAAATTTATCTGTTTTCACATGTGCTTTTCCTCTTACACAGTCTTGCTGCAAAAGTCGTGCAAGAGAAAAACTCTTGTTCATGCGGCAAAATCACGGAACTATCAAGTTCACGGTAACTCATAGAGCTTTTGTCGTGCGGCATGCAGCTCATAGGAACGCGCGCTCTAAAGGTTATAGCTACGTTGATGTATATGGCCCATAGTGTGTGAAAAGCTTATCGTGACTTTTTGCCATCAACAAAATAAAAACGCACATGGTTAAATTGGATAAATTTTTGAGCAAACTAAGCTACATTTCTCGAATAACTCAATGGAGACACAGCTAGTGGTGACCCGATGAAGGTAAGGGTGTGGTTTTACAATTCTTCGAGCCTGGCTAAGTTACCCTAGCGATAAACCAAGTTTGATCCAAGGCGCGTCGAATATTTAATTTGTAGATTAGATGCCGGCATATACGAACTGAATTTCATTGATGCATCGTTGAATTTCTTCAGTATTGTCTCATGCAGTAATTGAATGGGCTGGGTGGCATGTGGCACCGTTTTGCTGAAACCGTATGCCGTCTACATCAATATCATCCAATTTAGGTAGAAAGAACTCCGTTATCATGTCTCTATATCGAGCAGTAGTAACAGTCACTGCTTGACCAGCCTCATTTTCGAAGAAGTATGGCCCAATAATGCCCCAGCCCAAAACTCGCACCCAATAGTTGCACGTTGTGGAATGTATTTGTTTTTCGACTGCCACATGTGGGTTCTCTAAGCTCAAATGAGGCAATTTTGTTGATTAACGAAGCCATCAAGGTGGAAATGAGCTTCATTGCTTATGATGAATTTGCTCGAAAAATCAACATCCAGTATCAATATCTCTCAACATCAGCATCTCTCTTATAGTACTCCATTTTCCTAACCCTAGGCTGTGAGCTGTCAAACTGACTACATGTGCTTGTAGATTTATGTATGTGTTTATTACATCGTAGGTCCTCAAGTAATAAGGGTCATTGCGATATGGATTCATCATTGGTCAACTCTCCGCTAGTTAAAGATAAAAGTCATTATCTCGAATTTTGGCATTTTCCTACAAAATAAACTACGCATGCATTCACAGAGTATAAGAAAATACAATGAAGTTATAAAGGACACGGGCGGCGGAGCGCGTGAGGATGGAAGGAAAAGAGCACACGCACTTGCGCTTTAGGTGGGGAAATCCTCATCCTAAATATTTCATGTACACCTGATAACCCAAAACGTTGGAGGGCTTTCTCGGTCGCTGGCGACGAAGGAATTTGGACGAAGGGCCACACACAAGCAAAAACTATACAAAATACAATTAGTACTTCAACTGGTGTCCCCATTATACCGAAGTCTCCTATTAAGCTTGTGACCACAATCCCAGTTCAAATGAAAATTTTTACATTCTGACCAACCTGTTCGATTTATAAATATAAATAAACACGATGCGGATAAACTACGAAATTTTAAATAAAAGTTTTTATTTTCAAAAGCCACCCAAAAAAACCAAATTAGGAATGGAAATTGGGACTAAGTTGTTTGAAATCTCATATCATATATGAATTAGCACTAAACTAACACAAACTCAAGAACCATAATGAATAAAGCCAAAAATACTATCCCTTAAACCTTGTAGAATTTCATAGAAGCATTTATAATGTGTAGAACATTCCTACCACGAATTTTATGGAGCATGCGTTCCACAACTTTATAGTAAAGAAAGGAGAATGGAATACGAGTATACCTGATATCAAATCACAAGCACGCGCATTCCCAAAAAAATTTTGCAATTCTCAAGGAAACCTCCCTTTTTACTACATAAAGAAAAACATATTTGAGAATAGCTTCCTGCTTTTTATCACTCAAAATTTATCGTGAAAATAAAATAAATTGAACCAAAGTTTTATAAATTGATACTTGAAAGGAAAATTGATTTGTTTTATAGTGAATCCTTATCAAGTAAATAACCCGCCTTTATCTTACAAGTAGTTCAGTGCGCTTACGTTAATTTTACACCTACATTATATTTCATCCTTCTGCATCCTGAAGCAGAAAGGATTGTATTTCAGTCTAGGGATTTACTCTCAAGGACACAGTTCAAGTTCTTCCGCTGACGTTTACGCAAAATTTGTAACTTGTGATTACTGACTAGAAAAATTGTGGTTTTTGTTAAGAAAGTAAATTATAGTTAAAGAAAAAACTAAATTAAAATTAGATTTAAAATTCATAAAAATTAAATTAAATTTAAATAAAGTTTTTCCATTTTTCCACACTCTTATAAACTCTTAAAATCTAACACGTAAAAATATTTCTTAACAGGTAAAAATCGATAATTTCTAACTTGTGTTTTTTTTATCCAATTCCAGATTAAATCAGTAACAATGGGAACCGAAGCATACCTAATAAACCGCCATTCAACAAAGAACGATGAAAATGCAAACGTAAATAATACAAAATCACAACAGGTAAAAGATGGTAACGAAAAAGAATTCGAAAAGGTGCTCGAGGTTGTTGAAGATGAAACAGTCGATATCCTGCTACCATCGCAAATCGGAACAGATCACACATTTAAGCGACGTGTCGTGTGGTTCAATGCCATTGGATTCTTAGTTTTACATATTTTAGGTGTAATTGGTTTGCTAACAATGATCCTTGGATACACTAAATGGCTAACAACAGTTTACTGTAAGTCGCCAGATTAACCCTTTTTTTAAAATTTAGCTAATTTTTTTTTATCTTTTTGGATTTTAGTCTACCTTCTTACATTCAGTAGTGGAATGGGTATTACAATGGGTGCTCATAGATTATTCTCACATCGTTCATTCAAGGCTAAAACATGGCTGAGAGTTACTTTGTTAATTATGCACACAATGGCTGGACAGGTAAAATAATTAATTTTACTAAAATGAATTTGATGATTAATTTATTTTTATTTAATTAAAAATTTAGAATTGTTTATATGTGTGGGTACGTGATCATAGGCAACATCATAAATATTCTGATACTGATGCTGATCCTCATAATGCCACTAGGGGATTCTTCTTTTCGCATATTGGATGGCTTATGTCTAAGAAACATCCAAAGGTTAGTAAAATTTAAAATATTAAAGTAATTAATTGTAATTAATTCCTGAAAGCGAGCATTCTTGAAAGCTCTTACAGTGAAAGTTTTTTTTTAACATTGAACTTGTACCTCTATAAGCAATTCAAATTTATTCAAACTGATTATTTTGAACTAATTTTGGGACACCTATTCGAACTAATGTTCGTAGGATACATGAATTAAATAGTTGTGTCATAGATTACTGATTGCATCGATTAAAGACGGCAATGCAGCAAGCCTGTTTTTAAGATAAGCCTTGGTAATCTAGGAATTAAGGCGTCCAGCTGGTATCCTAGAGACTTTGTTTTAAGCTCCTCCAGTTTTGAATTTTGAACTGATCCCTAGGGTCATCCAAAAATGTGCCCGCATGTTTGTTTTTACTAAAACGCAAACTATTTGAAAGCTTTTCAAGCTATTTTTTTTATTGAAAGTATGATCCATTACAATTACACTCAAAACAGAATATCATTCAAATGCCCACCTCAACTACGTCTGCAAGAATTAATTCGAATATGAACTATTCAATCTTTTGCTGGAGTTGGTTATTTTAGCAATTGCAGCTTGAATGATGCTCTTTAGATCATTAATTGCTTATGGCTTGTTTGCATACACTCGATTTTTAAATAACCCATTTAACAATCTAATGGTATTAGATCGCATAATCCTAGAAGCCAATTGAAATCTGCATTTCGTGAGATTATACAGAAAAAACCACAAATTTACATATAGTATTAGTATTTTTCAAAGAACTTTATACTAAAACAAAATGGCTTATGTTATGTCACAGACGTCATATGTAAACAGTATACAGTGCTGACATCTATGTGTCACATTTCGGGGATCCTTAAGAAAATTTTAACATGGATTATTTTTTTTAAATCTGTTTTAGTTCCAATAATTAAAAACAACTATTATTTTGTTCCATTTCAGGTTATTGAATATGGAAAGAAAATTGATATGTCTGATCTTGAAGCCGATCCATGGGTGATGTTCCAAAAAAGGTAAGTAGAAACACTAAATAGTAGTTTATAGTTTTTGTTATGCAGGTTAGTAAATATGGTTATATGGAATTTAAAAAAAAAAGACAGGATTCAGTTCGTTTATAGTTTCTACTAATTCCTTTTTACAATATTTCAACGATAAGCCTTAATTTTGCAAAATATACCTTAGTAAAATAACTCCAATCCGGAGTGTGAAGCTATTCATTTCAATGTTCAATGATACACTATCAAAGGGCAGAGTTTTTCCCAGCCTAACCACTCAATGAGCTAGACGTCCAGAAATGGGCCCCATGAAATACGAGCTACAATCCTAAAGAATTGAACCTAACCTTTGTCTTAACCTCGGCTCGGACCTTTTACAGGTTCGTACTTTTACAGAGTTTATTCAAACTCTTGGAAGCTTGGACATCAGAATATCGACTATACTGAAAAAACTGACTCCAACAAATCATTTTAGTACCGCCTCATCTTAACGATAAGCACTATGGCTGTAAACGGTGTGCCTTATTTTATCCCAATTAAAGAGTTCGCTACTTCGGCGGGTGTGTTTAGATATCTCCAACTCTTGGCTTCTAACCAAGAGTTGCACCCTGTCTTGTTGGCTTAGATCAAAGCTATCGTATTGATTCAGATCTAAAAGACTAGATTCAAAGATATTTTTCCGGCCGTTCAATCACGGTTATATGGGTAGTCAAATCTAAATCCTACTCCAAAGGTGTCGCTTCCTCCAGCAATCAATTTTACCACGGGCTCTGCTTCAAACGACCTAAATTCCAATATCGCTCCATCGCAGTTTCGCTGATATCGACAGCTCTCCGATTATTAGAGCCGTCCACAATGCGACCCCAAAAGCCTAGCACGTGCCAAGAAAAACTTCTTCTTCTTTAACGGATCTACAACCGGTATCCAGTCCTGGCCTCTCGCAACTGTTCTCTCCACCGCCAAACGCCTTGTCTTTATATTCTGTTCAGAATCAATTAGGCATACAATAGGGACATCAAACTTGTTCCTGATTTTAGGCGCAATTATCTTGGTGTATACTGGGTAGGACACGATTGTAAAATGAGTTTGTAAGGGGTGCCTCTTTTTTGAGCCAGTACAATGTCCTACTTCAAACGAGGCCAAAACGACGAAAATAAGCAAATTAAAGAAAGAAGGAAAATAAGGTTTGTCCATTTTCGACAATACAAATTGTTGTTTCGGAAATACAAATTGTTTCTTCAACCTACAACTAATTTGGGTTGTATGCAGAAATTCGACATTCTGGAATTCGTAAACTATAAGGGCCGTCAAAATAATTGTCTATGACAGTAGGTGTTCACCCAGAGATCCCCTGAACCATCGTAGGAATGTATTAGTCTTGTCCAAAACTTTGCTACTACAGTCTTATAATTATTAATACGCAAGCAAGAAGTTTATAAACGCTATGGCTCTTCTGTTCATGAACCGATTTCGTTCAAATTTTTTGTGGAATAGTTGGGGTATAAGGAATATGAAGAAAATCGAGTCACAAATAAAAAAGTTATAGCGATTTTAACAAAACTAAATAGTCTACGATAGGCACAAACGCCGTTTCAGTGAATCGAATGAGAAACAAAGGCGTTGGTGTGGTTTTGAGTTTGGTACGTTCCTATTTACTTTGGCTGATTCCACACGATCCTATATACACGACACGACAAGAGTCGGTTGCAAAGTGGTTAATGGAGAGGAGCCTGAGAGAGGACGATGGGAAGGACACACAATTTGAACCGATATTTTCAGCTTAGTTTTAGTCGAAGTTTTCTTCTAGTAGTAATTATTCCGTTACAATAAATACTCTCCTGCCTCTAGAGCAATGTTTTGCGCGTAACATCAGATTAGCCCACTTGGCTTATAGACCTGCGTCTAACTTTCCTAGCAATTCGATCGATGTTTCAGGAGGCATAACACTCCAGCGAGTTGTTTCTTGATGCCGCGATGTCAAAGTCGCGATAGTAATGGTTGGGAGTAGGTGGACTAAAAATATCGCGGGTAGGTTGTGTCAGTTCCTTCCCCCCCGACTAGAGCTGCTGTTCGAGCTTGCACTCTATACGAAGAAAATAGATTGTCAACAGTATAAAGGGCCTTTCTATACTCTGGTCTTTCACCTTAAAAAAAACCTATACCTTTTATTTCTTTCAAGCTAAGTTTACTACTAGACCTTGTCCCTTAACATGACCAACGATCTGAAGGTACCAAAACCTGGATTTATAGTTTCCACTTAACATATTCCCTTTGTATTTTCAGATTTCCATTAATATCGATAATTTTATTATCCAAGCTCAATCAGTGCTTACCCTTGCCAACCTAACAAATGTGTCAAGTTCTAAGAAATATGTCATTTTCCTATTATTCCAAAAATTTCTCTATCTAATTCAAGTTCAATATACATTGACCATGCCTTTCACTTTTTATTCATCATATATAGGAATTAACCTCGGCTTAACAAACAAAAATCTAAAATCATATTTTAATATAATATAATTTACAAGTTCCTTGTTTTTTTGTAAAATAAAAATAATGCCAAAGCACGAGCTTAACATAAAATAAAACTGTCCATCCCCCTAAAATTTGCATATTAAAATTTTGCAACGTCTCTTCCTGTATAACCTTTAATAAATAAATAATAATTTACTTCAGTGCATTTATATATATTTATGCTAATGCCCAATAGTTATGGGACCTTCAAAACTAACAAATTTATGTTAAAAATATTGGAAAATTCCCCAAAACACAATTCCGCTTTGTCACAAAAATATTTCGTCGTGCGCACCTTGAATTTCAAATATTGATTTTTATTCATCAATGCGTCAGCCTCGTGCCCTTTTGATTATTATTACCTTTCCGGCAAATTATATTCATTCCTTTTTTTCGTTGTGGTGTTTTTGGTAGAATATATTTGATTTAATAATATAGAAAATTATTTCATTAGTTAAAAGCCGCTCAATCATAAATTTTAAATGAAGATTTTCACGTGTTTAGCACGAGACTTTTGGGATTAGCAGTTTTATTTGACATTCAAAATTTATGTTGTAAAAATTGAAACTAGTTTGAAAATATTTCCTCCCCGGTTTTTTTTAATTTAGTAGTATTTTTGATAATAAAAATAGGCGGAAGTTTGTTTATGATTAACCACTCTATGTCCACATTGTTTTAGCACGTTGCAAGTGGTATTGTTATGGCACCAACCCTTGGGCAAATAAGAGGTTTTTAATCCAGTGGTCTTATGCAAGCAAACGAACATATAATGACCGAAACCCAGCAAAGCCGGCGTTAAAGCTAATCTCTCAAAGCTTTCCTTGCTTCAGCGCCGGTTATCACGGATTTTGCTGACCAAGTGTTTCCGCTGTCTTATCTGACTTATGTTTCTTAGGAAAAGCTTACGCTGTTGACTTATATTTTCTTCGTTGGGAAAGATCGCCAGTAGGTCTTAGTTGGAGATAGTGGCCTCAATTCCCAGATCCGGCGGCGCGGAAGTGAGTGCGGATTTGAGACTTTGCGATTCTCAAATCCGCAACCGCGAATCTCCCTTTGACATTTTCCGCGCTTTAAAAGTGTGATCCGCAACAAATTTTCTGCGGGTTTGAAACCACAAATGCGCCTTAGATAAATCCGACATCGGGTATTTCATTATCGTGTGAGTCTTCACTCCGAATTGTTGATTTAATTGAATCCCCGACTGCGGATTTGAGATTCGCAAAGTGTCAATTCCGCACTCACTTCCGACCCGCCGGATCTGGGAATCGAGGCCAGTGTCTTACCTGGGCTTCTATAATGGTGGCTCCCTCTGTGAAATATATGCTTCCATTCTTCTCTCTGCTACCTATTTTTCTACTGAAGCATGGGGAGCGAGGGATGGTGAGAATCTTACATCAGTCGTTATGTGTTCGACCACCTCAAGTCAGGAGACGCCGCTGAGGATCCGCATTCAGAGGGTAGTGTTAGTTCTTACTGACTAAACTCACCACCCCTGTCGGTGACCCTTACCCATCCGGCACCACCTGCAAGGCATTACTTCGGGCGGGCGTCACCAACATGACCCTTTACGCGTCTCTTCGATCATGGGCGAGAAGATGGCAGGGCTTCATGGAAACATCAGCGACCCTTCGTCTCCGTTTTTTTCGTCTTCAGGATTGCCTGGACAAACCGCGCTACCCTCAACCATTCCTCGGGGCATCGGAACAATATCCAAACAATTGTGTCGGGGTCATGATTTCGAGTTCTCTTTCCAACACGCTTGGTTCGACATGCCACCTAATACATTCGAAGAATGTGTCGTTGGTGTCGTCAAGAGTAGACCTCCGCCACTTTGCCCATTTTCTCCAGGTATGCATGGAAAAGACCGCGATCAGGCGGCTGTCCACCTGCACCTGTAATCACCCTCCCAGCGCGTTTGCCAGATCTCCATGCTGTTGTCAGCCCTCACCGCCTCGCGTTTCCACGTCCTGCTCCTCTATACGGACTGCCTCTACTGAGTTAGCAGGTCGATCGGAATGACTCTCTGGGTGCTCGAAGACTGTGCGGTAGGAACACGTGAGACAGAGGGCTTCCCGCAACTGTACTACGGCTATGCGCTTGCGGTGTTTTGCATACCGCAGCGCGTCGGTCCACACCTCTACAAGATCGACTCGGCCGTGCGAATGAGCAAACATTCGAGAAATTTCGCCATGATCCTGCTAAGGAACGCCACCACCGCTTATGCCTTGCCGTCGCTCACAGCATATGCACCCCGAAGCATATCTTGTTATCAAGCACCATTCCGAGGTACTTTACGACCCTCGCTGATTCGATTGTCGCGTCTTCCGCCCCGAAATTGCGTATCGTGGTGATGCGCTTTTTTGTGAGTAGCACGATCTCCATTTTGTGAGATGCAAGCTCAACCCCGCAGTCGTCCATTCAGGAGGAAATTCTACGCGTTGCCTGGTTGAGGCGCAGCTGCGAAGCTTCGACATCTCTCGTCGTCAGCGTACCCAACCAGGAAAACGCCCTCGAACATGTCCAGACATAGGAGCCCGTCGTAGATGTTCCAAATGTCGGGTGCCAGAATGGAGCCATGGGTTGCCCAAGATGTTCGTTCCCTCCTTCGCAAGGCATCGTTGGTTTCACATTCTATGAAGCGCTCATTCAGGTATCCTTTGCAGGTACTATGAGGGAGTCCGATATCGCGCTTTATCACCCCAAGCGCCCTGTCCACCTAACGAAGTTGAAGGCGTTCTTTAGGTCTAGAGTGGCTAGCAGTCACACGTGTCGATTAAAGTAAATTCCTCGCTCGGTCGACCTGGCAGCCTCAACAACCTGTTGGACCGCATCAATAGTGGAGCGAGCCGGCCAGGCCTCCCGCCGCCTGTAGGGCCTCGTGAAAGCGCGGCCTTAGTAGCCTCTCCAGTAGCCTCCTCGTCGTGTCCAACATACACAAGGGTCTGTAATGCGCCACAGTACAACAGATCAGATCAGTACAAGTCTCGCGATATTCCAGCGAGCACTGAAATTCAGTACACGTGGGCTTGTGTTTTATTCATACACTGATTTCCCCTCATGCGTGCTCATTTTCCTTTTGAGTTAGACTGCTCTACTTTGGGAGCAATGGGAATGGGATGAGGGAAGAAGAAGATGAATAAATGCTGTACACAAAATTTGGTTCTAGGTGACTCCTATATGAGCCACAAGCCATTTTCGTTATATTTAGAAAATAAAGGAAAATCACTTCAAGTCTTAAAATATGAAGTCATATGTCCCATGTTATGAGATGTGAGGTGTAGAGGTGTCTCTAGTACGGCACAAGACGCTTTAATACGTCGTTTTGATGCTACAACCTAATTTACCCAAGCAGGGGCGGCGCTTTCATAGGTGCTAATGGTGCACTTGCACCGGGCGCAAATTTAGAAACTAAGATTTATAAATAGGGGTGATATGACTCTAACAAAAATTTCAAAGGGGTCTACCGACTAAAATGTTACGATTTACGAAATACGTCTTCAATAGTCTAGGAGCTAGCCATGTCTAAGATGTATTCAAGCTCCTCTTAAGGATATGATGCTAGATCCTTGAACATTTCCCACCTTATGAAACATTCCATAAGCTTACTGTTTGCGCAATTCCTGTGCGTCTTTTTTCAACTTTTGTTTATAGGATAACAAGGAAACCGACTTCCGATTCGATCGCCGATATTAAGCAATAATTTGTGTTAGGTCATAAATGGCAGGATCCACACATCACAAGTTCAATCTTACTAATATAACTTTTTCATTCTTATTTCAGATATTACAAAACTCTTTACTTTATATTCACCATTCTCATCCCAACATCGGTGCCAGTATACTTCTGGGGTGAATCAGTCATACTTTCCATATTCGCCACATACCTTGCTCGGACAGTTCTGCAATTGAACTTCACTTGGTCCGTTAACAGCGTGGCTCATATGTTCGGAAGCAAACCCTACGACAAGTGAGTATCTATACAGTCTTCAAAATCCGATCATATTTTCTAAACCCTTTCCTCCAGAACAATGCTCCCCGTCGAATCGAAATTCGTATCATTCTTTGCTGGCGGAGAAGGATGGCACAACTATCATCACACTTTTCCATGGGACTACAGGGCGGCTGAACTTGGCATGCCACTTAACTTGACCACCAAACTGATCGATTTCATGGCTAAGCACGGACACGTATACGACAGGAAAGCTGCTAGCGAGCATATGGTAAGGTCCAGAGTTGCCAAAACCGGAGATGGCACCCACGAGAAATACGGCGAGGAAGCGCAAAGGAACGATCCCGATCATGTCCTTAGGAAGTACATTGTTGATAAGAATGAGGTTAATAAGTTGATGATGGAACAGCTGGAGAAATACACGAAGATTGACGATATGAATAATAATAAGAACAAAACATTGCTCAAAGCAGCCAAAGACGTAGATCTTAATGACAAGCTAATCAAGACGCCGCCAATGAAGAATAAGCAGTCCCTGAATGCTTATTAGGTTACACTTAGTTGCAATGTTGGTTGTGTCAATATTACTTTAGGAATGTTGTAAATGATTTTTATTTTATTTAAAAATTCTTAATACTTTTTAAACTTATTTTTTGTTAAAGTGATTAATTTTTAAATTTTAAGTCTAGAATAGTTATTTAATTTTTTTTATCTAAGTAAAAAACTTATACTTTAGGGAGAGCGATGTGAGAATTTAGGTGTCGTGAAGATTTTTTGAATGTGTAAATATTTGTAAAAAAACAAACCCTAAAATAAAACTTAAGAAGGAAATACTGGTTTACATTATTATTAAATATCAAAAACTGGCAAAAAAATAGTAAAAATTTATAGGTAACAGTGCGGTGCCCCTTGGGGTACTTCTTCCGAAGGAGCTAACGGGAGACGGGCGAATGGCGAGCTCTCTGCGCCACAAAACAGCCTTTATGCTTTGTCTCGGCATTTTTATCGCTAATAATAAATTATCCCAACTCGAAATCTGATTAGACAGACAGAGCAGAGTTGTCATTTTAATCAGCTGACAGAAATTTTACAAGGGTGTATTGATATTATGATACAGGGTGCTCATTCTTCATTGTAAAAAAATGCTACAAACTTGCTATTTGAAATAAAATACATCAAAGAGTGAATACCCCTAGAGTTTTCAGTCAGTTGGGTTGAGGGTTAGCAACCCGCTCCCATAAAAAACATCATTGCTACGAATCGGCAAACAATGCCTCGGAACCGGATGGACAACACGACGCGACGGCGACCTTTGCTTTTCGAACAAGGACACGAATCGGATCATGGAATGTGAGAACACTGCTTGCTGAGCGACGGCTGGATGAAGTCCTCAACGAGATGAATCGATATAAAATCAAGATCATGGGACTTAGCGAGACCAGATGGCCCGATGCGGGTGAACATATCTGCCCAAACGGTGAGTCCTTCTTATATTCTGGTAGAAACGAAACTGAAAGCCGTAGGAGTGGCGTTGGCGTAATACTCACCAAAGAATCCAGGTCCAGCCTCATTAGCTGGTCACCAGTTTCTGAGAGAATTATTACGGTGCGCCTGCGTACCAGACTAAGAAGTACTACGGTAGTCCAATGCTATGCTCCAACTGAAGACGCAGAAGATGACATCAAGGACGAGTTCTATATGCGAGTGAAGGTGGTTTTACGCTCTATTCCAAGGGGAGACATCATTGTATTAATAGGTGACTTAAACGCACAGATCGGCCGTGACAACACCGGCCTTGAACACACAATTGGGAATCAAGGCCTAAGCCAAGTTACCAATAACAATGGTGAGCTTTTCGTTGACTTTTGTAGTTCCCACCAACTCATGATAGGTGGAACTTACTTTTGTCCCAAGAAGATACACAAAGATACCTGGGTATCGCCCGATGGTAGAACGAGAAATCAGATAGATCACGTGGCCGTCAGCCGCAGATGGAGAACTATTCTGGAGGATGTCAGGAGTTTCAGAGGAGCAGATATTGGAAGCGACCACCATTTGGTTGTAGCAAATATTCGCCTTAAAATTGCCGCAATCAGAAACGTTCAACATGATGCTAGAACCCGTAGACGGTTTAACGTAGACCTTCTGCGGGAGAGCGTTAAAAAGCGAGAATTTGCTGGAAACCTGCAAGAATTATTAAACCAGCAAACCGTTTCTGACGACACAAATATTAAAGAACTGTGGAATACGACAAATGGTGCGATATTGACGGCTGCGGAAACGAGCATCGGTTATGTCCAAAGAAACCAGCAACACTGGATCTCGGACACAACCTGGCAAAAAATTGAACGCAGAAGGGCCCTCAAAAATAATGTAAACTCTACAAGCGACCCGGAAAGACGTCACCAACTAGAACGGGGATACTCCCAATTACATCGGGAGGTAAAGAGAAGTGTCCGGCGTGATAAAAGGCAGCAGATAAATGAGCTCGCAGAAAACGCGGAAAACACAGGCAACAGTAAGGTGCTGTACCAAATCACTAAACAGCTCTCGGGAAAGCACTCTACTAAAAAGCATACCGTTAAGAGTGCGGATGGAAGGCTGCTGTGCAGCGACGAGGAACAACTTCAAAGATGGAGAGATTACTTCTTCGCCGCCTTGAATGGTTCATTGGCACAAGAACCTCAGGAAAACAGCAACCATGTCCAGCCGATAAGAATCACCACCCGGTCCCATCCAAGACAGAAATAGTAACCGCAATTCATGCGATGTCCAATGGTAAAGCAGCTGGAAAAGATGGCATCCCGCCAGAATTGTTGAAAGCCGAATCAAGCCTCATAATAGATGCGCTTCAGCCAATCCTGGAAATAGCATGGAACACCTGTGCTTTTCCGGAAGATAGGACGGAAGGTATCATAGTCAAAATACCCAAAAAGGGGGACCCAACATATGCGGAAGACCTAGAACAACGTGGAGGATAACCCTACTAGCAGAAGCCGCAACAACTGGGAGATCCTGGTCGGAGCTGAGAGCTGTCGCGCAAAACAGAGTCCGCTGGAGGGCAACTGTTTCCGCTGTTTCTGTTATCCCCCATGAGGGATTAAAGGAGTTCAAAGAAGAAGAAGAAGTTTTATTTTATTACCTGAGTTTTGGCTTCCATATGAGCATGATGCTCAGGATCATGGGTGGCCAACCCAACTGCTATCGTGGGCTACTTTGAAAATGCATTATACTCTCGCGGGCCAGGGTAATTCACATTTAATTTAATATTATATAGGGAGAGAGTTCCAAAGTTGTTCTGCGAAGACAAAGAAAGAACGATGACCGCAGGCCGTGGCATGCGGGTGACGTCATGATTCTCTGCAGATACACATGCGAAGTCGACACTTTAACATAACAGGTTGTTAATTCAAGTGCAGAAATGTTCATGGACTCAACGAAAACTTTAAAGGCGCAAACAGATTGGTGGCTGGAAAATGCACAGACCACCATATTTGCTGACACAATGCGTAGGCGGCGCGAAGAAATTAAATGTATGGAAAATTCTCTCGCAGGCGACCGTCGTCACCACTTCCGCGCCAATCTGTTTGCACCTTAAGGCGGCTCCAGGCTCGCGACATGAACACCCGCGAACAAGCGCGAACGCAAGTGTGAATGGTTTTCGCGCCTAGTTAAAAAATGTTAAAAAAAATTTGTATGAAGAGGTCAATTGAAACAACTTACATGATACCACTCCAGATCTTTAGGCACAAACTGACGACAAATGCCCACATACATAAAGATTTTAGTCAGTTTTCTTGGACTACAGGCCCAATCTAGTTGGCGGCCGAAAATCGGAGGAACTGATAGAAGAATGGGAATAGGTATGATTAAAACATGCTTCTAAGTCGAGGGAAACTTTGGTACCTTCAGGCAAGAGTTGAGAATGTGAGATAAAATTACAACTATTGCGACGTGCTCGCCAAGAAAGGATAAACGACCAAATCAGGTGAAGAAAATGGAATTGGATTGGCCACACCTTGCGAAAAACGAGAACGTAACAAAACTGACCCGTCGAGTTCCTAGAACACGGTGGAGGAGAACCCTACCAAAAAGGCCACAACAGGGAGGACGACCGTTGCCACATGCGGTATTAAAGGAGCAGAAGAAAAAGAATCCCGCACTCAATATCTTGCGTAGATTGCTACCTTACTAATGAAAATATTTCTTAGGGTTTAAAAAAAATACAGGATGATATGTATGTAAATCTCTACAAAAAAAAATTCAAAACGGCTAACGGCTCCTAGCGGTTAAGCCATTACGATTCCCCCACCTATCCACAGCCTGCCGCTTTATAGTTCTTTTTTTTATGGGGCATGGTCAAGCTCAGGAACACCCTTTGTACCACTAGACCGTCATGTCGTTCAACTCATGGTGCAATGTCTAGTAGTAAGCTTGACCTGACAATAGAAAAAGGATAGGAGGGGTTAAAGGTTAAGAGTAGTCTGGTGGATGCATAAGGAGAAGGCAGTGAGACTCGCGTTTGCACTACTGGGTGTTATATGAGTGCATCCATTTTTTTACAGCCGGGTGAGTCACAACCGTCAGGGCTAGCGAGAGACAGTCTTGTTGGAGTGTTATGCCTCCTGAAACAAGTGAATCCCACTAACCAGCCGACAAAGGCTGTCACGTCAACAGTACCAGACTACCAGGCGAACAAGGAGGTGCACCGACCGTTAGATGAAATCTGGTACCCTATTATTAACTGGCTAAGCCGGTTTCAGCAATACACCTTATTGTAGATGAGACAACCTTTCTAAATTCAAAGGAAACAAACATTCACACATAGAATCTTTATTAAAATAGTTTTAGGACCTAGACGGAGTGAGAGACTTATGTAAATTTCAACCACGTAATACTTACAAACGAAGATGAAAATAACAAAGAAATTCCAGATGATTGTCTTATGTGTGCTTAGTCGGTAATTTTTCAAAAGCATGGAAACCCATTGACTTAAAACCCGTCTAGTAGGTCAAGGTTTTAGTCAACAATATGAATCAGATTACAATGAGACTTTTGCACCTGTTGCTATAATTTCCAGTTTCGGATTTATTAAAGATCTTGCAAATAAGTTTAATTTATTAATAACATCATATGGATGCAAGGATGTATGTTTTTGGAATGGAAATTTTGTAAATTAAACAAAGCTTTATTATATGGACTCAAGCAAGCAGCAAGGTGCTGGTTTATAGTGTTCGAAGGATTTATCAGTTCAGCAGTTGATCGTTGTATTTACATTCTGGATGATGGACATACAATGAGTGTCAAAAGTGAGTCAACACCTAAAAATATTGAATTGAAAATATTGGATAAATAAAAATTCAAAAACGGCCTTAAACGCGAAACAACACTTGCACATTATAATGTGTAATAACCTCCCTCTTGCTCTATTTTTTGTATCCGATGTCCAGTGTTGCCGGTTTCTTTGGACATAACCGATGCTTGTTTCCTCTGCTGTTATTTTAGCGCCCTTTGTAGTACTTCACAGATCTTTAATTTTATTTTCGTCAGAAACTCTGCAGGCTTAAGATTTGTTGTAGATTCCCAACAAATTCTTGCCTTTTTCTGCTGTACGTTTCTCATTGTGTCAGTTTTTTAGGCGAATAGTTGCTGCTATTAAATGGTGGTCACTTCCAGTGTCTACTCCCCTAAAAAGCTCCTGAAATCCCCCAGAATAGTTCTCCACATTCGGTTGATGCCATCGTGATCTATCTGCTTTCTGGTTCTACCATCTGGCGATACCCAGGGCTCCTTGCGTATCTTCTTTTGATAAAAGTAAGTACCACTTGCAATGAGTTGGTGGAAGCTACAGAAGTCAACGAAAAGCAACCTTTGTTATTAGTTTGGCTTATGCCTTCACGATGCATACTCTTAGGCCCTCCGCACACGGGTCGACTGATTAGCAATCCCAGTTGCATACGCAATTGTTTAGTGACCTTGCCTGTGTACGCAAATGGGAATCCACACACGGGTCGACAGAAACAAGACTGATTTGAAACTAGTTTGCAACTGGTCTTGGGCGACTGGACTTGCCGGTCGAAAGCGATTTCAGTTGCGTGGTTGCACTTGTAGCTGTCAAATTTTATAGGTTAGATTCAAAGTTCATAAAGTTTTAAAGTGTTTATAAAGAGTTCGGAAATAAAATGTGCGAGCAAAAACTTAATATTGAATTTGTGTTTGAAGTCGAAAAGCATGAAGTTTTATATAATTATAAACTTGCCGGATATTCTAGGAAAGATGTGGTGTAGGTTACATATGAACACTGATTGATCAAAAATCGGTTGCGCTCGTGTGTGGACAAGAGTCTCGTTTTGGTTGCAAACTGGTTGCAAACGTCATTATTGTAAAACCAGTTGCAAACTGGGATTGCTAATCAGTCGACTCGTGTGCGGAGGGCCTAAGTTTCAGGTATCTATGTCGCGACACCCCTCAGGGTGGAAACACCTGGCCACTGCTTTAAATCGTGGCGATCATGACAAGATCCTAAAGACACCAGAGAGCTACAGAATAAAGTCAGTTGCTTATACGAACAACATGTTTATATATAAGTATCCGGAAAATTCCTTCACATCCAGGGTACTTAATATGTGAAATATTTGACTATTAATTTCTAAAAAAAATATTGAAAGCTTACATACTTGTCAAATAGATGGCACTATATTTTTAGGATTATGCGTTATATATTTGCGTTTCCGTGATATACAATCAACAATACCATCGATACATGGAAATCCGAACAGAATGGATCAATGTGTATTTTTAGAGCTTGTTTTGAAAGTGCATTTCTCGATCCCCGACATGGGTATCAAATGAAGGGGTATTACGAGTAGAATAAAATTAGCTGTGAGCTGTCATTCCAAATTCAAAATTGTGGCCAACCCAAGATGGCGGAAGACATAATAGAATAGAAAATAGAAAATGTAACCTATCAACTTGAAATTTTGGACATTTGCATAGTTTGCGTGACTATGCCATTGGACATTTTGTAAAAAAAAGTCAAGATGGCGGTTCCAAGATGGTGGCCGTATTTTGCAATTATGTTTCCCTACCCCCGTCATAGGTATCAAATGAAAGGGTATGAGGGTGTGGCGTCATTGCAAATTCCAAATGGCGGCCAACACAAAATGAAGGATTCCTTTTTTCTTTACAAGCTACTCGGCATGGGTATCGAATCAAGTGGTATGACAAGTTGAATACTATTAGCTGTGTGGCGTCATTCGAATTTCAAAATGTCGGCAAACACAAAATGGCGACCAATATAAAACAGGGGATAACCTTTTTCTTTACAAGCCACTCGAGAGGGGTATCAAATGAAAGGGTGTGACAAGTAGAATACTATTATCCGTGTCGCGTCTTTCCAAATTCAAAATGGCGGCCAATACAAAATGGTGGTTTACCTTTTTCTTTACAACGCCCTCGGTATGGGTATCAAATGAAAGTGTATGACGAGTATAGTACAGTAAGCTATGTGGCGTCATTTTAAATCAAATATGGCGGTCAACACAAAATGGCGGAATGGAATAAGATAAAACTACCCCTTAATTGAAGTAATATTTAAAAATAAGCTTTAAATAAAAAAATTGCAAAAACTTTATTTTACTTTTTGGTTGATTGCTGCTGCTGCTGCTGGATTGCTAGTTGTTGCTTGGTATTGTCAAGCGGAATAAATTATTTCCATTTTCAATTCAGGTTGTATTTTTTTTATGTGAAAGACTAAAGGCTCAGGGAAAGCTTCTTTGTACTGTCGACGAATCTATTTTTTCATATAGAGTGGAATATCGAATAGCAGCTCTAGTCGGAAAGAAGGAGCTACCACAACCAGCCGTTAAATTTTTTTTTCACCTACTAACTATTACTATCGCGACTCTGACATCATCGAGAAACATTCACTGGAGTGTTATGCCTCCTGAAACGAGTTGAATTTCATCAACCAACCGATCACATGCGCTTGGTGGAGCGCGTACGTTGGAGCCATGACAAGAGGAATCAAGAATGTGAAGAGAGAAGAAGAAAGAAGGAAGGTTATATAGGTGGGGAAAATGGGAAAAGCTAAAGACCATGGTACTGCCGGGACGCGATCCGGGACCTCTGGGATGGTAGCCAGGCGCCTTACTCTTAGACTACCGAGGCCCCAATGAAAAATGATTCTAATATTTTTTTACATTTAAATTTTATTTTTGATGAAATAATATTTATAAAATTTGGAATTTTTTCATTGGGCTGAAGCCACCTGAATCAAAAAACCTTGAAAAATAGTTGCATGATTTTTGAATAAATTTCACCAACATAGATTTCTAAAATCAGTGGAAGTAAGGCCATCTATATCCAAAGCCTTGCAACAAGGTATCTACGTATCTACTAATAGATAATCAATATATGTTGAATATTTATTAAGTATAAAATTATACGGATCGGCACAAGCTGCTTACTTTGCTTTCCTTGATCAATTGCTTTTCACTTCTGTGATGTCATTCATTTCATTTATTCGGCTTACTACGACACAAGATCTAATTTATATATTGGGTTTAAGGTTATTCCTCTATAGTCTAGTGAAAGCAAAAACTTCAAACTAACTTAGTCTAGCTTAAAATTAAAGAACACATAAGTAATTCAATGTCAAGAACAAAAAAAAAACAAATTCAAGGTGCTCAGAATTATATTAAGCGTTAGAAGCCCAGACTTATTTATAAATATTCTTTTACTTAATTATATTTAAGTTAGAAAATATTGAATTACAGTCAGTGGGTAGCTTATGTCTCCTAATTCGCAACGGGGCTACGTTACTTATGTAAGGGTTGGTAATCATTTGATCTTGAAGAAGAAGAAGAAAAGGTGACGTGAGTTGGGTTTTCACCTATTGGCCGGGGTCGTAACCCTGCTTCTTCACTAATTTCACACTAATTAAAAATTAAATGAATTCAAATTGCGTCTCCATAACATACACAAATTAACTGTGGTATCTAAAAATTTGATCATGTTCTCCACCATCTTGTTGATCATTGTCGACGCCATTTTTTTTGTTATTTACCGGCATGGTCCTAACAATACTGATTTTCCAGCTTCATCCTTCAGGCTGCTTTTAGCTTCGTATGCCCAGGTGACGACTTCTTAGGGATACATTATTAATATATAGCTATTTGCCCTTATGAGAAAATTATTTTGATTATTTTTGCATCTTTAAAATGGCGTCATCATCAGATGCAATCACCGGTTTATTTATACTGTTTATTAATTGATTATAACTTCTAATATTTATCAAATATAAATTATACCACAATATCAGATTCCCCGTTTTCAGGCCTTCTGTATTTATTCCCACCGCGCAGAGCCACGGCCGGACACGTCCAACCTGGAGCGCGTTCAAAAACCAAAATGGTTAACCCTAAGAATATAAAACTACAGGAATAGCCCTCGCCGCGTGTTGGGAAATTCTTTTTGTAAGAGTCCCACGCTTTGGTAGTAGTTCGTACACGTACAAGCGGCAAAAGCGAGAAAGGGCAAGAGAGAGTTAAAATAAACTCCGAAATCTAATCAGCTGATCTTGAATTTTGCGTTGGGTCTAGTGATGGGTAGGACACGATTATAAAATGAGTACAATGTCTCACTTCAAATGAGGCGAGGTGCCATTGTATTGCTAGCACGTAACGTAGTGAATGGCTCAAATGTTGCGATGCGGGTAGATCTATTGCGTTTGCGATAGAGGGGATACGATAAATGATGAATGGGAATATTAATAATCGTGCCTATGAATGTTAATTACAAAAATATTCTTTCAAATTTTTGTTATCTGTATAAGGAAAAACATATTTACAGATTTAAAATGAAACTCCCTAAAATTGAAAATAATACGAAAATATTTTATTTGTTATAGATAGAGATTTAAAAATATTATCTGTGACACTTTGTTGCCACTTAACCTATTTCTTCTTTCTCCCAGAACTTGATCCGCTTTAGAAAAGAGGCATTCAGATGGCACAAAAGTGGTAACGCTGCACAGTCTTAGTTTAAACGGTTGATAGTGTCTAGGATATTGACCTTTGCTCGAATACCACCACTTTGCGGGGGCTTTGTATCTTAGCAACCGTGGTTCTACAAGGTATTTATCTATAGCCTGGCATACACGGATCATAACGTCAAGACTAAAAAACCGGTTTTTAGGACAGAGGGGCAAAAGGAAGAGAGAAAGTTGTTGTAACTTTTTGAACAGAAATTTTTGGGGTGAAAACTAACACATGACCAAATGTATTTCCTTATCTTCTTCTTCTTTGGGTCTGATATTGACATATCTCTATGTTGTTCACGTTTGAGGTGGGCACACATTGATATTCCATGTAGGGATAATAAAGTTACTCTCGGTATAATAAATACCCATGTACGCCGAGCGTATCATAAAAAACCGGTTTTAGTTTTGATATTACGATCCGTGTATGCCAGCCCTATGGCTTCAGTTGTTTGATTTGTGGTTTTTATTAAGTCACACACCTGCTTATCAAAGACATGTCAAATACTAGACTCCAGCTCTGAGAGCGGAGACAATGTTGTAGTTGTAGATACTGGCATGGCTTCAGAATCACGGGTTTGAATCTCTTATACATTAAACTGACCCAGAATAGGTATGAAAGCTATGCCTCCAGCAAGTATATTTCTATTTTACAATCGCACCTCGCCTAAAAAGAAGTAAAAAATGTCAAAATGTACAAAACTTCACTCCCTCGAAAAATGTAAGAATTGTCTCTTCAGTACAAAATTTACCTCCCTCGAAAAATGTAAGAGTCCAATTCCTGTTTACAATCTCACCACGGCTCGGCTTAAATTGGATATTTTACTGCGGCAAAAGAAGTAAGAAATGTCGTTCCACTTCGTAATTTACAATCGCACGATACACACTCATATCCCAGTAAAACATTATTTTTGAACCGGGACATTTAAAAAAGTTGAGGCCTCAGTACAATTTACTATCGTGCATGGGATAAATGTACCACCTCTTGTTAGTCCGGCTCAACACTAAAGGGGTGACTCTGGTGCTGGGATAATTTTGTGGTAAGACAAATTATATTATTTAAAATAAATCCAACGTAATCAAGCACAGATTACACTACAAATCGTAAATACTAGCTATTTGTTAAAATTTGAAAAATCTCACGATAGATTGAGGGGGGAGGGGAGGTCGAGCCAATCGCACGACATCTCACCAAGAGTGGAGGGGGTCGAAAAATCTTCAAAATGGCCTCACGAAAATAACGTACGACTCGACCCCTTATTTGGAATAATTAGCGCAGTGATTAAGTGATTTACTTTTATAAATATTTAATATATGTGTTTAGGAAGTATATTATTTAGCACTTTTACCTGAGGAACGATCTTCCATGCCGAAATTTCGAATTATTCTTACATCTCTAAATGCACACTTCATTGCTCTTTTTTTCACAGAAAACTCACTCGTAAGAACTTTAATTACACTAAAAACAATTCTTTAAACTTTCCTTCGTTTTTTAAGTTAGTTTTAAGAATATAATTTGAGATAACTTTATAACAAACCCGATTTAAAAAATTATTTTAACAAACGCGGGAAAACAAATAGTCAACTAACACAATTTTGACAGTTGCCCGACCCCAGATTTCACTACGGTCATATAGAGGGATTTTGTACGCAATGTTTCTCTTGTTTACTTGGAATAATAGTAATTTTTATTTGGAAAAGATTTATCACGAGGCATTTTCTTAAAATTAAAACTAACAATATCAAACTATTAAACATAATTTTTTATTATTGCAATTCATTAATTTTATTTATTTACCTTAACAAAAATTAATCCGGTGCTTTTGGAATTTCTGGAAATTTGTTAAAATTTGCATTTGGGATATTGTTTTTATTAATTTTTCCCCCCTATACGAAGAATATAATTTGGTAATTTATTAATTTTCATGCGAAATAAATTTTATTTTTAATTTTTTTCTCATATTTATAAAAGTTTGCAGCTTTATTTTAAAGCATAAACTTTTCATACAAAGATGTCGCCCTAACCGATTGAAAGGTATTCATTTCAATATTGCTCAACCTGGCGACAGACAAGTCAAGTTGTCATTCATTCATCACCGCTGGCTTTTGTCATCCGAATTTTACGAATCAAGTTTTAATTAAAAAAGTACCACAACGAAGTGAAATAATATCGACCAAGATGGTCCCGGTAGTATTATTAGTTATTGCAGTATTTCTTTATTCCCCGTACATCAGTGCAGCACCACTCGCAGCAAGTGGGTCAGATTTTGAAAATCTCAGACAAAATACTGCGCTGCAACGGTTTCAGAAGACGCTCCTGAACGAGACCCTCCTGCCTTTCCTGAAGATCTGCAATGAGCCCGGGTGCTGCATTAAAGCAGATCAATTTATTTGTCCTGTTTACTATGAGCTGCTGCTTAATGTAAATAACGCGAATGTCTCTGATGATGTCTTAAAAACGCAGGCCGAGTCTTTGAAGGATGGTAAGAAGGAGGATGAGAAAACATTGGAGGAGTTTTGCAGTACATTCTCCCCGCTAATCGAAGCAGCGAATCTCAAGTGGACACTTCCGCATTTTAAGACGTTTCTTAGCACAGGATGCAGCGCCACTTGTGCGGATATAAATGAAGATAAAACTGTTACCATAAAGCCAGTCTGTAAGTTTGTGGTATGGATGTTTAATGTGACTGCTCAAGCTGTCCCGAAAGATGATAAATTAGTTGCAAAAATAGAGGTAAACAAGACCGACGAGCCGCCGAAGCCGCTTGCAAATCAGGAGGCTCCTAAGGTGGTTGCACCGGGGAAAAATGATGATTTAGTGGGAGCAAATATGGCAAAAAAGATTACCATGAAGCCTACCACGGTTACTGCAAAGCCTACAAAGTCGAATGCAGATTATGTTCAACAACAAGAGTCACAAGATAACGACGGCGATGCACCGTTAATTGCAAAGAAACCGCCTCTGCCAGCATTAGTGACTACCAAAGAAGTCGTAGTCCCTGATAACGATATCAATAGCAAAGCAACGGGTGCAATTCCGGCCACGTCTCACATCACAGTGGAAAAAACTCCAGAGAATAACGACAATGCCCCAGAACTACCTCCAGATTTAAAAACAAATCAGGACGATAGTAATCGGAAGTTAAATTACGAAGAGGCATCGAAACAAAATGACATGGATGTAAATCCCGTATTAGAAGAGAACGCAGACAACACCAGCCAAGAAGATTCAATGCAGAAGGACGACCTTGATGATGGATTCAATGACATACCACCACAAGCCGAGACTAGCCAGCCAGCTAGGAATCCTATGTTTGAAGACCCTCTTAAGCCTAGGCTCTCAATGATCACCAAAGACAGCAGCGATGCCTACATACACGATCCATTCCACCAAGAAGAGGGTTCTAATTTCTTTACGTATTTTCTTATAGGGATGTTCGCCTGTATCGTCCTCTACGTTCTATATCACAATAAAACAAAGATCCTGGCACTTCTGCTGGAGGGTCGACGCTCCCAGAAGGGACGTGGCAGCAGGCGAAAGCACACGGCCCAGTACAGGAAGCTAGACACTAATCTGGAGGAGGCCATCACCTCGACGCCGAGCGGACGGAGCACACAAATTATTTATTAGGACGTAACAAATTCTCTTGGTTTCAATTTTTTTATCTTAGCTCCTTTTGTCGCGTTGCATAAATCTTAATTACGGGGGATTCCGGGTATTACTTGTCGGAGGGGATTCATATTTTGTTTTTCTATAAAGGATCTGCACCTGCTGAACGGGCGGGGGCAGTGGAAGAGCGACCATTTGTGTGCAAATATCGTATTTTTTGGATTTTAGAGTCGTCACCTATCATTTTTCAATTGCAATAATTCGATGTCATTAGGCTGTAGTTTATTTATAACTTTACTTACAGGCTGACACCAATGTGTATTCAATATTTGTGAGGAGGAACACACTAGTATTTTCTAAATATATTTTTTAATTTTATTATCGTTGTATGAAAGTCCGACGTGGTGTCTGAAAGGACATTGGTGAGATGTTGATGTTCTTTGCTTTAGGTTCGAAATTATTTAATTTTTATTATTATTTTTTTTGTTTTCCTTTAAGTCTTCTTAATTCTAGGAAGAAATTTAAATATGAGAGAAAAAATAATTTGTTGTGAAATAAACTTTTTATGAAAACTTTTTACAAATGATTGTTATTGGTTTTAAGTTTTTCTTTGTATGGTCCTTTGTGGTGGCAGAGTTTCTGTCGGCTTTCGATATTGAAATAGACTCTCCTGCTTATTTACTAATTACGTTGTCCAAACGAGAATACACCTTGACTTTTTGAACAGTCCCGATTGCGAACCTGCGTTGGTTAGGTTAAAACGGCTGCTCCCCAACTAGAAAGCCCACTTAGGCACGCCATTGGGCCTATTGTGATGCCTTTCTAGTGTTGGGACAAAGTTCAGGCCATTTTGAGCTTTTGATAAAGCGACAGAGGATAGGGAACACCAATGTTTTGCAGCTCGCTCAATACATCAAGGAAGGATGAGCCAAAGAAGGCCACTCTTTTCCTTGCGAGGGCGGGACATATACAGAGACGATTTGAGACAGTTTCTTCTTTATTACCACAACTTCTGGATAAGTCGCTGTGGGGAAGTCCTAATCTTTCGGCGTTCGGGTCCGTAACCGGCCAGCACCGGACAGTGGCCCCTGTGCTGAATGTCGAGTCGTGATTTGTGACAAGTTGAGTTGAAGAAAGTGACGTTTTAATCGAATTACGATTTTCAGCATAGTGGCCTAGAGTGGAAGTGCTAAGGGCGAGTTTAGCCCCCTATGGAAAGTCGCAATTCGTCTGAAACGCCACTTTCTTCAACTCAAACAACTTGTCACAAATCACGACTTGACATTCAGCACAGGAGCCAGTGTTTCGGATGCCTATACCTGGCTTATCACATTGGTCATGGTCAACCTACATAGTCTCGTCAGTCTGTGTGGGATGCCGAATTCTCTCATGCCTTTTTGTTTTTTGTGTGAGGTATTAGGTCCAAATGTACTGCGGCCATTAATTTAGCCTATTGTACTACAGCCCGTACAACTCATATTTGTAGGCCAGACCGCTTGAACAAGTTCGGCAGTCTTCCTAGTGGTTTGTCGCTTAGACTAGAGTGTTCGAGTAGGGACTCCTCGAACAAAGAGACCTTGCTTCTCGCTATTGCGGGGCACTCACAGAGAATGTGGAGGGCAGACTCATCCTCTTCTAGGCAAAACCTACATGTAGGGTCCTCCGACCTTCCTATTCTCCATAAGTGGTAATTTAGTGCACAGTGTCCGGTACCTAATCAAGCCAACAAGTGTCCAGACATCACTTCTGCTGCGCCATAACAATTCCTTGGCTGTCTTAGAGGACGGCACAGGAAGGAAGCGCTTAGGGCGCGCGCACACAGAAAGCGGAGCGGAGCGGAGCTTATCAGCTCTGCCCTAACTTTACATTAAAATCCCTATTACTGCGCACACTGTAAGCTGAGCGGAGCTGATCAGCTACTGGCGGAGCGGAGTTGATTTTTCTTGCTGGTTTTGTGGCAATTGTCTCAGCGCGTAAAAATGATTCCGAATGAAAAATTCTTTAGAAAAATTCTGTATATGGAATTCGAAAAGGTTTTCTAGGAAGTTGGGCTGAAGTAAAAATTTTATTTAGGTTGCATTGTCATTTAGGTTTCTATCTCCATACGCATGTATTCCGAAAATTTTGTAGGAAACTTCCTTAATTCTTTATATATGTAAATGGTAATATTCTCCAAATTGCTTTCTTTTTTTATTAATTTCATGTACCCATATCCTTTTTTTTTTTCTTAAAATACATATATTGTTTTCGTAAAAATGAATTTTCACATAAAATACTTCTTTGCAATTTTGAAGATACCATTTTAAATCAACTCGTATAATGAATGATGACCCAAATAATGAAGCAAACATAATTCTACGTAAATTCCCAAATGCTCTTCTCCGCTCCGATTTTGGTGTGCGCACCGATAAGCTCAGCTCCGGTCAACTCGGATAAGCTCAGCTCCGCTCCGCTTTCTGTGTGCGCGCGCCCTTATAGTCGAAGGCACCCTCGATATCGAGGAAGGCCGTGAGAGCAACTTCTTTGTTTACAGCTGCGTCTTCCAGCTTGAGCACCAGATTGTGCAGTGCTGTCTCAGTGGACTTGCCCGCCTGGTACGCATGCTGATAGGAGCTTAGTGGTTGGCGCTGAAGATAAGTTTCCCTTTTCGCCCGGTCGACAATTTTCTCCATTGTCTTCAAGGCAAAAGACGAGAGACTTATCGGCCTGAAAGATTTAGTCAAGGTGTAATCCGAGCGCCCTCTCTCATGGCTTAGTAGAGTTCTAGACATTTTTCCATAGCTTGCCTCAAGGTGAAATTCTGATCAGTCGTTGATTTACCTGGTCTGAAGCCACACTGGTTTTGGCCTATGATGTTTCTGGCGTATGAGGCCATCCTGTTTTGTAGGATAGCGGAGAATATCTTATACACGGTACTCAACAACGTTATACGGCGATAATTAGTGCACGCTGTGATATCTCCTTGTTTATGTACCGGGGCAGAGGATGCCTTTTCTCCAGTCTTCTGGCATCACTTCCTGCTCCCATACTTGAACAATTAATTGCCAGCTTGCATTCATCAGTCGCCCCCTACCCCCCGGCCTACTTTGGCTTTTAGATCTCCCAGTATGATTTTTACATCATACCTGTTGCAAGCATTAAGTTTCCGTTCAACTAATTCGAAGAATTTTTCTTTATCATAGTCCGGGGACTCTTCTGTAGGTGCATGAGCGTTTATTAGGCTGATGTTCTTAAATTTACCTCGCACACGAAGGGTCCATAGCCTCTCGTTTATTGCTTTAAAGCCGATAATGGTAGGCTTCATTCTTTTGCTGACCGAGCACATGGGGTTTTGTATGGCAGCTGTAATATACCACGGTATACAGAAACATAAGGTAATGTAAAAGAGACGACAGCTTCGAATATGTCAGCTTCGTGGGCGCCCAGAGACGTCAGCCCTAATGCAGAAACAACAACAACAGTTTCGATTTTATATGGAAAGCGGGCCCCACGTGACGTCAGCACTAAAATATCGTTTACGATATACAGTCTTTTACATTACCTTGTTTCTGTATACCGTGTAATATACGTCATACTCAGGTTTTTGCAAAACACCAATCCCTGTCCATCTCATCTCCTGAATGGCGGTAATTTCAGTTTTATACTTTGACAGGGAATCGGCCAGATGTTGTGTAGCTCGAGATCTGTAAAGAGTTCGAATTCGCACATTCCATGAGAAAATTCGTAAATCGTTTTGCCTTTTTAGTTGCCGTGGTCGTCGTCGTTGATTCCAGTATCCGAGGCATACTGCTCGTTCGGTAATAATTGTTTTTTTTTGGGCGAGGTTATTACCGTCACGCCAAACTTACTTGGAAGGGACTAGCCCGATCATATTAGTCTATCCTCTCTTATACAATAATTACCAGTGGCCACCGCTAGGAGGTTATGATCGCACTTCCATCAGTCCGAAATAGCTGCGGCACGTGCATGTTATGCTACATGTTATTCCCCCTATTCCGCTGACGACTGTCCATAGCACTTGTTGGACATGTTTAATTCTGGTTCTGGCCATTCGCCCGTCTTCCGTTAGCTCCTTCCTAAAAAGTACTCCAGGGGCACCGCGGGGAGGTGGGATTAGGTCTTGCTAACAGGTCTGCTAGGTGTTTGTCTGCAGTGAATCTTCTCGGGTTTAAATAAGAGTAACAAATCGCGTGCCACCTTCCGTCTTTGTTCGCCCCCAGCTTTGCAGCTCATTAAATTATTTCCTCTGCGACCGGTTAAAAATTTTACGTTTGACGGTTGTAAAAAGGCTTCGAGCTTTCGACCATACTTTGCGTTTGTATTTTATACAGGGCCACTTTGTTCTTCCACTTTGTGTTCGAGATGTAATCTTCCCTTTATTAACTAACCCTCGAAGACTTTATTTATTTCTTTAGGGCTTAGTTTTATCTTGTAGTAAACATCATCATAATAAAACATAATTTTTATAAAAAGATAATTTTATTTATATTTATAATACATACAAAAAAATACAATACAAAACGTAATAATATTATTTACAGGTATTTGTTTGTCGTCATTTTTATATAATGTACCTAGTTTATAGCTACTCCAAAAATAATTCGAATTATGGATCATCCCAAATTTTTTACCCTATAAACGAGGTAATTCGAATTATGGCTTAAACCGAAATATTTCGGCTTACGCCATAGTTATAAGAAAGTATTTAATACCCGTTTATACGCTAATTCGAAATTTGGATGTAACTTTGAGTTAAATCGATTTAATTTTTCTGCTATAAACTAGGTAATGGATAATAACAAAATTATTAACTGTCGCGTCAGCTGTAACAAAAAGTGCGGGAACAAAAATTCAATTTCGAAATTCGAATTTTGAAACTATATTTTCTTTTTCATAGTCAAGCTGTAAAAAAATGTCCGTCACCACTAAAAAATTTCAGTTCTGTAATTGATTTTTTACATTTTGTTGTGTTTTTCTTCAAAAAATTTTAATATATTTGTGCCTATTATATATTTTTATATTTTTCAATATCTAAAATAGGTTTTTTTTTTCATTTTCAATTGTGTGTGTGTGTTTTTTTGTTTATAATACATACAAAATAATGTGTATTTACAAGTCATAAAATTATAATAATAGGAATACATAAAATCATTGCGCTTAGTCCTTAGTAAAAAAATAATAATTATAATAATAATAATAATAATTAAGTAAGCAACATTAATATTTGTTGTTAATTTTTTGTCCTAATGAGTTTTTTTTTATTATTTCTTCTTAATCGACTATCTTCACTCGTTATTGTACAGGAGTTTTGAGGTTGGAGTTGGAGTTTTGAGTTTGGTTTTTAGAGAGGGGATGAAGTCGTAGATTTTGTGATAATCGGTTGGTTATTATTGAAACTCCAAAGAAGGTTTTAAGTAGAGATTTGTGAACAAAATTAATAAGTGCAGTTTTCAGCATTATTAGATTGAGCAATCTTGCTTTTTACTCTGGTGTTGGCTAGTGTTAATCTCGTTTATAAAAAGTTTGTTGTCTCAACAAGGTTGTACACAAAAAATCTCCTTTCAAATTAATTAAGGAATTTACTTGTTGATAGATAAGGAAAACACAAATCGGCTTATGAGTGGCTCTCCATATTTCAGCTGGTACCTAGTAAACCGTGTGTTACGATTTACAGAATCATCATAGAAACCCGGTTGGAAGACGAAACATATTTTTCAGTTAAATTATACCAGAGACAGAACAAATCAAGAGTCCAGTACTATGTTTCCATGAACATAAGGCAGAATTTTTGTTGAGTAACCCAAAAAGCTTTTCCCTCAAGTTAACTCGATGCCGTTCGAGGCGGTTCTGGGTTAAAGCGACAGATGAATAATATATGCAGTAAATGTGCAGAAAAGGATACTCAAATGTCCACATATGCAAAACCTGTCTTAACCCGACAGTTTTCGTTGAGTTTACTTAGATTTAACGAAATTTTACTCAATCCCCGTTTCCAATGGGGCTTACTCTGAAGTAAACCCAGGGTAAACTATACATGGAAACAAGTACAGAAAACATGTTTAAGTGTAGAATGAAGTTTTGTGAAACAGGAGTGTGGCGCAGAAGGAAATCTCCACTAGTGCTTTTTATGTGTAAAAGCCAAGTTTAGGAATCCTTTTTTTTACTGTCAGTGCCTCTGGTTATGTTAGTACTAGATATTGCAACAAGCTCAATTTAAAGGATTGAAAAGTTTGGATTGGTTTGGTGAGCTGTGTTTGCAATTGTCAAGTCATCCTGAAGTTGTTTTTGACGCTTCAATCCAGTTGTATTTGATGCGGGGTCGAATGTAGGACTTTTAGATTGTATCTCGGTGATCATAGCTGAAGAAGGCATTTGCATCTCTTAAGAAGCATTGTCTATTGGTAAGTTTTGGGATGATTGTTTGGGGATTTGGAATATGTATCATTCCATCGTAGTTACTCGGTTAGAGTCAGTGCAGGCGTATCGCGTTGGGGCCGGATGGGTGGTCAGACAAACACACATTTCCCTTCGAAATTGTTATTTGGCAACATCCTTTTCTAAAAAGGAAAGGTATGTCACTTCATTATGAATCGAAAGATGGACTGATGGTGTACAGAGCAACATGCTGAGCTCTGCAGGTATCTCTCATATCGCCCTCTTTTGTGGATCACAATGTAAAAAAGGATCGATTAGATTTGCGGATGATATAGGGGTAGTGGTTATAGGACGACACCTAGATGAGATCGAATTATGCGCGAACGAAGCGATCCAGAAGATTAAAGCGTGGACTGGTCTGACGCTTGCTGAGCACAAAACTGAAGCTGTGCTGATCAGCAAACTGAGAAAACAAGTGTCCAAAAAGATCAAGGTATGGGTCATTTACCCACAGCCTTGCATGGCGGTTATGACGTCCGCAATTTGTGTATTTTAAAGAATGCTGCTCAACGTAGGGGTTCTAGACCAAGCTGTTCTTATCCTGTCTTGCCTTGATCTTCTTCGGTCCTGCTAAAATTTGCTTTGCAAGGCAAAACTGCAAGACCAGTCTTGCTCATCACTAATAGAGATATTGACGAAAGAAGACACGCGTCTCTATGATCCACAATATGTTAGAGGGAAACCAATTACTGTACGGCGGAAGATGACGACCTGCGAGCTCGTAACAGAATGGCAAGATGCGACATATCTGTTCAAACCTCAATTATACTGCTGGACGCAACGGAAAGGAGAATCAATAGAATGGAATTTTGCTGGTTATTCTTACCCTGTTTATGACTAGGTTCAACCCAGCTTAAACCTAGGTTTAACCCACTCATATATGGGGGTCGAGACGAAACCGAGTCCACTCAACCCAACGCAGCTCTCCCACTTGGGTGAGTGGATATTTCGCCTCATATACCTGGGTTGAGTTGTGACTGGATTGTAGTGACATTCGTTTTGTTTGTCTACCATTCGTGAAGTCCGCCTTCGGCATTAATTTTGAATTCGGTGTTTTTGCTTGCGAAATGAGAACTTCACACAAAAATTTGAGGTAATGTTTCAGTGCAACTCAATTTCAACCCAAAGTGAACTCAGCTCGACATCATCTACGGTGGTCGAAATTTCGACTTAACCCCGACTCAACTTTTCAAGTAGTCATAAACGGGGTACTAATCATAAACGGTGAGTTTTCCAATTGTTTTGGCGCGTGCTATATCCAGGATAATGCAGAGAACGTCTTCTTTTAATGTATGAGATTCGGTGAATATGTATCTATAGGGTGGAGCTAGAGGCGCGAAAAATATCCTAGGACACACAGACGAGGATGGATGGAGCAAAGTGTAAAGGACGTGTAAAGCCATGCACGTTAAGTTATGATGCTAGAAGAAGGAGTATTAGCATCTAGATAAAAGCTGCTCCATCGCCGCGACGATATGTTAAAAATCCAGGGGAGAATGGAGGAGCGGAGGTGTTTTTAGTGGGTTCAAAATCTGCATGTAAGAGCCTGTGCGATTTGCGAAAATAAGTCGGCCAATGTTGACTACGGCTTCCGCGCCTACAATTAAGAATAAGTTTCGTCCTCCCTGTTGATAAAGTTGGACCTGTAGCTTGTTTCTGTAACTCTCAATAGAGAAGTTCTCTACCAAAAATTCTTTATTTAACGTCATTCTACACTACTGTGGCTATATTTCACCGTCATTCTTAGCAGGCACTATGTGTGTGACATCAAGGGGTAGATTTTTCTCCACTGAAGTTACAGAAACGAGCTACTGAGCTCACTGATCTTCAAAGGAGAGCCCTACCAGCTCCGTAGTTTCTTAAAATTCTGTCGATGGAGCTATGTCTTTGATGATTATTAGCGAAGTAAGTGATGACCTTACTATCAACCAAATAAAAAGCAAAATTACAATGAAAAGGAACTTGACAACTGCCTCAACAACAAACTTTTCGAGAGTTTATCAGAAAATTTCAACTTTAGTTCAAGTCTAGTTGGGCGAACTGAGGTCTGCTGAATATGTGGATATTGTATACGATCTGAGGTGATTTTAAAGTTCAGTTAACCAATTTGCTCGAATTTGCGCAGTTCGCCATTGAAGCCAGGGTATATTTTCGTTGTTTTCTAGCGGTTTTAAAGGTCGAGTCTAGTGGTTTCTCGGGGAAACAGTTGGCAACGCTGCTCTCAATTTCATATTCTGCTCGGCGAACTCAGGCTTGTTTTTTTCCTGAGTTCAATATGTGAAAATATATGGAAGGCAAAAGTTGAAGTTCAGTTCACCAATTTGCTCAAACTTGTGCAGTTCGGCCGGTGAAGCCGGGGTTTATTGAAAGATCATTAAAAGAATATTGCTCTAAATTTTGAAAAACTCTTGTGATCTTTCTCTAACCAAAAATGGTGTCGCTTTTATCTGCTGCTCCCTCCGGATCCTGTCAGTATTGTATATACTATATAGTATCACAACTAAATATCTCACAACTTTCGCAAAATTTAACGCTTGTCCGTTGAATAGTAAAGGTTGATTTGTCCGTTGTCTGTTTCTTCATCAGTGTCCTGTTTCTTATGTCCATTTTCTCAGGTTTAGAATGATCCTGGTTTGTAAATCCTATACTAGTTGAAGACATTTTTCCGAATAAAAAATGTTGACTGTGTAAAACTACTGTCTCTATCTGCTTGCGAATCAATCAGCTGCCATTTATTGTTAGTAGTAATTTTCAATAGCACCTTAATTTCGTACCTAGTATTTTCCTTGTAGTAGTTCGTATCTAGTTCAGTCGTAACGAGTGCAAGTCAATATCTTACAATTTAAAAAAACGAATGCGCATGAAACCCCTCAAAAGCGAATGATCGGGTATAATTTGATAAATCGATCTAAATAACAATAAACGAAAAAATAAAATAAAAATAAAAAATAAAAAAAAATGTATAATATTAAAGCGATAAAATTATCCTAAATATTAAAATAAGGCAGGGGCAGTACTTTCTAGTTTTAAAAGTCTAAAGTTTGATTTTTTGTTTCATTGTTGTTAACGTAGCAGACCTTGTCTACCGCCTACCAAATTTCGAAGCTAAGGAATAAAGTGACTTAAGGAGTTCCAGAGCTCGTTCATCCGAGTTTTTATGGCTAGAATCTGATGAATTCAAATCTATTTGGCTAAGGGTACCTTCTAAGTCCTTCGCTTTTCTTCTAGACCCTGACTTACCAGCCGGGGATGGTGTTGTTGTTGGTACATCAGTTGGATTGAAACTTGTCGTTTCTGATGTTGTTGTTGATAATTTACTATCTGGATCTGCTGTCGTACTTGTTGATTCATCGATATCTTCTACTCTTATCTCAAATCTTGTTGTATCTTCAAGAGGATTTGAAGTTGTTGAATATGATGTGTCTGTTGTTGATGGTGGTGTTGCAGTTGTTGTTGATACTTTTACTGGTAAACCTCGGTATGTTGTGATTGGAATTGCTGTTGTTGATGATGGTAGACTATTTGGGCCCTCGTTTGAAGTGTTGATACTCTTTCCGCGACGGTTTGGCTTGTATCGAATCACTTCGATTTCATCGTTAGAGTTTAATCTCTCGTCCATACCAATCAAGGCGTTTAGCAATGCTTGTCTGGATTGCTCGAAAGTTTTACTATAGTCGTCATCGCATGTTTGTATCAAAAGCAAGATCAAGCGTCGTACAGTGTTATTATCTTCAGCTTTTTTCATAACACTCATCAGATGATCGGCGGACGTTTCGTTAAGTCCTCCAAACATCTTATTCGCTATTCTCTGCATGCCAGACTGTGGAGGAAGTAGCTCGTAAGGTATATCAGCAAATGCTTTTCCTGTTCTGTCATCTTCACCATCGTCCTTGCCATTTTCATCTAACCTCATATTATCCAAAGCGGTGCTCAGATCAATGTGAATAGGGCTAGATTCTGTTGTAGTGATAGTAACGCCTTTTGGTAAGTACGTGTAAGGACTGGCAGTTGTCGTTCTGAATTCGTGCATAAGTCCGTCATTTATTGTTAAGGGATCAAGGAACGCTGATGATGTCCATGGGTTTTCAATACTGGTTCCCTCAGGAGATTCTGTAGTATAGTCAGACATCAGTCTTGTGATATAGAAGCCTGGCATTTTAGTAGTTCCAGATTGACTAGATTTTCCACCAGATCCGCCTGATAACTGATTCCTAGGAGGAATAATTGATTGAGAGTGAGCACCCTGTAGAGTTTCCTCATTCTCCTCGAAACCAGGAGGTAAAATATCGAAACTTGGTAGTTCAAAGTCTTTTGGCTTAGCTCCTACGGGAGGAAGGAGATTTAACAAAGAAAGGGAACTTGATGGTCGGAATGTTGTTGCTTCTGGCTGTAAAGTTGTACTCTGAGAGAATCCAGGTGCTTCTAGATCTAATGAAAGTCTATGTTCTCCATCCGAAATAGTATTCGCAATTGTCGAAAATTCCAGACCCTTGTTTATTTCAAACGCGATATCATTACCCTCAGTTGTTGGTGTATCATCCAAAGACTTTCCAGCTTTCACTGAAACACGATCGACAGTCTTTAAACTATTTTTGCTTGTCACCGATCCATCTTTTTCCGAGCTGTCTTTACGATCACTAGATATTGTAACATCAGAGAAGTCCAACACCTCAAGATCTTCAGTTGTTGTAGAAGGAATGATTGTAGTTGGAGCAGTTGGTAGATAAGATGCTGCCGTGCCTTTGTTGAAGAATGGATTTAAAGTTGTTCCTTTGTTCGAGCCAGAAGTACCTGGGGGTTCTGTTGGTCGAACTTCTGATAGAGTTTTTCGGAAGTCTTCAGGGTTTTCTAGATAATTTTCAAGACCTTTTGTGAATACTTGAACTATTTTTCGTGTATCTGATCCAGGATCACCAAGCAAGTTCCTGGAATGCTGACCATCGAGATCGTTGCTTTCTGTTGCGAAATTAGGACGGAAGTCAGATGGAACTGTTGGTTCTGTTGAGCTTTCTGTTGTAGTTAATCCAAATAGAGATTCATAACTTTCTACTGTTTTATTTCTTAAAAGATTAATATCAGATTTTCCACCAGCGTCAGATCCATCAGACGAACCAGATGACCCACCCGGACCAATAGAACTATCTGTACTATTGTCCTCTCCAGCAAAATATAACGCTAACGAATGCAGTGTATCAGGCCCGGATGATGGTGGAATATCTAAACCTGGTCTGGCAGGAGATTTGGTAAACCCATCACCTTGAAGATCACCCTTGAGTTTATTCAGAGATACAATCATATCCTGAACGTGCTCTGACACAGAATCAGATGAACCTGAAGGTGAAACTGTCGGCAGGTAAGTGGGTCCAGATGATGATGGATGATGTGTAGTTGACTCCTTAGGCAAATATGTTGGACCAGACGACGAAGAAAAAGGTTTAGTTGTTGTTAATTTGATCACGTCTGATGTGTCTGAGCCTAACGAATTTGCCGAACTCTGACCAACACCTTTACGGCTTCCAAATGTGCCATCGGATAAAATATTGCTTGTAACCTGTGGTATGGTATCAGATTCTGTATCAGTAGCCAACGTTCCACGCATTCCAATAACAAGAGGTTTTGGTGATGAGCTAACAGAATTGCGATTGTTTCCACTTAAACCACTAGAATCTCCTCCACCAGCAGATGCTGATGCAGTGCCGTCAATCGAAAATGGTGATTTGGAATCATCACCAGAAGATAAATCTTTAAGGGACTTAGAACCATCCGCATTTCCTGATGGTGGGTTGTATGTATAACCTTGTGAGTTGTCGGGTGTATTTGTTTTGCCTTGTGATGATCCTGATCCTGAGATGCTACCATCTCCTGACAAGGATTTTCCAGATGGCGGTAGCGTTGCTGCTGATGAACTGCTTACTGCAAAACCGCTTTTTATGTCTGAAGGCCCAGCGCCTGCATTTCCTGTGTTAGATTTAGTTTGTAATCCTGCATTCAATGATGGACTGCCCGAAGTTGCCAGAACTGCATTATCACTATTTAATTGAGCTCCTGCTGTTGTTTGACCTGAACCAGCGATTCCTGTGCTTCCAGCGTTTGACTGGTTTTCTAGGCCAGTATTTGAAACTCCAGAGGCTGCAATGCCCGATTTACCTGAAATGTCGAAACCTCTACCACCAGCACTAGCCTGAGATCCTGCACCGGACTTGATTCCTGCTCCAGAAGTAGAACCTGAAGTTCCAAAACCAGTATTTCCAGCATTAGATCCTGTTCCTGCACTTGATCCTGCAATACCTAAGCCAGCATTGCCAGCGCTAGACTGACCTCCTACACCAGAACCTGATCCGGAAGTACCGACATCAACTTTTCCAGAATTTAATCCATCTCCTCCTGGTGAACTTGCCTTTCCAGCATTTGACTGACCCGATGCTCCGAAAACTGCATTACCTGCTTGACCACCATCACCAGCGCCTATTGAGAGTTGGCCAGATTTTCCAGAACCTCCAGCTCCCACTCCTGTATTTGAACTCGACCCTCCGGTACCTGATCCTGATGTGCCGAAACCTGCATTACCGACATTTGATTGACCCGAAATTCCAAAACCTGCATTACCACCAGATGCCTTATCTTGATTACCAGATCTTGCTGAAGAACCACTGTCTGCATTTCCACTATTGGCTTGTCCTCCAACACCATTATTTGATCCACTTGCTCCAAAACCTGCATTCAACTGACCTCCAGCACCAGCTTGCCCTGAGGTTTTAATTCCTGCATTTCCAATATTTCCCTGTGCTCCAAATCCTGCGTTTGAACCAGACGCTCCAAGACCTGCATTTAACTGACCTCCTGCGGCAGCATTTCCTGTAGTTTGTCCGGAAGCTCCGACTCCAGCGTTACCAGTGTTACCTTGCCCTCCAGTACCAGCGTTTGAGCCTGAGGTACCTAAACCTGCATTGCTACCTCCAACTTGACCTTCTAAACCAGCGTTTAGTAAACCTTGTCCCGAACCACCGGCTCCTGAATTTCCAGTACTGGACTGCTTTCCGGCACCAGTTGAAGAACTGCCACTGATACTTCCTCCACCTCCAATGTTTGTAGTTCCACCGATTCCTCCTTGTATATTCCCAGATCTATCAGATCCTCCTGCTTGATTGCCACCTGAAACTGAAGCACCTCCAGCTCCGGATCCAGCGTTTCCATTAGCTCCTAGTTGAGAATTTCCCTTTCCACCTTGTCCTTGACCGCCAGAATGAAACAAATTTATATCAGAGTTGCCAGCTGTGCCGCTTCCTCTTTGTCCAGAACCATCGCCGCTACCACGGTCAGACGTTCCAGTATTGCCCGAGTTAAGAGAAGCACCAGCTGCTCCTCCCGATTGAACTATTGTAAGCGACTTGACACCTCCTTTACCACCACCCGCACGTCCTTCAAATCCAGAATCACCATTTATACCAGAACCTGATCCTGCGTTTCCTGCGTTTCCAGTGCCAGATGGAGAATTTAGAACAGTCACTGACCCCTTAACTCCAGAGTTTGCGCCTAATCCCGTACCACTTCCGCCATCTCTAATGCCAGAGTCACCTAAGGAGTTTCCACTAAAATCAGAACCGCTGCCTGTACTTAATCCACCACTGACACCAATGCCAGTATTTAAATTTCCTGAAGAGTCTATTCCAGATTGAGATCCTTGCCCATTCGCGAGATTTATTCCAGATTGGCCACCAGCTTTGCCTCCTCCGATGCCTGATCCGGTGCCGCCTTGAGGTGCGCCTGATTTCGCCCCGCCTCCTGATGTTTTCGATGACAAACCACCATCAAAGCCTGATCCAAAACCACCTTCTGCAGATCCGTCGTTAGAATTTTTCCTAGTAGAGTCGCTTCCACCATCAAGAGATTTCGCACCTTTAGCATTACCACCAACAGGCTGGAAGCCGATCTTAACTTCTGGAAGATCTCCAGCATTTCCGTCTAGACCACCTCCGAAATCAATTCGTCCGCCAAATCCTAATCCTGAAAAATTGAAATTTAAGTTTTGCTTACTAGAATTGTCAAACTCACCGCCTTTTCCTGCAGCGTCCTTGCTTGATCCTGTCAATTGACCGCCTCCTCGTCCTTCCTTTAATCCTGAAGAGCCCAACAGATTAGGGTTGGGTGTAGTGTAAGATTCCTGGTCGAATCCATCTGTCGGCACCGCTGGTGTTGCTCTTACTGTTGGAACTGTCGGTGTATAGTATGGAGTTGAGCGAGAGTTATCCAAACGTCTTGCTGTGGTGTATGTACTTGCACGATCACGCCCTCCAGACGATCCTCCACGAGCAGAGTTTCTTTCCGTATTTTGACCTGTTGAGCCAGAACCTGCCTCACCACTACCTTCGGGTCTTTTGCGATCTGATTGTCTTCCATTGCCGCCTTTCCGTCCAATATCTCTCGCCTCCTGGCTAGAAAATTCGGGTTGTCTGCCTGAGGATTTCACAGCTGCACCGCCGTCAAACCTTTGACCTCCTCTGTCACTTTTCGGCCTATTCCGGTCGGTTCGGCTGTCCTTTCCTCCTGACGAAGAACTTTTACCTCCATTGCGTGTGTCAGAATTGTATCCATTCCTTCTTTGACCATTTCCAACAAACGAAGCCGATTCAGCAAAGACCTGCATTTCAGCATCGTTGGAATCGCCGCCCCCTTGTACGATCTTCCCGCCCTTTCCCTCGTACCTTCTCGGACTAACTTCAGTAATATCCTCAAAGTCGAAATTCTCCAAAGATGGATCTTCTCCATTTAAGCGCTCTTCATACTTCCTATTATTCTTGACTGGATACCGGTTTTTGTTACCGCCTCTAGGCCTGGAGTAGCCCTCCCGTTCTGCTTGAAACTCATTCTTACTATCAATCGGTGGTTTCGGTTTACGATTTTGTGCCTTATACAAAATTTCAGAACTTTCTGCATAGTGACCTGGTGATGCTGGACAGTTCACCTTGAACCACCAGTCGCAAATTAGTTCGCTTTGTTGAAAAATTGTTCCATTCGGACAAAGAAAGGAGATTTTTCGTCCATCATCACATATGTGGAAAACCTTGAACGAAATAAAATTTATACTTAAAATGATATCCGACTCAAGAGTAGAGTTAATACCTGACATTCTGTTTCCAAATCGGCAAAGTATCCATTGCCAAATGTACGGCAACTGAATGTTGTTTGCGGTATCCTAGGCAGAATGGGGAAGTCAATGCCTGGGCGACCTACAACTCCTTGGTACACCTCATAGTCAAAATCCTCGTCTGACGCTCTCTTCCGCAAATGGTGCTCTGAGCTTTCTTTGCTGTCAATTTTTTCATATTTTTCTTCGTAATGCGCAGCTCCGGCTCTTTGTGCTAGAATTTTTGCTGGTGCTTTTGCTATCTGAAAATTTAAAAAGGAATTGAATTTAGTAAGTTAAAGAAATATTCATTTCGTTTACTTTGATTTTAGAATAAAATCAAGTTAATCAAGAGGTTCGCTGCCTCATAATTGAGACCACCCGGGCTTCTGGTACACAACAAGTTACTTGTACCAATTCTTCCAAGTACTAGTACATCCCGATCTCTTTCAGCAACCTCTTAGTCTACATTCTGCTCTTGAACTAAGTTTGCCACTGTTCTTTCTACCGTGGACATTAACGACATGCAGATGGCAGGTAGATTTCTTAAGAACCATAGGGATATATAGCCAGGACCTGTGGATTTATTGACATCAAGTCCTTTGAGGCATCTGAACATTCTTTGATTAGGCGAGTTTACAGAGGTGCATGCTATATTGGCATCATCATCATCATCATTGTGCTCCTTTAATCCCTCATGGGACATAGGGCGGAAACAGTTGCCCTCCAGCGGACTCTGTTTTGCGCGACAGCTCTCAGCTCCGGCCAGGATCTCCCAGTTGTTGCGGCTTCTGCTAATAGGGTTCTCCTCCATGTTGTCCTAGGTCTTCCGACTCGACGGGATCCTTGCGGATTCCAGTCGAGGGCCTGTTTGGCTAGATTTTCATTTTCGCGTCGCAAGGTGTGGCCAACCCAATTCCATTTCCTTCGTCTGATTTGGTCGTCTATCGTTTCTTGGCCGGCACGGCGCCATAGTTCTTCGTTTGAAATTCTATCCTGCCAGCGGATTTTTAGGATACGACGCAAGCATCTATTGACGAAGACTTGTAGGCGCCCTGTGATGAGTTGGGTGACTTTCCATGTTTCGCAACCGTACAAAAGGACTGCCTTAACGTTGGAGTTGAACAGCCGCAATTTGGTGTTAGTTGAGATCTGTGTTGAACTCCATGCATATGCGCCTCGTGCTTTATTTATTCTGGAACTGACATCTTCTTCTGCACCGCCACTTTCGGTAATAATACTACCGAGGTAGCAGAATTTATCGACCAGTTCCACGTAACGGTTATTCAGCGCAGTCCGTTCAATGGTGTTTGCATTTATCCGCATTTCTTTAGTTTTAGTTGGATTTAGCCTTAAGCCTGCTGGACTACTTTCTGTTGCCAAATTGTTAATCATGTTTTTGAGGTCCTGGTGTCTGTGGGCCAGCAAACAGATATCATCTGCGTAGTCGAGATCCTTAAGGCGGTCTAACAAACCCCATTGTATGCCGCCTGTTCTACTATCTAAAGCGCCGACAAGGATGTCATTTATTACTATAAGAAATAGTAAAGGCGAGAGTAGGCATCCACATATGAAAATGACTTATGCTAACAAACAGATCTTTACCTTATCTGACAGCCATGCGGCAATTAGAGTAATAAAGTCCTGTCGAATTCCTAATTAGTTTGGAAATTCGTAGGCGTCCTTAATGGGCTAAGCAGTATCAATCGGATCAGCTTTGTATGACTTGTACCAGAGCCTTGAGGGAAATGAAAAGACGGACGCATTGGCTAGATAGTGCTCTGATACTGATTTAATCGGTCCAGAATCGGTTATTGGGGCTTCCAGTAGTTGGATAATAACGATCCAATCTAATCGAATGCTGATGAAATACACCTAATACTGAAGGTTCACACCTGATCTGGTGAACACTAAGCCCCTATTTTTCTTGGTGCGGCTCGAAACACTGCCAGAGAATTACTGAGGTTTATCAGGTACCCCGTTTATGACTAGGTCGAAAAGTTGAGTCGAGATTGAGTTGAAATTTCGACGACCATATATGAAGTTGAGTTGAGTTCACTTTGGGTTGAAATAGAGTTGAATTGATTCAAAACATAACCTCAAATTTTTGTGGAAAATTCTCATTTATAGATAGATACGTAAAAATTTAGAATGAAATAATTTATTTTTCCTGTACCAGAAAAAACATCAAACACAAAACTAACGCCGACTGCGGACTTCACGAATAATAAACAAACAAGATAAATGTCACTTCAACCCAATTTCAATTCAACCTGCGTATATGTATTAGGTAAAATTCAACTCAATCCAGGTAGGAGAGCTGAGTTGGGTTGAGTGGACCCAGTTCAACTCGACATCCGTTTATGACTGGGTTGAACCCGGGTTGAACGGGGTAACTAAGTATAATATCAAAACTTTAGTTGGCTTGGCTTCCGGACACTAGATTATCAGAAGGGTGGATGGCCCTACCCGCAGGTTTCGAGGGGGTACCAAGTCATACTCTTTGGGCCCAGTACTTCACTGAAAGAAGAAGCATATAAAGGGACGTATAGTGGAGGGAGTGGCATTCTAGTGGCGGGCAAAAAAGAATTCGAGTCGAACAGAGATGCTAGAAGATGGGTCTTGGATTTTATTTCTGTTAAAACCCACCCCTTGGAAAAATGGAAGAGGTTTTGCGTTAAATTGAAGTTCATCTTCATGCAAATTACTAACGATCACACATTTTTAACCGACTTCGAAAAAGGAAGAGGTTATACTATTAAAAATGTAAATGATTTTCCTGATGGTGAACTTACATTAGTGAAGTGTAGTAGTCTACTCATGGCGAAGTAGTTCATTCGGAGAAAGTCTGTATCCTTTCTAGGAGCTACACTAACTTGGAATAAGTTATTATATCTGTGCATATTTAGGTTAGGTGTAGGGCGGCCTTCAGAGCTACCGGGGGCCCAATTAGTGTTTTAGCGCGCCGTTTTTATGCCACAACGTAGTATACCTAAAACCATACCAAAGATAGTCAATGCTGTTTGGTGGATCTTAGGAAGCTTATCAATGATCTAGTGGAATGATGGAACTGGTGATCATAACTTCCTCGTGGTGGCCAATAGAAGCTATTTTGAAAGGGATGGGCTAATGTGATCGGGTCTAAAAATGCAAGATGCAAAGTTATGGTGTCGAGTGCTGCTTGGAAGTAGGTAGTTTTTGCCCTGTCGTTTAACGATCTCCTCTGGCTTTGATACGGAGGCTCTTCCTTTCCTACAATACTCATGGGGCTTTAGGGAGAGGACTAAGGCACGCAGGGCCGGAGTGAAACTAAGGTTCTTCATGAAACACACCCGAGCAACGCTTTCGAAAACTCCTGCCGAAAAGACTGAAGGCAGGACTGCTGTCAGGAATCCTCACCTCAGCAAAAGGCAAAAAAATATTACCGCTCAGCGTTGGGAACCATACCAACGAGCTGTACTTGAAAATTGGACGTGTCCGGGTTGTATATATCCACAGGACTTGGCTTGAGACTACACCTCTTGTCGAGCGTCCTTTTACAGACATGAAAAGTTATACAGGATTTTTTCCCCGTTGTTCGACTTTCAGGTGAGTTTTGGGCCCAAAAATAAATCTAGAAAATTTACCCTGGAGCTTCTGTCTAGATGATGTATTATTAACCCCAGCAAATGGGCGTTTACTCCACCTTGTAGTGTACCTTTGTTGGCGTGTATAGTTATCATCTTGGTTCACAAACCCGCTTGAATTATCCACGAACTCAACATAAGCTGCCAGCTATTGACTAAGGTTTGCTTCTACGGTTAGGGCTTCTCAAATCGATTCAGTACATACATTATTACAGGGGTTTGCCAGGGTTTATTGTTTGTAATGTAAGGTATTTTCGATAGTTCCTAACACCTCGTGCAAAGCTGGTTCAGTGGAACTTACTCTGAGATTGGCATGTTAACCTGGCGACAGTTAAAGTCGCATCTGGCGATTGCTGCATGTGAGAATCGATAAATTTTGCTGTGTCTTGAGCACTTAGACCAGCGGTTTTCAAACTGGGGGGCACTTACAGATCAAAGGTGGAGGGAGTGGTGGGGGGTGCATCTAGACCTAGGTATTTCAACATTGAATAACTCTGACATTTTTTTAGCCGATTTCGACAAATGTACACGATTCTGAAAAAGTCATTTAGTACCATTTTATCTGAGTCTAATCACATCGAAAAAACGAGCTGAAAGGGTAGAGCTTTATATTGAAAACAATCGTTCAATAATGAAAATTGTGCGGGTTATCGTAAAGAATATGGAAAATACTCGGCATCTTCAGATAACATTATCCGTAGCTGGTGAAGTAGTTTGGTGAACTGTAATGACTCACCAGCATTTCATTCGGCCGCGTCCGCAACGCCCCAATGAAGCTGTTAGTGATAAGCAAAAATGGTCTTGTTCTTGCTGTTTTGTCTTGTTCTTGCACATTTAGCAAGACCAAGAACAAGAACAAAACTTAGTTATGCTTGCAAGAACAAGAACAAGACAGACTGAGCAAGAACAGGACAAGAACAAGACTAGATTAGTCTTGTCTTGTTCTTGCGTTTGCTCATCCCTAAAAGCTGTTGAAGCGGTAATAGAGAGTGGTGTCGACAATCCGAATGCGAGTTATTCATCTCTTCCCATATAAAGTGCAGCCTACTCAAAGATTATTGCCAACGGAGAAATGTGGAAATGTCATTGCAAGAATGATCGATGCCGACCGAAATTTTGATGACGGACGAAGGACATTTTACACTCTCTAGCCAAGTCTTCAAACAAGGAGCCCTGCTTGGCCGGAGTGTGCTCACCATCGGAGCATTTTCCTTCACAGTTCGAGAAACCCTCGGCAGCGCATGCTATGATGCTATCAATGTTGAAATACCGAAGGTCTAGATGGCGCACCCCATCTAGTATGCAAATTTATATTTTTTATTGAGGGGCCTAAGGGTTGGTTTTGTTGGGGGCCGCAGTATCATAAAGTATCAACTGGAAACCACTGACTTAGACTAATCTTATCATCTTCCTGTCTATGGAATGGACAGTCAGGGGGACATAATTAGACTGACTGCAGCATATTATAACTGGGATGTTTGTCGTGTGCACTTCAAAGGTTAAACCTACCGCACCTACAAACATATTTTAATCGCATAATTACCAATTAATTTAACAATAATTCTCCCATAAAACGAAATTAAAAATGAAAACTTAAGCAATCAATGTGCACCAAAATAAAAAATTAAGAATAAAAATAAAAACAAAAATTTCCCACACATGCAATCGTTACGCAATTTTCTCTTCTGGTCCAATTTTGCCGGGTTGTGGTTATGTGTGCAAGCGTGTTGATCCTCTCCATTCTATCTTTCACTTTCGTCTTATCTCAAAATCTCCTCCAGCCTTTATATAGTGCAGGTATGTGGGAAGATGTGATGCAAAAAAGCAGTCGACACGTACCATCTGCCGCCCCCCAGACAAAACAAAAGAGACCTTTGCCATACCGCCGCGGAAAAATCCGCAACACCTGTGCGCCCCAGCACTGAAGTGAAAATCTAAACTGCTTAACCCTTTCCGCTTACAAACTGCGATTTTCTTCCGTTTTCCATTCTAGTTGTTTGTGTTTTTCTGCCAGCATTTTTTTTCTTGAACTTACACCTTGCATTTCTAATTAAATCAGGTACGCAGCATTTTGGAGACGATGCAGATTTCTGACGGGAACAACGAGATGCACCAGCACAGCAGTAACGTACGCAAGAGAACAGGTGAGCTGTGAATTGCGTGCGGCACGGCGCGCGGGCAACAATGCGTTAAATTGTTCAGCGTAAAATTATGTTTGTTTACACGTTATATTGTAGCCGAGTGATCTCGATGTGCAAATTAATTGTTATGCAAGCATTGAATTAATCTAGGTGATAAAAGTAGGCGGAGTAGAGGAAATTGCCAGCTTGCGTTAGTTTAATTTATTCGGATTGAAACCTTTATCAAGTCATTATTATTCTACCGCAAGTGAGAAGTGTGTCAATAGGTATCGTGTATCAGGATTATTTTTTTTGCCTATAAGTTGTGTGAGATTTAAATTGAAGAGTGATAATGCTAATAACACTAGCAAAGAGCCGGCTTATATGGTTAATTAGTTATGAAATATTGTTGCCGTAATTACTTAACAATTATTTTAATGAAAATTGAGAGTTTACGTGATTTTATTCATTTCGAAGTCCTTTCACCATATAAGATCGCTATTCACTAGTAGAGAAATTATTTTCCAACGGAAAATTTGAAATTCACACTTTTTACTTTTTTTTTTATTTGAAAGTCTAAGTTCAGGTGTCATCCTTTGCACTACTAGTACGTCATGTCGTAAAGTCATGGTGCAATGTCCAGTAGTAAGCTTAGCTCGAAGGATAGAGAGAAGGATATAATTAGGTTAGGGGAGTGAAGGGGGAGAAAGTGGCGATGAACCTTGTGTTTGAATTTTTGGGTGTTGTATGAGTTCGGGAATACTGTCTTTGGAAGGTTGTTCCATAGACGAGTTGTTCGAATTTCTAGATCGGAGTGTGCGCGAAGATAAGGGCTGTAAACTGTGGGGGTGAGCCGAGCGGGCAAGTCTTGTGTTGCGGGAGAAATGTTGCCGTGGAGGCATGAGGTTACTTATTTCAATGGATCAGTTATTATGAGAAAAGCGATATAATTTTGCAAGAGCTGCTACATTCCTATGGTGACTTAATGTATTGAAGAGCAAATGGCGCTAGTACCAATAAGTTTGAGAGTGCGATTTTGCACCTTATCCAGCCAAGCTAAGATGGTTTTGGAGCCCTAGCTCAGATATACGAGTTGTATTCGAGACGGGAAATCCTAGGCACTGGGATGCTTGTTTAGCAATTTGGAATATGTGCTTATTCCAGCGAAGATCTTCGAAGATCTAAAATTACGCCTAGGATGTTCTACCTAGGTTACCTAGGTTCTACCGTTACGATCTTGTTATCCGCTGAAATAGAAGAATACCTTGAAGTTCCAGAAAGGAAGCTCTCAATCCAATTCTTCTTTGGAGTTTAGCCAACAAAGCGGGATAAAGACCCGTCAGACTGGGAAGTGTGTAAATATGTACATAGTACAAACAATATGGCGATTTTTGCATGTAAGTTAGAACTTTAATGACATCCCAATTTTCGGTTTTCACAACGGTTAGAAAATGTCATCATCATCAGGACCATCCACAGCCTCTTATTGGTCTTGTCGTCGGTGTGCCTGTTTTTTCCAGTTTTTTATTCCTAATTGTGTCATGTCTTCCACGATGTCGTTTATATAACTTTCCTTAGAGCATCCGATTTCTTGTCGGGCTTTTCCAGGCACTGTGTTTGCAGGGTTCGGTCCGAACCTCGTGCCACAAAACCAATTCATCGTAGTCTGTTTATTTCAATCACTTTGACAACTTTGTCACTTTATTTTTCCCTCCAAGTCCCATCCACATGTATTTAAGAGAGGCAGTAGACCGAACGCTTAGAAGACAGCAGGCCGGATTCAGGAAGGGCCGCTCTTGTATAGATCATATTAACAACTTGCGAATCATAGTGGAGCAGTCTACTAAATTACGATCCCCCCTTTACCTTGCTTTCGTAGATTATGAGAAAGCGTTCGACTCGGTTAATAGGAGCTTTATATGGCAGGCACGTTGCCGTAGTGAATGCCTGATAAAATAATAGAATTGATAAAAGCCCTGTACAACAATTCTAAATGCAGAGTTCTCCATAATGGAAAATTATCCGACAGCTTTGAGGTGAGTTCAGGAGTACGACAAGGTTGCCTACTTTCGCCTTTACTATTTCTTATAGTAATAAATGACATCCTTTTCGGCGCTCTAGATACTAGAACAGGCGGCATACTATGGGGTTTGCTAGACCGCCTTAAGGATCTCGACTACGCGGGTAATATCAGAATTCAGCCAAACAGGCCCTTGACTGGAATCCACAAGGATCCCGTTGAGTCGAAAGACCTAGAACAACATGGAGGAGAACCCTATTAGCAGAGGCCGCAACAACTGGGAGATCCTGGTCGGAGATGAGATCTGTCGCGCAAAACAGAGTCCGCTGGAGTGCGTTGCCTACGTTGTTACCTTTTCTTTTTAATATTCTTGCATACTCTTATTTGGTTTCTTCATTTCTTAATTTTTATCTGTGTCACTTTATTGTCATTTCTTTATTGTCACTAGGTAGTGGTCCCCATCCATACACGCTCCTTGGTAACTCCTTACTACCATGCCTACTGACAACCAGTTCGTGCCTTGTGATGAACGTAATATTATGAAATTTGAATTCAATTCGTAAGGTCCGATTGTTAATCATAGTTAAGCCTATGAAGTTGTTTACTAGAAGCTTGAGCACACAAAAACCTATCCCAGAAGTAACATTAGTTACTACAGTGGTTTTCCTCGTAGGTTTCTGCAATGTCTTATACAGTAGTTTGTACAGTATTCTGTATCTTCTTTTGGGTAGTGCTTTGTAAGTTTATTCAGCAGGCACTTTGCTACAGGTACATAATATATTTGATCAAAAAAATACAGTTTTTGTAATTTATCATTATTTTATTCAAATATGTCTCTTACAGTCAAATAAATTACCAGTGACAGAGGAAGGCGCCAGTTAAAGTCAAACGATAATAGACTTGTACCGCCAAAAAAGAATCAACTATTATAATTAATGAATCCGGTAAGGAAACGATCAGAAATAGAAAGAATGCCGAATTGTTTAAAATCTGAATATAACAAATTAGTGAAATTTCCAAATAAGTAACAATTTCTAACAAATGAAGGTTACTTGAAGGTGAGTCCAAAAGGGGAAAGCACAAAACAAAAACTTTCTTTGTAGTCCCGACAAAATTATAAAAAAAAAAAAATTTCCTTTGTCGTCCAGTCAATCAATAGCGCAGTCGCATTCCAAATTCGCTTCCGTAATCCTAATTGATGCCACTAAAAATTTCTCCACCCACGTGCCAATCCCTCTGCATCTCAAAATGAAAATCGCCGGCGGATCATTAATGTCAAAGTTAATGCTGGATTTATGCAAATGGCTCCGAAAAAATATGGCTTGCAAAAAGCGCTAATTCGTTTCGAAAAATGCATAAATTAAGCGCGATATTGTTCCGATATTATGTAACAGAAAATCTGCAGCGAATTCTGATTTTTTACGCTCGGAACAAGCAGTTAATTAGCCCCGACTGATCTTTGGCTAGAGTCGGAAAACCTGATACCTGTAGCCGCGGATTTCTGGTCCTACCCCTCGGTCGGTGTCTAGTTCTGTTTGTTTGTTGTGGTCGGGGAGTATTGCAGCGAAATCGGCTTTAATGATTGGTTATGAATTATGATTATGAGAAACATAAAGCCGTATTTTCGTCCAGATAATTAAATGCGAAAGCTATTAACGTTATATGGGTTTTTAATTTCTATAACGGCATGTATTCTTGTGAGACGCCGCGCCACTTGCAAAACTTCTAGTTAGGGGTTAATGGCAAAGGTGAAGCAGAAGATTAATATTTCTATATTAATGTTTAGGTGCCATTGGTTTTCTTGTTTAAGGGAAAATTACTTAATCATAAATGAAGTGAACTGGGATTGAGACTGATTACTGGAAACTTGTCATGCACTCACAATTTGTCAATTTTCAATTTTACTTGCCTCTCATAAAACACGAAGGAAAAATCAGACAATTTTGATAAGGGAGCTACGAGGTGAGTTTGAAAATGGAGCAACTTTGGGATAGGTTTTTGCATGCCCAGGCTTCTAGTAAACAACGTCATAGGCGTAATCCTGATTAATCGGATCGCGATCTTACGAATTAAATTCAAATTTCATAACAAGACGTTCATCACGGTGTACGAGCTAGTTGACAGTAGACATGTTAGTAAGGAGCTACCAAGGAGCTAAAAATGAGTTTTCTATTAAGCGGACAGCGCCGCCCCTAGGGAAGGGCGAGTGGAGTGGTCGCTCTAGGTGTCAGGCGGTAAGGGGCGCCAAAATGAATGCGAAAAACAATTTCGAGCAAAGAATAAAATTTTGATGGCACTTTTTGAGGGCGTTGTTTGTAGCCAGCCAAGTCTATGTAATTCATCAATATGACTCGAACACGGCACAAGCAGGGAGCACTGACTCCAAGGCCGATCGCACATGGCCTTAGGCCACATCCTGCTCGAGGTCCATGGAGCAGACTGAATACGGTGGATCTAAACTCGATAAAAACCGCAATCCTAATGTGTAAACAATCGTGCTGAAGTTTTGAATGGTACTTCGTGAATGTTAACGATGAACTTCGGATACCAGGCGAACTTCGGTTTGAATTAGCCTTCCAATGGTGATATAGACCTCTGCCATGGGCGACCGTCCTTTCTATCCCAGCTCGTGGTATCAATATACAATTACCTTAAAAAACTTTTGAAGATCGAGCACTTCTTAACGCTACAAACATTTATGGGGTTCCCACAGCTCCCAAAACGATGACCTACAAGGCCAGTTAGATATTTTTGGATCCGTGCTTCAAGGTCGAATGTGGTCCCAGTGAAGGAGAGTTTTCGAGGAGGGCAGTCTGAGTCCGTACACCCAGGGATGGAGTACATTGAGATCACTCCTTCATTGGGAGATCTGCTTAGAACTCTTGCACCTAATCGTAGAGCGACTCGAAAAAATGACTGCTTTCAGAAGACGGGGTGGCGCAGCCCGAAAAAGTTTTACGCGATATCTGGAAGCTTGCTACTCCCGTGTAGAGGCTGGTAGAGTCGAGGAAGAAAGGGATCGTTTTAATAAGAAAAGGGTTAGATCCTCGAAAAGGGCGAAGGCTTTGGCCATACGGTTTGAAAAGCCTTCATAAAAGTCGGACGCACCCTTAATGAAGTTTATGACGACTCCAAAGCCGACCTTCTGTCAAATAGCAGAAAGTGTCACAATGGGCGTGCTTGCGACTAACAATCCGGAAACTATCCTGACCACGACAGAACTAGTTACCATGCAAGGAAGTCTTCAGGAGCCGATAGCTGAATTGGCTCATGGCGCAGAACAGCCCAGGTATCTAGGGGTCGGTACGCCCCTATGATGGCCGCCTTAAGCCCTGGAAGTAGCAAGCCAGCAGCAACAGACGACCCCACTGGCATTTTGTTGAAAAGGATAGGGATCCAGAAGAAGTAGTGGAGTGGTAGTAGGAGTGGAGAATGTGGAGTAGAAGAGAGAACGTTGTTAGGATGGTGAGCACTGCACTGCACTTGGGCTGATGGTAGGAGAAGCATTTTTTAACAAGAAGGTGACTCTCTCCAACATCTCAACCTTACTTACTGGGGCAAGCCCTAAGGCCCAACCATGCAATACAAACAACAAAATAGCCTCCAAAGAATGTAGTGCTGTTGGCGAAACGTCGGGGAAGCCACTCTGAGAAGACATGCTCCCTCTATTGCCGCTACAAGCGGGCAGTGACCCAAAAACCACCATCGAAATGGCAAGCAAGGCAGTACTCGAAAAAAGTTTTATCGAGAACAACTGAAAATACAATTTATGTGAAGTGAAAGCGCCGAAAGACAATCTTGCTCCACCCTCAACAAGCGCTAGGGCATATCTAACCTAACCTAATATTAAACTATTTTCCCAACTTGTATGAAAGCTGAAGCAAGATTGGTGCAGGCTTTATTAGAGTCAAGACGGTACTGCATCCAGTAATCGTTAAACCTAACTCGATTCTTGCGGCCTCAATCAAGAATGAATTCGATCATCTTTTTGATTGAATTGGACATAAGTGGACCACCACGAAAATAAAGTCTGCGACATGATTTGCTTCATTTTTGAAGCCATAAGAGTAACTCAGAGTGATGACTTCCAGAAAGATAGAAAGGTGTTGGAGGTGATTATGAGAAGATAATTTATAAAGGTTCTGAAAAGGGAGAATTATATAATTGAGCCCGAGAGTCCGACCGAGATTTTTCGAGATTAGATTAGAAAGAAAACACTTAGTCAGATTAGGCTATTGATGCAAGGGGACATACTCTATGAAACCTTTGGATATACCTAAATCAATTAGAGCAGATGTATTAGACAGACAAGAAGTTCACCAAAAGATCTTCTTTTCTCAAATCGTACGAGCTATTGTCTAATATTTGGTTGAATTCTAGTTTTGGATAGCAGAAGTAGCAGAGCATTAACGTGTTTCCAAGGTCCTGAACAATTTCTGAAAAAGTATATAAGAGCCTGTTTCCTTACGTTTCAACTCAAGGAAATGCGCACTAATTCCTACTTTCACACTCCGCCAACATACATATACGCTCACCTCCTTAATTCTGAATAGTCCTTTCTAGCCCGCTGTCTTATTCAGTTCAGTTCAATGGTAGTACAGCCCAGTTCAATGGCATTACAACTTCAGTTTTCTCCTCCAACCTTCTCGCTCACTGGCTAGAGTCCTCCAATTTCGTAGGCCCAACAAGTGTGAAGAGTCTGCTTCAAGGGTTTCTAATCATCTTTTCCTGGGTCGTCCTGGTTTCATTAGTCTGTCTAAATCATTTATCCTTAACGGCTGACTGGGATTTGTGTATTCGTAGTAAGAACTCCAAACCAGCTGCTCTGTGTAATCGAAGATGCGCTTAAACGGGTCGGAATACCTTAACCCATTCGTTTTCTATCAACTCTATAAAGCCTAGACCGAATGAATAGTTTATTCACAAGTGCGTGAACGGGATTAAATTTAAAAAGTCGACCATAGAGTGTACAGACTTTTATAGATGGGACCGAACCCAAGTCTATTCTTGGCGCCAGTCAACCCACTTTTCTTGGCAATATACGCCCCGCAGTTCTGAAGAAAAGTAAGGAAAAGATACCCCAATTCCGAACTCTAGGTTAAAGTGAGTTGATTAAAATTATACTGAGATAGAATGTGTCAATAGTATAACAAATCAGTTACAGTGTTATACTGTTAACAATGAAATATCGCTTGAGTATTTTTCATACGCAATGAATTTCATAATGAGAAAATTGTATATACCTATTTAATAAAAGGCCACACGTGATCGAAGGTCAATGCTAATGCCAAAACTATTCCACTAAAGTCGCATCACCTGTCACCAAAATCAACTACTGTCGCCTAAGCATTGAATCTGATGAAAATCCTGCTTCACAGTATCAAAGCCAGTAGACATCTTACATGGAGCATTTGAGCAAGCACGTCATCCCGAGTACCTTAATCTAATCTCCAATGCCATTCTGAAGACAGATTTACTTTTCACCAAACAAACAAAACGCCAAACACTACGGCGTCGCCTTTAGGTGCGATAGTTCGTCATTAAGATTGCGGAATCTCCGGTATCCGGAGACTTGAAGTCTTGTAATTTCCGTTTAGCCACGACCAATTGGAAAGTTTTATCCAGTTTTATCTATACACAACATCCAGGGTACGATGAAAGTGATGACATTTGTTCTGGCGACTGGCGTAGTAGCAGTACGAATGAAAACAGAAGACCACGGCAAGACTACAATGCCAAGTAATTTACGCCGTGCGAAACCGTGCAAAACCTTTTCATCAAATCGGAGCCGTAGTCAAGGTATATTCACCTGCAGCACTAACGGTGCTCTAAACATGCTAATCACCTTGACTGCATGGAGAAATGAAAAAATCCATGACTAACTAACATTGTCGTCGTCTGACAGAATGTCGGCTGGCTGTGCCAGAAGGTGCATATATACCTGTTCAGGTGGAGACAGTTGGGTGCTGCGCTGACGAATGATCTTCGAATTCGTGGTCTATTACAAATGTCGGCGGGCATAAAGCACATGTTCCTCTGGCTTCCGGTGGAAAAAAATGATAATAATAGAAAATTCGTCTTTCTCTGCCATTGAAAATGTCCAATTCAATTATTCCGCGAAGCTCTATTAAGAAATTAATTGCTTGAGTGAAGGTGGTGATTTATGTAACGGTCGATTCTGTCCGTCGTTGTTTGGCGAGATCTGATTATGAACAAGTAAAAGTTGGCAACAACTTTGATTACTTATAATCGTGAGATATGTGAGATGCTTCGTGAGAAAATTTTGACGATTTGACGAAGATTTGAAATTTTTTAGAGTAAGAAATTATATCAACTAATTACGAAATTTGGTACACTTTTTTCAAAATTTGATTTTATGCATAAAAACAGGAAATAGAAAATTGTTGGTCGAGCTTCTTCTAGCCATTAGCTCTATTCCAATTACAATTCTTCATTGTCTATAATTCTCTGAATATATGTATTTACCATCTAGTTGTCGATAATAAATAATTTTTATCTAGCTTCATAGATTGTTCGTCATAGTGCTATTGTTATATTAAAAGATTTTAAATTAATAATTAAATATTTATATAGAACTAAACTGGAACCCGGTGCGCCTCACTGCACCCAAAAGGTAATAGAATGGCGTGCGCCAAAACAATTGGGAATCTGTCATCTCGCTTCATGGACAGTAAGAGCTTCAAATACCATCACGTTAGCACATTCAAAAAGAAAAGTATGACTCCGTTCGTCGTAACAGTTTAGCTGCTAGGGCGTTTGAAATTTGTTGGTGAAGGTTTACATATTAGCTTGTATACCCTAACTAATTATTGAAATGCAAAATATCAGTTGCTACGCTATCGGAACTATGACTTACCGGATCCGGGACATTGACGGTCGTCCCGCCAACAGTCAACGAAACGATGCCACTTTACTATTCCGTTGGTGAGAAACGAGAGGCCGGGGTTCGCTTTATGGTCGAACGACGGGCTGCCAGCAGCGTCATCACATTCCAACCGATATCTGAGCGTTTGGCGGTTATGACCATCGGTGGAACGATCAAGATTTATATCGTACCCGTTCATGCGCCAACCAAGACCAGCCCGGTCGCGTAAAAGGACGAATTCTACGAGCAGAGAGCGAAGAAAACGGCACCACCACCAGCCAAGAAGCACTGGGCGTGCGTGGGACCCGACCATCTGGCAAAAGGTTCAAATTTCTATCCGTAAACGGACGCAGCCATCGATCTCGGACAGCTTTCTTGACCTCGTTGATCAGCGGAAATGAATAATCGTCGATCTCGAGCAATACCGTAATACCGACGATTGAACAAAGGAGTGCGACAGAAAATGAAATCGAAACAGGAAGCGTATTGGAATAACGGTGTGGCTGACATGGAGGAAGCGGCACTTGGGACACTTGTATCGGACGCTGCACCAGACAATCCGGTGGTTAAGCAAAGCAACATCAACAAACGACATTCTCAAAATATCGGTTGAAACTTTCGTGATCTTTCCCCATGGGCGCTTACAGCGGTGGAGAGAATGCTTCCATCAGCTGTACAACTATGATCCGCCACAAAGTCAGCACCCGAAACCCCGATTATCGAACAGACGACGAATCAGTTTCTCGATCCCGAGCCGACAATTATCGTATGGCCGACAATTATTATATAGATCAAGTAACCGCCGAGATGATCAATGCCGGAGGTGGTGTCTTATCACAACAACTCCACGTCTTTGGATCGAGACAAGGACGTAGCCAGGATTTTGCTTCGGGAGGGGTTTTTGTAGGTTAGATTGAAATGGCACGCTATTGGGCCCATTGTGATGCCATTAGCCATTCTAGTGTTGGAACAAAGTGCAGGCCATTTCAAGCCATTTGGAGCTTTTGATAAAGCGACAGAGTTCAGGGACCCCAGTATTTTGCAGCTCGCTCAATGCATCAAGGAAGGGTGAGCCCAGGAAGGTCCCTCTTTCCTTGCGAGGGCGGGACATGTACAGAGAAGATGGGAGACAGTTTCTTCCTCTTCTTCATTACCACAACATCAGCATAAGTCGTTGTGGGGAAGTCTTAATCTTTCGGCGTGCCGGCCAAAGGGACAGTGACCGATCAGAGTATTTACTACATGGGTTATCTCCTTTATGATTAACAAAACTAGAAATTTTGAACGCTTTGCGTCCAAAGGTGGCCAGATTGCATGAAGGGTGCGGAACACCGTTGCTGTAGTCCATCGCAACCCATCTCGAGCTAATCAGATTTTCCTCCAAGCTAGTTTGTAGGTCATTCCTATCCGGGTTAAGTGGGGTGTCCTTTCCACTTCGGTTCCCTGTCTAGCAAGCTCATCTGCCCTACGGTTCCCCTAATCCTATTATGTCTAGGAATCCAACAAAGTTTTATATGAAACTGAATGGCAATCTCACACAGAGACCTCCCCTTCCCCCCATTACTTTTTTACTTTTTTTATACATAGTCATCTAGATATTTTTTCCTTTCTTCGGAAATGCAAATTACACACCAATAAAAAATGCGATTTGAATGGTGTTCTGCCTATCTCAAATTTAGTATACAATTGAAGAAAAACTATTTATTATTATTTAATTTTTCATGCTATCTGCGATGTCTTTTTTCATTCGGGGGGGTTTGAACCCCCAAAACCCCTCCCTGGCTACGTCCTTGATCGAGAGTCAGTCTTTACCTCGATGGAACCCAAATCGAACAGGTTTCTTGATGTTTGGGATCTTTGGTTGAGAAAAAGAAAGTGGTGGTGCATATTGAAACGAACAAATATTACCATTAAAACGAAAGTACGACTTTACCGAACATTGATCCTTTCGATTCTTCTTTATGGATCTGAAATGTGGACACTGCTCAAACCGTTCAAAGTCTTCCAAAGGCAGACGTCTTGAGGCAGATTCTCCGTGTCTTCCTCCGCGATCCCCTTCGAAACGAGACAGTTAGACCAGAATGGGATCAACCGACACTGATCGAAGAAGAAAGGGAAAGGGGGCCTCGGTAGCCTAGGGAGTAAGGCGCCTGGCTACTATCCCAGAGGTCCCGGGTTCGAATCCCGGCCAGCCCCACGGTCCTTCGCCTTTTCCACTTTCCCACCCACATAACTTTCCTTCTTTCTTCTTCCCTCTTTACATTCCTGATCCCTCCTGTCATAGCCTTCCTTAGCCTTTCCCCGCTCCACCAAAAAGCGCATGTCATCGGTTGGTTGATGAGATTCAACTCGTTTCAGGAGGCATAACACTCCAGCGAGTTGTTTCTCGATGCCCCGATGTCAAAGTCGCGACAGTAATGGTTGGAAGTAGGTGGACTAAAAATATCGCGGGTAGGTTGTGACAGTTCCTTTCTTCCCCGACTAGAGCTACTGTTCGACATTGCACTCTATATGAAGAAAATAGATTGTCGACACAGTATAAAGGGCGTTTCCTGTGACTCTAGTCTTTCACATAAAAAAAAAAAAAATACAAAAACGTCGACCACGGTGGTTTAGACATGTTTGCCGAATGGATGATAACCTTTTGCCACTCTGGCGAGACCGTTCGGCAGACTGGAGAATTCTGCAATCGGCATCGAAGAAAACATGGCTAAAAATATCGAGAGCGACTTAAAGAATCAACGATTATCGGCTATCGAGGCTCGAGACGTCGCCAAACCTGAAACGTCGCGAATGGAAACGAATCGTTAATGGAGTTCGAGACCCAGCAGAACCGACAGCAGTGCATCCGTTGCGGGGCCGTCCCGCTCGGACCGCAAGCTAACGGATCAAAGAAGACAAGAAGACGCACTCTCGTTAAAGAAAACTGCAATTGAGTTTTTCTGGCATCATTGTTTGAAGTGTAGTCTTATTGTCTGACAGATTAACTTCGGCTACCATGGTCTGAAGCGACAAATCTAAGCGTGTTATCGCGAACGATTTTTAAGATTAGTTCCGTAAATCGAACACAAAAACTCTAAAAAGGTTGAACTAAAACCCGTCCATTATTAATGAAAAAAATTTAATATGTTTTTTATTATTACAAAACAAATTGTTACTCACCCTCGCCTTGGCACTACAGCAGTTGGCATTCAGCATGATCGTAATTCCTAAAAAATAAATGAAAAGAAAATCGTTAATATTTTCACAGTCAATAAAATACAAATTAAAAAAACTCGATTTAAATATTTTAATATTTATACAATCTTGACATATGAGCCACATCGGACGCGGATCGCACTAATCGATTTCTGGGGATTAATGTCCGCGTTAACCCAAACACACAATTCTCACACCCACCTGTGCCGAGTGCGGCATTGTTCCCACAGCCGCGTAACATTTGTTAGCAACATTTCAACGTGACAAGAAACGAGCCTGTTGCGAGAGCCGCGAGCCCATAAAGTTCCCCAACAAAGAGTTTCCCCATTTTGGGATTTAAATTGTTTCGATACAAAGAGGCGGTACGGGGCGGCCATGACTTTTCACAGGGACTACGTCGCCGATCGGCAGCTGGTTGTTGATAAGACGCCCTTAGGGCTCCGCAAATAGTGGAAACAATGGATAAGTAATTTTGTTGTTAAGGAAGTCTCCAATTTCAGTAGAGATCCGACCTTGGTTTAGTTCTTCCAAGACAATTATTCAAATCGTTCTTAACGTTGTAATTGAATTTGATCAAAGCTTAAATGAGCCGCCATTAGAATGAATTTAAATATGAAGAGTTCTTTAATTGAATGTAATTATTTGAGCACCTCAGGACTGGTTGGTATTTTAATCCAATAGGGTATGAGAATACAGCATTCTTGTAATAGAATGAACAAGTGATTATAATTATTGCGATACTACCGGCTACGGGTACGATACAGGTGGATTTAAAAGGCCTCAACCAATAATATACTGAGAATCTGTTGACATATCCAAAGAGAGGTTATTATTCCAATTAAAAACGCATTAGTAGTAATTTTCCGTCTATAGTAGTAGACTATTAATTAACTAAGAAAATTAATGAACTTCATTCACCAGAACTGAAGGGAGGCCGAGTCTCTTCTATTATTATAGAATGTTTTACATCTGCTCTTCCGTAAGGCTGATCAATGCTATACATTTTGCATATTGAAATTTGAAACAATGGAGTTTCAATATGCAATTACATACATTGTATGTATAAGGAAATGGGCTTCAGCTTCAAAGGGTATGCTGGATGATCTTGAAAATCATTTGAACTGCGTGGCATATACATTACAGGTAATATTTAGCATCGTAATGACGGTAACCAATGACGCAAATTTTAAGAACACTAAAATAGAGAGCCATCTATCTGTCGATAGATTATTGCAAAGAAGTCGCTTTTACGCGTTTTTTTTCCAGTGAGTGTCATACGGTTTCAGCTGATTTTTATTTTAATTTTATTTGAAAATTTGTAAAAAAATATTATTCATTTTGAGATCAGCCAATGGTGAGTCCGACGAGTGGACAATGACGGTATAAGACTAAACTAAAGGTGCGCATACACGAGCAATTTTTTTTAGCAATAATCGGAGCAATAGTGGAGCAATCTGGAGCAATTAGTGGAGGATTCTGTAGCAATTTCAATTGCACAAAAATGTTGTTGCAAAACATTTCTTCAAATTGATACTTGTTGCCGTTGCCGTAAGTTGCTTTAATTGCACCAGATTGCTCCAATACTGTTGTCGACGATTAAAGCTCAAAAAATTGTCCCTGTAAGGGCACCTTAAGAATTATTTTTTTCTTTATCTAATCACTTCTTTTGTGATGAATTTTCGTATGGTCATGAGTATTTACATTCTTATTCCATTTTTCTATTGCATAAAAATGCAGTCTGATAAGGAAACATAATGCTGTATAATTTATCGCTTTAATTTCCCATTTCAACTGTAATTTCCCATCTTTTCTTCTTCTTTAACTGCTCTACATCCGGGATCTGGCCCTCTTCCACTTCGGCATCCCTAAGCTAAGTTCAACTAGTTGGGATGTGGGTTTGACCCCTTCGGTCCACACGATTAACTTCCCAGTATGATGAACGAAGATGGAATAAACTGACTTCTGACAAAATAGTTATACGTTTAGCACTAGTGGAAAATTGGCTAGTATCAGAACTGATGACAAAGCAATCCCGAGAGAAGCTAGTTCAAATAATTAAATAGTAGTAAATCCACAAGATTTTTCTAGAGAATTGGTTTTTCCTGAACGTTAGCAAACAAACATGTCCTCCGTATTTCGTTCGCTGCACTAAAACGGGTGTTCAAATTCGTATTGAGCGGTCTGAAGCGCCGTTGACAAACTGAGAAGCGAATGACTTCATTTGGAAATTCCAAAGCTTTCCGGAAATATTAGCAAAACTGTTACTGTTAGGTACTTGTCAGACTTGACCAAAAAGAACAAATTTTGTGGTAACTACTGGAAATCCCGGGATAAACTGCAATTTCCTGAAACTGTATCACGCGTAGAAAACAATTCCCCGTCAAAAAGTGTTAATCCAAGTTTGAAAAATTTGCACTGTTTGTAAAGGGTAACGAAATTTTGAAAGGTTGTCGGATTTTGACAAGTGATGTTTTTTTCGAAGGCTATCGCTGTGCAGAAGCCAAAAAAGATCACTTCGTTAAGAACGGGTCCCATTGCATCGGGTTTATTAGATATTAGCAAAACTTGTCAATTTAAGGTCTTTCTGACAATTAGCCGACGTAATATTATGAAATTTTTTTCAGATCATTTCTTCGTTAATATTCTTTTTTTTTGGAACCTCAATGAAGTCGATATAGTTTTTAATTCGCGCGGTATCGTGCAGGTACAAAAATCATAAACGTCGTTTAAACAAAAAAAAAAAAAACGGTTCGACGGAATTTTATGAAAATCTTTTCAGATCATACTTTGGTTAATACTCTTCGAACGGCACGTCAACTAAGTCGATATCTTTTATAGTTCGCGCGATATCGTGCAGGTATCTACAAAAATCACTTATGTCATTTAAACCAAAAAACCGCTCGACCGAATATTATAAAAATCTTTTGAGATTATATTGTCGCTAATACGCTTCGAACGGCACCTCAAGTAAGTCAATATCCTTCGTGGTTCGAGCGATATCGTGCAGGTACAAAAATCACTTACGCCGCTTAAACAAAAAAACGGCTCGACCGAATTTTATGAAAATCTTTTCAGATCATATTTCGGTTAATATGCTTCGAACGACACCTCAACGAAGTCGATATCTTTTTTGGTTCGCGCGATATCATGCAGGAAAAATGACACACATACTTCCTCCCAATTTTTTGCTTAAAATGCTCCTGGGACCTTGAAAGATGAAAATACGTCGAAATTTTCGATTTCGATTTTCGGACCGATTAAAATAACTTCCTATACTGGGAAGTTAATAATTTATTCTTACCGCAGCAGGCTTTCCGAGTAGATTCCTCTTCTCTTATACATGTCAATGCTCTAATCACCGGAGCATACTGAGCTTTACTTTCTTCACAAGATTTACGTCGTGATAGCGCTGGTAGATCCCTTAGTTATCGAGTCTTCGAAATCATCTTCTCTCACACGACGACGAGACTGTCTCCTGCTAACCCAGACTTTTGTTCCGCAGCCCGGTTGCTAAAACATGAACTCATGCAACATCCTAGAATTCAAACATGAGGTTTACTGCCTCCTCGTCATGCATCCTCCAGACTACACGCTTAAAGGCTGAAACAGATAGCTCCGTTATTGTTTTCGTTAAAGGCTGAATAACATAGTTTTGTTCTCTTTCGTTCGTTCTTTTCATTCTGCGAGTTCAGCGCTGTACACTTCATCTGGAAGTGCCTATATCAGGAAGAACAGAGAAGAATGAAGATGAACGTACGGAACGGAAGGAACGAACGAACGGCACGATCTGTTGAAGCCTTCGCTTAGTATATCCTTTTCCTATTTTCGTACTAAGCTTACTACTAGACGTTGCACCTTGACGGGATGGTAGTATAAAGGGTAACACCTAAGTTTAGACTCTTTCACATAAAAAAGGTGGCCAAAAATTCGCCGAAGTATTTCTTTTTGAGCACCGCTAAGAAGTAAGAGTACTTTCTGCATATGTGAGTACCGGTAAGATCATCGAAGAGCCTTGACAGACTACAGTAGGCTTTGGTTAGCAGCAGTGAGCGTATTTCTGGTTCCATGTCGGCTGCTGTTATTGACCAAAGCTAGGTAAATGCTAATGATAATTTCCTTTGAAAGGCATATTATAGGAAGCATAATAGGCACAATTTTGAGGAAGGGACATGGAGAATCAAATATAATAGTAGGTTATATTAAATCTATGACGACTTAGTGACGTTCATAAAACTGAATATACTTCGCTTGGCTGGATACGTTGAGCCTATGAGGTAGAGAGAGAAGCAAAGAAGGGCTTCACTAGCATCGTCTAAAAAGAAAGGCCCGTCGGCAGGATAAAGAAAAGATGGAAGGATGCGGTTGCAGCACATCGAACTGGAGAATTTTGGCCAGAAATAAAAAGACTGGAGGCAAAGATTAGAGGAGGCTAAAGGCCCCCTTTCAATAAAAAGATTATGTATGCACAGTCCGCCCAAGCAAAAAGGTATAATGAAAAAAGAAAAACATCTGCAAAAATTGATTTTCGATTTATAGTAGAACTTTGCTAGATTCAATGATGCAAAATTGCGTACTACGTACACAACAGACACCTGGCCAAACATATTCTGAATCGGCTGCATAGATTTTACCATACCGGAAGATTAGACACCCTGTGCAGGACTTCGCTCATGGCGCATCCTCCCCTCCAAAATGTTTTTCCCAAAAAAGCACCAAAAAAATAATCAATTTTGCCAATTTGGCCCAAGAATACACAATTCGGTACCTCTAAATAGTAAAGGATCCGTAGAAGAACAACTTTCACCGATCCAGAAACCGAATGAAATTTATCTCTATGATAACAAATATTCTAACAAAACTAACAGCGATGGGTTGCCTAACGGCAGCCTCTTACATTCAGTCGTCTGGTTGCATTCATAATCGAACAAGTCGTTCCGATCTCTACGACCTCTGCCTAAGATGGAGTCAGCAATATTAATGGCAATATTTTTAGGGGCGTCCAATTCCAACAACCATCGTTTCGTCTCCAAGACTAACTTTTCGTTCATTGAGCGCCAAAGCTAAAGGGCCCCGTAGACTATCAATAATATTGTCAATACGTGTTGCTGTCGATACGCTTCAATAATCTCGTCAATCTAGCTATCAATACGACGACTACGCACTGTTGTCGTTCTGCGTCGGAATTTTCTATCTATACGCCTGACATGTTGCCTGTAAGACTTTCGAGTTGAGTCTAATGAAATATTAACCAATAAACCTTGTAAACGTTAATGCGCGCATCAATATGGCTCGCATCAATGGGCTGCAATCAAAATTTCTATCAATACGCTTCAGTAAATTGGCATGCGTACAACCCTGGTCATTATGCCCTTTCAATTGATCGTCTATAGGGCCCCTAACGCATGTCAGCAGGAGTTTCTGGCCATTTCATTGAATAGGGCTGCTTTGTTGATTCGAATCGGATTCTCGGATACAAGGATTTTCTTCGTTGTTATGCGCCCTCGGAGCACCTTACCAACAAGATATCCATTTGTGTCGGTGCGGTGCGTTCGTATCGTCTTAAGACTCGAAAGCTGGCGGGGTCAACACATGGTCTATTTGGCTGCTTGTGGCTTTATCAAGAGATATCCAGGAGGCTTATGGGTACCTTTACGCGCTGGCAACGATCTGACTCGTAGCTGCTTATCTATATTAGGTAACTTCCAAGAGCGATGGTGATATCGACACAATTTGAAAGATGTTTCTGTGTCAATTTCTATAATGGAGTTTCACAACAAATTCATAAATAACGAAAGTTGCAATACTTCTAAAAAGCACCTATGCTGCATAGGCTATCAAGGCGAAATCTCAAATGTCAACTTCCTGTGGTGACACAATGACGATATATTGAAGGTTTCCTTTACAACCTTTGCCCTGTTTCCAATAGTCTTTTCAAAAGTATTCTTGAAATCAACAAAAATGTTTACTCTACAAATTGACTTTCGTAGGTAATTTATTGGAAAATGATCGTAGGACGAAATTGATTGTAACGCCTTCGCTTTTCTTATAAATCGTCACCGCTTCAAGTTTTTCATATGACTTCGCTTTTATTGGGTTTTGTTTCCTCAATGTTTTCTCAATCCTTTAATCATTTAATGTCGTAAAACCAATAACAGTTGTCAGTTGTGACTTTCTTACGATGTTTGTTGAAATGTGTTCAATATCCAAATGAACAATAAAACTAATAAAATAAAAACTCCCGATAGTCGGCACTAAACAAAGCCATCGGCACATATGGTGACTGCAACGGCCCAACAAACACAAAGTATCATAGTTGCACAAACAAACCCGAACAAAAGATCACGGATCATTTTTCAGTAATTCTCCTGTTGATTCGGAAATTTCAAAACCTTAAGCAATTTACATTCAAAACAGCATGAACTTTGACATGGATAAACAATATTTTTTTCTCCAGGTAACAACAATGCCGAATTATGCCCGCAAAACATCGGAACTATTATTCGACAAAAGAAAGGATGGCGATAACGATAATAGCACTGGGGCACAATCGATCATGATAAAGGTGAATTGTGGGAAAAAGAAATAAATTTCGAAAATGAGGAAGACAAAATCCGGCAGCTCCGCCAGCAGGAGGCTAGTGGCCAATCATTCAAGGTAGCAATTTCAATAGACGAAACTCTTGGAGGTAAAGCACCTTGCGCCGGCGCGGCACAGAAGGAATTCAGGTTTATCACGATCAGACGTGGTGAAAATTTCGATTTGTTCACGATAACCTGCGGAGAAGACCATGATTTTTTATAGTAAAAAAAATAAGAAAGAAATATTTTTAAATCCTGTCACGACGGCCTTGTAGGAAGATGGTGCAGGTTCACATGTCAGCAGTTCGGCCTGTACACAAATTGAAGATCCATTCTCGAGGTGAGAGTTCAGGTTCAGTGTACTTATGGATGCAATAATGCCAGATCTTGTATTTTGCTGTTCCCCGCCGGAACAGAACATCGTAGAAAGGAGATTGAAATCGCCAACGACAATAACCGTCCTCGATCTATACTTTTTGGATTATTCTTAATGATCTCCACAAATATGTACTGCACGTTTTTATCCAAAAGCAGCAAAGAAACAAATTGCACTTTCTACAGCTCGCAAATCGGAAATGAAGACCTTCCATGCTGTGATCCGCATAGCCTCGCGCTGCGAACATCAAACAGAAAAAATGTCAACTCATCGAATGATAATAAAGTACGAAGTTCGAAGATCTGCGAAAATCAATTTCGTTTCGTCCATCTGCAAGGCGATCTGCAACCAAAACCGATTAATAAAATAAAGCCGCAATCGTCGTAACGAAAGCCATGAAGTCTCTTTCTCTCAACATGACAAGTATTTATTGGAAAGCTAACATAAACCGCGAGCGGATTTGAAGCACTTCGGCGGCACGTAGCCACAATGTAGGTCTACTGTCTTTAGCTTGGGCTAACCTCCGTGGGAGTAGTTGATTCCGTCATCCATATCCATGCTCTCTGTGCACCCATACCTGACCATTAGATTCGCTAATTGACTTTTGGGAACATCACGACCATCACGTGGAAAAAATGATAATTTGTAATGAAAGTGATTACAACTTTAATAGTAGCGTAAATAACCATTTGACAGCCGGCCTGTGATGTAATCTTCCAGTCTAGCAGTAGCTGAGAATTTTACAATCGAATCGTGCCGCCACGGCTGGCCTAGGGAATCCGATGCTGCAAAAGGTGCCACCAGCTGGACAATAAATTTCTACCTTTTGCCATCATCGGCAACGTAATCAGAAATCACAGTTGTACCTCGAATTTGCTACCAGATCTTATCTGTGGCACCTGCCTTTCAACATGAATTGCTACATATTAAATTGTGAGTTGCGACGAGCGGATCGATGGTCGCTGATGATCGGCGACAAGCGATGGGAATTTAAGAGTGGCGAATATGTCATTCGAATGGTAAAGTTTATGATGACAGTCACAATTACTGATGACATCGATATTGCGACGAGATTTTGTGAGATAGTGTATTGTCTGGCCGAATGTTTTGATTAAAATATAACAACAGTTTACGAAATGCGAATGGACTCTTTCAGTTATTTCAGCAGTGGATTATAAATTAAGGAATTGGGTATGTAGAAGCGAGTTCCATATCTTCAAGCAATATCCTATTCGAAAGGTTGCCCCGTAGGAAAAATAGATTCTTTATTTGCCACAATTTCGACCTGATATCTCATTTCAGAAGTCGCTGTTATTGAATATCCCCCTTCGTTTAGATTTTTATCAGTGTCATCTAGTGTTGAACCGGACTTACACGAGGCAGTACATTTGTCTCTTACACGATGGTAAATTGTACTGAGGCCTCAATATTTTGATTGTCCCGGTTCAAAAATAATGTTCTACTGATATATGAGCGTGTATTGAGATAAACTAGGTGTGATTGTAATTACGAAGTGGAGAGATATGGACTTCTTTTTCTAAGTTCTTTTGGGGCAGCAAAGTATGTATACACTTTGAAAGGGGGCGAGGTGCTATTGTAAATATATCTTACTCTCACTCTGAGCCAGTTTAATGCATATAAGAACCACACTCGTGAAAAAAGCCATTTATTATTATCATTGATTTATTTTTGGCATTTTGGTATTACAATGGCACCTCGCCTCATTTGAAGTATGGCACTGGATCAGTAAGAAAGGAAATGCCCCTAGTACAAACTCTTTTTATAATAGTGTCCTACCCAACACTAGGGTCTTCATCTTCCTTTTATAAGTCCGCCGCTATAATGTCTTTCGCAGCCATTCCGGAAGATTTGCTGTCAGCCTCTTTGGTACGAGCTTCGAACATAGGGACCTTAAAGTTTGCGAGCAGATATACCGCAGTAGGAAACATCGCTGTGGGTCCACACCAAGACGCTAGTGTCAGAGTGCTACTGACTCAACACCTCTTTTGTCCTTAAAAGGGGTCTCTCGGAATTGGGACAGTGGAGTGGATTGCCCATCTACCATCTATGCTTTGAAAAGGGGACTTCGATGAAGCTCGCTGCCAAATTCATTAGCTACACATAAGCTAATGGCTCTCGGTTCTGGGGGTTCTATCCCAACCTAAGAAAAGATCCACCTTTTTTTTTTTATGTGATAGTCTAAGCTTAGGTGTCATCCTTTGTACTACTAGTCCGTCATGTCGTACACGTCATGGTGCAATGTCTAAGGATAGAGAGAAAGATAGGATAGATTAGGGGGAGTCGGGTGGGTGTTTGAGGAGATGGTGGTGAACTTTGCGCTTGAACTCTTGGGTGTTGTATGAGTTCGGGAATATTGACTGAGGTAAGTTGTTCCACAGTCGCGTTGTTCTTGTTATAAACGAATTTCTAAATCGGAGTGTGCGCGAAGATAATGGCTGTAGACTATAAGGGTGAGCCGAGCAGGCAAGTCTAGTGTTGCGGGAGAAAAGTTGCCGTGGAGGCATGAGGTTACTTATTTCAGTAGAGCAATCGTTGTGGAAAAAACGGTAAAATTTTGCAAGGGCTGCTACATTCCTACGGTGGCTTAATGAGTCAATTGAGGAGCAAATGGTGCTATCGCCAATGAGGCGCCAAAGTCGCGCTTTGCACCTTGTCCAGCCAGGCTAAAGTGGTTCTCGGGGCCCCAGCCCAAATATACGAGTTGTATTCGAGGCGGGGACGAATGTAGGATTTGTAGATTGTAGCCCTGGTCGACGGCTGAAGGAGGAATTTGCATCTTTTAAGGAATCCCAGGCATTGCGATGCTTGTTTAGCGATTTGGAATATGTGGTTATTCCACCGCAGATCGTCGGATAGTGTTATGCCTAGGATGTTTAAAGATGGTTCTACCGTTAGGTTTTTATTGTCCACTGAAATAGAAGGAGGGTCAGTGCAGGTTTTATTGGAGATGAGACAGTACTTCGTTTTAGATGCATTGAATTCGACGCGGTTCTTGCGGCCCCATTCAAGAATTCGTTCGATGTCCCTGTTGATTGAAATGGACATGAGATTGCGATAATGTAGACAAGGTCTGGCGCGTGCTTGTCCTACAGTATCGAAGCCATAGGAGTACCGTAGTGTACTGTCGTCGGCAAAGCAGTGGAGTGGGTTGGAAGGGATTGAGAGCAGGTCATTTATAAAAATTATAAAGAGAGCTGGTGATAGAATTGAGCCCTGGGGAACACCTGCGGAGATGGTGTGGGGGTCGGATTCGACTACTTATTAACTCTCATTCTTTGGTTTCTGGGAAAGACGCCGAGCTCTTTGCAGACTGATCTCACGAGATTCCCCTAAAGTCGCTGTCAAGGAGCCCGTCTCCTTGACCTATTTCTTAGTTCTCACCCATCGCGACTCTCCGTCGGAGTTGATTCATCTCTTGGAACTTCCTGCTACGGCCTAATCAGCGCAAATTTCTCATACATATTTCCCTCCCCACCCAAACCAACTTAGAAAAATGGGTGGCATTATGAGAAGGCCAATTGGCAAGTTTTCCCAAATAGCAATTACTTCTATTTTCTCCAAAACCATGGAGATTATAACCAACAAAAAGCTTTGAGAAATCTAGAATTATACCTAAACAACAAACAGTACGGCTTTCGATAAAAAAGATTTTTTAGTTTGCCTTACAGAACACCTCAAACGAAGTCTACATGGATTTAGTGAGTCTAGGCTTTTGATTGAGTACGGTACTAAGCCCAGTTAGCTAAACTCAAAGCTATTGGTGTTGAATTACTTCTACAGAATTGAATTGACAGTTTCCTTTCCGGCCGTTCAATCCAAATAGTATTGCATGGCGTCAAATCCGAAATCCAACTGGTCTATTTCTTATCTTTATAAATGGAATACTTTCACTCCCCTCTAACCCACTTTTCAGCTTCGCTGACCACAGTACCTTACGATACTGGTTGGATACCTAATGCAAGACAAGCACGTGCCAGATTTTGTCTCGATGATCGCGAAATAATGTCCAATTCAATAAACAAAGACATTAAACTCATTCTAGATTGATTAGGGAAGCAAAAATCGTGTCGAATTCAACCCCTCTTATTTTCAATAAAAACCTCTCCACCCCTTCATTCGTGTTAGTCATGTTGAACCAATGAACGACTCATCCCTTAACAGCTTAGTCGTGAAATTAGCCAAAGAATTGCGGTGAAATGACCACATATTCCAAATCGCCAAACAATCATCCAGTGCTTGGGATTTCTTAAGAGATATAAGTTACTCGTGCAGCCATCATCGGTCCGTGCTGTAATATTGCAAATCCTACAATCGGCCTATCTAATACAACTTTCTAATTTGGGGTGGCGCTTGGAAAATCACGTTGGCATGATTAGATAAAGTTCAAATAAAAAAAAATTTTAAAAACCGACTTCAGAAAACAGCCGCACAAAATGCACAAAAAAGGATGAAATAAGTGTTTGTAATTCTTAACAACATTAATCCAATCAGAATGGATCTAGAAAGAAGAATCACTTTTGAAGACGGTGCTAACACCTGTGGGTGATGTATTAAGGGCATAAGCCTAACAAAGAAATGAAAACAATTCCCGAAGCAAGACTTAGTGCAATCAAAGTCAACTACTACCTTAGTCCATTCATTTTTTTCGGGGGCAATATAAAAGAAATATTAAGGTAGGCCTACATGGCACAAATAAATCGTTGCGTGTGAACTCAACTGTTCGGCTTGCACAATCTAAAAGGTTTGGATTGTACCAAATATGTCTCGGTGATGTTAAACCACTTGCTCCTCCGACCTTATCACAATCAATGTAACATAATATAACGCGTAGATAAGTATAAGCATAATGCGCAATAACTGATGGAGGTAATTTTCATTCGTCATTTGCACTCAGTTTATTTACACAATTCGACTTGCGCCAGACAATTTAAAAAACTAAATCGATGCGTATGAACCTACCTTTACGATAAGTATGACACGCTGCCGTAGTATCGTTTAACCGACGATGCAGCGTACGTATTGCAAGCCTAATTCTTCTTTTAAAATCTATTTTGAGATGTATAACACGCCGCCGCGCTATCGAAAAAAATCTAAACAGTAGCTAAATAGTTTTTGCAGTAATGTATTTGCATATTTTCCGACGAATTTAAAAAAAAACTTATTTAATATGAAACAAAATTCTCCGGGGGAAATTAAAAGAAATATTTATTGTGAAGTCGATAGTTTAATGTACTATACTCGTCATACACTTTCATTTGATACCCATAACAAGGACGTTGTAAAGAAAAAGTAAGCCGCCATTTTGTGTGGGCCGCCATTTTGGGTTTTGAATGACGCCACATAGCGAAGTGTGTTGTACTTGTCACACCCTTCCATTTGATACCCATTTCGGAGGTAGGGGAGCCCAATTGCAAAATTCGACTGCCATCTTGGAACCGCCATCTTGATTTTTTTACAAAATGATCAGATTGTATTGTCATGCACACTATACGTATGTGTAAAATTTGCAGTTGATCGGTTATATGGAAGTGGGTCAAAATCAAGTTCAACGTTTGTTTACAGTACACACACATACAAATCAAGGAAATATAAGCTTAATTGCCATTGATAGCGGGGAAATCAAATGTAAACAATAAAATTCTTTGATTCTTCACCACGTCATGGTATATTTGTTTATTCAATATAAACAATAGTTTTTGAGCTGCAAATCAAAACTATGTATATGCCATAATTTCGTTCTCATCGGCTTTTGTTCTGGAAGCAAATTTACAGACGTATTCACGTCGAAAACTTATTTAATATGGAACAAAATTCCCCGAAGGAAATTAAAAAATAATTATTTTGTCGATATATACTTAGAAAAAAAAGCACCGCGAGCCCAAGGATCGAACTCGCACCCCACAGATCCCACAGACAAGAATACTTCTCTCTAGCCCTTTGCGCTATGTCAAGTACTATCGGCCGCTGATCAATATGTTAATAAATCATTTCAGAAAGAAGAAAAAGAGAAAAAGAAAACAACCGGCTTGCCCCGACTAGGGATCGAACCTGCAAACGCCACACTACGCTGAATCGAGGATCCAACGCTCTACCCACTCCCCATCGGCCTGCTGCCAGATTTAGAACAAGAAAGTAATTTGTTCGGTGCCTACGAAATGTTTAGGTTGAACTAATTTTAACAGTTTTTTATGCCTAACTTCGAACTAGGGCTGCCAATTTTTTGAGAAGCCCGACGAGGACAAAAAAAAAACAGTTAACAAAAGAAAAACTGCTTTTTCGTCTGAAATCCTTTTGAGCCATTTCTTTGTATTCAGCCAATCGCTATTAAATTTTTTAGCTCTCTTAGGTTTCTTTGGTGGGGTGTTTTCCATTTTCTTAAAAGTCAGTATTTCGGAACACCTACAACATCCAAGAGTTCAAATGCAGGGCTCATCGCCATCTTCTTCAACACCCTCCTGAACCCTCATAGCCCTTAACTCCTGTTATAAGCTTACTGCTAGACATTGCACCATGACGTGACAAACAACATAACAGACTAGTCGTGCAAAGGGTGACTCCTGAGCTTAGAACTGCCACATAAAAACAAAAAACCTGCTCGTTAAAAGTCAAATTCGCGCATGTTTTTGTACAACTGGTACATATGGATTAGAAATACTTTTTGAAGTAGTAGAAGGAGAAAAATTATTTATAGCGCTATTTTTCTTTGTAACATATGAATTTTAATTTAATTTTGTTAAAGAAGTTGAAATTTCACAAATATTATAAATTTTTTATGAAGTCACGAGGATTTTCAAAGCGCGACGAGGACTGAGGACAAAACTCATGAAAAGAGGACAATCCTAGTCACACGAGGATGCTTGGCAACCCTACTTCGAACTCCGTTATCAGAATTTAGAAAAAATTTAACGGGACCACCGTGGGAAGCCCCCCCTTCAAATGAACCAAAAAAAAAAGCAAAAAAGTTATTGGGTTAAAAAGTTATGCGTGAACAGGACCACAAAATACCTACACGTCGAATTCAGTAACCTCCTCTTTTTTTGAAGTCGGTTAAAAATATGTACTTGATTTAGTATTCAATAATTTATGCTAATTTCATAATAGTTGACACAAGACACTTGTGACGTTTCACGTGACAAACTGCATCTGTAAAATTCCAGAAAATGGTAGCAACTTTTAACCAACGACAGTAGCCATAATACGGATGCAGATTCATTAGAAAGACGCACTTCAAAGTAACCACCTGGTAAATTAAGGTGATGGCCGCTCATAATATGCAGATTATCTCATACCCTGTAGGTGCAATTTTGTCCATTAACTGAGCTATTTACTTTAAGCGTAGCTTCATCGCTCTAAACAATCTTTCTTGAAGACTGTCGCCGATCTAAACAGATCTAAACAAGTACTATTCGTGAAGCTCCACTCACTGGACCAAATCTGGTTTCAGTGCATTCGCATGCAACTTTTCCGCTCTTCCAAATGCGATGGACACTTCGTTTGGTAATTCCTGTCTAACAACCTGCTACCGACATAGCTCCTCTTGGATTCTGGCGATGTAACGTTTCTTACCTTGTCCAAATCATGGATGTCGGGGATCTTAGCTGGCCTAAACTTGTATCAATTAATTCGGAAGATGTCTTGGATCTGCTCACTTAAATGTTTTTACGCTTAATCAAGGTTTTAAAAAGTTTGATTCCATGCCATTAATTAAAGGAGATAAAAGTGAAAGGTGTGTGAATAATTATCAGCTGGTCATTGCACTCAGTTTTTGGGAGCATTGTGAATAATGTTTTTGGTCCAGGTTAATGAATTGTAGGCAGGTTAATTATTCCGAACCCAGGTCCAAAATCTAAAATTTGTAAACTCAGAGAAATTTTCGGTGGAAATTCTTTCTTTAGCTGAATTTGTATTTTTGTACATCACGTTACATCACAGTAAATATTATAGGTTATATAACTTAGTATCATTAATTAAAATAAAAGTAATTCATTAAATTAATGAAAAATCATCTGGGACCGGCGCGGCACATGGATAATCACTTTAGGTGTTTTGTAGCAACATTAATTTTAAAAAGAAATGAAAAGTTTTACGTCCAACACAACCATCCGACCACTGAAAGCTTTAACTATCATTTGGGAAAGAAGACTGGTTGATAACATTTTCCATAATACCATCTATAAATCAAAAAGTCACCATCAATCAATAAAAGTCCATTCGAAGCAATTTCCAAATACACTTTATCACATTTTCTTGCCCAGCACCAAAAAAAGAAAACGACGCAAACATTGAAAAAATTTGCATCCAACCTTGACGACTGATATTTACCTGAAGGTCAATTTCACACAGCAAGTGTAGCGTTACCTAAGCTGTTTACCATACCAGCGTGACACACAGGTACGAGAGCTCACCTTTAATCTCGGCCATCCCAAAATGCCGCGCTACAAAAAAGTGAACTGGAAAAGGCTGCGCGACAAAAGAATAATGAAGCCCAGTTGAAATTAATGAAGTTGAATATCCATAAATATTCAACTGAAAATGCTCAAATGAAATATGGATAATTAAAATGCATTTAAGATATCAGTCACGAAAGGTATCTTTTGTGATATGCCATTAATCAAAGCCCCATAGGAATTCATTGTTAGCGCAGCGATTACCTCACAGCTACCTGTCGTGCGAAATCGCCCAAATCATAGTATTCATATAAATTATATTTCGGTTTTCACCTCTTGTCCATCTCTTGTCCAACTGGAGTCACTGGAACGTGAACTGGCCACTATAGTCCAAAGGGGTTATGTGATATTAATGGCATGTCGTCAAATGTAGTAAAAGACAAGAAGGTGTAATTTCAGGTAAGTTGTCCGGACAATTTACCGGTAGTCAAGACAACTTGAGGACACATCTCCATTTCCGTCTTCAGAAAGGGCATGGACCATTAAGAAATCATCGAGAGATAAACAGGGTTTCGTGACTGTCGTGCAGTTATTGTCCGGGTGATAGTAGAGTCGAGTGGAGACGTCTTCAGTTTCTTCATTTCTTCTTCTTCTTGTCTCGTGTTCAAATAAATATGGAGAAAATTGACTCTTGTCCATTTGGACATTTCGTCGAGAGGTGAAGACTTTCGCGCGCGGATTTTTTGAGGGAAGCTTTTTTTTCGGGGAATGTTTGAGAAATTGATGAGTGAACGAAGCGAACAGCTGACATTTCGTTGTGTTATGAAATCATCAAAGTCGCTAGCGTTGGACAATTTTTTAATTGGGCAAAAGAAGGAAGCTGAACAAATTTTGATCTTAATCAGCAAATTTCTTAATTTCTTAACAGAGGGAATGTTTCAGGTAAAATTAACACGATTTTGGTGGGCTATTACGGAACGGAACACAGGGTGTGAAAGAAGTTAGTAAGGGCCTTTAAATGGTAACATTCCTACTTGGCTTTATCGTATAGTGGTTACATAACCAACATTCTTTAACTCTTCTTTATTCCGATTATAATCATAATTATTTAGCAATTTTTTAACATAGATGTACAAGTAAGACACAGACTATTCTAGAATGTTTGTTTTTAACTTGATTTATGGAATTGAAAATCAATATAATGAAAATTTAAATAAGTAAATTTCCAGCATTTCCACCTCTTTACCATTTAAGCCTTTTCACTGAAAAGAAAAATCTATACAAAGGCATCGTCCATTCGTTTGCAAAGATAGTTGCACCAGATCGTAGGTTGATGTTATGCCTAGGATACATATTAAAGGCTCCCATACACAGTCAAATTGGATGTACATCTAGATTATCATCAAACTCATGGGCGTAACGAGTTTTCATCGGCCGACCGGCGCACATACTACGTATACATGACGAGTTGGATAGTTGAGTTGAGGTTAAGTTGAAAATATAAAAAAAACACTACTAAACACTACTAGGTCCAAGGATAGCCTATAGAAAAAAAAACCTGAGTTGAGGTAGGGCGGGCAGGGCGACTAGGAATACTATGGATGGACGAGGTAATTTACTTGCTCGTCTCTACAAACTGAAAGCGAAGGCTGATAGGTTTTGAGAGTCACGCGGGTTGTGTAGAGGTCTTTAATTTTTTTGCTGATTCTATCCTGTTTCCACTTATGAGAAATATGGGGTCCCAGATAGGAAACGCATATTCCAGTATAAGGTGGACTATAGGACAGAAGAGTGATTTTGTAACTATATATTGACGAATTATTTAGCTCTTCCCTTTTTTTTATTGTTGGGCTTGGCTTCCTCCAACGTTCGGCTCCATGATTCTCGACTCGACTTTTCTAGTTTCTTATTCCCAACTTCCTCAAGTCATCCTCCACGTCATCTTTATATCTTTTCTTAAGCCGACTTGGTCTCGGTTTTCCTGGCGGTACTTTCCCTAACGCTATCTTTGTCGGCTTCCGTTTTGCACCTCGATGAACATAACCAATGCATTATAGTCTGATTATTTTGATCACTTTGACGAAGCTTGGAATCTTACTGATTTCAGACAACTCTGAGTTGTATCTTCTCCTCCAAATGCCATTAGCCTGTATTCCTTTGTAGATCAAACGAAGAATTTTCCTTTCAAATCTTCCTCCCAATGCTTCGTCTACGTTTTTCAATGGCCGCACTTTCGAACCAGATAGTACGACAGGCGTTATTAGTGTTGGGTAAAGTGACAGCTTTTTTACCTTCAAATATTTCTATAAAGTCAGGTGCTTGCGTGGACCAAAGTAGCATTTATTAGCCAGTGATATTCGTCTTCTTATTTCGGGCGATGTATCATTACCTTTTGTTATAGTCGTGCCTTGATATACAAACTCATCCACTGCTTCTATATTGTAGGTGTCTATCATTCTGTTTTGTCTGCTACTTCTGGCGTTTTTTGTCACAGTGTTTGTTGTCATATTTTTTGTTTAGGACAAAGTCTACATGAACAATTTGATAGACTTGATTCAACCCCTTGACGTTGAGACAATAATAATACCTACTTCTGTGTGTTATCATTACGAGAGAAGGTAGTTGGAACTAAGCGATCTGTTTGGAGACTTTGGTAATTTCGTCGTTACGACGTTGAATGCCAGGATAATTTTACATGGTTTTCCCGTCTGGCCAACAGAAATTTTTCATTATGTGGTGCATATTTTGAGGAAATATTATTTACAATAGGCAAGTTAATTGGTGCCCTCATTCAAAACGCATTTATTTTACTGAGGTCACCGGTAACCCTCACGGCCAGGGCCGACACATAACCTTTTTTTTTAATATTGAAAAGTTAAACTTACGAATCACTCTTCGTACTGCGTACTACTACCTTGCTGTGCCTAGAGCTAAAATAAGATGGGGACTGTTTGAAGGAGATCGAATATCCAAAAAATATTGATTATTTTTGAATGCTGTGATAGGAATATAGTTACCGAACGGTCGGTTCTTGATTTTCGAATGAACATAGAGCAGCCAAGTACGGAACAGGTCTTATGTAAACAGACCTGTGCTTATACAGGATGTAGATAGTTTTTAAACTGTCATAATTGAATTATATTCGTATCTCTAGACCGGATGTTTTTATGGAGAAATACGCGAAGTTTCATTTTACTTCGAACTATGACTCTCAACGGCTCCTATGCTAAATTCACAAAACTGGCTGGCGGTAGGTCTTGGCGAGACTAACGAACAAATGAATGGGCTTTAAGAAGCGGTGGAATCGGAACATTTTTTGGTAGAGTTTTAAATATTACCTTGTATTTTTGTAAGCGTATATCCTATTTTCATGTATAACGTTCCAGTGTACGAATAATACTTCCAATATACCGAATGGTAAATGTTCTGCGCCTTAAGCAAAGCTTTAAGTCGGATTGGCTGAGAGTTATGTATATTCCCACTCCAAACCGCTCTTATTACGAATCGGCAAATAATGTCACGGAACCTGGGTGGATAACACAAAGACGACTTTGCTTTTCGAATTTGGGTACTGGATTAAGTCCTCAACAGTATAAATCGAGGTAATATCGAGACCATGTGATGGACTTACCAAGACCAGCCATATCTGCCCACTCCTTTTCATATTCTGGTAGGAACAAACCCGAAAACTGGAGGAGTGGCGTTGGCATAATACTTATAAAGGAAACCAGCCTCATTAGCTGAATGAGATTATTCGCTCTGTTCCATAGGGGGACATCACTTTTTGATGGTAGACTTGAACGCACGACCCTAGCAAAACCCGGCCTTGAAGACCAAATTGGAAATCAAGAAATAAGCCAAGTAACTAACAACAATGGTGAGCTTTTTATTGACTTCTGCAGTTCGCACAAACTCTTGGCGACCATTTGCTAAGAATCTGCAACAAATCTTAAATCAGCAAACCCTAACCCCAACATTGAATAACTGAGCAAGATTTATTTAAGAAATTCTCTACCATTTATTTCAAAGCAGTTGCGTTATAGCAGCTACTTCGGTTGTACTTGAAAATAGGTTCCTCAGACCCTTTTCACGCGATTTCAGACGCACAAAGTGCACCAGCGTGCGCTGTCGAGGATTTCTCGAACTTTGAAGAAAATAGGGCCCTCTGTTCCCCAAATACGACACAGCTTTGTTTATTGACTTCGCCATAGAGTATAAAATGACCTTCGTCCATCGTCAAAATCGATTTGATGGCATTTCCATATTGCAAGCGACGCGGCTTGTCCGTTCGCAACAATCTTTGAGTAAGTTGTTCCATTATATTATTATATATAAGCAATGGCTGTAGTTTGTAAGGGAAGAGATGAAAATCTTGCGTCATAATCCTCCTTAGAGTCCACCCATGTTTAACGCCCGCGATCGGCGGCGATACGACACATTTGGATTATCGGCAACACTCTCTCTTATCGCTTCATTGGATTGTCGCGGACGCGATCGAATGGGACGCTGGCGAACCCGTACTCAAAGAAATTCTTCACCCAACTACGAATTGTGCTCTCTAAAGGCGCCGATTTCTCCCATATTTTGTGACGATAGGCCTCACAATATTCACAATTGAACGATTGCTTGCAATGTAAAGCGCTACAATTTCAGCCTCATACCTAAAGCAGAGTCATATTTAAAATGGAACTGAATGGCATTTCAGATCCATGTATACATTTTTCGAAATCGGCTAAAATGTCAGAGTTATTCAATGTTGAAATACCGAAAGCCGAGATAGCGATGAGATGTAGACATAATATAGAAATTCAAAAATGAGTCAGAAAAGTAAAAAAGATAAAATCATACGATCAAACATCTTTACAACAGTTCCAAACGCAGAGTTCTGCATAATGTAAGGAGTACCACAAGGATGCCCACTTTGGCCATTAGTGTATCTTATAGTAACAAACGACACCCTCATCAGCATTCTAGTGAATCTTAAATTTCAAATGGCAACCCAAATTTTTTTTACGGATTATGATTCTCCAAAGAGAAATATCGTCCGAACATTTTTTATTCCCAGCCTACTTCCACATCCAAATTAGATGATTTTTGGGAAAATTTTTTGATTTTTGATGATTTTTGAGAGTGCTCGGATAAAAATTGTTTCGAAGTTGCCAATTTTAAATTCACTCCACCCCCTGCGAGTGGGCGAGGAGGTGGGGGTGAGTTTTGTTTGCAAACGATTCCACCCTTCAAGCTGATCAGCTTTTGTACGAAACTTTTTTCACGTAAACCTACCATTCAGGTAATATCGGACCTTTGCCGGACTTTTGCCGCACTCTGAATAAATAAAAGTATTTCCGTTTGCCCTATACTAACATTAATTTCTTTACACCATTTCAGTAACCATGATAAATTGAAAAAATTAAAATTATTCAACATTTACTGCAATTTTGTGTTTCTAGTAATCTTGGCTTCGCCGGTCACCGGTGACCCCCACGGCGCTACGAACAAACTAAGTGCCGGTCACCGGTGACCCCCATGACATTCAACGTGTTAAGGCAAGATCGTGAAGATACTGATTATAATGTTTGCGAAAACGATTTTAAATTAAATTGATAGTAACATTTTTTTAAATTTAAATTCACAATTTTTACAATTGGAAAATGTGCGAATTCTTTTTAAAATTGAATGATATCAGGACTAAATAAAATGAGTGTACATATAAAACCCTCTTTAATAAAACCTCTAAAGAACATCTGTTTACAAATATCTTTTTCAATGCCATGAATGGAATCAGGAAAGTCAAGATCTAGTTAGTAAAATACCCACCGTAAATCCGGGTAGATAAGCGATTTAAAAGTCTGTCAGTCAATAGTATTGAACCCGCAAAAGAATTTCTATATTAACATTATTTTATATAAAAGGTTTGTTTTTCGTTAGTGAATTTAATCTAATCAAAATAAAACCAATAATCGTTTAGCTAACGACTATGTCAATAATTGAGCATAGTTATCTTTTTGGGCCTTGTCGAGCAGAATAATGTCTCAAACCACTCAACTCTACAAATGCAAAATAGCACCATTTCAATAATTTAACAATTAATTGACTAAACAAACTTTGTTTTCACTGCAGACTTCCACATTTTGAAACTAATCTTTTGTTTCTATATATCTCTTTTTAAAGTTGCTTGTTTGTGCTTATTTTGTTGTTCACGTTACGTACAATCATATAACATACAAAAATTCAATATGAATAGCAGCGGCTCCACCATTGTAAACTTGACTCTTTTGTATTGATTGTTAAGAAATTTTCGAGGTTTTTCTGCTATTATTAAGAAAGTAGAAATAATATGACGATATTGTTCAGTGTATTCCCTCATGAACAGTAGTCTTTTAGAGCAGGTTCAGAATTATGTCGCCAATCAAGTCACCTGCATTATTTTTTGTATAAAGACTCGTTCATATTTGAAAATAGAGTTGTTAATCATTGGGAGGCCGCGTCCTATTAATGTAAGCATGTGGATTAACAATAGCTGCGTTCCTTTTCTGCTAATTTTTACTATTTTTTACACTTGCGTACTGGCAACTACACTTGCTCTTATAAACGAGTAGATAGCACTTGTAATTACGCAATTGAAATCCGCTAGGGGGAAAGCGGCCATTTCGAGTCTATTGTGAATTATTTTCACTTACGCCATTACCCGCTAGATGGCTTTTATTTGTGTTGAGCTGATTTGCTCATATAAAAACGTCCATAAATAAAACTTCAGTCGTATAATTATCAAAAATTATTATCTTTCGTTTTACTTTAGAAATTGTCGCATTAATTTCCCCATTGTGTCACAAATTCTTCTTTTAAGAATTTTTTATTTGTAAAGTTTAAAGTAACGTCAAAAATTTCAAGTGAGATTTTACTCAAATCAGAAAATTTTGCGTTCCTTTTCTGCACTGCTCACAAGTACTAAATAGTAGAAAAGGAACGCAGCTAATATGCTATTATTTAAGAAACCAGATTGAAATACGAGGTGTGACAATTAAGTAATGAGACTGATTATATTGCCGCGATTGTGGTAACCCTGCGACCTTGAAATTCCCTTTCCCGTCTCTCGGCATCCTTCCCCTCTCCATTGATATATTTGCCATCGCTCTAGCTTGTTTAGTTCGCCTGCTCTGTCGTGTTGAGTAAACGTGTGTTCGTGGTGCTCGTCACGAAAATGGAAAAACGAAATCAAGAACAACGCGTCGCGATAAAATTTTGCGTCAAATTGGGCGAAACAGCTTCGGAAACGTACGCTAAAATTGTAAAAGTGCATGATGATAGCGCTCTTAGTCGTGCCCAGGTGTTTCGATGGCATAAAGAGTTTAAGGAGGGGCGTAAAAGCGTGGAAGACAAGGCGCGGAGCGGGAGACCAGTCGAGGTGCGGACTGACACCAATGCGCAGGGTGTGCGCGCCCTGATCCGTGAAGATCGGCGTTTAACAGTTCGAATGTTGGCGTCGGAACTGGGTATGAACCGTGAAACAGTCAGACAAATTTTAACCGACGATTTAGGAATGAGAAAGTGGTGCGCGAAGATGGTTCCAAGGAATCTTTCCGAGGAGCAAAAGCAGCATCGAATGACCGTCGCAGAAGACTGTTTGGAACAAGTGGAAATCGATCCCACGCTGCTCGAGTTATTACAGGCGATGAGAGCTGGTTTTTTCAATACGACCCGGAAACCAAACTCCAAAGCTCACAATGGTTGTCTCCGCACGCCCCCCGCCCGAAAAAAGAAGCAGTTTCAGAGAACACGGGCACGCGAAGAGAAATATAAAGAGCTCAGAAAAGAAGAAAAGAGAATTGACAGACAAAAAAGGAACCCTGGGAAAAAAATCTCGTCTATGAACTAGAACAGTACAGAGAGCAACGGCCGCACCAGGTGCGGGAACTGTACCGAAGAGTCCGCAGTATGACGCAATTCCTACCACGTTGCACATACTGCAAGGGCAATGAAGGGAATCTGATCACCGATCCTAAACACATCTTGGAGCGATGGGAAGAGCACTTTAATGAATTGCTAAATGACGTGCTAACTGTGGATTCCACCAATATCTGATGATAATGCTATGCTGCCGCCACCAAGCTTAGAAGAAGTTAGCAGAGCCATCAGCCGGCTCAAAAACAACAAGACATCGGGTGCAGACGGCATCCCAGCGAAGCTGGTTGAAAAGGCATCCTCTGCCCGGTACATAAAAAGGAGATGCGTGCACTACTTATAGCGGTATAACGTGCACTACAAAGCCATGAGAGAATTTGGCACCCCAACAAACTGATAATACTATGAAGGTTGACCATGACCAATATGACAAGCCAAGTAAAGGCATCCGGAACACTTTCCAGACCAATCAACACCTACAATGGACTCCGACAACGGGAAGGTCTGGCCTGCCTCCTTTTCAACCTTCCGTTGGAGAAAGTCATCCGACATTCGGGCGTAACATCAAGGGACACAGTCCTCCACAGGTCCACCCAATTACTGGCTTAGGCGGACGACATTGACACAATTGGAAGAACAACTGGGCAAGAAGCTTTCACTCAGATTGAGCGGGCGGCAAGAAATATGGGACTTCACATTAACGAAAGCAAAACAAAGTACATGGTGGCTTCCTCTACAAGAACACCTAACATTAGTCCCACAATCAAGGTAGAGGAACACGAGTTTGAATTGGTAAAATCATTTACCTACCTTGGGTCAATAGTAGCAGCCGACAATAGCATGGAACCAGAAATACGCACACGACTGCTAAAAGCCAACAAAAAGTCTGTCCAATCCAAGCATCTAACCATAACGTCTAAACTTTAACTATATAGGACGATGGTCTTACCGGTTCTCAAATATGCATCCGAAACGTGGGTGCTTAGCAAAACGCACTCAAATCTCTTAGCCGTGTTCGAGAGGAAAATACTTCGGAGGATTGTTGGCCCCGTATGTGAGAAAGGATGATTGCGGAGACTCTACAATGACGAGATCTACGAGCGCAATCGCGACATAGCTGTTGTGAAGAAAATAAAGCTCAGTAGCCTGCTCGGAAAGTTCTCTGCGGTAAGACCTAAGGGGTGCGGCAGCGAGGAAGACCTAACCTTCTCTGGAAGGATGGCATAGACCAAGACGCTTAGAGCTTAAGGATGCCAAACTGGATGACATCCTAGCCACCGTAGGAGAGAGCAGTTGTGAGAGGCCAGGACCGGATCCCGGTTGTAGAGCCGTTTAAGAAGAAGAAGAAGTAGGTACTTAGTTTTGAATGCTTCTAATTTGAAGCAGTTCTTACCCTCCGAATCAAGACCCTGGGTAAAAATGAAACTCGCCCGCAGCTAGTATGCCACAGATACGCACTAGCAGATACGCAAATAGGGTTTTTTGCATATTTAATCTGAAAATTATGACAAATCAATTGTAACATTCATTTCTCAACAACATGTATTTTATTTTATTATATTTCTCAAATCATCATAAATGCCCCTTTTCTTCGTCCAATACAATTTTCGTGCATGCCTGTGTCGGGAGCGTGTATGCCTGTGGCGGGAGAGTATATGCTAGTGGCAGGAGCGTGCAAGCATATGGCGAGAACGTTCGTACTGTAGTGGCATTTGTTCGCTAAGCGTGAATGTCCCCGTTTATGGATCGGAAACATAGGAGTAAGACCGGTTCCGGGAAAGATCATGCATGCATTCATTCCACGCCATCCAAAACTTCGTTAATTGCAGGTTCAGAATGAAAACTCCCAATTCACCTCTTTAGAACAGAGTGGATAATTGATTATTGATTAGCCAGTTAAACTACTTAAGTGTTTAAATGATCTTAACCAAAATTCCATAGGACTTTATACCATTAACAATAATTATTGTGCTTGTAAATTTTTGGAATTTTTTCAAGATCTTCTTTTTATTCATATTAACTGTGAATCATCAAAAAATTTGGTTAAAAAACGAAGTAACCTCCATCAAATTATAATACAATATTTCACAAGTAATTTATAACCGGTAGACTAATGACAGCATGGAGCAATAAGCGATCATAGCCATTGGTTAATTCGTATAATTTGCGTCTGGACCCGGCAGACCCATATCTAATAATTGGAATCAGTAGATCATTGGTTCTTACTCAATAATAATCGTTTGAAGCATCGGATTATTTATCGGCTTCGATCATCTTAACAATCGCCAGCAGCAATTACATCCGCAGTAAATTTATGGCTCTGGTAATGACTGGTCGGAAAGGTTCTCACTAAACGGCTTTTAATTTGCCATTTATTAGTTTTAACTGCAAATAGTGTTCGCTTTGAGCAAAAAAGTTTAGCAACTCTGCGACATCATGCAAAAACACTATCGGTACTCATCTCGGCCAAGAAACGCGGTTTAGTAATTATTTCTCAAGATTCCTTCGGTTGATAGTAACGCCGGCACAAAAAGAGTTTCAAAAGTCAAGTGGACAATAATGAAAAGTGGAATCGGAACATGCAACGAGACAGTTGATTGCATTTAACATCGTGTGTCCTTCGGCACAAGGCTGAGATGCTTTTAACCCATAATGCCCTTTTGTGGGTCTCGCTGCGAGTTGCTTCAGTTGAACTGTATCAATTACAGACAGACCAAAACATAAAACAAGTTTGTAAACCAGATCGGGTGCATCAAAACCAGTCTAGACATCTTCAGGTGTCCTCTTTACAGGCATTTGCGGCTGATGGTAATTAAATGCAGAACTCGTAAACAATCAAAGGTGGACACGCGGACACGAAAATAAGTGAAAGGCACCTCGGAGCATTCCTGTAGCATCTCTGTAACCTCACGCAGTTCACACGACCAATTACCGAGTTGATGCATTGGTGCAACATTCGTTTCCAAGTACTTACCCACGCAGAGGAGCAGCGTCTGCCACCGAAGTCCCATTTTAGAATGTCGATCTGCAAAGAAAAAAGAAGACAGAGCATTAGAAAACCTGACGATATCCAATTTACGTTTATTATTGTGAACTTGTATGGGAATGCAGATGGTAGTTATTATCCGATCGAGTAATTGATGATGGGGCGATGATGATGGCTGAATGCCGCCGCACTGAGGAAGACGACGGGCCAAATGGATTACGGGCGAAAATATGTACTGTGCAGGTATGACATGAAAAGATCACGTTCGACAACGCCCCTTTGGCTATTAATTTTAATTATATCTCTTTGAGATTGGTCCCATTGTACGGCAGAGTGTGAATGAATCTGGCGTAGACTTGCATAATGCCAGTAGTAGAGGCCTAGTTCCCTCTAGTTCCTTAGCGAGAAGAACGTGCAAGATTGCGGGAGGTTGTAGTGGAAAGCAGCATCAATATCCGGTGAATGGCAGTTAGAAGATCTTGTAGCTAGTTATGGCCACATCAAGTACGTAATTTTAATTTTAATTGTTACAAATAATTTTGACTTGAGTCATGCTATTTGATAAGCATGACTTGTAGCGTGTTTAGTGATCTAAACATTTTTTAAAGGGCTATAATTGTGTAACATGATCAGTATTTTTGTTGATGGTTAAGGTATTAAATAATAGGCATGATCGGGTAATAACTATTTTGTGATCTAACATAAGAAAGTACAGATTGACCTATTCAAGTATGCCTCTTTTCTTAGATGAGATAAACTTTGAGGATTTTCATTTAATTTTAAATCTATGGAGCATGTCATTAAGAATATTTTGTATATGGAAATGAAACAAATCTTTAGTGTGCTAAACATGTTCTAACTCTAAAAAATTTCTTCTTCCGCTACGCGAGTTTTGTCTTCTCTTCTTTCTAATAGACTCCAATGTGTTCGCCACATCATCGTTGTATCATACTTCATATCCGACCCTCGGGAGCTCCACAAATTTCAATCTTTGACAGTCTCCTTTTCTCATTGTATGTTAATAATCTTCCCTCTATTATCCATTGCTGTTCCTCTCATTTGTATGCCGATGATCGCCAGCTGCATACTTCATACACTCCTTCTATTCCGATTGAGTCTTGTATTGCGGAACCCAATAATGTCTTACCCCAATTTCTTGAAACTATGGAGGTGTTCCCCGAGTATATCGATTTCTCAAAGAGCTTGACGCTAATAAATCCACTGGCCCAGATAAAATATCCTCTATGGTCCTCAATAAATGTGCATCACCTTTGGCTAAACCTCTGCGCAAACTCTTTGCCCTGTCAAACTTCTCTGGAGTCTATCCAAACTCTTGGAAACTAGCTCATGTTTAGCCGATACCCAAAAAAGGTGACTCTAGCGATCCCTTAAACTACCGCCCAATAGCAATTAAATCTGTTCTATCCAAAGACATGGAGATACTAATCAACAAAAAACTAATTGAATATCTGGAAACCAACCAAATTCTACGGCTTTAGATCCAAAAGATCTTGTATGTCTCATAGAGCACCTACATTGAAACATTCATCTCCAGAGTCCCTCAAGATTCAATTCTTTTACCCTATCTTTTCCTAATTTTCATAAATGGGTTCAATTCTTTTACCCTATCTTTTCCTAATTTTCATAAATGATATGTTCTCAATCCCTTCTAACCCACTTCTCAGCTTCCCTGATGACAGTACTCTGCGTTGCTCCTACGCTTTTACCACTATAAGAGAAGCCATGCCTGGCCTTGTCTCATGTCTAACTCTATCAACAGTGGTTTGGATGGCTTGATAGATGTAAATTTATTCTTCCACCAGCAGCCAGAGCTACAATCTACAAGTCCTACATTCGGCTCCGCCTGGAGTATAACTCATTTATCTGCGCTGGCGGCTCAAAAACTGCCTTACGGTGGTTGGACAGAGTGCAAAGACTCGCCATTAAAATGATGCCAGCCTTTGTATATCCATAGACTCTCTGAGCCAACGCAGAAATGTAGCAGCTAGCAGACCTGTCAAAGCTGTAACGGTTCCACTGAAATTTCCGCCCTCCTGTCTGAATGGCAATATCTCTCCCACAAGCAATTTTCCCGTACTCGTACAATACCCACGAGTTCAAACGTGTTACTCGACTGGTAGAACAAAGGGTGATACCTACAATCGTGGTGCTGCGACCCCCGAAAACCCAAAAAATGAAGTAAAAAATCTTGAGGCCCCCTCACGAAAATATTGGTTGAAATATAAAAATGCAAGCATTTGGAGCGATTTCCTCTGTAAGAAACCAAAAATTGAGTCTGATGGAGACGAAAGGAACAACAACGATGAGTGATCAGGTTCTATATTCTTCCATCAAATCGGTCGTAAAATTCAGTTATTAAGGTCGATCCACACATATCCCTTACGCCACGCCACCGGCGATATCCGTGCCAGTGGCTTCCGTGTTGAATTTTTCACTGACATTCACACAGCACCGCCTTTTCCGTATGAATGCTCAATGTTCAGTGGCATCTTTTTAGTTTTGAATTTTGGCCAGTGATCACAAGTGCAGCATGGAATTTAGCGCTGAACATCTGCTGCTGCAATTGTATTGCTCGAGGAGGAAAAGAATAAAAAAGAGAGCGGGTTCATTTCATGTGGTCTCTTCGGGAGGTGGAAGGAGACTTCACAACTTTATACAGAGAAATGGGGGACCATGATCCACACGAGTTTGTACATTTATGTTATAGGAGGAGGATAGCTTCTACTTTTTGGAATAGAAACATCAAATCGGCCTCAGAAGTTATTAAGTTAGGGTTTCTTTTGCACAGTTATTCGACAGTTGGTTTTAAGTACATATTTCAAAATATCCTGCTGCGATCAGCCAACCGCTTGAATTCGTATTCAGATAATTGCAGATCCATTTTTAATCTATCTAGCGGATTTTATTTTTTTAAAACTTGAGAAATATAAAATTCCGAAAATATCGTAAATCCCGGTTTTTGGAAAATTAATACCGGTATTCAGAACTGGTTTATTTGGTCCGGTATCCCGGTATTTTCCAAATCCGGGATCCCGGTTTGCGACCCCTCCTTGCCACATATGGCCCAAACTCTACATAAGGCATACATAAATTCTAGTCGGGATTAATTTCTATTATACAAAGGGCTTTGAAGACAGTGAAACGGCAGACGTCCTGGCCAAATAGAGTTTTTAACAGGTCTGTGAAGTTGGCAACACGAAATGCGAATTTTGTAAAAAAAAAATTTTCATACGTTTGTCCATCGTTTGCGCAAGTTTGTCCAAGCAAAAGTTTTTTTTGTCCAGGCTCCGTTAACAAGTTATAAGCAAAAAAATTTTTGTAAATTTTTTCAACCACATATATCGTTTGTCCAAGTTTTTCCAACAGTTAGTTTTATTTGTCCACCCCCAATTAATTAAAATAAATAATTGAAATTTTTCAGGTTTGTGAAGTTGGCAACACGAAATGCGAATTTTGGAAAAAAATGTTATCATATGTTTGTCCATCGTTTGTCCAAGCATAAGTTTTGTTTGTCCAGACACAGTTAATAAGTTACAAGCAAAAAAAGTTTTTTGCAAATTTTTTCAACCAACACCCCAACTTTGCAAAAGAAAAATGTTTAACCGCGTAGATCGTTTGTCCATCGTTTGTCCAAGTTTGTCCAAGCCCATTTTTTTTTGTCCAGGCACCGTTAACAAGTTATAAGCAAAAAAAATATTTGCCAGGCCCAGATTCGTTTGTCCAGGCACAAATTCGTTTGTCCAAGCCATAATTCGTTTGTCCGTGGACAGAAATCGTTTGTCCAAGCCATAATTCGTTTGTCCATGTCTGAATTCGTTTGTCCAGGCACAGATTCGTTTGTCCAAGCCAGAATTCGCTTGTCCATGGACAGAAATCGTTTGTCTATGCCAGAATTCGTTTGTGCAGGCACTGACTGCGTTCGGAAACGTGATTTGCAGAGCAGTAGACGATAGTCATTCGTTCGGTATTGCAATTGATGATAATCAAGAGTTCGGAAATGCAAATTGACTATTGCCAAACGTACGGAAATGCACATTCGCACTGCCATCTTGCAATCATTTTAATGTCAGGTGGTCGAAATCATGAAATTCGCAGTAAAACTAGTCACTTCTGCAAACGGCATCAGTCATTTTTGCAGCCGACGCAGTTAATTGACGATCATTTGACGATACTGAAAGCAGCCACAGTTTCGGACAACCGACCTGTTCCTGGACAATCGAATTCTGGCATGGACAAACGAATCTGTGCCTGGCAAATATTTTTTTTATATTTTAACTACTGAAGATATTGGTATGGAATTTGACAAAGTTGCCAGTAAACATCGTGTCTGTCATATTTCAATTATAAAAAAAACTAAATCAATTTCACTTATTTTTGAGGCCGTTTCCGAATTAATCTTCCTATAACAATCTTCGATAATCCCTGGTACTTACAAACAACCACAATTATTTTAGCATTTGCTGATCAGTGGAGCGGACTAACAACTAAATTTAATAATCTTTACACAAAATGCAAATAACAATTCATGGCCTACCTTCGTCGACAAGTTCACAAGAGCCGTGAAAGTTTCCGTTTAATTCACTTTAAGTTTCCGATCCTCAACTACCGCCTGGCTAATTGTCCGATAATTATAAATAAGAATAATTTTATTCACTTTCGGTTGATGGTCAAACCCGGTATCACCTTTAAATTTTCACTAAAAACACTAAACAGCAACAATATTAAGGCTTTTTTTCATTTCGAACAAAATTCCAATTTTACTTCTTTCACTTCAGGTAGCACTTTCAACACTGTCGGCACATATCGGCGATCATCAAATCTTTATCACCCTTTCCGATAAAATTTCCAGCCGCTATTGGATCTCGATTATGTTTTCGAAGTCATCTGCAACAATAGAAGCCGTGTCTACTGGCTTTACGCATTATTGCCGGCCTTTTCTAATTAGCTAAGACCTTCGGTGCAACATAACAAGATTATCAAACACCGCCGAGCACCAGCAGAGCTCAACTGGCGCTAATCCCGCCGGGTAACACAACGTCTTACACCACAGAATCCACAGAGCACCGCTCCTCGGGTATCGTCGGGACAATCTATCAATGATCTTTGTGAAGGAAACAAATGATATCCAGTAATTCCCATGTAAAGATTAACCCTGGCAGATGATTAATATTCAGAGATTTTCGCAGATTTTACAAGCTGCGCACTCCAGGAAAATGCTGAGCTCTGACCTTCCACCTGGTCATGTTAATTGATCAGGCCGCAAAGAGTTTTCGGGATTCCCGTTGCTGTATGCATGCGCATTTCTGCAAAGATGGCTGCCAGCCATTTCGCTTAATCATCGCGGTGTGAATGGCGGCTTTGTTGCTCTCCCGAAAGCCTGGGTGGTTTTAAGTGGATGATGCGGTCGAATGGCCGGAGGTTGTTGATCAATTTAGCGGCTGAAGAGTTGAGGAACTGAAAATAAAGATCCCCGTATCAGTAACAGCATCAACACAGCAGAGAAATCACCTCTGACCACGTCTCGGCGAGACCCCATAATGTCTAATGCGCTACAGCCGACTCCATTGTTGTGCAAGAAAACCTTAAAACTTCGCAAAGTACACCTGAATGGAATCCTCGATTCATTCTGTAGTCACTTGTTGCAGAAAGCGACGACTTTTTGCGCAGTCACCTGAGTGCGATTGTGTCTTGTGCACCCACGAGTACATCGCGCAATTCCCGGATCGCATCTGCAACGCTCATCACGATCGGCTTTGATTCAACGAAAATAATTCAAGATCACTTAACAATTTCGATCATCGCCTTTCTTCAACGTAATGAGGCGACCGATCAAGGCCACCCTGTGCCTACCGCAAAAATTCCAGAATTGTCGCAAACGAAATACTCATCGAAGGCTGATCTCTTTGGGGCTAATGGGACGCGCTTACGTGATCTGCAGCGGCGATCATTGTCGGAATTAATAGAAACCGAAATTTGATTAGAATTTTCGCAATCAATCTGGCGCACCTGAGGTGATAATGAGATAAGCCACAAAACGGGCTTAAGCTGAACAGAAGCGCCAGTCAAGGATGTGCTCTTTATGGCCGCTAATGAGATGCTCAAGTTCTTCGAGTCGAGTGAATTCTTTCGTTAATTTGATTCTGTGTCGGATAATTTTTGTTGATTGTTCAATGGTGTTGAAAAAGATTATTTTTTTCGTAATTACTTCGTTTGTAAGGTTAGTTCACTGCCTAAGAATAAAGAATGAGATACGTGCATGCCGGGTTTTAATAGGGTCTTTAAAGAAGTTTTTCTCACAGTTTATTGCCGAATAAACACGCTCATGGCCTTAGCATAGCAGTGGTTTCCGATGCTAATGGCATTTCCGTTGGCCCTTTAATTGGTGTGTATTTTATAGATTCCTAGACGTGTTCATAGCATTAAATATTCTCAAGCAGATCTCTTAAAATTCCCATCAGGTTTTGCGGGAAACTATTTAACATTTTTTGAAATATCAGTGACTATCAATCTTGCTTCTTCTTGTTCTACCTTAACGACTCTACAACCGGGATCCGGTTCTGGCCTCTCACAACGGTTCTCTCCACTGGTCCCGATTCTGAGCCGATGTCATCCAGTTTGGCATCTCTAAGCTCTGAGCGTCCTGGTCTGCGCCATCCTCGCCTCGTCGCACCCCATTGGCCTTACCGCAGAGGACTTTTCGAGCAGGCTTATCTCCACCCATACGAGATAGATGCCCTGCCCACCGGAGCCTACCGAGCTTTATTTTCTTCAAAACATCTATGTTGCGATAGGACTGGTAGATCTCGTCATTGTAGAGTCTCCGGAATCGTCCTTCCTCACATACGGGGCCAACAAACCTTCGAAGTATTATCCTCTTGAACACGGTTAAAAAGTTTGAGTGGTTTTTGCTAAGCACCCACGTTTCGGATGCATATGTGAGAACGGGTAAGACCATCGTCTTATATAGTAAAAGTTTAGACGTTATAGTTAGATGGTTGGATTCAAAAAGCCTTGACAGACTATAGTAGGCTTTGTCTGCTAAAAGCCTTCAATCGTGCTTATATAGTTTTGTTTACAAAGACAACCCCACACACCTTGAGTCCTTTGACTCGGGCACAAAAACCGCCAAAGATGAGGTGAAGTAAAGTTACACAAAGTGAATCGAACTGCCTCTCTGCACTTTAGACATCGACCATCTTCAATCAACTTCGAGTAGTGCAGACTTAATGACTTGTCCTAGGTACTTTTCGCTCAAGCAAGATCATCTCGAAGTCAAGCCCCTGCTCTTCGTTGTCGTACGATGGTGACAGAGAACGTGAAAAGCGAAATCATCTCCTCCAAGCAGAACTTGCCTGAAAAGGAAGGTGAGTCTGGTGGTGAAACCAGTTGATGTCCTGACATCCTTTCACACGGTGGGCCATCTGATGGTTTCTTTTTCGATGTGCGTGATGTGGTCAGTTATCAAAGCCCATAGACTCTCTTTTCGCAAAAATCCTAACATTGTGGCTCCAAAAACGACAAGGAAAGCAACCGTCAAGCTATATATGGGCGCCATTGATCGACAATGTATTTCAAAATTAGGTTAGGCAGGCTTTACACGATGCTATGAACGCTTGATGGTAAAACGCATCATATGGACGATGCCCGAAGTACTAGTGTCCAATGTGATGGGTCCAACGTTCGCATTTGGACACGTTCGGGCTGTGTTCAGTGCTGACTCAATCGTTGGAAGCCAACATTCGAATAAAACGTTCACCGCATCGTGTAGAGCAGGCTTCAGCAGGATGGGCTACTGCCAAGCTAGCCGCAGCAATCATGCATGTGAATGGAATCATTTTACATACATAAGGAAGGTGTGCTCTCTTCAATCCAGTAGCTTTTATTGAAAAATATCAAACGGCAGCTAATAATAGGACACTAAAGCTCTGCTTAAGTCGAGTCTTCATCCAGCGGACGATATTACTCCCTGTTCATCTGGTAGATACGATACTACCGCCTTCAGACTGATTACCGGGATTCACTTATTTCAGGAGGCATATCATTGCGACGAAGCTGTCTCCCGTTAATTTCGAAGTTTCCGTGTCTGAGAAGAGTCGTCTGGTATTAAGGATTTTTATTTTGCAAAACCGAAGCACCGTTTAAAAAAATTAGTTTGATTTTTTTACAGTGAGCCGTACAAATTCTCCGCTTTGGTGTGAAAAAGAGGCAGTGGGACACCACATACTGGCGTACGCGGATGACATTGCTGTCATCATAAGAGTAAAATTTCCTCAAGTCTTCTGTGATCATATGGAGGCGGCGTTACTAGTCCTTTCAAACTGCCGCGGCTCAGCGTTAACCCAGAAAAAACAGAATAATTCCACTTCACGAGAAGGTATAAAACCCCACCCCTAACTCCACCCCGGCTTAACAATGTTAGGCTCAAGTTTAGCAATATTGCCAAATATCTGGGAGTAATCCTGGACAAGAAGCTACTCTGGGATGAAAACGCAGAAGATAATGCCTTCTTCTGTGTTTTCATTCCAGAGGAGCATTGCATTAGGAAAGCGAACATAGCGCTTTTCGCTTGCAAAAACACCAAAAGGAAGAAATGGGGTTTCTCGCCTAACATAGTACAATGGATCTACACAGCAATTGTCCGTTCAAGTGCGTAATATCTATACTTCTATACGGGGTCTCAGTATGGTGGCTAACGTTGAGTAAGTCCAATGTGCTAAACAAACTACAGAAAGTGCAAAGACGTCCGGAGTTATGCATGACAGGGGAGCTTCGCTCCACACTTACGGACGTTATGTTATACCTCCCTCCTTTAAACCTTGGGGCAAGGAAAACGCGACTATCGCAGCCCTTTGAATAAAATAATCTGGATCTTGGACCGGAAACAGGGGAGGGCACTTTAAGGTGCTGGACTTTGTCAACATTCCTACAGAAGCCGATTTTTGCATATCCGAGGTGACGTACACGAGGAACTATGAGGTCCACATCCCTTCACATGGTGAATGGTTTAATAGACCACATAGAATTCAAGACGCTTCTTCTTCACTAATGGCTCTGAACTCGAGGGTCGATTGGTAGGAGGAGACTTCTCACCGGATCTTGGGATTGGAGTCTCGTTCCGACTACCCGATCACTGCAGTCTATACCAAGCGGAGCCATACATGCGGCTGCTCTGCAAATCAACCAGCAAAGTGGCAGGGGCCAGTCTACATCTTCTTAGACAGTCAGGTGGCTCTAAAGGCCCTGCGCTCTCACCTCCAGGACTATCTCTGAATGTATCTCTGAATCAGATCTCTTAACGAGATGGCTCAGCAGTTCAGGACCCTTCTCATATGGGTGCACGGTCACCGAAATATAAAAGGAAACTGCAAAGCTGACGAGCTGGCTAAGGAGGGCTTGACCGCTGCCGCGAAAGGGTTGGTATGCCTTGGGACACCTTAAAACTCCGATGCAAGCAGCACACAATGCAACTAGCAGAGAAGCATTGGAGAGATCTCAACAAACCACTTCACTGCACAGCCTCGGTAGACGAGACCTCTCAGTTACAGTGGTAGTGCTGACCGGAGCTGGTCTGATAGGAACGTACGTGACCCGCGTAGGTCTCGAAACCTACGATTCCTGCAGAAGCTGTAAGAATCTAGATGAGAAGGAAAGTGTAAAAAACCTTCTCTGTCACTGCCCAGCCCTAAGCAGAAGGAGACTTACCACTTTTGGTGAACCCTTCCTAAGCCCGCTTGCCGAAATTTGGGATCCCGCAACTACGAAGATTCACTACGTCCTTGAGGTGATTTAGCAAGGAAACGACACTTTAACGTCAGGTTAAAGAGAGATCATTATGGAAACACAATGGGCCTTTCCTTTTGGCCTAAGTGTTTGGGCTATGCACCAGCAGCTCAACCATATCTAACCTAACCTATCGTATACATATACATATATGGCATTATCATGTGCATCTTATTTTGAAAGGAACCAACAGTTGATCATATAACTTGTACATCTCTATCACTTATACAATCTGTTTGTTAAATACGACCCATGCTGATTCCAATAGATACATCCTAACATTTGACCACACCAACTGTACATTGTACTACCGGTCAGCATGATAAACGAAAATTAATCGTCTTCTAGATCAAATCTAAATAATTTATGTGAGAGCCCAGTTTCACCTGCAAATACGTATAAAAACTCGTCTCTCAAGTTCATTACTGGCATATAATCAATCATGCATGCCAAAAATTTGTTCGCACACCTTAAAGTTGTATTCGAACATAATTTCTCAAACAGAAGAAAAAAAAACCACCCAAACAAGTTACGTTTACAGTCAATAAAAATTTATTTTACAATCTATTAACGTCTCAATTTCGCCCACAAAATTGATATAAACTCCCCGCGAGCAAATTATCACATAATGTTTAACTTCAATCCAAATTACCATTAATAAAATCAATAACACTTGACAAACTGGAAATATATTGGAAGCATCCCACCTGTGTATGATGCCCACATAACGGCGCTTAAAATATGCATATAGAGATCTTCAAAGCTAACCCTAAACCCGCCACACATAAATCTTCATAACTAGTTCAGTTCCCATATCATATCCCGTATAATCGTAGCAAATTAGCTCAGCTCCAGATTGCCCGGCATTTCCATACGCGGCGGCGACGCCGCCACGGCTTAACTGGCTTAATTTAACGCTATGCGTGTATCACTAACCGTTTCCGATGCGCGACGCGACTTAAACGTCAGCTGGAGCAGGTAACAAAAGGTGTCAAATCTCGCCTAATGTGCTTGTCATAAGTGGTCTCATATTTTTTGCGCGCTCTCGGCTTGAGGCTTCGCGGGCTCGTCTTCTTTAACTCGGTCTTGGTGTTTCTCTTAAACGGTTTTCTGTCGTTCCGAGCTAGGAAAAGTCGTAAACTCGGCTTACGACGTCGTAAATTGCAGCACGGCGACTTCTATTAGCCGTGAAATTTTTGTCCAGGTTGCGTATAGGAAGTGTTTTGCTGGGAGTACTTAAGGCTGTGTGCTGGGACCTCTGTAATCTCCGCGAAGAAGACTTCATCAATAGGTGCATGATTAGGGGGCGTTTTGGTGGCTTATGTTTGGGGGCAATGATGGGATTTGCGTGTAGTTTTATGAGAAAGGTTCAAATCCATTACTCGAGTCTTATTGAATTTTCATGATGCTCAATAAGGAAGATCGCCTTTGTTCGAGGATCGGTTCGGGTCTCTCACGTCTTGTATAGTGTGAAAAATAAATTATAATTCTTAATTAAAATTACAACATCGGAATTTGAATAGTAATTTTTTATTACTAACACTTCGTACTGTTGTAACCTATTATCGATGACACCAGCTTTCTCCGTTTTATGGCGATCGTTTCCTTATGAGACGCGCGGGTGAAAACTTCTGAAATGAACTTTTCACATTCAACCTTTACAAAGACAGGTATTTACTTTTATGCGTGTGTTTTGGTTCATGGTACTACGATGAAGAATTGACGTTATTGTTTCAAGTGTTGAAGAGATCTTATACCGAAGCACTAAACTGATCATCATATTTGGGCGGTGTAGATCGACCGATTGAGTTACTTTACTTTATAAGTATTTGTATGTCTTAAGCCATATGTGAACAGAGGCTTTGTAGACCTAACTAACTCCGTATTTGAAGATCATATAACCTCATATGAAAACTTTGACAAGGGTTCATCTTGCCTCCTTCAATTTGTACTTCTCATAGGTACCGCGAGGAAAAGGTTTCTTCACTCCATTCTTAATCATTATCACAAATGGACACACTCCCATGACCTAAACTTTTTAAAACCCTAGTCATCGCGGCAATTTTGTTACCTCTATTGTTTTTTTTTGTTCATTCATATTAAGGAACCTAAAAACACCCAAGGAACCACTGAGGATCACTAATAGGTGTGGTAGCTTAACAACCTACACCATTTCTATAGGTCTGTTTATTTTGTTTTGGTCTGTCGTGCTGTGTGGGTTTGGTCCATTACTCTTACATTGTACTTATGACACCTTCATACCTGTAAGTATCTCAACATCACGTAGGCGTTGCCTAGTTGTAATCCATACTGACAAAGCCGACGCAGTACTATGTGGCCAATTAAAGAAAGCTTGTAATTAAGCACCTAATCATTATACCGATCATATTTGTAATTTTAATAAGCAATTAATGTAAACAGTATTTAGTTGGCTTAACGAGGGTCCTCGTAGTTGCTAAGATGATAACTGATCATGTCAGTACTGATCGATCACTTTGAGGGAATATGAGTAGAGGTGCTGACATGTAATCAAGATTATTTTCTCGTCTTATCGTGATATGTGGTAGAGTTAGGGATTGTGGTAAGGAGTTTGGGAATTAATCGAGGGCTAAACGTGCTTTTCAGAAGAATGCAGTGTTGTTAACTATGTTGTGATATAATCAGACATTTGAGAATTAAAATAATATTTATCATAACTTAGTTACTTGGTCCTAGTATTTGTTATTTGATACCTATCTGCTAGGGCATACATGTAATCAAGATTATTTTCTCGTCTTATCGTGATATGTGGTAGAGTTAGGGATTGTGGTAAGGAGTTTGGGAATTAATCGAGGGCTAAACGTGCTTTTCAGAAGAATGCAGTGTTGTTAACTATGTTGTGATATAATCAGACATTTGAGAATTAAAATAATATTTATCATAACTTAGTTACTTGGTCCTAGTATTTGTTATTTGATACCTATCTGCTAGGGCAGCATACGCTCTACAAAGGATCTTTGGGCGATTTACTCTTTTCAAAATCTTCAAGCCGATGGTCAAAGCAAATATACAGCGGTTTTTTTTACATGAAAAACAAAGTTTAGGTGTAACCCTTTGTACTACCAGTCCGTCATGTCGTTCAGTTCATGGTGCAATGTCTAGTAGTAAGCTTGGTTTGAAGAATAGAGGAGAATAGGAAAGGTTAGAGGGGGTCTGGAGGGTGTAGAAGAAAATGACGATGAACCTCACGTTTGAACTCTAAGATGTTGTACGAGTTCGGAAATACTGACTGCGGGAGATTATTCCACAGTCGAGTTGTTCTATTCATAAACGAACTTCTAAACGGGGGGGTGTAGGGTATGAGGGTGAGCCGAGCGGGCTAGTCTTGTGTTGCAGGAAAAGTATTGCCGTGCAGGCAGGAGGTCCTGAATTTCAGTGGGACAGTCGCCATGGTAATAGCGATAAAGTATGGAGAGGGCTGCTACATTCCTACGGTGGCTTAAGGTGTCTATGGAGGCGCGAAAGGGGCCATCACCAATGAGTTTGAGGGCACGATTTTGCACCTTGTCGAGACAAGCCAATGTGGTTTTTGGGGCCCCTGCCCAGATGTACGAGTTGTATTCAAGGCGCGGCCGGATGTAGGATTTGTATATTGTAGCCAATGTGGCTGGCTGGAGGAGGAACTTGCATCTCTTGAGAAATCCAAGGCATTGGGAGGCTTGTTTGGCGATTTGAAATATGTGATCATTCCATCGCAGATGCTCCGTTAAAGTTAGCCCTAGGATGTTGAGAGTTGAGTCAGCCGTTAGATTCTCTTTATCCACTGAGGTAGGAGGAAGGTCGGTACAATTTTTGTTGGAGATCAGACAGTACTTCGTTTTTGTGGCATTGAATTCGACGCGGCTCATTTCGCCCCAATGAAGAATCGATTCCATATCCCGGTTGATCGAAGCCGACATCAGTTGACGGTGGTAAAGACAAGGTCTGGCACGTGCTTGTCTTATATTGTCGAAGGAGTAAGAGAAATTCAGAGTACCGTCGTCAGCGAAGCAGTGAAGTGGGTTGGAGGGGATTGAGAGCAGATCATTAATGAAGATTAGAAAAAGTGCGGGTGAGAGAATTGACCCCTGGGGAACTCCGGCCGAAATGACATGTGGGTTGGATTCGACGCCGTCCAATACTACCTTGATTGAACGGCCTTTGAACGGTGAAACTTATACATACGAGTATATTATTAAGAAAAGCTGACCTAGACGTCCATAGCTAACCTTACATATGATGTCATTCTCGATCCTTATGACGAAGTTATCTCGGTCTTCTTGGAACTGATGGCTAAGCGATAATTAACTTACATATCCAATCAATGTAAAGTAAGCCTAGTACTAGAGATTGAATTGGTTAGGGGCTTTCAGGAGTAGGAAGATGATTATTGTGAAGATCGTGATGAACCTTGCGATAGCATTCTAGGATTTTATAGGAGGTCAGAAATACAGACGGCGGGAGATTGTTCCACAGTCAAATTGCTCTTTTTATGAACGAATGACTCGTTTGTATCATGCCCGGATAAGGAAGTTCTAGGAAGAGGGAATGAGCTAAAAGAATTAATCTTGTGTTGCAGGTAAAAGATAGTTGTGTAGGCGTTTATTTTGACCAAGGAGTTGCTTTGATAGTAGCCATTAAAGTTTTGTCAGGGTTATTATATTCTTGCGGTAGATAAATAAAAAAAATCAGCGATACTCAAGTAATATCTGCCTTATCAGTTTCTCATAAGGGTCCTATGATGCAAAATCATTACAAATGAAATGGGGCAATCTCAGAATCTGCCTTATGTTGCAAAATATCAGTTGCTTCGCTGTCGGAACTACGACTTACCGGATCCGGGACATTGACGATCGTCCCGCCAACAATCGACGATGACGCTTTACTATTCCGGTGATGAGCCAATAGGCAGGCGCCGGGTTTATGGTCGATAGACAAGCTGCCAGTGGCATTATAGCTTTCCAATCGACATCCGAGCGTTTGGCGGTTATAACTAACCATCGGTGGAACGATCAAGACTCATATCATATCTGTTTATGCGACAACCGAGAACAACCCGGACGCGAACAAGAACGAATTTTACGATCACCTTCAACAGACGCTGGATACGATACCTTGAACCGAATTAATCATACTCGTAGGGGACATTCAGGAGCAGATCGAACCGACTGTTCAGGAACGATGGGCAAATTCAGACACGGAGTAATTAACGACAGCAGCTTACGCCACCTGGCGAAAATCCACCAGGAAACGACTCAACGAAGTTACATTACATTTTGATCAACGGATCAAGATTCCGATCGACGTTCAAAGACATACGGGCAATGCATGGGCCCGATTGCGGATGGGACCATTAACTTGTTCGAGCGAAATTATAGATGTATTACAAAGAACGAAGAAAACGGCGCCACCCACCACCATCCAAGAAGAAATGGGCGTGCTTACTGCACTCGGCCATTGGACGAGAGTTTCAAATGGCTTTATCCAACAGGTTCGTGGCGCTGGCATACCATACGATATCGATCCATCGGAGTTCATTGGAGTGTATTGGCCGAATCAGTTTCTCGATACCGAACCGACAATTATCGAAGTGAAGACGGCAATAAAATCGCTGAAAAATGGAGAAACGTGTAATAGCATAATGGCGCGATAAAATAGTGGGCGCCACTTATGCGAGGTATTACCCCCTTAGCCATAAGCCCGGAAAAGCATGACCAAGGAGCCAATACCATACATAAGAAAGGAAATAAAATTCCGGAACTCCTACGCCGGCCACACGGAGTTACCTAGCTCGCCGGAGGGGTCGTGGGGTGTGTGGCCGGGGCTTACCGCGGTTGGTTCACCACTTACCTGTGCCAGTGCAATCTTGAATTCCACCTTCATCCTTCGCCGGACATCACCTGAGCCTCGTCAAACCCTGAAAGGAAAGGATCCCCCCCTCGTCATTCGAACAACCTGTATTTATCTCCAAAATCGTTATGGTTTCTATTAGTTGATCTCTGGCCCCAAAACTTCCTCAATATCCCATTACAATCAAACGTATCATTTTATTTTTCAAAATTTACAAAATTTTTCTCGTCCTGACTCCTTTTTTTTCAGTCGAGAGTCCCTTCTGTTCTTTATTTTCTCCCCGCCTACTATTTGATTTCGAACCAACTACTCGATTTTCTTCTCCACAGTAATTTTTAGTCAAGTAGGTATTTAGGCAAAACTGACCGTTACAAACGCCAGGAATATACCAAGTAACGGCCGAGATGATCAAAGCCGGAGGTGATGCTTTATTACATGTCCTCATAACACACATATGGCATTCAGGTCGTGTCCCGTCAGCGTGGAAGAAAGTGACGTTGTACGAATTTTGAAGAATGGCGACAGTCGGAAATGTAAAAATTATCGTGGTATTAGCCTCTTTTCGATCGTCGGAAAAGTATTTACGAAAATCATACAATCGAGGCTACAGAAACATCGAGAGCATACGAGCCGGAAAGAACAAGTGGGATTTAGACCACATCAAGGATTATTGATCAAATATTCGCTCTGCGTCAGTTTATGGTAGAAAGAATTCGTTGCTGCAAACTAGCTGTCGTTGTTTTCATCGATTTCAAATCTGCTTTCGATTTTTTTTATGTGACAGACTAGAGGCTTAGGGAAAGTCCCTTTGTACTGTCGACAATCTATTTTTTCGTATAGAGTGAATGTCGAACAACAGCTCTAGCCGGAAGATAGAGAGAAGAGAAGGAAGTAACTGTCACAACCTAGCCGCGATATTTTATTCCACCTACTCACAACCATTTCGCGACTCTGACATCGGGGCGTCGAGAACAACTCGCTGGAGTGTTATGCCTCCTGAAACGAGTTGAATCTCATCAACCAACCGATGGCATGCGCTTGGTGGAGCGGGGAAGGACTAGGGAAGGCTGTGACAGGGGAATCAGGAATGTAAAGAGGAAAGAAGAAAGAAGGAAAGTTAGGTGGGAAAGGCGAAGGACCGTGGCGCCGCCGGGATTCGAACCCGGGACCTCTGGGGATAGCAGTCGGGCGCCTTACCTCTAGACTACCGAGGCCCCGATTGCATCGATTGGAACAGCTTGTGGAGAGCCTTGGAAGCTGAGCACGTGCCATTGAAAAGCATCCAACTTCTGCAATCGTTGGCGATTTCTCACCCAGCAGCGTTTCAGTGTTCTTCATTCGAAGCAACTTATCCGAGAAGTTCCCGATTCGAACGGGTGTCCGACAAGGAGACGTCGCTTCCAGTGTTCACCTCGATGGAACCAAATTGAACAGTTTCCAATTTCCAACTATTTAAGATCATTGCTTAAGGAAAAGAAAGTGGCATCTATGACCAACGTTTACAGCCCCATCAGCCAGACAACAGCAACATTCGCCTCGGTTAAGTGGTGCGTATGGAAACGATCAAGTCTTACCATAAAAACGAAAGTACGCTTCTAACGAACGTTGATTCTTCTGATTCTTCTTTATTGTTCAGAAACGTGGACACTGTTCAAGCCGGAAGTCAACAAGTTCGAGGTCTTCCAAATGCGATGCTTGTGTCTCTCTCCGCGATCAGCTTCGAAACGAGACATTTAGACAAAGATGCGATCAACAGACACTGATCGAAGAAGAATTACAAAAACGTCGACTACGGTTTGGACATGCTTGCCGAATTGTAACCGCTTGCTATGTAAACTTCTTTGGCTAGACCATCCGGAAGACTGGAGAATTCAGCAATCGTCACCGAAGAAAACCTGGCTAAAGAATATCAAGGCGACTTAAAGAATCAACGATTATCAGTTATCAAGGCTCGAGACGTCGCCAAAAATCGTCGAGAATGATAGCGAATCGTGAATGGACCTCGAGTCCCAGCTAGGTCTCGCGATCATTTTAACCTATAAGGTGTATTATGTGGTCCTGTTCAATACTATACCCAGCTCCCATAAGAGCTTAAGAAAAAGAATAGCATGAGCCGTAGATCGAATACATCTAGCCCTTTCGGTGTTGGGAAGAGGTTACCGAGATGCTTAAGTATATATTTCACCTCGAGCTTGAGTTGCAACTGCATAGGTAGTGCTCTGATATTTCAACAGCATTCAGAAAGAAGTGACAGATGATTTTAATTTGTCAATACTTAAAGGGAAGAAGAAGAGAGAGAAGAATCCCTAGAACGATTTTTAACTCTGATATCTTTTATGAATGCAGGAAACAATGCCTGCGAATATTTGTTCCCACCGTTTCGATTTTTGTGTTCAAAAAGATCAGGCAATATTCTTCTCGAGTCGAAAAATGATGGTTACCATTTTATAGAACTACATTGGCGTTCTTTTGCTTCAACATTTTTTATGGGCCGTATTTTTCGAATATTCCTGAATGTACATGGACATTGTTGGGAGAGAATTTCTAGAAAAATAAGACGGTAAGGAATATAAAAAATATCACTATATTGGTTTCGCAAGGATTTCTCTCTAACTGATAATCTTTGTTTTTTTTTTTTCAAAGCTAGAAACTTCGTGCCTTCAGCGGATTTTGAATAATATATTCTAATTAATATTAATTAATATTCTAGTAATCAATTTGTTACTACAAGTAGTCACAATGTTTTACATTTCTCCGCATCAATAACTACTCCAATGAATTATAAATCAGCACAGCACATATAAAATCTTAATTAAGCCCAATTTATGAGCTAATTTGCCTCATAAACAAGAATCAGTTTCATCACTAGCCACTGTAATCTCATAATCTCTGGTACTTCCTGACCTATTCCTATCTCTCGAGATATTCAAGGCACCTGTTATGGAGTTTTTTTTCTATAACGTCCAAACGGAATTGAAATTCAAATTTCTAGTTTTCCATCAAAGAAAAAAAAAGAAGTCAGACAGAAACACGTCGATCACCTGTGGTGTAAAATTAAATCAAATGCAGTTTTTCAATCAAAAGCCGCCGTTAATCTTCCGCCTTAAGCAAATCAAGTTTTGGTTATAAATCTCCTCAGAGTTAAAGTTAGAGTTAAAGAGGCATTGGGGATTATAGGGGATATCCTCAGGTACTTAAGCTGTGGTGCGGATCTTCCATTCAGTTCGTTACAACGCATTACTTTCCCGGTTGAATTGAGGTTCCCATGATTCTAAGCATATCTGACAAACTTTGTAATAAGTTCAAGGTTAGCGATGATTTTATTCTCGACTAAAGGTCTCTCACGTTCTATAAAAAAAAACAAAATAATAATCGATAATGTAAGCGGCAATGGACACTAAAACCGCGCATCCTTAGCGAAGAGATCTCACGCGAGATCATCACCCGCAAAAGATGATGATCGAACCCGTCAGAACTGAATGTCAAGCCTGTAATTACCCGGAGCTGATGGCTAACGATCTTCGAGTATTTATTCAAATAATTGGAGAGAAACATAAATTTTAATTAATGGCGATCTATTACCTGATCGCACCTTGCTGCTATGATTGCCTTATCCTGTAGCTATTTCAACATATTTTGATGTTATACGAGTACATGACGACGTGGGGGAAAGATAAGGTCAGATGATGTGAGCACCAGCAGCTTACAGCACGTGAAGCTGATGATGTTACGGTGATCTTGACTATGACGCCATTAGGCCGATCTTTTGTTTTGTTTTTTTATTTTTTCATTCAGTTGATTTTCCTTTCTGTTTTTCTTTTTCAATATCGCAGCCAGGTAGACGACCGGTCGATTGCTTGATTTTACCGGTCTGCGAGTTGGTTTGATTTATTGATTGGAAAATGTGTAACATATTAATCATGCATGTGTCGAATTGAAATCGATACTGGAAATTAGTTTTCCTCTTCCGGTGAGGTTTTAATTTAAAAATAGCAAAGCGGGTTTGGGTTTCAATAATAATAATAATAACGAAAATCAATATTGAATTAAAACTGAATGTCAACGAAAACACGATTGTAATTCGATTCTGGTCGATTAGTTAATCTAATAGCTTAATTTTGTTCTTCAATATTATTTTGAAAAAACGTTAGGTTTTTACGCCATTCGTAAAAAAATTGCTCTGAAACATGCATTCTTTAGATGAAAAATCGACAATGTCAATCGCGAATAGATCTTCAAATATTGATTTAAAAAAAAACATGTATGTAATATTTTTTGCTTTCAATCCATCCCTCTATCAGTTTCAGCAAACAAGTTTGGAGTGTGCCAATTTCCACCCCCTAGAAGGGGCGGCAAGGAAAAAGCTTGTTTCTTGAGACAAATTCCAAATTTCGGGTCAATTGGTGCTGTCTGAAAAAATTCAGAGCCAAAAACCGCAATCCCCTGGACCAGAGGGGGGGGGGGGCAACCTTTTCATAACATGAGCCAGAATAAATTTTAAATTTTCCCCGTGGGCCGTAGTAGTTAATTGACACTTTATTGTAACCTGTAATTTTTTAGTCTGCATTTTAAGTGAAAAATGCTTTTATGAGGCAAATTCCACTATCCATTACCATTAGTGTTGGGGTAGGACACAATTATAAAATGAGTTTGTAAGACGTGCCTTATTTTTCTTTTGAGCCATACGTCAAATAAGGCGAGGTGCCATTGTAATGCTAAAATGACAAAAAGCAACTAAATTAAAGAAAGAGAGTTTGATTTTAATAATATTCATTAAACTGCCTCAAAGAGTAAGAAGTAAAAACCCTATGCCTTCACGATGTATATTTATATTTTACAATCCACCTCGCCTCATTTCAAGTTGAATTTTACTGCTCGAAAACAAATAAGAAAGAACGAACCCACGTCTATACACTACATATTTACTATCATACCTCGCCTAATTTCTTATGTATGTTAAATATCGAAAATCAAAAATGAATATATCTCGATACACGGTCATATCAGTAGGACATTATTTCTGAGCCGGGCCATTTAAAAAAATACTATTCAGTACAATTTACTATCGTGTAAGGGACAAATGTACTGCCTCGTGTAAGTCCGGCTAAACTCTACTATACATTACGGGCTTCAAATTCAGGCAGCAAATAGTCCATGATTACGACCGAAATTCACATTTAAATTCCGGTTGTTCTCAATTTAAAAGAAATGTGGACCGATGATTCCAACAGCCCATAAACAGCACCAAAAAGTTGTTTTGCCTCGATTTAATTAATTTACATGATGAAATGTCAAACAATACTGAACAAAAATACCATGACAGAACTCATCGCTACTGGAAAAAGTACCTTTAAATGCTAGTTCAACAGCTAGTTCACATACATTTTTTGCAATAGGATGTGACGGTGTCTTTTTAAAATCACATCTCACTCTGTACTATATACTCGGTACGGTACTCTATACTGTAAAAATATGAAACCAAATAATCAATTATCATTGATCTGCAACTTCTGCCGTGCAAAGGACAAACGAGCTAAATGATTTTAAACACTTTTTTCGATTTTTGTAGTTTTACATAAAAAATTTATTTTTCTTTCCTTGGAACCGTGTTTGAATTTCCTCCGATTTTTACTTTCAATGATATAAAAATGGACAAATCAGCTAAATGACGGCTTAGAGGAAAATGATTAGAGAAAAACAATGGTCAAACCAGCTGAAAGATATTGAATGTTTTATTTATTGTGAAACTGCCCAATACAAGAGGCGAAAACAAGCCCATTTACTCTTAGTCGGTATTTCCATTGTCTCATGCGACAAATTCGAATAGAATACAAAAGCTCATTCTCTTTTGAGTTCTTTGGCCGTTGAGAATCACAATCTTCTCTTCCCTGTCCAACAACGCTAAGTATGTTTGAGTCATTTGCTCATTGCAAAAGAAGAGAAGGATAAGAAATTCAACAAAACGAAAAAGAACTATCTGTGTTTCGTTCGACAGCATTTTATTTCCACAGATTTTTTCACAAAGTTTAAGTTTAAGCAGTTCAAACGCTTCATTTATTAATTATTAGGATTCCCCTTTGTTGGAAGATTTTTCCAAAATGTTTGCCTGTTTGCCGGCATTGTTGAGGACAATTTTTTTAAAATTGTTTCTTTTTTGTTTGCTTCAACTCCCTGTGGTTTGGCGGAAAAATTATCGGAAAGTTCAATCATAGTTTTCTTCTTCTTTAAAATGTTGATAGTTTCTTGGTACTCCACTTCGTTGAAATCTTTTTTGAAAAAGAAATCTTGTTTTCCTCTAACAAACTTGGCCTCAACAATGTCTGCAAATAAAGGTAGATTATTTTCCTTCGTTCGCGACTTTAAAATATTTTTAAACTTGAAGAAATGTTGTGGTTCCAATACAATATGCTGCATCCTTTTGGAACTTTTTTGAACGGCATCGCAAAAGTCATTGAAGTCATACACATTCCCTTTGGACTTCATTCGCTGTTCGATTTGGCCATGAAGACCATCAGCCGCCATAAAAGTGTGCCCTTTCACTAAATATTTTAAAACAATTGTTTCCGTGGAGGACACATCAGAATTTATATAAGTAATTAGAGCCGAGAATAATGTAAAATTTTTGTTTTGTGCACTGCAGTTATCCATCCAAATTATTATATTATTGATGTCTCTATGTTGTTTCAAAAAGTGGATAAATGCAGTGCTTACATTTTCGGCTTTTCTGTCGGCTGTCGCCTCATGCCAAAGGATACAATAGTGTTTCGACGACTTTTGCATCGCTGCGAAGGTTTCATTGAAGACTATCAAACGAGGTGTGAAGAAAGACTCCTTCACTTGCGGCATTCGTGGGAGGAGTATAACCTTTTCCATGTCTGCAGCATAAACCTTAGTGAAACCGTCGTCAACTATGTTAGCGTCTGAATTATAGTGGTCCCGGGCCTTTTGAGCGAGCTCTTGGTGTTTGAGTATTTCGTTCGCATTTTCGGTACTGTCATTTAGTTTTAATTCCAAGCACAATCCGCAAATGTCCGCATTTCCTTCATTGAAACTAATGTTTAACTTTGACACATTTTGTCTATAAAGTTCATAAGAAATCTTAGTTTCAGTGTGTTTCGAAGAAAAGTCATCGTACATTATGCGGATATTTAAATCTGACGGAAGATACAATTTGTTTGGAGCGTGTGACCTTCTATAATGAGAAGGGTGTGGACAAAAGGATAAAATATGATCCCTTATTATCTGAGGATCTATTTTAGTTTTAGGCTCATGGACAACGTTTTGGATATTCGTCTTTTTATTTTTCAAAACAGTTTCAATGAAAGTACTACTTGAATACCCCAGAGTAGAAGAAAAAAACTCTTTGCAAACCTTGCTACAAGTTTCACCGAGTGGTAGGTAAAATGATTTCGCAAAGTTTCTGGAAAAAGATCCCACTAATTTTCTTTTCGCCGGAACTTCGACAATTTTATCCTCCAACCACACCCTTCTTTCATTTCTGTTTTTCAAATTGCAAAATTTGTCATGAATTTTTTTTCGATTTTCTTCGCCAAAATTTTCCAAACATTTCAACCGCTTACATTGGCAGGGCGGTAGAATCGGATGAGTTTTTTTTTTATTTTCATTTTGCTCCTCAGAAGTTCTTAACCTCTTGCGTTTGCGACTTCCATCACTAATCGGCGTTTCGACGGATACATTTTGTAGAGCAGCAGCTGCAACTGTTCAAACATTTTGTTAACATTTTTGATAATTTAATGAACTGTTAAATAGATGTCAAATTTGTATAATGCTAACCATTTTCTAGGACCTCAGGTACAGATCCCGGTGAAACGGCATCAATAACATTTTCACTTTCGTGGGTTTCCAGTTCACAACTCTGCGAAGACTGGTCGAAGATATCAGGAGAAATTGTACACCTTTTATTTCCTGCCGGTGTTTCTGACGCAACTTCAATTCCGTTATTTGCAGTCATACTCTCTTCAGGTCCAGCACTCGAAGATGTTCCTACCGGTGTCTCTGTCGCAACTTCAATTCCGTTATTTGTAGTCATACTCTCTTCAGGTCCAGCACTCGAAGATATTCCTACCGGTGTCTCTGTCGCAACTTCAATTCCGTTATTTGCAGTCATACTCTCTTCAGGTCCAGCACTCGAAGATGTTTCTAAAATATTGGAAAACCACCATGAAACAAACGTGAACACTTTTAGAAACAATGCAATGCACAAAATACCTGTTGATTTCTCCTTTTTCACAGAAAATTTTATTTTCCTGGTATCACTAGTATCATTTTCTTCAGTCAAGTATATAATTATAGGCGGACTATTGGGAATGATTTCACAAAAGGGAGTTTCAAACATTCCCGGAAACAAGGCACGAAATTCTTCCGAATTCATTGTATATTTCTTTTTTGGAACTAAATTCTCTACAATGTTTTACTATTATTATCAATAAAATAATTATTTTACACTTTCTTTTCAATTTATTTAAACTTCACTTTCACAATAAATTCACTCTGATCCAAAACCAAACCTATTATTGAAATAAACGCAGTAAAAATTTCAGCATTGCACCGCGTTGAATGTGAATTTTCGAACGAAAAACAGTTAGATAGTTCTTTTTCGTTTTGTTGAATTTCTTATCCTTCTCTTCTTTTGCAATGAGCAAATGACTCAAACATACTTAGCGTTGTTGGACAGGGAAGAGAAGATTGTGATTCTCAACGGCCAAAGAACTCAAAAGAGAATGAGCTTTTGTATTCTATTCGAATTTGTCGCATGAGACAATGGAAATACCGACTAAGAGTGAATAGTATTTTTGTCACTTTTCATTTCACTTAGTCGGTGCATTGGACAAAACAGCGAAAATCATGTATATTTCTGAACTCAACCATTTCTCTTCCTCGGTTTGCAAAAGTAATAAACAGTCGAAAGCTCTTGTAAGTTTTTTCCTTTGTTTCGCATTGGAGAAGTATGGCGTTGATACATGGACAAAGTATTTTTTTATCATTTTTATCTATTATCAGTACTGATTTCCTATCAAAATTTTCGTCATGGATTTTATAAAATCGTTTCTAAAAGATTATGTAAAAACAATGGTGAATTTCGTTTTCTTATTAAATTTATTACAAAAAAAGGAAAAAATTCACTCTTCGCTGTTTTTCTCGAAACGTAACTTTTGCATTTAGCTCGTTTGTCCTTTGCACGGCAGACTTGTAACACGTTTTCAAAAATTTTAAACCTTTTTTTGTAATCTTAGCGGTATGCTTTATCTGTCATAGAGAAAATATACGTTTTTAAAGCAGATCTGATCCACAAAAACCACGAAAGTCCTGATAAGTTTAAACAATCGAATTAGATTTAAGTAATTTGTGAGTTTGTGAATGAATTGGAAACGCTATTCGAAAATGACACACTACAATGAACAAAAATGTCAAAAAATTTGTTAAAATGTCACCTTGAAAGGAAGTCTTCAGAACTTCTAATTCAAAGTGTAATTTCTAAAATATTGCTGTATAGTTACAATTAATATTCGTGTCAGTTAATATGTACTTTGGTGTCATTTTAATAAACAAAATTATGGATGTTCCGGGTTAAGAACACGAATTTCTTAAAAAACTAAATATCCAACTAATAAAGCTTGACCTTAAGAAGAGTTTTAAATGTCTGAAAATAACATAGGTTATAAATTCACAGCGTATGACAGATACGAAAGGGCTAATCATCGTTAAATGCGGCAACAAAATCCAACAAGTCACGATTATAAAAGTGTTTTTTGAAGTTAACAAATAATAAAATTACTTTTTTTTCATTAGCACATCTAGAAATAAAGCGTGGTTGCTTGATATAAAAAATTAGGTATGTTTTGAATTGTTTGTTTTATGGGAATGGAACTCACTACGGAAGTGAGTTTTTTTCACTTTTTGTAGGGATTCGATATGAATCCTATAAATTTTTGAATAAGGAAACGAAACCATCGTGGGTAACCTTGGTAAGGTAAACAGGACCATTTTTAGTTAACTCTTATAAGAAAATTTTCGTTCACTTAACAGTCAAATGCTTCTCTACTAATGCTAATACTACATAAACGACATTCTTTTCAGCGTTCTAGGTAGTGGAACAGGCGGCATACAATGGGGACTGCTAGACAGATCTCGACTACGCGGATGATATCTGTTTGCTGGCCCATAGACATCAGAACCTGAAAAACATGTTAAGAAATTTGGCAACAGAAAGCAGTTCAGCGGTCTAAGGGCTAAATCCGACTAAAACCATTGAAATGCGGATTAATGCAAACACCATTGAACGGACAGCGCTGAATAGCAGTGACGTGGAACTGTTAGATAAATTCTGCTACCTCGGTAGTATTATTACCGAAAATGTGGTGCAAAAGAAGATGTCAGTTCCAGAATAAATAAAGCACGAGGCGCATATGCATGGAGTTCAACACAGATCTCAACTAACACCAAATTGCGGCTGTTCAACTCCAACGTTAAGGCAGTCCTTTTGTACGGTTGCGAAACATGGAAAGTCACCAAATCCATCACAGGGCGCCTACAAGTCTTCATCAACAGATGCCTGCGTCGTATCTTAAAAATCCGCTGGCAAGGTAGAATTTCAAACGAAGAACTATGGCGCCGTGCCGGCCAAGAAAGGGTAGACGACCAAATCAGGCGAAGCAAATGGAATTGGGTTGGCCAGACCTTGCGACGCGAAAACAAAAATCTAGCCAAACAGGCCCTTGACTGGAATCCGCGAGGATACCGTCGAGTTGGAAGACTTAGCCAAACGTGGAGGGGAGCCCTACTAACAGAAGCCGCAACAACTGGCAGATCCTGGTCGGAGCTTGCTCTAGTTAGGGTGAGAAACAAAGGCTTCTTACCGACATTGCATGACCTGGACAACTTTACCAGCTAAACTAACTAACTAATAATACCATCGATCGTTCCACTCGGTATATACTTACACTCAGAACGTTGGTTTAAGTTAAGAATAATATAAGTGATTCGATGTTTGCTTTTAGCTTTTTCAAAAAAAAAAAAGCTTATACAGAGGCTCTGTCCGTCTGTCCGTCTGTCCGTCTGAAGCCTACTTTCATCTCTGAAAGTACTGCAGCTACAGACTTGGGAAATATCTCAAAATGTAGCTCTTTGTCAAAAGACCAAAAACTGAGAAAATGGTCTGGAAATTTCAACCAGAAGTATATTTAACAACAAAAAAGAGATTTCTACTAAAGTCCATATATCGGTAGCCTAGAGGTAAGGCGCTGTAGTCCTATCCCAGGAGAACCAAGTTCAATCCTCGGCCGCAAAATGGTGAAATACAATTTTTTTTTTACTTCGGTGTAACATGTTTTGATTCTATTTCTCACTAAATTATATTATTTAATAATGAGACTCAGAAGAACATAAACATTTACTTAATTAAAAGTGCAAAAATATCATTTTCTTGATAACTTTCATACACCGAACAAATTACTTTATTGTTGTAAAACTGGCAGCAGGCCGATGGCGGAGTGGGTAGAGCGTCGGATCCTCGGTTCAGCGGCGTGTAGCGTTGAAGGTTCGAGCCTGGTCGAGCAGCATTTTTGTTTTCTTTTTCTCTTTTTCTTCTTTCTGAAATGATTTATTAGCATATTAGTCAACCACCGGTAGTGTCTGCCATGGCGCAAGGGCTACGGAAAAGTCCTTCGTCTGTGGTGCTGCGGGTTCGATTCTTCGGCTCGCGGTGCTTTTTTTTCGTCATAATAATTTATTTTTTATAATTTCCTTCGGGGAATTTTGTTTCATTTTTTATGGCATATAGTAGCCGTGTTTTTTTAATGAACTAAGTATATGGTTCTTTCATCGAGTTCATTAAAAAAAAGCTAAAACGACAAGGGAAATTTCATGTAGCGCCTACATCGATGCTTAAAAATTTCAAAATAAAACGGAAGTTAAGTGTTATTTTTTGCACTGTTACACGAACTCCTCGCTAGAAAATAATAAATCTGCTTCTAAAAAATTAATTATTTGTTATAAATTTGCTCTCATCACTTTCCTGTTGTTTTTATTTTTAAATTACGTCTTTCCGACCCCCGAAAGTATGCAACATGCCAATCCCCGAAACAACATGCCAACACCCGAACGTATGCAATAAGAAAATTAAGAAATTCCCCAAAACCTCGATAGAAACCCCGATAAAACCTGGGTTTTCAGATTTGTATGGGAAAGAACTATATAGTTCATTAAAAAAAACACGGCTAGTGTAGTATAGTATAAACTATTGTTTATTTTAAATAAAGAAATACACCATGACGTGGGCGAAGAATCAAAAAATTTTATTGTTTACATTTGATTTCTCCGATATCAATGGCAATTAAGCTTATACTAGTTGGGATTCCCGTTACCGAAATTCGGTCAGAAAAACAATAAATATATAAAATTCACGATTTTTTCGAATTTAAATTCAATTTAAATATTTTTATTTCAAAAAAAAAAAAATTATTCGCAATGGCGAATTTTTAATTACTATGAAACATTTCCATTGTCGCTCCAGAGCATCTAAAATTTCCCAGGATTTTTTAATCGCATCCGCTTGGCTATGTGGTAAAATGATAAATGCCATTTACAGTGTCATTTGACAAATTACGCTCAGAGGTAATCATTGCAAGGCGAATATTTGCAAAAAAATTTTAGAACGATTTTTAATACCACTTTCATTCGAAGTTAATCCTTCAAAAAAATTATTGAAAAAGAAATTTTGAGAAAGTGGAGGTAGATTAACTTTGCCTTTATGACAACACAAAGAAAATGCCTCAGTATTACGTAAAGTTACTTGAGTCAGAAAATGTTTGGCACGACAAAAATGACAACTCATATTAAAAGAACCACACGAAAACGAATCAAAATTAACCGGAATAACATGCAAAGCACATTTAAAAGAATAAGTCAAAATTTCTAAAGGTGCAACACCATCAACAAACATTTCATTATGAAATGCATCAACATTCATTTCATTCACACCACTATTCAATTCATTATTTGCAACATTCATTTCATTAGCACTACGTAAATTTCTAACGCGACTCCTAGTATTTTCGCGAAGCGATCTAAAATCGACATTCCCCGTCGTTGTCTTGGCATTTTGAAAAGAAAACGCTGAAAAAAAGTAAGTACTCACCGATAAATTGCACTCAAAATTCGCAGTTAACTGTTTGGAATGACAAAAATACAACTCAGATTCCGAGAACCATACGAAAACGAATAAAAATTACGCAGAATAACATTCAAAACACACTTAAATGAATCAATTAAAATTTCTAAAGGCATTCGCCAAAAGACGAACGGCAGCCCCTTGCACAATACAACTCAATAATACTATACACAAAAGAGTATACAAAAATGCACGCACAAAGTGACCGAGTTTTTTTTATGTCAGTTATGGGCCCTTTTTAGACGGGCGGACACCGAACAGACAAAACTTAACTGTAATCGCAAATTCTCCTTTGAAGCCCGGTGGAGTGTCGGCTGGGCATTTACACGGGCGGACACCAACGAACGGACAAAATGCCAAAAATGATTGGGTTTTGTTGTTGCTTTTATAAAAACTTCATGGCTTGCTGTTCTTGCTTTTTGAAATTTGCTTTTGCCCTCTCATCCTAGCAACAACAACAACGCAGGAACTGTCAAATTGTCCGTTCACAGTTCGCTGAAAGTGTCCATGAAAATTGTCTGCCCTCCCCATCGTCCTCTCTCACCCTCTTCCCTATACACCCAGTTCGTTCGTTCGTTTTGTCTGTTCGGTGTCCGCCCGTCTAAAAGGGGGCATGCCGCCAAACGCTTGTTTTTCTCTGTTTCTCTTTCGCTTCACTGAAACGGCATTTGTGTCAATCGTAGGCTACTCAGCTCTACGTTGATGCTCACAAAAAATTCAAATTTTCCAACGGCTTTTTAAAATCCGAAAAATTAAAATCGCTATAACTTTTTTATTCGTGAATCGATTTCGTTGAAATTCCTTATTACAAAACTATCCCATAAAAAGAACATTTTCTGAATATTTAAACGAAATCGGTCCACGAACAAAAAAGCCTTAGCGTGTACAAACTTTTTGTTTGCCTATTAATATATAAGATTTCCTAGATTTGTATGTGTGTGCAGTGTAAACAAATCTTGCAACTTGATTTTGACCCACTTCCATATAAGCGATCAGTTGCAAATTTTACACACGCGCATAATGACGAGTATAGTACAGTAGATAAGCTACATATTTCTTTTAATTTTCCCCGGAGAATTTTATTTCATATTAAATAAGTTTTTGTCCGAAAATATGCAAAGACTTTACTATTTAGCTGCTGCTTCGATTTTTTTCAATGGCGCGGCGGCTTGTTATACTTCTCAGAATGGATTTAAAAAGAAGAATCACTTTGGAAGACGGTGCTAACATCTGTGAGTGATGTATTAAGGGCATAAGCCTAACAAAGAAATGAAAACAATTCCCCAAGCAAGAGTTAAGTGCAATCAAAGTCAACTACTACCTGGCACCGTCTTCAAAAGTGATTCTTCTTTCTAGATCCATTCTGATTGGATTAATGTTGTTAAGAATTACAAATAATTATTTCATCCTTTTTTGTGCATCGCGGGATTGGTTTTTTTTCTGAAGGCGGTTTTTAAATTTTTTTTTATTTCGTACTTTTTAGTCCATTCATTTTTTTTCGCGGGCAATATAAAAAAAATTATTAAGGTAGGTCTACACGGCACAAATATATCGTTGTGTGTGAACTCAACTGTTTGGCTTGGACAATTTAAAATGTTTGGATTGTACCAAATATATGTATCTCGGTGATGTTCGACCACTTGCTCCTCCGACCTTATCACAATCAATGTAACATAATATAACGCGTAGATAAGTATAAATATAATGAGCAATAACTAATGGAGGCAATTTTCACTCGTCTTTTGCACTCAGCTAATTTACACAATTCGACTTGCGCCAGACAATTTAAAAAACTAAATCGTTGCGTATAAACCTAGCTTTACGATAAGTATAACACGCTGCCGTAGTATCGTTTAATCGACGACGCAGCGTACGTATTGCGAGAATGATTCTTCTTTTTAAATCCATTCTGAGAAGTATAACCGACGCTGCGCCATTGAATAAAATCGAAACAGCAGCTAAATAGTTTTTGCAGTAAAGTCTTTGCATATTTTCGGACAAATTTAAAAAAAAAAACTTATTTAATATGAAACAAAATTCTCTGGGGAAAATTAAAAGAAATTGCTTATCTACTGTACTATACTCGTCATTATACGCATGTGTAAAATTTGCAGCTGATCGCTTATATGGAAGTGGGTCAAAATCAAGTTGCAAGATTTGTTTACACTGCACACACATACAAAACTAGGAAATATAAGCTTAATTGCCATTGATATCGGAGAAATCAAATGTAAACAATAAAATTTTTTGATTCTTCGCCCACGTCATGGTGTACATATTTCTTTATTTAATATACAATAGTTTATACTATACTACACTATATGCCATAAAAAAAATGAAACAAAATTCCCCGAAGGAAATTATAAAAAATAAATTATTATGACGAAAAAAAAGCACCGCGAGCCGAAAAATCGAACCCGCAGCCCCACAGACGAAGGACTTTTCCGTAGCCCTTGCGCCATGGCAGATACTACTGGTGGTTGACTAATATGCTAATAAATCATTTCAGAAAGAAGAAAAAGAGAAAAAGAAAACAAAAATGCTGCCCCGACCAGGCTCGAAACTTCAACGCTTCACGCCGCTGAACCGAGGATCCGACGCTCTACCCGCTCCACCATCGGCCTGCTGCCGGATTTACAACAATAAAGCAGGGTTTCGAACCCTGTAAATTTTGGGTGCGGGTACGGGTTCGGGTTCAATACCCTGAAATTTAGTGGGTTCAGGTTCGGGTTCGGGTTCAAGCTTTTTCCCAGCAAAAACAAAACAACGAATAGAGGTGAAACCAAAAAAGATGACTCCGGAGCGGGCATCTGGGGAAATGAAAACTGCACACAAAAAGAAATTGCCCACATATGGATAAGAAACGTGCTTATGTATTTTCAAATTTCCCCTTCGAAATTTGTTGCGACTAGGCTAAGGGACGGGAATGGCATGCGGGGATTCTACTGCGCATGGATATCGAGTCTTTTCTCGGCGTCATCTTTTTTGGTTTCACCTCTAATAATCTTGTTTGAAAGAAAAAGAAAATTCTGCGAAATCTGAAATTTAAATTTTTAAGCGCCGCACACTTATGTAGATAATAACTGCCGTTAAAAATTGAACCTGAACCGAATTTTTGAATGGGTTCGGGTTCGGGTTCGGGTTCAAAAAATTTAAAAAAAATCTTGAACCGGAGCGGGTTCAGGGTTCGGGTTCGGTTCGGGTTCGAAACCCTGCAATAAAGTAATTTTAACAGTTTTTTATGCCTAACTTCGAACTCCTTTATCAGAATTTCGAAAAAATTTAACGGGACCACTGTGGCAAACTCCCCCTTCAAATGAACCAAAAAAAAGGCAAAAAAGTCATTGGGTTACAAAGTTATGCGTGAACAGGACTACAAAATACCTACACGTCGAATTGAGTAACCACCTCGTTTTTTGAAGTCGGTTAACAAAAGGTGCGGTAAGCCGAATTTTTAACAATATTATATGTAGTTGTATTTGTATGTGTTGTAGTTGTTGGATTGTTTTCGTGAATCTTCACAATCTCCACTTAATATGTATATTGTCATCCAGTCTGAAGTGTTATTCAACAGAAAGAATACCATGAAAAAGCGTAATTAGTGGCTAGTCTCTAGGCACAACATCCCACTAGTTTCGACTTATATAGGCAATACTTAAATTTTTCATTTTGTGGATCAAGAATCTGCCCCGCTTTTCCATTTTCAACATTTACTACTTATATCTACATGATAAGTTGTAGGAAGTCTAGAAATGCATGAGGAGGTGGCGAATTCAGAGGCAACCGTCGGAGTAAGTGGGATATATCCGCTTGAAAATGGTGGACCCCACTAACCAGCTGGCAAGGGCTGCGAAGCCGGCAGTGCCAAATTACCAGGCGGAACAAGGAGGTGTATCGGTAAAGACCCAACCTTTGTGGAACTTTGGTACCCCGATTAACCAATTAAACCCACAAGATGCGTTATTAAAGCCGTGTATAGCCTTGGAGTGTTGGCTAAAGCCCCGGCTTTCCCTACCTCAGTTCAGCCATGATCAGTTCCATCCATATAGCTTCATCGGCTAAAGTCCAGTTGATGTTCAGTTCGTGCTTGACATGGTTATTGCTTTTTCACCAGAAGGTAGAAATTCAAAAGCCCACTGGAATGGCATTCCATTGATTACCCTCTTTTGAGCGAGCTTTTACGTTTAATTTCAGTTCGAGTCCAGTTAGACGAACTGGGGTCTGTTCAATCTCAGTTGAATATATGGAAATTGTGCAAACTGAGGTTATTTTAAAGTTCAGTTCACTAATTCGCTCGAACCTGCGCAGTTCGGCCGGTGAAGCCAGGGTATAATGAATTAGTTTCACTTAAACAGTGTCTATCAAACATTAAGTTTGAGGAACTTTAGATTTAGTGGAATATCTAAATACTTTTGGTGAAGAAGAAAATAGTTGAATGGTTTTCTGGTAGTTTTAAAAGTCGAATCTAGTGGTCTTTCGAAGAAAGAGTTGGCAACGCTACAACTGGACTCGCGTCTGCATGTAGTTGGACTCGGACTCGTTCAACCTGAGTTCAACTCATCATGTATATTAACTAGCTGTTCCAAAAAACTTTGCTGTCATGTGATTTCTGTCGAATGGAGAGAATACAACTGTTCCACAGAAACTGAACTTTGAGCTGTTAAGGACCTCAAGGGTAAGATATGCGATAAGAAATTCATCAGAGCAATTTTTAAATGTTACTTATCTTATCTTTTTATATCATCACTCTGTGATCTGCATACGCTTTTAAAAATTACAGTAATACTTCTAAAAACTACCAAGAAAAAGTTAGTGAAGGTTTTTAGTACAAAAAACTCTCATAACAGTCACAAGTAAACTGCAGTGACTAACAGTGATTTTCCATCCGGTACTATGCTAATTTGGTAAAATATCAATAATTTTTTTGTGCAAAAGACAACTCGAATAAAAACTTGATGCTTACGACATTTTGCAATTCCGTTTTTTCTCTGAAAGAAATTGACCTTCCTAAAACAGACTTTACTGAAAAGGTTGGAATTCTGTACGACCAAATATGTAATGTGTAATTCACATTGTAAGAGGGTCATCTTACGACTTTCATCATGTATTTACAAAACTAGGAATACAAATTGAGTAAAATCGCTGAATAAGCTGTTAACTTACACAAAAACTACATTTCCTCTTGACGAAATGTCACAGAAGCCGCTTTTCAGCGATTTTATTTTAAGTAGTTTTATTTTTTGTTGCTTTCAAGTCGATACTGCAAATAAATTACTATAAGACGACATATTCGAAAGACTTATGCCTCATGCGGTGGCGCGCATGATCAAAGTGCTCATTTTAAAAGGCACGAGCAATATGCCAAAGATGAAATTGAGGATCCGGCAGTTTTGATCAGTCTTCATGAATTAATTGTAGGCGTTATTAGGTAATTGCTGGCTCTTCCGTGAAGGAAAATTGAATAAAAAAATGAATTCCGTTAATAATAATTTATTTTGCGAAATACAGTGTATTTTTTTCCTATTATTTTAATCATAAATCTTCTCTCTTATGTTTACTTATTAAAGATGAAAACATTGAAAAACACTTGCAATCAGATTACGCTATACAATTCTGGAGCAACATAAGAAATATCGGATTCCATGCGCTCCCCGTATGAGCACATCCAACTCAATCGTGAAATATAATGCCGCAGCAATACAGCAACAATAAGTCCGATTTACTTCATCTTCAAAGGCACTTAAGTACCAGATAATCTACATTTAAAAGTTACAAAATTTCGACCAATTCGCCCCAAAAAATAGACTCTCGTAGGTGCCATGCAAATCAGCAGTGCACGGTAATCGCGGATTGCGCAACCAAAAATCGGTCCGTTAGCGGCCGATCTATTGATTCAGCAAACACCGGTACAACGCCAGACTGACCTCAAAACTTGCCGACTTCGAATTACAGAAATTCCGCGGGACTCTCCGCAAAAACGGCCCCCGAAACACCAGTAGCCCCATCTACGAGCAGCATCAAAGCCGTCACGCAGTCGCGGTGAAAGAACGTTTGGAAAAAGCCACTGCGCGCGAGCGGCACAATGAAGCGATTAAAACGGCTTTAAAAGTCTGAGAATCGATTGCGTCAGTGACGCGCAGCTACTTCAATCAATCATCGTAATTGCACGACCCCTTGCGACGGCCTGCGTCAGCGGAAGATGCCGCCGATGCAGCGGTCTGCGTCGCAGCCGCGATCCGCGCGCGCACATTTTCAATGGCGCAAAAGTGAAAATTGAAATGCCGCCGGGGGAAAAGTACTCCACATGGGTTTTGTGTTTGGCTACGTTTACACCTACGTGCTCATGCCAACAATTGGCCACAATGGGTGCGATCGCGGCGGATTGGAACACTGGTGACTCTATTGTAGTTCGCGCAGTCTTATTCTCACGGGTTGGGTTCAATTCCTGCATTTTACGTGACTTAGAGAAAGGCTATCTCTTCTCGTGGACTCTACGGACTGGGAACCGATGTCTTCTTTGGATGAAGAGTTTTGTAAACATTTTAATTGGGGAAGGGCCGTTGCTTTTTCATCGTGATTCGCGTTGCATGAAGGTGCGTTAACATTAATCCAATTTGGGAATTAGATCGCTAGTGATTGATCGAGATTTTAATGAAAAAAAAAAAAATTGATCAATTCATTTCGTAACTAAAGTTTAAAAAAGAATAAGTCGCCGTAATCTGTCTATAAGCAACTGATGAGCTTCCGCAAACGAATCAGCTCGATTGGCTTAATGGAGTGTCAAAAGACGACCTAATTCTGGATAAGCTGTATACGATTGTTGGCGAAGGGATATTGCGAAGCACGTGTGAGACACCTCTTAAGAGACCTCAGACACTCTTGACCTTTCTAACAATACTTCATACTGGTCGATCGGTTTCGCAGCCATCGAGATTAAAGTCATATACGCAACGTGTATCTTGCTGTTAAATGGATGAGGAAACTATTGTTGTGGGTCAGAAATATTTTCAGGCCATGGGAACCTGATCGAGCTCGCATCTGGGCATAATCATATTTTGAGATCTTTAAAACGATATAAGGGCCCCCATTATGGATGTGATTTCATGGTAGGAGCTTAAGTGTTTAGAAATTGAATTGATAAAACAAAAACAAGACGCAGGTAGCAGCGTCTTCATTTATTTAAGGGGTAATTTTAGAATGTTTGTAAGTGAATTCTACTAATTTTACTTTATTTTGTTGAAAACGTAACTAACGTAAAAAATGTAGGATTTGAGTTTGGTTAAATTAGTATCAACCAATCTTACCCAATTGTTGAAAAAATGATTCTTGAAAATTGTCTTACCTGAAAAGAAAAATTGCGTATTAGTATAAATGAAAAAAAAAAAAAAAAATAATAATAATAATAATAAAGGTAAAACTGTAACAAAATAACCTAAGGCATTTGCAAATTAGTTTTCATCCATAGATCATATCATCGCAAAAATAGAGACTGCATGTAAGCAAACTTTTGTGTTGGATTAAGAAAACACTTAAGAAGTCAACATTCATTGGTACAAGGTACGCTTTTACCTTTTGAAAACATTAGAAACGGAAGGTCGGAATAACATGCTTAATGTACACATTTTAGAATGACTTTGTTAATGTCTATATGTTGATGCGTATCATTCTTAAAACTAATCTACTGGTTAACCCTTCTTTACATATTTTAAAAGCAGGTTATGGAAATCATGCAAAACTACCAGCCCACAATTCCAGAGAAGTCCTATATTGAGATGAAAATTTGTATCAAAGACGAAATTCATAATCGACCACACTGACCAAATTTTGCGATTTTTCAACAATGCCAATGGGATTTCATTTTCAATAGTTCTCTTTTCTATGTGCAGCGCTAAGCTCCGGAGTCACTCTTTGTACCACCAGTCCGTCATGTCGTTTGTCACGCCATGGTGCACTGTCAAGCAGTAACCTTAGTACGGGGTGGGGGGCTTTGAACTCTTGGATGTTGTAGGAGCGATCTTACAAAAACTAACAGCAATGTTAAAAACAAAAGTAGATCGTTTATTACACAAAAATTAATGAACCGATCTTGTTGAAATTTTTTGTACATCGTCCAGACTACATAAACACCATCTGTAGGAATGCCCTCTATGTGCGGTTGTTTTCGAGTAAACAAATAGTGAAAGTAACACGATTTGAAAATTTGGGAAACTATCATACTTGCACCTAGGATCATGCTTGCACCTAGGAAATTCTAAAAGAGCTGGCATACTAAAAGTTAGCAGGAACGGAGGTATTGAAAATAATATAAAAAAACTGCCTTTTTTATTCACAACTAGCAAAAAACCCACGTGCGTTGCAACGACTTTAAATAAAAAAAGATTATGTTTGCACAGTCCGCGGTAGGAATGTCATGAAAAAGAGAACAGATCTGCAAAATTGATTTTGAATAGAACCTTAAAAACCCCTAAATATTCACTTTCATAGGAATCGGAATACAATTGGAAAAATCCGTCTGCCTTTTCATCATAAATTCGTTATTTGCAACCTTAAAAACCCCCAGCTTTCGATTTCCATTGGATTCGGAACACAATTGGCAAATTCGTACCACAATTTCGTTTTTAGCGATGTTAAAAACCCCTAGATACCAACTTTCATTGAAATCGGAGCACAATTTGCAAATTCATACCAGAGAATGGAAAGCAAGGAGCGAACTAGGCGCGAAAACCATCCACACTCCCATTCACGGAAGTTCGCGGTTGTTCACGGCGTGAGTCTTGAGCCGGCTTAATGGCTGGCACAACCCTTAATATCCTAGGGGTAACTTTAAGGCGTCCATTCCACGTTCACGCAAACGTCAAGAATTCACGATTGATGGAATTGAAAATTCTCAGAAAATAACATCAATCATCACCATAGGCGGTAGGCCAGTCATTAAAGTAACTGCGGCAAAACTGACAGCATAACCTATCTTCTAATTAATCCCTAATGTAGGATTTGCGATGAAATAATCACATACTTCAAATCACCCAAAAAGCCTCCCAAAGTCTTGGATTTCTGTAGAGATGCAAATTCCTGCACCAGCCAGCGGCTTTGGCTACAATCTACAAATCCTACACATTCGGCCCCGCCTTGCATACAATTTGTATATCTAGGGAGGCGTCCCAAAAACCACCTTGGCTTGCCTCGGCAAGGTGCGAAATCATGCCATTAAACTCATTAGTGATTATATGGACTCCCATACCCTAGAGCCCCACCCCCTCGAGCACAATACTATAGATAGAATAGAACAACTCGACTGTGGAATAATCTCCCCCAGTCAGTATTTCCGAAGTCGTACAACATGTTAAGAGCCAAATAAACGAGCGCTCCATCAAAAATTTTGAGTGCATACAAATGGTTGTTGTTTTGGGGTGGCACGGTCGTATGGACCCCCGTATAATAATTAGCTCTTTAGAGCTCAAACGCAAGGTTCATCGACATTTCCTTGACCACCCCCACACACCCTCCAAAATGGAGGAGATCTTTAGAGGAGGCCAAGGTTTGATATGAGAGGAAGGTCATCTAAACATGTTTGTATGCATTATTTTAAGACCGGTGCTTACATGGTCCTTAGAGAATAGTGTGAAGAATGATATTCAGTGCCAAGAATAATGCATATAGAGAATATGCTCTATGAAATAAGCAGGAATTACCACAATTCGAAAATGTAACGATTAATAATAGGGCACCAAACTCTCAATTGTCACTTATTTCAGGTGGTATAACCCTCCAACGAGGTTGTCCCTCGCTTAACTGAACGGTGGCGATTCCTCTGGCCCAGCAGGCTACTATTGCTTGGATCGAATGCAAAATCAAAACTCCGTTTCAAAATTTTTTGTTTCGATTTTTATTACATCCGTAGACTTCGTCCAAATTTATTTTCTCCTTCTATAACATCCAGGAGTTCAAACTTGAGGTCCATCGCGTTCTTCTTCAGAACCTTCCAGACTCCTATTGACACATTCTGCCCTCTATATTTCTTCTAACCAACCTTACTATTAGGCATTGCATGATGACTAGTACGTCAAGACGGACTGGTTGTTAAGAGGGACTCTTAAGTTTGGACTTTCACATTCAATTCTATTAATAGAGGGACAGTCTTAAGTCACAATTGATTTTTAATTAACTGCAACTTAGTTTGTTTAAGATAAATAGAGAAATATTTCAAATCTTCATAATTTCCATGGGTGTATGCTTCTCATTATTAACTCAAATCTTGAAGAGTTGGTTTCAGCTTAATCCAAACTAACATATTTCAACAGATTCGGTTTGAAGACACATAAGTTGAAACGTGGGAACAAGTAATTGAAAAAAAGTGCTACACTTTAACCTCCTCGAAAAGTGAACGAAATCATCACATGAAGAAAAACATGAGTCTGTAATAAGCGTTATTTTCTGAAGATCTTATCACATGTCGGCACCACAATAACAAATCCCCCAAAAAAAAACACAATTTGACCGCTCTTATTTGAACCGAAGGCCATACCCATTGCGCCATGTACTTGAAGTTAGTGCAGTTCTCATTTATATAATCGATAGGTCAATTTTAATAAAAATCTTCAACGTTTTCTTTCAGCCTTGGAGTCATCTTGTGGCGTCCGTCCGTCCGTCCGTAATCGAACAAAAACATGATCGCGCTCTGCCCATAAGCGATACTTAACTATATTTTTTTGCAATACTCGAGCGTGCAACAAACCTAATTTCCCCCGTACATGAGTGAATTGCTCAAATCCGCGCAGGCCGCAATTATCTCATCATTTATAGGGAATTTATTATGAAAATGTTGATTTCTTAAAACGTGTGAATTGCATAAATCCCGCCAGAGACAGCAAAACAAGTAAAAAATTGTTTTCTGATTTAAAAGTGATCGATTATGCGCGCGATCAGCCATCAATCAAACCGAGCATAGGCCAGCCATGGACGTGTCAACAGGCCTTTTTCGGTTTTTGCTGCCCGGTTCCCATACTCCTCTTTTTATGCTAAGTGGAGCCGCGCCGGCTTAGTGCGCCGACTCCGTGCGCTCACTCCGATGGACTAAAGCGATAATCCGTCTAGCTCCAAATTGACAAGCGTTTGATAACTGAATCAATTTTTTGCGCGGATTTCGCCACTCGACTTCGACGAATGGCTCCGGCAGTCGTTAGCGGAGTCTCATGGATGATGGTTGCAGTTTTGTTCGTCGTCGTTGACGGAGAAAGAACTGCAGTGGAGCAGTCGTGATGGAGCAACTCTTTTTGTCGCTTTCGACTGTGCGATTTGGGGCCTGGAGTACGAAAATTATCATGGTAACATCTGCTGATGCTGCTTGGCCTCCAAAGCCGGTGTTGGTTTCTAGGTTATCTACTTAGATTTTATTCATTTTTTAGGATGAACTTAAGGTAAGCCGAATGAATATTAAATTATTTAATTTTCGCTGCACGGGGAAAAAACTGTGTGCGACCTTTGTATGTTCCTCATGAAGATTGTATCAAAAATTTAAAGTGATTTGACATTACACTAAGTTTGTGCATTCTTCAAGATTAAAAATAAAAGTGAATTACGAAATTTTCATTAAAGTTGAATTTTGTCTGTCTGCAAAATACAATACGAAGAAAAGCAACTCTGATGCAGAATAACACTTCGTATTTGAAAATAAGTTCACCTATTCCAAAGGTGAATTTTTGTTTCACGAATTCTTTTAAATAACAATGATTTTTGCTCAATCCAAAAATTGTGATGAATATCGTGTGACAGAATCATTTTTCTCAGCTAATATAATTTGTCACAAAAGTATAGTGACACATTTTTTATTATATCATTGCCGAATTTGAATGAAGTTCGCACGGTGTTGAATTGATAGAACTTATGTTAACCATAACGAAATTTATTATAGCGAATGATATATTTTCTCAAAAGTAAAAAAAAAACAATAGAGGCAGGCGTCTTTTCGATTTATGTAAATAACAAAATATTGTACTGCAATTTTGGATATACAGTTTTTCTGGGTTCGTCGTTTCCAACGCATGATCTTTTACTACTAAAGAATCAAAATACTCGTGATACAAGAGATTAGATGGATAGGAGACAGGAATTGAGAATTTTCCTTGAGAGCTACAGGATATTATACAGCTGCCGAAGGAGTGGGGCTTCCATAATTCACAAGCTCATTATACTTAGTAATATAGAATTCAAGCCAATAAGTGAACGATTATGTTCAAGACTGTGTTGGGTGGGACACAATTATAAAATGAGTTTGTAAGAGGTGCCCCTTTATTCTTTTGAGCCAGTACAATGTCATACTTCAAATGAGGCGAGGTGCCTGTAATGCCAAAATGACAAAACAAGCAAATTAAAAAGAAAGAAAAAAAATATACAACAATGAAGAACTTTTTTACGAATTTAATTCTAATATGCGTTAAAATACGTCATAAATCCAAGCCAAGACAATGTATAAGTAAGTATTTATATTTTGCAATCCCACTAACTCGCCTAATTTCAAGTAGGGAATTTTTCGGTCGCAACAGAAGTAAAAGATGTCTCCCCAATACGTATTTGCAATCTCGCCTCGCCTCATGTTGGAAATTTCACTAAAAAAAAACAAGAAATGTTTCTCCAGTACAAAACGTCGCTCCCTCAAAAATATGTCACTTTCCAGCTCGTGTTTACAATTTCACCTCGGCGCAGTTCAAATTGGATACTGTGGCAAGGAATCTCAATAGGCGCTCGTAAGCCAGCAGGACATTATTTTTGAACCGGGACATTTACCAATCGTGTAAGGAACAAATGTACTGCGTGTAAGGGACAATTATAAAAGAACAAGCAGAAGCGGAGGAGAATGGAAACACGACTAACACTCTTATAAAGCGGCGTTTACTGATATGATTTGGAGTCCGAGAAAAATTATAATAAAAGGAGAATACAAAGGAGAGAAAGGAGAAAAGACGATGCTAGGCCTAAAAACAAGGCTTTTGGAAAAAAGGGTAGGAAAAAAAGCAGTTTTAAAAGAAATTGCTGGGAAAGCATCCGAGGAAAAAAAGTTTTTTATTTGGATAGATAAACAAAAAGCTAACCCTGACCATATATCACCCTATACGATATTCATAGACGAATTTCTGAGTGTTGGCCCATATCCCGATTTTCTGAAGGACAACAAACCCCTTCTGGTGTGGAATGGTGAAGTAGGCGTTTTCCTTGGAATGGTGAAGTAAGCGCTTTCAATCTCTCTTCAACTATATAGACAGACCGTAATTTTCCCCGGGAGGAACATTTTTACCCATAAGAACAGCCCTCAAATCTAGAAAAAAGTTGCAACTGAAGGAACAAAGATTCTTGAGAGGGAGTCTTACCCATCAGTAAAGATCCTTAACCACAGGAGCCCGAATACATTTTATATAAAATTATTAGTGCGTCATACAAAAAAAAAATGCAAAGCTGAAGAAGAAAACGTCACTAAAACCTGTAGCAGCTAGTTCCTTTAGCACGGCCCTTGTCCTAGAGACGCCTGAAAGTAACATTTGTGAGAGTGTTCAATCACATTACTTTTTTTGGTAGCTTTAAAGTGTGATATTGTTTGAACCTTTTTTCTTTTTGTTAAATTTTTATTAATTTAGCAGTTTGTACTTTTGAGTGTCACTAATGTATTTTTGTTTTATACACCATCAATTAGAGCTCTAGCATGTAACAAGGAAAACGTCGTGGTACCAGAGCGGGTTTTTTTCCAGATCTCTACTTCAGTTTCTTTTTGTATTCCCCAAATACACTATTGATCTAAATTAATTTTCTCACTTTACTGACTAATGTTCAATAACACAACTTAAATAATTGAATTGACACTGGCAAATTAATTTTCAGAGCATATTTGTTTTGCTGCCAGGTATTTTGGAATAAGTTTGTTGATTACTGTTGTTTTTTGATTACCTTTAGTTAGAAATGGTAAATATTAAATAATTTTTTTGTCGATGTAATGAATTAAACTAATTGTTGCAACGAATAAATGAGATAATTCTGGGATTAAGGATATTTGTGTATTGTTGTGCGATTTGGGTATTGGTAGGAGGATGTATTGCTAAGTGCAAGACAGGAAGGCGTGTCAAGATGTCGCTCGTTCAACAGAAACTTAGTTTCCAGGTGCTCTCAGCAGCGTTTTCCTAAGTAAGCCACGTCAGCTTCGAAGGGAAGGTGATCACGTTTAGGTAAGTGGTGGTGCACGGATGCAAAGTGGTACCTCCGGAGTCTCTATCTCCCAGGACCCCTCCGGCAAGCCAGCCCCCCTGTCCCGAGGCAAAGGGTATTGCTGGTTGGGATGTTTTTTTGACGACTTTCTCAAGATAACTCTACAGTAAAAAGCCAGAAGTGTCTAAGTGCAAATTTGACGATTTTGACTTTATTGCATTTTTGTATTCAGTATTTTAGTCTTAATCATTGCTATAATTATTATCTTAAACTGAGCTGTGGTTGCTGAGTTATTCGACCGGCAAAAGTGGTTTTGTGCACAATTCTGTATCTAAAAAAATCTTTGAGGGCGATTTTCTCGAAACGCATATTTTGCACTTAAGCACTTCTGGCTGTGTACTGTAGAACTGTGTTGGTGAGAATTTAAGCTTAGTTTCGCATAACAAGGTGAACGAGATGGCATTCCTGGGTTCTACTGGCATTTTAGTATGTCGTCCAAGTAGACATACACGAACTTCGGTCCTTGTTAACTTTATATATGAACCTCTGAATGGTTTGGACTATCTTTATAGGCCGTAATGAGGGCAGTAATATTCCCGTCATCTGGGACGATTGGTATGTAAATATATGCACGTTGCAAATCCACCATCCAGGAAATTGTACATCCGTGAAGATTCAAGGTGAAGCTCTGAATGTGCGAAATCGGATATCTGTCCGGCCCAAAGTGTTTTAAGTCCAGCGCTAATATTTATCCTCAAGATTAATTTTGGTCGACGCAGTATTAATAAAAGTGTTAATATGAACTACTGAAGGTCTGCAGCTTCATGTTTCAGGAAGCTAAATATTGCCGCAAGAGTGTTTAATTCGTCGAGCATTTAACAAAATTTTAAATTAACAAAAGATTAAAATAATCTTACAGAAGGAAATTTGTTTTTAAATACAATCTCTCTCCTTATTGTTAATTCAATATAACTCTGATATAAAATCTTTATTTTTGCATTGCATTCATCGCTTCTTGTCACGCAAGCTTCAATTGAATTATCCTATTATTATAAAAGTTTCAATGTCATTTGCTCAAGCAACTGCAAAATTCTACACTATTACTTAATATTGCAAGCAAATGGCAAAACCTTCCTCAAAGTATCAATTATCAACAAAATATAAAAAAACATTGCTGCGAATTATTTCCCCACATTAGCTTCTTCTAATAAAATGTTTCTTTTAATCTTGACCCAAGCAAAAATTAATTATAAACCTATCAAACTCAGTTACTGCAATTGAATGGCAAAACACAATTAAAAAAAAAAAAATAAAATAAAAAAATAATAAACACTTCATTGCAGCAAGCACTCGGTGGTATCTCTCTCCGTCAGATTACAAAACTGGCGTCAATCCCAGCCGCGCAAAATTGCCCTCAAGTTGAATTGTTACAAAATTTGAAACACAGTCAAAAATCCATTTCTAATCTTTTATCATAATAAGCAGTTGTTGTGAATCTGTCATAAAAATTTAAATTCGCAGATTGCATGCCCACGAAAACAGAGAGAGAGACTTCAAATTAAAAGTGTCGCACTCTGCTCCGACCTTCGGAGAGTTTCCCAAGACCTCGGACCTAGATTTTAGTATAGTTTACTCGGAGTATATCTCCGAGTCAAGCCAGCCCCCAGGTGTAGTGATCGTTGCGCGCTAATTGCGAGGAATACTAAACGTCATAATAGACACCTTTTAAGTGGATATCTGTGGTTAAGAGTTGAAATTTAGAAAGAACGGGGGCCTCTCAAAAGAGCCCCGAGTCAGATCGTCCACCACCGATCTGCAGGCCTAATTAGGATCCGGCCGTGCGCATTTTGCACAACGCCATTCAAGATCGGTTAATCAGTGTCGGCGGCGGTTATATGGTGGCACTGTCGTAAAGCGAAGGTACCCATACCCACGAAAGGTAGGTAATTTTTATTTGTCTAATTTGAAGTCCTGGGAATTTTTTACAAAATCGAAAACAAAAGTCTTACACCAAGCAATAAAACACGACCCAGATTCGCCCGGCGACGTCGAAGGGGCCCAGAAGCACACAGCTGTGTAATTTTCCATCTTTTGTAGGAGCCGTGTCGAACTTGTTCTGCAGAGATCGCTTCATCTTCCTTATCGCGGCGGTAATTGCGGCAATATCTTGCTGCGATATTTTTTGCTTCGAGAGTTGTGATGTTCGCCATTATTATCGCTGAAAGTCTCAATTATGACGAGCTGCATCAGCAGATGAAAGGAACTGGCAGCCTGCCTTCGACTTATCCGGGTTAGCATCGAACTAAGGCAAACTTGTTAGGTTGTGACATGAAAGATAAACGATCTACCGAATCGGGTTGACATTTTCCCAATGAGCAATCTGCTTCGGCGTCAGTTGAGAAACCTGAAATAATCACAACATACCTGCACATAAAAAATGGAAGTAAACACGAACCATGAAAGGGAAAGGGTTGGGGTCGACATTGAACTTCGAATCGAATTCGTCTTCGTCTTCGGCAATGTTGATACCACAAAACCTGTTCACTCTTTTCGGTTCCGCAAATTGCTTTTGACGTAATTATTGCGAATAACTCAAACCGCTCAAAAGAGTCAACGTCTTCCGAATGGAGTTTCGTCATCGTCAACTCTTCTGCAACGTAAGATTGGCAGAGCGAACGAGCTGTTACCTTATACTCACGCGGAAGATTGTCATGGCTGAAGAGACCCAGCCATAAAGGTGCAACTCGTCGTCTACTCCTGATTTTGTAAATGTCAGCTGCACTCCTGCTCTTTGCATGCGATACATTAATTGATTAGGTGCAAAAGTCTCGCACTTAGGGGGTGTGTGAATGCCAGACATGCGGTGCCAATACCGTCACGAACTAGGGCGGAGAAAATTAATGGTGGAAATAATTCAGAAGGTTCGATCACAATTTATTATTGGAGTTTTAGATCAAATTTATTTTATTAAACAAGCACCAGACAACTAATTTTATTTTTATTAGAAAAACAGGTTTTGAGCCCCTGCACTGCTCTCAACCTGTTTTTATATGTAATTTACTATTCGGGTACGTAAGTCACGCTTGAAATTTTAAGTGCTTTCGATAGTGTATTCAATTTACGTTAAGCTAGTCGAGTTAATTTTGTCCTGACAATGTGGATGCGCTAACAGAAACATTTCCAAGCGTTTATTGAAAGTAGTTTTTTGCTGGTAGCATCCAGTGTTTTTCTTCCGTGATATCGGGTACACTCCATGATAAATCGGTAGTTTCGGACGGTTTATCCAACTTACCCCGAACCAGAATTGCAGATTTTGCTTTGTGGAGTTTGCGAGTTGATTATTTGTAATTGATATGGAATGCACATTTTATATTCTCCAGATCCACGGTTTTTGACGTGCACATCTTTTAGAATATAACCAGGAAGTTTGGAAGTGAAATTGAATGAAATATTTTTAATTTATTTTATTGCAGAAATTGAACAATAAGATAGCTATCGAATTTTGATGATATTAAAGTTGTAGGTTCAAGGAAACGTAGTGTAAATACTATTATTTTAAACAGCGTAATCAGGCGAGTGTAAAATTAAATAAATAAAAATGTATAGGTGCCATAACTACGCAATTATAATTTCAAAGCATTGGCCACTGATAGCTGCGCTAGAAGAGAGGATGCTGTAACATGACTGAGGTAGTCCTTTCCGAGTATGGTTGGCACGAGACTAATAATAATAGGCATATCTTCTATCGCAGAATAAAAAACGAACAAGAACCTAAATAAACCATGACGACCATGGCGATGAAAAAGGATAAACGAAACAATTTAAGAATTTGAACATTCGCAGTCTATATAGGATCTAGTCCATACCCTGCTGACATAAAAGCCTTTCAAGAAATGCAATGGACAACGAATGGTTTCTTACAGAAAGCTATGTTACAATCGCCATACATCTGCTGGAAGAAAATTTAAGAACATAAACTTCATAAATTTCACAACTCTACACAAACACAATAGTATATAGACAACGAAAAGAAGAAGTTGAAACCGACGTTGATGCCTCCCCTATGTACAGGACGCGCAAGATAACTACGTTATTTGAAATGAGCGAACTGAACCTGATGGAAGTCCCGTGCGAGTGTGTCCTAAAATTTTGTTATACAAAGTTTTGTTATGCAAATTGGTGAACTGAACTTCAAAATAACTTCAGTTCGCACACAATTTCCCGACCTCAGTCCGCCCAACTGGACTCAAACTGAAGTTAAACGTAAAAGCTTGCTCTAAAGAGAGTAATGAACTGGAATAATACAGTGCTATTCCAGTGAGCTTTTGCTTTTCTAAGTTCTGGCGAAAAAACAACAACAATCTCAAGCACGAACTGAATATGAACTTAGAATTTAGCCGAGGTGAAGCCACTTACCTGGATTGAACGGAATATTATTGAAATAAGGTCGGTGAAGCCGGGGCATTAGCTGGGGATACCAACTTGGTGATTTCCCCCCAAATTTAGAGGGAAAAAATGCTGCATGGGGTTTTTTAGGGGCTTCAATTTTTTAGGGGTAATTTTAGGGGGCTTATAAAAATGCACCGATATATTTGAAACAGTTATACGATACTTTAAATACGCAATTTCTTAACGTGATTCGTACATGAATCCGGTTTTCCCGACCGACTTTTCTGGCCATAAAAATGTAAATTATTGTCCGTTATGACCGCGGAAACCTTTCATCATTTTCGACAATATTCCCCTTAAATATTATCAAGACAATGATATCCTAGGTCAGCGGGACACATATCAAAAATTTTCTGGCACGTTTAGGCTAGCAGATGTACGCTAGCGTATTTCGCGAAAAACATCAAGGCAGTATTTTTATAATACGAGTAACTAGAAAGCGAGACTGTTAATGCGTTAATGGCTGAAAGAATAAAAAGGTTTTTTTAATCGGCTGGAAAGCTTGAGCGCTCGAAAATCAGCTCAGCAGGCAGAGCTCGAGTTCTTCACATTTTCAATCTTTCGAATACTCAAGCTATAATGGCAACTCACTATGTTATTTTTCGAGATAAGTGAGACGCTTAAACACGGACCAAAAATAAAAAAAACAAGCCGCCGCCTGCCTAACTTTACCTGGAGCGCGTTCAAAAACCTTACTATGGTTAACCATGGTTAACTATGGTAAACTTTTGCCGTTCAAAAACTCCGTGGTTAACTACAACATAACCACGAGCATAACTTTTTGGCGTTCAAAAACTCCCGTGGTTAACCATGGTGTAGTTAAATTTTAACCATGCTCGGGAGCATGGTTAGCGATAGTTAAGAAGAAGAAGAATAAAAACAATTTTTTGACATTTGTTTTAATGTTAATAATGAACAAATCAAAGTGGGATTTGTGAGATTATTTTAAATAAATAATTATTGGTAATAATTGAGGCAAATAGCCGACACTATTTTGTGGAAAAAAATTTTAAATTTTCTTTACCACGTAGTTAACCACGGTGCGTTCAAAAACCTCCATGGTTAAACATAAACTTTCGTGGTTAAGTGAAGTTATGTAGCATAACCACAGCTTACCTCGTGGTTTACTATAGTAAGGTTTTTGAACGCGCTCCTGGTAATAATACAGTATTCCTTCCTTCTTTAAACCTCTTCTCATTCACACCGCTGCACCCTGTAACGGCGGCCCTATCCCCTGAATGAAAGGCACTTTGAAGAAACCACCTAGGAAAAACTGGGATGAAAATTTAAAAAAAAATGGTTAGGCGAGGAAAACGAGACGGAAAAATGGAGAAATTCTAGTCATCGATCGGATTTGTCAGCGACAAAGGACTACACCGAGGGCGCCTTCGAAAACTGGGGAGGTAGTAAGTTTGAGAAAGAACCGAGAAGAATTTTGAAATTTGTTTCGCGGAGTCCAAAGAAAAAAAACGGAAAAAACATTAAAACCAGAGAAAAAAACGAAAATTTTGTAGCACCGGACCTTGTCTCTTACAAGAGAAGTTTGCTGCACCAGGCTGTTGGCTCAGAAATTGAGCCCGAAGATATCGTTGGTCACCACTGGAACTGGGTTAGGCAGACCAAGCAAGTTAGGAAGGCTGAGGCAGGCATTGGCAAGGCAGACGTCGATCCACCCGAACCCGCATATCAGAGGCGATCCTGGTTGCAAAGTGAGAAGAAGGAAGCACGACGATCGAGAAGGACTATAGACGCCCGCTGGTGCGGCCTTAAGATAAGTACCCGCTTGTTATTTATATTGTTCTTCTTTGGGTAGGACATCGTACCGGCATTATGTCTAGGTACCAGCTCCATTAGGACTCGGGCCGTAACCAAAGACTACCAGGGACCCCAGCCCCTCATCCCGTTCCTCTAGGCACGCACTACTTCTGAGGACGGCCACGCTCCTAAGAGGGTAGAGGAGGCTGAAGTTCCTTGCTTCACCCCCTTAGAAGAAAGCGACCAGACGCAAGCAACGAAATAAAAATCCACGCAGATCCCTAGAAGAAATAAATAAATATTTACCGGAGTCTCTTGTTTTTTTTGGCAGATGCTCGTAGCATAATAATACTCTTTGGCTAATTTGTTGTAAATGTTATTGAATTTTCGTTATTGCTAGATATTAAGAATATTATTTTGAACCTTCGTGTGACTTTCAGCAAATTTTATTCAGTGGTTGATAATTGTGACAGCGGTTATAGGGTATTTGGTGCTGTAGGGCAATTCAACACTAACTTCGACCCGAAAATCGTTTTGGTACCAGGGTGGTTGCGAGTTGTCGGTGTCGGGCTTCGAGTGAAGATAATTAGGTTGTGGCACCCACGACCTCAGCGATGAATATTTCAGGGTAGCCTATGTAGACGTGTATGATCTAGAGTTGTAACCTATAGGGGATATGTTACATTTTCGTTTGTAATATTTTTCGTTCGTATAGAAATAGTGACGTTCGTTTTTATACAAATAGTGACGATCAATGTTTTCACACTTTCAATGGGATTGTGACAAGATTGCCCTCTTGTTTCCATCCCTTAGCCATCAATTACGCTCAAGCCTTCACTTCAGTTTCGATTCAAAAATCATGCAGTAAACATGCCAAGCGTGAGAATATGAGCGAGATACGCCTCTTATTTCTGTTACAACTCTCTTCGAGACTAGCATGAGAAAATGGGGAACCTAAATCTGTCACTACCTGACGGTCTAAAAAAGGAGACCTCCATTTCATACCACCTTGAATCTTAAGACAAGATTTCCAATTTCAGTCTACATCTAGTTTTACGGGAGTACTACAACTCAACTTTATTGGGAGTTATATAGGACTATTCTCTTTAGACTTTTTTGGAGGTCAACAGGAGCCCTCTCTTCCAATGACAAGTAATGTTAAAAGCATGGCAAAAGGGAGACTTTTCGGAGGTATTCATACCTCATTACTTGGGGAGGTCTTTTTTTGCCTGTTGCGCCGCTTCTCGTTCGATATGGAGGACAAGCAGTTTTCCGAAGAAGTTATACTTGTTTGGGACTTAAGCCTGTTGTTGTTCATACAAGTCTCTCTCTGCCGGCCTAAAATCAGCTATTTTAGCATTCACCAATTTGGGTGAGAGTTTCTTGTTATTTAGCGGACAAGATGGATATATTTGAGAAGAAGGTTCTCCGAAGGATATACGACTCAATCAATGAATTCAATGCATGGAGAATAGACTAAAATCACGAATTGTACGATTTATACAAAGAGTGTAAACTTTCGACACATGCCAAGCCTCTGCATTTACGTTGGGCCGATCATGTTCAAAGAATGGATGACTCAAGGATACCAAAAAAAGCCCTGATCTGCTACCAGATGGCAAAAGACCAGTTGGCAAACCACGGTCAAAATAGCAGGACAATGTCAATGGTAATGTTTGGAGGAAAAAGCTGATAGATGCCAAAGCTGTATTTAATGTGGTGTGCTTGTGTCGACACACACTCTGAAATTTGAAGTATAGTGAAGTAGAATAGGTGCAGAAGTAGCTTTGGATCAAAGTCATTATTATTACAAGAATTTATGAACCGATGTCATACTAACTAATAAATTAATAAACTGAATGAGGTAATACATCATCATCATGATGACAACAACTGGATCCCGGTTGTATAGCAGTAACTGTAAGTATTAATACACCAGCTATTAAAAATAGAATTCTCTAAAATAAAAGTATTCTTTGGGAATCATCGAGGTGAGCAGGTCTTCACTGATTAGGGGTTTCACTAGCAATATTTACTTGTCATCAATATGTATAGTTCCGATGCTAATAATAGAACCTCCTGCGTGTGATCCTAAGTACGCAGTTTCGCAGTTTCATCCCAATCACTAAAAATTAAAGTTAATTAATAAAAAAGTACTGTTCAAGAAAAAACGTTTCACACATATAATAATTGATTTCAAGTTGATCTTACCTTAAAAAAAATTGCATGTGAAAAAATCAAAACCCGTTAAGCAATCTGGCGATATTTTAAGTTCAAGGTGTATCAAAAAAAAAAAAACTATTAACAAATAATCCCAATATTGCAAAAAAAGATCATATAAAATTAAATAAACAATGAGCAAAAATTATCACGCAAAATTCTGACAGTTCATATTTCACCAATTATTAACCCATTTGCCACAACACCTGTTCCCCGCTAACGAAGATTAGTTGTTTGACATCTTTTAATTAAGGCTTTGATAAGTGATTCCGACCCAAGGAAAAAACCCCAGATAATAGAATACGGGGAATGAGAGATGGCTCAACCTTGCACATCATCGCTGCAATTAGCGCCCGGCTGCAGCTTGGGATCTACCCAGAAACTCAACCTGCCAATTAACCAGAATCCAGGTACTGGGCCCATATAATATGGATAACAGTTGTTTAATTAAGAAACTAACAGCAATTTTATTGACCTTCTACCTGTGGGTAATGAGAGAAGGTGGAGCGGGAAATATCCGCATCTAGGTAAAAGCACCCATGCCTATCTGCCGTCAATTATGCAGCGACGTATGCGTAACGAGTTGTGGAAGAAGAAAGGTGGAGATACAGCGATGGTCACAACATGACTTTGAAAGGCGTTCAACGTTCCATTTATGCCCTTGAGGTAGATATAGGTAGGTACTCGTTTTTTTCTGTTACTTTTGTTGTTGTTGTTATAAGTCATCCCAAGAAACAATCCAATAATCTTAAGTGTCTTCATCAGTGTTTAGATATAAGACAGGCGACAAGCGCGTTGAGGCATTAATCATATTTCAAGTCATTTGGACCGCTCCAACCGGACAACTTTACTCGAATGAGTGAGCGCCTATCGTGTCTACTAGCGGTCAAGGTCTGCACGAATCAAGTTTTGATCAATTGCTTGATTGAAAATTATAAGACAATAACAAATAGTTTGACCTTTGGCTAAGCAACTTCTTGGAGGGGTACAAAACATCACCTCCTAAAAAAGAAGACAGAACCAGTTGCGCTTCCATTCTAAACTGAATCATCGATTTGAGTGAGCGCCTTACTGCGACCAACAACTTCTTGGACTTGGACTGCTACACTCTGTCTCTACCAGGGACAACCTCGTCCATATTAGGCATAGAAAGGGTGTTCGTTTTGTCGTCGTACGAGATGCTTCCCAACTGCAGTGTTCATCTATTGACGAACTGGAGTCACGTGCTGCTAGCGTTTAACAAGGGCAATTTTATTTTTCCTCTTTATAGTTTGTTTTTGGAAGTCTATTTTATTTTTGAAGTGATAACTTCTTTACGCAGGACTGGCACTTTTTGGCCTGGGGTAAAAAATATAAACTCGCGTCACGTGCACTTTTCTTCCGCACCCTTTTCTGGACACTTGTAGCCATGTAGCTGGCCAGAGCACGGCCGAAAGTGATTAATTCAAGCAAAATATTTAAATGTTGGAAACATGTAGCTGGCTGGAGCATGGCAACTTTTGGTTGAGCTCCAGCAACGGGCAGCAGCGTATAATTCTTCTTCGTCCACGGAGCTCTGCTTTTCTCTCCCTGTGGAATGACATGGGCATTTTCAGGAAGAATCTTTTCGAATTAATTTTTAATAGGACTGAAAACATAACTTTAATTATGTATTTTTAGAGTAATTTTTCTATGACTTTATATCTTTCTTCTTCTTTGATTCGTTAGATGACATTAGGGACTGGCCCTCGATCCGTCCGTTGTGGTCTTCTCCACCTTAATTTTTAACCCGTATGGGGTCGTCCATAAATTACGTGAGGCGTTTAGGGGAGGGAGGGGGTCGAGCCGAATCTCACCAAATCTCACGTGGGGGAGAGGGGGGGTCTCGGCAAATATCACGTAATTTTTTTTGTTTTAAAGAAACAGTGTAAAATGCCGAGAAAACTGGGTTAAATTAAGTCAAACATGTTTCTCCACTAAACCCCTCCATTCACTTACAGGCCGCCAGTAGGCAGTGGCATGTCAGACCAGGTCGACCAGCACGACTAAGCTGTACTCAGTCTAACTGAGGGATGATACTTCAGGTACCCGCCAGACAGGCCATGGCATGCAGATGAAATCATGAATCTCTACAGACACACAGGTGAAAACGACTGCTTAACATAGCAGGTTATTAATTCAAGTGCAAAAATGTTCATGGTCTCAACGAAAGCTTCAAGGCGGCTCCAGCCTCACGTCGCGCCGTGAACACCCGCAAACAAGCGCAAACGCGAGTGTGGATGGTTTTCACGCTTAGCTCGCGCCTTGCTTTCTGTTACGAGTGGATACAGCGTGAATTCTTCCCCTCAATTCACGGCTCGAGAGAGAATAGAAGCTCAGATCTTCAGGCCCGAACTGACGATAAATCCGATTTTTGTCAGCTTTCTTGAGCTGTAGGCATTCTTGAACTTCAGGCCATACAGTTGGCGGCCGGTGATTGTATGGTAATACTTGGCCTCAAGGGTAAAACTTTCAGGCCACGGCCTGCCGGCGAACTGTGTGTAAATTGGGCCCTTAAAATGTGGGTAAGGTAGGACACACAAAAAAATTACTCGATTGTTTAGCCTCTAAAGGCTAGTCAAACGCGCGACTCGTCGAATGCTGCAGAGTACGAGCCAAGTAATACTAAACCGCGAAAAGGCTATTAGAATTTAGTGCTACAAGAAAGCACATGCCGAATTTTAGCGTAATGAAATGTTGGGTGAGTGCTCACGTTTTGGTAGTTGTGTGTCCACCACAAGCAGAAAAGCGAGGAGGGCAAGCAGTCCGCATTATCAATTCTCAAATAAAATCTTGTACCCAAACCCCCCCATTCACACAAATGAACTTTTTACACACCTTTCACTAGATTTCACTACGGTCACGTACACGGATTTTATACGCGAGGGCCTTTCCTGCAGTTCTACATTCAAACTCTGTGGTTACGACCGTAATTTCGTATTTTTAATGTAAATACTATGGATTTTATAAAATTTGAAAAATCTCACGTGAGATTAGGGAGGGGGGGAGGGGGTCGGGACAAATCTCACGATATCTCACCAAGGGGGAGGGGGGGTCAAAAAATCGCAAAAATCACCTCACGTAATTTATGGACGACCCCTATGACTGGGCGATGCGGGAAATGTCGTATAAGATGTCCGTTGCTTCGGCATCCGTGTCGGCGAAGACGGCACTATCGCCAGCGAACTTTAAGTCGGTTACGAACTTGTTGCCGTCGTATCGAACTCCGAGTCGTCCATCGAACGCTTCACGTATAATCGCGTCGATCAGTTGAAGAGAAGTGGCGAAGTCACGTCTTCCTGTCAGACAACCGTTTGAATCGGAAACTACTCGGATAAATCGATTCGAATACGAACGCTGCTGGTTGAGTCATCGTACGACCAAAAATTACTCAGAAAGATACGACAATGTAATCCTTTCTGTGCGAAGAAAAAGGAAAGTAAAAATACATAGAAAAATCCATCAACTTCTCTATTCATATACGCGCTCCGGAATGGCGAGAGGGCGGAGCAACGGCAAACTACACAAACACATGCAGAGCAGGAAGTACACGAAGATGGTACATGAATTCACACAAGCAAAATAAAAGTCCAGACGGCACAAAAAATTGCGGAGAAGAGAAATCAGTGCGTCTCTTTCGCACTTCGTGAAATAACATTTCTTTATTTACCCTCTCTTTCTTCGATTTTTGTTTTGTTTTTAAATTGAATTTTGTCTCGCTTGCACCTTGTCGATTGATATATTCACTCGCAAGGGAGCTTATGGGAAATTTTGAGAGCGTCGTATCTTTGTGGGTAATTTTTGGTACGACGCTAGGAGAAGTTGGATGATTTTCAATGGCACGTGTTCAGTTTCCAAAGCTCTTCACAAGCTGACGGAGTTCGAATATTTGATCAATACATCCTCGATGTGGTCTAAATCCCGCTTGTTCTTTCCGGCTCGTTTGCTCTCGATGTTTCTGGAACCTCGATTGTATGATTTTCGTAAATACCTTACCGACGATCGAAAGAAGGCTAATACCGCGATAATTCTTGCACTCCCGTCTGTCGGCTTTCTTCAAAATTGGAACAACGATCGCTTTCTTCCACGACGATGGGACACGATCCGAATGCCATATGTGTGTTATGAGAACATGTTGTGATAAGACATCACCTTAGGTTTCGATCATCTCAGTCTTTACTTGATTTATTCCCGGTACTTTTCCATTTTTCAGCGATTTCACTGCCGTAAACTCGATAATTGTCGGTTCGGTATCGAGAAATTGATTCGTCGGCTGTTCGATAATCGGCAGTTCGGGTGCTGGACCTTGTGGCGAATCGTGGTTGTACAGCTGGTGGAAGAATTCTCTCCACTGCTGCAGGCGCCCATGGGGAGAAGTCACGAAAGCTCCGATTGCATCCAATTTTTTGATGTTGTCGTTTGTTGATGTGGTCTTAAGCCTATCCGCCGGATTGTCTGCTATAGCGTTCGGTACTCGGGCCTCAACGCCGCTTCTTCCATGTGGTCAGCAACGTTATTCCAGTACGGTTCTCGTTCCAATTTCATTTTCTGTCGAACTTTTTTGTTCAACCTTCGGTATTGCTCAAATTCGACCTGTTTCATTCGTTTCCGCTGATCGAGGAGGTCCAGACAGCTCTCCGAGATCTATGGCGGCGTCCGTTTACGGATAGGTGGACACAACTTCATTGCACACTTCACAATAAACTTCTTCTTGGCTGGCGATGGCGTTGTTTTCTTCGCTCTTTGTAATCGCATCTGTAATTTCGCTCGAACAAGATAATGGCCCGATCCGCAATCGGGCCCACGCATTGCCCGTACGGTTTTGAGCGTCGATCGGAATCTTGCGTTGATCAAAATGATGTCTAACATCGCCGAATCTTCGCCGGATGGATTTAGCCAGATGAGTTGGTGTTTGAGTGGATGGCGGAAAATGCTGTTGCCAACGATCAAGTTGTTTGACGATGCGAATGAAAACAGACGTAGGCCATTGTTGTTAATTACTCCGTGTCCGAATTTGCGAACCGTTCCTTCCCAGTCGGTTCGATCTGCTCGTGAATGTGCATTTAAAGTCCCCCGCGAGTATTATTAATTCGGTTCGAGGTATCATATATCCAGGGTCTGTTGAAGCTGAGGGTTTTGATCGTTGCATCGATGGTTATCACCGCCAAACGTTCGGATCTTGGTTGGAATGCGATAACGCTGCTAGTAGCCTGATAGTACCTAAAGAGTCATCGTTTCGTCGATTGTTGGAGGGACGATCGTCAATGTCCCGGATCCGGTAAGTCGTAGTTCCGATAGCGCAGCAACTGATATTTTGCATATCAACAATTCGGTTGCTTTGATTTCCTTTTGATTGGCATGACGTTCTGTCCGTACATTCCTAAATTCCATTTTCGGTGTGACTAATTTGGGTGTTCGGCCAATAACCCACTTCTAACCAGCATCCCTGGTCCCCAGTGCTGGCGTATCGACTGTCTCGGATGCAGTGGCATTATTTCGTGAATAGTTAGTTTGTGTATGGATACGATGGATGGTATGGATAGGTTTCTGATGGATGGTTAGATGAATGTTATGGATAGGTTTCTTGTGTAGTTTCTTTGGTTTCCGGATTCTGGTCAACTCGGCAGGTCGACCACCCTCCTCCTTTCACAACCTGGGCTTGGTTGGGACCAGACGACGGCAGAGCTCATTTTATATTATCTTCTGTCGATTGTTTCTTTCTATTCCCCTCTTAACTTTATTTTTCTTCTTTTTTTCTCTTTCTTCTTCTTATTATTATCTATCTATGTTCTCCAAATTTTAAATTAGTGTTCTTTAATTTAAGATTTTAATATTTGCCAAAAATTAAAATAAATAAAAAATAAATAAATCTTTCCACTTTTTTTGCCACTACTTCTTAAATGCGCTTCGGTTCTTCCTTTTGTCAAAACCCCGCTGTTGGGACACCTTCAAAAAATTCATTATTTATTAGTTGGCACCTCACCGAAAGCCTTGTGTCCGGCAGGTGATCGAACTTCTAAAATTATTTATGCTTTGTAATTTCTTCAATAAAATTCAAATCAACGACAATAAAAAAAAATTTCATCACAAAAATTTCCAATAAAACTCAATTCGTTGTTGTACCCAGAATATTCGTCAACTATTTTCGTGTATTCGACAAGGTGACGCAATGTTGGTGTTTTTGATTATGATAACGTGAAAATGAAAGTGTTTTTCGCTCAGGTGAATAATTTTAATATGATTTAAATATGAAAATTTATTTGTATTGCAAAAAAAAACCGACGCGCGGTGTGAATCATTCCCGAGCAATTCTAGGCGACACTAAATAACAACATCAAAGTCATTTAGGTCGATCATATATCTATGCTAACATTTACCTGCAGTTTAACGCGGGATCATAAATCAGTTTCCATATTTTCTCACAAATTCCTGATCTATCAAAATGTAAATTTGTCCATGCCATCGAAAAAATTCTTGATGGTATTAAAACATGGTTTTCTAGTCTCGATCGTATACTAGGAGTGTCTAGCCACCAAGAACAAAGGGTTTTAGAAGAATCTTTAAAATTCCAAACCGATTATTCATCGATATAAATTGATTATTGTAATCATAATCAACATTATTAGATATGAAATTTATGGTTTGTGGTGGGCAACAAAAGGGGCTTCTTTCAATACACCTCATTGTCTGCCCCAATACCTATCCTCTTAATGGCTCCTTGACTCGAGCTTAGCACTGTAATGCAAATTGCTTGCCTCTGTTTTAAATAAAATCTCAAATTCGACCATGCTATTTAGCATAATAGAAAAAACACGGCGTATACCTGTTGGACACGTTCAGAAACTATGAAGTAATATAGAGTTCCTGTTGCAGCTTGAAGCGCATTTCTTTGTCTTTTTTTAAATATTCTTTATGAAGAAAGTTTCCAAACATATTTTTATGAAATTTAAAGGTTATTGCTAGGGGAAGTATAAGCCTTGTTCTTTTATTCCAACTTGTAGTGTGGTGTTTGTTGAATTGAAAACGGATAAGAAGTCGTTTTTTGTCACAATTGAATATTTTTAGTGTCCAATTGTATGGAACAAGTGTTGTTGTTTTAAACATAAAAACAACTAATAATACTAAACAATTTTTTTATTGATATCTCATCTTTTTTGCAATTTTTTGTAGTGGTAAAAAATTTACCCAACCACTTATCGTCATTATGACAAAAGCCATGAAAAATAAATAAGACATCAAACGTGCAAAACAGGTTGTTTTATTCCAAGAATTAAATTTTTATTTGTAAGTAAAAGTTGGTTTTATTTTATGAATATTAATTACACATCGAAAAGCTGTCATATAAAAGGATTTCTTTAATGTCTGCATTAGTCTGCCCTAAAATCGATTTATATTTTTAAAATATTATAGAATTTCAAATTGGAATTATGTTTTAGATAAGATCTCATCTATTTGCTCTCTCTGACTGCTCTCTCTATCTGGTCTCTCTCTCTCTGATCTGTCTGTCTGGTCTGTCTAGATTATCTAGTTAAGTTTGAGTTGTGTGTGTAAAACTACTATAAAAAATTGCTTGGTTTCAATTCCCAAATTGTAGACGAAATAATATAAGGTCACCAAACCACAAACGCTTCCAAAGACACAAACCAAAGCTTCAGCCCAAAACACAAACAAAACCCCCATTGCGCAATCGGTGGCACTGGATCAACAAAGCTATACTACTAAGTATGGCTCGATGGGCGGGGAGAAGTACAACACAATGTTATGATGATGTGATTATGATGCAATGAAAATGTCATTCTACGATTGCATCGTACGCACTATGTGAAAACGAAACGATCCGTCTTTTATAAATTTTAAATATTTATTCACTAATTATTACTACTGTAACGGTGGTTTTTTTTTCAAAACCAATTTTTAGGACATCACCTTGCATCTGACTCGAAAATTCAATCACACTAGGCGTGGAGAAAATAAAAAGACGAAAAAATAAAATTTGTTTTTATTTCTCTGGCAGTCTGTCAGGAAGAGAGGAAAAAAGTTTTTTGGTTCTCTAGTCGAGTGCGTGGAAATAAAAAGAAAAATTGCTTGAGAATTTTTTCCGCGATTAGGAAAATTGTTCATCCTCTGTTTATAACTAGAAACAGTTTGTTTGTGTATATTTATCTAAATATATGGAAACGAAATATCAAATTTGCCAAATTCGTGAACTTACAAACCAAAGTTAATGAGGATCCAGCAGATCCGTGCTGTGAAAAAATTAGGAGTTCACCAGGTTAGGACTGCCAAATCTCTATTGTTCTTCGAAAATTCACCCATTGGTGTTCTGACAAGCTTTTCTAAAGCCATACCATTGGCATATTTTGGATTATCGTATTTTGGAGATGGAATGAGTTTTTCTACTTCATAACCCTGAGGCACAACACAGTACTAGGACCGCAATCCAGCAAAAACAAGGAACTGGGGCCAAGCAGAAGGCAGCAGTAACATATGCGGAAAATTGTATTAAAAAAACTAATACACCAGGTATATTTTTATTATCATTATTGGTGCGGAAGAAGAAAGTTTGGTGCTGGAAGTGCCCAAATTCAATTAATTTCGAGGCACGATATAAAAGAACCAAAAAAAAATACAATAAAATAAAACAAGAAAAACAAAAATATATAAACAATACCACTAAATAAATAAAAAAAATTAAAAGAACAAACATACACAAAATAAAAGAAAATATTTGTTCATGCTTTACTTTATTACTAAGCAATAATTTTAAGTGCAGTTATCATTAATTTTAATTTTTAAACTGATTTATAAATGATCGTAAATTTGTTGGCTCCTTGTTGGAGATATTTTTTTCTTCTTGGTGTTTCCAGTACATTTGTTCTCCCTTAAATTGAACCTGGTAGTTGTGATATCGTTTGTAAAAAACGGGACGTTTTGGTACCAACGCGACATGTTTTTCAGATTAAGGTTTATGAATTTGAGTATGTTGAATTTGTTGCATTTGACAATGAACCTTGTCCAATGCCATTGAATATTGATTTTACCTCTTTGTGTTCTTGTGTTGATAATTGTATTTGAAATAAACAAAGAAATTTAATATTTATAATGATGAACTCAATTTGCTAGATTTTTTTTTTTTTTGAATGGTTGTGGCGGAATTTATTTCTCCTCCGAGTTTTTAGGTGGTGTATTTCCTTGTCAGGTGATGGTTATCCATACTATCAACTGGCAAGGGAACGGACGACGAAGACACGGCTCCGGCGATGCCCGAAGGATGATCTGAACGGAAGATGAATTTTCATAGTCCCAGGTAAGTGGTGAACCATGAGAAGTATAGGCCCGGCCACACACCCCACAACCCCAACCGGCGAGCTAGTGAACTCCGTGTGGCCGGCAGCATATCCCCCTAACAGAAGGATCGGCGATTGGGGGGGATACGAGTTTCCAATTTGTTTTGTCTGGGATTGCGCTCTTGGTCAGGCTTTTCCGGGCTTCTGGCTAAGTGGGGCAATACCTCGCATAAATGGCGCCCATTGCATACTCCCGCCATTATGCTGTTACACTACTACTAATTAAAGTTTGCGCCCTCTAACTGGCCGTACCTTTCTCGATTAGAACTGAATTAAGTTCGCGCCCACTGGCCGTACCTCTTTGTTCATCTCGTATTCTGGTAGTGCCTGCGTCACAACTTTTCTCGGCTGGTTAGTGGGATTTTCTTGAGGAATAAAACTCCAAAGAGGCTGTTCCTTGCACAATATTAAAGTCGGTGCTCCGAAATCTCCAACAATTAATCAAGACGAATTACCCCAAGTCTAAAAACCTGTATTGAAAAAATAAGATCCGGTCCATAAAACCCAGTGTCCCAGGTATGTTTCCACAGATAAATAAAACACTCCATTTTCGTGAAGAAATACGAACTTGTAATTAATCTCAAACTGTGGTTTGAACTTGTAATTAATCTTTAACTGGCAATCTGGATTGAGCAAAATAAAATAATTCCGGACAACCAGTTCTTATTCCGAGCTCACCGCTGCTATTCAACATTTATATAAGCGATCTAATTGGATCCCTTCCGAGCGCCCTGGCTTTTGCGGATGACCTCTACAGGACAGGACCGAAGATCGATGTGATCCAGACTCTACTACAACATGACTTTGAGGAAATCGAATATTACGCTGATCTTTGGAAATTGAAAATCAATCAAGGAAAATGCCAAACGATCCTTTTTAGGATTGCTCTCAATAAAGCTTCACGCGATGTTAAGAGGAACTGGAAAGAGTTTTATGTACGAAGCCAGGCGGAACAAACGGTGGTAAGGAAAACCGAGGTTAAGTATTTTGGAATTTGGCTGGATCAATACGTGTATTACAATATACATTCTGCTATAGCCCGTAAGGCTTTCCAAATGACCAAAAGGCTCTTTGCTAGGAAACACCTTAACTCCAGAGTTAAGGTGAACTGCTACAAGACCTTAGTCAGACTTACCATATCACCATCATATATGGAGAAAATGAGGATGTTCGAAAGACAATGCTTAAGGAGATGTTTAAGCATGTATATAACACCTGCATTGAATTAAAGAGAGAATCTAAGCTTACTATTACTTACTTCTAGTCACGGATTGCTGATAAAATGGATCAAATGCAGATTACTGCAAGGAAGCATTGAGTTGTTGAGTCACATTCTTGGAAATGGATGCATTAACCTCTCTGCAGACGAGATTTCAGTTGTACCCACAGACAAAAAAAAAGAGTTTCCTGGTTTTGACTGGATTTGTACGAAAGTTTATACCAAATTACTCCACCGCCTCAAGGCCGCTGTCAGATCTTTTGAGGAAGAATGCTCAATTTACTTTTGACCCCTTGTCTTGCCTTGTTATTGACGCTTTTAACCTTTTGAAGAATATGTTATGTAAGGAGCCAGTACTCAAATTATTTCACCCAAAATTAGAATCCGACATACGGATGCAAGGAAATCAGGGTTTGGCGCGGTTCTACTTCAACGTTACTCCGAAGACAACCAGCTCCATCCACTCTTCTACTTGAGTTTCAAGACCAACGCGCAGAAACACGCTACTCTTGTTACGAGTTTGAGGTTCTTGGCATTATTGGCCATTCATACACGAGGGATCATGGCTCTGGAACCAAAAGCTTTGCTGCAAGTTTCCTGAAAATACACGGAGCAATAGCAAAGGAAGCAGCTTTTGTGTTGCTACGCAATGATTATGTGTATTAGTGATATGTCAAATTTTTTGACTCTGGTCGGGTATTTATTTAAATCTGGTCGGGTGTTGAACTAAATCAATTAAAAATTAGATATCACAATAGAAGAAAATAGTGCGTTGGTGGTTTTAACTGCAGCTGCAGCGGCAGCATTTTTTTTCATTGTTAATTGTTGATTGTTTGAATGTTTATTATTTTTAACTCCATGGCAACGTATTATTTTCTTATTTGTGTAAGTGCGTGCTTCCCGTGTTCGCAGGTCGAAAACCGGAGCACAAAAGTCTCCACCGAAGCACGAAACTCTCCACTTAGTTCATCTCCGCACGCCTCCCTTGCCCAGACAAAGCTTTTGCTCCAGAACCATGATCCCTCGTGTATGAATGGCCATTAAGGCTCTTCAAAAGCTCCGTCCTCACTTGCTTAGTTGGGAGTTCACAGACTGGAAAGGGTTTAAATTGTCGATAAAAAAGTCGTGTTGTCTTTTAATTAAAGATTTCAAGAGTTCCGTGGATCACATCGGCACGTGGACGCCTTGACTAGGTATCTTGCCGTATACTCCATTGAGAATGGAAGGCTTCAGCAATTTAAGAGGGCCGGGAAAAGGACGAGACTTGTAGGTTGATATCGGAGATCCTGAAAGTGAGAGAATTCGAAGGCTACAGTCTTAGGAATTCGAAGGCTACAGTCTTAGAGGAAAAAAAAATAGATGGTCGAAGAGAAGAAGAGATATCGAGAACCCCCAACCCCATCGAGAAGATCGACGCACCTCTACCTACACGTACCATCTGAAGCAACTGGCAAGTGGAGAGGTTAAGCCAGGCCATTAGTGTTCTCTCTAAAATATCAATTAAAGGCTCCCAAAAGTGGTACAAACACGTATCAAACCTGCAACGAGTTCTTAACTCTACGGGAAGTAAAGCTCCTGGAAAGTTAAAATTTGAACTCCTATAAGCGCACGCTAGAAAAGGATAATCTAATACAGATACTCGAGGAGGAAATTGTATCGCGGTTTGAAGATATTGAGCAGAAATGCGACAAGCGGCAAGACAGCAGTTTTTTTTGGTAGCTAAATTTCATGGGTCATATGAGGGAAAACACTGGTATGATGTCCAGAAAGTCGGCAATCCTGAAGGATCCAATCTTACAAGTCGAACCTAGTCATAAACGAGGTAAATAATTGATGTTATTTTCTTCGGTCGATTAATATTTTCGAATACGTCATTTTGCTTCTGCCTTCTGCGTAGTCTTTAACAAGATTGTTTAAGAATGTTAAGACTTTCTTATAGTTAAAGTTATAAAATACGAAAAGTTATTAATGGTTGCTTAAAAACACGAAGTGTTTGTGAGAAACTAATAAAAATTAGGATATGTTCGACAGGTGTTCAGCAGTAAAACAGCCTTTGGCTATCAAATTCCTTAATTTCAGTATCCGTATAGAGGTTTGCTTTAAAAATAATGCAGCCCATCAATTTAAAGCTGAAGTCACTCCTTTCTTTAGACTGTTATGTTTCATATCTACACCTTCATAACAGTTGTATGAATTTTTTGTTATTTAAACTGTATTTCATAAATAGAAATGAAGCTATGAATCAAAAGTGTTTCAATAATGCATTTTTCAACACTCTTAACATAACTCTATAACTATGTAAATGGTATCACGCAGTCTTGCACTTATTTATAGAAAATATTTATCAAGACGCCTCCCAACAAATTATATCAGCACCTCCAGTGGATTTTCCCCTAAAAAATGTTTACCTGTTCAGAGACAGATGAAATTTCCATTTTTAGATAACTGCCAGCTCTAGTTACTCTCTTACAATTAATTCAGACAATTACTCCCTCAAGACTTTACTTGAGCCCAGTAATAAATTCTTTAGGCGCTTCATAAGCAGTAGGTAGCGAAGAAAACTTGGTTATTCAATATTAATGGTGATTTTTGTTATCTAGTTCTCTATTATGCGCTCATCTTCAATTGTTTAACGAATTTCTCAAAAACAAAAAAAAAATAGTTGCAAATAAGCACGAAAACTCACGTTCACTTCTCTGTGAATGCAAGCAGCTTTCTACATGATCTTTATAAAAGTCCCAAACAATTCTCACCGTTTCATCTAAAGGTAACTTTCTTCTCGAACAATGGCAGCCCCCGAAAAGAACGCCTTTAATTTTTTAGCAATATCAATTGCCGACTCCTTTCTATTAAGTTCGTTCAGTTGCGCCTGGATAACAATGATCTTGTTCGATCGAAAACAGGAAGAAAACCACCTGGACACACCTTCGACCATCACCGATCTTGACAGGTTAAAAGTATTTGGATAAACGAAAATCTAGCAAAAAAAGGAGCACTCCATTTTGGGTATAAGTAGAGTACCTTGTGGGAGCAATTTACTTTCGTGCACCGTGAAATCAGTAAGTGCGCGTCATCTTTTTGTTGCCCTGGACAAGGCCTGGCACGCGTCGTCGTCTCGCAGCAACAAAGTGATCGCGGCTGATTGACTGCCTGCCTATTGATCGGTCAACTGGATCTAGGTAAAAAGGTAAAAGGTGTTGTGCTCGAGATTACGTGTGCATCGCGGTTCTATTTTTTACCAGCCCAGTCCTATATATATTAATTAATGGCGAAAAACAAATGTTATCTAATTGATTTATAGCCGAGGACCGCCCTGAGATTTCCGGTGCAGCTGTCATTCCACATATCAAAATCTGGACTGAATCTAGGATACTTTCCCGGCTGTCTCTCAAGAAACAATGCCAGCGGAGTCTCGAAAATTTTTAAGGTGGCATTTCTTAATCGCGAATATGTGTCAGATTCATTTGGGTTGAGTCCATTTATTACGTATTGTCCGACTGATCCAGAAACGACATCAACTCTGACGCTAGTATCAAAACAAACCGAAGAGGCTGCAACTAGAGCGATCTGTTATCTGGTCGACGGTTTCTGGGTCGGCCAAAGAATTATGCAAGGTATCGGATCGTATGTAGGACTTACGGAAGGCATTCGTCTGGAGAACAGATCGCCCTCGCTGATAGTGAAGTAATGCGAGAAATTGACTTAGTGAGAAATGATCTCGCTAATTGCACGCGGCTACAAGCGATCGTTTTGTTTCCAGTCGTGGTCTTGAGATGTTTTTTCCACGGGGTTATGTCGTTAATCGTGAACGATGCGATCAGGCGGGGTTTTTGTCTCGAATATATGTATAAGATCAGATTTGCTCTTAATTAATAAATGTGTATGATCGGCTTTTAAATGACGGTTTTTATTGTGTGTGATTAACCTATTATTAGATACCTTAAATTGGGCCAAAGGGTGATGCAAGCCGGAGGCGAGTTTATGGATATTTTTATTGTGCAAAGGTAGCTGTTTGTTGGGATAAACATGATACACTTTCCAGTAGCTGCGGTGATTTTGTAAGGAGTTACGTGATAGTTATAAATTTTCCGTCGTGCTTGACTTAAAGGTGTAAGTTCAAATCGGTGTTCACCTCAAATCAATTTTCTGTTAGCTAAAAAACTTTGGAATTATAAAAAAAAACTAACTCCATTAAAAAATGTTTGCTTCTGTTCTTGATTTACATTTTGCCGCTGGAACAGGTCCTGCAGTGTGGTTAATGATTTGCACCTCCACTTTTGCAGAGCAATGACAGAGATCATTAAGGGCAGAATCGTCTCCTTGAAGCAGAGCCTGATGGGTGGTAATTTAGAGCCCGTGACCATGCCAAAAATCTAATAGCATTGGCTCTTCTGGAATCTTTTCCGTAAAACTGACAATACCCCAACAAGGCATCTCGCCAGCTTAACCAATTAATAATAGGATTCTGCTTTAATCGATACATCTCCTCTCTCACCTGGGAGTCTGGTACTGCTGCTATTGAGAATATGGACTTCGAAGCCCCGTTACAAAAATTTTGGCTTTGAATTTTGTTACCTCCGTGGGATTCTTGCTAATCTTGCTTCTCTTTAGTGTAAGCTCGACTAACATCCAGGAGTTCAAACGCAAGATCCATCACCTCCTTCGTCATCTTGTTAACCTATCCTGTTCTCTATTCCTTCCTTCGAACCAAGCTTACTACTAGGCCTTGAACCATGACGATTACGATATGACGGAATGGTACTACAAAGGATTGCTCCTACATAGTACTTGGACCCGAAGCGGTACAAATTGAATAGACGATATGTGCGAACAGCCCCCATAATTAAAAGGCAGGCCATTCTTTTAAACTTGCTTAATTTTGTAGTAAAGCTATCAAGGTTGGTTCTATGCCATCACACTAATGCTCCGTATGTTATCATGGGTCTTTGCATTTCGGACCACGTTAACACATGGTTTTTGACTATTGAGTCAATTTAGATCCACAAGCGCACAGTAGGCCCCCAGAGATCTTTGAGTTTAGCATGCTGCCGTGCACTAGTTAGAACCAATGGAGTTCGGCATCTAGTCTGAATAACCGAAGGCGGCGTTCTGTGGAGGATATTGGATGAGATTCGGTAAAATAAAACAGCGAGTTGGTGTTTTCACTCTGCTTTTCGTCAAAAGCTTGCTGTCTGACTTTGCGCTCAATGATCGAAGAAAAGGGCTATGCTTCTGAGCTCGTTGGCGGTTCAAGTCATTTATCACGTTGTCTCTACACTTTAGCTCTAAACTTTTGTTTCGATGTTGATTGTTTCCTTTTTCTGCTAATAGGTTCTTCCGCGATCGTCTTGTTGAAGGCCCCTTTGTACTGTCGACCATGTATTTTTTTTTTTTTTTTTTGAAATGTCGAACAGCAGCTCTAGTCGGAAGATAGAGAGAGAAGTGAAGGAAAGAACTGTCACAACCTAGCTGCGGTATTTTTATTTCACCTACTCCCAACCATTTTGCGACTCTGACATCGGGGCATCGAGAACAACTCGCTGGAGTGTTATGCCTCCTGAAACGAGTTTAATCTCATCAACCAACCGATGACATGCGCTTGGTGGAGCGGGGAAGTAGTCTGTTAATATCTCTGTCTGTCTGTTAATATTGAATCATAGAAGTTTAAATTTTAGGTCTCTGTCTGTGTCCTTTGCTGTCCAGTATTCTTCCTGTAAGCTTTGTCTCTACCTTTTTATTGATCAAACCTTTGGAATCGCTTCTTCTGAATGTTTCTGGGTATGAAGAAAGCCCTCTCAGCAGTCTTTTTTATAACTTTAGCACAAGAATTCTTTTGTATCAATAAGTTTTCGTGGAAAGGATCTGCCTCAAGCTGAATTCATAACTACCTTCTGTACTCTCCTCCAACTAACTCAGATTGTAAGGCTTTTGATCTCGGAGAATTTGGTCTATTTATACTTTTTGCTCTCAGGCAAATGTTCATAGCTACTATAAATTGCTTCGACTCGATATGGGCGCTTTCAGCGGCAGCGCTATCTTAAGTGCGAATGGTGCACTTACACCGGGCGCAATTTCAAAAATTAAATTTTAAAAAAAATTTAAGACTTTTCTCACGGGTGCAAAAATTACACAAATTTACCCATATTTTGTTCCTGTACTTTCTCATGCAAGAAAAACCAGGGAAATTTCACTTCTCCTAGTGCAGGAAGTGTCCAGAAATTTGGCTTCGAGATTTCCATAAAATTTTACTTAAGAATTATTACTCGAGGTTTTACTCAAAACATGAAGGAACAGATCTTCGATTTCGTCGCATGGGGTTTCACAAGAGCCAACTTTTCCAACGAATTATACTTTAGAATACTTTAGCTTGTTTTTGTTCTTGATAATAGTTTTCTCTTCTGCGATTTCCTTTCATTACTTTCCCTAAAAAAAAACACAATAACATGCCCACCCCATCGTCCTCTGCTACTCTCTTCTCTTCTCCGTTTCGGCAGATTTTGTTGATCGGATGTTGACCCATGTGAAACTTCCTATGTAAAAACAATGAAAATTATATCTTCCATCCAGCGAATGTTTGTGTCTTTTTCCATAGTCCTTTGCTGCGTTCAAAAATGAACAGCTAATGGGGCGCAATCTGGCATAGTGCACCGGGCGCAAACAATTCAAGCGCCGGCCCTGGGCGCTTTAAGATCTTTCATCAAGTATATTACCTATGTGATCAATCTAGCTTAAATGATGAATCTAGTTTTCTCCACCATCGGGATGACTTCGTTGGGGTTCTAAAAAAGCAATGAGAATAACCATATTACCGGACAGATCGAGCCAGAACACACAATTGGAAATCAAGGCATAAGCCAAGTTACTAATAGCAATGGGGTGCTTTTCGTTTACTTCTCTAGTCTCCACCAACTTATGATAGGTGGAATTCACTTTTGTCACTAGTAGACTGGTTATTGCAATGGTAGAACATGACATCAGATAGATCACGTCGCGATGTAGAACTATTGTGAACGAAGTCAAGAGCTTTAGTGGAGCAGACATCGAAAGTTAACACCATTTTGGTAGTAACTATTTACCTTCCAGTGAAGGCTTGTTCTCCCTCCCTGTCGTGTATTATCTACTGTCGGTAAAGTCTTGTTCCACATTTAATTATCTAGGACTTCTCCTAAGAGAGGCAGTAGACCGAAGGCTTAGAAGATAGCAGACTATAGCTTGCTGCTCGACTTTAGAACATAGCATACTAGATTCAGAAAGAGCCGCTCCTGCATAGTGAAACAGCCTACTGAACTATCAAACCCCCTTTACCCTAGATCAGTGGGAGCTTTTCATGGAAATGGAAACTTAACAGGAACGCAAAAAATGTTTTTGAATTGAACTGTAAACTAAATTGGAAGGTAAAATTTTTCTGTTGTTTGTTTTTGGTAGGATCCCACCGCTGCCACCAAATTTTGAGCCCTCACTGGCCTCGGCGTCTGATGGTGGATATTGGGTATAAAAATGTAATAAAACGAAAACTGCGAAGGATGCGATTTTTCTTTATTGTTTTTTTATGAAATTTAGTACTTGTCGTATGTTTACTAAAAAATCTGAAAGACGCAAATGTTTGCGGTGTGAGGGTCGTATACATTCAGTGGTTACAAATTTTACAACAAATGGAAAACTGTCCGACAGCTTTGGGTTCAGCTCTGGAGTACAAGGATCACAACGCAGACTTAAAAGTCATGGAGGAGTTTTTATTAGCAGAGGTTACACCAACTGGGAGATGCTGGACGGAACTGAAATCTACCGCACAAAACATAGTCTGCTGAAAGGAAGAAGAAGAGCAAAATCATATGTATGATTGAAATCGAAAATTCAAGGCTGATTTTTATAAGAAAATGAACGAAATCCAAATCAATATTTTTGTCTTATATGCATTGTATGCATATCACTCGGCAATTTTCCCTAATTACATTGAATATGTTTCGCTTTACATTTAGGTGTATGAATTAGATCGTTAAGTGATAACATTAGAAAAACGAAAGTTGAAATGAAAATAGTAAGTCCGGCCGTTGTTATTTGTCAAGGTAAGCCAATTCGCAATATTTTTCTAAAAATTCCAATTACTTTTGTGAAAACCTCATAAATAGAATTGGTACTACTGTCCCTCAAAATTCCAATAGTGGTGCTAGGCTGGATTACATCAAGATATTAACTGGCGAACTATCCATTCTAGCCTTCACTAGTAATTAATTTAATGGCCTGAGAATATTAGAACTGATTGCAGTAACAAAGTGCAATTGTGTTACATGCATAAACAGTACCTGGCGATGGGAATTTTTGCAATATTTCGGAATTCTGAACACACGAAAAAACAACACCCGAAATAAGCCCGTATTGACCTACTTTCAAGAAATCGATCATCTTTTGCTCTTGCTGAAAAAATAAATTATGAAAGATGTAAATCACTGCAGAAAAGAGTCACGGTCATCAGCTTCGATTTTTACGTCCGATAATTAAAAATAAATAAAAACTGACAAAAATTTTTCGATTCACTTTCTTCGGACTTTCTTGAACTTTTTCTGGATTATGAAATTGGGGCCTCTTCTTCTTTTTTTTTTTAATTGAATGTGAACCGCGGCACAATTGAACTACAATGGGCATAACAGGTATCATTACCTATCATAATGCCCGAATCAAATGGTCACTAGGCACGGAATCCGCTCCGGCGGCGGCACACGATAAATCGGAAGATGGTCACCAGCACCGGTTTGAGAAAATGGTAAACAAAAAATTACCTTCTTCTGTGTACGGGAAGCGAATTAGAGGTGAGTTTTGTGCAACATCACCCAGCGACAGTATTGCGGGCCGTGAACGTACAAAAAAACCGGGAGAGAGAGATGCCTGACCTGCTGTTTAAAAATAGATAAAAGATAAAAGATGTTTAGTCATTTCGAGGAAAGACATTTTTCACGGTAGTAGGCGCTTAAGTGTCCGGATGGCCAAGAGCCCCAACGTAACACGCCACGATCGGTGTTATGACGGCGATCGTCTTTGCCGGATTGTTGGGATCGCAAACGAGTGGATGATGATGGCCAGGGCACAGTTTGGACGCATTCAAAAGAAATTTATCCGATATTAAATATTTTCTTTTTCGGGATGTTCCAGGCGTGATAAATCATCTTTGAATCGTTTATGGGGCCGGGTGTATACCCAAACATCAATTTATTTCGTGCCATTAAACTTTTTATACATCTTAAAGTTTTTTTCCCTTTTAAATTTTAATTTTATTATGCAACTTTGGCACATAAAGTTTTAATGAATAAATTAGTGTCGATTATGCACCTCTATTTTGTTATTGTACCGCGGAGAGAAAACTAGTATTCATAGCTGGAGGCCGGGTGTGTTTTTGTTGGTTGTATTTATTTTGCATTACTTGGAGAAGCTGATACTATTGGGTTTGGTATTGATATAGTAGCAGACTATTGTTTGAGCTATCAAAAACTTCAGTATTTTTTATAAAGAGAATATTGCTCTAGACCTATCTATTGCATATTAATTCAAAACAAAATTCAGGGGACACCTGTTGTAGTTTATGCTTCCAATCATGTTATTTCTCATATCATGATGCAATGTCCGATCATAAGATTAACTTAGAGAGAAAGAGACAGCAGACAAAAGAGTTTACCTGAAGAAACTCCAAAATTCTTTAGATAAATACTTTCTTTAAATATGGAGAAAACATTTTCTTTTTGCGAATTAAGAAAATTGATATATGTAATTTGACTTTATTCTTCAATAATGACATCATAAACCTATACCTAACAACTTAGATACAAAATTGATCTTCAAATGAATATTACAAGCACATATTCTAACGTGCAGGTTAGGGCTGGCTCCAATTTTTCATGTGCTGAACTAAGCTTACAGATCATCTTTTGTACTATGTTTGTCATACCGATCAGGTCACCGTGCCCTGTCTAGTAATAAGCTTAGTTAGAAAAGTATGTTACGAGAGAATTTTTTGACATGAATCTCAAAAGTAAAGAAGGAGTATAAAACTACTAAAAAAATTCCCTACCCATTCTGCTGCTACCACCTGCAATCATTATAAGTAAGCAAACCAGCTCCTGTTCGATCACTGAAGTCAGCACTCTGTCACAATAGTTTAGATAAAGAGATTGTGTTCTTTCACTCTTCTCGCTTACTTTCCGACATTGCACTCATGGTGGTTATTTACACTAGTATTTCTTTAACTGTAACAGGCAGTTGGATGCTCTTTAAATATTTTCTTATTTTATTAATACTGGAATTTTTCGATAGCGATAGCGATTCGGTTGAGCCGTTTTTTAGTTCAAACGACATAAGTGATTTTTGTACCTGCACGATAATTCGCGATCCAAAACTATATCGACTTCTTTGAGGTGCCGAAAGAAGAAACTTAACGAAAAAAAGCTCTGAAAAAAATTTCATAACATTCGGTCGGTCCTTTTTTTTTTGTTTAAATAAGAAAACTTCGCCTAAGTGTCAAAAATACCTTAAATTGATAAATTTTGCTAATATGTATCTAATAAACTTAATGGGATGACACCCGTTTTAAACGAGGTGATTTATTTTGGATTCTGCACAGCCATGGCTTTCCAGAAAAACATCACTTGTCAAATCCGACACTTTAAAAATAGTGCGAAAATTACGTTGCCATTTACAAATATCACGAATTTTGGATCGGCACTTTTTTGGCGGGGAATTCTTTTCTATGTCCTACAGTTTCAGGAAATTGTGGTTCATCCCGCGACTTCTAGTAGTTACCGGAAAATTTATTCTTTTTGTTCAAATCTGACAAGTACGTTACATTGATTAGTTTTGCTAATATCTCCGGAAAGCTTGAAATTTCCAAATGAAGTTATTCGCATTCGTTGATGCTACTTTGCGAATTACTCTTTCTTTGTCGAAACTAAATAGTATAGGTTTCAGTTAACTGCTATTCAGCTTTGTTCATCCCAGTAACTCGCCCGCAGCTAGCATGCAGCTGGTACGCAATAGCTCGCACGGCGCCCGCTGCTAGTATGCACGCATGAGACTCGCCCGCAGGTAGCATGCATCTGGCACGCACGAACAGTGTCAATCACGAGTAAAAATGAAACTCGCCTGCAGCTAGCATAGGTTGAAGAAAATGGGCAATTATCGTGATGACCATAAAGAGTGCCAATATCATACTCAGTAGAACAGTTCTCAATCGATTTCAACGGTCAAGCAGCATTGGACGTGGTTCGTGCTTAGCTGGGGGACGGCTTGGTAAAACAAAACTAGCGTTTGGAATAATCTATGCTGATGCGGGCGCATTTATAAATTTCATGTCTGAATTTTTGGATTTCCGTGTCTGCGGCGGGAGCGTGCATGCCTCTGGCGGGTGTGTGCGTACTTTTGCGGCATGCCTATTTGTTCGCTATACGTGCTAGCTGCGGGCGTGTACGTGCTAGTAATAAAATTAACCAATAAATTATTTTTAATCAGGCATTAGGAAAGGGTGCGCTAGTTGCCCCTGTATGTTGAATGTACATTTTTTATTGTACATATTTTCGTTAATTTCACTATTTTAAGGGGATACTTAGGTCAAACACTATTGGTTATATTTTTTGCCCTGTCGAAGCTGTTGAACAAGTTTATTCACATCGACGTTGTTTGCAAGCACTTTCGCAGTACTTGCTTTACTTAAAACACATTTTGTCCACAGATTCCTTTTAAATGCGACATGCTAGTCACCGGTTGCTGCTTTTTCATAGGGCTCCATTTTGGACTGAATTAAGTTAATTAGAAAAGGAAGTTTTATATTGTTGTTATAAAGTTTGCCTAGTTAAATATTATGTATTGGACGGTTAATGCATTCTTTCAATTTGTAGAAATTAGTTCGTTTCTCGATATGCAGTAGTAGTGGTATATGTTTTTTCGACTGAGCACATCATGTTATCTATTCTGGAATATTTGTCGTTTTAAGGATGGTATGAGATTTTGTTATTCTCGAAGAGTTGGTGCGTTTGTTGGTGTTATTGCACCATGACATGATCAAAGACACCTGACGAGCTGTTGGTGTAAAGAGCGATTCCTGAGATTAGAACTACCATATAAAAAAAAATTAAAAAAACACCACTTAAATTCCGGATTTAAAAATGCCAAAGAAATTCCAGCATTGGCACAACATAAACAAAACTTGACTCATGCATATTTTTACTTCCTATATTCCTCTCGATGGACACTAATCTTGTGGACAAAAGTATCAAACAAAAACCGAAAACTGCCGGTTTATCATTATCACTGATTGCATCATTGCGTAAAGCGTAAATCATCAGGCTGTCAAAGGCTGCATTACGTTGCTAATTGAGGAAATGTCGCGTAAGCACGCATGCAACCGAAGTTCATACACAAGAAACTCGAGAGTCTCGGAATCAATTCAAAATTCTGAAGATGCGCATTTGAGATACGCGCCGGCGCGCAAAGGTGAGTTTTAAAGAGAGAAAATCAATCTTCATAGGAAACCCCAAACCCGTCGGGCGGCGGTCGGTGTTAACGTTTATATTAATAAAGCTCAACTTGTTTATGTTCAGATAAAATCGAAATTGGATGCCAATGAAACTGCACACATGAGGACATAATTTATTACCTGCGTTTATGATTTGATGTAGTCGAAACGAAACGCATTACAGGTAAAAATCGCTCTTTTCTTTCGCGCTATAGATGCAAAGTAGCACAGTGGAAGAGACTCTCCTATCTGGTAATGGGATCACATTAGGTGTGGTGTTAGATATTGATGTTTCTGCCTCTCGGCCCTTTTCCGAGTAAACACCTGTCAGCGATCAGATTTCAAGTTCGATAGGCAATCTCCGAATCTCTAATTGTGATGCGGTCAGTTACCTGTCAAAATATTGTTGAGGCTTAAACGAGTAGCCATTTAGTAGGACGGGATTCCTTTTAGTTATGTAAAGTAGACAATTGCAGGCATGGGATGATCTAATCTGGAGAGGTTACGAAATGTTAATAGTTATTTATTTCCATTGCACTATCTTCGATTGAGTTGATTGCAGCCGAGGAAAAGTTTAGAAAATTCAGCCTAAATAAGGAGGGAAATTCTTCGAACTCCACGCAACTTTCTTAACCCTTTTGTGTGTCGTTATTTGGTTTCGATTGTATGCGACTGTATACCTAGTCCTCACCTGGGAAAGGGAAAAAATCAATGAATGAGCTCGAACCGCGAAAGTGCTTAGTTGGCTAGAGGCACTCAAACCCAAAGACTTTTGTTGTTGTTGTTGTACAGTATGTTTCCTTTCGTTTTCTTCATTGCTGACATGATCGATGATTAATGGGCCTTGGCTAAGAGCGTCGTGTGTCAATTTTTGGTAAACCAAAGGAACGCCCATGTAAAACACCTTCGCAGATCAATAATTGCAGCTTGGCCAGAAATGATGTCTTTAATCGCGTATTTTTCGCTGCAAATGAATGGCCGATGGACACTAACAACAGCCATCCATGAAGAAGATCCATTGCACGAAGGAGGAGTTTTGTCGCAAACCCTCATTGATTCGTACCTTAAAGGTCACGTTAAAATAAACTCTTTAGGTTCATCTTTCTGGCTGCGAATGGAGATTGCCCAACTGGGTGCATGTATAGATTTTTACCGTCTTCACAATCGTGACATTTTGAACTTTTATGAATATAGAGGGGCAAGACTTGGTCAATGGTGATTTTCAATGAGGCAATCGATGCACAAAATTGTAGCTTATGCTTCATTGTTGGTTGTAATTAGTTGGCTGGAAATTGGGTTATACTGTAATTATGGGCAGGGTATGAAGTCTGCAGTTACTAATTACCCAGATTGAAGTCAATTAAATTACTATTATGAAAGGCTTGATATGCATCTGATTAATAAGATGTTGCAGTGATGATTGGACATATTATGGTCTAAAGCCGAGGGCCGAATTGAAAGGATAAATATCTGCTGGTAAAGCATAATTGGTCTAGATTATTGGGAATTATTAATTTGACATATTTAACCTATTGTAAACGTTTGGCAAATTTTTTGTGGTAAAATGGAGTATTGAGGAAATTTATTTAGATTTATTTGGTACTGACGTCTTTATTTAAACGGCAACTGTTCCACCGACATAAATTATTCCCGTAATACTAAAATAAACTGATAAGCTCACCCCAAGAATCTATAGTCTACGCAATGTAACCTAACTCAACATCCATCGAACTTCTTCTAACCGATTTATCCTTTCCACTCCTTAGAGTTGAGCTTTTTTTTATTTTTATGTGAAACATTAGCGGTAATTCTTTTAATATTCAGTGCTACACGAAAATTCAGAAAATGTGTAACATTTCGGGAGGTTAAAGTACGCTATTCAATAAACGAATTTAAAAAAAATATAACAGTGTTCAGGATTTCATTTTTACAACTTTTAGAAAAAAATGTACTTCACCGTCTTGCCTATATTAGGCATTGCTGCAGCTGCATGTCATGTCAAAAGACGGGGCGACCCGATATTGGAACCATACCACATTAAAAAGTCTTTCAGCTAAAATGAGATAATGGACTTTTGAATTAAAACAGAGTACCATCTGATTATACGAACATGAAGTATACAGCTGCAGAAATTGAAGCTGTTGGTTATGTTATTCATTATCATCGGTTACAATATTAAGTTTGTATCTGAACACATAACCTAAAAAATCTGAAAAAAAACTGCTAAATTTTGATTTTTAACTTCCCAGTATAGGAAGTTATTGTAATCGGTCCGAAAATCGAAATCGAAAATTTCGACGTATTTTCATCTTTCATGGTCCCAGGAGCATTTTAAGCAAAAAATTGGGAGGAAGTATGTGTGTGTGTGCGTACGGATGTGGTCATTTTTTCCTGCACGATATCGCGCGAACCAAAAAAGATATCGACTTCGTTGAGGTGTCGTTCGAAGCGTATTAACCGTAATATGATCTGAAAAGATTTTCATAAAATTCGGTCGAACCGTTTTTTTTTTGTTTAAACGACGTTTATGATTTTTGTGCCTGCACGATACCGCCCAAGCTAAAAACTATATCGACTTCATTGAGGTGCCGAAAAAAGAATATTAACGAAGAAATGCTCTGAAAAAAATTTCATAATATTCGGTCGGGGCTTTTTTGTTTAAATAGAAAAACTTCGTCTAATTGTCAGAAATGCCTTAAATTAACAAGTTTTGCTAATATCTAATAAACTCGATGGAATGAGACCCGTTCTAAACGATATGATCTTTTTTGGGTTCTGCACAGAGATAGCCTTCGAACAAAACATCACTTGTCAAAATCCGACAACCTTTCAAAATCGTGCAAAAATTTCGTTACCCTTTACAAACAGCGCGAATTTTTCAAACCTTGGATTAGCACTTTTTGACGGGGAATTATTTTCTACGCGTGATACAGTTTCAGAAAGTTGCGGCTCATCCCGGGATTTCCAGTAGTTACCGCAAAATTTGTTCTTTCTGCTCAAGTCTGACAGTACTTAACAGTTACAGTTTTGCTAATATCTCCGGAAAGCTTTGGAATTTCCAAATGAAGTCACTCGCTTCTCAGTTTGTCAACGGCGCATCAGCACGCTCAATACAAATTTGATCACCCGTTTTAGTGCAGCGAACGAAATACGGAGGACATGTTTGTTTGCTAACGTTCAGGAAAAACAAATTCTCTAGAAAAATCTTGTGGATTTACTACCATTATAGTTTTTTGAACTAGCTTCTCTCGGGATTGCTTTGTCATCAGTTCTGATTCTAGCCAATTTTCCACTAGTGCTAAACCTATAACTATTTTGTAAGAAGTCAGTTTATTCCATCTTCGTTCATCATACTGGGAAGTTAATCATGTGGACCGAAGGGGTCAAACCCACATCCCAACTAGTTTGGTTTTAATTTTGGATGTTTTAAGTGAAAAATAACTGGTTAACATTTCAAGTCAAAATATCGAATTCCCGTCGAAATTCAAACTCAAATTTCGTTAATATCTAAAAAGCTAATCCACCAATTTAGCAATTCAGCTGCATGTTGAGTTATAGGATTTGAAATTCTATGGCCATCAGGCTATGCCCGCATTTTGAGGGTTGAAGAGGGTTGATATAGATAGGGCCCTTATAAGGCTAGTCCCACTGCCTCATGTGAACCCCGTGTGTATTGTCCTATAAGGCCCAGTTCATCTGGCGCCTTGTCTCATTCGCGCAAATACCCCGTTTGATCCGCTTGAGTAAAAGTCATTGCTACCCCATCCTGAGTCGAAGTGTGCGTAATAACTGCAACGGCGTTGAACGCCTAATTTTTAAAACAAGAAGGTCGTTTTACCAATGCGGTCCCCCAACTAGGTACTAATCATGTTCAACGCTGCTTGAGCTCTGTAATCGACCTAGAACCGGCCTATTGAGTATGCTAACATAACTGCCTGAAAAATGAAGCAATGCAACAAGAAAAACTGAGGATATACATATGAATATGATTATGAGTAAAACTAAAGCTTAAGGGTATTAAAAGCTTTTTATAAAGTAAGGCAGATTCTGGGATTGCTCCATTTAATTTATAATGGTGCTACCTTATTGAGCTTTTATGACCTTTCCTACGAAAATTAGACCAGAGTTTTTTAGATTTTAAAGTAGAATCAAGCTTGCAGAAATAATACTCAAGTTTCGCAGATTTAGCCTTACCATTAATGGTTTTATTACTGTATCTTAGATGAACTCTCGCTGAATTATCAAGCCGCAGATTTCACGAGAGAAAAGGGATTTGGCCTTCTTGCTACAAGCGGCACACAATTAGATTGAATGAATAAGGTCAAGATATCAACTTTAGTGTCAACGCAAATTATGTTATAGATATCACCCCAGCTCATAGAGAAAGCGAATTCTTAAAAAGCAAAACTAAATTAACGTTACTATAATCGCGATATGATGAGGAAGACGCGGAGGGGAAAGAAAAGTAAAATGAAAGGAGAGAAATAATAGTATATCTAGATCAAAAAAGCTAAAAGAGGAGATTTGATTGTATTTTATTACTGAATCAGTAAAGGTAGCAGTCAGAACATCAAGTAGGGAGGTTTTGGCAGTTCAGAAATGTTGGGAGTTCGTTTAAAATATGTAATGTAGGCCCAGATATTCACGAAAAGATCTCACTGTGTTGGCATATGCATTAGCCTTTGGAAGATTACCACTAAAATTTCCAGCAGCAATTACATTCTCACATCGGCGCGAGAGTATAGAAAAAAGATTATAGAACAGCGATAAAATATTGGCCTTACAACGGGCGAACACCGACCCTGATTGAAGCATAGTTCTCGACCATGTGACGCTCAGCTCAGTTCTTGGCCATTTAAATCTTTTGGTGAAGTTGGGCCGTATGTGCTCTCATTAAAAATGATTAAAAGCTTTACGGCCATCATATGCCCGTTAAAAAGCCAAGCGGCCGGTGTTTGCCCGTTTTTGATATTTACTCGGGAACAGAGGACGTTAAATAGCTTTCCCTCATGGTGCACTCTGTCAGCAAAATTATTTTTAATAACAATTAACAAGACACACAAGAACAGAAGGTACCCTGAAATAGTATTTAAATAAAGAGATAGCTTAACAATTTTAAAAATATATTTGTCATTTTTAATTATACCACAGCCTGTTATTGGCTTTGTCTTCCTGCTAGCACCCACAGCTTTTAATTCCTTTTTTGTAAAATACAAAGAAGCTGTTGAAAGAGAATATTATTTTTTTAACAAAGGAATATTTTAGAACTTTCAAGAATGAAAATGAAAAATCAAAAATAGAAAGAAACATATTGGTAATGCATTCCACGAAAATGATGTTTGTCATGGTTTAGTAGTACAATATGTAGTACAATCATTGGTGTCGATACCATAGTATAGATTCAGTAAGTGTATCCATAGGATAATACCCAGCTTGGTGCTCATTTATCTCAAACAATAGTGAACAATGCCATAGTTTGGAAAAAAAATCAACAATATGTATCTACAAAAGGAAATTTGCAAATAACGGTTATTTCAGGTTATGTATTATAAAAACATATTTCCTGCAATACCGAATTCATTATCCATTCCTGTTTTATTTAAATAATGGTGTATTTTCGAAATGCCGGTCGTCCAACAAGCTATTTCAAACTGGATTCTTGACCAGCAGGAGACTAAACACTTTCTTATTCATCGAAATTTCAAGGCCGAATTTCTGAACGATGACATGGCTTCCTTTTTCGCATGGAATTTCATACAGACTACCTGCGTTTTGGTTCAACATTTTTTTGTTATACTCTTAATTTAAATACCTACATAATCTCAAAGGAATTTTTGTGGTTTTTTTGCGTGTTAATCCTGTAGAAGTCAGTATTTTTTATTTTTTGAATTATGAAACATTATTAAATTTCTTTTATAGTATATCATTGATAATCTCGTTTCATATGGCTTTATTAACATAATAAAATTGATAAACTTATTAGCTCCTTAATCCCACACACATGACATTAAAACCAGTTTCACATCCAATAGTTTTATTCCTTTTTTCCTCCACCAAAAACACCAAACAGACGCATCCTGATGATGACGCCATTAACTTAACCTCAAGGTGAGCCACATACCGATTAAGATTATGATCTTGTCCAAAAAAAATAATGCGAAATACAATAGATATTGACGTGACAGTAACATTTTGAACATGACACAAGGCACACAGTCTAGTCCAAAATCCTGAATTAATTAGAAAGTCAGAAAAGAATTCGCTCCTAATATTATCATCGAGATTATAAATTCTTATTCAGTAACAATAAGAAAATATCGATTATTATATAATGTTTTGCCACAAAAAAAAAACAGACGCAGTTGAGAACCATAAACAAAAAAGATGTTGACAGTATCAAAAACTCTTTGAAATCCTGATTCAAAACGAGAAATTTTTATTTTTGATAATAAAAATATTTTTGTGATCGTTTTTTTGTGTGTCATCTCTCCTTAAATCACAATAAAAATAAAACGATGTTTATGCATTTTGCGTTAATCAAATAGCAACAAAAAAATTAATAAAATTCGTCGAATGGAATTATTGCTAAAAATACGAAGATAGACTTATGACGACGCGGGCTTATGGATGGTGTATCTACCTCTAGCCATAGGTAGACAACGTTAATTGCCAGGAGGAAGATCTTCGGCTGGAATAAATTAACATCCTATAATGACTGCACGGATGTCTCCTTCTTTGGCTTCTTTTTGGGTGATTAAGTATCATCATAATCAACCAGAAGACTTCTTCTTTTTTCGATCGGGGTATAACAAAACAAGATGTGGTCAGAAATAAAAGACCATCGGAGCACACACCAAAGACGATCTTTTGTGGTGGAAGATCGAAGAATAAAAATTAATTCGAAGACTTGAGAACGTTTATTTTTTTAGTCGAAATGTATTTTTGGCAATGAGGCGAGAATGGCTTCACACTTTGATATTATTCAGGGGGAGATTTATATTTTCGTTATGGCTTTTGTCGACAATAATAATTACATAAATCTCCAAACCAGAATATCGTGTTCCGGTGTTCCGCTATAAATCGACATATGTATGTATCTCCAATCAGCGAACAAGTAATGCGTAATTGACTCGCGACCAATGTCCTGAAACCATAATAAAAATCAACTTAATTCCAAAAAAACACCAAAAACAACAATTCTCAAATCTACATTATTTTTTACTGCATTGGGGTCATCCTCGACGACTCTGACTCTATCTACTAAGTCCGATGACGAATCCCCAGGTAAAATGACAAATATCAAATTCCAGGGCTATCATCGAATTTACGAAAATTTTTTATAGTTTTTATGATAATTGAGAGAGACAATAAATAAATCTCCTACGGGGAATCGCGTTTTGTTTTGCCGTGTTTTTACGAGATTTATTACTTACTATATTTTTTATAATTGCTAAAATTTACTAGGTATTGGATAACAATAGTTTTCAGGTGTTGTAAAATGTCTACTTTTATGATCAAGCTGACTATTGACGCTTTTTGATAATTTTATGATCGATAAGTTTCGTTTTTCTTTTATAAAATTGTTTTCTTTTTTTCTGTTTTTATTAATTAGTTAAATGGAAACGTTTAAATATTCTCGACATTTTTATACAATTCTTTTGTTTTCTCATTTTATTAGTTTTGTCTACTGACAATTTTGCAGGAAGAAAACTTTTGTAATCAGGTGATTGTGAATGGCATTTAAATTGGTTTTATTTTAACTAAAGAAACACTTCGAATCGCTTCATTGTTAATTTTTACAGTAGTGATGTTTTAATTTATTAGATCTTACCTATTCGATTGCATAACTTTATTTATTTCTTTTTGTTAGTATTCCTGCGCGAGCACAGAAAAAAATGTCCACGTTTATCCCGAGATCACTTTAAAATTTCCTTCCATGTTATCAGCGGCAAAAAAGGAAAAATTTTAGGTACAACTTGAAGGTCGTAGCGGTGAGAGGTGGAAGGTATCATATCCGAGTATCCTCGATCAGTTGCTTCCATTATGATGCTAATACCTACTAATATTATAAATGCGAAAGTAACTATATTTATCTGTTACGCTGAACCGATTTTGATGGAATTTGGTACAGAGATAGATTAGACCTTGTACAAGGACGTAGCTTACTTTTTTGATTTGAATGGATTGAAATAGGTGATGAAATTTTGTAAGCGAGTGCAAATTAAAAAAAATTTAAAACTTTTATTTACAATTTTATTAACTTTTGTTGTTCACAAATCTATCTATGTTTAGGTGGCGGCGTTAATGTTCTTCGGTTCTGTTTAATATAAAGTTCATCTGGTTTCTTACTCTTACTAGATATTTACAATTTGTTTACAGGGTTTTTTTGCTTTCGTTAATGTTCTTCGGTAAAATATAATACAATACTCTATATATAAAACAGTTACTGACTACTAAAGGGGTGAAATGAGGTTAAATAGGTTGTATGGTGAATTTTGTTTTCATTGGTAAAATTTTCTTCAAACTTAGTAAAAATACTCCAAACCATAAAAATGAAACACGTGTTCAGGATTTTCCGAAATTCAAGCTTTAAGGGCGTGAAACAACAAACAGTTGTATAGAATGTTATTTATCAGAGTTATTTCATCAGTTCGAACTTGGTATAAATACTATACAGCATAAATAATGAAACACATGTTTCAGCATTTCTCAAAATTCAACCTCTAAAGGGTGAAATGAAGGCTCAAAATTTGCGAAATTCGAAATGGTAGCAAAATTAGAATAATGGATCGAATTTTTTTGCTTGCGTGTTTAATTTTTGTAGATTTGTTCTTGTTTTCACTATATCTTTTCCTACCGCTTATTGTGTCCATATAAATTAATTTTATTTTTTTAACTTCCCAGTATAGGAAGTTATTGTAATCGGTCCGAAAATCGAAATCGAAATTTTCGACGTATTTTCATCTTTCAAGGTCCCAGGAGCATTTTAAGCAAAAAATTGGGAGAAAGTATGTGTGTGCGTGTGTGTGTGTGTGTGTGTGTGCGTACGAATGTGGTCAGTTTTTCCTGCACGATATCGCGCGAACCAAAAAAGATATCGACTTCGTTGAGGTGTCGTTCGAAGCGCATTAATCGAAATATGATCTGAAAAGATTTTCATAAAATTCGGTCGAGCCGTTTTTTTGCTTAAGCAGCGTAAGTGATTTTTGTACCTGCACGATATCGCCCGAACCAAGAAAGATATTGACTTACTTGAGGTGCGGTTCGAAGCGTATTAGCGACAATATAATCTGAAAAGATTTTTATAATATTCGGTCGAGCGAACTATAAAAGATATCGATTTAGTTGACGTGCCGTTCGAAGAGTATTAACCAAAATATGATCTGAAAAGATTTTCATAAAATTTGGTCGAACCGTTTTTTTTTTTTTGTTTAAACGACGTTTATGATTTTTGTACCTGCCCGACACCTCGCGAACTAAAAACTATATCAACTTTTTTGAAGTGTCGAAAAAAGAATATTAACGAAGAAATGCTCTGAAAAAAATTTCATAATATTCGGTCGGGCCTTTTTTGTTTAAATAGAAAAACTTCGGCTAATTGTCAGAAAGACCTTAAATTGACAAGTTTTGCTAATATCTAATAAACTCCATGGAATGAGACCCGTTCTCAACGAAGTGATCTTTTTTGGGTTCTGCACAGCGATAGCCTTCGAACAAAACATCACTTGTCAAAATCCGACAACCTTTAAAAATGGTGCAAAAATTTCGTTACCCTTTACAAACAGCATGAATTTTTCAAAACTTGGATTAGCACTTTTTGACGGGGAATTGTTTTCTACGCGTGATACAGTTTCAGGAAATTGTGGTTCATCCCGGGATTTCTAGTAGTTACAGCAAAATTTGCTCTTTTTGGTCAAGTCTGACAAGTACTTTACAGTTACAGTTTTGCTAATATCTCCGCTTCAGCACGCTCAATACGAATTTGAACACCCGCTTTAGTGCAGCGAACTAAATACGGAGGAAATGTTTGTTTGCTAACGTTCAGGAAAAACAAATTCTCTAGAAAAATCTTGTGGATTTACTACTATTATAGTTATCCCATTTTCCACTAGTGCTAAACGTATAACTATTTTGTAAGAAGTCAGTTTATTCCATCTTCGTTCATCATACTGGGAAGTTAATCGTGTGGACCGAAGGGGTCAAACCCACATCCCAACTAGTTATTTTAAGGCTCTACAACACACGCGGGTTTTTTGCTAGTTTTTAATAATTATATACTCTCAACCACCTACAACCCACTTCACAGTTTCGCTGATGATGGTATTATGCGTTACTAATACGCCATCGATAATCTAAAGAAAAGGATTGTCTTTAGTGAGGCCCGCATACACGGTTAAATTGGATGTACATTGAGGGTCGGATCGGATGTACAACCAAAACTATCGATTGTGGGCCGGTCGGCCGATTAAAACTCGTTGTGCTTATGGGTTTGATGAAAGTCTGGATGTACAACCAATTTGACCGTGTATGGGGGCCTTTATAGTGAAATGATGTCCAATTCAATCAGTCGGGATATCGCATTCATTCTTGATTGGAGGACCGTGTCGAATTTAACATCTCTAAAACGAACTACTGCCTCATCTGACAGAGAAAACCAGCATTGACCTTCCTTTTGCCTCAGTTGATGTTGTGAATCTGGAGGCTGACCAGTTTCTTAACATCCTAGGCAAAGTTCTGCGAAATTCTTTTTTTTGGAGGGAAAACTATTCAGGATAAAAATAGATATTTGGCTTAGGGGTAGTTTAACCCCCTTAAAAGGGAGTTAGAATAAATTTCCCAAGTTTTCCTAATAGAATTGAAATGCAAAAAAAAAAACAATTTCGATCTTTTTTCAAATTCAGCTTTAACCTCCACCAAGGGCTGGAAAAATTTATTTTAAAACTGATAAATATCTATTAAATCCAATTTGTAGCAAAAACCAAAAACCTTGCTTTTAATTTTATTTCGCGTGTTGTTCCATCTTTCTTCAATTTCTCCACTCTATTTTCCTTTAGATTTTCATCCTCATCCATTTCATTCTGTAGAGCAAGTCGGCGTTTCAGATAGACGAAAAAAACGTGAATGCCCTCAAGAGTTCCAAGGCTCTTTTTAATTGAAGTTACATTGCATAAAGAGCTGACGGCCAAACTAAAGCTGTGGGCAGCACAATGCAAGTAAAGTGCTAGTGGATAAATTGTCTAATGAAAGCTTGCTCTCCATGAAACTGTTCGCTGACCGATTTTACGCCATAGTATCCTTGTCCAAAAGCATAGATCCAATCAAATCCGGAAGATTTCATTAAATCCAGGGAATCCGTCGTTATACCTATTCCAGTGAAATCAGCTATAGGAAGGAAGCATAAAAAATCGTCAACTTCATCTAAAGTTGTGCTTACACGGACAATTCTTTGAGCAATAATCGCCGGCAACAGTAATGGAGCAATCTGGAGCAATTCAAGCAACTTACGCAACGCCAACTAGTATCAATTTGAAAAAAATATTTTGCAACAACAATTTTAAGCGATATTTAGCTACTGAAATTTCTCCAGATTGCTCAACTACTGTTGCTGGCGATTATTGCTAAAGGAAATTGCTCGCGCACCTTAAGAATCGAATAAAAATTGAAGCTTGTTCTATTCTACCGATGTTGAGTGTGTTATCCCCAGGCATAGAAAAACCTCTTGATTTGTTGATTCATCGATTTTGTAATTGAAAATACAATTGTGGCATATTGTGAATGGCGAACATTGTAAATGCTGTTGTGCCCTAAAGATTGTACCAGAATCCTTGGAACCTCTAAGAGCAAGTCTCTGTCGCCTACAGAAAATTACCGTTTCTATTACTGGTATCAGATGAAATTTAAAATCTTCAGGAGGTATCCAAATTTAATGACTAACCTATCTCGTTATCGACGTGCTATTCAAAAAAATGTTAGATATTTTCTACGGCGACCATCACTCAAGTTGCTGCTACGGTATTTTTGCTACGATGGCTGGTGCACTAATTGTATGCTCCGGGAGCATTCTAACGGGTCAATAAGAGTCAAAGGAAACATAAAAGGCAAGAACGGCGCTAAAATTCTGAAGAAATGTACATTGGAAATTTGCCTTTTTATTCTAGTACAGTGGTTCCCAAACTTTATTTCGTTCGGAACCTTTCTACAATTTATAAAATTTGGCGGAACCCAACGATGAAAGCTTTCTTGTCTGTCTGTTTGTCCGGTACATATCTTGCAATCGATTTTTTCAATAATTCCGGTTACCGGTCACCCTGAAATTTTGCACACAACTTCCGCTCCGATGACACAATGTAAAAAGGTATACTCATTATACCGTTAGATCCATGGCGGCCGTCTCAAGAGGACGGATTACTGCTTTCTTCATGGAACAAATTTTGCAATCAATTTTTCAAATACTGACGGATATCCTATCATGCTGAAATTTTATCAGCTTTAGCTCCGAAGACAATGCAAAATGGTATACTCAATATACCTTTAGATCCATGGCGGCAGTCTCAGGAGGGCGGATTGAAATATTCTTCACAACCCCTTCGACATGGGTATCAAATGGAACGGTATGATAAGTAGAACACCATAAGTATAGTATACTCAATATATCGTTTTGCCCATGGCGGCCATCTCAAGAGGGCGGATTACCATTTTCCATTTTTGATATAGGAATCAATATGGTATGGCGGCCAAAATGTTACGCGGCGTGACGTACACAAAATTTCAAGGAAGAAGGGCCACTCGCACTTTCTGATTAGCAAGAACGCGTTAAACGGCCGGCGCAGCGTCAGTGAGTCTGCGAATGTATCTGCGCTTCGGCGCTGGTGACACGGAACCCTACAATTTTTTCGTGGAACCCACTTTGGGAATCACTGTTCTAGTATTTTCAATTCATAGTTTAATGAATTTTTTGTGTAAAGGATCCTCATGCTCATTACGTTTCTAGTCAATATATGTATAAAACGTCCTATGGGAAATTATATGAAATCTCAATCTCCTACTACTGCCTTCAAGTGTTTACGCTGTTAACTCTGAAACGGTACTAGGCATTTCCCAGCGTAAAGGAGGAGACCAAATGCAGTAATTCGTGGCTGTATTGATCAATTCGAAGCGGCTCTTTCCTGTACCGTTAATGCAGCTAAAAAATTCAAAGAATTCATCAACTCATTTCCAACTATAAATTTCAAATGTTTTAATTTCTAATTTACTTTAAATATTCAAAATATATTTTGGAATATAGTATCCATAACAAATCTTGATCGCTACTATCACGATTGTGCAAATGAAATAAACTCTCTCCTGCCTTCACGGCAAACTTATACTGGTAGCACCAGATTAGCTCTCTCGGCTCATCCCTTCTGTCTACAGTTCCCCCTTTCGCACACTATAGGAACAAGAATTCATTCATATGTAGGCAAACTGAACTATGGAACAATCTCTTGCAATCAGTATATCCGAACTCCTACTAGTTCAAAGGTAGGGTTCAACGCCATCTCCTTAGTTCGTACATCATTTGTTTATCATTTCAAGGACATTGGATTGTTACCTATGCATCTTTGAGTAATTGATGATTTAAAATGAATTTTAATAGAAATAATAATATTAAATAAAGAGAAAAAAAATTACTGATCTTAATGATGTTGGGGGGCAAAATCGTACCGTCACCTCCTCGCTGGTGCCTCCTGGATAACCAACCGACGACGGACGTACCCAGTGCCCGGGGGTATAGCTGGGCCACCCTATCCGATGGGGTATAATTCACGGATCCGGTCCTCCTGGTAGTGGGGTTGGGCGTTGGGCTAACTACCGGACCCTGTAAAAACACATCAGTTAAGAAACCCGATGAAAAGCCTCGGAACGGACGGAAAAAACGGCAACGACTACGGCAACAGCACCTGGAAATGATTTTTGGAACATGGAACACGCGAAGTATGTACCGAACTGCATCAGTTAAGTCACTACTAGACGAAGTGAGCAGATATAAAATCAAATTACTCGCGTTACAAGAGATCAGATGGATAGGAAACGGGACAATGGACCTTGGCAACTACAGGATATTCTACAGCTGCGGAAGGGAACATCACTTAGGAGTAGGCTTCGTAATACACAAGTCAATCATAGATAATGTCATAGAGTTCAAGCCAATCAGTGAACGTCTATGTTCAATACGACTCCGAACGAAATTCTTCACCCTCACAATCATAAATGTACATGCGGAGACGGAGGAGAAAGCGGACACGACAAAGGACACTTTCTACTACAAGCTTGAACACGCATATGACACGGCCCCTTCCAATGACATCAAGGTGGTGATAGGAGACCTCAACGCCAAAATTGGAAGAGAGAACTGGTACAGACCAACCATTGGAAAAGAAAGTCTCCACGAAACATCAAATGATAACGGACAACGTGTTATCGATTTTGCAATGAGCAAAAATATGATCGTCAGCTCAACATATTTTCCAAGAAAGGACATTCACAAATACACATGGCAATCTCCCAGCGAAAGGTACTGCAATCAAATAGACCATATACTTATAGACAGAAGGGCAGCTTCCAGTATCCTTCAAGTAAGATCCTACAGAGGTGCGAATTGTGAATCGGACCACTTCCTAGTTAAAGCTAGATTCAGATGTCGGCTGTCCACTCAAGAACAAAGAAGCAACAAAGTAAAGAAATTCGACGTTGACCGCCTCCAGGAACAGACCGTATTGGAGAGATACCAGGCAACTTTAGCAGAGAGGATAGGTCCAAGCCTAAACATAAATAATGAAGACACAATTGAGGGAAAATGGACAAGACTGAGGACGATACTGACAGATGTCACGAAGGAAACTGTAGGCTACAAACGCACTGCCAGAGCCAATGATTGGTACGACGAGGAATGTAAAACAGCTATAGAGGCCAGAAATAGAAATAGGAAAATTTACATAGAGAGACCGACGAGGAGCAAGAAACTGAAATATGAGGAAACAAGAAGAACCGCAAAAAACATCTGCAGGAAGAAGAAAAGGCAATTCCTCAACAATTACATCCTGAGAGCAGAGGAAAACTTTGCCCGAAACAAAACCAGGGAAGCATATAAGGAAGTAAACTTCTTCAAGAAAGGCTTCAAACCCTCCTCCGGTATATGTAGAACGAAAGAAGGCACTATAGTTACAGGCAGCGAAGATGTAAAGAAAAGATGGAAGGAATTTTTTAGCGAGCTGCTGAACGCAAACGAGAGCATCCGACACGTACCAGAACCCCGTCCACAACATAACGATGACACCAGAGAAACAAACGAACCCACTCTGGAAGAAGTACAAAGTGCCATACGACTCTTAAGAAATAACAAATCTCCAGGAATTGATAACATCCCAGCAGAGCTGATCAAGCAAGGAGGCGAACCGCTTTCAGCAGCTATACATGAATTACTATGCTGCATATGGAGGAACGAAAAAATGCCTGAAGATTGGGAGCAAAGCATTATCTGCCCAATACACAAGAAAGGAGATAGATTCAACTGTGAAAATTACAGAGGCATATCTCTTTTAAGCACAGTGTATAAAATAATGACCAATATAATTAAGGCCAGACTGGAACCTTATGCAGAAGCCGTAATAAGTGAATACCAAGCTGGATTCAGAAGAAATAGGTCAACGATGGATCAACTTTTTTCAATAAGGCAAATCCTCCGAAAATGCTGGGAATACAACATCGACGTGTATCAACTTTTCATCGACTTTAAACAAGCATACGACAGCATCGACAGGGAGCAAATGTATGCGACAATGCTGGACCTAAACATACCCCTAAAGATAGTGAAACTGACTAAAATGACAATGGAAAATACAAGGTGTGCAGTCAGAATACAAGGAGAATTGACGGAGTCCTTCCCAGTCAAGCAAGGCTTAAAGCAGGGCGATGGGCTGGCACCCATGCTATTTAATCTCTGCCTTGAAGGAGTAATTCGCAAAGTAAACATTGATGCGAACGCAACCCTGCTTAACAAATCAAAACAGTTGGCAGGATATGCCGACGACATAAACTGCCTTGCCAGATCACTGTCATACCTTAGAGAAGTATTCACAGAATTAGAAGATGGAGCTAAACATATAGGGCTGCAAATAAATGCAGAGAAGAGCAAGATTCTAATTCAGTCAAGGGTGGAAAGAAGAAGAAGAAACCACAACACCACCTGGGGGGAATATAACTTCGAACGGGTAAGCCAATTTAACTACCTGGGGTCCACAGTCAGTGAAGACAACGATGAAACGATAGACGTACAAAGAAGAATAAACGCCGCAAACAGAACATACTTCTCACTACTGCCAGTAATGAAATCCAGAGACATCCACAGAAAAACAAAAATAAGAGTCTACAAAACCATCATACGTACAGTAGCTACGTATGGTTGTGAAGCATGGAGTATCTCCCAAAAATCCGCCGACAAGTTGGATATATTTGAGAGGAAGGTTCTCCGAAGGATATACGGCCCAATTAATGAAGACAATGCATGGAGAATACGCTACAATCACGAATTGTACGACTTATACAAAGAATGTAAACTTTCGACCCATGCCAAGCTACTGCGTTTACGTTGGGCCGGTCATGTCCAAAGAATGGATGACTCAAGGATACCAAAAAAATCCCTGTATCTACTACCAGATGGCAAAAGACCAGTTGGCAAACCACGGTCAAGATGGGAAGATAATGTTAAGACCGATGCAGCGAAACTGCTCAACACGAGAAACTGGAGACAAGCTGCGGAGCAGAGAGACGTCTGGAGGAAGAAGCTGAAGGAGGCCAAGGCTCGAATTGGGCCGTAGAGCCATCGAAGAAGAAGAAGAATGATGTTGTAATGATTTCTAGAAAAATTCAAGGATACCCCTCCAAAAAAAGACAAACGGCATTGATTAATTTAGTCAATCCCTGCATCTGACAGCTCCGGATAGAATGACTAAGTTTTTGCATCAAGCAAATAAATTTCGAAAATGACTCTCTACAAAAATTTCACACAAAGCACAAAATCCGCAATAGACCCTTTCTCCATTAAAACTATTTTCTCAATAACTTTTTTCTAGCCTTAACCAAACAGGAAAAAATTAATTTTTAGTAAAGGTGTTTCGTTTGTTTTTTGTTGTCATTTTTTTCATTTCCAAATATCCAAAATTGCCGGTAGCATTGCTTTGGGGCATTTCGTGAAATTACCAGCAATGATTATGGCTATTTCTTTGTCGTCACCGCTTACTCTGTGAGCGCCGCTTGAAATTTCTATCAAAACGTTCACCTGCCGCGCTGCTGCTGTGTTTCCTAAGGTTGAAAAATTTAATTATTGAAAAAAATGTAAAAATAACCAATCTAGAGATCGATGAGGACACATCACAAAAAGAGCAGCGATTTTTATAGTGGTTTGTTTGGTATCGAGTGATGCGAGAGATTTCCCACTTTGTTTGGAGAGATTGGACAAGATCAGGTAAGAGATCAGCTGATTTGTCTCAACAGAAACTGATCGGTGTCTTCCTCGTTCTACCCGGTTTTGTTTGATTGAATGAGACATGTTGTGTGTTGTAGAGTTTGATAGAAAATACAAGGTATAAGCAGATTATATCACCTTCTTTATGTGTATGTGTGGGAAGAGGATTGGATTTCCACCGGATTACGCTTTTGTCCGATCCATGGTTTTATGATCATCCCATTCTCTGCTATTCAAAGCAGCTCCATCGTAAATCAATTTCTGGTATCATTAGCCATTTGAATGCTGGGACATCCCACAGCGAGTCTTCTTCTAATTTAATCAACCTGGCCTGATGGATCCTTAATCAAAGCACTCTCGAAATCTCACGATCGGACGTCAACAGCCGCGCAGATCTGATATGGCCCCTGAGCATTATAATTTGCGGATGACATAAAACACCGGTCGTCGGTGAGCATGAATATCTTATAGTGACATAAACCCACAGATTCGACACTATCTGATGAATAAATCTGGCCCCAGACTTTTGTCTTCTATGCTGGCGATCGGTCGGCATGTTAATTGGCCACAAGGAAAACTGATAACTCACGTGAGATTAGACTTTGGTGTGTGAAAAATCGAGTTTTTTCTATCACTTTTGGGGGATTATGAGTGAGTAATCAAATGTGACATGGAAATTTCGCTTGTCTTAATTTTCGAGGTCAATGATTTTAAAATTGAGCCCAGATAAGGCCGGGTAGCAATAGTTTAATATTATGTATGACTTTACCTGGACAACGGGTATTTCAAGGTGAAATATTGATTTTGTTTGATAACATCGATTTGTTGGGCCTGCTAATTAGATTCTATATGTATCTGTATTTCTAATCTCTTTATTAGTTTAGAATAGACATAATTGACAATCAGCGAAAATTTGTATGAATACTAAATATTACAATACTATTTAAAACGCATAGTTACATAATTTTTTTATTTTTTTTAAAGAAAACTTTTGTAATTTAAACAAAAGAACAAATCATGGCATTGGTATTTTCTGAATTGCTTCGAAAAGAAGAGTAACATTGTTGTGTTCTACAATAGAAGCCAGTTCTGATAGCATTGTGCACAAAGATCCTTTCAAACAGTTTAATAATACTGCTATAATTATGGCGGTTCATAATGTAGCCAAATCTAAAGTAGTTCCCTATAGAAAATAAAAAATATTGCAAAAGCGATGAGACAATATAGATTGTGAATTACGAGTTATTTTTTGTGTTCAAATTTTGGCACTCAAACACATGTCTATAATCGAAAGGTGCCGCCCTTAGTAGTGTATAACGACTTGAATAAAACCTATTTTGTGGAAATTTACACTTAAGACGCCTTTGATAAATATAACGAACTATTGAAAAAAAATCGCATTATATAAAAAAATGCGATTTTAAAGTTGTAAAATGATCAAATGTCGAAGCACTATCATTCGCAAGGGCTTTCTTTTCATAAACACCACGTATCTTAGGGGATGTTTCCGATGAATTTTTTTTTCTCCAAATATATCTAGGAACCACTCTCGTTAAAGGAAGGTTTTTCGAAAGTCACTTCACTTGACCGATCATATTTTCGTTAATACGATCGGCCCCTTAAAGAAAGAAATCGATATCATTTTTGATTCGCCTGATATGTTCAGAGGTCGTCCATAAATTACGTGATCCGATTTTTGCGATATAAACAACCGAATTAACAACCTGTCAGACTGAGTATTGTGTGGCCTTCATCGGGCCGTGCCTGCCGACCTGGCCTGCCGGCGGCCTGTAAGGGAATAGGAGTCTTTAGTGGAGAAAACTGCTTTACTTAATTTAACCCAGTCTTATAGCAATTTTTCACTGTTTCTTGAAGAAAAAAATTACGTGATATTTTCCGAGGACCCCTCCTCCCCCCCTTCTCTCATGTGAGATTGAGTGAGATTTGACTCGACCCCTCCTGACCCCCTGCGAACAAAGTATTTGCAATAAAACATTCAAAGTGTCAATTTTTTTTAAATCTTCATTTGATGATTTGATTTGCGCCCGGTGCAAGTGCACAATTTGCACCTATAAAAGTGCCGCTGCTAAGCATACGGATAAGCAACCAACGATAGTAGTAGCGAGTGTAGGACGCTATAATCCGCTTGTAGGCGAAGGACTAGCAATCCTTCCTGGCAGTACCAATTGCTATGAACTCGACAGCAGTGCCACCCGACGGATAAACTGACAACTGGCAAACAGAAAAAGGAAAATGATTTCGTGCGAGCTCTATACCAACCTGGTAAATTAAGAGTACTATTGGACCAGCTTGAAAACTACAAGTCCGATGTAACGGCGACACAATATACTACAGCTGTGGAGATAAATAGCACACCCTAGGTACGGCCTTTACGGCCGGTACGGATTGGATTGCTTGGAAACATGCAGGATTGGAAGCAATAAGCGAAAGAATGTGCAAGATACGGATTAAAGGCAAATTCCGAAATTACTCCCTCATCAATATACAAGCTCCAACCGAATGTAAGTCTGATAAAAAAAATAAGCCGCCTACGAAAAACCTTGAGAGAAACCTCAAAAAATGTTCCAGGTGTGATCTTTTTTTTTTTATGTGGAAGACTAGAGCCTCAGGAAAAGCCCTTTATACTGTCGACAATCTATTTTCTTCGTATAGAGTGCAATGTCGAACAACAGCTCTAGTCCGGGAAGGAAGTAACTGCCACAACCTTCCCACGATATTTTTATTCCACCTACTCCCAACCATTACCATCCCGACACTGACATCGGGGCATCGAGAAACAAATCGCTGGAGCGTTATGCCTCCTGAAACCAGTTGAATCTTAACGACTAACCGATGACATGCGCTTTGGTGGAGCTGGGAAGGACTAAGGAAGGCTATGACAGGAGGAATCAGGAATCTAAGAAGGGAAGAAGAAAGATGGAAAATTATGTAGAAAAGGCGAAGAACCGTGGGGCTAGCCGAGATTCAAACCCGGGACTCTTGGTAGCCAGACGCCTTACTCCCTAGGCTACCGAGGCGTCTGTGTAGAGTACCCCACATGTTGAAAAACAGGACGGAAGTGTCAGGCGTGTTAGTTAGAGATTACTTTTCAGCATCAGTGCAAAGTTTAGGGCGATTATATAATAAATGGAACAAGAAATTCAACTGGTATCCGTCATGCTGCGTCGACTCGTGTACGAACTTAACTAAAAATGTACGAGGATGGTCTGAAAAGTTTCCGACCTCAACGTGATTATAGCAGTACTCGTCAATAAAAGCTAGTGAATGCAGTTGAGCATTTTTTGACAGTTACTCACCAAAGTTTCGGCCATTTTGGACGCGCAGTTGCTATTTGACAGTGGTTTGAGTGAGTCGATGTGTTGCAGTTTTGGAACGCCACTGAACGCTCATCGCATCTCCCAAGCTCTCACGCTGCGTTTAAATTCAGCTGCCAAAATTTTACTGTGATAAATGATGGTGCAAAGTGCCCGTACACAGAGTCCAACTCATCATTTCCTCGTCACTCACTTACTCATCATTTTCACAAAAACCAACAACGGCGCTTCCAAAATGGCAGAAACTTTGTTGATGTGTATGGAGGAAACTTTCGAGTCACTCGTGTATGATACTGGTATCATATTGAAATCACGTGCGAGTCGTCCCGTAGAAGAAGGGCCTAAGCCCACGCAAGTGTGCCGGAAGGATATCAAAGCAAAGTGCGTATTGCATATGTGCCCTGATGTAGAATGTACATCATGGCTCACCGCTTACCACTAGAGGCCTACTACTACTACTACTTCTGCATAACCTAGAATCGATACAGTCACAAAGCCTACTAGACCTCCTATTTTATTTTCGCCCCTAGCTATGATACCAAAGGATTCATCTCCGAAGGCTTTTTCAAAGAACACTGCACTTCCTAACTTCAGGAGCAGAGCCAAGAAAGGACTAAGAGCAGGCCCGGCGTTTAGGTTTTTTGCGCCCGGTGCAGTATGCCATATTGCGCCCCATCAGCTCTATATTTTTTGATTGCAATGAAAAAAATTTGATCCAATTCCGGTAATAGATGAAAATGAAGTCACAGGAACACACTTTTTAAAGATTTTCTAAAATTGCGCCCTCGTCCATTTGCGCCCGGTGCAAGTGCACCATTAGCACCTATAAAAGCGCCGCTCTTGACTAAGAGGAAGCACATTTTGTATGGGTAAAGTTTTCACGCCCACATTTTCTGGAGAAGATGTTAGTACACTTCACTCTTGTCCTTTCTATACCAATCTCTTCAAAAGTCCGGTAGGTAACATTTGAGGGAATACCAGTACTACAGGTAACCTAATTTTTTTCAAATTCGAAAGAGAATATGAGTCCAAAAAATAATTAAATGAAAAATCGGTTTCTGATCGGTTGCCTACACTAAGCGAATGTGTTATAACAGGATCATAAGATGTGAGAGGTGATTTTTATGTCCCAGTCCTAGTTTCACTTTCTTTGTAAAATTGCACATAGGCAAAAATTCAATCGCCTTTATTACTATCGAAGTAGTTTTTGATTTAATTTTACAATTTCACTATTACCAACCCAATTCAAAAACGCATTCAAATCCCAATTTAAATTTCCCACAATTCATCTCAATATTCGTCAATATTTGTTGCAAGCCAAAATGTCCCTAAGCTTCTGTGCCCAGAAAAATGTCGTCTCGTCTCTCAACCGGAAAAGTATCGGCACAAAATCTAGAAGACTTCCCATAAACCGATCGCTTCTCATGAAATCCGATGTTGGTAACAACTTTTATCGCCCTCGATACGGCGATCAGCGAAGATCGAGATCGAGCAAAAACCTCAAGGTACGACATCCACATTAAATGGATGATCACATAATTTGCTCATTCTGCATCGACCGAGTTCATTTTAATCGCAAATTGAGCAATTCCTAGCTCCAATCACTCTGCGTCTGCGCAGAGACTGTGCAGAGTCTATGCGCGGGGCGATCTTAAGGCTAGAAAGAATCTTTCCCATTTTTTTTTTTGATCGTCGGTTTGAGTGGAAGATGTATGCGACCTGGGCAAAGCAATCTCCGCTGCACACCGTATAGACAAGCGTCGGGAATCTTCTTTTTCCAAGAGTTACCTGTACTTTGGCTAGAAGTATCCCCCAGGTGTTGCATAAGATCGACTGCAGTCCCGGTGATGAGTGTAGATTGCGGTACATAGGTGCTCAATGGCGTGAATATCTTTCAAGGTAGGTGCCTGAATGGAATCCGATTCTTAGGCAAGAATCTCAGGTGAGTGTGTGCCGAGCCATCGCATCACCTAGGCAAGTTCATTGATTAATCGTTTTCGAGTTAGTCGGGAGCTTCAGGTATTCGTCGATTTCGGCCTGACATAATTGAATTTTGACATTTCAATGGAGGGAGGATATTGGGTTTTCCCAAAAATGTTGATTAACGTTTTTTTTCGTATCGCAGCTTAGAATAAACTTCCGCATAATGAGATCTTGTTGGGTATTAGTTTCTCACGGTAGTTAAGGCCGGAATTATGCAGTAAAAATAATGATGAGCAGAGGTTACTATGGACTTATAGTTTTTGGATTTGGCTAATAAAGCCTCGCGAAAATTCTCCTTAAGCATGCGCAGTAGACAAGGCTGGCTACTTACGTGTACAGGAAGCATGGTCTAGTAAAAGCCTCCCGTATCCAATCCGAGCCAAGTTCAATGCAATAAATTCGGGCTTCAATTCCACCGCTGCTGGCGCGGGCGATCATTGCGCTTCACCTACCACTAATTGGACGGTGGCGTCTGAAGCGTTGAAAGATTTTTAAACGAGACCAAATTAATTTCGCGCGCATTAACATTCCCCCCGCCCGCGCCGCCCGCCCGCCCGCGCGCGAGCACCTCTGCCAAGTCTCTATATATAATTTTTGCAGAATTTCGAAGTACGAGATGTTTCTTGTGTTTCGTGTGTATCGTTAGCAATGTACCTGGTTGGCATTATCCACCTTTTGGTCTGTGGTCTGAGATTTTTCACCCAAAAGGAAGGAGGATGGATTGGGAAATTTACCACCGAACAATGCCGACTCTGTAAGTCTGTAAACAAACAAAACTTGTGAGGTTCTGTTTAACTCTCTTGATTTTTTAGCAGTTCGCAATTTTCTTGGATTTTCTTGTTTTATTTTACCTCCTTTTTTTCGGATGAAATTCTTCAGGTGTGTAGGTTTTTCTCTACTTTATTTCTTTATTTTTTTTTTTGTGTGTGCTGTCTTAGATGAGCTCAATGAATATCAATACACCGTGAAGCTCTAGGGCATTGTTTTTGGTCCGTTTAATTTCGGTGTCTTGTTACATTTGAAACTTATAGCGTTATGCTGTCTGTGCTTGAAATGTTGTTAAGTTGAATAATCGATAATCGCATCAAATACTCACCATGAAATTATGTCATAAGACCTTTATTGTTACCTTTATAAGATAAGCTTTATCGTCATCACATTCATCGTGAGAAAGTAAGTCAGCAGGTATTTTGGTCAATCAAAAGAGAGCTATGTCATATTGCAGAACATCTTTGAAATAATTTCGCGAATTGACAAGTGCCGATTGGAGATGGTGAAAGTTGAGGTATGTTAACATGTTGAGGATTATCATATTTTGCAAATATATTGTGCAGATAGAATTGTAATTCGACAGCTTTAGTTGCAGATTTATTTTCTATAAAAATTCAGCTATTGTTTTATAATAATTCGTTGTCAATCGGAATTAGTTCTAATAAACAATTTCTTCATTGATATGGTTTAGAAAGTTGGTAATATCCGCAAAACATGTGACAACTATGGTTTTGCGGATATGTCCAACTTTCTATGTTATATCAATGTTAATCTCATACACACTAGAAAGTTAATATTATGTATTTTAAACCAAAAGGATTAAAAAGTGAAAATATTTGTAATTTCACAAATTTCACAAATATGTATTAAAAAAATGGTACGTACTCAATTTTCTACCAATTTTTGGTATATTAACATACCTGCTCAAGAATATCAATAAAAATAACCAATTGTAAAAAATTTACAATTGTAAAAATGTTTTTTTAAATTATTCCATTTTTTTTTCAACTATATTTACCTCCTCTTCTAAAGCGTTAAGGTCAGCTTACAAAACTATTTCTGTTTCTCACTCAAATTTATAGACCATTGCAAAATAATTGATGTGGAAACTAAACAAATTTGTAAGAATATTTATAGTGAAAATAAAGCAGAGCACAAAATGTGAACACTTATGTGAAATTATTTAATAACGAAAATATAGAATCAAATTTTTAATAGTAAAAATAGATTAAATTGATCAGAATACATGTTATAATTAACATTAGAAGAATAACATAAAATATATGCCTGTTCCTGGTATTTTCTAGATTATTCAATAAATCTAATAAGATTGTACTACGATAAAAAAGCAAAGAAGTACATAAACTAATTTTGATACATTGGTTCCATTCAGTCGACAATAAGGATTGTCAATGCGAATTGGGTTTTACTTAATTAACAATAAATTTGGCTTCAATTAACTTATTCGCCTATTAGGGGTTGTCTCAAGGCCATTACTCTGGTCACTATTTGTAGATGAAGTTTTGACCAAACTATCTGAATCTGGTTTCGATGACATCGGCTATGCAGATGATCTTGCCATCATCGTCTCTGGGAAGTTTGACTAGACCATTACAGAGTTCATGAGAACATCACTCCGAGAAGTTCAAAGATAGTGTACCACAGAGGGTCTGTCAAGCAACCCAAATAAGGCTGTCTGTTGGGCTTACTTAAATGCAGGACTAGCAAGTGAACGAGAAGGTTGGAGGAGAAAACTGAAGGGGCCAAGGCTCGTTTTGGGCTGTAAATAGCTCATAAGAGTTTCAAAAGGAAAAATACTCGCAGTAATTATATAATGATTGATTGATGATCTATAATCTGATATCTGAATGTAAAAAATTAAGTGTAGCCTGTCCTATTACCAGAATTGTTGATTCGAATGGAACAAAGAGTGGCGTAAGCAATCTTTGGAACTTTATAAAATATAAAAGACATAATTATGTTGATATTCCATCAACTACGGCAAGTAATGGCAGGCCTGTGTGATCCTTACCCCCATATTTTCAACAGATCATTGCAAATTAGCAATTTTCCTACAGTATAGGATCAGCCCCATCCATAATTCTGGTAATAAGTTCTAGGTGATTACCTATAGCTCAATTTGTATCCAATCATCGTTAAAATTCTGGAGAGATATTATTACTACAGCTGAATCATTTACCAGCAATCTATCTACTTGATGGTCGAATTTTCCAAACAGCTAGAACAGTAAAATACCTTGGAGTGATATTTGATGACAAATTAACCTTCTCTGAACATAGTAACAGCATTACACTTCATGCTTACCGAAATCTAAGTTTACTTTAGAACAAGCAAATGAGTTTGGGATGACAAAACACTGCCTTCTGTTCTCTGTGTTCATCAAGCCTATATTGTTATATGGATCTGTAGTCTCAGGTCTCCGTTTACTGACCAGTATTAAAAACATCCACCGTAAGTTTTGTAAATTATTACGCTATGTTAAGGATTCAGAGCATAGAAATAGGGTGAGCGACATTGGTCAACAATATGAACACAGAATTAGTTGGTGATCCAGTAGTCCACGGATGACAACTTCTTTACAGGATCCATCCACGGTTTTATTGAGTGTTAAAATGTTTGCTATGTACTAATCAATTTTGAAAAATAACTACATATACACGTATACAATAAGGTGCAATATCCTCACAAATCTAAATTAATTAATTTCGTCATAATTGACTTTTTTTACTCGAAGTGACATCCAACGGACGACTCTCATTTAATCACGGAGGTCAAGCAGCTTTGGACGTGGTTAGTATTTAGTTGGAGGACTGCTTGGGAAAACGTGACTAGCGTTAATTTTTTTTTTTTTGTACTTTTTACGTGAATTTCATTGATTCAACCAGTAAAATTTTCCTGATTGGTTGACTAAGCTAAGCTGGAAAACAGTGACGAGTTACTAATTCGCTTTAGGAGATTACTTAGGTAACTTGGGCCAAACTCGGTAATCCTTATTGGACCCAAGTTAGGCAAAACGTTCCATTTTATATTAACATTTTATAACAACAATTTAAATTAGCTATAGGGAATAAGATTCCTACTCTATCTACTCTATCTTAGACTGAACGGCAAAATACGTGGACATGACGGGCCGTTACCGGTACGTGTCGTGATGTTGACGTTCCGTAAAGTGCAAATCTATCTTAATCGAAATAGCTGCAATTAACTACATATGTTACTTTATTAATTTTTATACACAAATCCTACAAACTTTTTATAGAAACTTAACATGTATCATATGCTTTGTATCATAATCTAGTGATAACTAAAAATAAAACTATGAAGAATTGCGTATTACAGGTTTATATCTAGCAAAAATTTACTCAAGCCAAAGTAAATATATCAAGAAGAATTAATATTATTTAACAATTCTATTTTAAGCATGAGTTAAACATTTAATTCTCGAAAAAAAAATGTTTTTTAAATTATGATTAAAATTCATAACCAAAATCTTATAATCCAACAGGCGTCATCTTTATATTTGTAAATTTACATATATTCCTAAATCATTCAATAACAATAAATGAACATTATCAAATGCTAATCAATACCAACAGATATCAGAAAAAACTAACTTCCAAAAAAAAATTTCATTGTCTTGATTAACTTGTCAGCTACCTTTAAATAAACCAAAAAACTATACAAATACACAAAAAACAACAACAACAAACAACAACAAATTATATTACAATATATAGTATATTTTTACATCATTAAATGTGAGTTTTGTGTATAAGATACACACGAAGGAAGGAAGAAGATGACTTTACTTCCCCAAATTTTAAAACAATAGAAATATTAAAATTAAACCAACAAACTATTAAAAATTAAAAAAAAAAATAGTTTTATATGTATGTATATATATTTTTAAGATTCATAACTCACCGTTGTTGCTTTGTGGCATTCCAAATGATTTGTTAATCACCAATTTATCATACAGCCAGAGTGTGTAAAAATTGGCTAACAGAGGAGAGAAATATCCCAAAAAAATGGACCAACACACTATTAAAACCCGAAATGTTTCTCGTCTTTCCGTAAAAAAATTTTTGTTTTTTATTTAATTTTTTGTTTGTTTTTTAATTTTTAACAAAAAAAACTGCACAAAGTTTTGTTTTTATATTTATAAATAATTTTTTGATTTATAGGTCCTGTTTTTTTTTTTGTATTAAATTTTTTATTTTATTTATTCACGACACTAAATTTTGAATATTGTGTTTAGTAATCCTCAATAACAACAAACACCACTAAAACAAATTTTTCCTCGACATTCAAACTCTCGATATCCAAAAATATATAGGAACAAAAATCTAATTTCACTTTCTGTTTTGCGAAAAAATTTTACCTAAAAGAAAATTTAAAAAAAAAATGTTGAAGGAAATACTACAAAAGATTGAATGAAAATCGTGCACCAAAAACTCCTTGTTTCAACAAACAAAACAAAATCAGGTACACTATGTTAACGAGTTGACACTTTATACTATTATTATTTATCCCAAACTTTAAAAAATTTAAATCACAAATTTTGAATAGAATATAATATTTAAAAATCGCGATTATTATTCACAAAAAATTTCATCAAAAACAACGAAGAAAATCGAAAGTGATAATAATAAAAAAAAAGTCTTGAGTCCATCCTCAACGTCTTGAGACCATCAGAAGAAAACGAAGAAGACGTTCGTAGCCAGCACTGTTACACGTAATAAAGAAACCAAAATGAAAATTTAAAAAATAAAAAAAAAATAATAATAATAGTGGCAAAAATAGTAAAACTAAAAAACGAAACGAGATACCAGCAGCGCTAGAGCAGCCAGTCAGGTCGAGGGAAGAACGTCTTTTCACTATCGTTACCAACATTTGAATGCTAAAGATGTAAAATTGCATTCGATCAAGTAAGGCTGGTTCCGCAGATCTCTATATAGACTCCTAGGTCTTCGTTTTCCAGCGAAGAAGAAGTATCTCTTTTCCCATCCGCGACTCTCGGTCGGTCCTCTTAATCTTAAGACATCCGCAAAAATAACAACGAAAGTCGCCTCGCCACTTACTGGTTGTATATATCTCGGCTATCAGCTGTAGCAGTGTAGTAATGTGGGTCTGACTGACTATATGACTACCGCGCTCAGCAGCGCTCTATGACTATACCGATACGATACGACCGACGACGGTCTGATATTTTTTTGGGGGGCATACGAAAACGACTCGACTCGCAGACCGCTCCAAACTCTGCCGTATATTCCACCTACCTACCTAGCGGCGAGAAGCGGCAAAAACCAGACATTGGAAGAGGTTGAAGATGGTACAAGTTCCGAATGGACTGGAAAAAAAGCTCCAAAGATCCGTGCGAAAACTACCTTTCCACCACTAGAGATGCATTGGCTAGTGGCTACCTGAAAAAACCATGCTACCGCCACTTGGGCGCATCTTGAGCCCATCACTTGGGCTTGGAAGGAAGCGTGCATTCATTTCGGCGTGTACTGTATTCTAGCCAACTCTCTTCACTACCGTGCTAAATCAGCGCTGCAGGAACTCCCATATAACAGCATCCGTCATTGATACTAACTGGCTAATTTCGCACATGCATGCAATCTACAGAGGTGTACACCTTCGACCTTCTCAATTCGTGCATTTTTATGTATACGAAACTTAAAACCAACGGCCTATGAAACACACTTTAAAATCAACTGTCGACTGCGCAGTCTCATATACTCATTCTTCACCTAGAAACAAGGCCTCTCGATCTCAAGGAAGATGGCTCGCATCAGATAAAGAATTCGAATTCTGCGCGCACAGTAGAAGAAGAAGAATGGGACAAAACCATGAAAAGATCAAACGTCGCCCATACCTGTTCCCGAAACGACGCGACGCGACATTTCCAGGTATTTATATGAAAATATGAGCGGCGAGATAAATGATTTGGTGCGTTATTGTCTTCGTTTTATTTGTATTTATTCTTTTCCCCCGCCGAAGATAATTGCGATGATGATCTTCGAAATTTATATACGCATGGGCCACCAGCTTTCGGTTTCGGGTTCGGTTTCGCTTTCAATCTCTTCTTGCTTCTTGGGTTTTGCCGCGTTTTATCCGTTTTTAAATTTTTGAATCGAAGCTAATTTGCCGTGAAATATTGGCAGCGAATTTCTTTTCAAAATTAATTGGCGTTATTTTTTGTGGATCTATGTACATAGTTTGTAGATAGACAACGGCACTTTCAGGATTATTCCACCTGGCTCAATTCATTCAGTCTCAGGTTCAATTGTACATAGTTGCATAACCTTACCTATCCAAGGTTACGCGGAAGATTTGATGATAGCATACGCGAGTGGCCTTGGGAAAAACACGTGTAGCAAGGGATTATACAAGAATAAGCAGCGTACCTGATTATGACTGTAGCAATATTGCGCAAGTCTGACAGTTTTAAAAAGTAGAATTCCCGCTGAAGGTTCTGAATGTTGTCAATAAAGTGATTGCGTCAAAAAATAACGGATGGCAGTTACATGAGGATTACAATGTACGAGCTAAAATCTTGAGAAGAGTTTGTTTTGTTTGAAATTGCTGAATTGAAGAAGAAACGAAGATTTACAACTTTTTGATTTTCAGATTTCTTTTGCAGCTTTGATTTATTGAATGGTTAACAATAACGTCGTCGGCCAATTAAAATGACGTGGCAGGTTTATGTATCAATTTGTATGAGGTTTATTAACTATGTCATTCTGTCAGTATTGTTCAACTGAATTCGTTCGTCTGTATTGTGGATTGTGGACAGTTTGTAAGTTTATTAGTGAATGACCAATTTATTTCACTTAAGTTTACGCAGATCATATTGTTATTGTGATAAAGAGTGAAATAGGGTGTAGTACTTCAAAGTGCACGCAACACACACTTGATTTAGTCTCCAGTTTATGCGGCAGTGTGGGACTCACTGCAAGTCCTGGGAAAAAGATACTGGTTTCATTTAACAGATTCATACAGACAACGTTTTAAGTTTTCTAACAACAAGTCAAATACTGTGTCATTAGATGCCAAACTCCGACTTGGCATCCGCATGGGGTTTACATTCAAAAAATATCAGATGTATGCAATCATCCTGTCCTGCTAACCCTGAACGTTGTGGCTCAGCCGGCTGCTAAAAAAATTAACTCAACTGGCTCCTGATCATGCATCCTCCAGACCACCCTTAAACTATCCATAAAGTAAATGACATGACGAACTGGTAGTATAAAGGGTGACACCTAAGCTTAGACTCTTCCACATAAACAAAAGATACTCACGAGTTTGATTAAGAGGGTCCTAGACCATGGGACCCTGATGAAATTTATCGAACGTTGAGGGTCCACATTTAGTGCAATGTACTCAAAGCTTTTGGGAATTACTGCGACACACTAGAAAGGAGATTGACCTTGTGCCGTGATTACTAAACAAGAAACAAGGTTAAATTTCCAATCTTTTTCTATCCAGATAGACAAGTCCCTTCATAAGCAGCTTTGTGATATACAGAACGCCCCCGAATAAGATCATTGTTGCTCTTCGTCGCTTTAGCAATATGTCCTCGAATCAGCTTGATTATGAAGTTGTCGATCCTTTTAACAAATGCCTTATCGTAAAGAACATGAAATATCTTTTTGATGTGCCGTGATTCCTACTTTTCTTTTGCTTGCTTCTCTATTATTTGTTTCTGTATATGTATATGCTTTTATGTTTGCATGCTCCAGCTGAGCCACAGAGGAGTGGTAAAAGTTTCTCAGCCCAGCTGAGAAGTGCGCCTTCTGTATTAGAAAGGAAACTCTATATATCTACATACTCGTATATTATGACATTATTGTCGTGAAACTTCATGATGCCAGATTCGGTTATCCGATACAACCCTAAGCGTTGCCTTTCGAAAACCAGAAGATTTTCCATAAAAAAGGAGATAATTGAACCATACTGGACACCACCTAAGGTCAAAATCTGTCTAACTAGTGCTTCTAAGTAGATCACCTTTACACGTGAGCTTAGGTGTCTGGTATAAAAAAGCCTTTTAGTCATGTGAAACGCCTTGTTTGCCTTGTCGAGAACTTACATTTCTATAGAAATACATACAAGTACTGATCCAGCCAAATCGCAATGTATTTCACTTCCGATTTATGTTCTAACGCTTATCCAGCTTCTTCTCTGTGAGAGGACCTGAGGGGTGCGACAGCAAGGTATACCCAACCTCTACTAGAACGATGACGTAGACCAGGAGGCTCAGATCTTAAGTATGCCAAACTGGATGATATCGGCTCAAAATCGAGACCGTTGGAGAGAACAGTTGCGAGAAGCTAGGACCGGATTCCAATTATGGAGCCGTTAAAAAGAAGAAGCTTGTCGAAATTCGGAAAGTTTTCCAGTTGCTCTGCACATAATAAGTAGCTATGATTAGGGGAGTCCGGAAGAGATCGATCAACTTTCTCATTCCTCCTACCCTGCCATTATTTTACTAATGAAAATTTGTAAAACTATATGCCCGGTAATGCTTTATTCTAAATAACTTAGTATTTCTTTACTAGGGCGAGCAAATTTTTGTATTAACTCGCCCGCACCTATCATGCAGCAGGGACCCACTACCCTACATGACGCATAGTGGTCTGAAATCCCCAAAACCTGGACAAAATTAATTTACTACCGTAGAAAAATTATTTTTTTTATGAAAAACGGTTATGGGGGCTTTCGCGGCCGCTGAGTAAGAATCCGTTATCCGATTTTACAAAAACAAAATGGCGGATCCAATATGGCGACCAACTTTATGACAAATTAAGCAAATTTTATGAAAATCTGTATATGGGAGTTTTCAGGATGTGTGTCCGATGACTGCTTAAATAATCCAAAGTAGAGCAGATCGGCTCAATTGGGAGCGGCTGTCAAATTGATGTCAGAGCAGAAAAAATCAGATAATAGCAACAAGCTTAAAAAACACATTTCTGCTAAATTCTGCTCCCAATTCTGTTTTTAGAGGTTAGATACGAATGTCAATTTTAGAAGAAGAAATATATACCAATAAAAACAATTGAATAGCATCGAAATGTTATTTTTACAAAAATTAATGTTTTTTTTAATATTTCCAAGTATTTTCCGAATTCATAAATCAATTTTCCGATTTTCCCTGCTTTCAATTTGACAATTGTCAAAAGAAAAAGAAGAAGAAGAATTTGGCTGTTCTGCCTGCTCCTACAAATTTGGCGGAGCAGAAAAAGTGAGAATTCGCAACCCAGAGCATGCTCAAAAAACGCAGATCAAGGCCAATGGGAGCAGAAAAGATCTGTCAAAAAGTCTCAAAGAACGCAAATTGCTGATTTTATCTGCTTAAAGTTGAGCTGGAGCAGTCATCGAACACACCTAGGGACACTGAGTAAGACTCCGCTATCAGATTTAAAAAAAAACGGCGCATCCAATATGGCGAACAACTTTGTTCATAATTAATTGGATTGAATGAAATTATGTAATAATGGGTGTTCAGGGTCGCTAATTATTAATCCGTCATTATATTTTTAATAAAGAAAATGGTAGATCCAATATGGCGGCTAATTTTGTTAATTAGAATTTAAGGAAAATCTGTAATAAGGGGGTTTTGTGGTTGCTCAGTTATAACTTCTCAGGAAAAATGTGCTAGAATTGTTAATGAAAAAATTTTTGTTTTTAAGTCTTTTTATTTATAATTAAACAATTATTAAATTAATTTTAGACGCAAACTGTTTTTCAAGTTTAAATACATTAGGCTTTATTTGTTTGCAAAGATTTGTTACAAATATTTTTTTATAAAGATGAAAAAAGTTAATATATAGCGCCTGAATTGGACGCTCAAAACTATACATTTAGCAAATATATAGTATATCGTGGTGGATAGAATGACATGGAGCAAGCAGGAGCAGCTGATTTTTTTATATGTTTTGCAGAGATGATTAATAAACAACTATATGCGTATTTTGTAGTGGAAGTCGGTGGAAGTTTATACTTAGCCATCAATTTATATGCCGAATCTTTATTCAAATCACCACAATCTACTACATTTTTGATCATAAATAAACAATACAATTATTTATTTATGTTAATTTCATTAACACAGTATAATTGTACTTACTCTCTGGAGAAGAATCCATTTTACAGAAAAGTAAGCAAGTAAACGTACTGGAATCTACAACCTAACACGTGATTTTGTTCCGAGAGAACGCCCTGCGTTTAGCGTTCGACGCTCACTTACCAAATGGAATACAAAAGAGATTTCGAACATCTGCCTCTTACCAAGGGCCCTGAACTACTCCAAGGAGGCCACTATACCTAACCCACGTGAAAAAAGTCCCTAAGTATAAACTTTCGTTTTAGTACTTTTGTCCAGGTTTTGGGGATTTCCGACCACTGCTGTGCGACGTCCGGAAATAGCATTCGTAGCTCACAAATGCGCATGGTACATTTTTACTGTGCTGTTAATAGCATTGTTTTCGTAAAGTAAAAATGTAACAAAACGAATATTTCCTCAATGAAATTCATTTAACCATGAATTTTTTTTTATTAAAACTAATTATCGACTGAATGGGTGATCTTTATCTCACGCATATACTCTTTATCTAATTTCCGATCTTCAATAAGGCATATGTGGGAAAATAATTATGTATCGAACACACCAAAGTTAATACAAAAACTGCTCCTTTTAAAAAATGATTTCCCTGACCCATTTTTAGTCTACATAGGTCTGCCAAACTGCAAATACCTAAGCACTCACCTGCATTCTATTCTAATACAGACAATCAAACGTCTCAATAATTTCTCATTCCCATAAAAATAAAATTTACATCATGCGATACCTTTGATTAGTTCGAATACAAAACAACAAGCGCCAGAACACTGGGAATTGATTAATTAATTATTTATGGTAAAAATGACAAATTTTATTGAGCGAATACATTATAAAAGAGATTTTCAATTTGGCAAAGTGTTTTTCAGCAATTTCAGATCAAGTGGCTGAGCTTGAGAAAGTATCATCATCAATATCAGTCAGAAACCAATTAAGTCGGTTCCAAGTGGAAAATATTTAAATTATTAAAAATCGCCAAGAATGGCGTCCCATTCCACAATCATTAAGAGATTATAAATCAAAAAATTACCAATCAACGGCAATAAAGGAAGAGACTTGAAGATTATATAGTATAGAGTCACCGCAGATCCATAAGTATTCATCATCACAACTTATTATTGAGACATTGTTGGAGCAGGTTGAACCCTACCTGCGACGAATGACAGTCAACTTGTTTCGTCTGTTTGCGGATGATATCATTCAGATAAGATTTCAACGAGCCTCCGTCAAAATATTATAAATAAACCGGAGAAAAAAAATCGTTTTAAAAAAAATACAGCGGGTTTGACAGAATACTCGTCGGACGTGTAAATGGTCTGCTGATGAATATTAGCTGCAGAAATTGGACACGCCATTATAAATTAAAATTAAAGTGAGAATAATAATTTCTAAAAATAAAACCAAAAATAATTGTTTACATCTTCGAATCCCGAACGTGACTGGGGACAAAATTGGATTTGACCGGTTTCTTGTGAGATTTCGTCGGCGATTTCCTTGTTACTGATTTAGGCTTAGCCCAATTTATTCTTGTTCTATCCTGAAACAACCTGACACAAATTAAGGCTCCGATCACCGCCAAAGGTAAAATTAGATAAAAATCCTCGAGCATCTTCAAAACTCCTCTCACGGGAACTCTTAAGGATTTTTTACCAGAATTTTTCTGCACAGGTTTTTAGTTTATTACTCATAAATAAAAATCCAAGTTCGTCGCTTGAGTCTTTTGTTCGAGAGAAGAATTAAATTTTTTACAGCTTCAGCCTTGAACTTCGCGCATTGTTTATGTTGACACTTTTTATGCCGCCAACTTTATGCAAAATTATGGATTTTTGCGCAGGTACAAACTAATTAAGAAAGTTGAGAAAAAAAAAGTTAATCCTAAATTTCCGATTAAATTTAATTGTTATTTTAAAATTGTTTTTTTTTGTAGGTTTATTGTAAGCAAACTTATTTGGAAAATTTTTTGAAAGAATTTTTCTTAGTCATATTTTTTTCATTATTATTCTAATGATGTAATTATTATAGTTGGAATGGTTTTCCTTGAATTTAGATTGGCTGAAAACGGTCACGGCTACTACTACTACCTGTGAAAATGAAAGGAACGCAAGACTAAGATGACATCGAAGTTATTATCATTAAGTAATATGAGGTGATCTTTAGCAGCATTTGAAGATGACTGCATTTGTTAATATTGCAAATGCATTTTTGGTTGTCATTTCGAGAGATGAAACAAATTGCCTGATACACTGACAAATTAGTACCTATGTATTGTGGTTTTTGTCATCAGCTTGTGTATAGAATGTGAAATATTGTGGCAATTAATGTTTTTTAGTTAATTATTGCTAAATTTAGAATGTCTATTTCTGTTTCAGAAGATATTGTGTTAGGTGGTTTCAAAATGGTATGAAATTGACTAATTGTTTTGTATTGTATTTCAGGGGAAACGTTCAGCAACCCTTCATTTCATTTCATTTATTTATTAAAGTTACAGTACATCAAGATTACAATATCTTATTCCGCTAAAAGCGTATGTACTTTAGAATTAAACGGCAAATTAAACAAAAACAATTATGAAATGTAAAAATTTTTAAATAAAAACAAAATTATGTAAGGAAAAACAAATAACAAAAAGAGTGAAAAAAAAAAATTTAAAACCTAAAATAACTGAAGGAATATTATTGATTAGTAAAATAGTTGAAGACACGTTTCCTGAAAAGACCCAATGACCCCGCACTCTGTATATCAGCGGGTAAACTGTTCCATAATTGTATAGAGTGAACAAAAAAAGATCTCTGCGCAACTAAATGGGAGAATCTAGGTAGGATAAATAGTATTCTTCTAGTCGTACGACCAAAACGGAGATACTCATGGAGGTATGATGGACGATCAGAGTGTAGGAGTTTATAAATGAATGTCATTGCCTTGAGCGATAGGTACACATCAAGTGTGCACCCCAGAACAGAAGAGCGATACTGACTTATATGGTCAGATCGGCGAAGATTATAAACAAACCTTGTACAATCGTTGAAGGCTACATTGAGTTTATCACGACATGACGCATCAAGGGACGGGAAGACCAAGCTAGCATAGGTGAAGTACGGTAAAATTAACGTTTTGATTAGCTTTGAACGAGTACCTAAGGGCAGAATGGAAGCGTACAGCCATAGACGACGCAAATTTCCATATATTTTAGATAGAGTATAAGAGATCTGGTCACAGCAAGTTAATTGTGAGTTCAGATAGACGCCTAGATTTTTAACTCGCAACTGATAAGGTAAGCGCGTTTTCATGAGAATGATAGGTGGAAGGAAGGAGGTGTCTAAATGACTCCTATACATTGGAATGCAGCAGGATTTCGATGCATTTAGCAGTAAGTGGTTGGAAAGAGACCATTGAGAAATACGGTCGAGATCGGCATTAATGTTGTTAACACAGTTCTCAACCAAACCAATAGGACTGTTTAAGTAAATTTGGACATCATCTGCATACATGTGCAGTTTACAGTTAATCACGGTACTGCTGAGATCATTTATATACATGCTGAAAAGCAGCGGTCCTAGAATGGAGCCCTGCGGAACACCGCGGGTGACTGGAAAGGAGTCGGAGGTTGAATTTTGTAGCCATACTTGTTGAGATCGATTGTGCAAGTAACTCCGAATAAAGGAGGACGCAGAGGATGAAAACCTCATGTGGTCAATTAGCTTAGTTTCAAGGAGCGTATGGCTAACACTGTCGAAAGCCTTACTAAAGTCCAGGAGTACAAGAAAAGCAATGTCATGCGAATCAAGAGCCATTCGCAAATCGGTGGTCACTTTCAATAGTGCAGTTTCACAGCTACTGCTCTTGCGGAAACCAGACTGTGCATGGGACAACAGGGACCACATTTCGCAGTGCCCATCGATTTGCCACGACATTAATTTTTCTAGTACTTTGCCTAAGAAACATAGTATACTTATAGGACGATAGTCAGCGGGGCTTCGCGGAGATTTGCACTTAGGTAATGCGATAACTTTTGCTTTTTTCCACTGAAGCGGAAAGTAGGATTTAGTGAGGCAACTATTAAAAATATGTGTGATATAGGGAAGTACCAGAGGAAAAATTAACTTTAGGAATATGGGTGGGAGGTTGTCTGGACCAACAGATTCGGATTTAATTGAATAAAAAGCTTTATGGACTTCCGTATCATCCACATTGCGAAAACAAAAAACAGCAGTATTACTATTAGCTGCCCTTAAGTAATTACGATCTCCGCGTATATTTGATGCAGACGTAAAGTAATTATTTAGCTCATTAGCGCTAAGGTTGATATGTGTTTCACTTTCATCACCAAGAATACCAAGTTGCTTAATGTTGGTCCAAAGTTTCTTTGGGGGCAAATTCGGGTTAAGCTTAGATGTCAACCTGTAATAGATGTTTTGTATATCGTAACTTGTTCCCTAAGATACTCGTACATGTTTATTCCAGAACTAGACTTTAGCTGCTCATCATGATCAGGAGCTCCACAGGATGGTTAGGCAGGACTTGTATCGAACAATGATAAGGTTCAGCTCCTTGAGGATCTATATATGATCCAGAAGGTCTCCTGACTTAAAAGAGAAAAGCTCCCGTTGACGCAGCGCCCGCGCCAGAGCCTCCTTTTCACTACTAGGTGGAGCGAAGGATGTTTCAGTAGGGCCTCCATAGCCGCAGTCGGACAGGTCCTTTGAGTTCCCGAAATACCAAGACAGGCCAACCTAATCACGGCACCCTTTTGTTTGGTCATGACTCATCATCCGACGGATGCATACGTGACCATGAATCTTTGAGGCCCCAAGTTTTTCTTACAAATTGACGGCAAATATGGAGAGGTGTAGGCAATTGCCTTTTTTTTACTACAACTTCATTTCGTCGAAGGTAACGGTTTGGCTTGGAAGATGTGGTCATTTTCAGCAGCCTTGAAAACCTTAAAGGTGCCAATGGCCTACTCAATCATAATTCTGTTTCGCAGGCCTTTGTTCCTATTGTAAGACCTGTGAACAAGTACTACCTCCGATCCAATGTTAGGTTCTTAGGCCAATCCAGGGTCAGCTACATCAGAACCCGGGGAAATGAGTGCTCATTAATAGCTCCATGGTATCCCTGGTGTTCTTCGTAAAGGACCCTTCAGCTGTCTCGAGAGAGACAACGCCATGGAGTGAGTGATCCTTAGACAGAACTTTGTGTAACTTCGTTGAGGCTGGAAGCTTGTCTATTTCTTCGCAGAAGGCTTTCCACGACCTTCCTCGATCAGAAGATCCTGAAATGCTTGTAATATATAATTGGTGAGGGCTTTCTTGTGAGGTCCCAGTTGCCCGAGACTTTAGCCATATTAAATAGTTTTTTGACTTCTCTCCTTTGTCTGCAGAGATCATTGTTCCACCACGAAATCTTTCGATTAGTACTTCAAGATTTTGCAATGCAGCAACTTTCAAAGGCTGTGATTATCGTTTCCTGCAGATTGTTAGGTCGACAAGGGCGAGATCGGCCTCAGTGACGGGATTATTACCAACATAAATGACTCCTAACCTGACTGGGAGACCGTCATTCTGTCGTGAAATCCTAAATGCTTCTGAGGAAATTGCAGAAGCTCTCAAGTTTAACTTTATAAGTCTAGGATCAGACATTAATGGCTCACTTGAGATGTGCCAGTTCAGTAATCTGGAACTGACGAATGGGCTGGCTAGAGTCAAGTCTATCACTTCTTGTCTAGCCACATTAAAAAAGGTAGAATCGTGCCCCTTGTTCCTAACCTGTGAATTGTGGTAGTACTGAAATCAAGGACGTATTCGCTACTAGAATTAGTATCGATGCTTCCCTATGCAAGATCGAGCGCGTTGGCGTCGCAACCAATCACTAGCTGAATGCTCCTCCTAGCGCAGTCCTCTACAAGTCTCCTGACATTGACGGCGTTGGGGCCGGCTCTTCTCCAGAGAGATAAGCCGAGGCTATGACAAGCCTGGGTAGGCATCTAGTTTCCGTTGAACTGCTTTAAAAATTTCTTCATTTTGATCGTCGAGGGATCTTTGTGTAAGTATATGGGTTATGTTCTAAATTTTACTTCGTACTCTGTTTAAAAACCAAGTTTATGAATCACCTTTGGTACTGCCAGTCTGCCAGGCTGTTCAAGTCCGCCTATTTTGAAGAGAATAGGATGGTCTCTGGGACAAGCTGAAGCAAGTGACGATGAACCTTACCTTTGAACTCTATGAAGTTGTACGAGTTTCAAATACTGGCTGCAGAAGGCCTTTCAATAGTAAAGTTGTTTTATTTATATTTGAACTTCTAGACCGTAACTTACCTACCAAGCCGAATGGGCTAGTCTTGTTTTGCGAGAAAAACATTGCGCTGTAGCCACTAGGTTGTCAATTTCAATGGAACAATCTTATGGTAATAGAGAACCTGCTAGATTCCTTCGGTGGCTCAGCAACCCAATGTAAAGGCAAAGAAAGCCAGTTTTGCACCTTGTCAAGTAACGCCGAAATGTTTTTTAAGATATCAGCCAAGATATATTCGAGACAGAACCGAATGTAATCTTTTGTATCCTATCCTCCTGGCTGAAGAAGATCCTTCCATCTCTTAAGAAATCCTACTCATCGCATTTTTCGAATATTTGTATTAGCATTACAATGTCAGAGTATGTGCAAGCTATTAGGCAGTTCGAGTTCTTAAATCAATCAACGCTTTTCGCCACTACGGTCGTCATCCGCTGCTCTTGTCCTTTTATACAATTCGCCGAAACCAATCACACTTGCATCAATCCAGAATAGTTACGACACCGGCATACTTCTTATAATACTCACACAATTCCACGGATGACTACATATGAACTTTCACTTTGTCGTCTGTTTTTGGATGTCATCTGCCGACAGAATTTTTTAAAATAATCTAAACAATAGTTGACTTAACAGAACATACGTTTTTTGTTTCATTTTTTAACAATCAAAACAACTAACCCAAAGAAGATAATTTTGAGTTACATTCTCCAACGATGCGTACAAAATCAAAAAACTCAACCTTCAATGTTAATGGAACATTCACAATACGCACCGTAATCTCCCAATTACTTTCTGGGTCAATATTACAAGTAAACACAAAAAATCAATTTTTCCCATAACTCCGAAAAAAACATCATAAATCTTATTCATATTAAAAATCTTATTAACAACTTTTAATTTCAATTTCCGGCCAAAAGTGTGAGAAGATTAGGAGAGCTGGAGCAGCCTCCCCGGCTCAGACCAACATCATATGCCCAATGCCCGCCACTTACCAGAATTCATTACCTGTAGCCGCGACTTCTTATGAAATTCCCGCGCTTAACCAGAAGAGCTTGCACTGTGCCCGCATGCACGGCGGAATATCTTGGATATGCCCATAGGTTTCTTTCCTGCACGCAACATCTCGGCTCATATTCTAAGCCATCAGCATCACAGGTAAGTAAGAAAAAAAAACACAAACGTCTTATCAAACTCTGAAATCAAAAGCCTCCGCTCGGCTGATTGGGTTTTACTGTACATGCCGCCAAACACATCTTCGTCTCCCGTGCGTTTTGGACATGAGCGTCTAACCTATTGACAGATAGCCTTTCGAGTGGCTCAACTCCATCGCATCGGCTTCAACTTTAGCCGTCCGTAATTACATGCGTCTTGCTCAAAATGTTGGCTCACCGCCGCAGGTTAATTCGAGTCACCTTGACCATAATTCTGCTCCGTTGGGGGAGTGTTTACTTGTTCACTTTTATCTTTATTCAATTTTTTATTGTCTGCCCGCCGCAGTTGTTAAATTCTCTCAATTACGAGATTTATAGTAGGCAAATGCGCTGCTGCTGCAACCGAAGTGCATTGTTCTGATGCATTCTGATACAAGATCAAGATTGCACATTCGAATTCCCATTTTACTTTTAGATTCTGTTGGAAAATTTTAATTTGACGCGAATTTGTTGATAATTTATTAAATGACCCTCGTACGAATAAGGTGTGATTTGGAAGGGTTGTTTAGCTGGGTTATTGTCAGCTGTGGGCATTCTATGCTAGTGGAACGTGAAGCAGAAACTACACGTATCTCAAGTTGAAATCTGTCATATGAATGCACGTATATGAAAGAATCTAAGGTTTTAAGCATTTCATCATTTTATTATGTCCTCGCAAAAGTAAGGTAAAGGTCCTTAAATGTTTATTGGGAAATAGAACTTGTCTTGTATGTAATACTGCTATTTATGATTTAATAATAAGTTTGTCCTCTAACGAACTTTAAGAAACATCTTCTTTAAACTCGAAACTCAAGTAACATAAACAAATCAGATCACATGTTATTGCATACTTTGGAGTTGCACTTATATATCACAAAAGTGGTAAGATACGGAGTTCTTTCCACATTTTAACTGCCATTACTCTGCGCTCCTTTGTTAGTTCATTGCTAAATGAAAATTTATCGTGTCGAAAGATGAAAACTTATCATGTCAGAAAGGCAGGATTGGAATTGGAAAGCCTAACCCAGCATAACCGAGCCCTGGTTGCGCAAACTCCTTCGAGGGGAACAGGGACTCTAGGATAAAACAAGGGGGAGCCGCAATGACCGTACTACCGTGACAACAAGCAGAGCCAAAGCAGCCGCAGCTCTATCTTTTTACGAGAGACTGGTGAAAATTTTTACATTGATCTAGCAACATGGAATGTATATGACCACCTGTCACTTGTTCGTTCTTAGCCTAAAACAGGCGCGGCACGACTGAGTTAAAAATATACTTTTCCAAATGAAAGCCGGAATAGTCCAACCGAAGCAATCATGGACACTACCACTTTTCCTAGCTAGGCCTGCAGTACACCCCCACTAGTTCAGAATGGATTCCTAAAAATTTATGCAACTAAAAAATTACTTCAGTCGTCACGGCTTGAAACATTAACAATGAATGAAAATTGCTTCGGGTGATTCAACACGAGCGTACACACGACACGACAAGAGTCGGCTGAAAAGATTGTTTATTGAGAAGAGAGTGAGAGAGGACGATGGAATAGACACAATTTTTATCGCCCTCTCTCACCCTCTTCTCCATAAGGAGTCGTCCATCAATTACGTGAGGCGTTTGGGGGGGGGAGGAAGCCGAGCCAAATCTCACCAATCTCACGGGGAGAGAGGGGATCTCGGCAAATATCATGCAAATTTTTTACAAGAGACAGTGTGAAATTGCGAGAAAACTGGATTAAATTAAGTAATACATACAGGCCGCCGGTATGCAGTGGTCTTTGAGACTAGGTCGGCAGGTACGACCTGACGAAGGCCAGAGATTACTCAGTCTGACTGAGGGATCATACTTCAGGTATCAGTAATCAGTATCCCTACGGACACAAGCGGCTCTAGACTCACGCCGTGAACAACCCGAGAACAAGCGCGAACACGAGTGTGGATGGCCTTGTTTTCCGTTCCCAGTGGATACGGCGTGAATTTTTGCCGTAAATTCACGACTTGAGAGTGAATAGAGGTTCCGATCTTTAGGCACAAACTGACGATAAATGCCCAAATACCAAAGAATGTTGTCAGCTTTCTTGGACTGCAGGCCACATAAAGCCGTTCATACTTGGCCTCAAGGGGAAAACAAAAACATTCAGGCCACGGCTTGCCGGCGACCTGTGCATAAATGGGAGCCTTAAGATATGGCTTAATCCTATACAAAAAAATTTACGCATTTTACGCATAGCAGCCCCTCGATTGCTTACCCGCCACCGGTTAGCCAAATGCGCGACTCAGCGAATGCTGCAGCGTACGAGGCAAATAACACTGACCCGCGAAAAGGCCCTAAAAATATAGAACTACAGGAGGCACACGCCGAATTTTAGTTAAGTGAGTGCTCACGTTTTGGTATTTGTATGTCCACTACAAGAAAGAAAAGCAAGTGAAATAGAGGGCCAAAGAATCGAAATGATCAGTTATCTAAAATAAAATCTTGCACGCCGTTACTCTGAATTGAATCAGCTGATGACATTTCAACATAACGAAAACAAAGCAGATATGATTTGACAGTCAACCCAATTTGACAGTCGATTGACCCAGATTTCACTACGGTTACGTACACGGATTTTATACGCGAGGGCCTTTCCTGCAGTTCTATATGTTCTAAGGAATGGCTCGACTTGCTGTGGTTACGCCCGTAAATACTAAAGATTTTTTAAAATTTAAAAAATCTGACGCCAGTTTAGGGTGGAGGGGGAGGGGGTCGAGCCAAATCTCACATCTCACCGAGGGGGGAGGAGGGGGTGTGCCTCATCCCCCCCCCTCTTGTATCCGCCACTGAGTTATTAGTTTTCATTTATTATTAAAATATCCATTCATAATATGCCACATTCATCATATTGGGAAGTTGACCGTGTGGAACGAAAGGATCAACTAGTTTGCAAGTGTTTCCGATGAATACCTTAGCGATACCCCTGACTTTAGTCAGGAGAATGTTTTATTAGTCGTCTATAAATACAACGAAATATTCGGACTTTAAAATTCTTGGTCTGATCTCTCTGAAGATATTTTTATTAAAAAGTATACATCAATGTTAAGTAAAGCAAATCATTTCGATGAGTTTCTTGATAAAGATTTTAAGGATGTTAAATCGGTTGGTAAATTGCGTTCCAAATACCTTAAACGCACAACTAAAAAATCTGCTGCAATATCGGTTGTTGTAAGGCAACATTTAAGACCTTGGATTAAACAAGTAGTAATAAATTCGAAACCACCCATTGTAACCATCCATTGCGTGAGGTGCGTGCTTCCAATTTCCAATTACACACGAATTATATACACTACATTCGATTCGTTTGTAATGCCGAAAGAAAATTGATCTCCAGAAATATATCTGCTAGAAAAACCTGGTCAACACGGGACAACCAGCAACAGCCACAACGAACGATAAAAAAAATCTTAAATCTGGCATATCCATCGCCTGCATGGCCCATCAATCAGCAAACAATGCGGAAAATGCGCCTCGCCATCTAATGGCCCGAAAGCAAAAGTATAACAACTTAATTATGCCAAAAACCTTAGGAAATGAGATACATAACGGCCGGCGCGGGGAACAACTAGGCCGGAGTGCCAACGATCTGACACCTCAAAGGTAGTCCAACTACCTAGGCAAGAAAGTAAGAGGCCCGATCTGGAACCCTAGGAACTGGCCGTAATTTCTTCGGTTGCGACGTGTAACCCGGGTGTATTTTGCCGTATCAAATCAGATTTCTCGATTCATATGTCATCTTCCATTGCTTATGACACCGAAAATATAATGACCGGGCCACTGGGATCCGTTGTGCAACGCTGACAATTCTTTGTGCCGATAGGTTAATGGCGTTCATTACACTGGGGCGCTGGTCTCTGTGTACAGAAGCCCAAATAGCCAATATTCGGCGGACAGTCGGCACTAAGTGAAAAATTTCGCGTGCTGCTCCACCATCACGAATTGTAAATGAAAAGCGCCCAAAAGAAAAGACTTCCATCAGCCACGGTGGCATCCAGTCAGTCATTCACTTTCCTAGCATTTCGCGGCGGCGGCTTCAATTCGGAGCCCCGCGCAAAAAGAGTCCAAAGAAAAAATTACCGGAAAGTGCTTTTAATGTAGCTTTAATGGTCCAAACGCGCAGACGCAATGGGCTTGTGGTGTGCCTTGTGATTTGGTCCAGAGATGCCATGAGATTGACCACTGCCTACGGTCATTGGTGCCTAGAATGACGCAAAGGGTATATACCAGCTTGGTCTGGACAACTGTCTGACCCGCAACGGGCTAGGCTGGGCCCATACCGCTAGGCCGCGATCGAGTGCCGCAATAATTGCCGCCATTTGAAAATGTTTTAATAGAATTTAAGAAGTAGAATTGCAACAGACAGATGATACCCTGGAGAGAAGACATAATTTTCCCGGCCTTGAATGCTGGACGAACTGTTTCAAAACGCTGCGGTGACGTTTGCTGTGCTCGCTCGAGGGATTCACCTACTTCTGGGATGAATAAATGAATAAAATGAAAGGTAGCTAGGTCACTCCGGTGGTTGTAATGCCTGTCGGTAAAATAAAGTAGTGACCAGCAACGGAGCACCAATATTTAGCAACAATCTGCAGCCGCTGTACTCTTTTTTGTTCAAATGGACTCGGCTGAGATGAGTTTGCCTAATGACGGTGTTAAGTGCTTTAATAGAGTAGACCGATTGATCAAATTTTTTCTCTACTGTTTGCGGATCATTTGTGATGAATTGTATTGAAAATTTGTATTTTCAAGCATAATGATCTCAAGTGAAGGAGACTTAATTTGAATCTTTTGTTATTGTAAAGAGAACGGTCATCACGATTAGCCGACAATTGGCCCCCTTTTGCTTTAAACATTATACGGGCACCTTGAAAACATTTCTCAGACATGCCTACACCTTCGTTTTGTTGCAACATATTCAATCACCATTTTTAGTAAACACATGTGTGGAAAGTTTCTGATTTTATAATGTTTTAAGTAAAATGTAAAATGTCCTTAAGATTCAATCCATTACACACGAGATTGCGCTAGGGATTCTCTAATTTACAGCGATGTAAGCAATTGCTGATAATTATTACAAAATGTTTAAACGTTATCAATTTATTTCTAGCATTTTAGAAGATTGAAGGTTGTACTTTAAATGTCTGGGGATTACCACAAAGGTTAAAATAGGTCCAAGGCGAATCCTAAAATATTTCAAGTTGTCCCAAATAAATTTTTGGTATTTGTACGCCCATTTGAGTGATACGAAAGATACGAAACAACATTTATTAACGCTGCGGGTAAGAACACTAGGGTAATTAAATTTGATGTGGTAAGTCCGAAGTTATGTACAACCCTGATAACAAAAATATTAATGCATCATAAATACCAAAATGAACAAAGGATTGCCGATAAGGATAACCTTCAAGTAAGCAAAATTAGAACGAGAGGCGTGTAGTGAGTGAATTAGGACTGAGGTCTACATAGGATAAAAAATATGAAAATGATCGTTAATACCAGGTTAGGGGTGGAAACAAAAATGAAAATATAAATCAAGTTAGAAAATGATGTGAACTTATGGTAGATGTGAACGCAGAATGTAAGGAAGAATAACAATCAACTTAGAGATGTTAGAAGTCAAGTTAGAACCGTTGCTGTAAAACCGTGTCTAAGCGCCGGCTGTTCTTTAACTTTTTCCTCTACTATTTCCCAACGAAAACTTGCTGTCTGAAATTGCATGCAACCATAGGAACGTCATCAGTAAATGGTAAATAGTTTTATTTCAAATCATAAGCTGTACCAAAAACTAGAAAATAATTACAACACAAACATGGACCTTCTTGAGATTCTGGACATCTGGTAAGAAATCGTCGTGCAATAGTGGCCGTGCTGTTCTCTCGTGTCGTATTCCAAGTCGCACTTTGTGTCGCTGCGTCAACGGATTAAGTAATATTATGGTATTTTTAACAAACTAAGTTATAAACACGGGGAGAGGAGAAGGAGGAGATTCATTAATTCCAATTTTGGGTTTTTTAAAAGTGTTACCACAGATTCGTCATGTGTGACGTTTAAAACTCCCCGATGCCGATTTCCAAATGATTCAGAACACATTTCCAAAACTCATCTGCCATATTGCCGTCGCCATTTTGAATTTTTAAGGTTTGACCACAGAATCGTCATTTGTGAGCCTAAAAACCCCCGATGACGATTTTCAATGGAATCGGAACCCAATTGCAAAGTTCGTCCGCCATCTTGGAAGCGCCATAGTGAACCAAACAAACAAAACAAATAGACGAGGTCAAGTTAAATAAAACCATTAAAAAGGACTTACTTTTCTAAGCTCTATCAAATTGATTAGTCTAAAAAAAGATAGCTAAGCTGCTTTATCCACATGACATGTAGCCCGTTTATGACAAGTTCAGTCGAGATTGAGTTGAAATTTTAACCACGGTATATGATGTCGAGTTGAGTTCACTTAGGGTTGAAATAGAGTTGAAATGAAATCAAAACATAACCTCAAATTTTTGTGAATTTCTCATTTAGAGATACGTAAAAGTTCAGAACAAAATAGCTTTTTATTCCTTGCAAGCAAAAACGCCAAACGCAAAACTAACGCAGAAGGCGAACATCACGGATAGTAAACAAGCGAAACAAATGTCAGTTAAACCTACTTACAACTCAACCAACGTATATGAGGCGAAATATCAGCTCGACCCAGGTAGGAGAGCTGAGTTGGGTTGACTGGGTCTTATTTCAACTCGACCATCGTTTATGACTGGGTTGAACCTAATGGATCCAAACAGTTTAATTGACCAGAGATTTTAAGTAGTAAAGTAATGAAATGTAGTAATGAAAACATTGTTGACAATAAGTGGTGGTAATTTCTTTAGGTTTTCAGCATCTGTGTTGAGAAGGAGAGGAGAGAAGTCCCAACACATACACAAAAATATTTTTTCAACGAAACCATCAATGTAGGTATTAGCTATTGTCTAGGAGAAAACGATAAATTCTATAACTTTGACTAAGTTTGTGCGGAGGAGCTTTTAGAAACTATTAGTTTAGTATAATATAATTATTATTTATTACTCCTTTCCATCTTGCATGGGCCAAGGATAGGAAGTGTAGGTAAATATCACTTTTAATCGTATTCCCCAGCTAATTCACCAGCTCTCTCGTTTCCTTGTACATTCCCATAGCTTGGAACCTATAGAAGAGTGTCGTTTGCATTTCTGCTTATGCCTTCAAGATCAAATGAGCATTTCTCGACTACTTCGCTGTAACCACCGCCATATTCTCTCTTCTAGCACTGCCTTAATTCGCTAGTTGACACGCGTTCCAAATCGCCAGCAGTTCTAATTAAAAATACTAGATCCGTACGGGAGCAGAGTTTTTTTGGCTACATTTCATGATTCAGTGAAGACCCGCCATCTTCTCCGCAGTTCATATTTGAACCTTATGTGAAAATTATCGAAAATTACCAAGTATGTTCCAATGCCAGTAACCATTTACTTTGAGTCTGACCGCGCTACAAGAGGGGGAGAGAGAGGCAGAGGATGGCATTTAAGGTATATTTTGGTATTGTCTGCAAGGCTCCTGTGGTCCATATACAGGGCACTCTCGGTACAGTTGTACTCTTTCTTTGCTAGCCACCGTACTATTAAGTAATTTGTGAGGATGGGACTTACGGATGGGTGACTGGGTTCATCCATAGCACCATTTGGGTCTTAGCTCCCTATTTTTTTTCCAAGCATTTTCTTGCATATCTAAGTAAAGAGGTATGTAGGCCCCCCTGACTCTTTTCTCAACATTGAATCTTTAATTTAATTTACAATCAAGTATAACACCTAGATCGTCGAGGCTAGATGTAACTGAACTGCGACTTAACCGAGAGCCTATTCTTTCGTGAATTTTGAAATAAAAAAAACCCAGACTTAAATTCTTGGCATATTAAGCTCCAAAACGTTAAAAATTTGCAATACATAATTGAAATCATTAATCAGAGTTTAGTCTGGGCTGGCAAAGAGTGCGAACAAAAGCTGTTCCTACCCACAAAATACGTAGACGATATTGAAAAACAAAAAAGCACATTCAAACAAAAAGCCTAAGTTGAAAATAGTGAATAGTTATTATATTATATTATAAAAGGTCACCTAATGACATCAGCAAAAAACAACAACAGCTCTTTTTTATATGGAAAGAGTTCAATAAGTGGCTTCAGCCGCACTAAAATGACATTTATCTCTGGTGATTGGGGTGACTGCGGTACCGAGTAAGACCCCTGGAAGAATGTGACGATTCAACCCACATGAACAACTGACGTCCCGCTACACGCCTCATGTGTGCGCTTTTGTAACATTGGTGGACTTCATGCGAATGGAGCGCCACATCAAATTTTAAGCCATCAATTTTGGCATTTAGTGCAACCCAGATATTACCTGATACTAGGGCTGCCCTCACCTGAGTTGAACTCCGTCGTCGAAAGGAGGAGGGTGGTCGAGTTGACCAGAATCGGGAAACCGAAAAAACTAGACAAGAAACCTCATTCTTCAAAGCGGTACCGACAGCAGCGTATCCGTTTCGGGAACGTGATGCTCGGACCGCCAGCTAACGGATCAAAGAAGAAGAAGAAGACCTAAGTTGACGATGCCGGACAAAAACTTTAAAAACTCCGGCATTTGGGTAAGCTTGAGTTTTTCCCCGGACACTGTGGATGTATTGTAGATCTACAGAATGGACCTAGAGGCCATTCAGTAGATGGGATGGACTGAACAGGTAATATCGAAAAAAAACACATAACATACTTTATATCTGAAAAGAAAGAGACTATATATTAGGTACATCTTTCATTGTACGAAAGGAAATAAAGCACCTCGTCATAGGGTTCGAAGCCACAGCTGAAAGAATGAGCAAGATAAGTTTAGTTGGAAAATTCTACAATTAGTCAGTAATAATTGTACACGCTCCAAACATGAGAACCTAGTGGACGAATAAATGAACTTAACAATGGTTAAAACACGTACGAAGATTTGAAGGAACAATGGCACGATATAAAAGGAATAATAAAACGAACAGCAGAGGATGTTCTAGGTTTTGGGCAACAAGGACAAAGAGTAGACAGTTTGTAGAAAAATGATCCCAAGCGGCAATGGAGAAAAAAACAGAGCATACCAAATTATGCCAAGTAAACACCGAACAATAAATTCTGACGAGCGGCACATAGCGCAAGATAAGATGCAGTATTAAAGCCGAAAAGAAATTATGAATAAGTGGGTCTCTATATTAAATTGTTTCAATTTGCCTGTAGTTATGAAGACATGTTTTTGGAAGTGGACTTTTGTATCCTGAATCCGCACTGATAACTTCCAATCAGCTTCTGACTTTGACGAACACATAGATTTCGATAGATTTTATAACTGCATATCCTCGACATGATTTGCAATTGAGAGCTATTTCTTGTTCATAAAAGCGACAAACCTGTAAAAAGTTAATCAACGAAGGGCACCGCTTTTGTATACAAAATAATATCTTCAATGCATTTGGGCCAAGATCAAGAAAATTTCAAAATATAATATTATTCACGAAAACCCCAATTCTTTGGCTCAACCTTTTCTCCTGGCTGTAAAAAAATTTGATATAAATTTACAATTCACACAAATTTATCATTAGTCATGGGGAAGCAAATGCGAACTTTCATTCACCACCTTTAATGTGAGAATAATGTAGTCGGGCTGCCAAGTTACTACCAACCTGGTAACTGGTCCGCTCCAACTTCTGCACAAAACAAATTGAAAATTCTGCTGCCGTCCAGTGTTCATGGATGCTCGCAATCTTGAGATAAGCTCAAAGATAAATTTTATTTGCTTCTTGTTTTTTGTTTTTATTATTATTATTTTTTCTTATGGTGGAAGATTGCCAAATGCCGCATTAGATTGTCTCTTCTGTCACCTGAGCTGCACGACAGCATGATGTTCCGGGTCATAATGGATTTTACTTCCTGCTATACAAAAATTGTTTTTTTCCGTTCTTCCTAAGTTGACCACTAATTATTGCAGCAATTGATGTTCGGTTTGAAACAAAAAAAAACACATTTTCAAACTAATGAATTGTTTCTTCTCATCCAGAAATTTTATTGTTGTTAAATCTCAGGTAATCTCAGAATTTTTTTTTTACTAATTATGCTGAATGCCTAGGTGCTCAGTCGACTATGAGAAGATGCTCTCTCAACAGGGCCATGACCGTCAGGAATTTAAGAAGAAGAAGAAAAAACGCTTTTCTGTAATAATTATTGCCTTGAATTTACTCGGTGTGATCTTAATTATGTTTAATTTTTAATTCAGTTATTTTGCATAGAATTGTTAGAACTAAACTCTGGGAGGTGCAGAGCGGTTAACAATACGGAGGTACGAGGTTAGAGTAAAATCGGGGCTAATTGCTGCTTTATTATACAATTTAAGAACTAACTTGTCAATCAACTGAATAACTTTTTCTGGTTGTTATACAAAAGTTTATCACAATTGAGTAAAAGAAATTTCAGCATTCTCCGTGAATAGATTTTCAAATTTCTCTTTTGGAATTTAGAATGCGTAAACGAGTTCACTTACTGCGGAAATGAAAAGAAGAATACTGTGTCTAGAATGTCTCTGGAGAAAAATAGACAACCATGAGGTGTACCAAAAATACATAGGACCTGACATAACCAAAGCATCAGGATCTCACCTATGTACGCCTACGCTGGTAATGAGAATATTTGAAGAGGAGCCCCAAAAATCTTGCTTCTGAGAATTTTTTTGCTCAGTTAATACGGAACGTTATTGCCAACAAAACTTGTATTTTTTTCGAAAACTTAACCCTTTCGAAGTTATTCAAGGTCAAAGTTTGCAAAAATCATTCAAAAAACAATTTTCGAAAACTTTGACCTTGAATAACTTTCAAAGGATTAATCAGGTAAATTTTTTTGTAAGAACTAAAGTTGTAGAGAATTTCATTGTCAACACCAACCTCGCACGAGGTTGTATGACCTACAGAAACCGAGATACATGGAAAACTCGGGAAAAACGTGATATCTCCGGTGGCCATGTTTGTTTTGGATTCCAAAATTGTTTTCTTAAAAAGTCACACGGAAACTGTATAACAATTTTCAGCCATTTTAGAGTTTTGTCTCCATTCGTGGTTTTTTTTGCTAATTTCCCCGGACTACTAAATTGCCATCATTATTTCTACGATTTCTACGATTAGTAGCATTTTACATATCGTCGCTTATCCAGAATAGTGGTACAACTCAAAAATTTCCAATTTCGAGTTTATTTTATGAACGTATAGCTAAATATGCATATTTTTATGTAGCAAAAATCCATATTAATACTTCTAAAAATGACCGCTGGAAACCCGCTGGAATCCAAGATCATAACATGGGCTAAAAACTTTCAAATGGCTCCCCTGTAAAATTCATTGTTTTTGAGTTGTGACACTATTCTGGATAAGCGACGATATGTATATACATTTTCGTGCCTCAACTAATGTGCTTCTCTATTTCTTATCCTTTCTTCTGTTATTCCCGTGAATGTTTTTTCAAGGGGTATTTTATTCAACTAACCTTTGGTGAAATGCATTTAAACAAAAATATAAAAGATTAATACGCAAGTTTAGAATTCTTGTTTTTTGCACACCTTTATGACTCTGACTTCCATATAAAAACACCCTTGAACAAAATCGCTTTAGTGGAAGTTGGTTAATAAGTCTGTACAAAGAAAAAGAGTTTAAAAAAAAAACTAAAAAATACACTTTTTTAAATTTAAGTTACTGCAGCAATAAAAACTTTATATTCAAAATTATTTTTTACTTTTTGGTACATTTTAGAGAAGCGTATTTTTTAATTTTTTTAAACTATATTTATTTTTATTTTCTACTTTTTAATCTGTTATATATCTTCCGTCATTTTGTGGTGGCGGTCATATACACCTATGGTACTCTTTCATTTGATACCCATGACGTGGGCTCGTTGGGACCTAATTACAAAGTCGATGGCCATCTTGGAATCACCCTCTTGATTTTTTACAAAATGGTCAGATTACATTGTCATCCAAACTAAACGTGTATGCCCAAATTCAGCTCAATCGGAAACCGGGAAGTGGGTCATAGAAGTCTTACATAGTTACAAGTGAAGCTAATAAAAGCGTATTGAAAATTGCTTACTTATTAATATATAAGTAACCGACGGTGTAAAAATTTGATGATTTCTGTCACTTTTTATTTGATGAAATATACACAGCAACCATAAGAAATTCTTTCCCATTATTCAGGCTAACTTGAGAAGCACATATATGACCAATAGCTGCTTGGGTAATACTAAGTTCACCTGCATTTTGTTTTGTAAGTTCTATATTCAGTGTAGTGCTTAGGAGTATATTTTTGTTTTGATATCGCAACTCCCGCAGCTCTAACATTTTCACATTTAAATTTTGCTTTTTACTTAACCTAATACCTAACTCAATTAAACTCAACCAAACTCAATTCTTAAAAATTTACTGAGCTCCACTGAACTTAACTTTTTACTGATTTTTTAACCTATCTCTTAACTAAACTATATTTTAAAGTCAACTCTTAATCCAACTGTTAGCACAACGCTCAAACCAACTCTTCTCAACTCTATTTATTTAAACTCAAATCTTATCTTCTCCTAACTCACAACATAGCTCTTAACGCAACTCATAAGCCAACTGGCTGCTCACCTCAACTTATTTCAACATAACTTAACTCAGGAGAAATATTACGACACGGTACAGGGCGCCAATGAATGTTTCACATGAAAAGCAAAATGAAAAGCTAGTTCAAAAGTAAGAAAAGATCGTAGGTCTCAGACCGCTCAGACCAGATTGGAATCTTTAAGTTTGTAGAAGTATACCTGCTGACCCTGACCTGGTACTTCAAAATAACGATGGATTGGTTAGCCGAAAGCAAAATTAGACTTATGCATTGGCGGACGTCCTCCCCCACTTTAATCACATCTTAAACCCATGGACAATCCTACAACGAAAGAGTTGTCTTCTTCTTTTTATTGAGGTAAGGGGTCCAAAAGTACTGCGACCACTCCGCTTGACCTATTGTGCTACACCCTATACCTCATATTTATATACCACCCCTTGAACAGATTTGGCTTGTCGCTTAGACTTGACTGTTCGAAGAGTATTAACCGAAAACATAAAGGGCACACTCATCCTCCTCAAGATAAAGCCTGCAGCAAGGTCCCTTCGCTCTATCCTCCACACATGGTAAATAAGGGCGCAGTAATCAAGCCAACAAGTCTCCGGTCATTCTTTCTATTATGTCCCAACAATTCCCTGGCCACGTCAAGAGACACGGGCACGAACGTCTTAGAGTTGGCTAAGGCGTGAACCTCTAGCGTTCGGTGAGTTTCATCAAAGACCGATCGGCAAGGCTCTGTCCACCAAACTAGCGAGTGCCCTAATAGCCGATTTCAGATCGATGAATACAATGTCAGCACATCCGCCCTGTCATTGGCCGCGTTTATGTCCAAGTTAATTTAACTGAGTTAGGCAAGATAACAACGGCATAAACAGCAATTTTTTTAGCGCTGTTAGCTAACTTATTTCTGCTTTTTGACTTGGCTAAAATGTAGCACAGCTCAATACTGTCAAAATGGATTGATGTTTGCTTATAAATTTTTGTTATAAGCAAATAATTTAGAAGACATTCTTTTTATTATTAATTTTTTAGCTTTTTGTTATTTGTGAAATGAGAAATGTTATTATTTTTGCTTGTTATTAGTTGTAAAATGTGAATTATCAAATGGCATGCTAGAAACGGTGCTAAGTTAACAGTGCTAGTTTAACAGAGTAAAAGTAACTCGGGCATAAACGCGGCCATTGCCTTTGAAGCTCCGATGGCCGCGGCCCGGACCCAATGGGTCGTCCATTAATTACGTGAGGCGTTTTTGGTTTGGGGCATAAAAAGCCCTATTATCTCTTCCTTTTCTTGGTTTATGTACTATAGACCCTAGGTAGACTTTTTATCGAATACTTCTGGACCTTCCCAGCTCATCCTCAGAACCAAGTGAATGTACAGACTGTGTTCTTTCTATTGATGCACTTTCTGGACTGACATTTTCCTTAATACCCATTCTAGACCGAGGTGGAAGAACATTGGGGCCAGCGCGTGAGGTTTTCAGCTCTAGGTTCTAATATTGGTTTCACAAGAATTGTGTGAAGGTTTTTAATGATGGTGCTGAGGAGAGAGATGCCTCTGTAGTTTTTACAGGTTAATTTATTTCCTTTCTTTTACGTTGGACATGTACGCTTGTCCAAGTCTCTCTTCATTGAAGTCTTCCTGATTATCTCTTCTGCTTTCTGTTTTGCTTGAAGGCTGTCATCCTTGTTCTTGTTGGCCTTGCAATGTACTCCAGGTGGCTTTGGATTTTTTCTACAATTACGGCTTTACAATCCTGATCAAACCAGTCAATTCTAGTCTATCTGGGGCGATCCTAGTGTTTCTTCTGCTGTCCCCGTTATGCTGCTTTTAATTTGCTCCCATTCGTCGTTGATGTTGGGCCGTTTTCTTTCTGTTCAGTTTTATACTCCAGCATTCTGCTAGGCATCCCTTATTTCTTCCAGTTTTAGCTTCTCTCTATCGTATTTGGGTTGTGTTTTCCCTTTTTTGTGGAAGAATCTATTTATGCTTAGGTGTCACCCTTTATACTACCAGTTCGTCATGAATATGATAGATTAAGGGTAGTCTGAAGGATTCTGGATTTGAACTCTTAGTAGGGGTAAGCAGACCATAGCCTCGTCGGAATGTTATGCCTCCTGAGAATCCCGCTAACTAGCCGAAAAAGGCTGTGACGCAGGCGACATAGACTACCAGGAGCGCGTTCAAAAACCTTACTATGGTTAACCATGGTTAACTATGGTAAACTTTTGACGTTCAAAAACTCCGTGGTTAACTACAACATAACCACGAGCATAACTTTTTGGCGTTCAAAAACTCCCGTGGTTAACCATGGTGTAGTTAAATTTTAACCATGCTCGGGAGCATGGTTAGCGATAGTTAAGAAGAAGAAGAATAAAAACAATTTTTTGACATTTGTTTTAATGTTAATAATGAACAAATCAAAGTGGGATTTGTGAGATTATTTTAAATAGTTAACCACGGTGCGTTCAAAAACCTTCATGGTTAAACATAAGCTCTCGTGGTTAAGTGAAGTGATGTAGCATAACCACAGCTTACCTCGTGGTTTACTATAGTAAGGTTTTTGAACGCGCTCCAGATGAACAAAGGGTACACCGTCCGCTAGCTAAAGACCCTTCCTAAGCAGAACAAAGGTACCGTGTTATTAACCGGGATAAGAGCTACCTTTGCGTTTTGGTTGTTATCCGGGTTTTGTTGTTAGGATTTTGGTTGTTATGTGGTCCCTCTTGCAAAAAAAATACGTAATCTTTGCAGAGACCCCCTAGGTGAGATTGGGTGAAATTCGGCTGAGTTCATTTTTTTAAGACGCCGTTGAGCGATCCATTTGACATACTGAACTCTAGAGACCTCTCAAGATGAGAAACCATTAGTTAACGAGATTTCAGCATAAATTCGATCTAGTCACGAAAGTGTTACCTAGGCTTCGTCTACTTAGAGCCCTAGCTATATTGTTAAAAGATGTATTTTCGAAGGCTCCCTAGATATCGAAGAAGGCCTCGAGACTAACTCTTTTGTTCAGTGCTGCAGCGAAAGACTGAAAAACACAGCATACTATCACTTCAAGGCGTTTTACTTCAGGAATAGAAATTTGCTACTCCTACCGACTGCAAACATTTTGATAGATAGTATGCCAAGGAGAGTTCCCGCGGTTAGAATAGGCATGGGAGGTCCAACAAAATATTTGCATATGTACTCATAACATAAAACATATTGTTAATAGTGTTTTTATACTTTATACTTTGATTAATTCGGAAAGAATCGTCAATTCTTGAGGCTGGACGTGGTGTATTCTTATGTCCACGGCTACACTTTGTTATATCTATAAACTATTACAACCTGGCACCAGAAGGTTGAAGAACAGTAAATACCTATCAGCATAACCGACCCCGACACGATCTCTCACATCATGTTAAATCATACCAAGGTCATCAAATTTCAACAACTTCAACCCACTTAAAACGCCTCTTTTTATTAGCACCCTTCAATTTGCAGGACCTGTCACACGTTTTTCAGTTCATTCAAAAACACTTAGTGCAACGAGAACTGAATTGGCTCTACAAAAAAAGTAGATGTAATCAGTACGTTGGCGCGTGATTTGCGCAATACTTCTTGACTCGTCAAAATACGCGGGAATAGCGCATAGCTCTATGGGAGCTAATCTAAAAAGATTCCCACACCATAGAAATCTAGTAACAATGCCCTGTCAATCGTCATGACATGATTGACTGAACTATGACACCCGACAACAATTAAGTTGTCAAATCCGCGGTCCTACAGAGAAAGTTATTAAGTCGATAATATTTTTGTAGTCCTGCATTCACGGATGTCGTATCCAAAGGCTGGAAAAATGGCAAGCAAATTTAATTATTATTACCTAAGCCCCACACGAGATCGGAAGGTGCAAATGCGCCCCGGCCCATCACGAGATGCCTCCGAAACGAAAGCGAAAAGGTCACGGCCTGATCGCGAGACTTCTAGCGTCTCTCCGCCCACGCTGACAAAGTGGAGAAATTTCCCGAGAGATGTTTTTCTGCGGCTGGTAATAATGCTTTCGTGATAATCCTTGGTGTAATCGGCATGGTTGAACTGTGCGCCGAGCGCTGACATGACTCAATGGACGACCTGCGGACAATTTACCTATGCGTGCTGCACCTATGGATGATGATCAACAGAGATACGGCCAGAGCCATCTGGCTCATTAACAAGGCATTCATCCGCAACTGTGACTGACAATAATAGAAATTGGCAATATCGCCGCGGAGTGATCACTCCGGAAAAATAATGGCGAGCCTGATCAGCACCCGGAACACCGCAACGCCATCCAGCGCCGCCAGCAGTAATTACTTACTTGACACTATCGGCAATTATCGATGACAGTTGCTCATCATGGTTCGTCCAAATGAGAAATGTGGGGCTGATGGATCCCATAGTTGCTAGTTTCTGGGTTATGACGGCTTGCATTGCGCGACGACTGCTCCGGTGCAGAGTTCTATCAATCAACCGGCTGGGGATTAACCCCGACGCGCTTGCGCCATCGCCTCGCGGCTTTGTTGGCGGCAGTTTTTATATGATTCCCTTTAACCTTTTTGCGGAATATGGCTAACGACTTTTTGTTACTATTAATTTAACAAATCTTCAAAACTTTCAGCGATGAGGAAAAATTACTTTTGAGCCACTTGATGGAAATCGAAAGGCATCAATCTTGGGCTCCTGGACTCGAGCTAGTCTTTCAGGCCAATACCTTAAACAATTTCTGTGGGAAACTTCTTTGACCGCAAAGACCCGGTCTTGGTGCAGACATAGAGCATCATTTCGAAAATACGTGTGGTCTAGTATCTTCAACAAAAGGGCCTCATCAAGCTGGCCCAATCATCAATCAGAAATTTCACCCAAATGACGCAATTCGATTGGCGATTGATTTTTGCAATTAAAAACGCTTAATGAAAGTAGCGCAAAATTTATTAATCGCACTTTAGGCCGCAATTATGTAATTAACTCATTTGGGGATATTTGAAGAGAAAAAATGGCTCCGATCTGTCAGCTCGAGGATTGGGAAATCTGTTTGTTGTGCTGGGATAAAGGCGTGATGTAACCGTGTGGTGGTTACTGTCTTCAGTTCCAGATGCACTAATGGTGTGCTCTAAGAAACCAATTTTTATTCAGGTTATAAAACTGTGCTAACATACTACGATTTGAGGCTGAAGTTTTTAATATTGCCAAACTGCAGGTGGCTGAAGGTAATTTCGATTTACATATAAATTTTGCGGATGGGAGAACGACGTGTAAAAAGCGCAGAAAATTGTGAACTAATTACTGGTGTTCGGTGCTGATACCCTATGCTGTGAGGTGTTAAGTAAAAAAAAGCTAAATGTTTTTACTAAAATTTTAATAATAGATTGAAAGTTTGTTTGCGGTGCTTTTAACTAGTGTTCTGGGGTATTGAGTCAAGCTGGTTATAGAAAATTTTATAAAGAAACATATCAACAGGGGGCAGCTAGCTTCTTGGATGAGCATTAGTGGTCATAACTAGTATTAATAGTATTCTCCCTGGCTAAGCCAACAATATCGGTAATCCCAAAATTTACACGATTACTGGCGATAACAAAATAACAAATGAGTTTAAAAGTTACATATGGATTTCAATAGTTAAATTTTTTATTAATTTTATGAAGATAACTTGTTAAATTATTTCAATTTTTCGAAGATTAAGTTAGGCAACCGCAGGCCCAATTATCTCGTACTTCTTCAGCAGCTACAGCTACAAACATTCTACGGGACACCCATCTCGGCAGCGTGGTCTCGTAAATCTGGCAGTATCTCCTGGGAGTCTTTTTAGAAGTCTCATTATTCTTTCTTTGTTATAAGTGGGTCAAGTCATCCTGGAGTAAGTACATGTTCCCAATACTCCCACATTTTTGGCACGCCAATCCTGGGCTGGGTAGTCGAACCGTCAGGAAAAGAGTAGAGACACTCCTAGGAGAAGTTTTTCACTATTATAAAAAAAAGGGAAAGGTTGTGTTGAGGACTAATATCCCTTTAAATCACGCGACCCGGAAGGCATATTACCAATCATGCTGCAATCATGCTTAACTCCGCCTGCGATCCCGTGACAAGTTCCAATCTCCTGTTTAATAAAGAACAAACTGGAGTGTTCTTTGAGTAGCATCCGTCCGTTGTATCTAACAAGGTCTCGTAGACGCTCGATAGATTGGCAATACCGCTGCCAAGTATTTTTCTTTCATGGCCCTATTCCGGTGGTAAGAAACGAAAGGTCGAGTTTGTGGTAGATCGACGTGCAGCGTTATAGCATTCCAACCGATATCCGAGCGCTTGGCAATTATAACCATCGGTGGAACGATCAAGACCCATATTATATCCGTTTATGCTCCAACCGAGACCAGTCCGGACGCGAACAAGGACGCATTTTACGATCAGCATCAACAGACGCTGGATACGATACCTCGAACCGAATTAATCATACTCGACTTTGATGCATATTCAGGTGCAGTTCGAATTGGTTGGGAGGTGCTATGGGAAAATTTGGACACGGAAAATTAACGACAACGGCTTATACCCCCTTTCACACCAACTCACGTGGCGAAATCCACTCGGCAACGACTAGGCGATCTTAGACTACGTTTTGCTCAACGCAAGATTCCGATCGACGCTCAAATACGTACGTGCAATGCGTGGGCCTGATTGCAGATCGGACCATTATCTAGCGAAATTACAGATGCGATTACAAAGACCGCCGAAAACGGCGCCATCACCAGCCAAGAAGAATTGAGCCTCCCTACGGGACCCAACGAACGGGCGAGAGTTTCAAATGGCAATATCCAACAAGTTCCAACTTCTTCAAGCTTCGTACGATGGCTCAACCAGCAGCATTCGTTTTCGAAGCGACTTATCTGGGGAGTTCCCGATTCAAACGGGTGTCCGACTGGGAGAGGTCGCTTCGCCACTTCTCTTCAACGTTGTGATCGACGCGATTATGCGTGAAGCATTCAATGCACAACTTGGATTTCGATACGACCACACCAACTTCGTAACCGACTTGATATTCGCCGATGATGACACCGACACGGATATCGAAGCAACGGACATCGTGTATGACATTTCCCGTATCGCTGATTCATACGGGTTAAAAATCAATGTGGAAAAGATCAAAGTGATCACAACGGACGGACCGAGGGCCAGTGCTCACCTCGATGAAACCCATATCGAACAGGTTCCGACATTCAAATATTTGGGATTATTGGTTGAGGAAAAGAAAGTGTCATCGACGGCCAGGCAACAGCAAAATTCGCCTCTCCAAAGCTGCGCATATGGAAACGAACAGATATTACCATCAAAACGAGAATACGCCTTTACTTACAACGAGACCCAGCAGCACCCACAGCAGCGTATCCGTTGCGGGGACGTCCCGCTCGGACCGCCAGCTAACGGAAAGAAGAAATTTAATGTAAGAAACAACATTCAAAACAAAATTCACCCCCTCAAAGATGTAAGAAATCTCTCTCCAGTTCAAAATTTCACTCCCGCAAAAAAAGTACTACGGGACATTTAAAAAAATTGAGGCCTGAGTACTTGATATTATTTACCATGGTATTACGGACAAGGACAAATGTATTGCCTCGTGTTAGTCCGGGTTAATTATAATCTAAAGCTGTCTTTGTAGGGCTACTCTTCGTGTCACGAATCACGTCATAAGACAGAGGGATTAACAAGGAATGCTCTGAATTATAAATAGAGGGAAAAGGATAACTATCCTAGCCATACATCCAGAACTGTCATGCACCTGTTTCTTTGGCCAAATGCGACGTGGAACCCGTACGAAGAATTTTCTCAAAGATAGCATTATGCAGCCCATAAGCTTAGGTTCAAAATCCACACGAAATTCTTTATGATATTTAAACTGGTTCTAAATTGTTTGTCCGATTACAAACCATGCCATGCCATGTAGTAATCTTCCTTTACAGCAGCTCCCTGCCCTTCCACGTAATGGCAGAGCCATAGTCAGTGTTAAAAAATCTGATCGCAATCTTTTATATCAAGTTCTCGTAATTTTTTAAGGTACATACAAGAAAATCGCATGTAACTGAAAATTTGAACAAATAAAAATAGTTTTGACATTATGATTTACCTATCACCAACCCTGTTGTAATTTTATAAATTCATACACGCCAATCAATTCCTCGCAAACTTTGTATGAATGTTATGTACCGTTTTTGCAAAAGCTATGCGTGTCCTACTTAAGATCCCTATCGATAGTCAACATTTTTAAACTACACACTGCTGAATCACCATTTTTTGATGGACTAGAAGGAAACATTGAGCACATATTTAACTAAAGACCGATTAGCTGGGCCAAATTGGTTGCGTCATTACAAAACGGTGACTCAACATCAGTACTTTAAAAAAATGATATTAGGGATATTAAGAAAGTATTTAAATTTTTTCGTTAAGTGTCGATAAGTACAATTGGCTTTAAAAACCACAAATTTCATCAAATTTTTGTAATATTCCAAACATAGTTTCAATTGCCGAAAAAAACCGTCATGATGTCACACCGCAATTTACCAAATTCCGCTTGGATATATCTTATAAAGCCATTAAAAATAATCAAATCAAATATTGCTACATAAAAATCCCAACAGATTAATCTCGACAACAAACATTTCCTCTTCTTTTTGAACTTTGGTACTTACAGCACTTGACGCGCTTCCAGCGATTTCCTCACCTACAGAAAAAGTAAACTTCTTTCTCACGACGTGTGTCTTCAATCATCCCATAGAATGGAAAAGGCATTATCTCTGACACTGCAACTATTCGTAATTTGCCGAAAAACCCATCTTCCTGTCACAGATTTCTGTCACGTTCGAGATGAAACGAACGAAAGTGAAATATAGTCACTTCCCTCCCGAAAAACAAAAACCGCCGTTCAATCGCTGAAAAAACTCTGCGCTACAATCTTCCTGGATTGGAAGATGAAAAATCTCATCTTCTTGACACCGGGAACTTCACAATTGTGACCTCTCATAATTCACCCCTTAGTCCGATCACATCGGTGAAAATCGTGTCATGACAAATTTCCACAAGAGATCATCTGGCTGCTGATGATTATCGAATTTGCATGCTGCCGAGAGCCGAACAAGAAGCTGCTAAGCTGCGCTAGAGATAACTAAGTAAGACTCGGGCGGTCTAAGTACGGATTTCTTCTCATGCTGACACAAAGGTGAGCTGCGCTTCTTGCTAATAAATTGGCTACAAATTGGCGGTTGTTAAAAATTGGCAATTTTCGTAAATTGCTTGTTTGTGTCTTTCGATCTTTGCCCATATGTGAGGAGTACCTGTTATCACCTGGTGTGCGGGAGGCCGTTAGGTAACAATAGGAAAGAGCCAGTTGCCATTGGATACCAATTGAGATCAAGTCCGAGATCATTTCACAATAAACCATTATTTCGCGCTTACTGCCTTAATGTGAGCAATCTGGGCAATTATTGACTGGGCACAGCGATCCAATTTGAACTTCTTTTTTCTTCGTTTCTACTATTTTAAGCAATTGCAACTTATTTTTCAACTTATTCTAAAAAAAGGCGAAGGTTAAACAAGAAAAATTTGCAATAGTTTTTCGATATGTTAAAGATTGTAAAATCATTTCATGACTTAACTTTACAACGGAAGATCGAATACATCCAAAGGAGTCAATTCAATGAAATGTCGTGATCAACCAATTCAAGCCTCCTATTGGAAAACCAAAAAGAGTAATATCAATATTGCCTTAAAAAATACAAGTAATTAAAGGTAGGTCTAGAAAAAACCCGCCCTGGTACCGTGACGTTTTACTTTAATCCTTACAAGTTGTGTACAACATGTTGCCAATGTGAGTGTGTGATGTAGGAAATAACACCAAATATAGTGCCACAAAAACAAATAATCAATACACTCAATATTAACCAGTACAACTAGAGAAAATGAGGAAGAAAAAGAAACGAAATTCAAAACAATTTTTCAAATACTACAACAAACACCTTATAGACCAGTGCCAAAGCGCTTTTGAGAGGATTAAAATTAGAAAAATTCTTCGTAGTATATGGATGGCGGGAAATTTAAGGATAAATGGTACATAAACAAGGAAAAATCGTGAGCGCCGCAACAGATGTGGGTTTTTAAGGGTGAAACGTATTTTTCTTACGATTTCTGAGAAACGTACACCTCTTATGGAAAAAAGTTAAAGGTAAAAGTTGTAGCTAATTAAAAGGTCTATAACTTTAATTCAAACCATTTTGTCAAAATAACCTCAAAAAAAATGGAGAAAAGGTTAAAAACCGATTTTTTCATTTATCATATTTAACTCTCATAAAAATGATTTGATTTTAATGAAATTCACTTTTTGCCCAAAAATCACTCAAAAACTGTTTGGTTACAAATTCGATTTTCGCAAAAAAAAACGTTTTTGAGTGATTTTGCAAACTTTGAATAACTTCGAAAGGGTCAATTTTTCAAAAAAAATTACGAGGACTTTTTGTAAGCAATAACCTTTTGTATTGACTGATAAAAAAATTTTGAAAATTCCAGTTTTTGGGTGAAATTTTGGCCAAAAACTGATTTCCGAAAACTTTGACCTTGAATAACTTTCAAAAAACGGGGCCTCGGTAGCCTAGGGAGTAAGGCTACTATCCCAGAGGTCCCGGATTCGATTCCCGGCCAGCCCCACGGTCCTCCGCCTTTTCCACTTTCCCACCTATATAACTTTCCTTCTTTCTTCATCCCTCTTTACATTCCTGATTCCTCCTGTCATAGCCTTCCTTATCCCTTCCCCGCTCCGCCAAAGCGCATGTCATCGGTTGGTTGATGAGATTCAACTCATTTCAGGAGGCATAACACTCCAGTGAGTTGTTTCTCGATGCCCCGATGTCAAAGTCGCAATAGTAATGGTTGGGAGTAGGTGGACTAAAAATATATCGCGGGTAGGTTGTGGCAGTTCCTTCCTTCCCCGACTAGAGCTGCTGTTCGACATTGCACTCTATACGAAGAAAATAGATTGTCGACAGTATAAAGGGCTTTTCCTGCGACTCTAGTCTTTCACATAAAAAAAAAGCATAATAATTGTTGGTGGGGAGCACGCGAACAGGTAAACGTTAAAATGTAAAAAGTTAATCGGCAGGGCCGGCGCTACCATAAAGGCGAACTAGGCGGTCGCCTAGGGCGCCGATTTTTGGGGGGCGCCAGATTTGCGGCTTCAGTTTTTAACAAAATTTATGATGAGCAAAAAAAGAGAAACAGAGAAAAGTGGATTTTTTTTATTTACTGATTCTTTTAACCATTTTGAAGGCGTAATAAAATAGAATTTATGAGGTCCAAAAATAATTAAACTGGGTCAACTTTTTTCTTTACTGGTCACTTCGTGAATGGATACAATAATTTACGAGTTATTTTTTTGGACAGTTCTTAAAAAAATGTGTTGACTGTTGAGCGCGCGCTTGTCACCGCCGCACTCTCAAGTACTATCAGATGTCTCAATTCTAAGGATAATAAAACGATGAATGCATTCGGATACTATCATGTTACTTAAAGGAAATTTGTTTTAGTGTCAAAGGTGTAATGTATTTAATGTGGTCCATAGCAAAGGGCGCTAATAATTCTCCTCGCCTAGGGCGCCAAAAACGGTCGCGCCGGCCCTGTTAATCGGTCAATTGAATTACCAGCTGTCCGTTTAGTCATATAATTCTTTCGTTATGGGGCTATGCCCGACTAGCAAAGGAGGGCCCCTATGAGCCTATCTCAACCGCCCCATGTGGACCTGATGTTGATTGTCCTATAAGGCCCATACAAAGCCTTGCCTCAATTGCACCTCGTCATAAGGGAATGCTCCATTTGGTACTCTTGAGCAAAAATTGTTGCTAGGAGACGAAACTTTTTAGAATTTCGGCGTGGATGTTTGACTAATAACTGCGCCGGTGTGAAGTTATATTTTTAAACATGAGTGTCGTTTTGCCGATACGGTCTCCCATCTGAGTACTAATTAACGTCCAATACTGCTTAACGTCTGTAATCGCACCAGAACCGGTCTATTGAGTATGCCTACCCTTGACTGTCACCAACATAATTGCTTGAAATATGAAGCAATTTAACAACAAAAACTAAAGCTTTGCATGAGTTAAATTAAAGCTTAATTCCCCGGCTTGGCCGACCTCAGTTCAATAACGTTCAGTTCAATCCACATAAGTCGCTTCACTTGCTAAAGTCCACTTCATGTTCAGTTCGTGCTTCAAATTTTTGTTGCTTTTCGCCAAAAGTCAGAAATGCAAAAGCCCCCTGGAATGGCATTGCACTATTCCAAGTTCAACTTCGTGACCAGTTGGGCTAACAGAAGTTTGTTTATCCTCAGTTTAATATGTGGAAATTGTATGCGAACTGAGGTTTATTTTTAAAGTCCGCCAATTTGCTCGAACTTGCACAGATTGGCCGGTGAAGCCGGGGTATTAGGGTATTTCTTTAAGGGGTCTTTCTGGTTACGATTTTCAAACAAAAAAAAATATTTTTAAACTTTTTTTTTCATAGAAAAAATAGAGATATCGTTTTGAAAATTTGTAGGTATGTTTATTGACGTTCAAATAGTATGAAATTTGTTTAAAAAAAAACATCAAAAAAATGACAGCGGGCATGATTTTAGGCGACTGGATGATCTGAAAAAACAAAACTAAAAATTGCCAACAAAAATATTTGAGTGTGGAAAATCGTGTGAAAATCGGACAATTTTTTACCAATCAAAACGGCGGCCAAAATAAAGGGCAGTTACATCGAATAGGGATAAGTTCACAACATTCAAGCTGCTCAATACCAAGACAACCTATTCATATGCAAGACCAAGCTTTTAGGCCGCTATATATATTGCGAGGATTCATGCGTTCAATAATGTTCCACATTACAATATACGCATTTATGGCTAACGTATATAATCGGGTCTTTAAACCAAAATCGCTCCAAAAAATTTCAAGTATTCAAAATGATTTTTGAGTGCTCCAGAAGAAATTTGTGGGCTGCGAATTACAACTTACAGGCCAAAATCGCTTTACATGGCAAAATTCTTTTGGTATTTTGATTGATTTATCCTCTTCCGCCGGCCGCAGCCGCCCAACCTTAAACTAAAATCTATAACATTCAATTTGCCAGAACTCAAAAAACACTCTGAATACTTGAAAATGTTGTTGAAGCGGTTTTGGCCTGGAGCCCCAATACTTAACATTTACTTTTTCTTTGATTTCTGTGATTTTACTGTGGAGGCGGCCATATAACCTGGAATGCAGGCGGTCATATACTCAGGCACGGCCGTACTTCTTGGTATAGTGATAATATTGCTATCAATATGGAGTTTCATCCATCTCCGTGAAATAGTCCCAAAACCTTGCAACGCTAAATATTTCTTTTAATACCTAATTATGAGGGTACTTTACCAAATTGCACGACGTAATAACAATGCGACGTAACAGGGAATGCTAAAAAGTTATTAGTCTGCCGCAATTTCAGCGAAATTAGTTCAGAAGATATTCGCCGAATTTTTGCATCGATTCCAACAAAAGGAACGCTGGGATGCTTCTATAAAATTTGAAACAATTAGAGAGAAAAAAACAATTCCTTTACTTGAAACTATTGCATCCTTCATCGTAAAATATCTTCCAATTTGTTATTCTATGAAAATTTCCTAGTAATTTTTCATTTTCATAAAAAGGAAATGTCACCATTTCGAAATAAAATGGGTCACCATCATCAGAAGTGTATCATTTACTCCTCTCGTTGAAATAATAATTTTTATGCAATGCAAGACCGCAATTGTCTCAAGACTTCCTCTGCAAACAGCATACACATCTGTAATACACCATGCCAGAGGGGTCGGTATTGCTTAATATGAATTTTTCCTATAATTAAAAGTCACACAGTATAATCTCATCGCAAAATTGGAAAGAAACAAGAACACAGAGTGAAAAAAAATTAAAAAAAAAAACAACTTCAAATCTCTCACATAATTTAGAAAATTTGAAAATTCCTGCATAGCAATTCAGTGCCATAGGAGAAGGCGGAGACCCCCACATCAGGGCTCCACTGGTGTACTCTCTGCTGGTCTAGTGTGAAAGAAACTCCCAGAAAAAAACAACAATGAGACCGTCATCTCTGCTCCAATTATGTCAGTCTAACTGCTTCTTATTAAGATTTTCAGTATTTTTTCCTTCACGGCGTCTGCCAAAGAGTGTTATAAACGTAGAGAATACCTCTGGCCACCAGCGCCCCAGCCAGCCTCCAGACGTGGCGATAAGCTTGCCATGGTTTTTAAAAAAATACTCCAGCGGAGAGTTACGATTACGTAAAGATTTCCTGACATTCTTCTAAGGTGAACAAATAAAATCGAAGAAGAAAGACGGCCAGACATTGTCGGATCGGTAAGTAGTAATAAAAAAGTAAACCACAAGTCGCCTCTGGGCGTATCGCATAATGCTCGAAGCCGCAATTTTAACTGCGGTGTTAAGCTGATTGCGCTTGCGCGCCCGCAATGCCTAATGGGGGATCCATGCGAGTTTATCGATTGCAATAAAAACGATTTTGCTCGAATATCGAATACAGAAAAAAAAATTTAGATATATCTACCCAACTCGAAAGACAACAGGTAAATACACCTTGATTAGGCACAATCCTGCACAATAGCGTAGACACCGCTGAGCACTCACTGTTCGTGTTTTGTCGCAAACGGCAGATTTCACCGTAACAAGTTACGTGCGCGCGCATCTAATTCGATTATCCGTGTGATTGCTATTCATGAAGGCATAGGCAGGTTATGAACTCTTTTATTTCCTTGTGTATTCTCACCTGCCATTATTCATTTTTGGTCCACTTTCGTTTCATGTATAGGTAGGTACTGGTTCTACTCTGCGCTATTAAAATTTCCAATTAACCTTGAGTAAGGTTGCCTGCTATTGCATATCGGCTCGCGGTCTCGCGAAAGACATGACGCCAGTGTTTGCTTAATAGGGTATTGTTTGCGAAATAGGAGGAAAAAATAACATTGAGCTTTGGGAAATGCAATCGATGAATTTTTTGCTGATAATGTCGTAGTTGCACGTTTGCGAAACTTGATTAAAAGAGTCGCAGAATTGTGTTCATAAAAAGTAACGAAATGAAGTGGCACATTGTAAGAGGTGTGCAAGTTCAAGATTTAAAACTATCTGAGATTAGGATAAGATCCTGGTAAAATAAACACATGAAATATCCTTAAAAAAGTAATCAAACAAAGCCAAAAATAAGGGAAAGCGTATTTAAAAATAGGGTTTTGCCAGCAACTATTAGGGGGCGAATGGCTAACAAAGACCTTGGAAGGTTGTGGCACCCAATTTGTTACTTTTATCAAAACCCGAGAAGAGTTACTGCAGACGAACACCTAGCAGCTCTGTCAGCAAGTCCTAGCCCCACCTCCCCGTGTTGCCCCTGGGACACTTCTTCGGAAGGAGCTAAAGGGAGACGGGCGAGTGGCGAGCTCTCTGCGCCATAAAACAGAGTTTTAAGTCGGTTGGGCTGAGGGTTAGCAACCCGCTCCCATAAAAAACACCATTGCTATGAATCGGCAAACAATGCCTCGGAACCGGATGGACAACACGACGACGACCTTTGCTTTTCGAACAAGGACACGAATCGGATCATGGAATTGAGAACACTGCTGGCTGAGGGACGGCTGGATGAAGTCCTCAACGAGATGAATCGATATAAAATATCAAGATCATGGGACTTAGAGAGACCACATGGCCCGACGCGGGGGAGCATATCTCCCCAAACGGTGAGTCCTTCTTACACATATTCTGGTAGAAACGAAATTGAAAGCCGTAGGACTGGCGTTGGCGTGGTCCTCACCAAAGAAGCCAGGTCCAGCCTCATTAGCCGGTCATCAGTTTCTGAGAGGATTATTAGCGTGCGCCTGCGTACCAGACTAAAGGCCAAACCTAAATGAAAAGTAACGCAGAAGTGAAGTAGACGTTACTTCCACTGATGTAAATGTAACGTCCACTTACTTCTATTTTGGCCACGTACCACGCTAGTCCAATGCAACGCTCCAACTGAAGACGAAAGAAAACAAGAAGAATTATATATGCGACTAAATGAGGTTATTTGCTCTATTCCAAGGGGAGACATCATTGTTCTAATAGATGACCTAAACGCACAGATCGGAGCAACAACACCGGCCTTGAACACACAATAGAACATCAAGGCATAGGCCAAGTCACCGCAACGGTGAGCTTTTCGTTGACTTTTGTAGTTCCCACCAACTCATGGTAGGTGGAACCTACTTTCATCACAAGAAGATACACAAGGAGACCTGGTTATCGCCATATGGTAGAACGAGAAGTCAGATAGATCACGTGGTCGTCAACCGCAGATGGAGAACTATTCTGGAGGATGTCAGGAGCTTTAGCGGAGCAAACACTGGAAGTCACTACTATTTGATAGTAGCAACTACTCGCCTCAAAATCGCCGCAATCAGAAACGTCCAACGCGATGCCATAAATCGTAGACGGTTTACAGTAGAGCTCGCAGAAACGCGACAAACACAAGTGACAGTAAATTGGTGTACCAAATCCTTACAACAGTTCTAGCGAAAGCACTCTACTGAAAAAGCATGCCGTAAAGAATTTCAAAGATGGAGAGATTACTTCTTCGCCACTTTGAATGGTTCATTTTCACAAGAACCTCAAGAAAGCAGAAATAATGCACAGCCAATAAGAATCAACACCCGTGCATCATCTAAAACAGAAATAGTAACCGAAATTCACGCAATGGCCAATTGTGAAGCAGCTGGAAAAGATGGCATCCCGCTGGAATCGTTGAAAGCCGACTCAAGCCTCATAGCAGATGCACTACAGCTGGAAAAAGCATAGAACACCTGTACCTTTTCGGAGGATTGGACGGAAGGTATCATAATCAAAATACCAAAACAGGGAGACCTAACAATATGTGACAATTGGAGAGACATGAGACATTTGTCTATTATCTATCTACAATTTGGCAACAGAAAGTAGTCCAGCAGGCTTATGGCTAAATCCGACTAAAACTAAAGAAATTCCGATAAATGCAAACACCCTTGAACGGAGAGCGCTAAATAACCGTGACGTGGAACTGGTAGATAAATTCTGCTACCTCTGTAGTATTATTACCGAAAATGGAGGGGCACAAGAAGTCTTTAGTTCCAGAATAAATAAAGCTCGAAGCGGATATGCATGCCTGTTCCGCATATGGAGATCAACGGAGATCTCAACTAACACCAAATTGCGGCTGTTCAACTCCCACGTTAAGGCAGTTCTTGTGTACGGTTGCGAGTCATGGAAAGTCAACCAATTCATCACCGGCCGCCAACAAGTCTTCATTAACAGATGCCTTCGTCGTATCCTTAAAATCCGCTGGCAAGATAGAAGTTCAAACGAAGAACTATGGCGCCGTGCCGGCCAAGAAAGGATAGACGACAAAATCAGGCGAAGGAAACGGAATTGGGTTGGCCACACCTTTCGGCGCAAAAACGAAAATCTAGCCAAACAGGCCCTTGACTGGAACCCGCAAGGATCCCGTCGAGTCGGAAGACCTAGAACAACGTGGAAGAGAACCCTAGCAGAAGCCGCAACAACTGGGAGATCCTGGTCGGCAACTGCGACAGAGTCCGCTGGAGGGCAACTGTTTCCGCCGTATGTCCCATGAGGGATTAAAGGAGCGTAAAGAAGAAGAAGAAAATAATCACATAAAAGCCATTAATTTTTGTCCTTTTAAAATGATTGTATTTTACGAGCATATAAGCAAGGGAATATTTAGATATATAATTGCTTGATTACATGTTTGAAGTACATACTACAAAACTGGAGATCAAGGAAACTATTTTACTACTGATCATCTTTCTTCATATTAGCTTCAACAATTTGAGCACTTATTGTTTTAATTTGTTTGCGACTAGGTACACCTAGATCCTTCTCGCCTATTAAGGAATCTTCGAATGCTGAAAATTAAAAAGAAAATTCAGCAAAAATTGAGGACATTTATTATTGTTAACAGAAACTTACGATTAGCTTCCTCTCCAGCGACTGCAGGAGCTGCTTCTACAGCAAATGCTTCTGCAAAATCAGCATGATACTTGACCCTGGAAGCTTCAATGGCAGCAGCTGCAGCCTCCTTGAATGGTTGCATAACTTCACCAACTCTCTTCTTAGCCAGCAGGAGTAGTTTCTCAGCTTTTGAAATTATGGAATTTTAATACAATCACTTTCAAGGAAATTCATCTACAATAAACCAACCATTCTCTTCAAACGGATCTGGGGGATAGTGCTCCTGTATTCTAGCATCGAATCTTAGTAGTGGCAATTTGAGATCCTGTGCTGGGTAGCGCCTTATTGGCACAGGTAAAGGATCACCAACATTATTAAGCACGTCAAGAAGATGCTGTAGAGAGAATCTTCAAGGAAGATTTTATTTTTAATAATAAGAATGTTAGGTGAGAAACAGATATGTTACCTTAAATAAGCAAAAATGTCGCCCTTGTCGTGTATTTCGATTTCGTATTCATCTTTTAATTTTTTTTGTGTTTCAATGTCCGTTTTCAAAGTCTTAATAGTATTTTTTCGCCTGAAATAACAAAATCAATAAAACTCAAGTTTTTATGTATTTAGTCTGTAGCTACTGCAGTTAATGTTATATAGTTATGGTTAGTATTATAATTCTTTTAGTAGGTACCTCCTAACTACACCAACACAACGTTCTATAAAAAACGGTTACTAAGCAAAGTCCAATCGGTTAGCGAAAGAAGAATTCTACCAAGCGTTAACAAATGTCATCAGATTAATCCCGTCAAACGACATTAAAATGATGCTTGGAGATACAGTCAGCAAAATTGATATGAAGGTACCCTTGTTGCGTACTTTGGCAACATGCTGCTGTGGTATTTGTTGCTGGAGCCTGAAGTGGCGCTCCATGTTTTGAAGCTGACAGCATCTACTTTATATTTGTCAAATTTCACACACCTTCAACTTTGTTTGGCAGAGCAGTACTCATTTGAATCGTTACAGATTTATGTTGATGCGCTGTCATAGGAGCAAATGGTGCATTTGCACCGGGCGCAATTAGACAGGGTCTATAAGGTTGTGAATAAGTCTTTCCCTAGATATTGAGTCATACGCCTGTTTAAAATCTACGAAGATCTGATATACGTTTACATTTTTCTCCCAACACTTCTCTAAATGCTGTTTTAAGCAAACTAGTTAGTCTGTTGTAGACATTTTCTTACGGAAACCCGTTTGGTATTCACCCCGTATTCTCTCAGCAATAGGTTCTATCCTATCTTCCAGGATATACTTTGTAACTAGAGCTTATTAGTGATATACATCTGTAGTTTCTGCAACTGCCGTTCGCCATTCTTGTGCACTGGACATATAATTGGTTTCTTCCAGTCTTGCGGTACCGATTCTTCATTCCATATCCTACATATTCGCCTATGATATTCTACGACTTTGTTGCCCTTAAGTAGCTCAGCAGCAATTTCGTCTACTCCAGGGACTTGCATTGTTTTGAGCTTAAGCAGGTTTCCAAAGTAGTTTTTCCATTTATTTTAGACTTCCGTTGGGTTACTTATAATACCGCCATTGTCGTCAGTAATCGACCTTATATGCTTATACGCTTGCCGAATGTTTGTAAAGCTATCGTCCAGGATTCTCACATATTGTTGTTTCCACTTCTTTTTCTTTAACATTCGATCTGCGTATCGTCGTTTTGCTTTAAAGGTTTCAATTCTAGTCCTGATCGGTCTGGCGATATATTCCAAATGACATTTTTTTCTTCTAATAATGCATTGCATTCTTCGTCAAACCAATTCTTCCTGTTTCTTCTTCGTACCAATCCAATGTCGTCTTTAGCAGGGGCCTTTAAACCATCTTTTATGCATTCCCATATGTCATTTATACTATATGGCTGTTGCTACAGCCTTTCGGAGACTCTTCTTCGCCTCAATTCCTTATATATCTCGTTCGTGATTCTTCCAATTTTAAATTTTCCATATTGATTTTTTCAATCCGCTTTTCGCTCGCTATACCTGATTTCAACCATATTTGCAAATGGTGCACTTGTACCGGGCACAATTCAATGTATAATGTACAATGTATGTACTTTACATAAAACTCGTCGGCCCTGATCCCAAGCCTTCAGCCCCTTTTTATTTGCTGAATCAGTTCAGAGAAATATTAAATTCTAATTTCTAAACGCTGCACACTAAGATAATAATTGCCATTAAATTTTGAGCCTGAACCGAATTTTCGATTGGGCTCGGGTTCGGGTTCACATAATCAAAAAAAGCTGGTTCAGGGTTAGGGTTCGGTTCGGGTTCGAAACCCTGTGCTGGAGGGCTCAAAATTGTCTATCGCTAGCGAAACCCCTTCAGACTAGAACTTCCCAAAGATTTTCATTTGGGTTCAGGTCTGTGCTTCGGGCTGGCCAAGAATAGGCGGTGTTTCGGATCAACGATCCTTGCCCGATTTATCAGCTACCTTTGTAACACTAGGAATAAATTAATATATATATTAGTAGTATAAATCAATGGGAGTTATAAGCACACACAGAAAATCATATTTTCTATAAAAATATAAAAATTTTGTAGATGCAGCTACTGATATCAGAAGAATGGGGTCTATTACAAATACCACTCGGAAGCTAAGCACTTGCATTTTATCAAGATTGAAAATATATCACCTGAAATATATTGAAAATCAAATCAACAAATCTTCACTCACTCAATCTCTTCATCAGTTAGATTATATTTGAGAAGATCATTCATTAATTTTGCTTGTGTATCAATATTCTCCAATGTTTCCATTTCCCTGTCTCTGAAGTCTAACTCCTTCTTCAATATGGCGTTCTTCTTAATTTGTTTCTTCATTCTAAAAAGCAAAAAACAAAAATTAATAAATAACGATTTGTATATGAAATAATTTCATATTACAATGGGAAAATACTAGTTGCGCCCGGCGCCAGCACAGCATTCTTAACTTCAAGAATATTCTTCTCAATCTTTTCCATATGCTCCTTCAGGTTTGTCATGCTTTGAGTTTCTCGCCTGTAAACCCTCAATTGAGAATTGCGTTCGTCCTTGAATTAAATAAAAAGAGAAGATGAACAGATATATTTTTGAAATGAATAAACACCATACTTACAGCTGCCTTAAACATTTGCGCAATTTCTTTAACCTGTTCCCCGCCCCTCTTTCTGAAAACTGCCAGTAACTCCATCTTTGATTGCATGGCCTTTCGAGTTTCCTCCTCCAGTTTCTAAAATCGAGATTTCCCTTTAATAAACCCAAAAATAATACAGGACCACTTTTATACATTATACTGTTCTGTTAGTATCTTTAAGTTACTCATAGCCGGAAGGCCCATGTTAATAACTTGACTAATGAAGTTCGCCTGTTCTTCCACATCCAGCTGAAGAGAATCCAGAACTGGTTCGTAGTAGATGGCGTCTTCGTGGAGGGTGTCGATTATCTTACGATAGGCCAGAAAGATATTTTTGGCTGCCTTCAGACGAGTCTGAGCATCAGTCAACTCTTTACGATATTTTTTTACTAGATTTTCTTCTGGGATGATATAGATGTCAGCGTATGTTGCCTTGTCTTCTAATTCAGATATTTCAATCTAAAAAAAATATACAGTGTAGATGGAGTACGATGAAATTTTATAACGTAATAAGCTTTCGTGGTAAAATACAATATACATTTTCATAATTGCTTTAGGATGAATTAAATCATTTTCATTTAAATTTCAATAAATAAGACTACTTCAAAGATCAATTTTGGTCTTCAAAACACACTCTAGAAACCAGAGCCCATGATATTGTGGGACCCGATTATCAGACCTATTATGAACGAAAATTCCAACGATTTCGATGCCAGCGGAGTTCAGAATAGACCCGAATATCTCATTTTATGTATCAAAATCGAATCGAATTTAAATAATGCCACGTAAGTACTAGCATTGTGATTCCTTTCCGTAACTGGCATTTATAGGATTCTCAAGCTCTTGCAATCTCCAATGTAATACCATTGCAATAATTTGTATTTATTACATTAGAGCAAGCACAAACACAAGATGAACTGAGTATATAAGCCCGAAAGTCAATATTTGTAACAGATGATCCATTTAGACTCGACCCTAAGCTATCTCCAGAACCATTCCGAATCCCATTCATTTCCATTCAGAATACTACCATTTCATCATCGGAATACTTACCACTGCACAGCATCTATAAATTATTTAGTTGTATTATGAAAATCAGCGTTCTACCAATGTAAAAGTCTACGCTGAGTGCACCTGACCGTGACGAATAGATTAGGCGCCCTTCTCAACAACTTGGCTTGTCGTATGAAACATACATACTTCAACTCGTGCAGGATTTGAAGCTGGTCGATCTTCCGAATTGTCACTATTGAAATGCTTGAGCACTCTTTTCGACCAAAATTTCGTTCAACGAAATTGAAACCCGAAGTCACGAGGATATTTGGCCACGCTATTTTCCACACAGCCCGTTAAACCATGGGTTTATTGCCAGAACAATTCGATGGACAGATAATTTCTCGCTTCGGACCAATGAATTGGCTATCTAGATCATGTGTTATATACCTCTAGAATTTTTTCTTTGGGGCTCCGTAAAGTCCAAAATCTTCGTGGATAAGCCGGCTATGATTGAGAAATTGGATGCCAATATTGCTCTCGTTCTGATTGTTCGAAGAGGTCGATTACCTCACCAAAAATTGTAAATTCTAAATGGACCATGTTAGTCGTACTTGCGGCCATCATTCGAAAGAAGTAATATTTTAAAAATAAATATGAAGAATGGTTCTTTTAAATGATGACACTAATCTACCACCAACAAAATTATGGCGCAATATTCGTAATCTAGATACGTATGTGCATGATTCTCAACAAGTGTCCTTAAAGAATAATAATTTGAACGGGTACCAATCTGTGCCCACCTGACTTTTCCTTTCATTGTATCGACAACTGGGGGCCTCGTAGTGTACGGGTAAGGCACCTGCCTATCATCCCAGAGGTCAATGGTTCGAATCCCTGCAGCCTCACGGTCCTTCGCCTTTCCAATTTTCGCCAACTACATAACTTTCCTTCTTTCTTCTTCCTTCTTTACATTCCTGATTCCTCCTGTTATATCCCTCCCTAGCCCTTCCCGACTCCCCCAAGCCATCGGTTGGTTGATGGGATTCAACTCGTTTCAGGAGGCATAACGCTCCAGCGACTTGTTTCTCGATGCCCCGATGTAATAATAGTTGGGAGTAGATGGAATATAAATATCAGGGCTGTTTGTGGCAGTTACTTCACTTCACTTCTCCCTATCCTCACTATCGTCTGACCAAAGCTGCTGTGCGACATTGCACTCTACTCTATAGTCTTTCACATAAAAAAAAGTGTCGGCGCTTTTTGTAGTTTATGTCTGGCCTTGGTAATTTAGGTGGCGACAGTCCTATGCATGAGTTCATTTTTTAAGCAGCCCGCTGAGCCCCAATGGTGGGGTTAGCAATAAACTCTACTACATGTACTCATACGCGTACCCACGCCGTCCAATCAATATGAGTGAATGGCTCTTATACATCTCGGGATGTTCCTTCCTTCCAATATCTACAGAACACATACACAGCAACATATATGTTTCGAGAGAAACCGCCTTCCAAGAGCGTTGTGGATATTCTCTACCATTTATTTCAAATCAGTTTTTGAATACGTCTATTAAAGGGTGTAAAATGACCTTCGTCCATAATCAAAATGTTGCCCCAAATTCAAGCTCGCTCTTTAGGTGTTACTCATATCTAAAATGGTACTGAATGACATTCCAGAATCATGGACATTTGTCGAAATCGGTAAAAAAGTGTCAGAATTATTCAATATAGGCTGCATTCGGTATCGTCAAATGACCGTCAATTAACTGCATCGGCTGCAAAATTGACTGATACAGTTTGCAAAAGTGACTAGTTTTACAAAAGCAAGCGAGCAAATTTGACGATTCCGAACACCTGACTGCAATACCGAACGAATGATTTGCGTCTACTGCCCTGCAAATGACGTTACCGAATGCAGCCATTGAAATACGGAAGGTCTAGATGGCGCAATACTGCCCATAAGCACCTTTCTTTCAGTTTAAGACAAGAGTTATACGTCAGACAGACTTGCGTATAGTAATTGCAATTTCACTTAAACCAACTGCGTCTCTGGACTTCAGTCGATTACTGGAAAGAAATCGAGGTATACACTTGGTATACAGAACATTGAAACTGGCGACTTCAGTTCATTCGGCTTTGTTTTGAGCACAATGACTGTGCTCTTCGAACAGTCACGTCTAAACGAAAAGCCATTGGGCAATGGGTATAGTGCAATAGACCAAGTGAGTGGTCCCCTTACTTTTGGTAGAAGAATTAATTTCAATTAAAAGGCAACAAAGTTTCGAAGGTTGCGTGCTGCGCAAAAAGAATTGATCAAACCCGGTCTTGAACTACAAGAACATGAGTTAAATTTACACGCGATTACACTAAGCAAACCCAGCTTGTAGCTCGGGTCAAAATTCTCGTACGGACATTAACAATTAATAATTTCACAAATAATAATTTCTGCATTTTCCTTAATAATTTCGGTTGAAACATACTCAATGTATTTTGCAGAATATTACTTCTACCCATCTACAAAAGCTCGCAACACAACTCACCATCTTCTCTTCATATTGCTTTAATAGCTGATCCCGTCTATACTGAAGCTTATCCCTTTCCTTCCTTTCAATAAATGTCCTCTGATCAATATTTTCTACAACCAAGTTCGATGTCATATTCTGATACAATCGTTGCATTTCCCGATTATGATGTAGTAAATTTTTAATCTTCTGGCAATTTCCATAGAGACCCTCCTTAAGCTTCGATCTGCCATCTTTGCACACTTTTTGAAGTTGAGCCAGCAACCGTTTCTGCTTATCAATCGTCGATTTTTTCGAAAGGTTCTTGTATTCAATATGCTTAACTGTTTATTAATCAAGAAAATGGATTGTTTTTGTTAGTTTATATTAAATTGTAAACTCTTTTTTGTACATACGCAGCAAATCTATCATACACCGAAATTGTTGAGTAAGTAAGGTGAGGGCCCATTTGTCGGCCTTAAATTGATGCTTCTCGTAAAATTTCCAGCCAAAGAGGACATGACGCCTTAAGGCTCGTGGCAAGCACGGTTTTGCCCTATCTGGTGGCCGTACCATTTTCAAAAGTTACTATTATATTATTATTGTAGAAAAAAACTTTCAAAATATAAGACTTTCAAAAATAAATGACAGAAAATTCTTATGGATATTTTCCAAAGCAAACTATTTTCAAAATTATTTTTTTTATATTGCAGTTGCCTACGCTGGAGTATAGTATGTGCAGGTATATAAGTATGGCCAGGCCACTCTACTAAAAAATTGTCTACTACTGAGCATTGTGGATTAACAAAATTTGTGTGCATTTGGTGTCTGGTTGCTCTTGATAGGAGGGTCTCTCAAAAAGTAGCCGGACAGAAGGTTTCATCATAAGGAGCAACATCACCCCACGCCACAAGATTGTGGAAAGAAGGACCAGGAATATTGTTATGTAACTAATCAACTAGGGCTACCAATTCAAACTGCTAAAGGTTTTGTCAATTACAATTGTTTTTATTTAATAATTTACAATAATTTCAAATATACATAAAATTTCATAAAAAATGTGTTAGTATTAGATTACCTCTGGTGCGGATGGTATCTGCTATTCTAAATTACGCTGAACTAAAGTAAGGAGTTCGATGCCATTTCCGACAACTTTTGCATGCTTTTTGTTGACACCTTAGTACCTGGAACTGACTGGTCGGTAGACTATGAGCCAAATTACACGGCCTAACACTTTTCTTCTTAACAAACAGGTTTGTGTATGTTATAAGAATTATACGATCAACTGACTGTTCTGTATATTTTTCGTATAACGATTCTATTATCTATGTATCTATATCAGGGAAGGAGTGAAGCAACAACGCAAAACAGTAACAGCAATTCGTATATTCAAATTGGCGTTACACTTGCCCTACACAAGATCATTTTCTTTATTTTTACTTCGGAAAACATATCTCCTGTCGAATTCAATGCCACCAAAACGAAGTACTGTGTGATTTCCAATAAAACGTGCAGCATCTCTTCATCCGAGTTAATGAATGGTGGGTAGTATTCCTGGCAGAGCCGTTAATCTTAAATATTTTAATATAGATTGACTACGTATACCAAATCGCCAAATAAGCAACTCAGTGTCAAGGATTTCCTTAAGAGGTGCAAGTTAGTCTTTCAGCAATCAGCCCGTGCTGTAATTTACAAATCTTGCCTTGGGGCTTCTAAAACTACCTTGGTGTGGTTAGATAGGCTTAACAAAGCTATTATAGGTATTGCTATTGCTCCACGGAAATAAATGCTTTACTGCCTCGACGGCAATATTATACTCTCAAAGCTAGATTAACCCGTTCGGGCTAATCAATTATTCTTCTAACATCACCCTATTTTCGTGCACTCTAAAAACTATAACTTCGTTGATAAATAGAACCCGACCCAAGAGTTCAAATCCAGGATACATCACGACCTTCTCCTTAGCCCACATATCCGCAAACCTATTCTATCCTTCGATCTAACCTTACTACAACATATTGCACCTTGACGTGAACCTCACGCTTCCGCTCTTTACTGGCCGATTCTGCATGGCGGTTATGTTTATGCATACAGACACACATACAAACATTCCCACATATAAATAGATGGACATATGCATATATGGATCAATGTATACAATAAAATAAAGAGCCTCCTCGACGAGATGCTCTCCCGCGAAGCTGGCTTATAAGCATTACATCACGGGAGTCGTTTAGCTTTATTTAGCTGCTACTGCTCGTCGCATTTCTTCGCCTTTCTCTATTTCCTACGGCCTCTTCTAACCTTAGCTTTCTGCGGATGGCCTTCAGCGTTGCTCCCACTTTCCTCCACTTTTCCTCGGACCTCATCATGTAGTTGCGACGTAAGTGGTGCCTTGGCCATTTCTTCTGGTTCCGCCCTTTCATCGGCGAATCTGGAGCAGGTAAATAAAGGCCCAATTACAATGACCGGATTAGAGCGGAACAGAATCGGATTGAACTGTCAAAGTGGTTTTCCAAGCATGCGTTTTCTACTTAACCGATTCCAATGAACGGATTCAAACGCATTTGACCGCATCTGTGCCGGATTCGTTTTAGTTTGTTTAGAAATCGCCGGATTAAGCTGTCAAAATTTTGGTAAACAAAAGCTGTGAATGTTTAAGGTTTTATTTTTTTTGATTTGTTATGTTTTTAAAAATGTTTTCGGACGAGCAGTTAATCGCAGAAGTGAAAGATTATGAAATACTGTACAACAAGGCAAAGAGTGGATATAAAAATTCCAAGATTAAAAATGAAATGCACTTTGACGTTTAAATGCGAACTGATCCGTTCATTGTAATCAGTGCAGTTTCCTATCCGTTCTAATGCGTTCTTTTGACATTTCAATCCGCGTAGATCCGCTCATTGTAATTGGGCCTTAAGACGTGCTCTGCGTCCTCTTCCATCGCTTGGCATACCAGACACAACGGTGAATCATCCCAGGCCCAAAACCCTATACCCCCATGTCCACTCACTTACCCACACTAGGTACCTCGTTACCCATATTAACGTTAAGGATAAGTCTACGGGTCCCACTTCTCTTGCCATTTCCTTGCGGACTCGCAGCACGCAATCTGCCGCCGTATCTTTTTCGACTTCTCTCTACCATATTCTGGGTCATAGAGACGCTGATCAGCAATTTAGTTTTGTGCTCAGCAAGCTTAGGCCCAACGCGTTCTAGCCATGCTTTTATTTCCCAGATCGCTTCGTTTGCACACAGTTTGATGTCATCTGGGGGTGTTTTCCTACGACAACTACCCCGATGTTATCTGCGAACCCACACGAGAGGGCCCAGGATGTAACCCACGTCATGTTGTCAAGAACACCTTCGGACCATCTTCCGAATCACAATGAAGCCTTCTACCCTGAAGGTAGTCGGCCACTACTCGCACTAGGTATTTTGGTGTGCCTAGCGTTGATCAAGCTCAACTATTTTGCTCCACTTGCTGAGTTGAAAGCACTTTTTACGTCGAGGGTTATCAGGGCGCAGTAGTGATTTTTCTCTGTGGCGCCTCTTGCTATGTCCACCACCATGTTGACTGCATCAGTCGTCGAACTTGCCTTTCTGAAGCCGGAAGACACGATAAGTATTAGCTTTTAGGGGTGTAACGAGGAGGAATTCCAGCGCCTATAGCCTAACCAAATTTGAGGTTGCCTATGTATAGCATTATAACTGGAAATTTTTCCATTCCTATTTGGTGGGAATCTGGATATCAAAACTTCGGTTGAAATTGAGTTTCGATATTATGAAACCTACTTTTCCGTCCAGCAGCCTACTTTTTGTAGCCTCAAGGCCGTGCAGAGCCTGTCCGATTCCTATTGTCTGATGTCCGAGCTTTCTCAACTCTATATCGCGAACACTACTGGTTTTATGTATATTTTCTATGGGACCTTTTTATCTCACAGACAAATTTTATAATAACCAAAACCGATAATTTTGAGATATTTGAAAAAAATTGATATTCGTGACCTTCGACCTTCTGTAACTTTTGTAGCCATCCAATTGGCTTTATAAATTTTTGAGAATTATTTATGACACCAAAATTAAGAAAATCTCGTTGGAAAATACCGGTTCATTGTTATATCCTCCCCTGGACTTACAGTCACGTACTTTCATTACAAATTTCTATATATCGTGAAATCGAGACATCGCCAACTGATTGGCGACACTTGCCTTATACCCTCCCTGTACTTAATCGATTAAACTTTACTTAAGCCGCTTTGGCTGTAAAAAAAACATGGCCTTATTTAAAAACAAAAAAAGTGAATGCTTGTAAATTATTCTGCAATTATAAATATGAATACAAATGTACAAAACAAGTCCAAATAAATAACATATAATAATAGTGAAAACAACAACTCAACCCTATCCCATAGGTCAAACAAACTCAATTCAATCTCTCACCTTTTTCCTTTCATATAGCTTCAGAAGCTGATCCCTATCATAACGAAGGCTGTCCCTCTCCTTTCTCAAGACGAAAGTCTTTTGGTCAATGTCCTCGACAATCAAGTACGACGGCATTTTCTGGTACAACCGCTGCATTTCCCGATGGTTATACAGCAGATTCCTGACCTGCTGCGGATTCCCGAGCAGTCCTTCCTGCAGTTTGATGCGACCCATCTTGCACTCGTTCGCAATCTGGGCAAGTATCTTCTTCTGCTTGTTCCGTTCATCGCGGGCCTTCAGTACAGAATATTCGGCATTTTTTGCTATTTACCAGAAAAAAGGGGACGATTAACTATAGTTAAATTACTTTCGAAAGAACTAGAATGTACCTAAAATATCAATCATGGTTTTGTACTGCGCGGCGTAGGTGGATAGCCCCCATTTCTCAGTCATGAACTGATGGTGATCCAGGAACCGCCATCCGAACAAATGATGACGCTCGATGGATCGAGACTTGATTCCTCTTTTTCCTTGGGGCATAACCATTTTGTTTTTTTATATAATATAAAAAATTTATAAAAAAAAAAATTCTATAAAAAAATGACGGACACAAAATACCAAAATTTAATATCCGTTGGCAAATTATTTTGACATATTTATCAAATTTCCAAAATTTTGTCGCCTTCTATGACTGCAGTTAATTTTGAGTGAAATGTGAATGCAGAGAATTAAGTTGAACCATATCAGAGGGGTCTGATATACATAGGTACATGGTCGTACGCCATTCTAAAATAATGAGATATAAATAATATTCAGCATTTAAAAAACCCTCAATTTATTATTATTATTATTACAAGAGGCTCCGCCGTCGGGTCGTCTGATCACCAGTCCAGGGTGTGAAAGGAGGAGGGTGATCGACCTGCCGAATTGACCAGAATCGGTAAACCTAAGAAATAGGCAAGAAACCGCATGGATATACGAACTAACTCTTTACGAAATATTGTTACTGCATCCGGAGCGGTCGGTGCGCCAGTGCAAAGACCCAAATTAGCCACAACGAAAACGAAAATTCAATTCGTCACGAGGAATACACGAACGTCGGTCAAAAGGAAATCTTAGCAATGGAATAGAATTATGGAACGATCAAGACCTATATAGTATCCATTTATGTGCCAATCGAGAGAACAACAAGGCGAAGAAAAGAAAAAAGAAGAAAAAAAGGAGGAAAGGAAGTCCCATAACAAAAGCCAGACGCGGTGATTATAACAGCGGAAAGTAGGACGTCCTATGCGGAGTTAAGAAATAGGGTCTCTCTTCTTAGAAGAACCCAAAAGGGCAACCTTCTAATGGAGCTCATAGCTGCAAAGAGCAATATGGAAGTTCTAAAGCAAAAGATCAAAGCTCCAATTGGTGAAACGGCAGAGGATAGGGCAACCGTGTTTTAATCGAGTGCAGTGATCTGGACGAGATTGCCACCAAGCTGCAATTGACGGAGGTGCAGGAAGAGGACATTAGAGTCAGGAAGGCAAATGGTGGTACGCTGACGGCTACAATAAGCCAGTTACAGTCGCTAGCGCTAAAAAGGCTCTCGCAATGGGAAAGGTCCGCATCGAGGGGGTTGTTTGCCGGGCAACAGAACCAAGTAGATCCTTATGTTTTGGGGTAGGGCATATCGCTAAGAAAAGCACTTCTTTGATCCGTTAGCAGGCGATGAAAGCGGGACGTCCTCGCAACAGATATGGTGCTGTCGGTGCCGCTGGGCCTCGACAACTGATAGTCGTTGATTCTTTAAGTCGCCCTCGATATGCTTTAGTCAGGTTGTCTTCGGTGTCGAGCGCTGAATTCTCCAGTCCGCCGGACGGTCTCGCCAGAGAAGTTTACATGGTAAGCGGTTATCATCCATCCGGGAAACATGTCCAAACCACCGTAGTCGACATTTTTGCATTTCTTCTTCGATCAGTGTCGCATCTTTGTCGAACTGCCTCGTTTCAAAGACGATCGTGGAGTGAGACATCGAGAATCTGCCTCAAGCATCGCATCGATCTAATTGACGGCTGGTTTGAACAGTGTCCCCGTTTCCAACCCATAACGAAGAATCGGCAGGATCAACGTTCAGTAAAGACGTACTTTCGTTTTGATGGTAATATTTGATCGTTTCCATATGCACCACTTGAGCGAGGCGAATGTTGCTGTTGCCTGGTTCGATTCGGGTTACATCAAGGTGAACACTGGCGTTCTGTCCTTTGTGAGCACTTTGGGCTTTTCCGTACTGATTTTTAACCCGTATCAATTTTAACTCGTATAAGATGTCCGTTGCTTCGACATCCGTGTCGACGCTATCGTCGGTGAACATCAAGTTACGTTACGTTACGAAGTTGTTCTCGTATCGAACTCCTCGTAGTCCATCGAATGCTTCACGCATAATCGCGTCGATCACAACGTTGAAGAGAAGTGGCGAAGCGACGTGTTGTTGGACACCTGTTTGAATCGGGAATTCCTCGGATAAGTCGCTTTTAATACAAACGCTGCTGGTTGAGCCATCGTACGACGCTTGGAGAAATGGGATGATTTTCAGTGGCACGTGCTCACACAAGCTCTCCACAAGCTGTTCCAATTGATTCAATCGAAAGTTGATATGAAATCGATGGAAACAATGACGTTCGCAACGAATTTTTTGTAACATTAGCTGACGGAGTGAACATTTAATCAATATCCTCGATGTGGTCTAAATCCCGCTTGTTATTTGCTGTGCGCTTGCCCTCTCTGTTTCTGTAGCCTCGATTTTTCGACGATTTTAATGTCGTCTTCACCTCGATAATTGTCGGTGCGGTATCGAGCAACCGATTCGCTGTTCGATAATCGGCGATTCGGCTGTTGCACCTTGTCGCGGATCGTGGTTGTACAGATGGTGGAAGAAATCTCTCCACAGCTACAAGCGACCATGATGGGAGGTTACGAAAGTGTCATCCGATTTTTAGGTGTTGTCGTTTTTTGATGTTGTTTTGCCGCCTAACCGCCGCATTGTCTAGTACAGTGTAATCGACATGTTTCATTCGTTTCCACTTATCGACGAGATCCTGACAGCTGTGTGAGATCCGTGGCGACATTCGTTTACGGATGAGTGGACACAACTCCATTACACACACCTCAAAGGACTCCAATAATTGCCTTTATTCTGCATCGATATCGTCCGGTATTGCGAGCGCCGCGAATTTGTTTGCCATTTGAAACTTTCGCCCGATGGCCGGGTCCCGCAAGCACGCCCAATTCTTCCTGGCGCCGTTTTCTTCGCTCTTTGCATGGTCCGATCCACACTCGGTCACACGCTTAGTTGGATCACGCATACTAGAAGGTCGTTGCCGCTCACTCCAAGCTAGATAGGCTCTGTAGAAGTATGGACATAGGAACATAGATGGGAACGAAAAAGCCAACAACCCAGCCAAGAATGAAACCTCTTTCCGGGAGTCGGAGATTAGGATAGTTAGCAGCCCAATAGGTGGGGCTAAAAACCTATTTTGGACTACCACCTGCATTTAGCCAGGCAAAGATGAAGCGCAGTCGGAGCCTGCTTTATCTCTAGGACGACTTGAGCTACTTGCAACAAAGGGACAACAATGGGCAAACATGCTCAAAGAGATATTTCCATAATTGGAGGTACGGGGAAACGTTCAAGAGGAACACAAGGTTGTTTTCTGTGCAAATTACAGGCTGTAGCCAAAACCAGGCAGCGCAAACTAATCAGCTCCATTCGGGAAAACTTCAAAGAGTACGAGAGTCGGGCGCTCATAAGCGTCCTCAACTTCACAGGGATGGCTTTAAACACCCACCCACCAATCGGTCAAACAATCATCTACCTTTAGGTACATCAGGTATATCATCAAAACGGCAGGCCAAAGTGCTAATTGGGTATACGGTCGTACTGTAGGAAGGTCCACACCTAACCTAACGATTCATAAATAACGATGTGAAATATTATTAAATGTTTTACGACAACTTATTTAGTGCTTCACTAAGTGCTTTAGCATCAAATCGATTTGGGTTTATCGCGAACGAAATTATTTTCAATCGTATATTACAAAATTTACTTTACAGCTATGAATAACAATTACAAAAACAATTATTTTGCAATTCCGAAAATAACGTGTTCCACTTTTTCCAGGTTGATATATGAACCCAGAGATGTGCCCGGCTAGAAGAAATTCTACAAACAAAAATAATCGATAGCATGAAATTATGAAATCTTAAAGTGCAAAAGATTTGAGTAATATTTACTGAAACGGTTGCGACGTAGACATAAATTATTAAGTGTCTACCATAATCACTCCCTACTTGCTCCTTACATACACAGTAACCCTTTTTTTCAGTTAATTATGTGGTGGCGCCCATCCTCGGCTCAAAGGAATTCGTACCTTTGTTTGCACTTCTACTAGTATTGTCTCATCTTCTATGGTGCAATCCGGTAATTTTCCAGCAACATAGTTCTATACCGAATGCGCTTGTCTACGGCTATTGCAACAGATAACGATTTACTGAAGCCCCCATAATGAATCAAGAGGAGAAGGAATCCACGTTATTGATTCGGTAGTTAGTTATGGCCATAAGAGTTGGACTATCTTGTTCGGCATGGGGTCAAACTGGGGGTCCAATTGAATTACAGTTCAAATTGGTAATAAGCTCCTTTTCATCTTTAACTACCATCGGATTGTGGCCCATATATCAGCGAGCTTCTAATCCACACTGCACGGTGATGTCTCATCTGGAGGCGAATCGAGGGCACAACAATTATATTGTCTTCGATCACGAATTTTTTCTTGTTAGAAGGGATTCGGACAGATTCGCTAGAAAGAAGCGATCTGCAGTCGCTGATAATAATTGGTGAGCATAGAAGGTGGAAGATGTCGACGAGTTGATTAAGATCAATTTGCTTCTTTGGGTTCTTGCTTAGTTTACTTAATAATTAATCAGACATGTTGTTTTCATCTTCTTGTTATTGTTTTGTGGCCTGACCTCAGGGATCATTGTGTGATCTTCTTTTTAAAGGGTAGTTTATATAATAAATCAGACTATGGTTCACCGATGAATTATGGGATCTTTCATTATATCGAAACAAGGGGAATTATCTGATCTGATTTAGTAATACAAAGTTGGTTAACAGCGACCGATCAAGGGTATCACAATTAATTAAATATAAAATGCAAGTATTAAAAGATATTGATTTTGAAATTTGATTGCGCGAGGATGTTTTGCACCATGAAGTGTCATCTTATGAACTAGTACAATTTGGACTAATTTTTCTAGTAGCTTTATAGGCCGCGACAAAACTCAATACAAAGTCCATTTAAAAGACGCATATTAGGTCCATGCCTATATGAAAAGCAGCAAACTATATTCACGACGGTATTTTGTTAGCATTGGGCTGTTTATTATCTTCCTAAATACGGTAGCCATGCTGGCCCAAGTCGTTTTTACACGGGTAATTTCTTTAATTAAAAGGAATGGTCCCCTCTGAAGAGATGCAGTATTAAAAAGTATATAGAACTGGTGTCGGAACGGATGCGCTTTAATTTTCTTAAGGAGTGCTCAAAGATGGATATTGCAGCACTCCATTTCGGGCTGGGCACTTACTCTGGACCAAATGCAAATTCAACTAATAGTCCATTCGTTGCTGGAAATCTTTTTTGTGTCGGCCATAGAAAATGTTTTATTTCATATTCAGCTTAGCCCACTTAGGTATCTCAATCATGACATTCTGTAACTTTCCCTAAAATTAGAAAGTTAATTAAGTTAGTTAGTTAGCAGTTAGAAAAAACCGGCAGAAATTGTTTACGCACCGTGATTACAAGTCCATCGATATCCTTGTACTATTGCAAGAATGTGCCTCCCTGACATAAACCATCATTGAGCCTCCACACACGAGGTCATAATTATGGCAAGTAAAACCGGTTTTACTAAACTGGTCAGAACACAGACGATGCGTAAAATTATATGTAGAAATTTAAATGGTTGAATTGAAAATGTATTTGTTTAGATGAGAATTACTTGTTAGAGAAAAACAAAGCTAAAGAAAGCAAGAGATAGATGTAACATATACCGGGTGTCCATGGGAGTCGACTTGAATTGTGGTTAAGTTGAAATGCCACTTCAACTCAATGACTTAACTTTATGCTTTTCCATTTCTGCCATCTGTATTCCTCCATCTTTTTCCATCAATTAATTTTATTATAGATTTTTCTTTAAAAGTATTTATTAAATATAAAATCTCTTCTGACGTCCTAGCGAGGGGCGACATTTTCACTTTATGTATCTTTGTCAGTGAGCCGTTTTTAGTTGTGTGCGTGAACTCATTTCAATCTAACTGTTTTCGTTGAGTTGAGCAGAGTAACGAAAACTCTTAACTGTGTCTGTTTCCATGACGTTTAACTCGGGTTCAGTACTGGTTTAACTCACATGGAAACTCAGTAATAGTATATTTTTCATTTTGGTTTGGCTCCACTTCCTTCACTCTATAATCCATAAAACCAGTTTTACGTGCCATAACGGTATACTCCGTGTTACCATCTCTTTTGCATATTTTCTTCTACTTCCTATGATGTGAATTTAAAAGCACAGTTCTTTTCGACAAAGCTTATCCTCAGTTTGCATGGAAAGCAACTTTAAGCAACATTAAACAGCTTCAATCAATTGGTCCAGGCACCTCCCACCTATCTTCCTAAAGTTAATTTTTCTTGTGTTTCTCTCTATTTTCAAAAGCTGCCTGACAAAGTCTTATTTTCCGCTTCAGTGGAAACAAGCAAAAGTTATCACAGTATGTCATGTTCCTAAAATGAGAGAAGGTTAATTGTATATTTTAATCGTAATTTGTGTTGTACTCATCTGTCTTACCTCTGTGTGAGCTGTCCGCCAGAACATCATAATGCGTGAATCTTTCTGGTAGATTACCACTAAGGACGCGATGGCTTGGTGGTATTCGCCGTCGCCTGGAAGAAACAAGGGGATTAGTTCGTAAAGGCCAAGGTGTATTTGGGACCTTCGGGGAACAGGAGTCGGCGGCAACCGGCCCAACCTGGAAGAAAGAGGACACTGAATGCGTTGTTTTAAGTAACATGACTAAAAATCTCAGCATTAACGATGTTGTGAACTACCCGCAATCCTCAGCGCCATCCATAACCCCTCCATATATGAATAGTCTAGACGTCCTAGGACTCCAAGTTCTGAGGCCCAGCACTATGATCGTGCAGAAGAGAAGGTCACCAGGGAGTGCTCCAGATTGGAAAGGAAAGGAAAAATTCCAGCTCTCATGCTCAAGTCCCTTCGCCGATTGCGAGAATATGCGTGGTTAGGGATTAATTCCCCCAAAAAATATTATTAATAGTTAGCCCCATTTAACCGATTCAACTGATTTCATCCGGTAATGCGGGACGGCTTGAAAATGGTCCGAAATAATGAGAGCTTGAGGAATAGTGGGCTTTTCTTTATAAAAATTTAGGCCATCTTTTTGCATTTAATATCTTACGCTAAATTTTAGCAAATCCAATAATGAAATCCAATGGTTGAAGGTAGGCCTTCTACGAAACGGATCTGTTGAAAGCCCGACCGGCGAATGGCTCTTGATTCCGATGCAGTACCGGCTTTAGGAGAGGGGCGAACCCGGGCGTCAGCCGACCCCCGGGGTTCCAGAGCCATACCAAAGTCTAGAAAATGAGTGAAAGGCGAACAGCTGCATGCACAAGTTTTTCAAATGACGATGTCAGGCTATCAGAGAGAGAATGCAACATTTTTATACGCGCTGGAATACAACCATAAGTCGGAAAATTTTATGAGTTTATATGGGGATGTATTGGTGCATATTTGCTCGTTTGTTTTGATTTATGAAATAAAAAAACTGATTCAATTTTCTTTCCTTTTCTGTTCTTCATACTTTATCGTAAAGAGAGAATCTGGCTTTGTCTCGCCGAGTTCACGAAGTATGCGTTGAGTTTTGCTCAGCAGTGATGTTCATACATGCACGCACACAATCAACGGTCGGAAATTTTTGTATGAAGATGAAAGACTTGTTATTACTAGACTTTGAGCCATACAATCCTGCTTGTGAGTTCAAGTGACAGATGTATAGAACTCTCTATTTTCTGTCTTTTTTTGTTTTGAGTTTAAATAAAAAAGAGAGTTAAAGAGCTTTCTTTCTACACCTCGCTCACTCTATCTCCCAAAAGTAGAAGGGCTCCATTGAACCAAAACAAAACCTTTGCAGGTGCTCTGAAAAAGTCAACTGTTCCCTGTTTCTGCGATAAAGGGCACTCTAAATTTTTATGGCCGACGTATTGCTTGGAGTTTGGAGACTAATAAATTACTGTGTGATTCCGCATCTGTTCTTAATAACATAGACAAATTAATCCCATTGATGGGAAAAGTAGCATCAAAACTGTATACTGTTTCTAGTTGCTTGTACGAACTAGCTCTTAGTGTCGCCTGATCTTCTTCTTCGATGGTTCTACATCCCAAATCGAACTTTGGCAGCTTCTTCCTCCAGATGTCTCTCTGTTCCGCAGGTAGCCTCCAGTTTCTGAACTTGAGAAGTTTTGCTACATCAGCCTTAACACTGTCTACCCATCGTGGCCGTGGTTTGTCAACAGGGCTCTTTTTGGTATCCTTGAGTCATTTATTCTTTGGACATGACCGGGCCAACGTAAACACATTAGCTCGGCATGTGTCGAAAGTTTACACTCTTTGTATAAAGTACGATTTGCTTGTGCCAACTGGCTTGCGCAAGTCAATTTGCACAAGTGAATCGCAAAATATGTGTTCATAGAAAATCAGCTTGAGGTTGATTGGTTAAGCAAAAGGGTACCCACTGTTTTTAATTACAACCAAATGTTTATTTGCACCTATTGACTTGCTCCAGTAAGTTCTTTGCTCGTCTATCGCTGTCTTCGCTGACTGTGGACCTCAGGTAGTTTAATTGGTTTGCCCGTTCGAAGTTATATTCGCTCAGTTGATGTTGTGGTTTCTTCTTCTTTCCACCCTCTACTGAATTAGAATTTTGCTCTTGTCTGCCTTTATTTGTGGTCCTATATATTTGGCTTCATCTTCTAATTCCGTGAATATTTCTGTAAGATATGGAAGTGATCTGGCAAGGCAGTTTATATCGTCGGCATATCCTGCCAATTGTTTTGATTTATTAAGCAGGGTTCCGTTCGCATCAATGTTTACTTTGCGAATTACTCCTTCTAGACAGAGATTAAATAGCATGGGTGCCAGCCGTTCGCCTTGCTTTAAGCCATTGTCATTTTCGTTAGCTTCACTATCTTTAGGGGTATGTTTAGGTCCAATACTGTCACATATATTTTTTCCCTGTCGATGATGTCGTATGCTTGTTTGAAATCGATTATTATAGCAGGCATTTTAAAATCGGTTTTAGCTCTGTTCAGTTAAAAACATCTGAATGCATTCAAATCGTTAACTTATTAATATTAGCTGACCAATCTATATTTAATAAAAAAGCTTTCAAAAATCGAGTTGGGTAAGGGTCTGCTAGGAGAATATTAAAAGGTGTACCAGGAGTTTAAATAATATTCTGTCCATGAGCATGTTGTTCATACAATGTAAACCTAACTCTGACGCCAAAACGTGTTGTTTTAAATTGCCAAACTATTCTCAATTATTCTTAAACAGGCAACGAGTTTGAACGAGTCGTTTAACGACCACAAGTCACGGAAACTGAAATGTAAAAAAAACAACAACAACAAAGCTAATTATAGCCTTATTAGCATTAGAACAACGCAATCCCGAGGCACTAATTCAATTTTGGGCACTAATAATACACTTTGCCCCATTATTATTCGTATTGTAATTTGCCCGCCAAAGAATTTCCTAATATGAAAAACACTCGAAACCGATTACTACATTACCTTATAATGACAAACTCTCATTACATTTAAAACACTGAATGGATGGATTTTTCCTGAATGATATAATCTGTCACGGCTCTCATAATCATCTGTCTGGGATCTGATGGCTCTCCCCATAAAATATCGTCACATCTTGCTTAATAAATCTCGAGAAATTGTTCAAGAAAACATTTCCCAACAATATCCAAATGAGATAAAAGGCAAGAAGCTTCCGACAGATTTCAGTTATCATCACTGCAACTGGGATCCACACGAAAAAAAAGTGCAGCAGCAGCCAATTATAGCTGGGATGTAGTTACACCGCGCCAAATCCCAGTACCTACTTGCGATTCGTGGCTTGGGCCTCAGCAGCAGGCACCCAGGTAATTTTTGTAAATTGGCCCAGTCACACCTTGTGGAAGGTTAACCTTTCGACCGCTATCGATGATAGTTTACCGTTTTTTATCTTACTTGAGATATTTTCGGTGTCGACAGTAGATTCTCGAGAGCTCGCAGAGAGATTGCCACCTCCTTTCGTAGGTCAGAGTAATCTTCTTAATCTTTATGATGCCACTACCATAGTGGGGCTCGACATTTTCGGGCTCTGCTTCCGTTGCAAAATGTAGTTAAGTGCTTGTTGCAAAATTTTTTTCAACTAAAACTAGAGAAGACAAACCAAGGAAAAAAACACAAAAAAATGTTGTTTTTCGCACAACTGAAAAAGTGCAGTCAATTAGAGGAGATTACCTGCGCGGGGAGCTGCTTTAGCCGTAGGTAAGGTCTTGCTTGTGAAAAAAAAATTTCCAAGTCAATCGGTCAAAATTTTTGCAAAATTAAGCATTAGGAATGAATTTTTGGGCGTCCAGCATCTCTAATAAACTCTCGCCATTCCATTGTGTGGAGTTGGGGATTGATACGACGACCTTTCAAAGGTGGATTGTGTTAATATTTTGCATTTTGTGGCTGTTGCTGGATCAATTTGAGACTTTCTGTGGCCTTTATTTGAAATTTTTGATTCGTTTTGATTTTAATTGACCTTAAACTATGATAATCAAGTGCTAGAACGAGGCAAGTAATTGTTCAAATATCTTTCAGTTATAAATTATTCATTAAATATAAACCAGCATGCGTTCATGAAAGAAAGATTAATTGTGCGCAATATTTTTAAAATATCATTTGTTTTCGTTAACAGAATAAAAATTACATAAAACATTGAATTCATGTTTGCCAGGCTTCAATGGTTTTGTAAGTAAAATAAATTTTACAGATTTTCTACAATCACATCAAGAGACAAGAGTAACTAGGTCAGATTCTGCACCTAATTCAAAACGAGTGTGGCGTATCATAATACGTCATCAGGAAAACAAAACGCACTTTTCTTAAAATAATTTTTTCTTAGGTAAATATAATTCACATGTAACTTGTGTAACAGTCGTATATAAGACCTTTGTAAATACTTTGTAAAATAGAGACAAATTCAATTGGACTTCCAGTGTTTTAATAACAAAGGAACCTTTTCCCATTGGTGAGCAAGACACCAATAGTACCTGCTAAATTGGCAACAACACTTGCCAAACGAGTTCCAATTAAATCCAAAAAAAAAAAACTTAATAAACAAAATTAGTGCCACTAATCGATGACATTCTCTAAGTGTGGGAGAATTATTATAGAGACTTCTTCAAAGAGAACGTAGATGACCCAGCCAACGATACACAAGAATCTACAATAGAAGAAGTTGCAAATGCCATAACTAAGGTCTAGGTCCAGATGGTATATTCACAGGCCCCTGTGATGAAAATCGAGTCGTTGAGTTGAAGTTACATTTCAGTCGATTTACTTTCGGAGTGGAAATACTAAATTTATGTAGTTTAGGCTCCTGTGCTGAAAATCGTAATTCGACTGAAACATCACTTTCTTGAGCTCAAACGACTGGTCACGACACACGACTCGACTTTCAGCACGGGCCGAAGCAGAAAAACAAAAAGATTACGGAAAAATGGTTTCTAAATACAATTATCCCAGTCCACAGAAGAGGGAAGATTAGTGAACTGCAAAGACCAGAGAAAATCACCTTGTAGAGCACAGCTTACAAACTACTTTCACATATTTTATTAAGTAGACCATTTATGGAAGACAAAAATTGATTACTAAAATTAAATTTCGAAATAGAAACGCTACCAGAGAAAAATGGGAAGATTTCCAATACGACAAGGAGTATTACGGTGGCTTGTACACAGACGAATCCAAATCAGAGTCGGGTTTATGGGCTAGAATTTTTTCCCTATCGCTTAATCTCCAAAAATGTTACCGCCGGCCTAACTTCGCCAAATTTTCCAGGCAAATTTTCAAGACTGCCTAAGAAAGTCGTCAATACCCAAGGCTTGGAAACAGGGTAATTCTGTTATCAGTTAGCCAAACTGCCAGAAGGAGTCATTTTTCTGCCCAGCAGGTACAGGATCATTCTTTAGTGTATACCGCGTCAGAAGAACATTAGCAGAAGGCAGATTAATTGCCAAAACTGGAAACAACTCTCGAGAGAGCACCGATGGAGAATGTACAGAAGCCGCTCTGCGTGCTAAAGAGAGACATGTCCAAGTACTTTCTTTCATTAGCTGGCTCTAGATTTAGCAGCCTATCATCATGCGTCAAGGCTAGGAAGGCTTGATTTTGTTATAAGAACCAGAGATCGCGAGACCTCTTGTGAATGCGGATAAACGTCGATCCTGACATATTGGTAAAGGCACGGCGCCGATGCTTCTCGTGTCAGTGGCTTCAGTGATGAATTTTTCACTGACATTTACAGAGCACCTCCTTTTCAGGGCTCAGGGCTCAATCTTCATTGACATCCGACATTTAAGATTTGAAATTTGGACAATGATCTCGATTCCATAATGGAATTCAGCGTGCAGAGAGTGGGTTCGACCCAGGTGGATTCTTCGTGAAGGTGGTGGCCACAGACACGCCTCAAGTGGCCATATACTTCGACACGCCCCTGCACGCAAAAATATCGTGTCGATAATTACGGAACACTGGCTAATTGGGCATCATGCAGTCAAGAATACCGTAAAACACTCACTGCCGTAGCTGCGCAGAGAAAACGGAGCACTTTCTCTGTAGATGTCTGGCTCTGGTTAATATCAGACACCATGTATTTGGAAACTGTCTTTTTAGAAAATTTTGGGAGGTTTCGGAGCTACAAAAAGCAGATTTAATTCGGTGCCTAAATATGACGGGCTAATTTATCTCTGCCCTGTATCTCCGCACTTTTATCCTTATGCTCACTACACATCTTCAGTTTTAACTGTGCTATTAAACTGCACAGTCGGGCTGCACAATTAAATCGTTAGGTGTGTAGAACAAACAGTGGTACTATTCAGTTAAACTGAGATCTCATAAAAATATCAATGGATACTGTACAGATAGACCTGTAAAGTTAAAACTGAGAGGGTGTAGCAGAAAACTGCACAGTTTTGTCAGTTGTGCCGCAGCAAGTAAACACGTCTCTTATTTCTAATTAATAAATTACGAAAACTCGTTGACCATGGCTAAACCCGAATAGCTGGAAGAGTTTATACAACTAAAACCCTTCGTTGTGGAAAATCAAAATCAAGGAATACCATAATCAAGGTAAAAAAATATTCAGCTTATAAAAAGCTCATTTTAAAATTACGCGAAACTTTTTTAACACACATACGTATTAGCCCTACGATTGCTAAACCGTTTATGGAGGCCATATTGATAAAAACTAAAAAAACGCGAAGTTTTTCTTGATCGTGTGTAGGCCGTATGTATGGACGTACGATTTATCTGCACAGTCTGACTGTAAACTTAAATCGCGAAGTAAACACTGAAGTTGTGTAGCAGGCATTACAACCCAGCAGGAAAATCAGTAATTACTGAACACAGTAATAGGTGTTTTCTTGCAAGAATCAGTATGGTCATCCTCACGTATTACAATGTAATGCAAAAAGTAGTAAATCAACCTTTAAATCGATATTTCGAACATTTATTCTTTTATTTTCTCTCTGTTTTGTTTGCCCATTTGACACATTTCCTTTGGAGCTTGTTTGATCTTGTTTTCAATTGTGTGCGGGATTTCGTCATTCTACGTCATTCGTCGATTACCGTCCTAGGACATCACAATGGAAATGTAATCGATTCCGTAACGCAAAAAGTAATGCAAAGAATTTTTCGGATGGATTACAACTTCGATGCCACAACCATTACTTTTCCTGCTGGGAAATTGTCACACCCTTCTGTAGAAGTTTTTTGCATCATTCTCATTCAGGCTTGGTGGTTCTATTTTTTTAATATGTTCTCTTCAAGGCTTTTTCGCTTTTTTTATTTTCTTCTCAGCTCGCTTCTTTTCTCTATACTCCTCTTCAGAATTTCTTGTTCTGTGTCTACTTAGCATAACTTGGTATGCTTATTGTTACCTGGTCTCATTCTTCATCAAACTGTGGCCAGGATCTGAGATTGTCCAATACAATTCGTCGTCAATTTAAATGGTACAAATATTCAGGCGGGCTTTAAAAAACGAACTCATACAACATCCCCTAGAGTTTAAAAGCGGGGTTCTTCTAATAGTAAGCCAATAACATAAAGCTAAATGTACAAAACTCGTTTGGTGTGAAAGCAACAAACTCTCATCAGCAGCTAACTACCTTTCCCAAATCATTCTTAAAAATATACTTCTGTAACTACAAAAATCCCCAAAACTAAATGACGCACGACTCAAATATTTTTTCTTCAAATTAACCTTCTTTTCAGAAATGAAGTCATTATGCAATCACCAAATAATTTACAAAATTTATTATTACAAAAACTTTACAAAACAATTTAAAAAAATTGTTTAGAACTTTTCCTGATGAATAGTTAAACACCTGTAAGTGTGATAATTGAACAATTTATTCCTTAATTTTCGATTAGTGCCTCCTCGTCCACGTAACACTTCAATTAACATTTCCAGCAGATAAAAGTAGTCGGTGTCGGTGGCGACGATCATCACCATCATCATAAAAATGAATAGATTGGACTCGAACAAAGCGTTCAAAAACCTTTTCATTTGCATCAAGTACAATGGCACATTTGACTACACGCAGAAAAATAGTCTCGTGTACAACTTGTATCGTTTACTAGTGTTCAGTTGCTTAACAATCCCATTCCCATTATCATTCGTGGGCAATCTTATGTTCCTGGACGACGTTAGTACAATTCTTCGAAATCTATCGATCGGGCTGAATGTGATAGCATGCAGTACGAAGGCATTGATTATCTGTCTGCAGCAGCAGAAATTTTTCAACATTCGAGAAACTGTTAAAGATTTGGACCAGCGTCTTGTGCTCGATGAAGCTATCGAGGAAATGAATTCGAAGATAACCTGGTGCAAGTGGCTGTTTCGCGGCTACCTAGTGACCTATGTAACCACAGTCGCTGCATGGGCTATTACTGCCCTAGTCACAAAAACAGAAATGTTCCCAGCTTATGTGCCTATCGACTGGGAACGCTCCAATCTTGACTTCGCTATTGGCTACTCATACCAATTAGCTGGCATGACTTTAGCTCTATTTCAGAATCTAGCATCGGATGTATACCCTGCGATTTATCTAAGAATCCTTACGGGACATGTGCGTGCCTTACGAATACAAATCTTGAAGATAGGATCACAAATACATTTGAGCCAGGACGAGATCTATAAGGAGCTGGTAAAAGGCATTCAACACCACAGAGCAGTCTTGAAGTTAAACACATAAATTAATCAACAATAATCACCAAACTAATTTCAACTTTTTTTCACAGATACTTTAGCTCAATTCAATCAGTGATTTCCAGCACCATATTTGTCCAGTTCGTCATGACCGCAATTTTAATCTGTTTAACAGTTGCAGGATTTCTGTTCTTTACACAAACTCCGGTGGAAATCTTCGCTTCTTTTGCATACTTAACTTGCGTAGTCATGGAGTTTTCCCCGGTCTGTTATTTGGTCAATGAATTTATGACTGAATCCGAAGAAATTACAACAGCGATATTCAGTTGCAATTGGGTTGATCAGAATATGAAATTCAAGAAGGCGTTGATCATTTTCATGCAAAGCACTCAAAAGAAGAACATTATTGTGGCTGGAAGTTTAATTGAAATATCGCTGGCAACATTTATTGGTGTAAGTGAAGATTCCGTCTGTTTGGGCTATGAGTATGATACAATATATTTTTTCATTGTAGATTATAAAATTATCTGGATCTATGTTCGCGGTTTTAAGCCAAATTGAGAAAAGATAAATAACGAAGAGACCACTATTTCTAATTCTACCTGTTTACGTACTTCTCTTCAGCACTTGAATCATTGAATAAAATTTATCTATTCACTCCTTGGTCGTAAGAACGGGTTAGTCAGTCCGCACGCTCTACGGCCAGGATAAAGGGCAACCTGTTTCTTGATAAACACAATACAAATAATAATATCCCCGCAAAAGGCAATTTGCCCGTGCGCGGACCTGCTTGGTTTGTCTATTTGGTTTTAATATCACAAAATTCTCTCAATTAGTATATATAAAGCAATTCTATATCTTATGAAAATTATACACAAATAAAAATTGCAGAAAAGAAAACAGTTCAATCTATACCTTTTCAACTTCAAATTGAGACTAAACAATATCAAATTGGGAATAAACAATTTCAAATTGGGACTAAACAATTTCAAATTGGGAGTAAGTTAAAATTATCAAAATTTTTGTTTCTTTAACTTTAGATGGTATGTTATTTACATGAAAAGATATGCATAAGGAACCAAAAAGAGCGAACAGCGAGGAAAATAAAATTAAAAGGCGTTATTATGCTCAGCAACTTTTAGAATATCAAGCAGAAAACATTCCCGATTTGGGCTTGGACCATATAGTCCAAGGATTAACTATCGAGCAAGCTTGGTCAAGCTTAAAACCTAACGTTAAAAGAGAATTAACAATTCAAATGCTACAAATTCTAACCGGTGACGACAGGGCTAATATGACTCAAGCCGAATATCATTTACAACGGTTACTAATATGGTTTGTAATGATATAAGAAATCAAACTGTTGTGAATTGCACAAAACTGCCCATGTTCAAAGGTTCATACTCGATGTTAATGTTTTTATATTGTTTATCTGTAATTAATACTTTAATCTTTACTAATAGTTGTTCATTTATTACTTCAAATTGTTCGGTCCCAATTTGAAATTGTTTAGTCCCAATTTGAAATTGTTTGTTCCCAATTTGAAATTGTTTAGTCTCAATTTGAAATTGTTTAGTCCCAATTTGATATTGTTTAGTCCCAATTTGAAGTTGAAAAGGAGTAGTACAATAAAATTTCAAGCTACTATGATATTACAGATCTGGATGAAATAAACGTTTAATATGTAGTTGGAGGTGATACGTCAATAATCCACTTCCTTATCAATTTGCCATTAATTACGGTTGACGTTCGTTTTCCTTTTAACTCATCAGGAAGTAAATTAAAAGTTTTGGTTGCAATATATTTATGATTTCGCCTATCGATTTGTGTTAACACTTTCTTCTTCTTCTTTGATCCGTTAGCTGGCGGTCCGAGCGGGACGTCCCCGCAACGGATACGCTGCTGTCGGTGCCGCTGGGTCCCGAACTCTATTCACGATTCGCTTCCATTCTTCTCGGTTTTTGGCGGTGTCTCGAGCCTCGGTAACTGATAATCGTTGATTCTTTAAGTCACCCTCGATATTCTTCAACCAGGTTTTCTTCGGTGCCGATCGCTGTATTCTCCAGTCTGCAGGACGGTCTCGCCAGAGAAGTTTACGTGGCAAGCGGTTATCATCCATTCGGCAAACATGTCCAAACCACCGTAGTCGACGTTTTTGCATTTCTTCTTCGATCAGTGTTTGCTGATCGCATCTTTGTCTGACAACCTCGTTTCGAAGGCGATCACGGAGTGAGACACGGAGGATCTGCCTCAAACATCGCATTTGGAAGACCTCGAGCTTCTTAACGTCCGGTTTGAGCAGTGTCCACGTTTCAGATCCATAAAGAAGAATCGGAAGAATCAACGTTCGGTAAAGACGTAGTTTTGTTTTGATGGAGCTATTTGCTCGTTTCCATATGCACCACTTGAGCGAGGCGAATGTTGCTGTTGCCTGGCCGATACGGCTGTGAACGTCGGCCGTCGATGCTACTTTCGTTTCCTCAACCAATGATCCCAAATATTTGAACCTTGGAACCTGTTCGATTTGGGTTCCATCGAGGTGAACACTGGCTCTTGATCCATCCGTTGTGAGCACTTTGGTCTTTTCCGCATTGATTTTTAACCCGTATGATTGGGCGATGCGGGAAATATCGTATAAGATGTCCGTTGCTTCGGCATCCGTGTCGGCGAAAACAGCGCTATCGTCGGCGAACATTAAGTCTGTTACGAAGTTGTTGTCGTCGTATTGAACTCCGAGTCGTCCATCGAATGCTTCACGCATAATCGCGTCGATCACAACGTTGAAGAGAAGTGGCGAAGCGACGTCTCCCTGTCGGACACCCGTCTGAATCGGGAACTCCTCGGATAAGTCGTTTCGAATACGAACGCTGCTGGTTGAGCCATCGTATGACGCTTGGAGAAGTTGGATGATTCTCAATGGCACGTGTTCGGTTACCAAGACTCTCCACAAGCTGTTCCAATCGATGCAATCGAAAGCGGATTTGAAATCGATGAATACGACGACAATTCGTTTGCCGCAACGAATTCTTTCTTCCATTAACTGACGGAGGGCGAATATTTGATCAATGCATCCTCGATGTGGTCTAAATCCCGCTTGTTCCTCCCGGCTCGTTTGCTCTCGATGTTTCTGTAGCCTCGATTGTATTATTTTCGTAAATACTTTACCGACGATCGAAAGAAGGCTAATACCGCGATAATTCTTGCATTCCCGACTGTCGCCTTTCTTCAAAATTGGGACAACGATCGCTTTCTTCCATACCGAAGGGACACGATCCGAATGCCATATGTGTGTTATGTAGAGATGTGTAACTCGCGAGCGAGTCATTCAAAGTGAGTGGCACAATGTGGTGTGCGCACTGAGCCAGCTCACTTGAAAGCAAATGAACGACACATAGCACGCCAGCGCACAGCACAGTTTTCACAATTTTTCGCTCTTCCCTTTCTCTCTATCTTTTATTTCAGCGTCCTGGTGACGCTCATTGCCTGAGCATGACACCATGCAGATTGTGAGCTGTGCCAGCTCAGAGTTATTATTGCTCTCTGGCTGTGCTATATTTTTTGTGCTCTGTGCTGTGCCTTGTGTCGAGTGTGTCAACTATGCACTGTGCGTCTTCGGGTTGATTATCGCGTCGTTGCGAATTGTGGAGAAAAAAGGTATTTGAGAGAGAATATGCTCTATCCTTTGTGCACTGTGTTCATTCAGTTGCGGGGTTTTTTGCATGCGCTAGAGACTAGACAGAAGATGACAATTAGTGGATTGTGCTGATAGCTCCTTTCTCTGGAACAATTTTTTTTCTCCAAATACCTCCAGGAATCATCCCTTAACGGATTAGCCACTTAGTGCTAAAAACCTTGTATTTTGTGTTAGCTCATTGTGGTGGCTCAGTGTGTTGGCTCACTCAAATGAGTGAGCAAGAGTGTGCTGGCTCAGCAAAAGGAGTCATTTTGCCCATGTCTAGTGTTATGAGGACATGAAGTCGTTGTGATAAGACATCACCTCCAGCTTTGATCATCTCGGCAGTTACTTGGTCTATTCCCGGCGCTTTTCCATTTTTCAGCGATTTTATTGCTGTCTTCACCTCGATAATTGTTGGTTCGGTATCGAGAAACTGATTCATCGGCTGTTCGATAATCGGTGGTTCGGGTGCTGGACCTTGCGGCGGATCGTGGTTATACAGCTGGTGGAAGAATGCTCTCCACCGCTCCAGGCGTTCATGGGCAGAAGTCACAAACACTTTAGGTGCTGGAACAATTCGACGTCTGGATGAACTTTCTTTCAACTGCTCGTATGCGGATTGTAGTGAATTAAAATTTCGAAAGATCGATTTCTCAATGAAATATTTTCTTACACTTATAATAGATTGAAGATAGACGACCAAATCAGGCGAAGGAAATGGAATGGGGTTTGCCACACCTTGCGACGCGAAAACGGAAATCTAGCCAAACAGGCCCTTGACTGGAATCCGCAAGGTTCCCGTCGAGTAGGAAGACCTAGAACAACGTGGAGGAGAACCTTACTAGAAGAAGCCGCAACAACTGGGAGATCCTGGTCGGAGCTGAGAGCTGTCGCGCAAAACAGAGTCCGCTGGAGGGCAACTATTTCCGCCCTATGTCCCATGAGGGATTAAAGAAGAAGAAGAAGAAGATGGTGTTTCTGATGTACCAAACCCAACGGTTGCATCTCTGGACAGGCGGGCTTTAAAAATCGAGCTCATACAACATCCCAAAGAATTCAAACGCGAGGTTCTTCGCCTCCTCCTTATGCATCTCTCAAACTCCACTTAACCAATAAACTCAGATAAGCAACTAACCACCGATTTGCGAATCATTCTAAAAAATAGACTATTGTAGCCACAAAAATCACCAAAACTAAATGACGCACGACTCAAATATTTTTTCTTCAAATTAACCTTCTTTTCAGAAATGAAGTCATTATGTAACCACTTAATAATTTACAAAATTTATTATTACAAAAACTTTACAAAACAATTTTAAAAAAATTGTTTAGAACTTTTCCTGTTGAATAGTTAAACACCTGTAAGTGTGATAATTGAACAATTTATTCCTTAATTTTCGATTAGTGCCTCCTCGTCCACGTAACACTTCAATTAACATTTCCAACAGATAAAAGTTGTCGGTGTCGGTGGCGACGATCATCACCATCATAAAATAAAAAATGAATAGATTGGACTCGAACAAAGCGTTCAAAAACCTTTTCATTTGCATCAAGTACAATGGCACATTTGACTATACTCAGAAAAATAGTCTCGTTTACAACTTGTATCGTTTACTAATCTTCAGTTGCTTAACAATCCCATTCCCATTATCATTCGTGGCCAATCTCATGTTCCTGGACGACGTTAGTTCAATTCTTCAAAATCTATCGATCGGACTGAATGTGATAGTATGCAGTACGAAGGCATTGATTATCTGTCTACAGCAGCAGAAATTTTTCAACATTCGAGAGACTGTTAAAGATTTGGACCAGCGTCTTGTGCTCGATGAAGCTATCGAGGAAATGAATTCGAAGATAACCTGGTGCAAGTGGCTGTGGCGCGGCTACCTAGTGACCTATGTAACCACAGTCTCTGCATGGGCTTTCGGTGCCCTAGTCACTAAAAAAGAAATGTTCCCAGCTTATGTGCCTGTCGACTGGAAACGGTCCAATCTTGACTACGCCATTGGCTATTCGTACCAATTAGCTGGTATCACTTTAGCTCTATTTCAGAATCTAGCATCGGATGCATACCCTGCGATTTATCTTAGAATCCTTACGGGACATGTGCGTGCTTTACGAATACAAATCTTGAAGATAGGATCACAAATGCATTTGAGCCAAGACGAGATCTATAAGGAGCTGGTAAAAGGCATTCAACACCACAGAGCAGTCTTGAAGTTAAGCATAAATTAATCAACAATAATCACCAAATTAATTACAACTTTTTCACAGATACTTTAGCGCAATTCAATCAGTGATTTCCAGCACCATATTTGTCCAGTTCGTCTTGACCGCAATTTTAATCTGTTTAACAGTTGCAGGATTTCTGTTCTTTACTCAAACTCCGATGGAAATCTTTACTTCTTTTGCGTACTTAACTTGCGTAGTTATGGAGTTTTCCCCGTGCTGTTATTTGGTCAATGAATTTATGACTGAATCCGAAGAAATTACAACAGCGATATTCAGTTGCAATTGGGTTGATCAGAATATGAAATTCAAGAAGGCGTTGATCATTTTCATGCAAAGCACTCAAAAGAAGAACATTATTGTGGCTGGAAGTTTAATTGAAATATCGTTGGCAACATTTATTGGTGTAAGTGAAGATTCCGTCTGTTTGGGCTATGAGTATGATACAATATATTTTTTCATTGTAGATTATAAAATTATCTGGATCTATGTTCGCGGTTTTAAGCCAAATTGAGAAAAGATAAATAACGAAGAGACCACTATTTCTAATTCTACCCGTTTACGTACTTCTCTTCAGCACTTGAACACCAATCATGGAATAAAATTTATCTATTCACTATGATATTTATTTGTAATGCAATCAAGAACCAAAACAGGACAATTGCATCCAATATAAATTTTAATCATAACAAAAAATTGTTGCAACGAAATTCTTGTAATAATATTATTAAATAGCAAATAAAATCAAAAAAGTTTTGATAGTGCATCATTATAAATCGACACTATACTAAAAACTAAAGTTAAGCTACTCTGGTAAAACAATTGAGCTTCGAAAGACTTCTGTTTAAAATATTTAAGTGTGTACTTATCTATAACCTAGTATCCTCTTGATGATAGTAAACTCCAGAAGTTGTGTAAACTCTATGAAGTGCACTAAGCCATCTCACGAAATAACTTAGATATGTTGTTCTGGCCTTTTGAATTAAAAAAGTCGCTGTGTCATTGACTGGCAGTTTCACCTTCTTGATTACTCATCGATGACATCGTCTTCATCTAAAATGGTTTTAAAAACAACTTTCAATCATTCATAAGAAGAATTTTTTCAGAAGCGCATTCTTGATCAAATTAACCGTAGTTCGACTCGAGAAACCAAATACGGCCCCTGAATAATAGGGGTGCTATTAAGTAAATGGTTTCAATCGAATTCTTCATACAAAAATTCAAGAATTTTGTATGGAGAGGTCGATTGAAACAACTTACGTACAGCATGACCTGCTGCGATCAACTTATTTTCGTTGTTAGTAAAACTTTCGGACTTCTATCCAAGCTTCGTTACTACCTCTTCTAATGCATGGCCTTTCCATTTCCCCTCTCTTGATTCTTCTTGCACCCAAAAGCTTGAAGTAGCCTTTAATGGTTGTATACGTTTTGTTTATAAGTTGCGCCATTTTGACCACCGTACACACCCTACTCGAACTCCATTTTGACTGCTCTCTCTTCTTTATCTTTGTAGCTCAACTTTGGAACTCTCTCTCCCTGTTGTTTTGCAACGTATCTATTCAGTGGGAGAAGCGTCTTTTTGAATTTATTTGTAATAGGGCAGACCAAAGCATTAATATACTACTTTTTATTAATTTATTATTTTTCTATTTTATTTTAGTTTTAAGATTAAAATGTTTGTACTTGCTTCGATAATGAATAAATAAAATAATAAAATAGCCACGAGAAGTCAAAGATATTTAGCGGTCAAAGTTTTCTCCTTTGTATGCAAAAGTTTATTTCAAAATTTTCCATTTGAAGTAGCGTAATCTCCACTTGACCTAAAAGTGAAATTTATCGACCTCGACAGTCATTTCCGTTGACGTCAATGTACGTGATGAGGCTGACTCTGACTGCTGTACATATTTGGTGGAATTATTCTCGAGGTTCTGTTTGCCCCATTTATACTCTCTTGCTGACTTTATTTTTCGCATTTATAACCGCTCCCGCCCTCTAGCAATTTCCCTTTACACCGATCCCGTTTCCAGCCGTATCTCTGACCTTTGCAGAAGTTTGGTCTATATTTATTAACCCTTAGCTGGCCCACCTCGTTTTTGTAACATAGCTGGCCTATGGGGTGTCCACACACCCCACGGAAAAAAACTATTTCCACGGAAAATATGCAATATTGACCGTTTAAAAAAATCAGTGGAGTTCTTTGACAACCCTTTTTATGTTCCAATAGTTTAGAGACTTTTTTCTTACTACGACAGAAAAAAAATTAAGGTGCGATAAAACATGAAAAATCGACATTTTGCTTCAAAAAATCAAAACTCCTATGTTTTTTGAATGTAAGGACACCCGCAACGGCGTAAAAGCTCTGTACATAACACCATCTAACACAAATGAAACTTACAACATTTAAGACACACTAGATGGTCCCACAAATATTGTTATTAGATTGATATCATGGAAAAATGGTTTCTTTTAGGCCTGGGGTGTCCCGACACCCCCAGGTCCAGCTAAGGGTTAAACCCCATAAATGCTAGCAAAAAGGTATTTCCAAACAGGTTACTCATCACTAATACAAAGTAGATATCCTGCTCACCGAAGACTACCGAGATTTATTTTCTGCATGACAACTATAGAGCGTTTTTAATACTACTTAAGATATCCTTCCTCGCACATCCTTTTGTATTAATTATACAACCAAGATAATTGAACTCCTTCAAGTCTTCCATTATACAATCTTTTATTATTAATAGGGTATACCTTGGACAGACAGCGCTCTTAATGAGCATTCGAGCACAAGATAGGAGCCTATTGAGAATGTCGTCAATTTGAAGACTTAGGATCGATGTTAAAATTTCTTATTGATGTCAACTTGACCCTTATTCCGTTGTTTTAAGTTTTCAGAGTTACACAGAATGAAACGAAGTGCCTCTCAACACTCTCGACTTTAATTAACTTTGCAAGTAGTGTAGTGCAGGCTTAATTAATTTTCTTTTTTATTATGTTTTTATTGTAATTATTTAAAAAATTGCAGGATAAAATTAATTCAGCAATAAAAAGCAGATGTTCCCCCGCGTATTAAGTTATGTCTGGTAATACCTCACCAAATTTGGCAATTTTTTAGATCTCCTTTTTTATCCAATTTTTCAGTGTTAACTTTTAATTTTTCAAAAAAATATACTACAGTCATTTAGAAAATATGAATTTCGGTATCCATCTCCTTATTCGTCATACCTTATCACTGCGAGAAAGATAGATAGATAACACTGAAGCACTTCGCGACTGATATCAAGGTCGAATAAAGAGTAATCCAATTTAGGCCAACAAAGAATGGAACTGCGTAAGCAACCACCATATTCAACAATACACTAAAGATTGGCTAGTGGCTACGGTATTTAGTAAATTGGACTATCTGGTCTCTACCATCTTAACTTCCTTTCTAGAGTTGTGACTTTTTAGGTCATGAATTAACTATCGATTGATTATTATTACGAGCAAAAAAGCATTTAAAACTAGAGATTATGCTTTGAGTATTGTTTTTATTGGTTCTAATAATAACTAGGTCTCAATTACCCCTCATTACAATTTCCAAAAACCATCTCCATTATCTTTTAAACAAACGGCCATTGCAAAACTTCTTCTTCCCCATAACATTGGAACAAAAAAATCCAATAAAAAATAAATTTTTCTACACATTTATTTAATTTTTCAATTTAACATTTTTTTTTTTCATCATTTTGCAAAACACAAAAACAGTAAGAAACCATCAAACTATTTAGTATTGTAAATATCCTGCCGAACCGAAAAATAATCTTTCTACAGAACATTTTTATATCCTAAGCCGTTTCTCTACCACTTTGTGATTTATACTTATATCTTGTTGTTTTGTTTTCAATTTTATTATTATTATTTTTTTGGTTTTTGTTTCGTTTAAATATTAATTAATTTACACAAATAAATATGGTCGTTCGTGTGATTTTCTTTTTTTGTATTTATTTGTTACTTTTTTTTATTTATATTTATTTTTTGCATTTTTAATTATTTTTTTTATATTTATATTTAACACTTTATAAACTCCAAAAAAAAATTTTATTTAGGTTTTATTTAACTATTTTTAATTTTTTGTTTTTTGTTTTTTTTTTGTTTTATTTCTTAATTTATATATTTATAAGGGAATAAAATTCCCACTTAAACTGTGCAATAATTTTGTTTTACCAGAAAATATCTTTTTGTTTTTCTTCTTTTTTATATTATTTTTTCGTTTATATTTTTGTTTTTATTTATTTAATTACATTTGTTTTTAATTACATTATTATACATTGTTTTGCTCCTCGCATTTATTTGTTTCCGTTTTAGGATGTTTTTTCTGATTTGTTTTATTTTTTTTTTACTAAGAGGCATTTTAAATACGTTTTACATAAGCACGTTGCAAAAAAAAATATTGTAAATTTATCATTAAGCTTTTTTTATTATTTATAATATTTTGTATCTTTTTGTTTCTATTTAATGCTTGACGGTGACTTACTTATAATATTGATGTTCTAATTCTCATAAGATTGACTTCTTACCTAGTTTTGAAAATATATAAATTTTTTTTTGTTTTGTTTTTTTGATCTAAACTAAAATAGATTTTGTTTTTTTATAAAAAAAGAAGTGACTTGTACACTTCGTTTTTCATAAAAAAAGGCATCTATTAATTACCATTCTGAAAATTTAGATAACACCAATATAACTCTCTTCAAGGAAATCATAATGATAGGATTTCAAAAGGAAGAGTCTAACGGAACACAAAAACGCGAAACGTGACACGCGAAACACTCGAACACGCGAAACTCTCGAAAAAATGCGACACTCGAATGCACTCGATACTCGAAAATCTGATGGAAATGTGCGACGTTGCCACATTTTCCAGACACTCGAAGAAACGCGACTAGTAAAGCAAGGTGGTTGAGAAAGTAAAAGGGGCGGATCCAGAAGCAGTTCTTGGGGGGGGGGTTCCAAATTTTACTCAAAATCTGGAGATGATGTAATCTAAACTAGTAAAAATTATAGTAAAAAACTTGACTCCCTTGTATGAGTTTATTTCTGAGCCGCAACCGTCGGGGTTAGCTTGGTTATATACCCAGGAATGCCCCAAAGGTGGCAACTGGGGAAACTTGCTCCGGACCCAGGCCAGAGAGGTCCCCGAGAATAGAGTGAAACTCAAAAAGTGAAAACCCTACATCTCTACGTACTAATCGTCGTCTAGGGGCCCCGTAACTAGCTTGAAACCAAAAAGCCAAAAGCGTTCTAATTGTCAAACAAAAGTAACCTAAAACCTGAAACACAAGCACGCTAAAATATATGCTATGTTTGCGTATAGGTATGGATTCTTCTACTATATACAGTAAACACAATTTTTCTTTTTCCCGTTTCCGAAAAGTCGTCGATGAAATCATCATAGTCTATATTTTCTGCCAGCTCTCGTTCTATGGATAATATCATGCAATGATTTAAACGACTACGGCAACAGCACCTGGGAAATGATTTTCGGAACATGGAATACGCGAAGTATGTACAGAACTGCAGCAGTTAAGTCACTATTAGACGAAGTGAACAGATATAAAATAAAATTACTCGCGTTACAAGAGATCAGATGGATAGGAGACGGGACAATGGACCTTGGCAAATACAGGATATTCTACAGCTGCGGAAAGGAAGATCACTTAGGAGTAGGCTTCGTAGTACACAAATCAATTATAGATAATGTGATAGAGTTCAAGCCATTTGACAATGGAAAATACAAGATGTGCAGTCAGAATACAAGGAGAATTGACGGAATCCTTCCCAGTCAAGCAAGGTTTAAAGATGGGCGATGGGCTGGCACCCATGCTATTTAATCTCTGCCTTGAAGGAGTAATTCGCAAAGTAAACAATTACCTAGTTTATAGCTACTCCAAAAATAATTTGAATTATGGATCATCCCAAATTTTTTACCCTATAAACGAGGTAATTCGAATTATGGCTTAAACCGAAATATTTCGGCTTGCCAGCCATAGTTATAAGAAAGTATTTAATCCCCGTTTATACGCTAATTCGAAATTTGGATGTAACTTTGAGTTAAATCGATTTAATTTTTCTGCTATAAACTAGGTAATTGATGCGAACGCAACCCTGCTTAACAAATCAAAACAGTTGGCAGGATATGCCGACGACATAAACTGCCTTGCCAGATCACTGTCATACCTTAGAGAAGTATTCACAGAATTAGAAGATGGAGCTAAACATATAGGGCTGCAAATAAACGCAGAGAAGAGTAAGATTCTAATTCAGTCAAGGGTGGAAAGAAGAAGAAGAAACCACAATACCAGCTGGGGGGAATATAACTTCTAACGGGTAAACCAATTTAATTACCTGAGGTCCACAGTCAGCGAAGACAACGATGAAACGATAGACGTACAAAGAAGAATAAACGCCGCGAACAGAACATACTTCTCACTACTGCCAGTACTGAAATCCAGAGACATCCACAGAAAAACTAAAATAAGAATCTATAAAACCATCATACGTACAATAGCTACGTATGGGTGTGAAGCTTGGAGTATCTCCCAGAAATCCGCAGAGAAGCAGGGGCCTTATTCTCTATTACAATACTCAAATGCTTTTTACTCGAAACTGTTATCCGAAACTAAAATGCTTCCGTATTCCCTATTACAATATTGCTTCCTGTCGTAGAAATGTCCCCGAAAGAAACGAAAATGAGGGCAAGAGCTTTTAATTGTATCGCCCACACCTAAAATTTTATAAATTGCTCGATTACCCTTGAGCTTTCGAGTAAAAATCTAACAATATTGTTACAGTTTCGAGTCAGTTTTGTAATACAGAATACCATTTTGGCAGTTTCGAGAAAAATTCTCACAATATTGTAATAGAGAATAAGGCCCCTGGATATATTTGAGAGGAAGTTTCTCCGAAGGATATACGGCCCAATCAATGAAGACAGTGCTGCCGTGCAAAGGACAAAAGACCTAAATGCAAAAAGCTCGATTTGAGTAAAACGCGTTTCAAGTGTTTTTTTGTTACTTTCTGTAAAATAAGAAAATAAAAATGAAGTTTTTTCAAATTATCTAAACTTAGATCATTTGAATAAACTTCATTTGCATTTTCTTATTTTACGGAAAGTAACAAAAAAACAACTTGAAACGCGTTTTACTCGAATCGAGCTTTTTGCATTTAGGTCTTTTGTCCTTTGCACGGCAGAGTGCATGGAGAATACGCTACAATCACGAATTGTATACGACTTAGGCGGGCCGCACACTTGTGCGACATTTATTGCATTAAGATAAATTCCGCAATGCGGTAATTACTGCACTGAGATTTGAAACCGTATATTTATGCGAAATTTACCGCAAGGTATGATGCTGTAAATATAAGCAAGTTTAACAAAATGAGTTCTAGTTATGATATAATGCCTGTAATTTGGTATTTTTTAAAGAAACCTTTTATTTTATTTTAATTCATTTTTGAATTTTTCAATAAACGCTTCCGATCAAGTCAAACCTCAAAATCGCAATGCAACATGCTGTAAATATTGCAATGAAGGAAGACGTTTCTAACTCTTTGCGATATCTCCTTCATGTTGCAATGCAATATTTCGATTGGTCGCATTGATGTGCGGCAGCAACAGCACTCTGCGTGCTTTTCAAATGGGATCATGCGATATTTGTTGCGTTGCAGTAATTACCGCATTGCGGCATTTATCTCATTGCAATAAATGTCGCTCAAGTGTGCGGCCCGCCTTATACAAAGAATGTAAACTTTCGACCAATGCCAAACTACTACGTTTACGTTGGGCCGGCCATGTCCAAAGAATGGATGACTCAAGGATACCAAAAAAAGCCCTGTATCTACTACCAGATGGCAAAAGATCAGTTGGCAAACCACGGTTAAGGTGGGAAGATAATGTTAAGGCCGATGCAGCAAAACTGCTCAACACAAGAAACTGGAGACAAGCTGCGGAGCAGAGAGACATCTGGAGGAAGAAGCTGATGGAGGCCAAGGCTCGAATTGGGCTGTAGAGCCATCGAAGAAGAAGATTTAAACGTGACTCATACATGATCTTAGATAATTGGGGGTTAATCTCATAACTTACACCATTTGTAAAAACTATTTTATGAGCGCTAAAGTTGCAAACTGATTTTTTGACCTTTTGCGCCCACCTATATTTGGAGAAATTCGACATTTCAATTATAAAGATATTGTTAAGGGCTGTTCCAATTTTTAGCTATTCTCGATTTATGTTGCAGTTCAATGTCTATTTTGACTGGGTATACGTAAGTTTTAGGTCTGACTGTAGCATGACGTGATCTTTACCCGATCTTGAACTATCGATATCAAGTTATACGAGAATTGTTTCATCAATATAACAAATGCACTGAAAGGGTTAAAATGAATGTGTCCCTTGAGATTCGTGGGTTTTGGCTGGTGATGGTGCACATTTATACGCTCATACCGCGATTAGTAGGACTTTCTAATTGAGGCCTCAGTACTATTTACCGCCGTGTAAGGGACGAATGTACTGCCTCGCATAAGTCCTACTCAACTCTAACTGTTGGGAATACCTAGATATAGCTTCTAAAATGAATTTTCTATTAAGCCGAAATTCAATAATTTCACATACAGACCTATTTTGATTAGATAGCATTTCAAACAGTTAAAATTTTGCCAATTTTAGTTACAAGGTTGCCATTTTTTCGATTTGTTTTTCGTTGAAAAGAAAGACAGTAGTTGGTAGGATTGTATATAGAAATAAATTTCGTAGTTCAATTGGTGACTTTTTCAGGACTAAAGTATTCCATAGATCATAGAGCTCTTGGGGGGGGGGCCTCATTTCCCCCCTTGTATCCGCCACTGAGAGAGTGTAGTGCACGTTGTGATACTGAACTGTACAAAATCACAAACTTCCCTTTTTGTAGCAAATCATCGGTAGCGTCACAAAACTTAGGCGATCAAACGAGGTAAAACTCAAAATACTCAATCGACTGCTTTCACTGTGGAGGAAGAATATTCCTATTATTGCTACAGAGTCAGATGGCAATTGTAGTTTGAATGACAGTGCGGTCTTGAACACAAGCGAGATAAAAGTACCGGAACCCAGAGACGACCGAGACAAGCGTTCGATACGTACATTGATATATAAAAATTGTTGAGTTTCTTAATAGTTTTGGTCCAGTTTTTTTTTTTTCAGAAAACAATATACAACTATAGTTTAATAACTATACATTCATAATTTTTAATCTTGTAAACAATTCGAATTTATTCTGAAAAGAGCCTAACTCCAGCAGTCGTATAAACACTCAAAGTTGAGTGTTAACTTGAGCTACATAATAAATAAAAGTAATGGGATTTGTAAATAATTTTTGTCCAGTTTTTGTTTGAAAATAATATACAATTATTGTTCAATAACTATATATCCATAATTTTCAATTTTCTAAACAATTAAAACTTATTTTAAAAAGAGCCTCACTCAGCAGTCGTGTTAAGGCTCAAAGTTGAGTATTAACTTGAGTTGAGAAACTTCGAAAAACTACTCACTATTTTGTGTAGGTTATTTACAAGTCGCGTTTCTTTGAGTGTCTGGAAAAATGTGGCAACGTCACACATTTTCATCAGATTTTCGAGTGTGGAGTGCAGTTTCGAGTGTCGCGTTTTTTCCGAGTGTTTCGAGTGTCACGTTACGCTTTTTTGTGTGCTGTTCGACACTTCCATTTCAAAAACAAAAATATATCAAGGGCCTGCCCTTTCTAAATATATTTATTTAATTCAACCATTCTTAATCAAGAATAATATTCTTTATCAAAACCCAAAATATACTTAAAAAAAGGAATTTAGTGAAAGGAAATTATAAGCACCTTTTTTATAAAACACATCACAATACTATTTTTTTTTTTTTCGTTTTTGTAATAATATTTATTCATCCAATATTCATTCACCAGAATAATGCCGATTTAATCAATATTTTTTTAAATAGTAGCAGTATTTTTTTTTTCTTTTACACAATAATAGATATTTAAAGAAACAACACAGGTATCTTTAACTAAAAAATAGAAAACATTAAGGTAAAATAACTAAAATGAAACAAAAAAGCTTGTATTATTGTATATGTACATTATTATCGATTTTTTTTTTATTTATCTATCCTAATGAATATATGTTTTTGTAGCATTATACAATAATATATATAATATTACTAAAATTAAAAATTGGTGCAATTTCAACTACTTTTTTATGCAACACGACGGTGTGATTACATTGCTTCCCAATTGGAATGATAAATTAACACTATTTAAAAAAAAAATTCATTGTTTTATTAAAATTTAAATAATTTGATAATTTTTTTTTATCTCAGAGCAAAAAAAATAAAAAATATATAAATAAATAACAAAAAATGCGTCACGTTTACGTATTTTTTGTGGAAAACGCACCACATTCAATAAATGAATTACAAAAAAATACTAAATATTTTTAGTTTATCTCCTGCATAACTGCATAAATATTTATAGTCAGATACTTCCAGCTCAGTGACTTAATTATATAAAACTCTTGCATGATATTTAAATATACTATAGATGGAAACAAGTAATACTAATTATCTAAAAGCAAACTTCTAAAGTTAAACAGTTTTTGTAGTTTTTATCGCAGAAATTTCTAAATAAGAACATCAATAGCTCATACAGTTCAAAAATAACCACAAAAATATTAAAAGAAATATCCAGTTTATCTTGACGTTCTTATCCAAATTTGGAAAGTACACCATCTCAGCCCGAATACAGTCTGTTTATATTAACCCCATACAAGTTCCACAATCATAGTACCCGCTGCTTTCATAGGTGCCACCAGAAGTAGCCTAGTTCCTTGTATAGTCCGGGGAAATTAGCAAAAAAAAACGCACGAAAGGAGACAATACTCCAAAATGGCTGAAAATTGCTATACAGCTTCCTTGTAGCTTTTTAAGAAAACAATTTCGGAATCTAAAAAAATAAAATATGACCGCAGGCGATATCGCGTTTTTCCCGATTTTTCCATGAATATCGGTTTTTATAGGTCATGCAATCCCGTGCAAGGGCCTTACAAAAACGTTGACCAGATTAACGCTTTGAAAGTTATTCAAGGTCGAAGTTTTCGAAAATCACGTTTTGGCCAAACTTTCATTCAAAAACTGTTTTTTTTTCGAGTTAAAGAGCGGGTGATAGATAGTGTGATTTAAGCATCTATCATTTCAAATGCTGACTCAAATTTTATGTTGGGTAAGGCACAATTATAAAATGAGTTTGTAAGAGGCGCCTCTTTTTTCTCTTGAGCCAGTACACTGTCATACTTCAAAGTAGGCGAAGTGCCATTACAATAATGACAAAAACAAAAAAATTAAAGAAAGAAGCTTCTTTCAGTTTTTTTTACGATTTTAATTCTAATATGCCTCAGAGTAAGTCAGTTAATTCTAAACTGCCGCAGAGTAAATCAGTCAATTCGAAACTGCCTCAGGGTAAGAGTCAGCAACCTATGCCTCCACATTTCACATTTATACAGCTGTGAACACTAAAATAGCAGTACTTCGATTCAAATCCATTAAACTCATTTCTAATCGTTATGATGGCGAAAAATTCTAAGAATTATGTGAGGGTATTTAGCTGTACTCCTAAATTTAAAAATTCACACTGGCTCTAGAGATTATGTCCGACGTCCACCAAATATGGAGTACCATCCAAAATACACCACGAAATCAGTTAAGTTTGGTGGGTCAAAAATGTTTTTCGTATTACGGTGTGGGTCCCATACACAAAATTGATGGTATCATGGACCAAAACGTGTGAGTATTTTGGAAAATGTAATGCTACCATACGCTTGCGAAGAAATGCCTCTTAGATGGGTTTTCCAGCAGGATAATGACACAAAACATACCAGTCGTAAGGCAAAGGAATGGTTTCGGGTCAATGGAGTGGATGTTATGGACTGGCCAGCTCAGTCTCCTGACCTCAACCCCATTGAAAATCTTTGGGGAGACGTTAAAAGAGGTGTGGCTGAAGCGAATCCAACAAATAATGCACAACTTTGGGGAGTTGTGCAAAATCCATGGTACTCTATACCGGCTGCTCGATGCAGTAAATTAGTCGGCTCAATGTCGCGACGTTGCAAAGCAGTTATCGAAGCATTGGGAAATGCAACAAAATATTAGGTGTTATAATACTGAAACGTTTAATTTAACGACAAAAAAAAAACTATTTTTTGGCAACTTTTCTTTACAGAATTCTAATCAAGAAATAAGACTGCTATTTTAATGTTAACCACGTTATAGACATCTCACCGTTTTACAGTATTGTTTGTAGGAATACGTTTTTCATTTTTCGTTTTTAATTAATACTTTGACATATGAAAATAAAATACCTGTAAATATTTATTATTATGTAAGCTACTTGGAATATATTTAACTATTTAATTTTTTTTTTGACTACTGCTATTTTAATGGCTGTGTTCAGTTAGTGGCATAATGTAACATAATGTAAAATCTGGCAAAAGAAAAGAGAAGGGTAGAATGTTGCATTATGTAGCGAAACTTAACTGAACGATATGTGTTGGTTTATGCCACAAATGTCAAATTCAATATGACCAGCTTTCAACTGTCATCATGCAACATTCGAAGAAGCAAAATAGCTTCTTCGGTTTATGTTACATAAACGACATAACATCGTTGCTAACTGAACGACTTTTTGTGCTACAAACGTCAAAAATATTTTACATAGAACCTTAACTGAACGACTTTGTGTTACATTAGTCACATAATGTAACATTGTTCTACTAACTGAACACACTCAATGTTCACAGCTCTATATTACAATCTCACTTCACCTTACTTCCAGTCGGAACTTTTCCTACTGCAAAAGAAGTAAGAAGTGTCTCTACAGTACTTTGCAATCATACCTCGCCTCATATATCTCGATATTCACTCATATACCAGTAGGACGTTCATTCCTATTGTGATTGTCGAGTCGATAGTCGATTCTAAAATGATGGATGAATCCGTATTGCGAATATCGATAATGCGAAATATTGGTCGATAGCTATGTTTTACTCATCTGAATAGTAGGTGACAGGTCTGTTTGATCAAGTCCATCCTCTTACGCAATACAAAATCAAAATCGCCTCGACTAGAGACCGCAATAGGGGCCATTGGTTTTGAACCTGGACTTTTAAAAGAATTTGGGAACTTGCTACCTGAGGGTATAGTCGCCTACCTTCCCCCTCGATTGATCTATACGAAGGACTTCTCCGTCGAATTACCCTCAAGAAGAGAGTGGAGAAACGGAGATGTCCTGCGAAAATTCAATGTACGAATATTCACCGTCTACTCCAGAGCAGGGGTTTATCTAGAGACCACTAAAAATTCACTGTTATGGCACGACAAAGCCGACTACCTAGCAAATCAGGCAGTCTTTTTCCGGAGCTTGGAGACCGAGATGGTTAGCAGTCTAATTGGTGGAGTCAAAAATGCTATTTTTGACTACCACCTGCTGCTAGCCAGCCAAAAGTGGAGAGCACTGTAGACCTGCACTATCTCTAGGGTGGCTGGGCGACTTGTAAAAAAAACAAGGGGCCTCTTAAACAGACGCGACGAGATATTGCTAGAATCACGGCAATCATCACGGGACATTGGCCCATAGGAGACCAAGCTGCTAAGTTGGGCATCGCGTTCAACGTCTGTTGTCGTAGCCAGGAGGAGAAGAACGAGAGAGAAATACTTGTCTACTGCATGTGAAGGTGCCCGGCTTTAGGCACGCAGCATACTCTAGGCTGTTACGGTGTTTAAGACTTAAAAGAGATCTCCAGAATGGAGATTAGATCACTGATAAGCTTCAAAAATTCAACAGGTTGGCTTTAGGTATCCGTTATACCCGAGCAAATAGCCACTACACAATCAAGGTACACGAGTTGAGAATTATGATAAGAAGGAGCATTGGCTGTGGGAGTAAAAGGAGCGGGGGAGCGGGCTAATCTTTTATTTAATTTTTTGTTGTGAGAATACAAACTTAGGAATCACCATTTGTATTACTAGTCCATCATGTCGTTCAGTTCATGGTTCAATGTCCAGCTTTATTTGGTGAGTAAAACATTCGTAACATCATCGAGAGTTTCGCTGGGATGCAAATATGGTTTCTCATGTGTTAACCCGCTTTCGGGTTTTCGAAATTAGGTGTTGTATGTCAAAACGACCTTTTGTACGAGGTGTGTTCAAAAAGTAACGAGAATTTTTAAATTTCGCGGGTTTGGAGAGTCCGCCTGTATACAATTTTTTTTTATTGTGTTGGTACACATGCCTCTGAAGTACGATAAAATTTTCAGCAATATTCATTGCTTACTTTTTAAGTGGCAGCCGCTAACGTTAGACGTGTTTTTCGAGCTCGGCGATTTTCGTTTGTGAAAAAAATGGATCAAAGAATTTGTATTAAATTTTGCGTAAAAACTGTTTCCCATGTTTCGTCACCTGTTATAACACGTTTTAGTAGTTCTGCATCGTTATTAACTTCATTTAGCGACTCCTGAGCAACTTCCATTCGCCGCTGTTTTTGTTGGAAATTCAACAATTTTGGAACGAATTTTGCTGCCACACGTTTCATACCCAAAACATCCGAAAAAATTTCATGGCATGAGCCAACTGATATGCCAACATCATCAGCGACTTCTCTGATTGTGATTCGGCTATCGTTCATAACCATTTCTTCCACTTTTTTCACGTTTTCATCGGTTGTTGATGTGCTTGGGCGTCCGGGTCGTTCGTCATCTTCTTTGATCCATTTTTTTTCACAAACGAAAATCGCCGAGCTCGAAAAACACGTCTAACGTTAGCGGCTGCCACTTAAAAAGTAAGCAATGAATATTGCTGAAAATTTTATCGTACTTCAGAAGCATGTGTACCAACATAATAAAAAAAATTGTATACAGGCGGACTCTCCAAACCCGCGAAATTTAAAAATTCTCGTTACTTTTTGAACACACCTCGTATATTTCAGGAAGAATACAATATTCATTTTTTTAAGAAATAAATGAGAAAAGAATGGAATCGAAACAGTATCGAGTTGAAACGGAGTTCCCAATAGGCCCGATTACCTTCAATGAAGTGTATTTTCTGAGTGGAATAGTCGATGTACGGCGCCTCAAATAGAAAAACTATGAATTTCGAATAGTTAAAGCTGCATCTCTACCTCTTTTACGCAGTAAAGGTGAATGTTAGAAAAAATCTTTGAGAAATAAAAAGAAATGTGAAGGCATATGATTGTTAGATGGGAAAAAGTCGCATAGCCATTCATATAGCTGGGAATCGAGCCTACTACTTCTGAATCGTATCAAGTAAAGTATGCGTCTAGACGGGCTTTTACCTACAATATAAACAATCAAGCAACCTAACAGATTTCGTTACTAAAATAATAAGCGTTTACATTGCTAAATCTTCCATCTACTGAAGTAGATAACATCATTCAACTATAGAAGAATTTCTGAAACTCTACAGGGTACTAGAAAGTTTATAATTCAAATTTTCTTAATATAAAAACCTTCTAGCGTTACTCTTACGAAAAGTGTAATTTTAAAATTGTAGGTACACTATTCAAAGTAAGGATGCTGTATAACTTTTTCGAAATATTCTATCTTTACCAGATCAAAGCAAAAGAAAGAAGCTGAGAATTTTGCCACAGTCTAGGGATATACATAATTAAATTCCTCCTACAGAATATATCTGCATAAACCCTGGCTAACCGCGTTGTTGTTGATTTTTGTTGAACATGTTTGAATAAAGTCACTCTAAAAGCATTCGAAATACTTTCGGTAACTTCTATTACATTGCACACTAAGCTAATCAAAATATTTATAAATATTATACAACCACAATCATAAAATGACCTCTGCTGGAGAAACTACCCATCTAATACTTACTAAATCACTTTCAACGGAGATAAAAAAGATCGAGATTATTCGAAAATCATTGATAATACCATATATCATGAACTTATATTCCTTTTATTTCATTATTTGAGCTCGTTTTTTTTTTATTTTATTTAAATACTTTATAACTTATAAATAATATAAATTTTTAACGTGTACATTATCCACAAAAAATGTTCTCATTCATTTAACTAAATCAGTCAAGAAAGAAGCAGTAGGTATTTAAAAAAAAATAATAATAATAATAATTAATAATGTTTACCAGAAAAAAGAAAATAACTAGAATAACCAAACTGAAACTTAATAAGAACAGTGCAAAAATTTAAATATCATTTAAAAAAATACAATCTAGTAAGACGACATTTTCTTTTTCTTTTTTTTTTATATAAAATCACCTTTTTCTGTTTCTATTTCATAATTTTCCTTATTTTTCTTTTTTAAATATACATATGTAACAATTATTAGTAGAACAAAACTTATAATCTTCAATTGTTGATTGGTTGTTTTTTTTTAATAGGAATATATATTCGTTCTCTATTTTTTTTATTCATCTTTGTTAATATCTTATTTTGTTGTTTTTCACTTTTATAGTTATTTTCTAAATCATACAATAATTTTATGGTTTTATATATCAAATGAATATAACGAATTTTTGTTCCGTCTTTATAACACAATGATAAAATACACTCGTAGCGTTCATTTTTTTTGCAGTTTACATTATAATTAAAGGTCTTTCAAACCTTATATTCTTTACTTATAATAACTTTTATAATATACTTTTTTTTGTATTTAAATAATATTTAGCTTTTAACATTTTACTTGCAACTCTTTTGCGATATTTGCAACTGTTTTTGTTTTTTATTTTTATTTATTACTTTTGACTTGAATTTATTAATTTTTTTTTATATATAATACAATCTAAAGAAAAAAATTTCTTTCGTATATAACATAATTAGCGACAGGTTAATATTTATAGAATAAGAGTTTTTGTTTTTTACTAAGCTAACTTATAACGCTCCGAATGGGTCTAATTGAACGCTTTTATTACCATTTTGGGCGGGACTCGGCTGTGTTACTGTCTGCTGTTGTGGCATCATCATACCTGTAGCTGATTGTACTCCGGCACCTTGCATGCCCATCATACCGGACATTGGTTGCGCTGCACCCATTTGCATCATATTTGGTGCCATCATTGGTACACCCGATGACATTGGTGCTCCCATCATTGGTTGCATTTGTGGCATTCCTTGCTGTATTGACAAAAAAATAAATGGAAATTCATATTTATTTTATTTCATTATTATAATATAGACCTAGACATAAAATTAAAGCAAGCAAGCATAATTTTTTATGTACTGATTAGTGGGCATTCTAGAAGGATTAGTTTTTTTAAGTGCTGAGATGCGTTTTTTTTTTATAAATTGAATACACACATACCGAGTACATACACCAGGCAGGTACAGATAGCGTATGTCAATGCATAAGCTCTCCATATCATGGAAATTCAAAAAAAAAAAAAATAAATAAAAACATTGCATCGAGTGCCTTTTAGTAGTTTCAATCAATTGGAGAGAAGAGATTAAATACTCCTAATTATTCTCTATATGAGGCAACCAAATAAATTTGTGCGATTCTTATTCGTAAAATATAAAAACAGAAATAATTATTCCTCACTAAGTAATTACCGACAACACCGGTCTTGAACAAACAATTGGAAAACAAGGCCTAAGCCAAGTTACCAATAACAATGGTGAGCTTTTCGTTGACTTTTGTTCTTCCCATCAACTTATGGTAGGTGGAACTTACTTTTGTCACAAGAAGATACATAAAGAGACCTGGGTATCGCCCGATGGTAGAACGAGAAATCAGATAGATCATGTGGCCGTCAGCCGCAGATGGAGAACCATTCTGGAAGATGTCAGGAGCTTCAGGGGAGCGGACACTGGAAGCGACCACCATTTGGTAGTAGCAACTATTCGCCTTAGAATCGCTGCAATCAGAAACTTTCAACGTGAATCTATAAACCGTAGACGGTTTAACGTTGACCTCTTGCGGGAGAGCGCTAAAAAGCGAGAATTTGCTGGAAACCTGCAGCAAATATTAAACCAGCAAACCGTTTCTGACGACACAAATATTGAAGACCTGTGGAGTACAACAAAGGGCGCTATATTGACGGCTGCGGAAACGAGCATCGGTTATGTCCAGAGAAACATGCAACATTGGATCTCGGACAGCACCTGGCAAAAAATAGAACGCAGGAGGGCCCTCAAAAATAACATAAACTCTACAAGCGACCCGGATAGACGTCACCAACTGGAACGGGAGTACTCCCAATTACACCGGGAGGTAAAGAGAAGTGTCCGGCGTGATAAAAGGCAGCAGATAAACGAGCTCGCAGAAAAAGCGGAAAACGCGGCAAACACAGGCAACAGTAAAGTGCTGTACCAAATTACTAAACAGCTCTCGGGAAAGCACTCTACTAAAAAGCATGCCGTTAAGAGTGCGGATGGAAGGCTGCTGTGCAGCGACGAGGAGCAGCTCCAAAGATGGAGAGATTATTTCTTCGCCGCCCTGAATGGCTCACTCACACAGGAACCTCAGGAAAACAGCAACAATGCACAGCCGATAAGAATCAACACCCGGGCCCCATCCAAGACGGAAATAGTAACCGCAGTTCATGCGATGGCCAATGGTAAAGCAGCTGGAAAAGATGGCATCCCGCCAGAATTGTTGAAAGCCGACTCAAGCCTCATAGCAGATGCGCTTCAGCCAATCCTCGAATTAGCATGGAACACCTGTACCTTTCCGGAGGATTGGACGGAAGGTATCATAGTCAAAATACCCAAAAAGGGGGATCTAACAATATGCGACAACTGGAGAGGCATCTGTCTATTATCTACTGTGGGTAAAATCTTGTCCCACACTATACTATCAAGAATAAGAGAGGCAGTAGATCAAACGCTTAGAAGGCAGCAGGCCGGATTCAGGAAGGGCCGTTCATGTATAGATCACATCAACACCTTAAGAATAATAGTGGAACAGTCTACTGAATTCCGATCCCCCCTTTACCTTGCTTTCGTAGATTATGAGAAAGCGTTCGACTCGGTTAATAGGAGCTTTATATGGCAGGCATTACGGCGACGTGGACTGCCGGATAAGATAATAGAATTGATAAAAGCCCTATACAACAATTCCAAATGCAGAGTTCTCCATAACGGAAAATTATCCGACAGCTTTGAGGTGAGTTCAGGAGTACGACAAGGATGCTTACTATCCCCATTACTATTTCTTATAGTAATAAATGACATTCTTGTTGGCGCTCTAGATAGTAGAACAGGCGGCATACAGTGGGGTTTGCTAGATCGCCTTAAGGACCTCGACTACGCAGATGATATCTGTTTGCTGGCCCACAGACATCAGGAGCTAAAAAACATGTTAAACAATTTGGCAACAGAAAGTAGTCTAGCAGGCTTAAGGCTGAATCCGAATAAAACCAAAGAAATGCGGATAAATGCAAACACACTTGAACGAACTGCGCTGAATAACCGTGACGTGGAACTGGTAGATAAATTCTGCTACCTCGGTAGTATTATTACCGAAAATGGTGGTGCAGAAGAAGACGTCAGTTCCAGAATAAATAAAGCACGAAGCGCATATGCATGCTTGTTCCGCATATGGAGATCAACGGAGATCTCAACCAACACCAAATTGCGGCTGTTCAACTCCAACGTTAAGGCAGTTCTTTTATACGGTTGCGAAACATGGAAAGTCACCCAATTTATCACAGGGCGCCTACAAGTCTTCATAAACAGATGCCTACGTCGTATCCTAAAAATCCGCTGGCAAGATAGAATTTCAAATGAAGAGCTATGGCGCCGTGCCGGCCAAGAAAGGATAGACGACCAAATCAGGCGAAGGAAATGGAATTGGGTTGGCCACACCTTGCGACGCGATAACGAAAATCTAGCCAAACAGGCCCTTGACTGGAACCCGCAAGGATCCCGTCGAGTTGGAAGACCTAGAACAACGTGGAGGAGAACCCTACTAGCAGAGGCCGCAACTACTGGGAGATCCTGGTCAGAGCTAAGAGCTGTCGCGCAAAACAGAGTCCGCTGGAGGGCAACTGTTTCCGCCGTATGTCCCACGAGGGATTAAGGGGCACATAGATAGATAGATAGATAGAAGTAATTACCGAAGTCCTTGATAGAACAGTTGCTTAAGGGAATAAACCTAGCCTATTGGGAGACAGTCCCAGCTCTTAGACAAGCTAAAGATAAGACCCATTGCCTTAAGGGGCACTATCGCTTTAAACAGAGCGGACCTAAGGCTGCTGGTGGGTTATCTCACTGGCCATGTAGGACTGCGGTACCACCTCCACAACCTATGACTGTCTCAAGAGACAGAATGCCGACTCTGCTTGGAAGGCGACGAGACTTCACCACACATTCTTTGTGAATGCCCTGCTCGGATCTGGCTTAGAAGAAGAACGTTTATCAGAGAGTTTTTGAGCCCTGCTCAAGTCCGGTCTTCATCAATTAAAGATCTTATTGCCTCCATTCGGAAGGCTGATAGTCTGTTCCGCTAGTGGGGTACGTACACAATAGGCCTAACATGGCCACAGTGTTCAGCACCATGTGGGTTGCCCTTCATTCCTTAATAGTAAAATAATAATGTAATTACCTAGCCATTAAATGATCGTTTACCTAGATGACACCAATTCTTGAATAAGAGTATATCGTAAAAATATAAAATCTTTGAATCGAAAATTAGGACAAATCGTATATTCTTAAAATCGAACGTTCAAACAAGAGCATAGGATGTTCATTTAAATCCTAAGAAGAATATTTGGTCCTGAACAGGGTTAATCAAATCAAATGACACTTAAGAATGAATATAGTTAGAAAACAAAATTGAGTAGCATAGGATGGCTCGGACAGGATGTCAACTAGTGATAAATAATGATAAGAACACTAAGAATTAGAATATCCACTTTTAATTGCAAATTGTCAAAAGGCCTAGGAAAATTACATTTTTCATTCAATGGAGAATGCGATGATGGACCTTTTTCTCACATTGTAAAATGCTGAAATCTCGAGCAATTGAAAAATAAATTATAGGCTTATATGAAACACTCAGGCACACACTATTCTGAACACCGCTGGAGTTTTTTAATAGGTTTACACGTCCGGACACCGAACGGACACAAAAAAAACGAGCTGGGTTTATGGGGAAGAGGGTGCGAGAGTATGATGCGGAGGGAGTTTCGCCCGTGAAAACGCTCATGCGACTTTCCATTAACCATCGAATTAACGATAACAACTAAGTTTTGTCTGTTTGGTGCCTGTTTGATATCCGGTCGTGTAAATCCAGCCATACCAATCCATCCAGCGGAATCGATTCCAACGGGGTTCAGAATAGGCCTGACTAATTCGCCTTGTTATATGCTACGGGAATGAAACATGGACAATCTTCCAAATGATAGCGGCCAGAAGCTGATTTGGAATCCTAAACAAAAATGAAAACCATAAATGAAAAGTTGATACACGTCAATGTTGTATTCCCAGCATTTTCGGAGGATTTGGCTTATTGAAAGAAGTTGGTCCATTCTTTGCCTGTTTTTTCTGAATACAGCTTGATATTCACTTGTAGCGGCTTCTGCATAAGGTTCCAGTCTGGCTTTAATTATGTTTGTCATAAACAACAATAGTAATTTGTATTTTAAAAACAACACAAACTTTTTGGCTACCTCATACATACATATTGAGAGTATTTTTTGAGAAGTAGATTGAATAAGACCATTGTACAAAACAAAACTTCAATAAACACAAAACAAATTTAAATAACAAAAAAATATGTTGAAAGAACACAAAAACTGTAAAAAAAAACTTTTAACAGAAGCTTGGTTATCTAAGCTGAGCTAATCTCGATGATTGACCTATACTTTGTAATACTATACACCAGCTGTATAATGTTGATTATCAATTAAAATCATTAATAATTGATATTAAATTCAGAACTCCCATCAATATTGAATACAGAGGGTCTGTCAGTAACGCAATTAATACTCTTACCCGACTATTGACACAACTAGTTATAATAATTTAAATTTACGGAACATAAGCAGGAATGTATAACTACTGATTTTATCTTCATCCATTTCATTGGATACTTGCGACACTTTACATTTTTTAACATAATTAATGATATCATACAATTCTTGTAGAGCGTAGAACTCGTCGTAAAAGAGTTAAAATGATTCTGAATGACATTAAGAATAATGGCCATATTTACCAATATAATCTAGATTTCCAAACTACATTCAGAGCATAATAAAAGAATTTATGGAGATAATGCAGCTAGTCATTTCAGCCTTGTTTATGTGTGAACAAAACAATCAATTCCACTTCTGTAGTAGGGACTGCACTTAGAGTCGACAAAATTAAATCTGAGAACATAAAAAAATTAACGATTGTCGAGTAGATAGGAACACTATTCAGATCAATCGAAAACCATACAATTGATCCTCCACAAGTCACCATAAATACTTGGTTCCTAAACCGACATCGACATGACGGAAAGAACATCAAGAACTTTAAAAGTAGCTTTCACTTCAATTTATGTGGAGACCTCATTGCATGAAAAACAAAGTTCTAAGAGTTCCGGCCTACGAAAAAACCGAGCACAACTAAGGTAGTTGTAAGGGTTTAAAGTAGTAATATCCTTTACCTATGTGTCAGTAATAGCTAACAAAGCCTTTTGTCGTTGGTTTAACCTTTGACGATGGTCGAACAAGTACTCACATATTGATCCTAAACTTTCGTTTTTATTCACCACGGAAGTGAAAGAGTACCACTACTAATGATGATCTCACGCCTACGCTGCTTTTTTTTTTTTTTTTTTTTTTATGTGAAAGACTAGAGTCACAGGAAACGCCCTTTATACTGTGTCGACAATCTATTTTCTTCATATAGAGTGCAATGTCGAACAGCAGCTCTAGTCGGGGAAGAAGGGAACTGTCACAACCTACCCGCGATATTTTTAGTCCACCTACTTCCAACCATTACTGTCGCGACTTTGACATCGGGGCATCGAGAAACAACTCGCTGGAGTGTTATGCCTCCTGAAACGAGCTGAATCTCATCAACCAACCGATGACATGCGCTTTTTGGTGGAGCGGGGAAGGGCTAAGGAAGGCTATGACAGGAGGGATCAGGAATGTAAAGAGGGAAGAAGAAAGAAGGAAAGTTATTTGGGTGGGAAAGTGGAAAAGACGAAGGACCCTGGGGCTGGCCGGGATTCGAACCCGGGACCTCTGGGATAGTAGCCAGGCGCCTTACTCCCTAGGCTACCGAGGCCCCTGGATGGAATATAAAACAAGAATGCCTATACAAGCGCCCCCAAAAATCTTGTTTCTCCAAACACCGACAGAAAAGGCACCAATGAAGACCTAGGAAGAGATATAAAGATAACATGTAGAAATGGATTTACGCACAATTGGTATTACCAACTGAAGAAGTAAGCCGTAAGACCTAGAGCGATGGAGGCCAAGGCTCACATATTGATGAGAACCTCAGTCAAGATGATGATGTATAAGGTGAAAAGGAACCTGTTCGAAAAGTCTTTTGCAATACAATTGGGGTATAAGATTGGCGTAGATTGGCACATCCAGAGATTTTGGAATATACTGCATGATTTGAGCTTGGAATCGAGACACGTAGAGAGATCTGGGGTCGTGTATCTCAAACGTTTAAAATCGTTCGAATCGAATTTGAAAACGAAAAAAAATGACTTTCCAAATCGTTTTTCATTTTCAATGCTGTTTTGAGGATTGAAGGCATTTTAAATATACTTTTTTTTACTTGTACGTGAAGAAGAAGTCGGAATCGAAGAAAAGAACAAGCTTTCAGTTAGGGAAAGAAATTTATCACAATGATTTCTATCTCTATTTCCAAAACAAAAAAAGACAGATGCGAGTTGTGCGAGGGGGTAGATAAAGTACAAAAGAAATAGATTCAAAATAGAAAAGTTGGCTGATAGGACAAACCGTGATTAAGATAGAAAAGGCACAGCCCGAGTAAAACTAAAAAAAATCGGCTTATAGCGGGCGAATACCGGCCGTTTGGCTTTTTAAGGGAATATGATGGCCGTAGAATTTTTAACCATTTTTAATGGGAGCACATACGCCTCACGACGGCCAAAATTGACCAATAGATTTAAATGGCCAAGAACTAAGCTGTAGAAAAAGGTATTTTCCGGCGAATTTGAGCCTAAAAAGAATGTACACCAAATATATTGTTGAATTTGTTTTATGGGAACTTGACATTTTCGTTATGTACAATGAATGGTCCTTTCTACTTATCCTACAAGATTATCGATGCACAAGAGGAACGTTACTAACTAGGTAACTATCCTATGAGAGAGGATAGCTAATATGATCGTGCTAGTTCCTTCCAAGTAAGGTTGGCGTGAAGTAATAAACTCAACCGGAAAAAATAATTATTACGGAAAATTTATGCCGTTCAATGCAGGAGTGGTGTGACTCCGTATTTTAGAGTATTGCAGGTTGAGGGGTGGAGCGGCTCCAGAAGAACACTGTAAATGCAATTATAGTGCATTTCTGGAGTTGCTTTGGTTTTGTAGCAGGGGATGTGGCCGAATGTGACTCCAAAGCGAGTCAACCTCTAGTATTTTGAAGTGTGGAGTTGCACCGCTTTTGCAGTTGCGAGAGGCCAGGCCGGTTGTAGAGCTTTTAAAGAAGAAGAAATAGTAAAGAAATTCATCTAAACCTTATTTTATTATACAATTGAGTAGCAATGATTTCTTCAATTTTCAAGAAGCCTCTTCGGTGCTAAAATATTCATTAGTTCCTTTTTCCAAAGTGACGAAGCTTCGATTTACGAAATAGCAAACTGAAGTGAGCTTATTAAATGTTCACACACTGCAGAATCATATACCGTCGCTAATGTGAGACCCCAGAAAATCTGAAGGAATTCACACAAATTTTTTGAGAGCACCAAAACTGTAGGTATTGTGCAAGACTAAAATAGTTAGTCTTGGCCTACAATTGACAAGGAGTTCTATGAGGCTATTTGTATACATGCTATTATATTACCAAAGTCAAATATTTTCAAAGTTTGGGGTTCATTAAAATTAACATAGAACCTTGTAATATTGACAATGCGAACGATGTGTGACAATGCCATCAAAAGCAAATGAAGACGAACATTGTTAGATTTTAACATAATATGTACATAAGTTTTGACACTTTGTAAAATATGTGTGTGAAGAAAAACTAATGAGGTTTATATTTAAAAAAAGGCAATAACAAGAAGTATCATTTTTCATAGAACATCGTATATGTGCATAAATAAATACTAAAATCAAATCGATCTATCTTAATCTTATACATTAATAAACATATAAGATCAAGGTATACATATTTCAGAAAGTAAAGCATAAAGAAGTAAAATTAGCAAGCGATTAAAACTCGCTTGTTGAAATAAGTGATTACAGCCTTCCGGGGTATTATGAACATCATAACACAATAAGCCGAAATAAAGGGATGGTACAAGAAGTGCACATTATTGTACATAAATATATTTTTATCTCCTGAAAAAAAAAGATTTCAAAAAGTGTAAGAAAAAAACTCGTGTAATAGCTACATCAGCGGTCACATTACAAATAAATCTCATCTATTGAAAAGAGTGAAAGGATTGTGTTTTTTTACAAAACTCCGTGAAAAACAAAACAAAAAAACTATACACTATAAAATTACATATGATACAAAAAACATCTGAATGCAACCCAACCAAATTTACAAAATTTCAAATGTTTTTCTTATAATAAATATTGTATAAGAGCAGAAATCAATGAATGAAGATATTTTTATCTACATAGAAAATGAAGGTATCCCACACCATTTCCATATATATATATAGCCAATATTTATAACAAGTGGAAAAAAATGCGTAACAAATAAACCAGCACAACGCTAACTAAAGGGGAATAAATTTTTGAAATAAAATAAAAAAAAATTAAAATAATAATAGCTTACCTGCATATAATTGGGTATAACGGGATAGCTAGCGTGTACAAACGGAGTTATAGTGCTTGGTGCAGGACTAACAGTCATGCCTTGAGCCTACGCAACCAAATAATTTATTCATAAAAAAAATGAAAGAAAACAAATAATAATATAACTAAATTAAAGGAATAAAATAAAGTAAAGAAAAGAATAGGTCTTAACACTATATGTATATGTATATAAGTATATATATAAATAAATAAAAAAAATAAATAAATAACAAGGAAATTAAAAAATCCGTCACCTAATAAATTTTGCATTCGCGCTCTGTTCATATAGTATATAATATAATATCAAAGTTGGTGTATGTGATAATTTAAGTATAAGTTTTAAAATCCCACCACTGTTTTTAAATAATATTGATTAACATGTAAAAAATTATAATTGGCTAAAAAGGTTAGCTTTAAACTGAAAATATTACAAAAACGTTGGTTATTTACGCATTTTTACATGAAAGTATTATATATAAGTGTAGCAAAAAAAGTCACTTCTCTGATGATGTAAAAAAAAATAAAGTCTGCATATCATACAATTACAATATTATATGTAACAGTCCGGGAGCCAGCGACAGTAAAGATGTGTCCATTTAACCATCAATGAAAGTGTATATCCGGGTATTCAATTAGTTTGTGCTTATCACAGAAACTATACCACTTACATCGCACTTCGAGATCTTTGTAAAAAATAGTAGAAAAAAAATCTTATCATCGGCATTGATATTTTGAGGGATTGCCAATTGGCATCAGACGTTATCAAAAACCGATCGCTTACATTTGTTTGGCGGGACAATCAACCACTTACACTCACCATTTGCGCAAACGTGCAAAAAAAATTTAAAAATTGACTTATTTCATCGTTGCTCAGATTTTACATGGTTAGAGAGGACTATATTACACACAGGGCCGTCTTTAGCTCTTTTGGAGCCCCGGGCGAGATATTCTTATGCGCCCTTAACATATTAGACTTTTTTTTAGGTAGAATACCTGTAGTTATTAAATATGCAAAATTATACAATAACCCGAGTAGAAATAAAAGATAGCCTTACAACGGGCGAACGCTGGCCGTATGAGAGCACATACGGGCTGATGACGGCTAAACTAGACCAACTTAAATTGCGAGAACTGTTCACACGGGCTATCTATAAATCTCTTAAAATTATTAAAGAAAATCAAAAACAATGCGGAAAATACCATTATTATGACTAAGGTACAAAAGGGCTGTATAGTTAATTTATTAGTTTAAGTTTATGGTTAATTCATGGCAATTGTGATGTAAAGAGAGATATATAAAAAAATTTGTTTAAAAGGCTTTTTTTGTTTGGTGAGAACCATATACAACATTTGTTGGCGGGTTTGTTCTTTGCATATATTGTCCGATGAGGGTATACCTTCCTAATTTTGGTATGCCTATTGTGTCGAGCCATTGAACTTGATTCATCGGACAGGAACTGTACCCTAACGTTATTGTTTAGGACGTCCAAAGTAAAGTAAGAGATAAGCACATTCCTCCTATGTGATAGCGTAGGGCGATAAGCTTCAAAAGCCACGTGGGTCGTGCAGGTTTCACAGAGCGAAGAGGAGAAATTTGTTCCACATCGATTCCAACCTACCGCTACTTCCTAAAATATATGGTCCTAGATCGGTCATATCAGATTGCAGGATTGGGCGGATGAGCGAACAGCAAAGAATTTTCGTGGCCCGAACGTTATTGAATTTTTGGGCTCTTCTCTCTATAAAGCCAAGAAGCTAGTTGGCTCTGGCAGCAATTTTGTCGTAGTTCAAGTTACAATTTAATTTATTGTCTAGAACAATGCCTAGATGTACAACTTGTCGACACAATCTAAGGCCTGGTGTTGGATGATAATAATCCTGCAACTGTGCCTTTTTTTGCGGGAGAAGGTAATCAGATGACATTTGCTGATGTTGAGTTGTAATTTATTGGTGGTACACCATTCTTGCAACGCGTTTAGCTTTGTTTGAAAGAAAGTTATGTCGTTCTGGGATCTTGTGACATTATACATTTCGGCATAGAAGAGTGCCGAGTACTCTAGTTTTGTCGACAGGTCTGAGATAAATATATTGAATAACAGTGGGCCTAGATGGCTACCCTGAGGGACTCCGGAAATTACTTCGATTCCTTTTGGATTTCTGTCAAAACAATGAAATCTGACAACCTGAGCTCTGTTGTCGAGATATGATTGAGACCCCCGCACACTACAGCCTTTTCTATCGGCCGATAGAGTGAGTAACAAGTGAGCTCCAAGAATTGTCTTACGGCCTGGATTTTTGGCGAGTCACTTAGAATACAGCGCAAACAAAACAAATTTTCCGTTTCCTAGAATTCTCACCAGTTGTGTCCAATGGAACTTTTCCGAGGCCGCACTCTTGCAGTGGCGGGGGTGGATTGGATGGTGTACAGAATCGGGGGTCGATGGTGTACAGAATAAGTGGTGTTTTGGGACCTGGGAGTGATGAACAACCAGAGGCTTAACTTTATAATACCTGGAGGGCATGACGGATAAAGGTTCTGATATTACTGCAGCATTTTCAAGAATGCTGTCCAAAGTGGGGGTTTCAACCGACCCGTCGCCTCTTGTTGGCTCAGTCTAGCTTTACGCAGTGCCAGTGTGGCCAGCAGCATTGAGCAAGAGGGCTAACAGCAGAAAATGGAAGATCACATACCGATTGAAAAAGATACTTGCATGGGGTGTATGCGACGAATTTTTGCTGACAATCACTTGCGTGCTTGGATTCGGTCTAGTCGTTTACAAATAACCAATCTAAGCGACGAATGCATGTATCTGTTGTGTGTGCTGTGTGTTTGGGTGTTTGAGATTATAGCGAATACGGCAATGCGGAAAAGTTGCGTTGGAAGTAGACCAACTTTTGCCTTGCGCGCGTTCCGTTTACGTAACTGTATGTCAGTTTGCATTTGAATGCACGCACTTCTATTGTATCAGCATGTATCTGTATCCAGCCTAACCATTCTTCGCGAGTGCTGCGTATAAAGCACCATATCCAACTATGCGGCGTGAGTGGGAATTATACCCATAGGGATATTGGCAACAGAAAGCATACGTCACTAAGATCCAGAATATATTAGAGAGAGGACAAATTCAGTGCAGCAGTTGATGCGATGCGAGTCTGTAAAGTAAAGGCAAATGAAACAAGTCTGTTAGGAGTCAGTGGACCTCAGACTTATCCCAAACGTACATGGGTTACAAGGGACTGTGGTGAAGTAAGTTACGATCTCATGCTGTTCTTGAGTGGAAATATGGCTCAGCGCTGTGACTGATGACTAGCTATCCAGAATAACGCAAAGCAAGTCTTCTTTTACTGTATGATTTTCAGCTAATAGGGGCCGAAACCAGATATTGTTCTTATCACACGCTCAATTACTCTCAAATTCCGAGCGCGCTTGTAAGTAGTTTATTGTCCCGCCAAACAGATGTAAGTGGTCGTTTTTTGACAACGTCTGATGTCAATTGACAACTCCTCAAATGATACGAGGTTTTTTTCTATTGTATATTACATATCGTTGATACTACCAGAAAACGTCCCGCTAACTGATTGTAAGTGGTCGATTTTCGTGACTTACTAGACGATATTGAGGATAATTACATACTTTGGTCAACGATAAAATATGAGTCACCAAAAAATGTCGCTAGCTCCCGAACTATAAAGTAGCATAAAAATTTATAACATACCATTGGTCTATATCCAACTCCAGTCGTTGCAGCCATAGGTTGCGGCGTCCAATTCGCACCTTGTTTCGCTGTATTTTTTGGGGAATTCCACTGCACACCCCTAAAAACAATACTTATATTAGTGAAATCAGTTCGTATAGATTAATATAACAAAAAAACAATACTTTGCAGTTCCGGACTTGTTTATATTTAAATTATCTACAAGTGATGCTAATGAACTGTCTAAATCTCCGGTTAATATTTTTCCTGAACTAGAGGAAGCTGGTTGCTGATGTTGTTGCTGTTGCACCTGTTGTACACCTGAAGCAAGAACAGTCCCAGTGGGTATAGTACCAATTGCACTTGCGGCTGGTGCACCTGATGTTGCTGGCTTCAGTACATCACCCAATGCATCAAAGCCTTTTTATTTTTTATACATATGGTTTTTTTTTGCAATAGCATATTTTTTGATGTTGGATTTTGAAGCGATGAACACAAAACAGTGCGAAGAAAATTGAACAAAACGGGATTTTGGTGCATCACGATTATAATTACAGTATTTTTTTTATATATATGTATATTTCCACCAAACCGATAATTAGTCAATATTTTGTATATATATATTCCCATTTTGTAGTTTTGTTATTAGTCAAATGTGTGTGTTCCCCCGGTAGATAAAACAAATAAAAAGAGAAAATGAATTTTATCCTAGTTAGTAAAAGTTAGCCAAAATAGTTTGTTTTGTTTTTTAAATTGCTACGTTTTACATTGATGTTTTTTTGTAAATTAAATTAGTGAATTATTTAATTAGTAACGTTATAAAGCGACATATACCATATATCTATACATACAATAAACGTGCAGAACACCTATTTAAAGCATACCTCTGTTACAAGAAGAAGCGATAAGCATTAAGCAACATAATATATTATGTAATAAAGCGACATACACATCAATGTATAACTTGCACAATTCAACTAAGAATATTACTTCTTTTATAATTTCTAATTTCTTCCAATTAGTATTTTACTAGAGATTTTACCGATAAAATTACGTTCCGTGTTTATAATATAAATTAAATAAAATATTCAGAAATTGGTAGCGTTTATAACTGATGTACTGTCTTAGATCAAGTGTTTTCCTAATTCTAAAATATTAAACTAACTTATTGGCGCAAATATCTGTTATAAAATATTTAAGCGAAATATAAGATATGTTTCTACTTTATTTATGCACAAGTAAAGACAACAAGGATGGTCATCAGTCCTTTCAATGAAAGTCATCTATTTCGTTCGAAAATTCCAAAGCTAAAAATCAGACAATCGATATGTGTTTTGTGTGGAAGTGACCTTTGATATGTGTAGCGTAAAATATTTAGCGCACTCGAATCTATGTGGATTATTGATATTTTGTTTAGAACCACAATTTCATGATTCATACCAAAATCCAGTTTTGCTTTGATACAATATGAAGAGTGCATAAAGGTACATTAGTTTAATTAATAAACGAATTGAAAAATAAAGTAAATAAAACGTTTCGTAGTTTTTTCACGATTAACTAAAAACTCTTAAGATTAACATGCTTCGAATCATTTCCCGCGAAAATATAGCTTTAACCTAAATATATATTACAATCTGTTGGTAAGAATAATTTTTTCCTTAAGAATCACGGAGAGCTAACAATTTTTACGAAGTCATTTTGTACCATAGTCCTATATAAGAAGCTAACACTTAATTCTTAACTACGAAACTCCTAATCGCATCGGACAATATTTAATCCTCACCTTTCAGACTTAATTTTAAAGTAAGGGACAACGAAAACAGTGTATTATATCCAAGAAGTGCGGTCCATAAATTACGTATCGCAATTTGGCGAAGTATAGGTCCAGTATTGCGTTACGGTTCGTTTATGTTAAGGGAGGTAGGGTCCAAGGTTTTCATTACGTAACGATTTTAAAGCCGCCGGGAATGGCAAAATTGATCAATGTTCAACCCTTATACCCAGGACACACCAGCACTCTTAATCTTGATTATGTCGTAAAAATGACGTAGACCCATACAAAAGATATGGAAATAAAATGCAGCCTACGTCATTCTGACGTCATAATCAAGATTAAGAAAGCTGGTGTGTCCTGGGTATTAACCTATCATATCCTTTTCTATCTTCTGTTCAAACTTAACTCTAGACATAGCACCATGACTCGAACGCCATGACGGAAAAAGGGCGATTCCTGAGCATTCCACATGAAAAAGCTTTGAATTTCAAACCGGGGAAAATTGACATAAGTGAGTTTTCATGACAGCTTGAAGTTCAATTGAAGCGTACTGCAAGTACAAATGTAAACGCAAGCAGCTCGACTAAAGTCGATCAATATCGATTTTTCTGATCCGCTAGATTGCTTGTCCGTAAACCGAGCTTGAAAGCTTAAGTGCTCTAGATTCTTCAGTCGTGGGCCATAGGCGGCTACACATGTAACTGCATGCTTGAGAAACACGCATGTTCAATCTTTTTGCGCATACTCGCACAACTTCTTTGTAGCCTTCACAAGACGCAATCATGCTTGAATAGCCGCAGTTCTATCCTTAAATAATGTGTTCGGAAAGTGAAGACGCACTCGTTCACACTATCACTTTTGTTTTCAAGCGAGATTTGTTCAAGTGTGCAAATGAAAATTCGACCCATCTTCAAGCTGGTTGTTCAATCAGCATGTTTGCGCAAAAAATCTCATACACGCGCTTGCACAAAAATATTGAACATACGCCCTTGTCAACCATGCAGTTACGTGTGTAGCTGCTTAAAGTTGTTCAAGAACTCAAGCTAATATGGCGCTTCAAGTGGACAGAGATTTCCAAGCTTTCGAGCACTCAAACTGTCACGGAAACGCGCTAATAAATACACAAATCAGGCTTAGGTGTGGGTAGGTTTAGGTGAAGTAATTTGGCCAAAAAAATCGAATTCGCTACCAGGTTTTAGTTTGAAAAATTACTGTGATTTGTGATGACATTCACCATCTTTCTTTTAGATTAAAATGATCAGAGCACCACAAGCTGGTGTCGTCTGTAAACCTATATTGTCATCAAGCCAGATTCAATGGGCCAGCCAGAGGCAGTTTCATATTCTGGTTCAACAGACATTGCAATAAAAAATTGAAAGCATTCCTCTTCGGCAGACTTAACGCCTGGTGCTAGTTTTCAAAGGCGATCCTTGATATGCAAGCCAGTAATCATCCGATGCACCAGATGAAAGTCCTAGGAATCTCAAGGTGATTGCGCATGCATTTAACCACTCCCAGAAGCACAATCTTTGTTCATTTTTACAAGTACGGGAGAATAGTTTACAACCCTGTCAAAAGGAGAATGATTGCACTAAGCAAGGTGTCAACCTTGTCCACCAACATTTTAAGTCTCATTTCTAAACTGCAGAAACTCCGAATATTGCGCATGTGGGTGAAGTTATGTCCGATATGTGGAATGGTCTGGTACATGATGGGCAGATTATTTTCGCAAAATACATCCACTTGCGAGTCGTCCTCTGTACCATCTCTGCCACCGACAAACTGATCGCACAGCGTGTTAGTAAAAGTCGATAATTACTGCATTAAGGGACAAACAAACTATAATAATAGTTTAAAGGTAGTTTATTGGCAAACATTCAAATGATATAAAGCATGGTTTTAATATACAGATTATAAAATGCTTTGACGCTTTTCTTGCTGCAAGGAAGTCACTCAAGTCACTCATGGTTTGATGGCCTGATTTTGCACCTTGTTGAGGCAAGCTAAGGTTGTTTTGCGGCATCTGCCCAGATATACGAATTATATTCAAAGCGGAGTCGAATGTAGATTTATAGATTGTAGCCAGGCTGACTGGCTGGAGGAGAAACTTGCATCTTTTAAGAAATCCAAGGCATTGGGAGGCTTGTTTGGCGATTTGGAATATGTGATCATTCCATAGTAGATCCTCCGATATAGGTCCATTAAACAATAGGTGCTGTCAGGTTTTCCACAGTTACTGTTATGACTGACGAAAAACCTACCGTCTCAGGTGATGATTGATGTAATTATGTGAATATTTTGATTTTCATCAATCATAACTGATAGATCCTTTGACGCTTGCATGAACGTGTAATGGAGAGCCTTAAAATTACCCCTAGGATGTTGAGTCATAATAAAGACCCCTTTATATACCGCTGTAAACATTTGATGTCCAGTATTTGATTTGTGATCTTGGATCAAAGTTATTTATCTTGGGTAGACATTTCTGATCCGGGCCGAATGTTTTCTGGGCATCATTTGTCAAAATGCGGATGTGTTGCACTGAGGTGTATTATTGGAGGAACCGTACAAGTTAGAGAGTTCATTTTGGTGCCAAAACGTATGTTTTGGGTTTGTGGCGGCAACAATCAACTGAACCGAACTGCCGATCCAGGGATATATTGCAAGATAGATAGAGGGTCAAATTATTCTTTGCAAATAATTTTCACCAGTACATACTCCACTGAGAAAGAAAGTATCGTCAAAATTGCCTCACGTAATTAATAGACGACCCCTAATTTATAGAACGCCTATTTTGCCTTCAAAAAAGCGAAATTTTGGTGCATTTTATTATAACAAAAAAATGAAAACGCATATCGAACTTTAAAAGAAATTGTATTGTTCTAATGCTGTTTAATTACTGCAGTGTAAGTGCGCGTGCCCTTTTCACTTTCAATCTGTAGTTTTCGAAATAAAAGATTGATTAAGGAAAACAAGACAACAAGTAATGATATAGTAGACAGTGAATATTCTACACTGAACAGTTTGATTTGGATGCCATAAACAGAACGAAATTAGTATAAATAAATAAATAGAAGGCTGTATTGCTTGCGCATAAGCTGGTGGCACAACTGAAAAAATGTTCTGTAAACAGCGGCGACAGTCCAAATTGACTACAAAAAAATATGTGATTGAAAGAAAATCGATCATTCTGATAAAATTATTGATTCTCAAAATCTTATTGTAAAAAAATAATGCGTTTTAATAAGTTATTTAGATCTCAAATAAAAATGTTACTTAAAAGGCAAAGAATGTATATTATCTTCCTATTATTCTTTTTCGAAATGATAAAAATTAAACTGAATAGATAAGAATATCTAAAATCGATATCAATTTTCAAATTTCACCTTTTTTGTTGAAATTAATTTCTGAATTGACAGTTGTATATCATGAAAGTAACAACAAAAATTACTTCATAACTAATTTATCAATTTCGTAATTTATGTAATCTTACAATATTTATTTCGGCAACGTTTAAAATAAAAATCTTGGCAAACTTTAAACTTTTCAAAATTTTTGTTTAACCTTAAGTTATTGGAATTTCCCTAACCTAGACATTAATATAATTTATTATAAATATTATTCTATCTGCGTTGTATTTTCAACTTACAATTTTTAAATATTTTTTTTATGTTTCCGTTAGAAATTTATTTATTTTATTAATACTAATGAAAATATTAATCACCTAACACAATTAAGAGGAAAATGTGCAAATTACTTGACCAGCATTAAAAACATCCTTGAAAGCAAAAAAGGCAAATAAATAAGAAAAATTGCATTAAAAATACAAGCAAAATGGTTAAATTACATTTTGGGATAAGCATATAAAAGCATCTTTGTTTTTTAAGCCAATCATTTTCAATAACTATTTGTTATATTTATATTTATGTAATTATAATAATAAAAATTATTTATGTAAAAATAAGTTCAATTATGTGAATTTGTTTTATAGTATATTGAGAATATTTTTCTTTTTAAATTGCACAAAATCAACTGTTTTGCTGTGGCTTGGTTTAAAATTTTTTTTATTGTTATATTACTATTAAACAAAACTTTCTTATTTTGTTTTTTATTACTATAAATTAAAGAGTGGTTATTTTAATAATAGTTACGATGTTCTAATTTTGTGTTTTTATATATAATAAAGCGCTGGTGATTTTTTATTTCTCAAACGTATTTGCAAATATTATTTGGTAAATATATAAGAATATTCCAATCAACCTTTTTGTTTTTAATTTTTATACCGTTCTAGTATTATTATTTATAATTATACTAATATTGGAAATTTTTATAGTTAACTATTAAATTACAAATGCAAACATAGATTCATAAGTAAATTTCAGTAAATACAATATAGATAGAAACGGCTAAGCTTAGAAAATAATTGAAGCTTGCTAAAGCATCTATCAAATAAAATATTTATTAACTAACTTTTTCAACTTTTCTAATCAGCGTGAAGGAGTTGTTGACAACAACAGTTTAAGACAGATAACTTTAATGTTTTAACGCAATAGTCAACCGAACAACTTTTGGTTTTCACCGATATATTACATACATACATACATTCAGGACGGGCAGATGAATATTATATTTATTTGATTGGATCAATGTTTTTTTTTTTAAATTATTTAATTGCGGATATTATATTAAGATACTTTTTTTTAAATTATTACAATCCGCCTAAAAATGCTTACACATGCAAAGCTCGGATATGGTAGTGTAAGATCTAATAAATCTTGAAATTTTGTTGTGTTTATATCTGACTTTTAACTTAGTTTTCAACTTACTCTGTGACATTTATGTTTAGCAAAAAAAAAACATTGAAAAATCATATAACAAACTATGATTGTAAAATTCAAGGCCTAAACATTGAATTCGCACAAGAGGAGGAGTAATAACTTCAATTTTTAACTCATGGATATAACATGTTTTTCTGTGCACTCATTAGCCCTAACTACAATGGTCTTAAGACGACTTAAGGTGGCTCGTTTTCTATGAAAAACAGAGTACGGAAACGCAAGCACGTTTGCGATAAATTCTGTGTGCATCAAAACGCACATACTCGTGAGTTGTGTGCGCTTTTCATATCCTTAAGCTGCTGACAGAATTTCGCTCAAACGCGGTGCGGACATTGACAGATAGAGTAAAGTGTGTGTATTGCAATGCGCACTAACGAGATGTGGCTTGAGCACTACGCACACACCGCGTAAGTTGCTTTACTTTCTACTTCTGGCGCGTTGCCGCGCGGTCCAGTGTAAAAAAGTTGTTTGTGTGTGTGTGTTTTGAGTCGTGTTTTGGTGTTGGTGGGCATTTTGTTTATGTTTTGAATCGTGTGCTGGTGAAGGGGATAAGAAATTTGTTGAATTTCATAATTATTTCGAAATTGTGGTGATGGAATTAATACCTAGACCAAATACAAGTCCTGTAGGATAGAAAATTAATACGCAAATCATACAGCTTTTTCAATTTATTTCGTATCACGTCCACTTGTCACTTTGATTTTTAGGTTGTGTCAAAGTCGGTACGCGACACCAGCACGGCGACTTTGTGTCAGTGAAAAATCCGCGCACACCGCGAAGCCAATGTCCGCACCGCGTTTGAGCGAAATTCTATCACCAGCTTTACACATGAGTTGCGTGCACTTGAATAACTTCGTGTGCGCACATGAGCCGTTGTGAGTCGTTCGTGTGCGCGCATGAGTATTTCCAATTACTTATTTTAAAACTTATTTTACGACTCATGTGCGCACACGAAATAGTTCAAGTGTACACAGCTCACTTGGGTGAGAAATAAAGACAATTGTCAATTACTCACGTACGTGAGCTGTGTGAATTATTTCGTGGGCGCACATGAGTCAACACGGGCAAGCGAAGAAAAATATAAAGAGCTCAGAAAAGAAGAAAAGAGAATTCACAGACGAAAAAAGGAAGCCTGGGAAAAAAATTTCGTCTGTCGACTAGGACAGTACAGAGAGCGACGGCTCCAGGCGCGGGAGTTCTACCGAAGAGTCCGCAGTATGACGCAATTTACACCACGTTACACATACTGCAAGGACAAAGAAGAGAATCTGATCACCGATCCTAAAGGCATCATGGAGCGATGGGAAGAGCACTTTTATGAATTGCTAAATGGCGAGCTAACTGAGGATCCGGAGGCTCCTACAATATCTGATGATAATGCTTCCAACCAAGCTTGGAAAAAGTAAGCAGAGCCATAACCCAGTCTCGGGTGCAGACGGCGGAGCTGGTTAAATATGGAGGGCCTGCATTTTACACCAAGCGATTCATGAATTAATTGTGCAAGTATGGGAGCAGGAAGCGATGACAGAAGATTGGAAAAGGGCATCCCCCTGCCAGATACTTAAAAATGAAGATATCACAACGTGCACTAATTATATTATAACCAGAGTAGAACTCTACAAAGCCATGAGAGAATTCGACATCTCCATCAAGCTGACTATGACCAATGTGACAAGACTCGCTCACATGTGTTCACCTCGAATAAGTTCCGATGTTCAAATATTTGGGATCATTGGTTGAGGAAACGAAAGTGGCATCGACCGCCGACGCTCACAGCCTGTTAGACAAAAATGCGATCAGCAGACACTGATCGAAGAAGAAATGGAAAAACGTCAACTACGGTGGTTGGAACATGTTTGCCGAATGGATGATAGCCGTTTGCCACGTAAACTTCTCTGGCGAGACCGTCCCGCAGGCTGGAGAATACAGCGGAGAAAACCTGACTAAAGAATATCGAAGGTGATCTATAGAATCAACGATTATCAGTTATCGACGCTCGAGACGTCTTTAATAACCGGCGAGAATGGAAACGAATCGTGAACAGAGTTCGAGACCCAGCATCACCGGCAGCAGCGTATCCGTAACGTAACAGATCAAAAAAGAAGAAGAGAGAATGTGACAAGCCAAGTAAAGGTATCCGGAACACTTTTCAGACCAGTCCACTTCTATAATGGACTCCGACAAGGGGGCGTTCTAGCCTGCCTCCTTTTCAGCATGGCAACACAGCTGAACAAGAAGCTTTCATCTAAATTGAGTGGCCGGCAGGAAATCTGGAACTGCATATTAACGAAAGCAAAACATAGTACATGGTGGTAATATTGGTCCCACAATTAAGGTAGAGGAACACGAATTTGAAGTTGTAAAATCATTTACCTACTTTGGGTCAATAGCAGCAGCCGACAATAGCAAGGAACCAGAAATGCGCGCACGACTGCTAAAAGCCAACAAATCCTACTATAGTCTGTCAAGGCTCTTTAAATTCAAGTATCTAGCCATAACGTCTAAACTTTTACTATATAAGACTATGGTCTTACCTGTACTCACATATGAATATGAAACGTGGGTGCTTAGCAAAAAGTGTTCGAGAGGAAAATTCGGAGGATTTTTGGCCTCTTATGTGAGGAAGAACGATTCCGGAGACTCTACAATGAAGATCTCTACGAGTGCAATCGCGACATAAATCTTGTGCAGAACATAAAGCTCGGTAGGCTCCGGTGAGCAGGGCATCTAGCTCGTATGAGTGAAGATGAGCCTACTCCAAAAGTTTTCTGCGGTAAGACCTATAGGGTGCGACAGCGAGAGAAACCCAACCTCCGCTGGAAGAATGGCGTAGACCAGGACGCTCAGAGCTTAGGGATGCCAAACTGCTCAAAATCGGGACCAGTGGAGAGAAGAGTTGCGAGAGGCCAGGATCGGATCCCGATTGTATAGCCGTTAAAGAAGACGAAGGAGCACATGGGTCAAAAAATGAGTTTTGAGTCGTTCGTGTACGCACGCGAGTGTGCGTTCCCAACTTTGGTGAAAACTCAATGAATTTTAAGCTCAGCTATAAGCCTTAAGACACATTAAGTTTTGACAGAAAATTAGCCAGTCTTGAGAAAATTTGACGAGCAATCTTAAGTCGTCTTAAGACCATTATAGATAGGGCTATTGAATACTTCGAGCCAAAGCTCAGAACTAAATAAATGCGTGAATTTAATATACTTGTACTCATATCCCGGAATTCATCTAAATTATAAGACGGAAAAGTCAGTCGTACGGAATTTTGATTTTTCTTTTACTATGAACTAAATATGTTCATTTCACTTGTTTAAATAATTACACCTCAATGATGTAACTAGAACACTTAGTGTTTGTAAATATAGTTATGTAACTTGTATAGAGCTTTGTTCTTTTGAATAATTACTAGTACGAGATTTTTTTTGGAAGTCCTTAATGTATAAATTTAAACTTAACTGTAAAATCATATGTTCTGTTCTAACCTTTAGATATTGCATCCAAATAAGTTAAGTTGATTGGAAAACTAAATGCATTATTTTTATTTTGTTTATATTAAAAAAAAAATCAAATTTTTCTAATAGATCATTGACAACCACACCGACAAAATAACAACAATAAATGCTCGCTATGCTAAGGCAACAAAAAAATGAATAAATAAATAAATAAATAAACAATAATTGAATTTTTTGCAAAAAAAATAAACACAAACTCCAAATTTTGATAGGTAACTTTTCAACAATTAACAAAGAAACTGAAAATGAATCACTCAAAAAAGACGAGACCTCCAGTCAATGGCTGTTTAGCAGGTGAACCCATGAACATTTGTTGCGGCGGTGCCCCATAACCAGCGGTACCAGTAGCAGCTCCCATAGACATTTGCTGCTGTTGTTGTGGAAGCATCTGTGGTGTCATTACAGCACACATTTGAGCCGGCTGTTGCATTGGCGGTTGATGTACTGGGACAGCACTAGCTCCCATAGGAGCAGTTTTTGCTGGTGACCCCAATGCCATTCTTATTGAATCATTCAAATCATCAAATGCCGTTTTGGCTGGCGAAGAAGCAGCAGCTGCCACTTGGGGTGGTGGAGGACGACTAGGTGGCTTTGAACCAACAGTGCTTCCACTAACTACAGTCGCTGCCTGTTGCACCATATGTGAATGTTGTTGATGTTGTTGTTGTTGTGATTCACCTGTTAATTGCTGCTGCAGTAACTGATGGGGTTGGGCTTGACCCGGCTCATCAAGATCATTTAGTAAGAATGGATTTGGCGCATCTTCCATGGCAGCTTGTAAGAATATTGTCCTCGGTTAATAACAGATATACATAAGATATGTATATCTGCTTCACTTTTTCATTTTTATAACATAATAAACAAATAAGTTTAAATTGCCATTTTTTTTTTTTCTAAAAAATTAATATTACAAACTTATAAACACAATTCATGTAAAATTGTAGTCTAGTTTTTGTAGTAACAAATGGCAACTTTTAGACCAGTGCAAAAGCGCTCTTGAAAAGCCAAAAACTAGAAAAATTCTTAGCAGTATATGGAAGGCGGGAAAATTGAAGAGAAATGCTACTTAAACAAGGAAAAATCGAGAGCACCGCAACAGATGACCGGAAGGGTGCGGGAGTGCCAAAATGTGGGTTTTGGGGGGTTAAAGGAGTTTTTTCTACGATTTCTGAGAAAATTAGGCTGTTTTGCGGTCTCGAAAACCCGAAAACACGGCCTAATCCCGGGATCCCTGCAACGTTTTTTAAACAAAAAATGTGATTTATTTAAAAAAAATTACTGTGGGAAAATATTTTGAATATGAAATTTATAATCTTCAAACGCAACGAAAAATCCAATTTCGTTTTGCAGGTTCTATTTTGCTCGGCTGTGGAGACCATTGCTCTCTGTATTCTTTCGTATGTGCCCCTGCTTTTGCCGAATTCAACCGAGGTGCATGCGAATCATCCAATTGGGTGTAAAGCTTGGATTCGTTTTTCATTTCCCAAAAATAATAAAGACCACAGGTGGATCCACAAAAGGGCTTCATGCACACCTGAAAGCAATACACAGTATTGAAATAGGGAGGAAGGATGACACTGCTTCAACATCCAACAGCATTTTTAAATTTTCTTGCAGCAAAGGTTTCCCGACTAGTGGCACGAGATGGACTTCCCTTTGCAATATTCATGACTTCCGATGATCTACGAGATGCACTAACAGCGAAAAGGTTCGATTTACCAAAGTCAGAGCATGGCTCTGGCAAAATGACTATGGAATATGCTAAGGCAATCCGATCGAGTAATGTGGAAGAAATTGGAGGAGGCAAAAAGCAAGGACGAAGGTTCAGCATTACGCTTGACGAATAGACGTCAGTGCTTGGTCTTCGATACATGAACGTCAATATCCTTGGAAATGAATCCAAATTTAGGAATTTGGGCCTTGTGCGTGTTTCTGGATCCATGCCTGCTGAAGTCTGTGTAGAAATACTTGAGAAAAGACTAAAGGGATATCATTTGTATCTCACTGACGACAACGTGGCGCTAGTATATTGGCCAAACTTGAAAAAATTATTGCTGCGGAACAACTTGCCTTGCTCATAGAATACAGCTAGGACTTTTGGACGTGTTATATAAGAGAAAACTGCACGAAAGTCGATGATTACTTAGAAGCAGAAGCTGAAAATTTACGGGAATCAGACAATGAGGATTATGAAGAAGATTTCCCAAGTCAACATCAACAAAACTGTGGAAGTGGAATTGCTGTGTGTTTAAGAGTAAACTCATGTAGATCACTCGGACAATATATCTCCTACCATCGAAAAAGTTCGGAAGATTGTTCGTTTGTTTAAACGATTACCAGTTAAAAATGATTCACTACAAAAGTACATTCGGGAAGAACAAGGGAAAGTGCTGACTCTTCATCTAGTCTGCAGAGCAAGGTGGAATATTCTGTTTATGATATTCGAACGATTTTACCTTCTGACTGCTGTTCAACAGCAAGAACAAGATTTCATCTGCATCACCGATCTCATTTCATCGTTGAAGCCCGTCAAGTTGACTGCATTGTGCCGTAGAAATTCTAATTTCTTCTTACTTCTAGCATTACAGTTTTTTAATGCAGAAATTAGATTGCAAGAGAACTCCAATAGGCGCAAAATTGGCAGCATCACTCAGATTCCGTATACGTCAACGTGTTTGCACAGAACTCTCTACAACCCTTGTGTTCCAGAAGATGATGAGCTTTTTAAAATACCATAGACAGCTGCAATACGTAAGGGTCTACATAATCTTCCAAAAAGAGTGTCAGTTATAAATCCTGATCAAGATGACAGCGCTAAGGTAACTGGCCCACCTGGAACTGAATTAGAATCAATTTCAATGGAAGACCAATTGCAAATGGCGATTTTGATAGCGAAAAAATTAAATTTTCCGGGGACTTCCGGGATTGCGTACCCTAGCTTTTGGGTTTTCGAATTTTTATCGATGTTTTCCCATTGTGATACTATCATCTCTAAGGGATTCAACGAAAAAAACACCGTCTTAAAAATTTTAAACGTTCAATTTTGTTCATCAACTTTTTTGATTGAAAAAAGGGCATAAAAACAAAACTAAACAATCAATCGTTTTAAAAAAAATTGGGGCTTCTCGAAACATGAAAATCTACATTTTCACAAAATTTCATAAAAATCGGATCATTTTTGTGAAAGTTAAAAATGATATATGAAAAAATCTGTTTTTGACGTTATTCTCCATGTTTTGAGGTAATGTCGAAAAATAGTTTGAATAAAACTCTAGATTTTTTAATTATCTACAACTTTTAGATTTAACGTTCTTCGATAGGAGGTCTACTTTTTTCAGAAATCCTAGAAAAACACCTTTTATCCCCAAAACCCACATTTTGGCACCCCCACCCTCCCTTCCGGTTATCTGTTGCGGTGCTCTCGATTTTTCCTTGTTTATGTAGCATTTCTCCTAAAATTTCCGGCCATCCATATTCTGCTAAGATTTTTTTTTTTAATCATCGGCACTGGTCCATTTCACTAAACTTACAAACTAATAAATAATAAAATATCTTTTTTTTTTGAAACTGAAATTATTTTATAAAAAGCATCTAACTTTCCTTTATTATTTTCACACTAAATTATAAATTTTCTTTGTTTATTTTTATGTTCGTTTTCCCGTAAATATATTTATTTTTATTTATCATTTGGCATTTTTTATTAAATTCAAAATTATAAAATTAAATTCAAATGCTTTTTTGATGATTATCCCACGAGTGCAATATTAGTATTAATATTAATTAAAGTTAGTAATTGTTTTGATAGTATATATAACAAATATTTTGTGAGAAAATTGTTATTTACGCTTGAGGATCGAAGGTGAAAGGAACACATGCTGTTATATTTTAATGTTAATATAAAGAAAAGTCTCTAAATAATATAAAATATTTATAAAAGGCATTTTTAAAATTAAAAATAAAACAATTAACATTAAATCTCTCTTCTACAAATAATTATTGTAACTAAATACGCAATCATAACAAATAACTTACTTGCTGGTTCTGTGCTACCAAAAACAGACGTGAAATTACTTTCAGATACAAAAGTATTCGTTGATGAAACTTGAGGCATGCTTGGGGCTCCATTAAAACCTTAAAACATAAAACAATTCAGCAAAACCACAATTTTGGGGGAGAAATTTAATATTAAAAAATAAATAAATATATGTAAATATCTAGAGAAACAGCTACAAAACAATAGAAAAAAAGATAAATAAAAAAATGTTAACTACCATTACTCATCCACATGTTATTAGCACCTGTTGTTGCAGCTGCTGATTGACCCACTTGAGCCGGTGTAGGCGTTCCAAACATATCCGCAAAGGGGTTTCCCAACTGTAGGAGATCATCAGAAGCTTTGGCATTTGATAAAGCTGTTGCATCGGTGTGTTTTGTTTCACCCGGTGACCCAAACAGATCAACAATTGGAGCATTTGCATGTGAGGCCGGTGGTGATGAAAGGAATGGATTTGTTAAAGCAGCATTTCCACTTGTTGGTGATGACACTTTGGACTAAGGGATAATACAATTGATATTATTTTAGATAAGTAAATAATTAGGGGTTTATTAATCATAATATGAAGTTATATAATTAAGATAAAATCCAGAAAATAGGTTAAAGATTATGAGTCAATGAAACAATTCTATTTCGACCACAAGGCATCTGTACTTGGCTGTACTTATAAATTAACATAAAGCTATTGACACACTGCGACAAATAAGTAATGAAATTTGAAAACAACTTAGTAAAATGGCTTTCTCACAAGATTGCGTTATATGCGGTATAAAGTTCTCAAAAAGTATATCTACAACGGGACGTAGAAGTCATCTAAAAGAAATTCCTTCAGACAAATAGATTAAATCGAGAACTAACAACTTTTCCACCTCGGCTTTACTAGAAGTACAATATTAGCTCTGACCTCTGTAAGTGTTTTGTTCTCAAACACTTCAAGTGTTCAACAGAAATTAAATAAGTAAGATGATTACCAAATTATTTAAGCATAAGTGTTTAAAAGTAAAACACTTGTTCGCCAATTAAACACTTGAGATAGTATACACTTAATTACGAGTATGATAAAGTACTTCCTTACTGCAAACTGCAGGGTTTCGAAATAAAACTATCTAGACTGTAAAGTGTTTAAAGGTGGAAAGGGTCCCTCGAAAAATGAAATATTAAGTGATCCATCTAAAGGTACTTTTTCCAAAATAAAAAAAAAACAGACATTTAATTTTATCGGGTAATCTTTATTATCTATACAAAAGAACCATTCTTTATATTTATTTGCACTTTAACTAACACGGTCCATTCTGAAATTCTAATTTTTGATGACTCGTTATAGCATTTCGAGACAATTACACTAGGAATGTTCTAATTCTCAATCGTAGCCGGATTATCCATGCATACTACAGACGTTACATTGCCCCAAAATAAAAGTCTAGAGATGTAATATCATATAATCTAGGCCGCCAATTCGCCGGGCCGAGGTACGAGGTAAACTGCTCATTGAATTGTTCACGCAATAAGTCCATCGTATCACGGGCAGGGTGGAAAGTAGTCGTTTTGTTGGAGCTATATAATGTCGTTGTGATCATGAGCTTCAATTTCAGACAGGACATAGTTCTATATTATAGCGCGATAAGGGGATATTCACAGTTATGTTCCGGCTTGCCTCTTTTTTGCAAAATATGGACCGATGATTCCACCAACACTTAAACCTTACCAAACCATTTGTTGTCAGGATGTAATGACAGCTTGAAACACTGAGCTCTTCGGCAATTTTGCCCACTGAGCAATGCGGCAATTTTGCGTATTGACCTAGCCATTAAGCTAGAAATTGGCTTCATCGCTGAACAGAATTAAATCCAAAATCTAAAAATTCCCTGGGTGAAAACTAACTCATACGCACATTTCTCTCTCTTATCCCTTCTCAGATGTAAAGAAGGGCCACGGTAAACCCACACAATCAAAACTCTTATGCTCGTATTAAATGACGAGACTCAAATCTGCTTGCGACCGACTTCTTGAGTCTCCGTGTAGCATTCCACATTGAGGGTATCGATTATACGAAATCGAAGCCCCGTTACAAAAATGCTCTCCTCTTCTCTTCTCTTTGGTGTGAGCTCTAACAACAATCAACATTCAAAACAAGACCCATCGCCATTTTGAGCCAAAATTATCCATTTGCATGAAAAATTAAATGAGATCGAAGTAGTAGTTGCAGTTTTTCAACGGCTTTACTTTGGACGCTTTGCCTATCAACAGAATATGAAAAAACGCGCAAAACGCCTTATAGCAGCGAAACAATGCTGAATTCGAAAAGCAGTGCAGAAGAGCCCGTGTTGACATAATAAGGGTCTTCCGCATTCTGATATCAGTATATTTACAGGAAATAGTTTTTATCTTGATTATTTCTTCTTAAATATTTTTAAATCGAATAACGCCAAAAGACCAGGAAGAATATAATTTGTTCTTAAATTAGATTTTTATCACACTACAGTTCTAAAAATAGACAAGTCCTGCAAAGCTAATTACTCTTTTTCAATGGGGTTTTTGCGTGAGTGAAGCGATATCAGAAAAAAATCTCAAATTAGTGTGGGGGGGGGGGAACTCAGCAGACACAAGAAAAATAAATTTTGGACGAGTATCATTCCTCTATCGCCGGAAGTGAAAGCCGAAAGGGGGCGGATTATAGTTTATTGATTCGGGAATTTCTGTTTAAGCTGCAAAGGACCCCTTTTTTGGGCTACTTAACAATTCCTGTTGCTTCTAGCTTTAGTTTTATTGTGGATCATTAATTAAATTGAAGAATTTGATCTGTTTTACCAGCATCGGTGGGGTGGCCAACAGCAGATTCAACAAGATTTAACAAAATATTTTGTACTAGAAGGTTCCAACATGTGAAAAGCAAAAAAAAGCCAGCTAAGAGAAATGATTAAACTTCACAGCCTCCCATAGAGAATTGGCCTTTCAGGTGCACCGAGTTACCGGGTTGATGGACAAAAATTCAAGCAATTGCTTTTGCCTGTAACAATTCAAAATGAAGACCGCATCCGCAACAAAATTCAGTGTCATGGAGGTAGCAGAGAAACCAAGCATATCTACAGGCAAACATACTTCTTTGGTCAACATCGAGCTAGTGTGTTAGGAAGTGCAGGATTATTTTTCTTCTGCTCCATTAATCTCGCATGTGATTGAGAAAACAGATGTCAACCTTTTTGCGGCCTGTGGCCCCAGGTTCCAATTCGACGGTTTCTTTGCGGATTCCAGTCAAGCTGTTTGGATAGATTCTCGTTTGCAAGGTGTAGGCATTCCTTTTCATGATTTCGTCATCCATCCTTTCTTGGCCACAATGTCGCACCTCTTCATTTGTAATTCTATCTTGCCAGCGGATTTTTAAGATGAAAACTTGAAGGCGCCTTGTGAAGACATCGGCCACTTTGCATATGTAGCAAACATACAAAGAATTGCCTTAACATTGAAGTTATACATTTTGTAATATGTGATGCCTGGGAGAAAAAGTTGTGAAATTTAATTCATTTTTGAACTGCGAATCGTTTCTTTCCGAAAATGGATTTTACGAAAAATGAATATCGCACCACCTTGTCTGACGAAATTACATTACATTTCCCCTGGTCTCTTAAAAACGCTGCTTCTGCGAAAACTGGGCTCCTGTCTAAACTTCGTTATCATTGCGGCTTGTCGAAAAGGGCTGTGCATATGAAGTTACTTAAAGTCTTACTACTACCTCTTCTATTGCATGGTCTTTCAATATTTCCCTTTTTCGATTTTTCATGCGCCCATAAGCTTGAAGTAGCGTTTCATGATTGTGTATGTCGTTTTGACCACATTTCCCTCTATTCGAACTCTGTATGGGCTGCTTTCTAAAGGCTCGATTACATTGAGCAAGTTTACAAGCTACTAGCCGGTGAGTTCACTAGGTGCTAATAAACTAGCCCAGTGTCAACATGTTCATTAGGTAACTGCCTAGAAAGTTGAAAGCCGGGCTACTTTACTCGCTCCTCTCTGGGGTGTGGGCTTGTTAGCTAGTAAACTAGCCGTGTATCATCATAGTTGCTAGTGAACTAGCTGCAAGTTATTTGGTTTCATTGACCATAAAATGACGGAATTAGTTCGGTCTAGCTAGTTAGGTACTGTGCGAGTGGAAAGTTTTGAGTATCATCGTCAATATCGACTAGCCAGTCCGCCATACCATTTGGGTTGGCCGTCCATGATCTATCGCAACTCTATATTAGGGTAAACTAAATATTGACTATAAACGAAAAGAGGACAATACCAGAAAACTAATTTAACAAGCTGGAATAGATCCTATAAAATATGAAATTTTTAATATAATAAAATCCTTACCTTATATTGATTCATAGCTGCTTCTTCTTCCGCTAAAGCTTGCGCCTTTATCGACTCATCGATACCATTCGCATGTGTATCAAATCTTGTAGATGCTGCAGCAGTTCCAAACGAGGAGCTAGTAGAAGAGAGGGCAGATACACCACTCTTTACGTTCTTTTGGTTGCTATTTGGTTGATTTTTGTTGTTGTTGTTGTTTTCATATGATTTTTATGTGTTTTTTTTTTTTTTTTTGATATTTGCGCAATCAATTTCGTGCAAATTTTGTGTTGACACGATAAGTGATAGGAGGAGCACATTTTTTGGACATTTCATGACATGGTTTTGTGGTTATTATGATTATTACAGTATTTTGGTGACGATGGTGGTGGTTCAAAAGTAATGAGTGAATTTTCAAAGCATATATTTAGTATTGCGTGTATTTGTGTTTTAAATAAAAATAAAGATAAATTAATAGAAATGAATTTTTAAAATAAAATGAACATAAATGAACGAACCACACAAAGAAAATATGTAAAAACCCATTTTGTCAGGTTAACACAGTATTTAAAATGAAAAAACAAAAATAGAAACAATTGTGAAATTTTGTTTTGTATTCATATGGTGTCAAAATTAATCAGCAAGAAATTTTTTATTACAAGCCAATGATAACGAGCGATAGTTACAAAAAAGATATACAATGAGTTTCAAAAAAATACATAATTTTTTTTTATACGAAAATAATTATTATGATATGAATAGCAATTTTAATAAAAAATAAATAAACAAATTATATTTGGAAAATATATATAAACAACCAAAACAGCAATAAAAGAAATATAAAGAGTTTTACGAGATTAGGAGATTGGATTGATAGATTTTTTTAAGGAAAATAATTAGGAGTAAGGATGAACCAAAAAAAGAGAAAAAGAAAAAAATTAATTACTAAAAATACTTTTAGATATATTGAAGTTGAAATAAAAAATTATATTTTGTGAATTATTTTTGAGTTATTTTCATAATTTGTACTTTTTTTTAAATATTATTTTATTACTTTTATCATCTAGCAAATTATTTTAGGTAATAAAACTAAATTTTTATTATGTAAATAACTACTAGCAATAGTTCAAAGTTTTAAGATTGATTCTTTAAATTCATGTAAAATTATTCAAAACGTGTTTTTTTAAGTTTTATCGGGAGAAACATTAATACTTTGAACTAATGAAATCTACTTCAAAGTCAATTTCATGCGAGCTGCAATCTATTTTATAAAAAACGAAAAATAAAACTTTTCTATGTAAATTTTGACCCGGCATTTAATAATTATTACGATATCTTCTTAATAATTATTACGCTATGAAACAATGTCCTTTTTGAATTTACATCTTTGTAATTAGTTGTTGGATGGGCATTCGTATACCGGAATCAGATGAAGTAATGATTCCCTACAGACACACCGGCGAAGTACACGGCGACAGCTTAGTATAGCAGGTTGTCAATTTAAGCGAAAAAATGTTCATGGCCCGAACAAAAACTTCAAGGCGGCTCCAAACTCACACCGTGAACACCCGCGAACAAGCGCGAACGTGAGTGGATACGACGTGAATTCTTGTTATCAATTTACGGCTTGAGAGTGAATAGAAGTTCAGATCTTCAGGCACGAACTGAACGATATATGCCCTGGAGACGCCAGGAAGACGCTGAAATGGTCGGGTAGACGAAGACAGGTATCTATATTCAAAACCACGGAGAAGATACAACAACTAACGCTGTTCCCAATTTTTGAGCCATCTGTGCAGATACATGATGACCAAGTCAGTCATATCTGGCAGGAATGATAGTATTGAATCCTTTCTCTAAGGTCCACGTAGGTGTAATGTAATCTAGGTTGTTCGCATTGATAGGGAATCTCCTAAGGATGGATGAGTATGGAGTCCATCCAAGAGAAGCCTTTGTCTTGGCGGCCGTCCAGGTTGCCATTTGTTCGGCATGTATGTCCAAAGGAATAAGATGCAATAGGACATCCAAGGTAGCGCAGTCCATCATTCCGACATGCCATACACAAGTATAGGTCTGATTACGGCTGTATACAACCAGTGGACGATGCGGGGTTTAAGGCCCCAATTCACTCCGATCGTTCTTTGCCATAAGAAGAGAGCTGTTTTAGCCTTATTAGCTCTCTCTCTCTAAAGATTCGGCCTCCACGTTATTTCTTATCCACTTCGCATCCCCCTTAATCGGGAAGTCTACGTTTCGTTGTTTTAGGTGGGTTAAAGCCTAGACCCTTTGTAGTAGCCCAATGAACAATAGTGTTCAAGGCTCCCTGCATTATTTTATTGTTGAAATGTACTTGCCGGTCACTACCAGGACAATATCATCAGCATAGGGCAGGGTTATCGTTAGGGTTATCAACACTATCCTACCGTAAGCCCCATACCAGACTTTATGACCCTGCACTTCAGCAGCTGATCAATAAAGCACCTGGAACATCCGTCAACACCTAGACGTTGCACAGTAGATTCAACATTGTTAAATGCACCTTCAATATCTACAAGAAAACAGCCAAAGTAAACTTCTTAAATTCAAGGGATTTTTCAATGACCGCTACCTGGATAGCAGTGTCTACCGATTTACCTTTCGTGTAGGCGTGCTGTGAGGGGAAATTTCTATCAACACTTTGCCTAATATGAATCTCCACGAGTCTTTCGAGGATCTAGAGGAGAAAGGATGTGAGGCATATATGTAGGTTTCAAGTCCGTTGGATTGTGATAGAAGATTTTACCCGCTTTCAGAATGAAAGCCACTTTCGCTACCCTCCAGGACGTTGGAATGTAGCTTTGGCGAAGGGAGTTCCTATAGATGGTTGCAGAAGTATGTCACTGACTTCCGGAATTTCAAAAGGATAAATTCCGTCCGACCCAGGTGCTTTATATGTCTTAAATCCTTCTATGGCCCATCGAAGCAAATCCCTGTTTATCAGTCTGTCGATGGTACCTAAATTATTTTCACTTACTGAGCTCCCAGAAACCTGCTTCTCCGGATGCAGTAAGAGATATTGAGCCAGGAAATTGGATATCGAGCAGGAATTTAAACGTCTCCTGATCGCTTGTGGTCCATATACAGAGACGATTTGAAGAAGACACTTCAAAAGGTGCGAGGCCTACAGAGCGAAGCGCTATTTATGTAAAAAGAAGATGCAAGCAAGATGCAGGCCAATGGTGATACTATGAATAATAGATTCTAGGTTTGCCCTATTTTATATATTCGTTCAATATATTGCCTAGAAGGTTGAGAGCCGCGTAAACCATTAGTTCTAAACAGAGCAAAGAAACAAAAGGAGTAGCGACCATTTTGATACAACTATGTGCTGAATTCAACACGATCCTTACCCTAATAAAAAAAATTGTTTTATAATTCTGTTGACTAAGCTCGACATAATTTCTAAAAAAATGAATCTTCACTTTGAATCGCTACCGTATATCTAGATTCTAGAAAATTCGATTTGTTTCTGAAATATACGACATCATCCGAGAATATTGCAGCTCGCATAAAAATGATCTTTTCTAGATCTAAGTGCATATAAAAAAATTTCGAAAGTAGTTCACTTAAAGCTAATAAAGTTAAGAAAATTGTATTTAATCGCAATTAATTAACAAAGTTTAAATAATATACAATTACGTTATTTTTTATCAAAATTAGTAATTAAATTATTCTTATCAAAATATTATCACAATTTTCTTAACAAGCTCAGTGCTAGTTATTCATTATAGATTCTAGAAAAATACATCTATTTGTGTGTAGCTACTGAGAGTAACTTTCAATCATTCAGGTAAAAAAAACTACGTTATTTTTATACTGAATAACTGTTTTTTCTGACTTTTGCTTTGAATGTATGTAAATGTTTGTATATTTTTAAAAGTGTTATTTTTTATCCTTTTTATTTAGGGGTTTGTGTGTATGTGTGTGTGTATAATATTCTCACCTTGCTGATTGCGTTGGAGTATTAGCAGCTGATCCTTTCTTGCCTTCCAATGTTGCCAAATGTTGTTCGAGGGCATCCAGCAATGAGCTTGGCGCTTTTGTTAAATCTGGTATATCGCCTTTATCAATGCCAACGTTCTAAAAATTTAATTTTAAATGTATTTAGTGAATATTTTTAAACATAAATGAGTAATAATTTATAAAGTAGACATAAAAAAAAATCTTGTAATTGCCATAAGATATTTCTGCAGTATTTTGTTGACTTTTTGTACTTACAAATCGAGGTAAATTTAAAAAAAAATATTGCGCAAAACAAGACTTAATTTAATACAGAATTTGTAATAGAAAATTGATCATCAAATTGTGAAAGAAAATTTATCATATCCTTTTCAATAGAACAATTTGTCACTTAACTATGATGGCAAAAGTAAAACCTAGCTTACTTTCTTCAAGAAGAAGAAATTGGTCGAAATTTTAAATGTATAAAACTCAAATATCTAAGGACTATTCGAAAGACACGAAATAACTTCTCTCTTAATATGAATAATTTGTGCATTATTTAACAGTATGACGATATAATGAAATTACCCGGCCTTGTTTCGATTGAGGCTGATATTCTTCATATTCTATAAATGATGACTTCAAATTTGCTTAATTAAGTTAGCAATCCTAATTTGGCTTTCAAAGTAACTTTTCACTTTAAGAAGAATTTTGAAATGATTGAAGTATATTAAAAGTTATTTCATCTTAACAATAACGACAAATACGAAACAAGTTCATAATTAATAAGAAAAATAGAAGAGCATTCAACGATAAAGCCCAGGTTAATATTACAAATAATGCTATATACATATTTGGTGTGATTAAAAGGAAATCGTCAATACTAAAGTACTATCGTCTAAGAAAATTGTTGATTTCGACATCTACTGAATGCTCTGTCTATACGATTGAAAAAAACTCAAAAATTTGCCAAACGTTTTTGACGGTTTGAAGGCTCAAAAGGTTTTCGTGCGAAATCGTATCATGCGAAAACGTGATACACCTGTTTGAGGTCTATGGGCAAGCAAATATCCTTTTGATTTTTTGCCGAGGATGCGTGGTCCAAAGGTTCTGAACGTGAGAACGAAATTTTAAATGTTGAGGTGGAGTTGGTCGTTCTCAGATTCTGGCCGAAAATGAACCCTGTGTGTGAGAATTGCAATTGCAACGGCTGGTGTTGTCTTTTGCCAATGACCTGCGGGATCATTCAGCCATCCAGCTCATCGAATTGTGGCGCAAATTCAGTAACAAAGCGAATTGGGGATGTGGAAGCGGGCATATGTCCGAGGTTGTTTCAGGCAACAACAAATGAGGGTTTTAATGAATTGGTTTATGGCAGTGAAAGTGGGTTTGGTTCTTTTAATCGGTTCGACCTCTTTTGTTTTCTTGTCGCTGAACGTCCCGTGGAGTGTTGTTAATTTGCACGATCAATTTTCTGGTTTATACTTTTTATTACACTAAATAAACTTCTTCGCAATATATACTTAAAATGTCAATAAAAGAATGTCAATGGTTGAGAGTAAAAGAGAATTAGAATTGGAGAACCTTAAGGCCCTTTGTACATTACGTGGATTTCAGACCGAGAGAAAAACAAAAAAATTTCTGGCGATTAAAGAGCTCCAATTTGTGATTCCATTCTGGATTTGGGTTGTTCAAGGGTCTTTATTCGACGAGATAGCCATATTATTTTATATCTCTTAGGAATCAGTTCATTCGGTTTTGACGGATCGTTTTGCGATTTTTAGAATTTTCATCAATATGGGTACCAAACGAACAAGCTCAAGACACATTGTTTTCTATTCTTGTTATGGAGCGCCTTGGTGAGCACTACGACCTATTATTTGGTCTAATGTGCCAACCCCGCTTTAAAAACCATCTAGGTTAACGCTTTTAATATAGTCTAAATATCCCTGGCTGTAGACTCACAGTCGCAGAGCAAGTGTTCCGCAGTTTCGGGAGCTACCCCGCAGAACCGATAGCTACAATCAACTACCAGCCATATTCTACTTAGATGATAATTAGTAATTTTTAGCTCCCATCTCCTGAAATTTAAAAGCTTGTCCGCTTTAGCTTTGTCGATTTGAGCACCTTGAGTCCAGCTATGAGAAACGGCTAGTCGATCCAATTTTTGATGGCCGTTCTTACGTACCAGGTTGCTAAGCTGCAGAAAGGTTCCGGACCGACAAGTGATCGGTTTGCCCCTACTCTACCCTACAACGGCCTGCGTCGGTGGCCCAGAATCTACACAGCGTAACATTGTAGTTGCTGCTGAGGGATTTCAAAGATAGGATACAGTCCAGGACAGTGTTTGATGACACCTGTGAGATTTAATGGCCAACAGAGTAGCTCGACTGTCCGAGAAAATACCAATGTTAGAACTACATATTTGGAGCTCTATATTTTGTTCCTTGGGCCATATACGCCCATTTTTATCGGTTTTGGAACCGTCCATATACCAAAAGACCGTGTTTTCTCTAAAGAGGAGCCTACTATATTGCCGTTCTGACCTATTTCGAATAATTGTCGTAAACGGTTTGTCAAAGTCAAGAATGGCAGAAATGGTATCGGACAATGATATCATTGGCTCCAGGTTTAGCTCCTTGAGGGTGGATAAATGATTTAGAAGATCTCCTGGCTTAAAGGAGAATACCTCCCGTAGACGCAGCGCCCCGCCATAGCCTCCTTCTTTACTACAAGGTGGAGCGGAAAAATGTTCCAGCAGGGCCTCCGTAACCGCAGTCGGACAAGTGCTTTGGCTCCATGCAAATGGAATACAATGGATGCATCCGTGATAGAAAGAAATACCGGTCGATCGACTCCGTTGAGGAGGACTTAGTTAAGTAAGATGTGTGTAATGGGAGACAATTAGCCGGGACCGAACGGCATGGAGAGAAATGCAGTTGGAAGCCAAAGCTGGTTATAGGCGGTAGTGCTACCGATGATGATGATTATGTAGATTTTACACAGAAGATATATTATTTTCTCTTTCACCAGCAGCAATAAATGAACAATACATTTTAAACAAAATTCAAGAAAGGTAAATTTTGTTTGCAACAACAACAAACAATTAACAACATCCGAACTGCTCATTTTTCACCAATTCCTCTTAATTTCCATAATACAAAAAAAAAACAATTCTCAACAATCCTTGAAAACAATTCAAATACAAACAATTTTGTAGGTAAACAAATAAAAAAGGAAAATCGTTTAATATCCTGAATGGGAACAGCAGCGTGCAAACAAAATGAAAAAATCCCATGTAAATATTTACCTCGGCCACTTTTAGGAATTCCCCCACTCGGTCCATTCGTACCAAAAATTTCTTATAGAGGTCAAGAGCATCTCGACATTGTTTCTTGTTCATATCAAAGTATTTTTCCAGTAAATTGATTATACCATCATTATAGCACGCAAACAGTCGTATTAAATCTCTGAATAGTAACATAAAGCACATATTTATAACACCTGGAATTAAAGTAAGTGAGGAATAGTAAGTACGACTTCAAAATATAGATTTTTTTACCATTTGTTAACTCATTTGCAGAACAGTCGAACTCTAACAATCCATCGAGCTGAGCCTGTAAAACTGGCAACGTTTTCAGTAGGTTATCTGCATTCATTGTCCGCAATGAGCCTTCTTCCTTTCTACAATATGAAAAATGAAAATTACAAATTATAGATAAGCATCCTTTAATGCTGCTTTAGTGCTTACTGACCCTCTTTTAACTTTACAAAAATCGAATGCAACTGTGCGGTATGAGAGTGCTTTTTCATTAAGATATTTAGCGTATCTCCTAATAAACGGGGACATATCATATCCTGAAAATGCATTAGTGGTTTCTTTATAAATACAATTAATTATTACGCTTGGAATGAGAGTGCAACAGCATGCCCCTCTCCGGTTTTTTGAATAGGGAATTAGTAAATGGCGAATAAAGCTGCTACTTGGATTGTTAACTGATCTACTCACCTATTCGAGCTCCCACTGCGCCTATGGTAGATTGTTTCAAAGGCCAAGAAAGAAGAAAAGCATTTTTGTATTTGTTAAATAAATATTTTTTTTAGTACATGAGAATGGTGGAAAAGAATAAAGTAAATTTTGTTAAAAAAAGCATGGGACCGCCAGACTACTGTCGAGTGTGAAAAATGTAGTATGTTTTTTTATTTAATAAGATTCCAAATTCTATTCTGGGCAGCCATGGTTTAAAACTAAGAAGACGCTAAGAACTAAATAATCGTTTAGAGTTGGTTAATATGCTTTGTACCGTTCATTTTGTTTCATAGTTCATATCTTAATAAAAATGTTAGATTTAGTTTATAATATAGAGTCGTTTTTATTTCATCATTCATAATCTATTCTATTATTAATTTGCGTTTCATCGGCATGCATTGAATGTCGAAGGATGCTCGTTGCTTGTTGTAATGTAAGCTGTTAATGAAGAATATTACGATTGATGATGGATGTATAGATGGGTTAACATTCCGCAAAATGCATGTTAAGATTAAACCCAAAATTGTATCGTATGTAATATATAAAGTAGCGCTAAGCTCGAGTCAGGCTTATCAATATACCGTGTAAAATATATAATAAAAATTTATGCTGCGAAGACAAAATAAAAATGAGCAAAAATAGGCATAATAATTGTATTTATATTTTTTTATATGTGTTAAGGATATCCTTTCCCCATTATGTCGTGTAAGGCTGGTCGTTCACTGGAAGCGTATTCCAACGTCTACGCGTTTCGACTACATGAACGGTTACAGGCGGTTACAAGCGACTCTGAGATACACGGCTACACGCTACACGGGTCGTCACTGCAAGCTTCTCATGCTGTTCAGTTTGAAGTGAACTTTGACGTAATAATACTGTGATTTGTAAATATAGAAAGCTTTGGAGAAAATTATTTTTTGTTTCGCGCGGCTACGCACGACCGATCCAAATAAAATTGGATTCGCGCGGCACGCACGAATACGCTTATAGATGCAAAGGCCGATAGTTCTACTGACACAGATAAGAAATAGTTGCATGGAAATACAACAGTACTCCGTTTTTGAAACATTGAATTCAACTCGATTCTTACAGCCCAAATAGAGAATGTCTCTGTTGATTGATTGGTTCACGATTATAGAGTCAAGGTCTGACACGCGCGCTAGTCTTGCATTTATCGAAAGCATAAGAGTAACGAAAAGTTCTACTGCCATCAACGAAGCTGTAAAATGTCTTCGATGGAGCTGAGAGCAGGTGGTTTGTAAAGATTAAGAAGAGAGCGGGCCATAAAATTGATCCCTGAGGGTCCCCAACAAATACACTTCGTCCAATACTACCGTTACGTCTATAAAGGAAACTCTCGATGCCGTTCTTTAGAGCTAGATGAATATCAATAACTTTTAGGTTAGCTATCAGAGCAAGCTATCAAAACTAGATTCATCAAATCGATAGCAAGCTATCAAAACTAGATTCATCAAATCGAATCATATTTTAGTTGAGATGTTCTGTTAGGCCCATTAAAAAATCGCCGATACGGTACTGTTTGTTATTCAGAATTTGTTTGGACTCCAGAAACTCATAAACTTTTCATTGATTTATTGTCTCTTATAAAATCCTAATAAAAACTCTCCAAAAGTGGTATGTGTATAAAATAATAATAGTAGGGAATATACAATTTCATTCATGATTTATACATATTATTGTGAAAATAAAAATTTCATTACATAATAGATGATTGGCAATAAATTATTGAAATAGTGAAATATGTTATAGAAAAAAAAATACTGATGCTATTATCTGAAGATACTGATCGCTATCTTTGAATAGAAAAAAAATCGTGGCAAATATTTCGTACCAAATCAGCACTCCCAAAAATCAATAGAGGAAATTTTTTGTTGTGTCATGACTTTTGTTTTTCTTTTTTTTTTTGGTTAACTATGTACATTCCAGATTTAAAGGAGTTAACACATTTGAAAATTTGAAATTCCTTAAGAAAATTGGATATTTTGAAGATGTCATTATTTTATGACAAAAAATATAACCTTTATCAAATAACACTTATAAATATCATTATCTGCGACCGTCCACTCATTCTATTGATTATAGTTAATATCCATGTATTATAAGGAAATTCATATTATGAGTCCGATCATTATTTATTTATTTATTTACGGCAAACAAGGCACACTTAAACTATATTATACAGGGATAGAAACTTATGACTATAAATATCAGTTAAAGTAACAGTTTACAGTCTAAAAGTGATTATCCCAGAGTTTATCTTTATAATATATAGCAAATGAGTAACAAAGAACATTAGCTTAGTTATAGCGTTAGTTCAGAATAATTCGTATGACAGGAAGAATATCATGTTTTTTTCTTGAAGGATAATTTACTAATTCCATAGAAGTAGCAACTGTGGCCATTAAAAATCATAATCTGTTGATGGGCTCGTTCTTTCCATACTCGGTTCGATGAGAATAAGCGTTTAAGACGTCTAAAGTAAAGTATGAAATAAGAAACTAGGCCTATTAAGCAACGGCATGAGATCCAACACTATAAGCCTGTATAGATGTAGAGCGGTAGGCTTTGGAAATTACGCGAGTTGTATAGAATTCTCAAAGCAAAGAGTAGAAATTTCTTCTGGATTGACTCAAACCTACTACTGCTTACCTGGTTAATTAGGATCGGGAATGCGTATTCTAAAATTGGGCGCACTAGTGAACAAATCGGTTTTTATCCCCTGTGTTGTCGAATTCCGTGGCTCTTCTCTTTATAAAGCCTAGAAATTTTTGTCCAGGACAATATCTAGATCTACAATTTGATCAACACGGTTTAGTGCCTTGCATTGAGATACATAATAGTATGCTTTTTCTTAAGATAGAAGGTGCTTACGTGGCATTTACTGGTGTTTAGTTGTAGTTTATTGGTGGAGCACCAGTCTTGTAACGTATTCAGTTTCGACTGAAGGAGAGTTACATCATTACGCGACCTTATGACACTACATATTTCATCGGCATAAAAGTCTTATATTCCTTTGTTTTTCTGACAGGTCTGAGATGAATATATTAAATAAAATAAAAGTGGGCCAAGGGCCCTCAGGGACTCCAGAAGTTAGTTAAGATTTCTTTAAACAGAAATACTTGAAATCTAACGGCTTGTGTTCTTCTGCTGAGATATGATTCTACCCATCTTCGGATAGGACGAGTATTTCAAATTTTAGTAGTTTTGTTATTAAAATATGGTGGTCGAGAGTCAAGGGCCTTAATGCAGTCAGTATAGGCAGCATCGATTTGATGATCGTTCTCCATACCACATAGTAGTTTGGAGGTTAGTGTCAGAGGGTTAGTGGTGGTCGAGCGCCCTTTTCTGAAGCCATGTTGCTGATCATTAGGCTGGTCGTCTACTGGAAGCGTTTTGAGCGAGTTGAGTAACACTGCAAAAAGCAAGGACGCAGATTGTCAGGACCATGACGGTAATTGATATCTAGATTGTTTAAACCTGTCATGACAACTTCGACAGATAAGCTTATGATATCTATAAGAGTTAAGTTAAAGATAAAGTGGGCGTGTGAGTCAGGTCAGTGTGTGTTGTATCAGATTTTGGACAAAACACTTCGGTAAACCTGTCAGCAAACATGTTACAAATTTCCTGTGGGCAATAGGAGTATTTACTGCCCGCTATTGTTCATTGTAGTTCGATATCCTGAGGTCTTTCGTTTTATATTAACGAATTGAAAGAATTTTTTTTGGGATATCTAATAATGCTATCGCCCAACAAAGCGAAGACATGTAGTATATTATTCACGTGAAATAAGTCTGAATTCTGAGGGTAGTCTAATGTATGCTAGTTTCAGTTCATCATTTGAATGGGGGTTATTTCTAATCAGTTTATAAAATTTATTTCTCTGATTACGAAGAGGACGGACATTCATATCCGGCCATGATTCCGTTAATGTATCCCTTCTTTTAATTCTGGGCTTCTATGTTTGTCAATAACGTTGAAAATAATAGTGTTGAAGCAAGAAAGTATTTCGTCGAAATCATTACCAGATAGCCTATTTTCCTTGTAAACAATTCGAAGCCAATGCTGTTAAAGTCTGCATTCTTGTCATCATAGGAGGATTCCTTAGGTGAATTGGTGAAGATTAGGTCTAACGAATTACCACGAGAACTCGGAGTTCTGATAATTTGGGGTAGACAATTTCCATAAAAGGAGTCGACAAACTATCGATAGCATTTGTGACGATAATCGGAAGTAAACAGATTCTTCCTCGTCGGGAAAGGGTGATTAAAGTTTCTTAAAAAAAATATGTCGCCGCTACTTTTTCCCACAAATCGTATTTAAGTAAATTTTCATGATATTCAAACTGAAAGCATTACAGATGCAAAAAGCAATTAATTTAATCGATAAATGCATCAAGATGATCCAAAATCTCATCTAATAAAATCAAATGCAGAATAATGACAATATGGCAAGATTCAATTTATATATAGTAATAACGTCGCAAGCATGCCTTTTGTGCTTATCAATTCAATCAAAGCGTATATTTTCATAAAAATTGATAATATAGTTGAAATTCTGTTCCTTTATTAAATATATATGTAATTGATATCGTAAAATATTAGTTTTTTAAATATTTTAAGTTAATAATTTTTATAAATCCCAATTTCCAATTCCAATTTATTTGCCAAAATAAAGTATTATACTAAATCCCTTATACCTTTTATTTGCATTTTATTTTCTACTGCAAGAAAATATTCTCTAAAAAAAAGTTTCAATACAAAACCTGAAAAATCCGACGGTCCCCTGTTTAGTGTAATGCTTTGTTTTAATATTTCTATAATAATAATAATAATGTTTAAATATTTTTGCTAAAATAAATTATATATTATATTTCATAAACAAATCATAAATTACCTTGCACACCGCCCTTATCAAGAAAATTACTTAAATTAAATGTTGAATTACTAGATGCTAGATACTGCATAAATCTCTGGAAATAATTTAAAATGAAAGATTAAAATTATTAAAAAACATTTCAAAATAATAAATAAATAAACGAATGTAATTTTACGGGGCTTTGAATTGCGTAAACAGGCCGCAATTTTAATCAAACAAAAGATTTAAAACCGAATCTGATTCTGGTTGCCAAATTGAATTTCTCCATTATATGGAAAATATAAGAGAGGAAAACCGATTCATTCTACTTTATCAACTTGAAATTAAATTTTAATTTAAAAGGATCAAGGATTTGGGGGCTAAAAGGAAGCATTTCGTTTATATATATGTATATATACCAACCACGCAACCAACCACACCGAAACGAGAGAGTGCCGAGAATCAGAAATTGTGGTGGCACGCCCCAGTGTAAAAAGGTATTCCAGGTGACTTACCTCATTCCCGTATGCGAGTAAATGATGTACTGTTATGAGAGCCTTATAAACAACTACCCAATTTGTATTTTGTGATCTTTCAATAAGTAAATTGGCCAAATGTGGAATGGATACGTTTGGTTCATTTGTACAGTGTACGAGATCTGGAAAGAGATTAAAAAAAATTTATTATTAATATTTACTTCAATAATAATATTATATTTTAATTACGCGAATAAAACAAATTAATTAAAATGTGTGTAAACCATTTTCATGATTCGCTAAGCTTTGAACTCTGACCTTTTTTAAGATATTCTGGTATTTCTATAAAGATAAAAAGAGGATTGCGGATAATACGAAGAAAAGATTAGCAAGACGCCCAAAGGACATTGAATTGGATCTTTTTATGTCCGTAAGGCATAATAAGCTGTTCGCCGTAAACAGGTACTAATTAAGTATATTTTTATGTAGTAAGGTATTCTTAGTTGTATTTAGGATAAATGCCCATTGCCAGAGAAAAATAAGGCTATAGTAAGTAATTTGCCGTGAGTAAATCCAATTTAAAGAACGAGAGCTCTTTACAAATTCAAGGAAACGAGAGGTTTATTCAAATATAATTGGAGATTTAAAAAGATATTTGTGTAATCTACTGTGATTTTTGAAGCTTTATAATCTCTAGTTGAATACAGATCATATAATTTTTGATGTGACAGACTAATGCTTAGAGATAAGGCTCCTTGTAGTCATGCTGTCGACGGTGCCGATTGTGGAAGTAGACTCGATTATTTCTGCAGATGTCCTCGAACTGGTTTTACAACATACTTCTGGCACACATGGGTATTCCTTTACCACGAGTAACTTTCTTATCTTTACTAGTTGATATCAATTTGTTGAAAATGCTACATCAATTCCCTCCTTTCCCTTTTACTCCTCTCTCCTAAAAAAACCGGTTCGACAACAGTTGAAGGAATACTCGTGTGTGCTTACCAATTGACTGCAATATCGTACAGTGAGCTCTAGTCGAAAATATGGTAGAGAAAACAATGCAAGAACTATTCCAACGATTTCATTCAATACTGCCACTACAGAACCCCGATTTCCATGATCGAACAGGAGCTAACTTCTGCGCTTATTATCTTTAGAGGCTAAAACAGGAGGAAGAGAATTCAATGCAAAGAGGGAATACAGGAAAAAAAGAATTCTATCCAGGTGAGCGCAATTGAAAAGCGAAGAACCATGACGCGGAGTAGAATTAAACCATGTGTCTAAGGAACGGTAGTAGGGTAGTTTAAATCCTATTCCTTTTTACGTACATCATACGTTGCCGTGTACTTTGAGCAGCTTACGGTTAATGCAAGGTGCAAACTTCCAACTCAACCGAATAAAGCTGAAGAGGATCAATTGCAAACACTATAGAATGAAAAAGTGTATCACACTAAAACACAACCTATAGATCAGTGGTCTCCAAATTTTTTTGATCGCGTACCCTTATTTTTTTTTATGTGATAGACTAGAGACTTAGGGAAAGCCCCCTTTGTACTGTTCAACAATCTATTTTTTCCTATAGAATGTCGAACAGCAGCTCTAGCCGGAAGATGAGAAGTAGAGAGAGAAGTAGGAAGGAGCTGCCACAACCTAGCCGCGATATATTTTTATTCCACCTACTTCCAACCATTTCGCGACTCTGGCATCGGGGCATTTGAGAAACAACTCGCTGGAGTGTTATGCCTCCTGAAACGAGTTGAATCTCTTCAACTAACCGATGACATGCGCTTGGTGGAGCGAGGAAGGACTAGCGAAGCCTTTTTTTTTTTTTTTTTTTTTTATGTGAAAGACTAGAGTCTCAGGGAAGACCCTTTATACTGTCGACAATCTATTTTCTTCATATAGAGTGCAATGTCGAACAGCAGCTCTAGTCGGGGAAGGAAGGAACTGCCACAACCTACCCGCGATATTTTTCAGTCCACCTACTTCCAACCATTACTATTGCGACTTTGGCATCGGGGCATCGAGAAACAGCTCGCTGGAGTGTTATGCCTCCTGAAACGAGTTGAATCTCATCAACCAACCGATGACATGCGCTTTGGCGGAGCGGGGAAGGGCTAAGGAGGGCTATGACAGGGGAATCAGGAATGTAAAGAGGGTAGAAGAAAGAAGGAAAGTTATGTGGGTGGAAAAGTGGAAAAGGCGAAGGACCGTGGGGCTGGCGAGATTCGAACCCGGGACCTCTGGGATTGTAGTCAGGCGCCTTACCCCTAGGCTACCGAGGCCCCCAAATGCAGAAAATAATCATAAAGTGTACCCCTAATTATATGAACGGCACTATTCGCACCATATACGGGTGCAAGGGCATACCGTGCATCGGGGATACAAGGGATACGGAGATACCGTTTCACGATCCTACATATAGTCCGGGTGCTGGAGCATTTCCAGTGGTTTTGGCGTGATGCAATGGACTTTTTTGGCGTAATCGGTCAGAAATGACATCCTCAACAATATCCAGGGGTGCGCAAACATGAAAAGATCTGGAAAATTTGTGGTAGTCGAAAAACTGAAAAATTTACGAAAAATTCCCTGTTTTTTTACCTTTCTTGATAAATATCTCTTAACGAAGGCTTCTAGGGGAAAAGTATGTTGGACATATTTTGTTATTTATATAGGTATATTTTATATTTTTTTATGGTTTTTTAAATTTTTTAAAATTTTTGGAAAAAAAACTGGAACTAAGGCGTTTTTTCCCCAAAAAATAGCTAATTCGGCGACGCCAGAAATGCTAGGCACTTTTCAAATTCGCTCGAAAAAGAACTCAGCTTGTATTGGGCACAACTTTCAATAAAATATTGGTTACCATAATTTCTTAAACAAATTAGAAAAATTACCGAATTTTGTTTGAAGTTTTATTTTTTAATAGTTAAAAGCTGGGACCCGATGCGGCACGTTGCACCCAATGTTAAAACATTTCAAATTAATCCAAATCTTCAAAATTAAACTCTTCTTAACTACTGATGAGCAAACGCAAGAACAAGACAAGACTGATATAGTCTTGGTCTTGCGAGAAAGCTAAGTTTAGGTCTTGTTCTTGGTCTTGCTAAATGACCAAGACAAGACTGCAAGACCAATATAGAGGTAGTGAAGAGCATTAAACTCCTCTCATGGCTCTGTATGAGAAAGGACATGAGATGAACCTGAATGATTTGAGATACAGGCAATCGGTATCTTAATCGTACAAAAGTAAAACAAACATTGCCTCACTACCACCCAAAACTGTTGCTTATTCACTGAGAGTATACTTCAGATGTAGCAGACGTTTTTCGGTGATACAAAAAAAAACAAGCAGTGGTCTCGTACAAGTGCCAACCACTTTAAACCCTGAGCCGGACTCGATACTCTGGCACATTTAATGTCATGTTTAAAAGGCTTCATTGCTCCCCGATATGAACATCGTGCGAAGGGTTGTATGGTAACGCCCAGCCCCAACAGCAAAACAGCATTGCGGAAGACGTAAAGCTGGTGACATATCCAAGCCGTACATGCATTGCATTCAGAGGCTCCATGAAATCCGGCGAATTTCCTCTGACACATAATTACATGGTTGCGTTCCGTGCCGGCTTTCACACATAGCCCGAAAATCTAAGTAACGTGTTCATGTGTTTGTGTGCTTATGCTTGTGTGTGCTATCTCGAATGCGGCAATGCAGAAAAAGTTGAAAGTAGCCCGACCTTTGGTGGCATGCCTTCCATTCACGGGATATTCCGTCAGCTCGCATTTGAATACACACACTTCTATATTATCTGTCAACGAATGCAATGCATGTACGGCTTGGATATGTCACCAGCTTAAATCATGGAGGCGAACGATGGAGGAGACCAAAGCAAACAAGAAGCTATGAAGCTCCTGATGATGATGGTAACCCAGAGCTTCATTTGCTGTTCGATTTTTAAAGCCGTATTCCGTGTAGCCCCGCGAAACGGTATCTCCGTGCACCAGTAAAGATAGTCGCCCTTTTTAAAAAGAAAAGAGGACATCAAGTACTTTGAAGAGAAATTTAACGTACGCCCTAGAATTTTCTGTGTGCCCCTCGAGGTACGCGTTCCCCTCTGTGGATACCACTGCTATAGATAAATTAAACTTGGGGTGCTTAAGTAGAAGCTGACTGTGCATTGCAGTCAACGGTTAACCGTCTTGTTGGAGGGTTATGCCTACTTTAATAAAACGGCTCATATCAGCGATCGATGTGGGCTACGAAACCGGCGTGATCAAACTAGCAGGACGGCCAGAGGATGGGGAAGCTTACTTGCTGCCTGTCGGACCTTCTTCTGGTGTTATTTGTGATGGCGATATTCACTTATATTACAATACACGCCCGCAATCAATGTTGCCTCAATCCACACAACAACAACCGCATTCCAAATTCAGAACAAATATCAACACCAATTATAAGATCATATCGTTTCGAAAAAAAAAACAAAGAACTGGTAGCTTATGAGCTTCAAAGATTTCGGATGGGAAATATTAACTTGCTTACCCACGAGATTTTGTTCCTTCAAGTTATCACTTGCTCCGACCGTTTGCATACACGCATTTTCTCAGTAGTATGAACCTTTGCATGGTTTGACAAAATAGCTTCATTGGAACAAACTACAAATCTAAAAACTCCCTGAAAACGTGGAAAGCGTACATACTTTTGCCGGTTCTTTCAAAATTATGTTTTCTTTGATTAAAAAAACGTAACATTATCTGTACTTTTATGCTCAGTCCTAACTTTTAGAGTAGGAGAAGCATTTTGAAAATTAAAATCTCGGTGCTGCCGTCTCTGTTTTGGGAGTTACCATTTCGTCAACTGCGAAATCACAATAATTTCAACATTAAACTTCAGAAATGGATATTTCATTTGATTCTTCATCAATATGTTTCCGTGACTCTCGCAATTAAAATCGTATAAGTTCATTTTTCATGCCATAAAAAATTAAAAATAAAATTTGTTAAAAACATTAAAAATAGAGTAATAATTCATTAATCATAGAGAAGTTAATGTTGGTTAGAGTAAAAACGGAAAGAAAATATAATAAAATCTGGAAAGTGATGTGTTAACAGTAGGAGTTAATGGCCCATTGATGAAATGTGGTCTCATAACAATCAGATTTAATGTCCAACTGAGGAAATCTGGTGGATTTCAGACTATAGGTAAGTGAGGAGTTTTGATGTGTATCAACTATGAAATTATATAAGAGGAAGTTGACTGACGTTGTGGATTCTAATTATTGTTTAAAACATAAATAATTTTGATCAAACTACTTCTAAGAAAACTGTTTTAAAGCGGTAATGGCAGATCGTAAGAGAGCATAAGAGAGACATGTTGCAGCATGATAGTTTGGAATTAATTGAACATTCATTTATGTGAGATAAGACATTATTGAGTTCCGCAATACAGGAATCAATCCGATTAAGAGGGCATGAAGTATACAGCTGGAGCTCATAAGCATATAGATGAAAGGAACAGCCATGGATAACAGGAGGAAGATCATTAACATACAATGAGATAAGGAGAGGACCAAGAATTGAACCTTGTGGCACTCCCAAGGGCACAGGTAGGATGGAGCCTATTAAAAAGAAGAGAAGAGCCGAGTAGCGGAAGACGAAAAGTGGTCGAGTTGGCTAATTTTGGATAGTAGAAGCGAGTGAACCACAGCATCGAATGCCTTAGAGAAATCAAGAAGAACTAAAATGGCAGTGTCACCATGGTCAAGCGCAGCACGCAGGTCAGTCGTTACCTTTAGTACAGCCGTTTCACAACTATGGGATTTACGGAAGTAAGATTGGAATTTAGAAAGGAAGTTATTAGATTCGAGATATCGCAGAACTTGGATAAAAAGAGTTTTCTCAAAGGGTTTGGCAAGGAAAAGAAGAATACTGACAGGGCGAAAATCAAATATGTCAACGGGAGAGGATTTTTTTGGTAAGGGAATCATTATGGCTTTTTCCAGAGCAAGGGAACTTTGGGAAGTTGTCAGGCAGTAATTGAAAATATGCGTGATACTTAGTTACCACGATTAGGGGAGAGAGAAGCTTGAGAAAACAGGGACAGATTCCATCAAAGCCAACACTGTTAGAGGAAATGTACATCAATATTTTTAGGACTTCAACTGAGTCAAAGCAACGGAAATTAAACCATCAGACCTAAGAGAATCTAACGAGAAAAAGTTGGAAAGAGTGGAGGAGGTAGGATTAGGAGGATTTGAGGAAAAGACACGTTGAGAGGGTTTACGTCACAGTTAAAAAGGATCGGCACAGAAGCATATATGCCTAGCGAACGAAGATTAGACCAGAGTTGTTTGGAGTTTAAAGTGGGATCAAGCTACATTGTTGTAGCTTGATGTAAGGAGAAATACACAGAAATCGTCAGATGGCCAATTTTCATCTAAATGAATTAGACAAAGCACCTATATGAAAAATGAGTACTTCATGGTCGTCATAATCGGCCTACCCAGGAAGCAATAACCAACACAATGCGGATCCCCGAAGAGCCTATATCGGTTGCAGACATCGTAAGGCCTGTGCATCATTGTTTTACCCGTTCGACCGAAAACATTGCCTCATTGTGAGTGAGTGTTGACGAAGACCCCAATTTGTCTGTTAGTGGGCCCACGCAGAATTTGGGTTTGTCGTACGGCACACTGTGGCGCATTTTGCATTTGTATTTGCATCTTCATCCGTACAAAGAGTCAAAAGTTGAAGCCGGCAGATCATCGCGTGCGCAAGGATTACACTGATTGGGTACATGGGCAACAGGCTATTGATCCCGATTTTTCGAAGAAAACTTTCTACAGCGACGAGGCTAGTTTCACGCTTCGTGGGTACGTCAATAAGCAGAATTGCCATATCTGGGGTGACGAAAACCCACAAATAACTGCGGAGAGGACTTTGCATCCGCAAATGTGACTGATGTTGATTGTGGTCGGGAGGTGTCAATAGGCCGTATTTCTTCGAAAATAACAATGGTGTCATCGTTACCGTCAATTCTCAGCGCTATGGCCATGATCAATGATTTTTTTATCCCGAACTTGTAGGTCTTGATATGAGCGATATGTGGTTTCAACAGGACGGCGCCACATGACACACAACACGTCCGGTTTAAGCTCTATTACACGAGAAGAGTTCCTTGGACGCGTAATTTGGCGATTTGGCGATATCAATTGGCCACCGAGATCGTGTGACTTGAAGCCTTTAGATTTCTTTTGGTGGGGCTACTCAAAAGACCGTGTTTATGTGAACAATTTTCAAACTTTGGAGCATTTAGGGAACGACATTCGACAAGCTATGGCCGAGTTACGACCTGACTTATGCGAAAAGGTGATCGAAAATTACCTCAAACGGATCGAGCCCTGTAAATAGTCCCGTTGGATGGCATTTGAATGATATTGTTTCACAGATAAGGGGTTGTCCATTAATAACGTGAGGCGTTTAGGGGGAGAGGGGGTTGACCCGATTCTCACCCAATCTTACGTGGGGGAGAGAGGGGTCTCGGCAAATATCACGTAATTTTTTTTCCTCAAGAAACAGCTAGAAAACTGGATGAAATTAGAAAACTTGATTCTAAACAATAGGCCCCCATTCACTTGCAGGCCTCCGGCGGGCCAGGTCGGCAGGCACGGCCCGATGACTGACTGAGGGAAAAGGGCCGTGGCATGCAGGTGACCTCATGATTCCCTACGAAGACGACAGGTTAGGATATAAAGCTGTTAATTAAGCGCAAAAATGTTCATGGCCTCAACGAAAACTTTAAAGGCACAAGCAGATTGGTGACTGGAAAAACCTTTAAAATTCACGGACCACCATACTTGCTGACACAATGGGCAGGCGGAACGGAGAAATTACATGTATGAGAAATTCTCTCACAGGCGACTGTCGTCATTGCCTCCTCGCCATTATGTTTGTGCCTTAAGGTGGCTCGATATTCACGCCGTGAACACCGGCGAAATATCGCGAATGGTTTTCGCGCCCTGCTTTCAGTTCTGACTGGACACCGCGTGAGTTCTTGCCTTCAATTCACGACTTGAGACTAGAAGCTCATGTCTTCAGACACTAAAGTAAGGATAAATGCCCACACGTATAAAGATTTTTGTCAGTTTTCTTGGACTGTAGACCCCTTCCAGTTGGCGGTCGGGCAGGTGTGTGATATTACTTGGCTTCAAGCCGAAAACTTTCAGCCCACCGCCTGCCGTCCACCTGTGTGTCAAGAAAATTGACGAGAGACCATCAATATATGATTTTAAAAAGAAGTTTACGGATACATTGATGACTATTCTATATGATTTTTGAGATTTTATAAACCATGTACCATGTCATTTTGAATGTACCAATAATAACTTAGCGACAATCCATTGATGTAGTAAACACGTAAAAACCCCCTAAAATCAAAAATAAATTGCCGTTATGATAATACGTACACCATGATGTAAAATTAATAACGTAAAGTACAATATAAAACATTAAAGGCAAATTCTCATTTTTCGAAAAACACCTGCGCGTCTTTATTCATTGCACAATAACCCTCCCACTGAGCCATTATTCATTATCCTACCTTTATACCTTTACGAATTTTATTGAATGATTGTCCCTGTTCCCCCTCCTACTGACGACGCTATAAAAAAAATGAAATTGCTAAACTGAATACGAAATAAGGAGCCTTTCCTGCGAATACTTGTTCGTACTAAATATAATGAAGAGTGATTTCAGATAGACTTTTGCGAATCCTACACGTAACACCCGCTTTTGATGGAGGTGACTTTTTAACACGACATCCGAATAATGAATAAATATACAACTAATATCCGGAATTTTCCAAATTAGATTTTTAAATTTTGGGGTTTTCCTTTAGAAAGAAGATTTCGTTTAAAATCGTTGACATTTTGTAAATTTTCACAGAATTAGTTGTAAACTTTCTTTTTGTTGACATCTTCTCAAAGGAATCAGAAACTTAATAATCCTGCATGAGCACAGAGTGGTAATTAACGGCGTGCCCACATAATTAGATGTTGAGTTTAAATTCAGGTAAATAATTTCTGATTTGTATATAAAACATTTCTAACTGGTGGTGTTTGATTAATTAAGATGACTAATTACCACCAACTCATTGATTATTCATTTAATTAAACAAGAGCTTTCGATCGCTTGGAAATTAAACTGAGCATCATAGAAACTAGGTTTATTCAGATTTTTGTGGTTTTAATTGTGATATCCAGCGAAATAATTTTATCAATAATATTGATTGGTATTAAGTAAGAGTAGTAAGGATTAACACGTTATTCAATACATTTTTAGATGTAATATGGCTGCACAAATATTAATAATGGCTTGCTAATCACTTTTATATTCATCTATTCTTTGGGAAATGAACAATCGTTACAAGGCAAGGTTGAAGATAATAATTCAACCGTGTCAAGTCTGGGACAAAATTTTAGAAAATAAGCCACGCAGAACACACCTGGTTGGTTTTTTTGGTTTAACCCGCTTAAAGTAGAGGAAACTTTGAACACACAGATGTTGGATGACCAATTGGTTGTGGTTAATTGCAAGCGACTTAAATAAGCTGAGTATTATAGCTAGATGGTTCCCTCATAGGATATTAAGATATCAACGCCAAATCCATCAATGGCATCAGGGTCGGCGCTTGAGGTTTTTGCGCCCGGTGCACTATGCCATATTGCTCCCCATAAGCTGTTCATTTTTGTACGCAGTGAAGGACAATGGAAAGACACAAACACTCGCTGAATGGGTGAAATAATTTTCATAGGTGACCCAAAATTTAAGATTGAACCATACTAATGCGTATAACTTCAAAAAAGATGACATAGGTAGGGAGTTTCATATGGGTCAACATTCAACTACCAAACGACGTTTGCGTCGTTGGAAACGTCGTTTGCAGAGCAGAGAGTAGGCGAGGACGATGGGGCGGGCAGATTTTCTAAACCTCTGAATTCTTTTACGGAATTTTTGAATCAACTTTTTGACAGCTGTGTGGTTGTTGCTCTTTTTTTCCTTCCTTGGCAGAAGGAAGAACTAATATTAAAATCAACAGTAATAAGTTTAAGCATTCTAATGTATAATTGGTTGGAAAAGTTGGCTCTTGTGAAAACCTATGCGATTCTTCATCGAATTTCAAAAGCGAATTGACGATTACAGCCAATTTTTGGTTGGTTGGCACGTGTGAAACTGGCCATATTAATTTGTTAGACAGTAATACCCCTGATTCATAAATCAAACTGCGCAAGTTCGTGTAAATTAGTGTACTGAGCTTCATTATTTGCCTGAGCTCCCATACATATTGAACTCAGGAAAAATAAAGTCTGATTTCGCTCAACAGAACATGAAATTGATATTGAACGCTCGCTCAAAAGAGAATAATCAACAGGAATAATGGAATATCATTCCAGTGAGATTTTACATTTCTAGCTTCTGGCGAAAAAGCACCAGCATTTCATCCATGAACACTGAACATGGGTAAAAAATTAAAATGCATCATTTTTCTCGTCCACTAGAAGATAGTAAGCACGTTGATATCTGAGTTTTTTTATAAACTTATACCCTTGATACACGAACTTCATCGAATGATCATTCTTTTGAGAATGATCATTCGTGTCCCGCGGATCACCTAAAATTAAGTTGAGAATGATAGCTTCATTCATCATTCGAATGAATGATGTTAAATTTGCTTCATTTATGAAAAATTAAACTGGAATTCGGGAAATTTCCATGAACTTTCCACTTAAAAAAATCAAACCTGTATCCCAAACGCTTTAATTTTCTTGGTTTGCAGTAAAAACAGATCAAAAAATGAAGAGATAGAAGAGATAAAAAAGTAGCACAAGGTTTACGAGGTTCAAACCTAAGGAATATACTCCTGGTGATACCCCAAACAAAACAAAATCATAATCTTGCTGTTACCAGACTGTGCAAATTAAAGTGCTTTGTTTTCTGCACTACAACGAAAACTGGAAGAATAATCATTCGATGAAGCCTGTGTATCGTTCATCTAATTTCATCAGTCGTTCATTTTACTTCGTAAATGAGTTATGTTCCATCAGAACAATTTTTTTTTTGTGGCAAGATGAAGCTTAGGAGTCACCCTTTGTACTACTAGTCCGTCATGTCTTACAAGTCATGGTGCAATGTATAGTAGTAAGCTTGATCTGAAGGAAAGATGAGATAGGATAGGTTAGGGGTCTGGAGGGTGCATGAGTAGATGTCGATGAACCTTGCGTTTGAACTCTGAGACGTTATATGAGCTCGGAAACACCGACTGCGGAAGAGAGTTCCACAATCGAGTTGTTCTATTTATAAACGAACTGCTAAAACGTAATGTGCGTGAAGGGGAGGGCTGAAGGGTGAAGGGGTGAGCCGAGTTGGCTAGTCTTGTGTTGCGGGAGAAAAAGTGTAGGCAGGAGGTTTTTGATTTCAGTGGAGCAGTCGCTATGAAAATAGCGGTAAAACTTGCTGAGCGCTGCTACATTCCTACGGTGGCTTAAAGGATCAATGCAAAGGGTGCTATCGCCAATGAGTTTGATGGCGCGGTTTTGCACCTTGTCTAGCCAAGCCAAGGTGGTTTTAGGGGCGCCCGCCCAGATACGAGTTGTATTCAAGGCGTGGCCGAATGTAGGACTTGTAGATTGTAGCCAAGGCAGTTGGATGAAGGAGAAACTTGCATCTCTTAAGGAAGCCGAGGCATTGATACGCTTGTTTGGTGACTTGGAGTATGTGATTATTCCATCGCAAATCGTTGCAGTCACGCCGAGGATGTTAAGATATGGATCAGCTGTTATATTATCCTCGCCCACTGAAATGGAGGGAAGGTTGGTGCAGGTTTTAGTGGAGAATAGACAGTACTTGGTTTTGGTTTCATTGAACTCGACACGATTCTTGCGGCCCCAATCAAGAATGAGTTTAATGTCCGCATTAAGAGAGTTGGACATGAGTTCACGTTCTAAGAGACAAGGTCTGGCACTTGCTTGTCCTGTGTTGTCGGAGGGGTATGAGTAACGCAAAGTACCGTCATCGGCAAAACTATGAAGTGGATTGGAGGGGATTGAGAGCAGATCATTAATGAATATAAGAAAGAGAGTAGGTGAGAGAATCGCCGCTTGGGGAACGCGGGCCGAAATGGAATGAGGGTTGGATTCGACGCCATCCAATACTACCTTGATTGAACGGCCAGAAAGAAAACTCTCAATCCAGTTCCTTAGAACTGAGTCAATACCAATAGCTTGGAGTTTCGACAGCAGAGCGGGATGCCATACTCTGTCGAAGGCCTTGGAGATATCTAGAGCAACCAGACCAGACTCACCGAAGCCATGGATGCTTTGGTTGATGTGTTCAGTCAGGCACACAAGAAGGTCGCCAGTAGACCGTTTTGGTCTAAAGCCGTACTGCCTGTCGTGAATAGTTTGGTTAGATTCTAGATATTTCATCAACCTTCTATTGATTATTGTCTCCATAACTTTGGAGAGAACAGAAGTTAATGCTATTGGGCGGTAGTTTAAAGGGTCGCTGATATGATTTTAAATCGGAATTAGCTTTCTAGTTATTTGTTTATTGTGAGGATTTAATTTTCACAAGGAAGTGGACTAGCGGCAGCACCCGCCCGCACTCTATGCCGGTACAGTCCAGACTCAATGTGTGACTACCAATATAATTTGCATCAGCTGACAAAAATTGTTTCGAGTTTGGACACGACGTGTGGCCAAATCCATCTTACTCTCCAGCTTAAACTCCAGCAGATTACTAGTCGTTGCGCGCTCTTCGAAACTTAAATTTTGATGATAGGTAAATTAGGATCTTCCTTAGTTTTTGAAGATCAAGACAATTCTTTCTATGTATGAGAAATTCTAAAGCTTTGACGATTATTAGGTGTTTGCTCTCCTTGTATCAAAATGACTATAAGCTAGATGCAAATCTAAAAGAACCTCTACCGAAATTCTTTCTAATCTTGTCAGGTTAACGATGAAGCAATAATGCTTTTGCACTGATGAATCTTCAATAAACGATTCTAATAGAACAACTATTTCACTTCATGTAGACGATGAAGAATAATTAAAAATGACACTCCCACAAATAGTGAGATATAAAATAATCAATTGAAAAAATAAAAAAAACAAAAAAACAAAATGAGACGGCTGGTATTGATTGAGATAGCATACCAGCTGAAGGCTTTGAAAATGATTAAAATAATGTTGCTATTATTTTGTATAAATTCGAATTGGATTGGAGGTGTCATGATTTTAAAGTTCCAAAAACAGGCCTCTGATTGTTTGCAAAATTGTTGTTTGAAAGAATCGATACCTCTATTGATGAAACATTGCAGATAGATAAAGCTGAATTCCGATCAAACACATGGGTTTTTAAACGAACGGAGTGACACTTTTCTCTTCTAATGTACTTTTGTTCGTGGGATTTGGGTCTTTCACTGCGAATAGAAAAGCGATTTTGAGATTACCAATTGTTTTGGCGCACGCCATACCATTGGCTTATGGGTGCAGCGAGGCGCACCGGCTTCCAGCTAGAAAAATATAATGTATAAGTACTTAATTTTCAAACGGGTGTATTTGATTTGTAAAAGGGTGAATTTCATTTTGCAAAAGGCTGAATTTAATTTGAAAAAAGGTGAATTTTATTGGTAAAAAGGTGAATTTAATTTGCAAAAGGATTAATTTGATTTGCAAATGAGTGAATTTAATGTGAAAAACTGTATGCCTTGTTTGGCAAATAAATAAATACATTAGATGATTTTTTCTAGTTTCTAGACCAGTAATTTCATTCGTTATATCACAGTGCAATGTTTAAATGTTAAATTACTTTGAAAGAGATTAAAGAAACGGATGAACAGAGACATGAGGATCAAGTGCTCTATTGCGAACCCAAAAGACAATTTTGAAATATTCTTACGTATTCTCTAACTGCGTTAAGTTTTGAGGCATTATGCGGAGGTGTTGAAAGCATAAAAGAAAGATTTACAAAATTACTCAACACTTTGCGCCCTACAGATTATCTTAAAAAGAGGCGTGTTCAATGATGGTATAAGAAGGAAATTAATTTTAGCAAAGCCTAAACCCCCAACCCCATAAATCCTTCTAAATAATCACAATGATAACGATGGACAAACTTGAAAACTTTCAACAAATTCAAAAACTATGATTTGAGCAATTTGCTAAATCCACCATCAGAGGGTTTCTCTTATCTTAATTAAAGAAACTTTTCCGTTTACAGACAGACGCCCACAAAACACAATTCATTTCAAAGTAACTCATCGTTCATTCGTCGCAACTAAAGAGTTTATTTACATCAATTCATCATAAAACATAAATTTGCGTTAAAATCCTCAGTAGAGCACAGCTGTAAATAACAGGTACTATTGCACCAGAAGTAATAGGGTTTGAGGCGGTACAATTACAACATTTCCACTCGAATAACTCTCGAATATAAACTTTTGTACACACAAATTTTTGCCTCCGTGAGTAGTCATGGGGAGTCGCCATTTAGGAATTCATTTTGGTGTAAAGTGAAAGTTTTCTCTGCCGATGACGACGACAGTGAAGTATCGATTTTCTTGGAATTATATAAAAACGTTGACACTACGTCAGCGTTGTTATATAAAAACGGGAAAAAATACTTGTTTCCTATTTCCCCGAAACTTGTGTGCAAATTGCGGTGTTTTACACATGTGCTAAACAAAAACGTACACGAGAGGAAATTATGAAGGGAAAATTCGTCTTTTTCATGTCCGAAGAAGAATAAGGAGTATTTTTAGGGTTTTCTTATCACTTGAGAAGTTTTCCATTGTAATTCACAAAGGGTTTGCGTGTTGTGTAAGTATAAGGTCCTCCTTGAAGGGTGTGTTACTCATGCGTTATTTTTTAACTCCATGCTTTTATAAGTGGTAAAAATTTTATTAGAAAAGGATCAAGTGATGCATATCTCGAAAATCCTTTTTGTTCTTTTTTTTAAGGGGGAAAACCAAGCTTATGAATCACTCTTTGTACTACCAGTCTGTCATGTCGTTCAGGTCATGGTGCAATGTCTAGTAGCAAGCTTGATTTGAAGGATAGAAAAGAAAATGATAGGATTAGAGGGGGGGGGGGTCTGGGGGTGTTGCAGCGATGGCGATGAACCTTACGTTTGAACTCTTGGGTGTTGTACGAGTTCGGGAAAACTGACTGTGGGAGATTATTCCACAGTGGCGTTGTTCTATTCATAAACGAACTTCTAGAACATGTGCGGAAAGGGGTTGGTGAGCCGATCGGGCTAGTCTTGTGTTGCGGGAAAAATATTGCCGTGCAGGCAGAAGCTCCTGAATTTCAGTGGAACAGTCGCTGTGGTAAATGCGATAAAGCATGGAGAGCGCTGCTACATTCCTACGGTGGCTCAGAGAGTCGATGGAGATGTAAAGGCTGCCATCTCCGATGATTCGGATTGGGCTGGCCACATCTTGCGACGCAAAAACGAAAATCTAGTCAAACAGGCCCTTGACGGATCCCGTCGAGTCGGAAGACCTAGAACAACGAGGAGGAGAACCCTACTAGCAGAAGCTGCAACAATTAAGAGATCCTGGCCGAAGCTGAGAGCTGTCGCGCAAAACAAAATCCGCTGGAAGGCAACTGTTTCCGCCCTATGTCCCATGAGGGATTAAAGGAGCGTAAAAAAAGAATATTGGGAGGAGCTCAGTGGCCCGGCACCCTACACAACTTGAATCCTTTGACACGGGCGCTAAAAACTCCACAGATGCGAAATCGCCCGAGTTGAAGTAAAATTACACAAAGTGAATTGAAGTGCCGCTCTACATTCTCGACTTCGACCATCTTCGTCACCCTAACGATCGAATATATGCAAGTTCATCAAGTCAATTTAGGTCGGTGCGATATGAACACTCATGTTCGTAAGTTAGGGTTCGGACGGTTGCGGTACGGCACGTCATATTTTGGTTTGGGTTTTAACAATAAATAAACTTATACCCCGGCTTCACCGGCCTCAGCTCAATAGAGTTCAGTTCAATCCGCATAAGTGGCTTTATCCGCTGGCATGTTTAGTTCAGACTGAAATTGTTGTTACGTTTTCGCCAGAAGTTAGAAATGCAAAGCCCACTGGAATGATATTCCATTATTACAGTTGATAACTCTCTTTTGATCGAGCTTGTTTTTACGTTCAACCTTAAATTCATGTTCTGTTGGGCGAACTCAGGCTTGATTTTTCCTGAATTCCATATGAAAAAATGTATTAAAATTGAGTACACCAATTGGCTCGAACTTGCGTAGTTCGGCCGGTAAAGCCAGGGTATTAACAATGTAATGGTCCAGTGGAGAAAAACGTGAATCATGCTATGTAGACACAGAATCACAACATCTGAAGAAGAGTATAAAGAAAAGAAACGAACTAAGAAAAGCATTGAAAGGATGTATTTGAGTCAAATGGGGTGTACTAATAGACCAAGAGCTAACTGCAAAAACGTGCCTATCGAATAACAAGATGAAATTTTTTTTAAAAGCTAGTACTCACAGCGACCATAAGAAAACCCGTGGTCTGCCTGCCAAGTTTGGTATGTGCGTCTTTAGGACTTCTGTGCCGCCACCCTTGTTTTGGAACCGCAACTGACGACCTATCGAGTAAGAGTTTCAACCTACAGCCAAATTAAAGTTTGAAGATTTTTATACTAGAAAACACAGGTCGGCCGAGTCTGTGCCGATGCCAAGTGCCTGGCAGACCACCTTTTATTTTAGTGTTTAATTACTACCCGGACACTTTTTAAAACCCGTCCCGGACGGCCCACGGACGCCCTCAAAACTAGGACAAATCCGGGGAAACCAGGACGGATGGTAGCCCTATATAAGTATAAGGTCTTCCTTAAAGGTTGTGTTATTCATGTCTTATTTTTTAACTCCATGCTTTTACTATATAAGTGACAAAAAATTTTATTAGAAAAGGATCAAGTAACGCATATATCTCGACAATCCTTACAAAGACACTGCAGAGTTCCATTACTCATGCCTTCGATCCTTTATTTGTTGTTGGGCACAAAGTTTCTCAATTTACTTTCAACTTCAAGGATAAAATTTTCATTGTTTCCAACTTGACGAAAACAGTGTGGGCTACCTTGCCTTATTGAAAATACTTTTAAAAGGTACACACACACACACCCCATATATACCCTATATAAATATCATTCGCACAACTCCTGGGAAACTTTTGTTTGATGGGTTTACATTTCAGCAAACATCTTGTCAACAACCACGCATTTTTAAAAAGAAATATGAAGGTGCTCGCTTTTCAGGGGAATATTATCACTCATACCCTGCCATGCTCTTACCACATGTGATTTGAGAGATGTGGCACAAAATGTATCAATAACAATTTCGATATTATTATTATGAATATTATCCAAGGGAATTCCGAAAAGCTGCATAATAACGATTTCATTTCTACCGAGAGTAGGCTTTTCACCACCTGCAGAGACAGATTGATACCTGGAGGGTTGAGAGAGGATTTTGTGTGGGGGGAATAGAAGCTCAAGCATTTGGTATTCTCGGATTTATGTATGTGCAAATGTCAGTGCAGGCTCACCTGCTTATATCATCTTATATCTGTGGATTAAGGAAGATGATGAGTATTTTCAAGTGAATTTGTAAGGAGATGATTGAATAACGAGAAAAGTAACCTGTAGATATCGAGTTGTCTAGGTTATTGCTATTATAGCTTTGAAGGCTGGTTGGCATGTAGGCTGTGGTAGAGGATATATTTACAGATTTCAACATGGAATTTAGTAATTTTAAATTATTTTATTTCGAATATTACTGTTTTTGGTGATAAAATCTGATGACATTATTATTACCCAAATCTGTAGTATCAAAAAATTTGCGCGAAATGAGAAAATAAAAAAAAGGCATAAAACTGAGGTGATAAGCATGTGGCCATTATGCTTCGGTAATGAGTTTTCGTAGCACCGCAAGTCTTGTACATAAAAAATGAACCTCCAAGGAAAACCCTTTCACAATGCTAAAGCAGCTGTCATTTGAAATTAATTATATACGACAATCGTGAAAGTAATATGAAAAAAAGTAATACGAAAAACTATAATTAGTAATGAATTTTGCTAAAAGACAAAAACTAAATTTAAGCTATTATTTTTATCCAGAATATGTTGGTTTGTTTTTATTGACCAGACTGTAAATAGCGAAATATATTATTTTTTAGGTGCAACTCTTTTTAAGCTAGTTGCGTTCGACAACATGACTGCTGGCAATAAAACGTAAACATGTCCTCAAAGAAACGTTAAATAAGTATCACTCTTGTATGGTTGATTTGTCGAATTCGGCATAGCAGAACGTTGGTTGTCAAAAACGACATAAAAACGCCTTGCTTCTTCTTCGTATGAGGTACAGGGAACAGGTTCAGCAGTTTGCGCAGTGCCCGAATAAAAATTAAACTCGCCTGCAACTAGCATGCAGCAGGTTCGCAGTAGCCCGCACGATGTCCGCTACTGGCATGCAAACGGTTTTCTTCGTCCTACAAATTTTTTTAATGCCCCAATTTTGCTCCCTTTTGTCAAGAAAAAGTACATGCCTGTGGTAAGAGCTTCTTGCTAAGTGCGGGCGAGTTTCATTTTTACTCGGGAAAAAAACTCACCCGCTCCTAGTATGCACGCTACTGCCACAGGCAAACATTCTCCCACCACAGGCATGCACCCGCATGCATTTTTCTAGATTAAAGGAAGCAAAATTGAGGCTTGGTGACCATAAAGGGTGTTAGCATACTCGGTAGAAGGGTTCTCGTTCGATCACTTTTAGTTGGGGGACTGCCCAGTAAAACAACACTCATGTTTGAAATGGTCCATGCCGATGGGGATGCATTTATAAATGGCTGTAGCGGGAATTTGTAGATTTTCGTGTCTGTGGAGAGAGTGTGCATGCCTGTGGCGGAAGTGTGCATACATTTGTGGCATGCCTATTTGTTCGCTATGCGTGCTAGCTTCGGGCGCTTTTAATCGGGCGGATTCTTGCTCGGACTTAAACTATCGGACTATCCTCCCTGAAGCAAAGTGTACAGATAGTGTCCTATGCCCTTCTCATCCTAAATAGATGATCCTTCCGAATCTAACATACGGGATAACCCATATCTTATGTTCAATAAAAGAGCCTTAAACTAGCAGACTTGTGGATCCACCAGCTCTGCGGGAGGTTGGTATCCAGTTGTCAGAGGACCAGTTCTGTTAATTCCGACAATGTTCGTTGCCTGGTATATAGCGCCATCATTTTTTTCGGCATTGATACTAATGCGTTTACATTCTACGAGTTTTTTTTTTGCCAGTTATTGCGCTGACTATTTCCAGGACGGAGCCGTTGCCATGTAAACATCATGTCAGTGCACTGGTTGGGACACTGATGAAGCACTGGGACAAACACTGACACCATTTATATTTTTGCGAATTTGATATTTTTGCAGATTGCCTTAGCGATTGCTTGATTTTGGGCTGCGACATATTACAAATACTTTTGTAGCTTACATCCGAATGCAAATAATTTAGGTGCTTAATTTCTTGATTGCATATACGCGCCCGCAGCGCAATTAGCCCGCATGGCGAGAAAATGCGCCTGTGGACTTGAAAATCTAAATATGCGCCCGCCAGAGGTATGTACGCCTCTGTTACAGCTATATGTAATAGAGCATTCCAAACGCGAGTGTTATTTTACCAAGCGGTTCCCCACCTAAGTACTAACCACGTCTAATCCTGCTTGACTAGCGCAATCGAAAAATAACGAGTATGCTTAATAGCACCTTTTATGGTGAGCAAGATAATTTCTCCCGTTTTCTTTGTCCTATACAATTTTTTAGGCCCTAATTTTGTTCCATTTAGTCTAAAAAAGCTTTAGAATACTGTGCTCATTTATTCTGTTCGTGCATTTAGTGAGCTGCATTTGGAAAAGTAGAAAACGCAAAACGCAAATTGAAGCTCTTTTATCACCCAGTTAGACCCAAATGTCTAGTCTGCTAGGGAGTTTTCAGTATTTATGCGTAGGGCTCGAACCAAGCGTTCATAATCATTATAGACCATCAAATTACGCCTTTCAGCGAAGTCTTTGATCGCTGCGTGGGTTCTAGCTGGATCCATGTGAGTACCACAGCTCCCTGTTTGTCGGTTTTCATTATAGCATTGTCGACGAAAAAGTTGTAGGCATGAAGAAGCTCTAGGAGTGAATCAGCAACTAGGCACCACAAACGCAGAGATATAATTTCTTCCTGCGGACAATATTTTTGCTAACATACCTTAGCCAGACGAATTTCGACTTTTAATGTAAGTAAAATATGGTTCAATGTCTCTCCTTTCTAGAAAAGAAAACTTCAAAAACTGCTTAAGCACTGGGTTGAGCTTATCCCAAATTAGCTTATCCCTTCAAGGTAAACGATCACGATTTATACGACAAAAGTATTTATCAATAAGATCATGGTAAATTAATAATTTAGGAGCATTTTTTACGGAAACTGAATACTACAAAGAAACACGATCGCCGAGTCACTTCTTTAGACAAATTCGCCTACTTGCATTCTAAATAGAAGTGTTTCGAGATAGTTCAAAACTTATTCTAAAGTTTATCTGGAAGTATTAAGGCAGGATGAATGATTCCAATTTTTATAAAAAAAAATCTACAGTGTACATAAAAAAATAAAAGTTGCAGAATACTTCCCCAAGTCTAATAAGTTAGTTAGATTAGAAGAGAATAGTATTAAGTAGCTTGAAACACAATTAAATCTACACGAGGTTAAATACAATGAAAATCAATTATTTATTTAAATAAATTATGTCAGGTTTGTTCCGAACTAACAAAACTGGGGCTATCATCGTCATGGCGCACCCTATGCGTCATTTACGCATTTTTAATTGAAAAACTCATGGGCGTATGCGTCATTGATGACGAAAGGGTTAATATGTTATCTAATGATGATGTAATGCAAACATTTTTGGTGACTTGATCAACATATTTGCAGACAGCAATATCATGAGTAAAGATATGGATACTGGAAAGGACAATTTTGAAAGAATCGTGTAGAGTTCACCAAAAAATGACTTACGTATTACTTTTGGACGGCTGTAAGAAGGTAACCGTAACTACAAGAACATTTTCATATTTTTCTAAGAAAATCTTGAATTCTTCAAATATGTTGAAAAATTGTTGCAATTGGGAGAAAATAGAACGTGTCCAAATTAGATATCCAATTTATGCTATATTTTCGTATATTTTTTTATATGCTTTACATATTACAGATTATTTTCGTATAAGTTAAAAGATAAATCAGAGTGTGAGTTTCCTGTAGGATAATTTGTCGAAAATATTTTGACAAATTTCATTAAAAAAATATTTTCGTATCACCCAACCTAGGTGTTAGATAAATGTCGTCCCCCTCTTCGTTACACAATGACCATGATCACCCATCATCCCCATCTCTGGTGATTATGCGTATCCAATTATTAGGTTATGCTTAAAGACCCAGATTACCCAAGAGACTTAGAGATGACACCTTGTCGTACCGATCTTGTTATTAAATATAAATCAATAAAACACAAAAATCCGACAATGAGGTCAAATCGATTACGATTTTCTGTAATTTACCGTCTTAATGAGACTAATTACAACAAAGACAAATTATTTAATTAACAAGACGGCAAAATCCATCTCCCTTTTTATCAGCAACAATTTTTGGTGTGGAATTCTTAAGAGGGCGGAAAATAATTACTACAAAATAATTTTAAATCAGAAAAAAAAACTAAACTCCCACAAATTATGCTGATAGTAACTATAATAAAATTAGATGCATTCCACACAGAAAAACAAACAAAAAAAAAACATTTCCATCCCCGGCAAACAAAAAAATCGATAAGCCGACTTCCGAGGTTAAGGTTAGCTTAGCTCTGGAAATAGACCAGGAATTTCAGACAAACTCAAAACAGAAATTGAGCATGTAATAGTAAAATTGGCAACAATGTTACGTGCTAATGGCGATAATTATTAATATCGACCGGGGATATTTGCGCCATGAATTCTGTTGCACCGCCAATAATAATTCTCAGGGAGAGTAATTAAATCAGTTCGGTGTTCACCTTAAGCAATTACCGCACATCCAATCAAGACTTACATCTTCCACTAATCAAATTTTCCTCGTGCCATGGGCAACATACAAATATATGTCTATACATCTCCATTTCTAATCACGTCTATGTTTGGGGATTTGGGAGGAAACATGGGACTTTTCTGTTTCTTTTCTTGGCTGAATCTTATTAAATGATAATTTTTATTTTTTTCTTGTTGTCAACTAATGAGAGATTGTGGGATGTGTTTTATCAACAACAGTACAGAGGGTTGAAATTGAAATTGATGTAGGAAAGTTTGCTTAGTCTATTTAATTACTTGAATTTTTTTTTTGGTCGAAAATTGTTGCAATATTATTTCGGTCCGCATCTCTTATCGGTGAATTAATGCAATATGAAATATGTATTACGCAGTTTTGAAGAAGATTCATTTTTCAAAAATTGTCGCAGAAAATCTTACTAAAAGAAAAATAAAATGTTAACAAATAAATTTTAATTTAGGTCCTTGATTTTTATTACAATCTACAAATTCTCGTTTCAAAAATAATATCTTTTCGATAGATTAACTAACATATATACCCCGTTTATGACTAGGTTGAAAAGTTGAGTCGAGGTTGAGTTGAAATTTCGACCATCATATATAGGGCGTTAGGGTGGTTCCAAAAAACATCATATCAAGATTTCAAATGGTGCACCCCCTCTTTTAAAGTTCATTAAAAAAGAAAATTTTTGACGCCAACTAGAGCATTTCTCGTTGAAATTTAGAGGTCGCTACCAGCGATTAAAAATTTTAAGTTTATCAAAATTTGTTCAAAATTTTGCATTAAATTAACTGCTGTGCAAAATACGTTATTTAGATCCAATTTTTGATTTCATGTCTTGTTTCTCGGTCTCTGCCTGGACATTGTAGAAAAAAAAACTTGATAGATTGATCAAACTGGATATTTATTGAGAACGATTTGAATGAACAAAATAAATTAAATTTGTTATGTTAAAAATTTACATTTTAGTTTACAACAGTTTATAAATTCTTTCAAACTACCTCCTAACTGTACAATCCTGTACTGTACAATCGAGGCTTACTAACTGCAGGACTTGAAATACTAGGATCTGCAACGATATCATCTGGAGGAGAGTCAAACGGCCGAGAATTTTGAATTCGTCCACCGCGTTGAGACGACTGTCCTTCTTTGCATTTTTTGCGCTTAGATTTAATAACATTTTTAATTGAATTGACATGTCCTTGGCGTTCTTCTTGTCGCTGACTTATTAGAAAGGCTTTCAACTTTTCATCTTCAATCATATTGAGCGCATCTCCATGTGCAATGTCAAACAAATTTTTGATTCTCTTTTGGAAGTCAACTTGATTTTGTTTCGTTTGATCTGATTGTTTTGCTTTATTTTCTTTGTTTTTTTTTTTTTTTTTTTTTTTCAAAAGACGCCATGAGTCGAAAAGTTTAACTACTTTCTGCTCTACTCTGTGTTTTTGGCGAACGGGAAGAAGCACACGTTCCCAGCAATTGATAACTATGACGGCTGTCAGAGTCGCACTCTCTTTGATGCTTTTATTCTCGTCAAAATGATGATGGTCAAATAAAGCGAGAATGTGTTCTTCAGATGGCAATTTTTCCTTGGGAAAATCTTTCGTGACATTAACAAGCCACATTTTTATCCTAAAAAACAAGGTGAAAAAAATCATCCTAACCTATTTAAAAAATGTAGGACATTGATAAAAAACGTACTTCGAAAATTTTGCAGAAATTTGCAATTGCAAACTCGACTCCCTGGATGAAACGATTCAGCTAAATTACTTCAGACACGCAAAACCAACAACAATATTAGAATTTATACTTTTAGATTATGATTTCAGGATCGACAGATCTGTTTTCGAAGAATTCTCGCAGTAAACATCAATAACATATGTCATCAAGTTTTATGTCTTTTGTGACCTAAAGATTCAAAATTCACATTGAACTATGAATTTTGAGCAACGTAAACACATAATTTCAATTTTTAGAAATTAAAATGGATTTAAAGTTATTTCATCAAAATGTTCAAAATGAGACCGAGAAACAAGACATGAAATCAAAAATCGGATTTAAATAACGTATTTTGCACAGCAGTTAATTTAATGCAAAATTTTGAACAAATTTTGATAAACTTAAAATTTTTAATCACTGGTAGCGACCTCTAAATTTCAACGAGAAATGCTCTAGTTGGCGTCAAAAATTTTCTTTTTTAATGAACTTTAAAATGAGGGGGTGCACCATTTGAAATCTTTGACTTGCTGAATTTACCAGAATCGGTAAACCGATCAAACTAAGCAAGAAACCGGATATTTTAAAGCGGCACCGACAGCAGCGTATCCGTTGCGAGAACGTCCCGCTCGGACCGCCAGCTAACGGATCAATGAAGAAGAAGAATCCAATCAATGAATACATACTAGCCAGCCTTCACATTGATGACGAGGTACATACATATCATTTGCAAAGAACAACGCTTCTAGATGGCTAGTCGCATTCAATAAAATTTGAGTCCATTTGCTTGCAACCGAGCATTTGAAGTTTGTGTAAATTCGCTACCAATGAAATATGAGTAAATGTCCCGAATCCCTGGGACGAAACAATCGCTAAGGCGACATCTTTTACTTAAGACCAAATGACTTCCAACTAGACAATATTTGAATTTCTTCCAGACTTTGCGTTATATCATGAAACTATGTATAAATAATGCCGAAGAACTAATATTGCAGAAGCAAGATTGTAAAATAATATGGAAATTCAGGCCCCCGCGCAGTGCAGATGTGAGCCGTGTCCAAAAGCAAACCAGCTAGCCTGTCTGCAACATCAGAACATGGCTATGCTACAGAGGTATAACTAAGACGTGTTCAAACACGACATGTTCGCCATTGATTATTGAGAATATTCACATTGAGCAGATGGTCCTGGCTGACATTGCTCTATCTGAGCCTTATGGTGGAGAAATCAAAACGTTTCAACCAAACTCTCCTTTTTGGGCGGTCAATAAAGAAGGCATGGTCAACGTTGTCGTGTTGTTTTCTTTCAATTACTTGGCATAATCTCTCTAGTAGTCCACAGCAGAGTTGAAAGGCAATCGTTTGATCAATTGGAAGAACCTCAAAGTGGGTTTTTACTTCCTTTTTCCTTCTACAACCTTTACGAGATATTTCAGAAATGGCTCGATTTCATTGCATAACAGCAGCCCATTGCAGATCTTAACTTGGTCTGTCATGTTTTTCGTGTTCAACTTATATATCATAAATAAAGCTTCTTTTTGTATTTAACTTTGGGTAAATGGTTCCAAACACTTGTGGAGACGATACCTAGCAAAAAAATAGTTTCTTCATTAGATAGAGCAAAGTCCGTCCCATAAAAGAAAGGAAAAGAGCGCGCATGTGGAATTTTGGAAATAAACAGAGTGACATTGCTCCTTTGTGGGGACTTGAAACTCTCACGCGCATGGCAACAGCGATTTTGAGATTCCCTTCTTTTATAGCGCCGGCTCTTGCTGATGAAGTTGGAGAAAGGTTTTTGTTCGTATAAAATGCAATGTTGAATAGCAGGTCTAGTCGGAAGATAGTGAAAAAAGAGAGAGAGGAGTGAAGGAAGAAACCGCCACAAGCAAGCCGCGATATTTTATTCCACCTACTCCCAACCATTACTATCGCGACTATGACATCGAGGCATTGAAAAACAACTCGCTGGAGTGTTATGCCTCCTGAAACGAATTGAATCTCATCAACCAACCGATGACGTGCCCTTGGTGGAGCGGGATGCGTAATTGCGGGAAAGTAGAAAAGGCGAAGGATCGTGGTGCTGCCGGGATTTGAACCCGAGACCTCTGGGATGGTAGCCAGCCGCCTTATTCCGATACTACGCTTAATTTGTACAAATGTTCCATAACCGTCTTTCAATATGAAAAGAAGAAACCGTCTTAAGTAGTAGATGAAAATTTCCAGTTTCACTTCTCACTATCATAATTAAGAACCGACTAAAATGAAGTTATTCGCACTTGTCTAGCGTCTTATCAAGGAATTAGTTAATTATGTAGGATGCCCCTACCTGACTAAAAAATACTGATTTAATCGACTAAATTACTCCAGGATATTGGTCTATATAAGTATAAGTTTACTTACTTCTTTTCTTTTAGTGAGATGGTCTATTGTACTACATCCTTATACCTCATATTTCTAGACCAGCCGCTCGAACAGGTTCAGCAGTTTGTTTAACGGCTTCCCGCTTAGACTTGACTGTTCGAATGTCAAACTCATCCTCTTCAAGGCAAAACCTGTAAGTGGGGTCCTCCGCCGTTCTTATCCTCCATAAATGGCAATCCAGGGGCAGTGTCCTTATACAAGGCGGAAGTGCACTGACATCTTTTCTACCGATCCCCAGCAATCTTTAGCACGTAAAGATATGGCAAGCCAAAAAGTGTCCTGACATCAAACCAAAAAATGTCCTGACAACCTTTCTACCGCACCTCAATCTTTAGCCGCATGAAGCGACGGCAATCAAGACAACAAGAGTTCTGACATGCTTGCTACTGAGGCCCAATAATCCCTTAGCCGCGTTAAGAGACTTCACAGGTAGGAACCGCTTCGAGTTGGCCAATCCAGACATGTACCTCCAGCCTTCGGCGTGTTTCATCCATGTCCGATTGGCAATGACCCTCTAAACAAAAATCGCGGGTATTCTAATAGCTCCTGACCGATGAGTGCAATGCAATTTCTCTATACAAGTTAGGTCGGAAAGGAAAGATCAATAGTGACATATGAGGATAAAGCATTACCCAACTGGGTGCGCCCGGTACCCAGAGTAGATCATTAAACAAAGTGCTAAAAGAACAGCCCTCGACACGATAACTTTACATCTTGGCTTGGAAATAGATGCTACTTTGAGCTACGTAAAGACTTCTTAACAAGGAAACTATCAAGGAGGATAAGTTAAACTATACAGAATCCTTATAAGGCCCATACTACTGTATGTATCCGAAACTTGGACATTAAGAAGTAACGTAGAACACCTTCTAGGGTGCATCGAAAGAAAAACCCTTCGCACTATATATCAATCAATCAACGAAATGGGTGTTTGGAGGAGATAATATAATCACGAATTGTATCAGTTGTATAAAGATCCAAACATAGCGTAGCAGTGATGGCAGCATAAATTATTATGTACAAGAGACCAGACTGACACAGAGGCACGGGACGTTCAAAAAAGAGATTTACAGATAGCGTAGAAGAAAATCTACGAACCCTACGTAAAAGAAATTGAAGACTTCAAGCCAAGACCCGACAGTTTTGGAGGAGGGAGGATGTTGCAGGAAGGCAAGGCCAATAACAGGCTGTGCAACTATTTATGATGATGATCCTTCGTTCTATTTACAAACTAATTAAAATAAATAGACTACAATGGATTGGTCATGTGGAAAGAGGTGCGGAACGTAGCCCGGCAAAGATAGTTATTGCTGCCGCCCTAAGGAAAGACAATACGAAAGTAAATACAATAACCATTAACTAATAAAAAAATAAAAAAAAATGATTGAAGCATGAAATCACCACCAATTCACCCAAAAGTATATAAAACTTCCATGCCATCATAAAAGCGCAAAATATAAACCATTTTAAAAGAATATTTCCTCTGTCTAACAATAGCAACCCTTCTTCCATTGATAATATTCAAACCTTATCAATTCTCCACAAAAATTTCCTTTTTTTTTGATCATTTCAAATCTCAATCAGGCGTCTGCCAACCTAAAATGCCCTTCAATATCGATTTGTACTCGGCTCTTTTTTTCAACCAGGTTCTTTCTTAATCCCATAAAAAAGTTATAAAGTTGACATGGGTCTTGTTTACAAAGGGGAATCTCTGTTTCTGATCTCGAATTTGCAATGCCTGTCATCTGTGTATAGTATTACTTTTATGCTTGTTCAAAAGACACAACTTTGTTTCTTACTTGGGACTCTTTTGAGGCTTCATGCTTGTTGTTCCTCCTTTGCATTTAAAACTTCTTCTTTCTCGAGGTTTTTTCTTGTCAGGCGGGGATACCGTGTATTACCTGAACCGTGATTAAAAATAAAGCAATAACAACTTTTGTTTCTTAACTTATTTATTTATACGTGAAGAGGGGACAAGGGTGAATATTAAGAGGATATAGATATGGAGTTAACTGTTGTTTGCTTATTTTTTATTATTTTAAAATATTTTTAGACCTTTTTTCCTGAACGAAGATGAAAATTTACATATAATAACTGTTTACCTTGCAGTATAAATTTTCTTCAATAACGTTTTTAGTACATTATTTAAAATAATAATGCGTATTTTTTATCCTGATGGAACTTAAATTGGAATAATATACGAATAATTTGACTAAATGGACGGAGTTTTGCCTACGGTTAATACGTAAAGGTATTGTATTGGTTAATGTTGATCCTAAGATGCCCCAACGTCGCTAGTTTATCTGAATACCCCGAAGACTTTTATATAAGCCTACAGAAAATATTGCAAGGACGCCAAGTCACAGGATCGTTGTCGCCAATTAACAGGTGCCTTTCGGAATCATAACTTCAGCTGCCAATCATTTCCGTTAATAGATCCATTATTTCACGCGCTTTATGGCTTGTAGGATCGTTCACTTGTAACAACGTCTTTGAATAACTTCGAAAGGGACTTTTTGTTATTGCCGTTTTGTATTGACTGATCAAAAATTTGCTTTCGAAAATACCAGTTTTCGAGTGAAATTTTGGCCAAATAGTGATTTTTAGTAACTTTGACCTTGAATAACTTTCAAGAGCTAATCAAGTCAACATTTTTGTAAGAACTCAAGTTTTAGAGAATTCATTGTCAACATTTTGGGCGCTCGCAAGGGGTTGTACGACCTTTAGAAACCGAGATACATGGAAAACTCGGGAAAACGCGATATCGCCGGCGACCATTTTTTTAATTCCTAAATTGTTTTCTTAAAAAGTCACAAGGAAGCTGTGGACCATTTCTGCTTGGTGTTTTTTCTAGCTCTTTCATTGATATCGGCCCTGTTTTTTCATTTATCTTGACTACAATCTCAAAAGCAAACAACAAAAAACAGTCGAAGAAAAGCCTAATAATAGTTGCGAATACGCCGATCAAACAAAACACTACCAAGCCAATCATAAGAAAATCTGACAACTATGTACGAGTTAACGTCGGTTTCGCCATGAGACTCTTGGAAGCCATATGAAAATTTCCAAGAAGAATTAACTAGTTCAAGGGTAGGCAACCTTTTTATAACATGGTCCAAAATAAATTTTACTATTTTCCCGCGGGCCGTAGTAGTCAATTGACACGATTCTTGTGAACTGAAATTTTGATAAAGTTAAGCTGAACCTACACGAGGCAGTACATTTGTCCACTACAATATGCTAAATTGTACTGAGGCCCTAATTTTGTGAAATGTCCCGGTTCAAAAATAATTTTGTACAGGAGTATCGAGATAAATGAGGCGAGAGGTAATTGTAAATACGAGCTGGAGAGACATTTCTTACTCCTTTTGCGGTAGCAAAATTTCCAACGTCAAATTAGGTGAGGTGAGATTGTAAAATATGACATACACTGTGGGATCATAGGTCTTTTACACTTACTCTGAGGCAATTTAATGCATATTAGAATTAAACTAGTAAAAAAGCTCTTCATTAGTATTTATTTTGCTCCCTTCTTTAATTTTCTCGTTTTGTAATTAAAATGTCACTTCGCCTCATTTGACATTTTACTGTCTCAAAAGAAAAAAAGCTCTTACAAACTCACTTTGCAATCGTTTTCTACTCAACACTATATTTTTAGTCTAGTGTCTTGATATTTTGTATGAAGAGTTCGATTGAAACAACTTACGTGCTACTCCTGCATGTGAAGTGAAAGATACTTTAATGGAGCAAATCACACTATCCATTATAGAGTAGGTATTACACTAAATATTTATTTTTTCTCTCTTTTTCGTGTAACGATTGTGATGTCTGTGTAGTTGTACAATAAACGTGATTGAGAAGAAGAATTTTTCATAGTTTTCTCAGACCCCCAGAACGATGTCACAATTGTGTTAGTGCGATGGATGAATCTGACAAATTTTCTGAGGCCAAGTATAAAACCGGTTTGTGTATGGTGATAATAGAAGAAATAATGCATACTTTAAGATACCACAATGGATGTTAATTTTAACGTTGCTATTAGCTTTATATTCTATGCAAACTAGAAGAATTACATCAAAAAATATTTATTCATAATTTCTTGCGGGCCGGACAGAAACCATTCGCGGGCCGGAGAGTGCCCGCCGTTGATCTAATTAGTTTTATCTAGTATTGAATGTATTAAAAAATACAGCTTTTGAAGATGTTAAAAATGTTCATAAAAGAGAACCTTAACGATCTACTTTTTGAATTGGAGTGAAAAAAGGCGGATTTTTTTTTTAAATAAACCTCTTTATTTTTGCTTTTTTCCCAACGTGCACTATTGTTTTTGCCGCATTCGTTGCGATTACTTTACATGTCAAAATGTTTTTGTTCTGACGCTCCTCCTATGAAAATGCAAAATATCAAAACCGGAAAAAACATACTCAAAACTTTCTTGTTTTGTAAATTTTGCAATTCTTGGGTCTGAATGTAATTTTAATAAATTAATTACTTCATAAATTTTCCAATATCCACATAGCACTTGCCCCGTCGGCGACAAAGCTCAATTTCCAGTCAAGAAAAATAAACAAAAACCTCCACCACCCAAGAGATTCTTCTTCAGTTACTCTCTACTTAAAACAACTTTCTTTTGCTCATTTATGAGTCGTCGTAATTAATTAAAATTTGTCTGATGCCGGCAGACATTTAATCATCATCCGCAGGCGTTTTATTGATTCAAGTAAATATTGACGATAAATAATAACAACAAAAAATTTTAATTTTTTTTTGTCGCCAAGTCTCAGCAGCGTGATTTTCAATTGTTAAATGAATGAATTTAAAACAAGTTCAAAGTGTTTTTTTTTTTTCTAAACACGAAATAAGAGGATTTAAAAAAAAACAAGATAAATTTAAAACTGACCAGAAAGAAAAAGTTAATTTGTTGCAATAAACAAATTGCGTAGAGGTCAGAGCGTGAGTTTCACAAAAATGAATTCGAAATAAATAAATTGAAAATGATTCTAAAAATAACATCAAAACACAAACAAAGCCCCACATGCTGTTGGATAACGTGCTGGTGAATTTCGTAAAAAGAAAGGTGGAAAACGTGGAGAAAAGCAATATAATTTCTTTAAGTCGATACGGAAACTAAAGCCAATAGAAGAGTTTCACGATTTTCAACTAGAACCATTTCAGCTTTATTATACAACATTATTGAGGCTAATTGCTCGCGTTTTTTTTTTTATAGATCTAGAAATAATTTCTTAATACCCCGTATCCTTTTCCTTAGTACTTTGCGCTTTGTATGTAGTTTTTTTTTTATAATCACAACCAAAAAAAGAAAGTGCATTAAAAAACAGTAATTTTTGTGTTCCATTTGTGGAATAAAATTTTAATTCCATAAAAAGGAGTAATTTTGCAAAAATAATTCATTTCGTCCGGAATATTATCCTCAAAGACAAAAGGGCATGAATCAAATAAAAAATTCTCTCAGACACATTTTCCCGAATCGCTTCAATGTTCTTTGGAAAAGGGAAAAGTAATCCGGGGTGAAAGTAATGCTAACAAAAGGGATTTCAGAGGAGAAATGGAAGCTGTGACGAAGCAAAGATAACGTAATTCTCCACTTTTTCTGGTAGTTGATTTCATTTCCTTTTTTTTTTTTAATATTATATTTTTAAGTAGATGAAATTGTTTTATCAATTTTTTGCGGACTAGTGATGCGAGAGTTGTTGGAATCCTTTTTGCATGTTCGGGGAATGTTCTGTGTAGCTTCTGGGTATTGCTCAAGGCGGGTGTAGCTAGATTAGTTTACTAAAGTGCTTGATTGTATGTAGAAAATTAAAAAGAACTGAAATGTATCACTTGCATAAATTAATTCGTGGAGTTCATTAAGCCTTTTCAATCAGCGGGTAATGTTCCCTCTCCGGTAGGATATTAGATGTACACGAAACTTTTTAATTATTCACCGCGAAGCGAAATCAGTCTAGTTCTAAATCAGGAAAAACTTAATCCGAAATTTTTTTTCATATATCTACAACGTCTTCAAGCATGGAGTACTTTAGAGTTGAGCCGCACTTACATGAGGCAGTACGTTTGACCCTTACACGATGGTCAATTGAGGCCTGTACTTAGGCCTCAACTTTTTTTAAATGTTCCTATTCAAAAATAATGTCCTACTGATACACATATTTGTTTTTTAACTTCCCAGTAATTGGTCCGAAAATCGAAATCGAAATTTCCAACGTATTTTCATTTTTCAAGGCCACAATAGCATTTTAAGCAAAAATTTGAGATGAAGTATGGGTGTATATATGTCCTTACGTACTCATGTGGTCATTTTTTCCTGCACGATATCACGCGAACCAAGACAGACAACGACTTCGTTGAAGTGTCGTTCAAAGCGAATTAACGGAAATATGATCTGAAACGATTTTTATAAAATTTGGTGGTGCCGTTTTTTGGTTTAAACGACATAAGTGATTTTTGTAGCTGCACGATATTACACGAACCACAAAAGATATCGACTTACTTGAGGAGCCGAAAGAAGAATATTAACGAAAAAATGCTCTGATATAAATTTCATAACATTCGGTCGGCCTTTTTTTGACAGATCTAACTTGCATATATCTGAGCCCTCCACCGCCCAGCTTTCTGAGTGAGCAATTATTCAGTGCATCCGGCCTTATATGTATATGAGCCCCTTAATGGCCCGTTTTTGCCGTGTTTGCGCAAGCATCAATTTTAGGACTGCTTTTTTGGTGACGAAATAAAAAATACGCACATAATACAATCGAAGGATTCCCCGTAAAACATAAACGAAAAGGGTTGCTAAGTTGGGAGATTTGAATTCCCTATTTTTTATTTAAATAAAAAAAAAAACAATGTTACGTAACGCGTTGTTCGATTCCATCGAATCCTAACTTATGATATTCAAAGATTATTATGAATTTTTCTTCGTTCAAAGTGAAAGAAAACCACTTCATTTTTGGCAGCCGAGAATATTTATAAGTGCATATCCGCTAGCAAATTTAAGTTTGAGAATTCTTAGCAATCTCGTTTATGGAAGCCATAAAGCGAGAAAAATATGTAATAACAGATTAAAATTCTAGGAAAATATCCTGTTTCCATTCTCATATATATTTTCCGTAAAAGTTTTTCTAGTTCAACATTTTAAAATTGCCTACGATTTCCAAAAAAGCTTGAAGTTATTTAAAAATTCGAGTAATTCCAGATAAAATGTTTTTTTTAATATTCACAAAAATCGTTCCAGCCGCACATAAATTTTATAAAAATATAAAAACAATTTTTAATCACCGATCTCTCATCTCCAATGACATTCCAGCTTAAGCCAAGTATTTATATGTATTTATGTACTTAAAAAAAATATTCTTCTTCTTCTTCTTCAGGAAAAAAAATATTGCTTATGTTAAACTTTTGCCTTCATTACGGCGCTCATATAGCCAGAAAATCTGAATGCTAATTAGACACCGCCTAAGTACATCCACCATCTCCTCTTCAGGCGCTCTCGCGGATTTCGTTCGCTCCTAGCATAGGCTGGAAACAGAAAATCCGAATCCTAATTACCCTTCTACTTCATCCCTACCTGCCGTAATGCATTAAAATTTAAGGGAAAATGAGAAACCCTCCGTCATGTATAGTAGTCTGGAAATTTACATCTAATTACCTTTTCGGTTACGTTAGCGGATTTTGTTCATTTGCAAACTTTTTTTCGACTCTTCCACGTGATGAATTTTGGCATTATGAATAAATTGGTGGAGTTTTTTTTGCCAGCCAGACTATATTGAATTAACAGAATTTTTGTTCGATGGCGAAACTTAACCTTTTTTCGGGGTTATTTGGTTTTGGAAGTTTTGGTTTATAGCATATTTTTCATCGTTTAAAAACAACCTGGACATAACGCATAAATTTGAAAGGACCTAGGATAATTATCGAGTGATTATAATTAAAAATATTGTTATTAAATTTCGGCAAGCGATGTTCGTTTTCTTAATTACCTATAAGTAATTAAACGATTTCAATAACGAATCGAATCGAAAAGCTTCCCTCGATACAAAAATTCTCTGCAGAGATCGCCGTAATTCTGTTACAAAAATATTGATCTCACAGAAAATTGCAATCGATATCCAAAGCAAACTTATTTAGTTTAGTGTTTCGAAATTATAATTATTATTTTTCCAAGAATTCCTGATTATATTTTCGAAAACTGAGCCCTATTTTCAATTTTAAGATTAATAAACCAACATCTACACGTTTAACCAGAAACGATGCTAATCCTCTGGGAAGAGTACAGACTGGAGAGATTTTAGGTTGATCCAAAGATTTGTTATTACAAAATGAAATTCAAAGAAGCCGCTTCTAAAATTTCGATAACGAAACAATTTTTAGTCTAATTAACGTTTGAAGTAAGATCCTATTATATTTTCTCGTTGAGTTGTTATACCTTTCTCTAATATGGTATTTTTGGTTCAAGTTAGTAACCACGAGGACACTAAGGCGTTTTGAAAATTTGTTAATGATATTCCACTATTCTAAATTAACAGACAAAAAAGCAAACAAATTTCTGTGTGATAAAAGAGGCTTCAAACGCACTTTCGCGTTGACTTTGGGATGTGAACGCGACTTTAAGCTCAATGATTTCCGTTCATGCGAAGATAGATGAAGATATAGCTATCAGAGCAAGCTCATCTGAGCTGCCTACCTTGGCCATGTAGTCATCTATAGTATCATGTGATACGAAATGAGCGATAATAATAAAAGGGCCTCACGATTGGGCAGAGAACGCAATGACTCGGTTGAATTAGCTTTAAAATTGCTGCCCGATGATCAAAATCGGGTAAGATGGTTTGGGTTTGGTTTGGTTTCGTGAAAAACATCATACAGCCAAAGAACTGCTATGTATACTAGAATAAAACAAGTAAGGTGGAAAACCATGGGCACTAGAGATGTGAAACCCCTAAGATTTCATGCGGAGACAACTACGAGAGCTGACCATTAGAAGGTATCTTAAGAAAGAAGAAGAACAAGCTCGCGCACCCTTTATGTTATTAACAAATTTCCGGAGGCACCCCGCAAGGAGGATTATCTCCCCGCTCCTATAGGTCATAACTATGAACTAGTTATTGCGACGCATGGAGGCACATCCTGGCGTACGCGGATGACGTTGTTATTATCAGTTTCTCTTCAAAATAGATAAAAAAGCGGAAAAGACGAAAAACGCCTATTATTATCATAGAAGTAAATTCCATTCGGTTACTCGATCGGTGACTATATAGACTATAGAGGATCTTAATATGGTGGCAAACCCTGAGTAGGTCCACCATGCTAAACAAACTACAGAAGGTACACAAATGTGCGGAGTTATTATACATAACAGGAGCACTTTACTCCACACCTACAGATACCCTAACTGTTATGTTATAACTGCCTCCTTTCAATCTTGTGCCAAGGGAAAGCGCAACTATCCCAGGCCAATAAAAGAATCTGGATTTTAGACCGGAACCAGGAGGGCACATGAAGGTGCTGAACTCGATCAACATCCCCCACAAAAACCGCATTCTGCCTACCCGAGGTTACCCTCACGAGAAATTACGGAGTCCCCATCACTAAGCCATCCTTTCCAGCGAAAACTGACTCCGTCGCTGTCCGAACCCCATAGATCTAAAAGTAGCAGGCTCTTCGAACAGGTACCTTTTGGCTCATACGTACCACTGCCGACTGGAACCTATTGAGCTTCATTTTCTTCCCAGCATCTTTAGTTGCTTTAGCTCTCAATCCAGTTCCTTAGAACTAAGTCGATACCTATAGCTTTTAGTTTAGTCAGCAGAGCGGGGTTCCATACTCTGTCAAAAGACTTTTAAATATGTAGAGCATTGTTTCTCAACCTAGGAATCGCAACAAAATATAACGGCCGCAATTCACACACAGACCGTGGCCTGAAGGCTTCTCACCTTGAGTCCAAGAATCACCATACACTGGCTATCCGCCCGCACGCCGTGACCTTCAGTCCAGGAAAACTGGCAAAAATCTTGATGTGTGTGTGGGCATACATAGGTTTATCGTCAGTCCGTGCCTTAAGATCTGAATTTCTAAGTGAGTCTTTTCATAAAATAGTGTTTACAAAAAAATATATTATATATTTTCTCGTACCAATTGCCAGATATCGCCGGCTTAAAGATTTAAAATACCTGTATGCACTCATTCGCGACGTTCAATTCATTCATTTCTTGGACTACGGGGCTAATATTTTTTGGGGTGATTCTTGGATATGTTTGAAGAAAACAATGTTCAGAGATAGGGGAAGCTTATTCCGACTATCCATTTTCAACCTGTATCTAATTATTCCCGCTATTTTTTTTCGGCTTAATTTATCTGTGTCTGTGGGGAATTATGAGGTGACCTGCAGTTCACGGCCTGGTTGCCTCAAGTCCTCATCACTCAGTCAGATTGAGTAATGCCTTCATCGGGCTGTGCCTGCAGGCCGTGGCCTGGCTTTTAAGAGAATGAGGGTCTTAAGTCACTAAGGACTACATACATATCTCGTCGTTGTGAGTCTTCTGAAACGTTAGAGTGCTTTTTGCTAAAAACCTACGTCTCGGATGGATATGTGAGTACCGGTAAGACCATTGTTTTATATGTATAGCAGCAGTTTGGACCTTTCAGTCAGATGCTTGGATTTGAAGAGCCTTGAGAGACTATATTAACTTTATTGGCTTTAAGCAGCCGTGCGCGTGTGTTTGGCTTCATGCGATTGTCGGCTGCTACTATTGGCTCAAAGTAGGGAAATTATTTAATTGTTATTATTTTATTCGCCCTTGGAGAAGGATAAACCATCGAGACAGCACTCCTATAATATCCTTAATATGAAAGTGAGCCTGTCATTGTTTCGATAAACGAGGGGCGCTTAAATACGGACTGAAAGTAAACAAACAAGCCGACCTCCTAAAACGGACGGATCGTTCGTATGTTGGGCCCTAAGCTTAATGGCAGCAGCGTAGGATATTAATTGATATTTTTAATATTAAATTGATAAAATGGTTAATATCGAATAAAATTTGGACTGCTATTAAAAATTAGTGTAATCATTGTGTTTTTGTGATAACAATATAATTAAATAAAACTATAATGAATCATAAGACACGGATTTATTGTAAGTATTTACAGAATTCATGTAGAGGTTGGGCTTTCAATCTAGACATTCGTGTCGAAAATTTCAGCAGCATTAACTGCACTTAAGTGAATTTCATTTAGTAATAAAAAAAAGTAATCACACTACAAGTGATCAATCACAACAAATCGCTAAATTTGTAGATGAATATCAATTACTACAAAAAAAAATCCCCATATTTATATCCAACCTGTTTGACATATATGTATTCTTATACCGTTAAATAAGTTATTTATAACATTTCCAACTGAACCGATAACAGCCCCAAAAAACACGCCTCTTTTTTCCTAGCTTCAGTCAACAGGGTTTCAGTTCAATTAAGCAGTTAAATGCACGTCGGATTCGGTTAAATTCAAACTCTTTAAGAACGGGCCCCACAATACCAGGGAAAAAAATCACCCAACTTTACTATGACACGTTCTGGTAATTGAATCCGAGCACAGCATAAAAGCTTCGTTACCTGCGACAATTGCCCGCTGTACTATGCTCCATTCATAAATCTCAGCTGAGAAGTCAGGCAACTTCTTTTTAGGTGCTCGAGACTCGTTAGAAAGAAATTGACTCTAGTTGCTACAGAGTGTTTGCGTTTTGCTTACGTTTCTTACGTCTCTGGCCTCCAATGCAAAGAGAGACAGAGAGAGAGAAAAAAACAGAACTTGCAAAAATGTGTGTTGACCTTAAATCAGCTCCACGTTTGCAGATTTTGATTTCTGACGCTTAATATCATGAGCTGCACCTTGAGCTGGTTGATGTTTTGTTTTGTTTTGCCAATGATATTACAAACGACGCAACGCGCATCTTCAATTGATCGAGAGAGAGCTCTTGAACTGCGCCAATTGATATCTGACCGAGAAATCATAGGTCCCACAAGCAGTAAGTAGCAATCAATGATGTATCGAAAAAGCCGTCTCAATGAAGATGATGACATGTCATCAAATATTTAAACGTATTCTGATACTCGGGATTTTTTTCTCTCATTAAAAATCTGCAACCAACCGCAATTGCGCTGCGATGCGATGCGATGCGGGCGAGCGTTTCTGATGATTTGAAAGATTTATGCAAATTGCAGAGGCATAACCGTGAAAAAAGAGGAGTTGCTTGACCTGGCTTGGACTGGACAGCGACAATAAGTGCAACTGCCGCTGTGTAATAGGTCAGTGGACGGTTTATTATGCATTACAAATAACGGCGTTCATATTTAAATGTGCGATAAAAAAAAACATATGCATCCGACTTATGTACATATATTACGTTTCTGTGGATACTGTGGAGAAAAATCTTGTTTACGTTTGGACACGTAACGTAACGTTATCAGAAATGTTTTCCCCGAGCTTTTAACAAATATTTTCTATTTAGCGATTAGCAGTGCCAATAAGTCCGCGGTAATGAGTAAGCAGTTTGAAGACTTAATGAAGATAAATGGAGGGGAAGCTTACGGTTGATAGTTATTAAAGAAACTGATTCCCCTTTGATTTACTGCTAACAATCTAATCGAATTCAACGGGTATAGATAAGAATCACGCTGGAAGCACTTATCGAGGTATTCCCAATCGAGTTTTCCAATGATGTTTTTTTAGATATTATTTTGTAAATTACACGTTGTGAGATGATTCACAAATTATTTTTTTATTCAATGGAAGTTTGGTTAGAACCGGTTGTACATATTTTGTAATTGTAAAACAATTTTTAGAAATTGTTTTTCTGATAAAGGATGCGCCTGCCCACGTTGGGTTAGTCCATAAATAATGTGGTTTTTCCAAATGCATCAACATGCATGTTACTGCCAAGTTTGAAGTGTGTAATGCAGTATTGTTTACTTTATGTATAATTTCAATAAAGGCAACGGCCCCGTGCTATAATTGGAGTCGTGTTGCTTGACAAATCTTTTCAATTGATGAGAGTCATGTTTCAGTCGAATTACGACTTTCAGCATAGGGGCCATAAACTTAACTTAGCATTTCCACTCTCTGGCCCCTGTGCTGGAACTCGTAATTCGACTAAAACGACACTTTCTTCAACTCAAACGACCTGTCATGCCGCACGACTCGTCTTTCAGCATCGGGGTCAACAGTGCAAGAAATGCTAATGCAGAAGGGAAAATAAGAATTCCGGAATTCCGACCCAGAAAACAACAGCTTGCAACATGAGCCTCGTCCTGGAAGAAGTGTTCTTCTTGACGAAGAGGTCCTGTAAACAGCTGGTTTGTTCTACCATCGGAATCATTGACGTCGTTCGGCGTCTTATGGGGAGTGATGTGCATGCGTGTGAAACGCACACTACGACCCTCAAATTAACTCTGAATGGATGCTTAGCAACCCCAGCGGAAAGGAAGAGAACGAATGCAGTTCGTGAGAGGGAGCACACCCTTAACAGCCTACCAGGTCAAGATGTAAAGTTGTCGGTAATTTTTGCACTGTCGTTTAACGATTTGCTCTGGGCGGTTTTTTCCAGTACCGTATCTTAACGTGGCTACTGAATTGCTGGGGCGCCGAAGAAAGGAAATTAAGACTCTTGTTGGCTTCATTCCAGTACACTTATTGGCAGGAGTGCAGTACAATGAGCCAAGTGAAGTGGCTGCGGTAATTTTGGACGCAATACATTATTAACGAACTAGCGGAGAAGCTGGGATTTGGTCATTCAGCCATTAATCGACAACTGCCTGCTATCGGGAACGTCGGGAAGCTGGGTTAATAGGTTTCTTAATACCCCCATCCTTTTTTTATGCGGCAGTTCTAAGCTCAAGAATCACTCATTCCATTACAAATCTGTTATGTCGTTTGTCACGTCCTGGTACAATGTCCACTTAGTACGGGGGATAGATACTACGTATACATAATGAGTTTAATTAGTTGAGTTGAGGTTGAGTTAAATTTTCGACTATCGTCACAAATTACAAACAAAACACAGAGATTCTGCTGTCAACTAAATTCAACTACTCAACTACTGAACTCGCGTCTATATGCATAATTTCAACTCAATCCAGCTAGCAGAGTTGAATCGACTTTAGTCGAACCTAATTCAACTCGATTCGAGTGTACATGTAGTTGTACTCAAGGGCGTTTCCAGCCAACTAGCTTAGGGGGTAATTAAAAAAAAGAAAAAACTGAAACTTTTTTTTATTCCATAAAAACAATCGACATCAAAAAATATAATTTGTATAAAAAGGAATTTATATAATAATAAAATAAAATTCTATTCATCCTTACTCCATCATCCATCCATCATCCACTACGATACAGGGTGTTTACGAAAGAAAAAAATGTATTTTTTAAATATTTACTTAAAGTTGAATAACTCCTAGACGAATTATCGTAGAGCAATGTAATTTGGTTCATCTTTTAGGTAAATGTGTATTATTTTATATGATAATTAGAACAAGAACTTGAGTGACTCCGTTTACACGATATGGAATTAAAAAGTGGGATCTAAATCCCAATATTCTTCGTTTTTCCAGAAAAATTCCAATATTTTAGCAGTTTGGTCATATTTTGAACCTACATATCTTGTAGATATTAAAAAAAATACATTTTTTCTTTGGTAAGCACCCTGTATCGTAGTGGATAGTGGGGATAGCCCCCTCTCTAGAACAATTTGTCTCTTCAAAACCATCCTGGAGTCACCCCTGAAAATATTAGCCATGTAGTGCAACAGAGGATTTATTGAACGTCTGATGACCGATACAAGTTGAGAATTAGGGGATGAGTATTTTAAATCTTTAAAACGGCGATATCTTATGAACAGCGATTCGTACGGGAAAATGTATAATATCATTTTTTGTAGATAATCGCATGATCTACAAACTTTGTAAACAATATTTTAGGATAGGACTTTCCCTTTAAGAGATATTAGCCAAAAACGAAATTTTATTTTTTTAGGGGGTTGTTTTTAGGGGTAGCGTACAACCGATTTTCCGAAACTTTTTTTTAACATATTCTACTCACGAAAAACTATATTTTTAGAAAAAGTTTCGTGAGTTAACATTTAGTCTGACTCTGTCGACTGAACTATAATGAAATAACAAAAATATCGTTTTGTTAAATGAATATTTACAGCGTTCTGGCGGCACTTTGGTGACGGGGAAATGTTCTGGCAATAATTTTTATAAATAGAGAATACCATCAAAAATAATCTCCTGAAAATTCATGACTTTTTTTTTATGTGGTAGTGCTAAGCTCAGGAGTCACCCTTTGTACTACTAGCCCGTCATGTCATTTGTCACGTCATGGTGCAATGTCTAGCAGTAATTTTAGTACGGGGGAGGGGTGGGGGGAATAGGTTAGGGATTATAAAGGTACGGGAGGGTATTGAAAAAGGTGGTGATGAACCCTGCGTTTGAACTCTTGGATGTTGTAGGAGCTTGGAAATACCGACTGCGAGAGATTATTCCACAGTCGAGTTGTTCTATTTACAAACGAATTCATATCTTGTTGAGTGCGTGAAAAGGGTAGTTGCAGGTGCAGGGAATGGGACGAGTGGGCTAATCTGGTGTTGCGGGTATAAGATTGCCGTGGAGGCAAAAGAGCGTTTAACTCGAAGGAACAGTCACTATGATAGTAGCGATAAAATTTTGTCAGTGCTGCTACATTCCTACGGTGGCTTAGGGCGTCGATGGTGGAGCTAATACTATATCAAAATTGAACTTTATTTCCTACCCCTTTTGTAATTTTAGGGTACTACATTCCGGCCACTAGGGGTTGCCAGAACTAGCTTTTATTGTTCAGCAGGTGTATAAGATTCAGTGTGGAAATTTTCATGACTAATGAAATGACAACCCAAAATACGTCGCTGGCTCTTGGTCTATGCGATTCGCGCTCTCTTAATGTAACACGATGTAACGATTAACAATTGCTGCGTTTTTTAATCTGTTCTGTTCTTTCCTGGAACAGCTTCCATACAAATTCTTGTCCGCGACAATTACTGAGAACCGTATCCAGGCCAAAGAGAAATTAAAGAGACTAATAGTATCAACGTATGTCGCGTATATTTAGAAAAAGGAACCCGTGCAAAGGAAGAAGTTCATCACTTCTCTTTCGGCGCTTGAGCAGTTAACTTCGGTTTGTTTACATAGCGTGCCATATTAGGTTAAGTCACGGATATCGGTCCCTTCCACGACTCTCCAGGAGAAAAAAATCACAGTCATAGATCGCCGACTAGATTCACCATACACTTAACTTGTTTGTTTGTAATATTGGTAATTTTTAAGAATAAAAATAAATAAGGGAACGCAAATCTTAGGGGGGGGGGGGGGTAATTACCCAATTACCCCCCTCTGAAACCGCCACTGGTTGTACTTTGGTTCGACCTGAGTTATCTGAGTTCAACATATCATGAATACGTGCTAACAGAAACTTAGTGACTCAGAAGATATGTACTCGCAGGTTCAAGGCATGAGAAAAACCCCAATATACCTTCGTTTTATAGCATTTAGCGATTTACAATATTTTTTTGTAACCCAAGTACAAATAAAAGGTGTCCTCACAGCTTTTAAGAGGTATATGATGGCCGTAGAGGTTTTTAACTATTTTTAACGGGAGCACATACGGGCCCACCACATACCCGGCCAAACTTGTCCAAAAGAATTAAATAGTCGAGCACTGTGCTGTACACACGGGCATATGACGGCCAAAAAAATAATCTGCACCAATGTATTGTTGAGTGTGGTGTGGGAAATTGATCATTTTCGTTAGGTATAGTAGCCCTTTCGATTATCATACTTAAAGGGTATCAATGCATAAGAAAATCAGATATGCCAGTCGTCGGTTTGTAAAGGCACCGCACACTTGATATTTGGTGTTGATTTATGTATATTTTAGTGAGAAATTTTATTATTTTATGCGGTTCAAGAAAAAAAACCTTTAATTGCACAGATTTTATGATGTTTTTCTCAATAAATATTCGGCCGTACAGTCCGACAAACATCCTTCTGATGTCCGGCACATGTCCTATGACTATGTTTTAAACACGGCCGGTGTTCGCCCACTGTAACCACATCTTTGAAGATCATCTTTTGAAGGTGAGAATTTTCGTTTTCCCTGGGAACAGCATCAACTCAGATTTTCCCGGACTGACTGCCAGACCGTAGTCTGCTGCCCACTAATCACCGTTGGAAGCATTCCGGACACCATAATCACTAGGTTATTTGCATGCTACTGCTTTAACTCTCCGCTTTTATCTAGTTTTTGAAGTATACTATTCATCGTTACTAACCACAACAAAGGGAAAAGATTCCACTTTGTGGTGTACTTCTGTTGGCAATTTGATTACCGTCTCGGTTCCCAAATTCGCTTGGATTATTTTCGAGCTTAGCATAGCTGCTAGCCAAATGCCTCAGACTTGCTTCTACGTATAGGTCTAAGAGAGCTTATCGAATCGATTCCCTACGTACGTTATTAGAGGCACTTTCTAAATCTAAGAAGACTGCCAAAGTATATAGGGTAATAGAGGGTGTAATAGAGGGTTTTCTCGATAGTTCGTACCACCTCGTGCAGAGCTATGTACCTTGGTGGACCTACCACTGATATAGGCATGTTGAACTGGTGCTAGCCACATCTACAGATTGGCGGGTGTGGGCGTCGATGGCCCTTTCTAGTGTCTTAAGCACGAAGAATGTCAGGCTAATTGGCCTATAGAAAACATGACCATCAGCCATGGTACTACTACCTCAGGTATGTATTTTTTGCAGCATGACCGGTAGTATGCCATCCGAGGCCTGGTACTTTGAAAGGGGAGAAGCTATTAATCGTCCATATGACCTTTTCCTTTGTAATAATAGCGGAAATCTCCTCCCAGGAGTGTTTGTTCGTTCCTGTTCCTGCTTTCCACTGGAAAAGTGTGTGATCATTCAACGCTCTATAGATTCGGCCTACTCTTCCTCTTTTTTTAATGAAATTATTAACGATGAGACGTTAATATTGCAGACACTAAACAGACTGAAAAAAATTCCAAAAAATAGACAAATTTATGACTACATATTAAATGAACATCATTACTTTTCAAACTCATTGGAGAAACAACAAAGATAAAACACATGATCTATGAATGTCCAGTGAAAGATTTGTTGATGAGATATTCTCAGAGGCAGAAATGCCAATTCCAGGTTTTGTAATAAATTGCGATTTTTCAATAAAACTCTTGCCTGATATTTCGTTTAAGTTAATGCAAAATCTGGAGAAAGAAATCAAGACAATTTCACCAGCACATTCGCGTTATATTTCAAAGCTCTGTATAACATCAAACTGGATTTAGTAAAACAGTTCGACAATATGTATGTATATTAATAAAAATTACCGAAGTTATAGAACTACCCCAAATTACCGAAGTTATAGAAACACCCAAAAATTACCACCACCTGGATCACTGAAATAATTCTTACCAATTCCCAGTGCCAATTTTTATACCTAAACAATTAGCTATACCGAAAAAATTCAGCTTTATTCATGATCCTCGCTCACATTTATATTTAAATTTGGAATAATTAATTTACAGAAAGTTCGACATACTAAAACTAAAACTGCCAACAAAATTAATTATCAGGGATTATAATTAGCTTTAAATATATCACGTTAAAATATTCGTACTAAATTTCATGTAAATCGGTTGACTAATTATGAATTGATTTATAGTAGTTAAAGCTAGCAAGTTTATCAGTATATTCTTCATAGTTTTTTTTCTTCATATTTTTAAAATAAGGATATTTAAAATGAGACTTTAAAATATTGAATTTTAATGTAAAAAATATTCAAAATACATTTTCTTTTTAATAATTACATAAAAGTATGAGTTTTAATAAACCCTGAAAGCTCTCTTAAAATTAAACAAAAAAAAAATCCACTCATATTTACATTTAACTTGTTAAAAACGCGAAACAAAATGAATTTTCCTTAAAATTTCTTTCAAAAATTCACAGAAAATTTCGACATTGTAACAATATCCCCAAAACTCTCCCAACAATTCCCAAATGCTGTAAATAATTTATATCGTTGCCTTTCTTTTGACTACAGAAAATATTTTGCCAAGCTACACATATTTTATGGTTTTTATTTCAACATAATCAAAAACAAACTCAGTTCGGGATTTTGTGGGAGTGAGGAGATACAAATCCGTAGATATCGTATAATGACCCTAGCTCATAACTTTTCTGATTCATCCCACAAAACTTGTTTTTTTTTTGTGTTTGTAATTTCATTCGCTATTTAGCAGAGTATTTCCCTGAATTCCGAAAACTTTTGGGAGAACTAAAAAAAAAGAAGACATCCAGCATCACTGCTCTGGAAGCACTAAAAAACTTTACATAACTGAACTTGTTCTAGAAATATAGAAGAGTTTATACCATAAGTTCTTCTCTGGCTGGGTTGCTTCTCACACATGGCATCGATGAAGTTCATGCATATATTCAAAATGCTAACAAACAAAACAAGCAGCTTGAGAGGAGGAGAATCGCTCCATCGTCCCCACATGTGTAGTGGCCTATAATTTTTGTGAAGCCGTCATGGTTGGATACCGAACCAACTAGAAGACGCGGCTTGGAAACAGAAAAATACCTCTAACTGCCCGACCGACCGACCGGCTTTCAGACCAAGAAGAAGATGTTTGCATAGTTCCCATCGCTCCATCAAAGCTTACAAGTTGAGAAAATACCAGAAAACCTGTTTCAGCGCCCAGTCACCACGCTATTAAATAAATGGATATCTTGTATCTTCCTCAGCTCTCCAGTAGAGCTTCTCAGGCAACACAGAATTTTCATAAAATGAGAGCTGCGTCTGAACTTGGTGAGGATCTTGAAATATAATAAGATCTTCCCCCCGGGAGGCGCCTCTTATCAAGCAAGCATAGGCTTCTATCTAGTGATCGGTTCGCATCGGTACAAGAGGATTGATTTACGCTCGAGTAATTTTAAACAAATTACAAGCTAAATGCATCGTATTGCAAGTCTATGAACTGTTAAGCTGCTAGGAGCACCCACCACCAGAGCGAAAAATCAATAGAGGATAAAGAGCCCCCTTTCTCTGGCAGCGAGCCAAGTGCGGTTGACCCATTAAGAGAAAACGTTTATCCTTGGCGAGGGGGGTGGGCAGAGGACGATTTACTGTGGCGGGTTTCGTAAATTTTCATCGCCATATGGATTTTAATTTGCAAAGGATAATAATGTTTTAGCCTCGTTTAAAGCCGTTTGCAGATTAAGCTGTGTGTGTACTTACTCCAGCACCAACCACCTCTCCAACTCCACGACGACGTTCGGAGTTGTGTGCATTGTGAACGCTTTTTTTGTTGCATAAAACCTGGCAATTAGAGTTGAAATTAACGAAAAACCTCGAGATTTTTCAAACCTTCGTCTGAGTTGAACTAACTAACAAACTTACATGGGTCCGAAGTGGAGTTGTAGCTGCTACTCACTATAAATTCAAAGTTAATTTTTAATGCCATTCTGCTGCTACGGCTACAGCATATATTTTCCTAAAGTGCACCCAGCAACTACTGGTACATGGTTAAATATCCATTGTTATTACAGTAGTACACAACTGGTGGTCGTTTGTAATAAAAATTAAGTTTGCAACTTTGTAGCTTAGAATTCACATAAATCCGTAAAAGTTTTTCAATCTTTGTTGTATTCCCTCTAACTCCAACCGTGTGCAGCAGGCATTACAAGAACTACAAAGATACCATCTTTTTTCAACACTTCTACAAAAAAAAATTTTATGGTTAGAAAAAGGGTCAAGAAAGAAATGTGAAATATCTTGAGAGGGATGAGGGTGTATTTTTATATATCAGGACAGTAAAGTAGACGTCGCCATGTTGTGGCCAAGTAAAAATCTGTTATTAATATATATTTTCTTTAAAAAGACTTGTGCTGTGTAAACAAAATAAAATATTCAAATATTCATATTAAAATGTTTTTATAATTCGAAATTATAATGAAAGACTGAAAGCATGGGAGGAAAGGCGCTGTAGGATGCCTCATATTTTGGCTGCCAAAAAACATGCTTGCATAATATCGTTGCGGTACAAGTCGTTGCCTTATATAAAATGTTAAATATTGGAGTATTGACTATATTAAAGCAGATTTTTTAATTGAATGGTTTGAAGTAATATATCAGAATTTTAACAATGATGTTTTATCAGAGTTGTTTTTGGTGGTTTCACTTACTTATTTACTTTGACGGCTCTACAACTGAGATTTAGTCCTGGCCTATTGAAATTGTTCTCTCCATCAGTACCGATTTTGGGTTTTACTTAAAACCTCCTAAATAAACTAGTAAGCTTACCAGAGTTAAAATGGGCTTACAGCGGGCGAACAAAGGCCGCTTGGCTTTGGCCGTCGAATTTTAAAGAATTTTTAATAGGAGCATATATATGTAAACGTATATCCGTCGGTGTTTGTGTGTATGTGTGGTGTACTGCCGTATTGTCCGGCGACCAGCCCTTCACATGGCTGAGGACTATGTTTCAATCACATTTGGTGTTCGCCCGTTGTAAGGCCATATTTTATTTTTAATCGGGTAGTTATTGAGATATCACGCAGTAAAAATGTTTAATCAAGTCCTTTTTAAAGTCCTTTACAGAATAAAAGAATTCTACGTTAGTATGTGGTGAGTTGGTAAGTCTGTATCATATGGACCCACCATCTGATTGTTCTAACGCACCGACATTGGCAATGCTTTGTTGAGCTGACGTAATTTTATAGAAGTCTAGATGGGATAGAGTAGAGCTTTACATTAAACGAATACAGCTTAAATTGGAAGAATGTACATCTAGTGAATTAATTAATTCCAAAAGACGTTATCATATGATGGCTCCCTCTCCTTACTATAATTTTTTTCATTAGTCTCGATTGGTTCTCAGTATACTTAGTTTACTTAGTAAAAATGAACTTTCCCTAAAATTGCTATGCAATAAATGTAATTTTCTACAATTTTTTGTATCCTGAAAAATATTTGAAACAGTCTAACTTTCTCAATGCTAAGCCTATTTTCTAAAGCCGCGTAAACACCGCCTGTCGTTTCAGGGTTTGGCTACCGCAAGTTCGCTTGTTGTTTCCATCAAGCCGCGTACACAACGGCCCAACGAAAGCCAACGATGCTAAATGGATGGCTTAGCGAAGGCCGACGTAGGTTCGCTTGCAGTCCGTAACATGGCGGAAAAGTCCAGCGAAGGTGCGACCCGACGGGTTGCAAGCGAATGCCAATCGTCCATTCAGAACCAACGAATCCCATTGAGCCTATTTACACGGCCCATGACTTTTCTTTTAACAATTACCCGATAAACCGATTGTTCTGCATTTTTTCCGTGTAGCGTGATAACGATTCTATTGTCTACAGTAGTTATGTAAAAAGTGTCATGCCATATCATTAACTCGAAGCAAAATTAGAGTTGATCCGGACGAGGCAGTACATTTGTCCCTTACACGTTGGTCAATTGTACTGAGGCCTACATTTATTTAAATGTCACGGTTCAAATATAATATCCTACTGGTATGATTAATTTTCTGACGTCCAATCCTGGCATATTTCTTGGCTTAGAAGAGCGGTTTTCAAACTGGGGGCACGAATTTCTACTTAAATTTTATTGTTTTTTTATTGTGCATCTCATCGCCATCTAGACCTTCGGTTTTTCTACATTGAATAACTCGAACATTTTTTAGCCAATTTCGACAAATGTGCACGATTCTGAATAGTCATTCAATACCATTTTAGCTATAAGTCTATTCACATCGAAAAAACGCTCTGAAATTGTAGCGTTACATATCGTTCAATTGTGAAAACTGTGCGTGCTTATCGTAAAAAATATGGGAGAAATTCGACCCCGTCAGACAACACAATTCGTAGCGTCCCATTCGACCGTGTCCGAGACGCTCTAATGAAGTTGTTTAAGAGGTAAGAGAAAGTGTTGCCGATAATCCAAATGTCCGGTATCGGCGCCGATCACAGGAGTTAAACGATAGTGGAACGACTCTAAAGGTATGATCCACTAAAGCAAAAGAACATTTGTCCGCTGGCAAAATGCCAGCTAACATAGCTGCCATGTGCACTTTCTTGGCGAATGCTTGTTTGCCTTGGTGGATACGTACCTTAAGGGGGATTATGAAGCAATATCTTCATCTCTTCCCATACAAAATGCAACTTACTCAAAAATTGTTGCCAACGAACAAGCCGTGTCGCTTGCAATATGGAAATGTCGTCGCAAGAATGATCTATGCTGAGCTAGATTTTTGGGACAAAATTTTGATGACGAATGAAGCCCATTTAACACTCTTACGAAGTCATAATCACCCATACGTCGTTCACGAAACACCACTGCACAACGAGAAAGTCACTGTTTGGGCCGGGGTGTGCTCAAAAACCATCATCAGACAATTTTCAAAGTTCGAGAAACCCTCGACAGCGCACGCTACCGTTGGATGTTGGTGCACTTTGTGTATCCGAAAAAAGCATGAAAAAGGCCTGACGAGCCCATTTTCAACAAGACGGCGCAGTTTGCCACACCGGTGGCACTACGATGAAGTTCTTGCAAAAGTTAAGTTTATGCCAACAAGTCGAAAACCATTGACGAACTCAAAGCTAAAATTACAATGGCATTACAATGGCACCTCGCCTCATTTGAAGTATGACATTGTACTGGCTCAAAAGAAAAAGAGGCATCTCTTACAAACTTATTTTATAATCGTGTCCTACCCAACACTAGTTTAGTAGTCGGGTCGTTGTTAATACTTATTTGAGTCTTACCAAGTTAATAATCACAAATGTAATATTTTTTCTGCGTGAAATAGGGGTCAAATAGGTTACCGGAAACTGACAAAATCTGCATCAACAAAATTTCTTTTACATCCAAAAACTAGTTTGTATTTTTTCCGACGATCCTCAACATTTCTACGTCTTGACATTTATTCATCTGATTTAAACTAAAAGTTTACACCGATTTTTTGTTTTTTGTTACAATCTTAAGCAACAATAATTTATGCTCGATCAGAAATTCGGTAACCAAACTTCGGTAACTTAGATTATTGGTTGTTTATAATTTTTAATTTCAAATTGGGTAACGACCTAAGAAATTTCACTCTTTTCACTGCTTATAATTCCTTTACAAAAAAAGCGAAAATTACCATGTGCTTCTACTCTCATATTTGCATACGTGTACACAATTTTAACCTATAAAATCGAGAGACCGCAGTTAAACTGTGTTTAAAGCGGCAAAAATTCAAACTCAAGTCGCCGAGCAACTTTTTGACGGCTTTTTTCAGAAAAACGAGTTTATGATGCAAGTAAGGTGTTGAGAGTGTGAATGCAGAAATGTTAAATGTCAATCGGCCTAGTTTCCTTCTTTTCTCTCTTATTTTTTTGACTGCACACACAAATTCCCATAAACAGAGAACAAATGTTTTATATCTCAATAATTTTTATCAGAGCCCAGTTGTCGGCCGCGTGGCTGCCATGGCGAGAAACTTGCAGCAAGTTTAATTACAACAAATTAAAAGTATTCAATTGTTGCCGGCGATGACTTCTTCAGTTATCTTCAGTTCAAATGGGCGGCTGCTAGTCTTGAGGGAAATGATGGGGGTGGATTTTTTTTATCTTTAACAAGTTTATAAGTCAAGCAACTGTGGATAAAGATATCAAATTTTATATAAGGATTATTTTTATATGCAAAATGGCTTAAACAATGTAAGAGAGGAAAAGGATAAAATATGGTAACAAAACTTCTTTTGTCATATATACACAATACACACTTTGAACCCTATTCCTATTTTGAGGGAATCTCAAGGGGCTTTGATGTAATGCTGAATCTGCGAAATAAATTATTTATAAGGTATGTTCCTCGATCGGGCGCGTGTAGGTATTCAGATTGTGCAATTTATACAATTGCGAATAAAGTGATTCGAGGAGAGAAACATGTTCTGCTGACATTGATTTGTTCTTAGGCCTGATAATTTGACGTGGAAATTTTTTTCTTAAATAATATATATTATATGCCTCTCAAGATCTGGTTCTTTTTCCACCTGTGTGCAAATTCCGATTTTTTTAAATTTCTAGGTGTTTTTTCTTCGCTTTTGCTTGCTCATAACACTTTTTTTTTTAAATTCGCATACGTGAGACATTCTTAAGATTTCTTGTTTGTGTCATAAATCTTGAAATAATAAAAGAATGTTAAATGTGGCGAAGTCGGTAACTTCATTCAGTTTTTTGGAGTGTGTGGTAAGAAAGTCGAGTTATTGCATATGTGAATCAACTTAGTAATTTATACGATTATTGTCAAGTCGAAAACACGAAAAATATTCAAAACCGATTGGAGCCACCTACAAATAACGGTGCCAAAATATTGTTAATATGCACGCTTTGAGGGAACTGGCTTACTCTAATATTTTCTAATTTTTAGATATTAAACTTAGTTCTCAAGGATTAACAAGAATCGGCATTACATGCACCTAGTTGTGAAGCTGAATGAAATCCTTGCCATTTAACTAATTCCATCAGCAAACCGGATTGACAACCCAGTAGGAATTGTAGGAAGCACTACCGATGGAGCACTGATATAAGTAGTCATGGGTACTCATATTTTCTTTGGTGTTAGATGAGCCCTTATATAACCCATTACAAGAGAAGGCAAATGGTAAGGTGTAATCCACAATCGGATCCAAACAAGTGAGAATTTGCCCGATGATTCATTTGTTTTCGTAGTTTTGTAATACGTAATTTGTAACTGCTTTAATAGGAGTGGGGCACGCAGGGAGTCACACCACATTAAGAAGAGTCCTTTTAAGGACAACTTCACTAGTTAGCAAACTAAAAACACTCCAACTTTTGTTAGTATTAATAAGCATGCGGTTAACCGGTTCGAACATGCCATAATTGGTATAAGCGGAATAAATGTGCAAAAGAGGTTCACCGCTCTGGTTGTAGTTATTCATTCTAAATGCTTCTTAAGAAACCTGAATCCACCTTGCCATTCATCAGCCGATGAATAAATATAACGTCAGCAACCTCGCGACGCTTATGGAGAGAGCTTAAGTTGAGTACTTTAAGTCTGCTCTTATAAGGCGAAAGAGTAAGTGGGTCATCTCACGAGAGGTGGCTGAGTGCAAATCGGATGAACTTCCTTCGAATCAATTTGATTCTACCAACAGGGGAGGAGTAGTAAGGAGACCATAGCTGGGAGCTGTATCCAAGCAAAGGCCTAACTAAAGATACGTACAAGTGTTTAGTGATGAGGGCGTTATTGAATTCCTTGGACCATCTTTTTATAAATCCCAGGACTGAATTGCCCTGGGATGAGATATAATTAATGTGGGTGGAGAAATCCAACTTACTTTCTAACCTAACCCTAGATCCATTGTAGAGTTAGCGCGGGAGACCGTGTTGTCGAGAAAAGTAGCAGGGTTACAATGTCGTAAACAGAATAGAGCCAAGAAGACTACCTTGCGGGACACCAGAGGACACTTCGATGTTTTTGGATTTGACTCCGCGGAATAGAACCTGGTAAGTTCTGTGAGCTAAGAACTATAATAAGGCCATGCGGAAAGCCGAATTTCTTTAGTTTAGAAACTATAATAGAGTGAGAGAGCTTGTCTTACTTACAGGCTTGTTCTTATTTGTACAAATATGTTTTTCTTTAAAATAAATAAAATAAATAATTACTGAAGTCTGTGTAAATACAGTCAAATTGGCAGCCAGTGGCAAAGCCTCGAACTATGGGTGAAGAAAACTCCAGTAAATTAATAGTAGTGGAACGAGCTGCAAGAAATCCATGTTGGTTTGTTGAGATAACTTTCTTGAAGATAGGGGCGATAGCAGAATAATACTTTTTTATGGACAGATATTATAAAAGAGTTCTTCCATAAGGTTGGGAAGCGCCCTAGAGACAGAAGGAGCCCTGCACAGGATTTTAGAACAGCAGGAGGGACTCCATCAGGGCCGGACGAAAAACTTGTGAAATTCCATTGATATGTTTCGAGATATCTTCTCTGGTTATAGATAGGGATAAATTTTGAGCCGTTTGGATTGCATTGATATGTCGAAAATTTTCTCTTGTTTACAAGGTTTTGAAGGTTTGTCGATCGCAAATCGCATAGCCTTTAATCTTCCGTTTTCTTATCGAAACTGTATGTATTTTCCGAAGTCTCTACCCATCCCATACTACCCGCAGAGTCTCTTCGGACTACCCAGAACCCGCACAGAAAACTATGGACTTTCGGGCAACTGATCGACTAATCAACTTTTCCAGCATTATTATTTTGTAAACCAACACGACAATGTAATAATATTTGTGTATTTTTATCTTTTGTGTAGTATTTCAGAGTCATAAGTTTAAATTGAATGGAGAATAATATTGATTGGTGAATATATTCAAGGCATTTCTAATAAAAATCGTAGACTGACCCAGCATCTATTGGCTTCAAAGTGCATTGAGAGTAAAATGTTTTCGTAGACCACATTAACATAACCGAAAACATATAGGAACTATTTCTTAGCTACCATCAAAATAAACCAAAAATTTTCATCGTAAAGTTCACCAAACACTTTCGCGACCTATGTCTTTCGCTTCGATGCCCCTGATCTAGTTCAAAAGTCGCGTGGATTTATCTTCAGCGCATTTTCAATCACCGAAGCAAGGCACCTTATCGCTCTGTGTCTTGCTTAATTCAAATGCAGGACACATTCTATTTTTACATTGTCCGTGAAAGTGACAGCCACAAAACACCAGTTCAGTTTAATTTTAGGAAAAATTCTGTGTAGAAATTCTATTTCTATTTATCAACGATTTGTGTCTAGCAGATATATTTTTTTTTTGCTAAATACGTAATATTTACTTTAAAAATGATCACCGATTAGATGAATTTAGAATGCCTCACACAAGATATATATTGTTATAGTTCATTGTTCACATGCATATATTAAAAATAAATGTACGTTTTATTTCAATCAAGCGAAGGCATGAGTTTACACGAAGAGATTTTAATGTTTGCCACATTGTTTATTTCAAAATGTTGAAAGCTATCAAAAGATCGACATTATAAAATCTTTTGTGGATATTTAAGGGGGATTTGCAAAAATGATTTTGTGCGGTGCCATCACGTGATGATTATGTTTGGTTGATGCACATGTTTGCTTTAAATTAAATACGCTTCCGCTTTAGTGTGTTCTACTGCATAATTTTTGTATTCTTTGTTTATAAGGTCGAAAAACTATTATTTATGCAGATTTTTGTGGTTGGTGAATATCTAGAAGTTAAATCACATTTAGATTAAATTCACAGAAAAAAAAACAATAATATGGATTGTACTTTTTTGCGTCAATACACCCGAATCAAGTCTTTACCTTAATCCGGTTAAAAATTGTGATTGGTCCAATTTTAAAAATATTGAATACCATATGCTGTATTTTTTTCAAACATCTACGCTGCTACAACACGCAATTTGATTTTATTCAGATTTTACTTTCATTGAAGACACGAGACGCAATAGATCATTTCTTGTGCGTGCAGATCGTTGTTGTGGATCCAGGCATTAAAGAAATTCTTTCATTTAAATAAACATTTCTGAAATGCAAAAAAAGTTTAGGATTTTTTCTTTCAAATCTGCAATGGGCCATATGCATACTTATTCTAGCATAACAATTAACACAAGTGCAAGGCAAATTACAAGCGTTTTATAATATATGCAATTATTGAAGAAAGAAGATTCACGCTCTTTTATTGAGCTTTAATGAAATACGACAAAACTTTTACTACGTGGATTTGACTGGCAGAGGAAGATTTAGTCCAAGAGCAGTGATATTTATGGTTGTTGCTTGATCGCCACCTTCTTTTCATCGTAGACCACCTTGTAGATGGACATAACTATCAGAATTTAATCTGCGGTTTACATTTTCGAATCGTACCGTGTCCGAGTCCATCGCTTCTAATTTGAGCAGTGCCTCATCCATAAGGTGTAAAAAGCCTCAGCTAATTCTTTAATAGAAAATTTCTTTTCGATTGGACATGGTACATCACATATGTATCTCAAGTAGGATTATTACTACTATTAAAAGGCCCCAGGTTTTCCCTACAAATTAACGGCAAAAATGCAAAGATGTAATTGCCTTGGCAGTTACCCTCTCAATCTTGGGGTTTCCAGGAGAGCTTTTGATCCAGGATTATGCCTAGATATTTAACCTCCTTTGAAAAAACCATCTCTTTACCACCCAAGAGCGAAGAGGACTGACCATAAGAGGGGTGATAGGACGTCCCTTTCAGGACAGCCTTTAGCAGCCATTACCGTAATCTATTCACCATTCATCTTTGCAATTATCAATCTGCTGCGGAGGAGATGAATGACTTGCTTTACTGCGACTGTATTGTTCGCGTCGAAGGTAACGTTGTCAAACGCACCCTCAATGTCTGCAAAGGCGCAGAGAGAGATTTCCTTGGCCCTGAGGGATTTCTCAATATCTTTCGCTAGAACATGAATGTAATTCTCGCCAGCGCAAAGTTACCCCGGAAAAGTGGTAGCAGGATTGGTGAGATCTCTCAGATCAAGCCTCTCTAAAGGAGAGCCGGGAAGATGTGATCCTTTCTAGCAGCCTTGAAAGGCTTGAAGGTGCCAAGGCAACAGGGCCGCGCCGACCCCCCACAGCGCCTGTGTGCGAAACCTATGAAGCGCCTCTTTTTTTCACGAATCTTAATGTTTCAACTTATTTTTATTTCTGATTTGTTAATTTTGACCGAAATAAATCATGCCGATTATACAACTCGCCGGATTTTCTGCGGCGGAAGAACATCCGATTCGCTTTCGATCCGCGTTTGAAAATATTTACATTATAGAATCCGACGGAATTCTGCATTATCGATCCGCACTGAAACTGCTATTTCACCACTAACTGTCAAATTTTCCCCGATATTTTCGCGTATCCTTAGAAAAATAAATATTTAAGTGCCAAAAATTAAGTGTTTTTAGTGCGAAATTATGGATCCCATTGGGTTTTATTTAATGCTACTAATGTATACTCCTCGAGGGATTTTTCAATGGTTGAGACCAATGAATCAAGAGCAGTGTCCGTAGAATTGCCCTCAGATATATTTCGATTAGCCTTTCTAGAGTCTTTAATAGAAAGGATGATAGGCTGATTGGCCTGAAGTCTTTGGGTGTTATGTGAAAGGCTTTTCCGGCCTTAGGTATAAAAACTACTTTAACCTCTTTCCAACTAGAAGGAATGCAGTTATTTTGAAGGCACACAGTAAACATAGTCTGCAACCAGGGCATGATATAACCAGAGAAGTGCTGCAGTGGTGCCGGCACTATGCCGTCAGGACCAAAGTCTAGAAATTAACAAGTCTTTCATCTTCATATGGTTAATGAGTGAAAGACGAACAGCTATATGCATAACTTCTTCAAATGAACATGTCAGGCTATCAGAGAAAGAATGCAATATTTTTATAAGCGCTAGCATACAACTAAACAACAGAAAATTTTATGAGTTTCTATAGGGATAATGTTGATGTATTGGTGCATATTTGCTCGTTTGTTTTGATGATTTCAATTTTGACAGCTGATTCGATTTTCTTTTCTTTTCTGTTCTGCATACTATACCGTAAAGACAGAATCTGGCTTTGTCTCGCTGAATTCACGAAGTATGCGTTGAGTTTTGCTCAGCAGTGATGTTCATATATGCACGCACACAACCAACCGGGTGAAAATTTTGTATGAAGATGAAAGACTTGTTATTACTAGACTTTGGTCAGGACCTGGTGATTTATAGGGCTGGAAGGTGTTTATAGGCCATTTTATTTTTGCTCTACTTATGATAGATTTGATCAGCTGTTGTGAGGCTGAAGAGTTTATCGTGATAGTTGTCTCAACTGTTGTATTACTCGGGAAGTGGGTATCTATAAGTAGTTTCAGGGATTCCCTGCTTGAGTCGGAATCGCCGTCTTCTTTGCGTAATAACTAAGCCACTGGGTGTAATTAAATTAAAAACATAGATCGGAATTTTTCTCATCCGTAGTAAATTTGATGCCGATTTGTAATGACAATTTTTGTATGGAATGCGTTTCACGAGCGGATTCTATAATAACAATTTTTCACACTGCATTACCATCATTCGGTCATTTTTTATCCGGCGTATTCTATAATACGCCAAAAGTCAAATCTATGGAATTTTATATCCGCGGTTAATCCGGCGAGTTGTATAATCGGCATGATTATCTTAGGACACTTGTGCAATAAGCGCAATATTATGTTTCGTTGTTTACGAGGCGTTGCGCCTATTATACCTACTTGCTACTTACTTATCGATACAAAGAAATATGTTTTTGTGTAAGTGTAACAAAAATAATTTCGATAGCGGCGCCTCTATTGTCTTGGCGCCTGTGTGCGCCGCACACTTCGCACACAGGGGCGGCTCGGCCCTGCAAGGCAATGCCGTTGGACAAGCATTATCTCCGATTCAATGTTAGGTTCTAAGACCTATCCAAGGTCAATCACCTGAGAGCCCGGAAATGAGTGCTTATTAATATCTCCGTGGTATCGCTGGTGTTCTCCGTAAAGCACCCTTCAGGAGTCTTGAGAGAGGCAATGCCATTGGAGTGATCCTTAGACAGATCTTTGTGTAACATCGTGGAGGCTGGAAGCTTATCTATGTCTTCGCAGAAGGCTTTCCATGACCTTCGTTTGGATCTTCTCAAATCTTTGTTATAATTGGTGAGGGCTTTCTTGTGGATCATTGTTCCACCACGAATCCTTTTGGTTAGTACTTCGAGGTTTCACAGGGCAGCTCCTATCCAAGGCTATGATGATCGTTTCCTGCAGATTGGTAGAATCAAAGTCGCGATCGGCCTCAATGATGGAATTGTTACCAACAAGGCTGACTTCTAACCTGAGGGTTGTGTGATCAGCCTCCCAGTCAGTCTGGCGTGGAATCCTAAATGCTTCCGAGGATATTGCAGAAGCTCTGAAGTTTAACCTTATATGTCTAAGATCAGACATTGATGGCTCACTTGAGATGTGCCAGTTCTATATTCTGGAACTGACTTGAATGTGCTCGTAAGAGTCAAATCAATCAACTCAGAAGAGTTAGATTCGTGCCCCTTGTTCATAATCTGTAAATTATCAAGGCGTCAAGGCCTCTTCGGGTTGGAAGCTCTGATCCATATCCGTCTACACCGCAGAGCTACTATAGTGTCGGACGTCGGACAGACGGACAGAGCCTATGTAACTTTAACTTTATTCTTCCTTTCTCACATTTTCCATAACAATAATTCATCGTTAACTCTCTCTAATATTGTTAGACTAGCGTTGCAGCAGAAGAAATTTCGCTACCAACCCTTTTTTAAGATAAAAATTTAAAACGAAGAGCTAAAACACTGGATCAATTCTTCTCGTAATAATTGAAATAAAACTGGAGATATTTGTTCCTAACACAGGGTAAACCTCCGTTTACCCTTTCAAACCACAAAATTGTCATTTCAGCGCTGCAATTCTCGCGGCAATGGTGACGTACGCTTAAATACTGACGTTGACGATGCTTAAGTACTCTTTTTACACTTTTCTTGCACCAGCCAAAACTTCTCAAGCTTATTGCAGTGAGTAAAAACGTCGTAACTTCCTGGGTTAACCCAAGATTAAAATCATTAAACCCGAAAATAATCATGGTTGCGCGACCATCAAATCATTCTTAAACATTTTTAAATCGTCTATCTTTAAATCTTGAGCAAATTGTTGATTTCTAGCAAAACTCTTCAACTTTAAATCTACTTAAACGTCTAAAGGTATCTATTAACGAAAAAAAATCCATCTTGTGACTTTAAACTTACAAAATTTGAAGTGAATCTTTTTCCACATTGATAATATTAACAACAACCAAAGCGAAATTGCAAAAAGAATCTTTCTTGTTTATATATGACAAACATGTTTCAGAGAAGACATTTTTGAGGTTTAGTAGTGATTAGTATTGAAGAAAGCCGTTTCAAACGAAAAAAAAAATACTGTAACCTTCGTTGTTAACGTGTTCTTTAATGGGCTTTATGTTACGGAAATTTTGGCCCTCATTAAAATTCTGCACAACAAGGCTGTCAGCTGTGACGTTGGGGGATTTTTTTTTCACTGTTTTGTAAAGTTTTAATAAATAATTACAGTTGTTTTGTCAGGTGAAATTTTATCCTAAGAAAAAGTTATCTTCTTCGACAGTCAGCAACATAAGAATGGTGGAGTATTTATAGAGATTTGTTTTTCTAAATAAAGGTTTCTGGTACATGTCGGTGAACATGGCAGAAAAATTCATCCATATGTTTTTTTTACTTGAGATGAAAATTGGAGAAAAATATGTTATTTGCAATTTATTTTGTTCTAGATGGAAAGATGTTGTTTGACCCAAAATTCACGTTGAGAAAATATAGCAGTTTTTTTGTGTTGTTAGCCCAGCTGTTTTGACATGCATGTGTTTTAATTTGAAGCCAATTATTTTATATTTTCGAACTGAGAAAGTTTTACATTCATGAATTCTGACTCACAATTTGCAATAAATCGGAGAATTGAAATATTGTCTTTGAAAGTAATCGATACCATCCAAGTGTTATCACAAAAAAATGTCGTTTGACTTTGTTGATTTACTGGCATCTGGTTTTTTCTTGCTATATTATACATACGTAGATGCAGAACAATTCTCTATATATAAATAGCGAAGAGAGTTTTGAAGTTGTGCAAATTAGGCGATAAAAATGAAAAGAAGTCGGATCATTTTTCTGGTAGGAATCAGACCCATAGCCAAATAATAATAACTAATACAAGCTATTTTTATAAGAAAATTCTTGGTACAATGTTCATAATGAAGACAAGATATTGGCATACCAAAAGTAATGGTTTAGTGTTTATAGTCTAACCCCATAAATAGAAGAATTACTAAAATTGAAAGGAGGCACAATAAACGAAGATAAATTAAGAAAATGTGGAAAAAAAGGAAAAGGGTTTGATAGTGCTCTGGAAAAGACAACTATTGCCCATCACTGCCCTAAATGTTATGTTAAGATGTTTGAATTAAACACAAAATAATTGACGATGAACAGCACGACAGCCCCAATCACTGCCGAAAATTCTAATATTAGGTTTGATATCTCAATTAGAGGTTCCGGGAAGAATCATCAAGTGCACCCCAATTTAGGACGACGTCCACCCACAACCGAGCGAATTCCACAAAAATACAGTAAGGACGACCACAAAATAATGTGCATCAAGTTAGCGAAACAGTTTTGGCAAATCAAGTCGTAAATATTCGGATAATTTGCCGCTAATTAGTTGTGATAATTTCGATTTTGCCGTTTTCTAATTTTTTAAAAAAATTAGATGTTTTGCTAACTTGATGTCAAGTTAGCGAAACACCTGTTCAAAATAGACACAAAAATATAGGCATCGTGTAATATAGACCACAATGTATTTTCAGCCTGCATGGCGGTCCCCCGTATTGGGCGAGAAATGTTATTACTTTTTACGTGATTATCTGATCCGTCTCGCCTTAAGTATGTATTATTGAGAAATATATGAAATAATCGTCAATTATATAAAACAAGTTTAATAATTCCATATATAACATAAATAAAACATAATATTATAGCTATTTCCAACATTATTATAAAATTAAAATTAGTAATTTATTTTTTAAAATCCTTTTAAACTCCGGATAAACGAGTTTTTCTTTTTTTAAGGACATGGGTTTTGATTGCATGTCGTCATACATCGACCAGCTCGATTGACTTTTAACAAGGGCGGTGTAATGCCCTGGCCCCATAGATTTCCTGGTTTTCGTTGGTGTAAAATTTACTGCTCCCAAAATTTCATAAGTTTTACCCGTCATGGGACAAAGAAACATTTCAGGAATCATACGCACAGGCATTTTTTCTTGCATGTCCAGGACGAGCACAACGAGATCTGCTGTAAAATATAAAAAACGCGTTTGTGTAGCACATATAGAACAGAAGTATGAATAGTAATTTTAGTTTCATGACAATTTCAGAATCGGACTTAGATTTGAATAACATAATTTTCAATACTTTTTTTAGATTTACAAAACTTAACACATTGGATAAGCCGCATTTTTGTAATTATTTGTCGTAAAATAAGCCTGAAAGGCAGATACTCTAGCAATAGTTATTTTGAACAGGTGTTTCGCTAACTTGACATCAAGTTAGCGAAACATCTAAATTTTTCAAAAAATTAAAAAACGGCAAAATCGAAATTATCACAACTAATTAGCGGCAAATTCGGCGAATATGATCCAACTGAAAATTTTGAAATTGAGTCTATTTTGAACAGGTGTTTCGCTAACTTGACATCAAGTTAGCGAAACATCTAAATTTTTTAAAAAATTAAAAAACGGCAAAATCGAAATTATCACAACTAATTAGCGACAAATTAACGGCAAATTATCCGAATATTTACGACTTGATTTGCCAAAACTGTTTCGCTAACTTGATGCACATCACAAAATAAACCAACGTGAAGGACGTCAATTATGATTCGAGCGCATTAACACAGGTAGCGGGCACGTGTTTCTCTTTCGTTCGTCTCCCCGCAACTACGACAATTAGCCTTTCGCGGGATACCCAATGCCCCGTGATCCATGCCGCAATTCTGTCAATATCTCTTCTGTTTAGGGGACTCATCATTTTTTCTTTGTAGCAAATAAACCAAATCGTCCTAGAGATAATACAAGCTTCTAGTGCTTTCCACCTTTGGTTGGCCAATAGCAGATAATACTTAAAAATATGATTTTGAGAACCCCAACTATTGCCGATCATGGTCTCCGAGTCCCGAAGAAAGAATCGCTTCTTGGCTAGGTAGTCGTATTTCTTCTTCTCATCTATCCCCGGGAACCCAGACGAGAGTCACTTTGTGTTTTTATAGAGCTTCTCTGGCTGAGCTTTGCATAGCTTAACTATATTTTCTTGCAGGCCTTCAAGATGGAAACAGAGGCCGAGTTGTGGCCAGCAAACATTTAAAGCATCCCGGACTAATAATGAAATCATGAAACCGGAAGATATGTGGAGAATGGTGCAAGTTGCGCTGAAGGCCATCCACCAGAAGCTAAAACAATACGAAGCCTGATCCAGCCCCGAGAATTGGGTAGTGAGCTACGATGGGTTCCTGATTCATAAGCCGCACTGTTCCGGCTCTGGTGAGCAGCTTTGAGTGACGACGCCAGGCCGAAGCAATACCTGTACGACTCGTACCGTTCTGGACTCACACGTCCAGTATAACGCTGGTGAGTTCTGTTAGTAGGAATCTAACGCTAGGTGAAGACAACAGTGTCTACTGTCTTAGCCGGGAGCCTTACAGAGGAGGCCACACACATTTCCCGCTTCTATACCGATGTAAGATTCTTACCTACCTCGTAATAAAAGGCCTTCAGGAACGCCTTCCTTTCTATTTTTTGATGTGGGAAAACCAAGCTTAAGAATCACCCTTTGTATTCCTAGTCGTTCAAGTCATTGTGCGGGAAAACTGATTATAGAGCCAAATTGCTCCATTTATAAACGAACGATATGAGAATAAGCCGAGTTGGCTAGCTTGTGTTACGGGAGAAATGTTGAAATGTGTGCAAGCAGGAGGGCGGAAATATCAGTGGGACAGTCGCTATGATAGCAGCGATACATCTTTTACAGGGCTGCTACATTCCTGCGGTGGCTCAGAGAGTCAATGGAGATGCAAAGGCTGTCATTTCATTTCTTTATTATAATTTGAGTATACATCAAGATTACAATATCTTATACATACCGCTAAAAGCGTATGTACTTTAGAATTACATTATGGCAAATTAAACAAAACAATTGTGAAATGTATAAATTTTTAAATAACAAATTATATGTGAAAAAGAAAGACTTATCAAAGTGATGAATGTTTTGGTGAAGGTGCTCAGTAAGACATACAATGAGGTCGCCAGTAGATCTTGCGGATCTAAAGCCGTCTGTCATGTAGAATTTTGTTGATTTCCAGATATTCCATTAGCTTTTGTTTAATTAATATAATAGAAGTAATAATTAGTATAATAGAAGTAATTGATATTGGGCGATAGTTTAAGGGGTTAATTCAACTTTTTTCGGTATAGACTGAACATTAACCAGTTCCCAGGAGTCTGGATAGACTTCGGAGAAGTATGACAGGGCAAAGAGTTTGTGCAGAAGTTTAGCCATTTATTTAGAACCATAGGGGATTTTTAACAGGGCCAGTGTTAACGTCAAGCCCTTTGAGACATTTATATGCATCTCGAATCCTATAAAAAAACTCGCTCCATTGAATAAGCATTACGCTCGTGGGAGAAGAATTTGAGGCGAACAGAGATGCTAATAAATCGGCCTTGGCTGTCTGTTATCACCGCATCATTATGAATGAAGGGAGGTGTTGTGGAGAAGGTAAAATTCTTCTTGATGGAAGTTACTAAGGACTAGAAATTTTTACTGCCAATGGTAGTAACTCGAGTAACTTACTTCTCAACCTTTTTTTTTATGTGATAGTCTAAGCTCAGGTGTCACCCTTTGTACTACTAGTACGTCATGTCGTTTAAGTCATGGTGCAATGTCCAGTAGTAAGCTTAGCTCGAAAGATAGAGAGAAGGACATAATAGGTTAGGGGGAGTCAAGGGGGTGTTGCAGAAAGTGGCGATGAACCTCGCGTTTCAAATCTTGGATGTTGTATGAGTTCGGGAATAATGTCTTTGGAAGGTTGTTCCACAGACGAGTTGTTCTTGTTATAAACGAATTATAAACGAACCTGTCATCAAATGATAATTTAACTCTCCTGATGATGGAGTTACAGGAGTTTCTTAGCCTAATATACTCACGTGGCAGTTTCTTTTGCTTTTATCGCGTCCATACATCAAACCATCCATTGCGGCGTGGCTTTATAGACTTGGTTCAATGAGGAATGAATAAACGCATTCCCGCCTGTATACCTTGGTGATACACAGACCGACAGAGTTAACGTGGGCGTCACCCGGTCGGTGGCTTGAAAGAAGCGAACATGCCCAGCCAGTTGGTTTTCCAATATCGAGGCTGTTGACTTAAAACTCATGACCTCAGCTACAAAAGGCAGTGCCGGTGACCCTGCCATCGGAGCTAGCGGGAATCGTCTTGTGGCAGCTAATCCAAGATATTGCTACGACGGAACGGGTTTGAGGTTCTAACCTAAGGGCACTGCACGAGGCTATGTGTTTGATGTGAAGGTCGGGGACGCTGAAATCCGCGGTCAGACATTTTCCGACAATATTACTAAGTTGACAAATGCAAGTTTTAAACCGATTTTAGTCGAAATGAATTTTTTAATGTTACCGCATTCTTCCAGCGAACTAAATTCAATAATTTAATGAACATATTAACACGGAATAACGGACAGATCTTTTACTCCAATATGGGAAGAAATATCTCTACCTAAAATCCTAGTTTGAATCAAAATGTATAATCTACAATTTCAAAACTATGCTTTCCAGCCTGAGGAGTCTTTTAAGCCCAATTTACAGAAAAACATCAAAATAAAAACCCTGTTTCTACGTAAAATCCTCGCGCTATCTACAGAAAATATAGCGCAGCACTACTCGTAAACAACGTCAGTTATACATGATATTTACTTCCCAAGAAACCCAGTTTACGCAGCTGCAGAATAAGTAGATTAATTCAATTCTTTGGATGACAACCGATGATTCAGTGTAGAAACAGTTGTCGTAGTTACTCAGTTTTGTTTCTACCATAATATATTAATTTATCTTGTCAACATTCACTATTAAGCAACAAATTTTTGGTTTTTATTTTTTGACCATTAACTTATTTAATTCTGCTACAAAATAAAAACGGAAATCTTTTTTTGGGAAACTTTTTGCATTTTATTGAATGTGATGACTACATTTCTTCATCTCTGAAAGCATAAATTTTCCATCCAAGAACAGGGCAGCATGCCAAATCTCTGCAAGAGGGCAGCTAAAAACAAGAAACATTTTTTTATATAATATAATGATGAGCTTTGAATACAAAAATGGTATAAACGAAATCTCATTACATAATTACACATGATTACGGCTTAGCCCCAAGAGATCTTCACAAAACATATATATGTACATAGGAAGGCATCGTTGGATCACAACACAAAAAATACACGACTTTTTGCACGTGCTATAACCAATTAATCCCACAAGGTGTTCAGGCTTTCACCGTCCCCGAAGTCTTAGCATAAAAACAAGTTCCGAAGTCTCATTTCAAGTCATTTATCAATATAATTATGTAAATCGGAAACAAGCGCACGGAGTTAAGACTTGCCGGTGGTTTCCGAAAAAGAAACATGCATTACAAAAACCAAGATATCAAGTGGGGGCTGGTGGAGTTTAAATGGGATTTAAAAATGCATTTCAAGTTTTTCCTCCTGACAGATCGATAATGCAGATTCTCCACATTCACACAGGGAATCTATTAATCGATATCAAAACAAGAGCAGACCATTGACGTCAGGCAGTTAACAGCCATGCCGTGTGAGCCGAGTTTTTTTGCCTGTGAAAAATATATTAAATGAAAAGTTCCAGCTCATCAATGAAAAATGTTTCGGGGGATTTTTTTGTGGTGTAAAATTAAAAAAACAACTTACAATCCAAGTGTTTCTTTTTTGGAGCAATCATTTCTTCTGTGGTGGCCTTACATACTGACTTGGCCAATCCTTGACCGGCCAGACTGTGCCTAGCGGCCAGTAATCTGTCGTTGATCGTCTGTCCAGCCATTGTCCTCTAACAGGATTTCAGTTATAACCAGCAGCAGCAACTACAAAACTTTGGTGCCTTTTTGCTTATTTCTCTTAATCGCGCACCTACACAGAAACCAGCTTGAATTATGGAAATTCTATAGAAAGATAAAATACACTACACTCAAGAATTTCCAACACGAATTTATTTTTTTATATTGCAATGTTGCAAAATGGAAAAGAATATAATTTCCTTTCTCTCTTTCAAAAAAAAACACTTCACTGCACTTTTTTCCTTATTTTTTGGTTGAATTACCACAGTAGCAAAAGCAGCCAATTTATTACTACAAAAAAATCATGCATGTAGAACTTTTTATCAGCGACCACCTAGCAAGTTTAGAGAATCGAGGAATTTCTGTAGAAAAATCGAACCAAAAATTTTCGTCGTCGGAAATTACTACTGGACCGCCACCCGCCGTGTGTATTGAAAGTTCGTGAAGAAAAAGTGGGGCCGCCCCGATCGATGGCCAGCTCTAGCTTAAGATTATAAAAATGCTTTCAATTTCCAGCGGCAATTTTTGTGTTTTACTTTTTTTGTTGTTCAAATTTGTGAACTAGGAATTTTTCTTTATACAGGATGAATTTTTTTTTGTAAATTCGAATGGCGACGAGAACGTCCTGTACTCACGACTTCTCGACTCGTTTCACTTCACACTTGCGCTGATTAAATTCTACGATGGCTGCGAAACCGTTCGTCGAGGAGTTGCTGACTCGCTGACAGCAAGATGGAAAAGAAATGGGTATATACCGTTGGCGAGTTAATTTGACAGTATGGTAATGCATGGGAGGGAGATGGATGTAGTATGTGCTGTAGAATGTAGTAGAAGAGTTTAGTGAAAGAATTTAATGGAGTAAATGGTAGGTGGGCAGTGTACTAGGAATAATTTGTGAAATAGAATAGAATAGCTACTTCAAACGAACTGTCAAATGATCAAATATTTAAGAAGGGCTGTCAAAACTTGTTTGTTTTCTGGGGAGAAATTAGAACTCAATTAAAAGGTAGTAAACCAGAAATAACTGTTAAAATATCCAGTGCAGGATTTTTATATAAGGTACGCAAGCTCTATCTTAGGCCCCCACTTTCTTGGGGCCACAGGAAAATGTTTCCGAGTGAGCCATATCTACTTAAATACAGGGTGGCCCGTCCTTAGCTTGCTAAGGGGTCGTCCATAAATTACGTGAGGCGTTTTTTAGGGATTTTACGACCCCCCCTCACCCCTTGGTGAAATGTCGTGAGATTTGGCTCAACCCTCTCCCCCTCCCCTCTAATTACACGTGAGTTTTTTCAGATATTAAAAAATCTTTAGTATTTACCACTAAAAATACGTATTTAAGGGCGTAAACACAAGATTTATTTGAAGATAACTGATAATTTGAACTCCTACTTGTGCCGCCTTTTCGGCCTTTAGACCTTTTCGCGGGTCAGTTTTACTTGGCTCGTACGCCGCAGCAGTCGTCGAGACGTGCGTTTGGTTGGCGACTAAACAATCGAGGGACTACTATAATACTTTCTTGGGTCACCATAAAAATTGTTGTGTACGATTTAGCCCTATCTTAAGGCCCCCTTTACAAACAGGTCGACGGCAGGCCGTGGCCTAGAAGATCTCGCCTTGAAGCCAAGCATCGCCACCACTTCTCCGGCCGCCAACTGGATAGGGTTTGCAGTCCAAGAAAACTGACAAAAATCTTTATGTGTGTACCTTTTTATCGTCAGTTTGTGCCTGAAGATCTGAACTTCTATTCAGTCTCAAACCGTGAATTTACGGCTCGAATTCAAGCCGTATCCAGTCGGACCTGAAAGCAAGGCTCGAAAACCTCGCACACTCGCCTATTGGTGGGTTGTTCACGGCGTGAGTCTGGAGCCGCCTTTAGGCACAAACATATTGCCATGAAAGCGGAAAAAGCGGCAGCCTGCGAGAGAATTTCCCATACATCTAATATCTCCGCGCCGCCTGCCCCTGCACTAATGGCGGTCGGGTATTTTAAAGTTTTTACCAGTCACGATTCTGTTTGTGCGTTTAAAGTTGCTTTTTAAAGAGATTATAATACACACTGATATATTTTTACAGGATTAAATGTATTAATTGTAATTTTTCCTATTTACTATTTATCCTCCTACAAAATGTAAGGACCATATTTTATAATACAAGTAACTGTAAAGGGGTATACTGTAAAAAAATTTAAATTTTTTAACTGACAAGCGAATTAACCGTCATGATGTAGTTTATATTTCAAATTACAGATGGCAGTACAAATTGGAAGAATTTAAATGATAATCTATCAGCTGTAACTAACAATTGTCCGGCATGTAGGATTGTGATACTTTGCTTCTTTAAACTAGGTGGTAAAATGTCTACGAAAATAAGGAAATTAATATCACATCGTGTAAGTGATAACATTATTATTCAGGAAGAAGGTCATAAATAAATTTAAATTAAGAATTTCTTTTGCCATTTATGTTTTATCGTGAGATATCAATCACGTCAACGATATTCCATTTTTAACACTTATGGTATATGCATTGATATGATTCTACTAGGAGGCTTTAGAATGGATTATGTTTACTATTGTATTAGTACGATTCACCTCGTGATCACATTCAACATTCACAGTATCCACTTCGCTAGCTTAACCCGTTAATAATCGTGTACCAAAATTCTACTTTGCCCGGTCTTCACAAAGCATTGAATCTAGCGTTTTATTATCTACGGCACGATTTCTAAGCGCCTCTTGAAATTGGGAAGTTCTGTAAAGTTAATTATTATTACAGTATATCGACGACTTCCTTAACGATCTTGACTTACTTGACATACTTAACATCTTTGACTTACTTGACTTATGCCCCTTTAATCCCACATGGGACATAGGGCGGAAACAGTTGCTGTCCAGCGGACTCTGCTTAGTGCGACAGCTCTCAGTTCCGACCAGGATCTTTCAGTTGTTGCGGCCTCTGCTAATAGAGTTCTCATCCACATCGATCTAGGTCTTCGGACACGACGGGATCCTTGCGGATACTAGCCGAGGGCCTGTATGGCTAGGTTCGCGTCGCAAGGTGTGGCCAATCCAATTCCATTTCCTTCGCCTGATTTGGTCGTCTATCCTTTCTTGGCCGGTACGGCGCCATAGCTCTTCCTTTGAAATTCTATCTTGCCAGCGGATTTGGTGTTAGTTGAGATCTCCGTTGATCTCCATATGCGGAACAGGCATGTATATGCGCTTGGTGCTTTATTTCTTCTGGAACTGAAGTCTTCTTCTGCCTCGCCGTTTTCAGTAATAATACTGCCGAAGTAGCAGAATTTATCTACCAATTCCACGTCACGGTTATTCAGCGCTGTCCGTTCAATGATGTTTGCATTTATCCGCATTTCTTTGGTTTTAGTCGGATTTAGCCTTAAACCGGCTGAGCGCCGACAAGGATGTCATTTATTACTATAAGAAATAGTAAAAACGAAAATAGGCACCCTTGTCGTACTCCTGATCTCACCTCACCAAAGCTGTCGGATAGTTTTCCATTATGGAAAACTCTGCATTTGGAATTGTTATATAGGGCTTTCAATTCTATTATTTTATCAGGCAGTCTACGTTGCCATAGTGCCTGCCAAATGAAGCTCCTATTAACCGAGTCAAACGCTTTCTCATAGTTCACAAAAAAAAGGTAAAGAGGGGGTCGTAAGTCAGTAGACTGCTTCACTAATTAATGTTCCATTCCTGTCTAATGCTGTTCTTCTGATGACAGCTTCTAGTGCTAGGTTGATCAACATGGGTGCTAGACCATCTCCTTGTTTGAGTCGTTGCCGTGGAAGCCTGGCAACGAGTTTTGAACCCTTACCTGAACTACTGAATCCGTTGTGGTTACTTTTATTAGCCTCGTTCATTTTGCAGATATTCTAAGGTCTATAAGGTAGTCAATGAGTTTTTCTATGGATATTGAGTCATACGCCTGTCTAAAATCTACCAAGATCTCTTATACGTTTACATTTTTCTCCCAGCACTTCTCCAAAAGCTGTTTTAAGCAAAATGGTTGGTCTGCCGTAGACATTTTCAATGAGAGGATTGTATGGTGATGCAATAAGGCCTTGAATCAACTTGATTATGAAGTTTTCGATCCTATTAACAAATGAAAACTCGAAGCTTTTCCATATAAAAAGGGGATATGTTGAACCATACTGGGCAACCGTATGTTAAAATCGGTCTGACCAAGGCTTGATAGCGGTTCACTTTGACTAGTACGCTTAGCTTCCTGCAATAGAAAAGCCTTTTTGTCATATGAAACGCTTTGTTTGCCTTGGCAAGAGCAGCACTTATGTTTCTATTGAAATATAAGTATTGGTACAGCCAAAGCACAAGATACTTCATTTGCAATTTCTTTTCTAATGTTTGTCTAGCATTATTCGAAATTTTGAGGGTTTTCTAATTCCTCCGCACATCGTGAGACGTTCTGTTTAAAGGAGTCCGGAAAAGGAACATTTCGCATTTGCTAAAATTGATTTTCAACATCCAATCATCACTATAGCATTCGATTGTCTCGGTGTCACGTTGCAGGAGCGTCTGGATCACTTCAATCTTTGGCCCCGTCCTGTACACAATTAGGTCATCCTCCGCGTATGCAGAGCGGAGTGATCTTGTTAGGTCACTCGTAAAGATATAAAATAACAGAGGCGAGTTCACCGCACCCTGTTGCAGATCATTTTTAATGACATAGATCCTACTTGCCACTTTTGACGACGAACTTTTTCTTGGAAACTATAATATAAATCATATATAGCTGAGGTCCGGTCCTGCCGAGTCAGTTTGTAGAGAAGACCTTCGATCCATACTATATCGAATGCCTACACAAAATCAGGCACGCTCCGGTACACTGGCCTTTCATGAAATTCCAGTGTATGTCTGATACCAATTTCGACATGGCATGAATAGTGTCATGCCTTGCGGGAATTCGAATTGGTTATCGGGAATTACCTTTTTTTCTTCAATCCATTTGGATAATGATCTATTAATCACCATTTCAAACACCTTACTGATATTCGGAAGAAGACTAATTGATCGGATATTAGCAGGATTATTTTTATCTTTACCCTTCTTGGGTATTGGGTACACCACTGCTGTTACCATTTTCATTAATGTCGTTGTGTGGGCTATATTTGCCTATAGTACCAACGAATTTCTCATCCCCTCCTATCTTCGCATTAGAGTCTCCCACGATCATTTTAATGTCGTTTGACAGAATTTGATTAAAGGCTCTTAGCAGGGTGTTGTAGAACTCATATTTTTCTTCGTCCTGCATGCCTTCTGTTGGGGCGTGTATGTTGATTATGGACAGATTATGGATTGCCTCCTGAGTAAGCTGGGCAAGGGCTGCAGTACTCAATTCTATAAGATCACCTATTAAAACGCTTGTAGAATAAATTCCACGCATATAGTTCGACCCCCATCACCAGTTCTGTCTTAGACAATCTCTTTTGTGAACAACAACTACAAAATACCCATAAATGATTGCATCTCGTACATTATGGAATGAAATTTAAATATCTTTAGCAAAACGGAAGTATTTTAATTGCCACGATTCAAGTATATTCCTCTATTTCTATCTTTCCAACTAAAATATTTAAAAATCAACACAGATACCTACTTGCATACATTAAATATCTTGTGCTGTAGAACAAAAATAAATCACATCTTTCTCAAAAATTATCATTCCAGATCGCGGAATTAGTAAAGTCCGACAATCAGCCGTATCTCCTCAGTAATGTGCCAGCACTTCTCGAGCTACGTAAGACTGAAAAAGCCCCAGAACTACATCTTCCGGTAATTAAAACGCGTAATTTACTTGAAAAGAATGGCGCAACATTAATTAAGCAAATTGTTGAAACTAAATATGATGATCGGCTAATTAAAGATGTTTCTGTCGTCCAAGAAGCCACTAAAAGTTCGCGTGCACCAACAATTATATTTAAATTAAATACTGATAATTTTATTAAGGAGGCTCTAACCGAAGTGCAGAATATCGATCAGTTGTGCTTTGGTGAACGGCAGAAGATTATTGTTGAATATAGTTCACCAAATATCGCGAAGCCATTTCATGTTGGTCATTTACGATCGACAATTATCGGGAATTTTATTGCAAATTTATATAAATTTCTAGGAAATGACGTGGTGAAAATGAATTATCTTGGGGATTGGGGAACACAGTTCGGAATGCTTCAAGTGGGTGTTGAAATGACTGGAATTACTGAAGAGGAAATCAAGCAGAATCCGATTCAAAAATTATATGAAGCTTATGTCAGTGCTAACCGAGCAGCTGAAGGTAATTCTGAAATAGTAGAAAAAGCTAGACAAGTTTTCACACAATTAGAAATGCACGACTCATCTGAGATCAGGAAAAAATGGAGCCGATTTAGAGATTACACTATTGATGAGCTAAAGTGCATTTACGATCGACTTGGAGTAAATTTTGACGAATATGCATGGGAGTCGCAGTATAGCCAAAATGAAATTCAAAACATTATTCATCTTTTATCATCTAGAAATCTTCTATTAACAGAGAATGATGGGAAAAAAGTAATCCAAGTTGACGATAGGAAAGTCCCTGTTATAAAAAGTGATGGAACTACTCTATATCTTGCTAGAGACATCGCAGCAATTCTAGATCGTTTTGAACGCTATAAATTCGATAAAATCTTCTATATTGTTGACAATGCCCAAACGGATCACTTCCATGCTCTTTTTCACATAGCAAATAAATTAGAACAGAATCTCCAAGCCACTCACATTAAATTTGGCCGCATTAAAGGCATGAGCACTAGAACGGGGAGTGCTGTCTTCCTGAAGGATGTTCTAGATGAAGCACGGGACATAATGCTGCAGAAACAATTGCAATCTCCCAGTAGGCTGGATAATTAATTAAACAGAATGATCTCTAAAAATTATTTAAATTTAAAATGATTCCAGCTACTAAATTGGACATGAAAAATGTTGATTCCACAACAGCAGATGTTTTAGGCGTGTCCGCTGTTATCGTGAATGATTTGAAACAGCGTCGTCAGAGGGATTATGACTACGTTCTGGAAAGAGCTCTACAAGTAAATGGTGATACTGGAATCAAATTGCAGTATACTCACTGTCGACTTTGCAGCTTGACAGATAAAGTGCAAGTAGCAGAAATTAAAGAGTTTGATCCTAGCATCTTAGTCGAGCCCGAAGCTCGCGATCTTATTCTGGAAATAACACGATTCCCTGAATCGATTTTCAAAGCCAGGCAAGAACACGAGGCTTGCGCTTTAGTTAACTATTTGTTTTCGTTAAGGTATATATTTTGTAAATAGAAATATTATTTAATTTTGGTTTTTCTTTATTAATTTCCAGCAACGTCACTAGTCGAGCTTTGAAGCGTTTAAATGTTAAGAACGAAAAATCAGCCGAGATTCAAGCTCAGAGAATGGGGCTGTTCAATGCATCAAGGATAATCTTAGACACTGGAATGAAAATTCTAGGATTAAAACCATTAGAAAAAATGTAGTTTACTAATAAATGTTTTAATATACTTAAAATGCTTTATACTTTTTAAAAATATCTTTTCTTTTTATCGTTTCTTCCAAGTATATTTCCTACGTGCACCTTCCTGGCCAGGCTTCTTACGTTCTCGTCGTCGATAGTCTCTTGTAAGTAGACCAGCTAAAAAAGACAATAATAATTCGATTATTTTTTTTTAAAAAGATTTTTATTTTATAAACGTTTAAAAACAGTTAAAACTAGTAACTTCATTGACATGCGTTTAGATAATTGTGTTTTCACGAATTGAGGAATTTATATTTGTTTTAGTTTGATTAGTTTTCTGTATTGACAACAAAAATGACAAGGGTCAAGAACGAAGTGTACAGCATTTCCGAACTTCTTCAATATTAATGAGTACAAACTCGTAGTTTATCGCCTCACCATTTACTCTTAAACTTAGCGTATCTTCTCTATAGTTCATCACAATATAAAAAAGGTTAACCATAAAGTCGTTTCGGTCTCGATTGGACAAAATATTTTTTGGGGAGTATCCAAGTCGAAACGTTGTAAGACCGAAGCTCGAATGAGAATAATAGTGTGAATCAAGCCTTACAGCATTTCTAAAAGAACGAAAACCGAGTATAATCTAACGATAACTTTTTTTGTAAACAAGAGTACCTGATCATTGAAATATATTCCTAATCGGTAAAAGTTCGTGTCAACTTTGTTCTTGTTTGTTATCGCTTATCGACTGCGCTAATAGCATAGGAATGGTAGGAAGCTCAACGCTCTTCCCGCATAAAAACACCCATAAAATGACCTGCACTTCACCGGATGACTAGAAAACGGATCGATCATGTACTCATTGAAAAGAGATCAGCAAAAAGTGTAGCTAGATGAAATCAGTAGGTGAATTCTACTCGAAAACAAAACCTTTTTCGCATATCGTAAATTGCTGAAATCTCGAGCAAAACATCGGGAGTGAAACATGGACGTTCACACAAAGGATAGAGGACATGATAAACCCTTTTGGAGGGATAGACTTAATGGCACCTGTTGGACACTTCGAGCACAGGCTAGAAAAAAGAGCAGCAAAGAAGGTCTTTGCTGTCACCATTGAAGGAGAAAGACCTGGAAGAGATGGACAGGTGGGGTTGTTGCAAATGCGGAGGCACTTCTCCACATTTCGGATTGGAAACTTCAGCCGACTGGAGCAAAAGATTATAGGACGCCAAGGTTCTAGTTGGGCTGTAGTGCCATTTGAAGATGAAGAAATTCGTGGTGCAAAAACGAGCTGAGAGCCAAATTTGCCATCCCTTGCATTGATCTTGTTTTTCTCCTTCTGTGTGTAACTGGTTCCATAGGTACTGCGGCCACTCTCTTGATCTATTGTACTACTTGCTTAGACATTACTGAAAACTTTTAAGGAATAGTGGTCTTATACCTGCGGTCTGCCTTAGCGTATGCATTATTCGATTCCCGCGTGAGACAGATTACTGTAGCTTACATAGGATATAAATTCAAATCTATATAGGCAAAGTGGCAACGCAAATTGGAGTTCTTTTATCGCACAGAAATTTGTATGCTTTTTCTCTGTTGCACGTGAATTCCAAGTTGATGAATAGAGAGGGACGCATACAAACTCTAAGCTCTTTCTTGAACGCTCTAGCTTGCACTAAGTTGTCTTGAAATGAATATTAGAGCATGAAGGATTCAATGGAAACGAGCAGGCAGATCGCCTAGGCAAAATGGAGGCTGTTCTTCGTTTATAAATCCAGTCTTTTTGTAGGACACCCAGTTCTCACATGAAAAAAGCTTTTAGATATGGAGAGACATTGGCTTCTTAGGGCTAGCCGGATAGCAGTTGACCCAGCCAAAACTGAGCTAATGCTATTATCCCGGAAATCGAAAAATCTCCATATTCAACAGCTGGAAAAAGTCCAGAGGACAGCCACAGGGGATATGATAACATGCCCTACGCGCACGCCCTTGATGTTGTTCTCTTGCACCTGCTCCCTTTCGACCATCACAACAAAAATTTTGTCTCATGCGTTGCCGATAGATTGACGAAATCCTAGGGCGGGACCTCTAAATCCTACAGTAATCTTGAATTTGCTAATCAAGAGTTTAGTTTAGGGTATGGGCATCACAACCACAAACTACCTTCCACTTAGATTGGCTTTCAGGATTCGTCGAGGTCAAAACGTTATTTTTAGTGACCACCTGATATATGCTACTATATTATCTCCAGGATGGTTTGCGCACTTAGAATAAATAAAGAACAAGCCGAGAGATTGATCCATAAGAGAACACGCTTCAAGCTGGAAATCGAGAGGCGTGAGGGAAACACTTTTCATTTCCTGCGTAAATGCTTTACCCCGGTTCTAGCCTAAGGCAGTACGCATTCTGGAAGACTTAAAAGAAATCTCCAGTCTGCAAGTTAAAACATTGATAAGCTTCCTAAACTCCACAAAATTGTTTTAGACATCCCTCACAGTCGGTTAAGCAATCACATAACTTTAGGTATACCAGATCTTGACATCAAAACAGGTCTCCTGTCGCACCGAAGCCAGCTCTACACGTAGCCTATCTTAAAAATGACGTAAATTAATAAATAGAAATAAGGTGCATAAAGGGTGTAGATTTAAAATTGCATATTTGAAAACATTTAAGAATGGATTTTTAGTACAACTCTCAAGGAATCGGTAAAACATGTCTTTCCGCAGCTGTTTAGTATTATAAAGTTGAAGGCGTAGAAGAAATCTATTTCATATACTCACAGGGAAAATCCATATGAGATTTATGGCCTAAAAATGAAGCGTTTCGTTCAGAACAAGGGCGTAAACATGTTTGCTTGTTAATAGTTAATACATTTTTATTTAACCAAAACTAATGTCTGCAATTTCTACCCTTCGTTTCTGATCTAAAATTTTAGGAGAATTCTAAGTGTTAAAAAGAAATTTTCGTGTAGCGACATAATCTTTCAATAACTTCCTCTAACTTTTAATATTTGCATTTTTATATTTCATATAATATTCCAAAAAAACACTTACCTAGCCGCATTTTCTCAACGATATCAGCATCAACAAAGCTGCGCAAACTCATCGCAATTCCCCATCGGATTGCGCCTGCTTGACCGGATGGACCACCGCCGGCGATGTTGGCTTCAACGTCAACTTTACCTAGCATGTCAGTGAATATCAACGGAAAAAGGATCTGCAAAAGACGAAAATTTAAATAACATACAAAAAAATTAATTCCAAAAAACAAAATGACTGAAGTTTTTATAATTTGGTTTGCATAATAAATGGGGTTGATCCATCATAATTAATAAAAGACAGTTGCGCATGCTAGTCGGGGGCTCTGGCTAGTGGATAAATGGCGATGATCTCTCTGATATGAGAAGAGTTGCATCGCGAGTGCATGATCCGCGCCAGTGACGACATTAGCTAAGGCGTTCGGATCTTCTTAAATGGACGAATGGACCGTGAATTGAATAAAGCGAGATCGGCCGGCCGCTGGCTGTTGATCACTTGGATTGTAATTGAACTTGTTACCTTGAAGCGCTTCTTCGCTGTTTTTCTCTCTTTCTGTCCTATTTTGCAGATGTATGCCATCTTATGTCTGTGTGTATTATTTGCAATTTTCAATTCAATTCGCGAGATTTTTGTAATTGATTCACTACATGCTAGTCTTTTGCCAGGTTATACGAATAATAATGGATGGTCGTACAATTTTTATGAATATTGCGCCGAAGTTGTAGAGAAAAGAGACAGTAATTTTTGGGGGGATTTGAAATGAGTTTTTTAAAATATGATTTGAAGTTGAGATTGGTTTGGACTTGGGGTACTTAAGAATAATATGTTAGAAAATTTCAATGGATCAAAGATTAGGTAGATAACCAACTGTAGAATATGAAACTTGTTGCATTACTCTAAACTCCGCCAACTAAAATTCAAAACTTGTTTAATTACTGCAAATTAAATTGGTTCAGCGACAACCACATATACAAAGTAACTTTGTCTTCTGTAGAGTATAACGAAAAGTTCCTTCGTTTTCGTAATCTGTTATGTTGGAACTTGTGCACCATTCTACAGCTCAGTAGACTAGCTTCTTGGAAAGGAATTAAATGGCAAAACATATAACTAATCTCTAATTTAAGCGAGGTTGGTGCATATGGTCATTAATGCTTTGCCTTTTATTTTAAAAACGATCATAATCTTTCCATAACAATACCAATAACGCCGCGTGACGATTATGAGTGGAGCCTTATGTTGGTATCAGATCAAGCAAAATGATTCCACCATAGCTTCTTTTCAATCTTGCTATGGGACGCCTTGCGTGGCAATGCGACCTATTATTGGGTTTATTGTGCCAACCCCGTTTTAAAAACCATCTAGGGCAGGGGTGAACAACTCCGTTTTAAAAACCATCTAGGGCAGGGGTGAACAACTCGGGAAATTCATGCGGGAAATTGTCTAGATGGCTAAAGTTCCTCAAGTACCCTAAGTTGGAATCCCCCAAGACTCAATTTTTGGGCCTCTTTTATTCGGTACTCTTACTAACGATATCCTATGTATGCAGACGATGTGCAGCATTATTTCCCTGCGCCAAGAGATGAAATAGATATGTGTATGAAGAAGCTTGGGGTTGACTTGCGTCATGTATCCTACTGGTCGACATTAAATTTGCTGCAGCTAAATCCTTCGAGATCCCAGTGTATTTTTATCTCTCTCACTCTGCTACTGTTCGTCCTGACATTTTTGTTATCGCGTTAAAGTCGATTCCTCTTGTTGACGTTAATAAAGCAAGAAATCTTGGGGTGGTACTGAATAGCAGCATGGTCTGCTGCGATCACATTAGTTTCATTGTTAGTAAAACATACAGACCCTGTCTAAACTTCGTTATCATTGTTTGTTCCATCTCGATTCCTCATCCGCCCATAAACTTGAAGCAGCGTTTATCGATTGTGTACGCCGTTTTGATCACATTTCACCCTACTTGAACTCCGTTTTGGGCTGCTCACTAAAGGCTCGATTACATTGAGCGAGTTTACAAGGTATTGGCCAGCGAATTCACTAGCTTCTAGCGGGTTACTTAACTCGCTACTCTTTGGCGTGTGAGTATACTAGCCGTGTGTCACCATAGTTCTTAGTGAACTAGCTGCGAGTATCTTATTATTTGGTTTCATTGACTACAAAATCACGGAATTAGTTCGCGCTAGCTACTTGCACTTGCACTCGCTCAATGGAATCGAGCCTTAAGTGACTATCGTGAGTATAGGGTTTTGCGACTGTTTCAGGATATCTTACAGGGGCGCAAACCGGTTTGTGCAACTTTCACAAATTCCTCAGAAATTTAATAACTCCACGTTTCGTACGGTCATTGGCCATGGTTCTTTCTTTGTCTTCGCAGCACAACTTTGGAACTTGTTTGGATGAATTTCTTAGCTCGACGAGCGCCCTGGGTCCAGCTATGAAGAAACAGCTGTTCGACTCATATATAACAGCTTATTCTGGTATGTGTATTTTAAGTAGCTCCCATAATTTTTTACGAGTATCCAGCTCCTTACTAAAAAAAGTATTGACACCAATTCCCTCTTTTACAATCCATTGAACTCGTTTCAATTCCTCGTTACACAATCTAATAAATTACAAAATTAATTAACTTTGTTTACTTCTTACAAAATTTGTTATACTGCAAATTCCCTGTAAAAGGCTCTGCACAGAAACCCACATCAACTAAGAATATCAATATCTTAAATTTAGCTGATTTCTCTCTAAAAATAAATATCAAGAAAATATCATAAATGGAAAGTTGAATGTGTGTGATTAAATCTTGTGAATAATGAATACTTTAAAGTGATAAATTCTCACCTCTGTTTTCAGAACATTAAGGTATTATAATCTCAACAAACTGCAGGTGGTTTTCTTCCTCGTCTTTTTTTTAATGAAGACAATGAAAAGATTACTTGGATGTTAAAGTAAGAGTTAAAAGTGTTTTCATAACGAAATCTTCTTCCAATTTAATGAGAATTTATTCCCGGTTTTATTCGTGATGTAAATAAAATTAAGACACGTTTGCATCCCACTATAAAGTAATTAGCTACTGTGCAATCTCCTTGAATTTATCTAAATGAGCAACAATATCTTATCAGTGATTGTTTACATCGCGTGACTAAATTGTTTTTATCTAAAGTTGTAGAAAGCAAGGATGTATTTTCATTATTTGAAACGTTATCGTTGAAATTCATTAAAGAAAATGAACTTGGAAATAAATTATCCAATGATGAAAGGAAGAGAAGATTAAGGAGTCTTCTCGGTGGAAAAACCTTATTAATCATATCAAGGGTGTTCGACTTTTGCTGCAACAATGATCATATTTATGGAACTCCGTAGATATTGGTACTATTCCATACATCTAATGCCGCTATAGCCCATATCGAGCTTTGGCCTGCTCTAAAGCATTTCTAAAAGTTTGAAGGTCCTTGAAGTACATCTCCGGTTCCGAATGTTGAGCATTCTCTCTGAGTCAAACGTCATCAAGTCTATTCAACTTGCCTGGATCTTCCTGCTGGTATGTTTCCGAAATTTCTGCTACCTTGGGCCATTTTCAAATACGGCACAGACTAAGCCTAGCAGGCAACGTAATGAGGATGGAGGCTTATGGTAGCAGAAACTTCGGGAAAGAGACCAGTAGGCAGACTCAGGAAGAGCTGGATTGACTCTGAGCTGACGCAGAGGAAATGCTCAACATCCGAAAGTGGATTGTCGACACTACAAAGGGGCTTTCCTACGTAACTATGTACCACCATATGAGTGAGAATTTTACTGAATCGAACGCCAAAGTCTCCACTAAACACCCTCTCAAGACTAATCGCTCACCGACGGAACAAAACACATACTCCGTTTATGATTAGTTTGAAAAGTTGAGTGGAGGTTGTGTTGAGATTTCGACCTCTGTATATTACTGAGTGAGGTTCCACGAGAGTTCAACCAGAGTCGAACCCGAGTTATACGTCATGGAAACAGCAACTCTGCTTAACTCAGCGAAAATAGGTAGGTTGAGCTGAGTTCGTGCACACAACTAAAAACGGCACAGGTACAAAAAATGCTCGCTTGAACGTCAGAAAAGACTATTTATAATAAAATTAATTAATCGAAAAAGATGGAGGAAGATGAAAAGCACAAATGGAAACGTATCGAGTTAATTCGTTGAGTTGAAGTGCAATTTCAGCTCAACCACAACTTAACTCGACTACAACTAAAATCGACCCCATGGGAACTCGTTATTATTATGATCTTGAGATGAGTTCACTTTGGGTTGAAATGGAGTTGAACTGACTACAAAACATAACCACAATTACGTAAAATCTTTCTAAATTTATGGAAGGTAATCAGAACGAAATAATTTTATATAGTTTTATAACGCAGAAGGCAAACTTCACGGATGGTAAACAAACAAAACAAATGTCACTTCAACAACTAAACTCAACCCGCGTATATGAGGCGAAATATCAACCTGACCCAAGTAGGAGAGCTGAGTTGAGTTTAGTGGACCCAGTTTCAGCTCGACCTAAGTTTAGGAGTGCTAATACTCTGGTATTCCGAAAGAATTATTGAAGTAAAGAGAGGTTATTTCAGTAAAGCTGTCACCGATGAAGTAACTGTAGCGATAAAGTACCAAATAGCGCCAGATGTTGCACGTGATCTATTCGAAGAGATTTTCGGTGTTCTGTTCCATTTCCATATAAATGAATTGTATTGAAAGTCTAATGTAGAATTTTGAAAGAATCAAAAAATGCCGGAGTAGACATTTGGCAGATATGTATGTACTGTTTTCCATTACTTTTCACTTTTTACGGAAATATACGTTTCCCTGTTGATTTAAAATGAAATGTTGAAGTTATGATAAAACAAAGAATTTATGAATGCAGTTAAATTCTCGTTGATAGGGGTTATTAATGAACGAAAGTTTCTACTTCCAACACTAGTATTAAGGATTGTACTTCGAAGCCTATGATCATGTGATTATTTATTGCTTTCACTTTCTTTATGGTAGATTTACACAGATTTCTAATTTCATATACACGTGACTAGGGAATCCAATCCCGCATCAAAATCTAAATCCCGCAAGCCTGCGGGATCGACGCTAACAATTCGCGGATCCGTGAGATTTGCGGGACTGCAAAAAACATCATTAAATTTGTTCTAAGTATTTATGTTCATGTGTTTATGCTACCGATGTAAGGAAATCGGAATCTGCGGAATCTATTCTAACGTAGTTTATAATTGGCAAGAATACTTTGTTTGACTGACTCAGTAGTTCGTTTGATAAACAATACAATTAGCCGGGGAGTCCCCCGTAGTACGCATAGGGTAATTTGACATTAACTTTGTTTCCATGAACCGGGGTAGAGTATTCGTTGGGTTTACAGAAAGTGTTTTCTTTCAAGTTAACCCGATGCTGTTTACATGACAGTTCTGGGTTGAAGTGACAGGTAAATAATTTTGCGTCGTGTCTCCGTTGGTATATGTGCAGGAAACACACTTAAACAAACATCTATGCAAAACCCAGCTTAATCCGGCTTGTTTAATGGAGTTTTCTTTGATTTAACGAAACCTTACTCAACCCGCGTTTCCATGGGCGCTTACTCTGAATTAACTCGGGTTAAGCTGTGCAATCACGCAACTGGAATCGCTTCCGACCAGCAAAAACAGTTGCACTTCAGGCAAGTTTCAAGTCGGTTTCGTTTCTATCGACCCGTGTATCAATTCCCACTTCTGTTCACGGGCAAGATCACGAAACAGTTGCGGGTGCAACTGGAATTGCAATCAGTCGACTCGGGTTCGTATTTTTATTAATACTTGGTTTTTATAACAGGTGATTCCACTGCCCAGATCCCGCAAATCCCGCAGATCCCGCATGCCTAGTCCCGCATTACTGATCCCGCAAAAATTGTGCAGGATCCCGCATTTGCAGGATTACGCGTTTGCTATCTATCTATTCAGTCTGTGATGCCTAGGTAAAGCTTGGTAAGTTTTCATCAATTTCTTTAATAATCGACAGGACTTGAACAAATAAGAAAGTTTAATTACTGAAAATTACAATAAAAAAATCCATTATTGAAGTACACTATAACAAGACGGGAAGTAAATGATTGAAATTCATTTGGGCAGTCACCACTTAAATGAGATTTAATAAATGCTCTTTTGAAGAGCATTTAACCATAATTTTTTATGTTGAAAGAAAAAAAGCGTAATTTTTTAGATATCATTAAATATCAATAAAAGTTCACCTTCAAAATCTCTTTACATCAAATGCAAAACAAATGTCAGTCAACCAAGTTCAGAAAAATGACGTCAACCAACAGTACGCAAAAATCAAATTGAAGATTTTTTATTATGAACAATAAAAAAACAATAAATTCCAAGCCTTATTAATATTATTTTACTATTATTTAATAGCTGTCTCCTCGTGGTTAAAAATATGCATCAAGTTCAAATGCTTTACCATTTAAGGTAAGAGAGTAACACGACGTCGACTGTAGGTGGTTCCCGCATTCATCTTCAATTGAAACCTCACGCCAATCATCGATCAAAGTCAGAACATCACTGGCAATTGTAGTATGTATTTCTTTACAATTGATTCAATTGTATTTTTTATCTATATTTTGCCAATGAATTATGAAATTTTCTTTATTATATAAACCAACAAAAAAGATCTTTTATTCCTGGGAAAATTTTTTATGCAATTTGATCACATGTTGTTTATCTGCGTAACTATTGCAAACTCCTGAGGGTGGCGCATAAAAACAAATTCTTCACAATATAAAGGTGAGCACATTTCAGATTTATGATCGTCTCCTGTTGAAATTTCTTCCCCTTTCCCCGGAGATTTTTGTTTAATCTACGTGATGCAGTAGTCAGACGTCTTATTACTAAGAAGCGTTTACGGAAACACGCAACGCTTTCACAATTCTGTCAAGAGCACCTGAGATAGTGTCAAATGTAAGAGGGTTCGTCTCAGTTTTTTTTCATTCTCGTGAAGAATATATGGTGTTATGTTTTGTTTATTATTTGTTGAACACATATTTGATTAAAAATTTTCCTTTACACATTTTCTATGGTAGTATCTTGGGAATTTTGCATGCCTAAAATTGATTGGAATAATGTTTGAAATTATGTATGTGGAGACGGATTTGCCAAAATAATAAGAGTTATGAAGAGAAATTTTTTTCACAGGTTTTACTTTATTTGTTTATAAGTAAGCTGTAGACCAAAAATGTTTGCAGAGCAAACAGATTAAGTTAAGGGGTTTGTCACATTTCCTTACGTTTCAGAATATTTGTCACCTCAAAACGGAGAAATATAATACCATCTAACTGCAATGACTGAAATTGTTAACAAAAGTTATATCCATTCAAAAAACATGTAAATGTGTTGCACTAGAAGAATATAAAAATATAGAAGATAACATTGAGCTGCCGACAACTGTTTAAGATTATTGTGAAGCCTTGGTACAATATGACATAAAAAATACTTGTTATTCATCGTGACGATTGATTCGCATAAAATCTTTAGACAAAGATGTATTTCCCATAAATTAACTGAAACATTATCTACCTTTCATACGTTCAAACGTGTTTTAATATCAGAAATCGTTGATATTATTGTTCGTCGAACGAAAATATATCAAGTTATTCAATGAGGTATATCTCTAAGCAATAAACCACTTATCCGGTTGAGTCGCAATTAACTCTTTAACGATACTGCTTAATTTCACGAAAATAGCTTGTAATCCTAGTCGAAATAACTCCTACATAACTCAGGATATCTTATAAGTTAAAGTTGCCTCATAGATTGTGAACTCATGTTCAATTTTATTAACATAACAGAATCAAGCATTGCGTCAAATTAAACGTCTAACGACTGATCCATCTTTCAACATACTAGACGTGACCTTATCCGAAGATCTGCGATGGGGCGGCAGAGCATAGTCATTGTGGGTGGGGAGCACGTGAACAGATATCCATGTAAAAAGTTAAAACGTAAATTTACCAGCTGTCTATTGAGTTTTATGGTTTGAAATTCTTTAGTTAAGGGGTTAGGCCCGAATAGCATTTGGAGGGGAACAGGGGGTGCAGATAGGGCCCTAATGAGGCTAGTCCCACTGCCTAATGTGGACGTTGTGCGGATTGCCATATAAGGCCCACAAAGGGCATCTAAAGCCTGGCCTCATTCCTCTGACCTCTGCAATCGAACCAGAACTAATCTATTGAGTATGCTAAATGATATCCTTCACGATCACTAACATAATTTCCTGAAATAGCAATGCAACAACAACAACTAAAGCTTTGTATGAGTTTAACTAAAGCGAGAGAGTATTTCTATAAAGGCCCCCATACACAAACGCCGCCGGCAGGCCATGTCCAAAACGACTCTCGCCTTGAGGCCAAGTATAACCACAAACTCACCGGCCAGCAGGCCTGGAAAACTGACAAAAATCTTTGTGTGGGGGCATTTATCGTCAGTCCTGGGATGAAGATCTGAACTTCTGTTCAGTCCAAAGTTTTCGTTGAGGCCGGAAGCATTATTACACTTGAATTAACAACCTGCTCTGACCTCTTCGTCTGTGGGTCTGTAGGGGATCATTAGGTGACCTGCAGTCCACGACCTGCTAGGCTGTTCCCTCAAGTCCTCATCCCTCAGGAAGACTGAGTATTGTTGAGCCTTAATCGGACCGCGCCTGCCGCCCTGGTCAGAAAGGCCATGGGCTGCCAGCGACGTGTAAGTGAAAGGGGGCGTTAAAGTTTATAAAAAAGCTTTCAGAATACGTAAGGAAGATCGCCTTGGATCGCCCATTTCATTTGTAACGAGGTTTGCCTCATATGACAAACTGATAAGGCACACCTCACTTCAATATCGCTGATTTTTTTATGTTCATGAGGAAACTAAGAGGAAAGCCTTCTTTCGGCATGCCTCTGAGGTAATCCCCTTTTTAAATGCTAGTCTGACAGGGGTAAGAAGCTTAGGCTTGACAGTTGTTATAAGTTCCTAAATATATTATAGTTTTCGTATAAAAAGCCTTGTATGTATGCGGCCCTTCGACCACGACAGCCCTCCAAGGTTCTGGGTTATTAGGTGAACATAAAATATTTTGGGTGTGGATTTCCCCATCTAAAGCGAAAGTGCCCAACGGCCTCCGCTGCCCCTGTAAACAAGCATATCAATGCCTGGAATTCCTCAAGAGATGCAAGTTCGTCCTTCAGCCAGATGCCCTGGTTACAAACTAAAAGTCCTTCATTCGGCCCAACCTTGAAAACAACTGATATATCTTCACAGGCGCCCCAAAACCATCAAACTCATTGGAGATAGCAGCATTTGTTTCTCCATAGAATCTTCAAAAGGTCGTAGGAGAATTGCGGCCCTCTTATCACTATTACCACAGCGACTGAAATCAAATAAATACTGCTTAACTTTCTTTAACCTTTTTCACGCAACACAAGACTAGTTAACACGTTCTTAAATAAAACAACTCATTTGCAGTCAATGTTTCCAAATCCTAGAGCTACCTGAGTAGGTGTGTAGCCGCGCTGCCAAAATTTTATCCAAGAATTTAAACGCTGCATTTCATTGTTTCACACGCATTTCATTGTTATTGTACACACGTATTGTTCACTTCCGCTAATACAGCTTGTTTACCCTGAATTATCCTAGCTCACCTTGTTTTTTGTAAACTTTAAGTAACATCAGTCAGCAAACAAGTGCAGATGATTTAATTTCTTAAGCTAAAATAATTGTACATTTCAATAGTAGTATTTTTTCACCAATGAAATGCAACTAAAATCCGCTTTCAAGTAGGTTTGCAAATCTTTCACCTAAAGTCACAACTCACAATCCAAATCGTTCATAATGTACATATACAGGGTGTCCCACATAAACTTACAAAGCGGCCGGCTGTGGATAGGTCTTGGATAGACGAACAAAAAATCGTATGGGTGGGGGGGGGGTAATCGTAACGGTTTAGCCGCTAGGGCGTTTTGAAGTTTTTTTGCTACAGTTTTACATATCACCCTGTATTTTTGTAACCGTATAACCTATTTTCATGGTTATGGTACCAGTGCACGCAGAATTCCTCCACCTATCTACAACGGTAAAAACAATGGTCCTATCTTACCAACTTTTGGAGTTATGAATCGCCAAAGTCAAAATTTTGTTATTTTTTCACTAAAATTTCAACTAAAACCACCCTTTTCTCCAAAAAATACGTGATAAACCAATATTTTTTTTAAAAAAATTGGAAAGTTTGGACAATTTCCTATGAATAATGTATTATAACTTTTACGCTCAAAATTTTGTTATTTTTTCACTAAAATTTCAACTAAAACCACCTTTTTCTCCAAAAAATACGTGATAAACCAATATTTTTTTTTAAAAAATTGGAAAGTTTGGACAATTTCCTATGAATAATGTATTATAACTTTTACGCTAGGGCCTTTACTTTTGAAGTTGTAAGCAATTTTAATGTTAAAATTTGCCTAATTTGGTGCTTATTTGGTACTATTCGATAAAGCTCAGATGGAAAAGTACTAAAGAAGGACGAAATACAGCCAATTTCAACATTAAAAATGCTTATAACTTCAAAACTGGAGGCCGTAGCGTATAAGTTGTATTACATTATTCATAGGAAATTGTCCAAGCTTTCCAATTTTTTTAAAAAAAATATTGGTTTATCACGTATTTTTTGGAGAAAAAGGTGGTTTTAGTTGAAATTTTAGTGAAAAAATAAAAAAAAATTTGACTTTGGTGATTCATAACTCCAAAAGTTGGTAAGATAGGACGATTGTTTTTACCGTTGTAGATAGGTGGAGGAATTCTGCGTGCACTGGTACCATAACCATGAAAATAGGTTATACGGTTACAAAAATACAGGGTGATATGTAAAACTGTAGCAAAAAAAACTTCGAAACGCCCTAGCGGCTAAACCGTTACGATTTCCCCCCCCCCCCACCCATACGATTTTTTGTTCGTCTATCCAAGACCTATCCACAGCCGGCCGCTTTGTAAGTTTATGTGGGACACCCTGTATATGTACATTGTTGTCACAGTAGGCTTATGTCTTGTGGAAACAAGATTTTATCTTTGCTATTTTATTACAAATGATAGACAAGCATGGTGTCAATTGCGACTTTTAACTCCGTTTATTTAAACCTATCAAAAATAGTGACTAAAACAGATACATATAACCTAACAAACAGATTAATTTATTCGCTTTAAAGTAAGCAGTCACCCTCGATAGGAAATTCAATAATAATGAGAAAGAAACAAGATAAGTTTGCACCTCCGCACCCCTCCCTTGATCAAAAATGCTTTTGCTTCAGAAGCATGCTTCCTCATGAATTTAGGCCCATAAAGATCTAAATAATTCAATGATAGTAAATAACAGAAGTTTAACATAAGAAACTTCCTATTGGTAGAAAGAAACCAATTTGAAAACTAATAGGTAATGGTATATATTATACTATCCATATTTAAGTGATTATCTAACTTGGAACTAAAAACAAAACAAAATCAATTAAACACTTTTATTTAAAAAAACAATTAAAATCAAATACTTTGCAAGGTAACACACAGCCATAAAAATATTTATTCATAAAATATCAATTTTTTTACAATTCACTTCTTGTCTAATGTTGTTATTAAATAGTATTTCTCATATACAATATAATCTCTGTATACATTTTCTATTAAACCTAACAAAACTATGAATATCTAAAAAAAATACTAAAAACTAAGACAAAAAAGTGGGGAGTCAAAAAATAATAATAAAAAACAATAAAATAAAAAACAATCTACAATTTTTTAAAATTATTTCTTTGTTGATTAGAAATCACTAGAAGAAGCTTGTCAATCACTTTGCTTGCCTGCTGTTGTTGCTGGATCAGAGCATGCTTAAGTTCCTGAATTTCTTGCGTCAGCAGTTCAACACGTTCAGCGTTTTCATCTAATTTTGTTGTTAAAGTGCATATACTGGATGTTTCAAAACCATAGTCCGATTCCTGGCTGTTGTTGTTATTGTGCTTGTTTTTATATGAGAAATATGTTGCTGCAGAGCTGCGTGCTGATATAGTATGACCAAAATGCTTTCGTTGCTTGGCAACATCATAAGCTGACATAAGAATATCTCGAGGTAGACGCTGTTCGCTGGGATTTAGCGGCTTTACACATAGTACAACTCTGTAAGCCTGCGGAGAAACCAGAGCTGTGTAATGTAGTAAATTACGAAGCCAAGTAGGTAGATACCCGTTGAACAAGGCTGATTCTATGTATGATATTAATTTGGTCTGTCGCACCAGCTTTGATAATCCAGCTGTTTTCTTTAGTCCTTGAATATCGTGGACAGCGATACCAACGAGTAGATTCATGAGTATGATTGTTACGAATAGAAGGAATAGAACAAAAGTAATCTGTGCGCTTATTTCAAGCAAAAATGGTGGATCCTTCCCGTCTGGATCGTTTATTAATAAAGACAAATCCTGCTCTCCTATCATCATCACTAAAACTGTGATGAACCCCATAAACGGGTTTGCAAAAGAGGATGATGATGGAAATATGACACAAAAACTTATAGTGAATCCCACCAGCATACAAGAGTAAGCCATAAACAATTTAGCAAACTCTCCTTGTACTTTAGTGTACATGGCAACGTATACATCGAAAACTGGCAGCTGACCGATCATTAGCATCAGATTCGTCCAGCCAAGAAGAACTGCAAATGCTCCAATGTGATTCTGAAACGTGTATGTTTGTTTGGTGTATATGTACGAAATAACGAAGACACTAGATATGACAAACCATTCCATAATGTTTTCCACCTGAGTGACATAATGTCGAATCGATGAATACCCCGTTATTCCGTACAGCTTTCGAAAAATCTCGACTATAGTTATAGCCACCAGTACCCACCACTGCATTTCCATAACAAACGGATTGTTACGTAGCATATCTCCAAGAATGGACTGCTTTTGACACAGTTCTTGAGCTTGGATTGTAGTATTGTCATCCTTGCTGCCGTTATAACAGTTGTGTGCCAATGCGGTGAGTACGTACAGTGTCAAGAACAAAACAAATGTGAAGCAAAATATTAGTCGGCCAATGTAGTATTTTCGTATCTTCCCCCACTTAATGTAAAGGAAAGCAGAACAGAGTGGATGTTCTAAAATCTCTTTCTGTCCTTCATCAACGAATGTGTTCAGGTAACTTATCTCTCTAGGATGGCAATGCTGAAGTAATTGCCGAAAGTCTAGCTCAAGCTCAACTTCTCTATTAACTATGTCTTGTGAATGATGTAGTGTTATAGCTGAATCAAGTTTTTGCCTTATCATGGCAACAGAAGCGGGGGTTTTTCTTGTTATGACATTCAAAGCGGTGGTTCCTTTCTTTGATTTTGTTGTAACATCAGCGCCATGAAAGATGAGCATTTCAACGCATTGCGCAAGTCCATCCAGTGCAGCTAAATGTAGTGCTGTAAATCCGTATATATCTTTGTGATTGACATTCGCTCCCCATGATATTAAGGTTTCAAGTATGTCAAATGCGTTTTCTGACTTCCCAATAGCGGCATGCAGTGGTGTTCGGTGATCGAAATCCTCGGCGTTCGGGTCAGCATTTCCATTTCTTAGAAGCGATTCGACACATTCCAGACTTGAGGTGCGTGCAGCTAAATGTAGAGCTGTAAATCCTCGGTGATTTTTAAGTTTAGCATCAGCACCTTTCGCCAGAAGAAGATCAACACATTCCACATTACCTTCATCAGCAGCCAAATGAAGTGCTGTTGATTCTTTTTCACGGATGCAAATTCTTATATTTGGATCAGCTCCAGGTGCTTTTAGTAGCGCCTCAAGGCATTGTCCATTGCCTAAATCAGCAGCTAAATGTATTGCATTTGTTCCATTTGGCTTAAGAGAATTCACATCAGCACCTTCAGCTACAAATAGCTCAACACATTCAACAGAATTGGCTCGTACAGCACAATGTAACAGAGATTCTTCACAGTTAGGTTTGTTAGTATCGATAGTAATAAGGGCTCCATTATTAATTAACATTTTAGCAGCTTCTGCTGAATTGCCAAAAGCTGCACAATGTAGTGGTGAATAGCATTTTGGTTGCAAGTTAACGTCCATTCCTTTTGATATCAAGAAACTAGTTGATGTTAAACATCCACTGAATGATGATAAATGAAGAGCGGAAAAACCATTTTGATCACAAAAATTTATATCAGCTCCGATTGTTAGTAGACCTTCTAGAAGATCCCAACGCTTTAGGAATGCTGACCATAAGAATGATATGTTCTTTTCAGATTTTGATGCTGTTTCATAGTATTGCGGTATGTTATCTGGTATTATGTTGCCTTGTTCGATATCCTCTAGTAGTCGTACTCGACCAAGGGAATTTTTCATTTGATCGATTAGGCTTACTCGTAATGTATCGCTGCATATTTGCACACTTAACTCGGTATTTGGCTCCTCAAAACTGTCATACATGCTCGGTGCGCTTTCAGCTGGTGGTGATGGTCCACATTCCATATATTCAAAATCTCCAGTTGGATATTGGGAATCGATCATTGCTTCAGGATTGTTGCGCCATCGCACCATCATTCCTGGTGGAATTGTCTTGAATCTAGAAAGATATGTAAAGGAGTTTTACTTTAGTTAAGATTTGGATAAAAGATTGATTGTGAAATTTATTTGAAGAAATAAAAAGCTGCAAATTAGTGTGTATCAATACATTGTATACAGTCTCCAGCTTCGTTTAGAGTTATTGGAATGCAAAAGCAACTTTAATTATGCAAAGGGAAAGGTGCTAATTAAATAACTTTATTCTCAGTTTTGGTAAATAGCATTCAACTATGAAATTCCTGACCAAAATTATTGTAGACATTTTTTATTCCGCTAATTTTACGATTTTGTATATGCCTAACTTATTTTGAATTGTAATTCTAATTCTCTTTTTATGAACTTGAGGACATAACAAAAGATGTAACCTTTGTTTGGTAATTGATAAAATATACTATCATTCTTCACACTGATTTACCGACCAAATAAAAAATTATATCAACTAAATGAAACCCTATTTAATAACCTACAAGTCTAGCAGACTGTGTGCAATCTTTGAATAAGATTAAAGCTTTTAAGTGCAAGTGTTATCTCACCCATTAATAGCCAATATCAAGAAGAAATCGCTTTTATCATAGTGCTAAAATTCATGCTTGCATATTAATAATTATACCCTGATCACTCAGGTAGTGAGATAAAGAAAAGGTGCAAAAATATAAACCCATTAGTGTAAATACTTTATCTAGATACCTGTCATTATAAGTACATGAGGCAAGTATCATGCTTTCGATATCACAGTTTTTGAGTTTTTCAAATCAATTGTCCGGTCTTTTGCAGTGTAGAGTGTGGGTGGATGTAAAGTGTTTATCTTTAAAAAAAATAATTATAAAAAAATAATATTTAAAAAAAAAATTAAGTGATTAGTAATTAAAAAATAAATAGATTGAAATTATACTTTTTTTAACTTTCGATTTCTTTCTGAATTGCGATTGCTGAGACTATGATGTAACTACGTGAAGACACGTGTGCTACGAAGATGGTTTATAAGATGGAATATTGTCCTCATATAATTGTCTAAAACAGTGGCCGGCAAAATTATTAGTCAACAGAGCCAAATATCAACAGCACAATGATTGAAATTTATTTTGAGAGCCAAATTTTGTTATTAACTTAATTAAGGTAGTTCTAAGCCGGCATTTGCTAATCTCAATCTATGTAATTGAGTATGTTCACTGCGGCCGACCCCTTCCAACTGTCCTAGTTGCACTCTTTTTGTATACTTTTTTGTCTATCTCTTTTCATTCATCCTCTGTATATGTCCAAACAATCTCAACATATCTGTCTCAATCTACGAAACTACATCTTTGTTCACTACACAACGCTTCACTTTGGAAGACATTAGCATAAGCAGAGAAAGGGGGTGCGGTTGGCAAAGAGTACTCGTAGTCTGAGTCGCGAAATGTAAAGGTTACGTGTCGAATGCTGAATGGCCAACCAGTGGATATAAACAGGCATGTTGCAAACGGTCCCCATCGAAGCCCGGCAAGATCGGTGTGTACAAGTGCCTTACTATGGTATGCGGCACTCCCTAGGCGGACTTCATTTCCAGCTTTACTCGTAGGAACTATATGAACAAAAATAAGAAAACTAATAGTGAAAAGAAACTAAAAAAAACAGATGTACAGACGACCCCACACAGCAACGTTATAAGGACCAAGGACTACGAACCTTTCTCCTCGGAGGAGTCTCAGCTTGCTCCAAGAGTGGAGCTCTAGCTTTACTACAGACAGACTGCTCAACCTGTTCAAGCGGTTTGGCCTATAAATTTGAGGTATAGGGGTGTAATATAATAGGCCAAACGAAAGGCTGCAGTACTTTTAGACCCAGTACCTCATGCAAGTAAAAAAAAGAATAAATGATAATGCTTGAACAATCTATAGAAGAAAGAGCGCCAATGTATACAACAGAGGGGATCTCCATAAGTTCGACAGATTTATCAATGCAAATTATTAACCCAAAATTGAATTTGTGTCCTGTTTGATTGTTTAATTATGTTTGGCAACGAACTCAGTTCTTTTTTGACCTTTGTATATTCTATTTGTTAATCATCTTGTTTTGGATAAAAGGAAACTGTATAATTAATTTGCAATCAGAGAAAGGATCTCGTCAATTCAGTAAACACAAAGAATTAATGAATTCTTCGGTCCTGCCGTTTGATAGAGGTCGCGCCAAAAGAGTTGATGCCGGAGCCCGCAGCTGGGGAAATTAAAACTGCACACAAATAAAAATTGCGCACATATCGATAAGAAATGCGCTTATGTACATATTTTCAAATTTCCCCTTCGAAATTTGTTGCGACTAGGCAAAGGGACGGGAACGGCATGCGGGGATTCTACTGCGCATGGAAAACGCGACTTTCTCGGCATCAACTCTTTTGGCGCGACCTCTAGTAGAGTTTCAACATTGATTACGTCTGCGAGACGATGCAACGGAAAATGGTCAGAAGGAATGCTTGCAGATTTCTGTTGGCCGATTCGCCGCGAAACTAGAATGGAAAAGTGAAATGCTATTAGATTGTTTTGATGATTTTAATGTTTTGAAACGAATTATAGGCCCATTTGATTTTGTTGTTAATTTTTAAGCAAGAATAGCTTTTCATTAAAGAAATCTATTGCAGAAAAAATATACGTGATGCATATTTTGTATTACTATATTTCTACTTAATAACATCAAACCTATTATAATCGTGCTCGTAATGAGATGGGAAAAGATATTTTTTCAGGCCAGTGATATCATAGAGACTCTACAATGACGAGATCTACGAGCGCTATCGCGACATAGATGTTGTGAAGAAAATAAAGCTCGGTAGGCTCCGGTGGGCAGGCCATCTAGCTCGTATGAGTGATGAGCCTGCTCGGAAAGTTGTCTGCGGTAAGACCTATAGGATGCGACAGCGGCGGAGACCAACCTTCGCTGGAAGGATGGCGTAGACCAGGACGCTCAGAACTTAGGGATACCAAACAGGATAACATCTGCTCAGAATCGGGACCGGTGGAGAGAACAGTTGCGAGAGGCCAGGGGTGGTATTACGTAAGTTGTTTCAATCGACTTCTTCATACAAAAATTCAAGATTTTTGTATGGAGAGGTCGATTGAAACAACTTGCGTAATACCACCCCAGGATCGGATCTCGTTTATAGAGCCGTTAAAAAAGAGAAGTTGTCATAGAACAACCATACTTTTTGTGTAATTAGGAACACCTTTTTGTAATTAAACGTTCTTTAAAATTGGTTAAAAAAAAATAGTCTTCCTAATTACCTGAAATACTTATTTTAAGATTGATTTTTTATGCATCAATTAGCCATGACATGCAGGTTTATGGGACGATGATCACACCAGTATTCATATCAAGATTCCAGAATTGGCTAGTACGACTACGAGTACGAATTGGAAGTACGATAGCCGGAAAGTGGTCAGTCATCAGTGGAATAGGGGGAATAACATGTAGCAAAACATGCACATACCGCAACTATTTCGGACTGATGGAATGCGATCATAACCTCCTAGCGGCGGCGGCCACTGATAACTATCCTATGAGAGAGGCTAATAATCTCATCCGGAAAAAAGAATTATTTTGGAACGAGCAACATTTATGTCGTTCAATGTAGGAGCGGTGGGGCTCCACCATATTTTAGAGTATTTTGAGAGTCGAATTTTGTCATATCTTTCGCTGTGGGGATGGAGCGGCTCCAGAAGAGCACTATAAGGGCAATCTTAGTGCACTTCTGGAGTTGGTTTTGTTTTGTATCGGGGGCATGTGACGTAAGGTGGTTGCAAGGATCAACGTCTAGTGTTTTGAAGTGTGGAGTTGCACCGTTTTTGCAGTGAACGACACATTTGTTGCGAGATGCCAGGTCCGGATCCCATTAAAGAACAGGAAGAAGAAGAGATATCCGGAGTAGCAAAGAGGGCAGTTGCAAGCTTGTTTTCATAACTGAGGATGAAATGAAATGAACAAGTGGTTGGCAAGGGGATCTGCAAAACTAAAATAATTCAAGTCGGAAAAATAGTTAAGAAAATTATAGCGACAATTTTCTGGAATAACGAAGGAGTTATCGCCCTAGGTTTTTTGAAGTAAAGGAAAATAATAACAGCAATAAGTACTATAAAAATTTAAAGCTGCTTGTAACTGCATGTAAAAACCATATCAGCGTTTGTTGTTTCAATATGATAACGCACCAGCCCGTTCCTCTAAATAATTTAGGGATCATTTTCAGGTAATTTCGCCAGGTAATTTTATTTCTTCCACCATACCGTCTAGATCTGGCCTCAATAAAAGTAATCAGTAATTCCCAAAATTAAAAGAGAACATTAAGGTGTAAGATGGGACGCATTAAAAGCCGTTTGAGGGATTCATGATCGTACAAAAATTTTGAGAAATACAACCGAAATACCAAAAAAATATAGAACTGTTTATAATATTCAATAATTTGCAACTTTTTCTAAAAAACAAAATTTTGATTTAAATCTAAAATACCTTACTATTAACTCACCTGTTAGAATTTGATAGCGGTGTTTCTTCATTTTTAACAGCAACACTAGCAGCTCGTGTAATCCGTCTTGGTTTAGTGGAGCCTTCCTTGTAACCTAAATTTTCCATAACTTGCACGACACTCAAGTTAGGAAATCTCTAAATGCAATCACAAAATCGAAAAATGTCTGTTTTTTCACTTTATTTGTTATTTTCGTTTTAAAGCACACTTATTTAATTTTTCTTTGGTCGAACAGATGATCGATCCTATAGAGATGAACTGCACCAGATTTAATTAAATTTTTCACTAATAGCACTCAAATTTCCTCTGATTAACCGGATATTGTCGGATAACTAAATGCAACTACTTTTATTTTTTACATCAATCGAATTCACCTGTGATTTTTTTCACACTTCGTTAAACACTAATTTAACTGAAGAAGCACCACATTTTGCATAGAGTGGATTTTGATAGATTCTACTTCTTTTTTTCTATATTATATTATATCAAATCGAGGTCATTTGATCGTGAAAAGTTAATTCAGTTAAATTCACATAATTGAATAGGAGGGAATCATGGAGAGTTCTTATGGTCGAATTGTAGCATTGTACTGACAATCGGAGTTTGCCTGCTTGTCCGTTTTATTTATTAAGTATTATATATTTCGAAAAAACGCAAATGTAGTGTTAATTGCGGTTCAAGCTGAAATTTTCTATTTGTTAATATTGTAAAAATGTTTTCATTGTGCTTTTTCGTGCTTATCATTAGTTTTGTAGAATAATGCATCGTTTTTCTCTTTTATTTATTGTTCAATTTTTTTTTTTTTTGGTAGAGTACGAAATTCTATGGAATTATTTCTGGACTTCAGTTATCCGTGAAGGATTAAAAATCTCGTGTGGGAAAATTTTTAGATGAGTCAAAATTTGTGTTTTCAGCTCATTTTGTGTTTAGGCTTTAGATGATCTAAAAAAATCCACGAAGTGAAATAATTTTATCGAAGAATAACAAAATCGTATTTTGAATCCCCAATATGAAAAATTGCTCTCAGCAGAATTTTAGCACGTAATAAAATCCAAATTTGACAAAAAATAAAAATCAAACTAAAGGGAAATTTAGGCCCTCCGCACACGAGTCGACTGATTAGCAATCCCAGTTTGCAACTGGTTTTACAATAATGACGTTTGCAACCAGTTTGCAACCAAAACGAGACTCTTGTCCACACACGAGCGCAACCGATTTTTGATCAATCGGTGTTCATATGTAACTAGTCTTGCCAGGTGTCCCGATTTGCGCGGGACGTCCCGATTTTCAGGGTCTAGGGACGCGTCCCGATTTGCACCTGATCGGGACGCTAAACGTCCCGATAAATTAATAAATTTATTAAAAACCATTATTATTAGAAAAAATAACTAAACTACGCATCAAATCACCATGTCGAGTGCGCCAATGCGCTCAAAATAGCACGCATCACATCACTAACGCTATAGGTATAGCTAGGGTGCAGAAGTTACTCCGATCGGAGTAGTTGTGCTCCTCTCGAGCCGTCTTTACTCCCATTCTCCTAACAGCCACATTTTACTCCCTTTAGTGAATTTTATTTAAATATTCCAAAACTTGCCAATAAAGGTAAATTTGTCCTTTATAAACCGATCCTATATTTTGCTATGAACACCACCCTCCAACATTGGACGCTTGATCTTAGGATGCATTGTATGACCGATGTTCGAACTACGAATGGCCCAATCAACGCTAGTACTCCTTCAGCAGCAGCAGAATCGGTTTACGAGAGAGGTTTAGGAAGGACAAGTGGGTAGTATAGTAACACCTAAATAGAAGATCTAAATACCCCGAATTATACTCCCGTTAGAAATAACAAAACGGCAGCACTGGGTATATATAGCTTTGTTTTGTTCTCGCGCTTAGAGACGCGACCGCTTCTCGATTTGTGCTTCACTTTTGCTTCACTCAATCATTCGTCATTCGTCCCTTCACTTGTTGTGGTTCGTATGTGTTTTGCGATTTTAACAGCAGATAAAATATACATTTAGGAGATTCTTTGCAGGTAAACATTAAAATTATTTAATTAAACATTATATAAATGTTTGCGCAAATGTTTTTAACAGCTTTCTCATATTTGGATCTTTCTAGGAATCCAATTCGCGTTTGGGAATTTTAGATTATGTTAGTGTGTTGGGTTTTGCTAGTTTATTGATATAAATGTGAGTTCGTGCTTGAATTAAAATATTGCAATTAACGTTTTTCAACGAAATTATATGCATTGGTTTCGTGCTTGTTTAACATAATTGAGCGTATATCTGTTTTTATGTAGGTACTTAGGTGTAGGTATTTACGCATGTGTGTGTTCATGCGTTGGTGGTGTTGGTTGCTGGTATTGCATTTCTTTTATTTTCAGATTTTCTTTAAAATGAGTGATCCTGAAACTGATTCCGAAGTAAAAACCGATGGTTCGACTTCGACTCCGAAAAAGAAGAAACAAAGAAGAATGTGTTCCTTTCTTCGGGTTTGGATGGAAAGTTACTCGTTCATCAAACCCGCTCCAAATAATAAGTTTAAAGCACTTTGTACATTGTGCCAAAAAGAGTTTAGCATATCTCATGGTGGCAAGAACGATATAGGAAAACATCAAAAATGTAATGAACACCAAAAAAGGGAAAGAAGTGCTAGTTTATCTACATCGCTGCAACTATTTTTAAAAACCGATCAACTGAGCACTCAAGAAGAAAAAGTGATAGCCGCTGAAGTCACAAAGACGTACCACTCGGTTAAGCATAGCTTATCATTCAATTCACTCGAATGTGACACAAAACTCGATCATACTTTATATGGGGATTCAAAAATTGCTGAAAAACTGACACTTGGACGAACTAAGGCCAGTGCCATTGCACATAACGTTTTAGGTCCAGCATCGACTCAAGAGGCAGTCAAAACTTTGCAAAATGGTACATTTTATAGTGTTGCTACTGACGCCTCCAATCATGGTGCCACAAAAATGTTTCCGCTAATAGTGAGATTTTACAACCCAACTACAAATTTAAAAACGTGTGTACTTGACTTTTATGAAGACGCAAATGAAACTGCATCAGCCATCCATATGAATTTAGTGACACGACTGAAAGAGCGCAATATTGACACTAAACACCTTACCAGTTACTGTGCAGATAATGCAAATGTGAACTTTGGGTCTCGTAATTCAGTTTTCCAGTTATTGCATCATGATAATCACAACATTTTATCAGTGGGATGTCCCGCACACATCTTGCACAATAGTGTAAAGTATGGTCTGGGTAAGAGTGAGTTTGATTTAGAGAATTTCATCCTGAAGCTGCATAACCATTTTTCATACTATGCAAAACGAGTTGACGCTTTAAAAGACTTTTATGAGATGCACGAAGCTGAATTTGCTCCCGTCCTGCGGCATGTTAAAACAAGGTGGTTGTCACTTCTCCCTGCCGTGGAACGTGCTACCAAATCTTTCGATATACTGAAAGATTATTTTATATCATTGGGAGAAGACGAGTGTCCAACTACGCTGTGGCAATTCTTTAATTCTGACGAAACGGAACCTCGTCTAGCATTTTATCAAAATGCACTGAAAGTCTTACAGGATGCAGTAATACGTCTTGAAAACGAAATATTGCTGTGTTTCGAAGGTCACGAAATAATGGTTGAACTGAGTAAAAAATTGAGGCAGAGGATTGAAGATGATTTTGTGGGATTCACATGCAACAACTTATTTAAAAAGTTGCCTGATGATAAAGTTACGAAAATAAAAAAAGACTGTTGTGCGTGGTACAAAAATGTTCTACATTACATAGAAACTAAATACGAACTCAAGGATAGCAAATTGGACTTATTTAAACCATTTTCTCTCCAGGACGACTCATTCACTTACGGGTCAATGGTTAACATTATCGAAAATCTAAAAATTGATACGTTCTTCGACATGGATCAACTTTATGAAGAAGTGTGTAAAGTGAAAGAAGTAGTGAAGGCAGCAGTGCAAAACAAAGACTTGACGCCGCTACAAAAATGGCACAACATTTTTAAAGACAATCAGGACTTTGCAAATCTTCAAAAGTTATTTTCTTTTATGGCTTCAATACCGGTATCAAACGCGGTAACTGAAAGGGTATTTTCGCAGGCTAACTTAATTTGGTCTGATAGGCGAAACCGTTTAACACTCGAGCATGTCAAAGCAGAAATTCAAATTAAAACCAACTTTAGTATGGCTTGCAGTGAATTTTATAACTACGTTATAAAAAACAAGGCACTCCTGAAGGCAGCAAAATCTAACAAAAAATATAATTTTAATTAAAAATAAATTATTTAAACTTATAAAGGACGTCAATACTTGAACTACGATTTTATAGTAATATTTTGTAATTTCTACTAGTCCAGCAAGTCTGACTATTATTATGTAGGATATATTAATAACATTATTGCGAAACGCAATAAATTAAACGTTAACTTAAAAAACCTTGTTTTTTTGTTTGTCCCGATCTAAAACCCTAAATCCCGATTTGTTTTACCTTCTGCCCCGATTTAAAACAAATCCGACCTGGCAACACTATATGTAACCTACACCACATCTTTCCTAGAATATCCGGCAAGTTTATAATTATATAAAACTTCATGCTTTTCGACTTCAAACACAAATTCAATATTAAGTTTTTGCTCGCACATTTTATTTCCGAACTCTTTATAAACACTTTATAAACTTTATGAACTTTGAATCTAACCTATAAAATTTGACAGCTACAAGTGCAACCACGCAACTGAAATCGCTTTCGACCGGCAAGTCCAGTCGCCCAAGACCAGTTGCAAACTAGTTTCAAATCAGTCTTGTTTCTGTCGACCCGTGTGTGGATTCCCATTTGCGTACACAGGCAAGGTCACTAAACAGTTGCGTATGCAACTGGGATTGCTAATCAGTCGACCCGTGTGCGGAGGGCCTTATTCTTACGACTTTTAAAAATACATTCAAAATGGCCCTTTTTAGACGGGCGGACACCGAACAGACAAAACTTAACTGTAATCGCAAATTCTCCTTTGAAGCCCGGTGGAGTGTCGGCTGGGCATTTACACGGGCGGACACCAACGAACGGACAAAATGCCAAAAATGATTGGGTTTTGTTGTTGCTTTTATAAAAACTTCATGGCTTGCTGTTCTTGCTTTTTGAAATTTGCTTTTGCCCTCTCATCCTAGCAACAACAACAACGCAGGAACTGTCAAATTGTCCGTTCACAGTTCGCTGAAAGTGTCCATGAAAATTGTCTGCCCTCCCCATCGTCCTCTCTCACCCTCTTCCCTATACACCCAGTTCGTTCGTTCGTTTTGTCTGTTCGGTGTCCGCCCGTCTAAAAGGGGGCAATGCTGACATCTAACCAAAATGGGTCTCTCTCGACTTTTAAGAGCGATTGTATGCTGTATAGATAGTGAATCGTAGAATGTAGTTTTAGAAATCCAAAGCAGAAAACATTGCTGCTATGACAGATAGACTATCTAAATTTCTATCAACCTTAAAAGTGGTCTATGAACTTTGTGGCGGCTTTAGGCAAATATAACTATATACAACTTATCCTAGAGTCACGTATCGATCATGAAAACGAGATAATGTAACTGTTTAGTCTAAAAGAATTATTAGAGTGCATTTTCAAATGGTTAAAGCTAACAGACACCTGAATTCGTTACCTTAAACTTGGTTTAAATATTATTTTAACAATAAAATAGTTATCGTCTGAAATTAAATATCTGGCCGAAATAAAAAAAAAAATCAAGGAAAGGAGAAAACAAGGAGAGTATGGAATCTTACTAGAAATCCTGCTAATAAGACACCATTCCATACAGTAAATAACAATGTCAATAAACTAAATAAAATTTACAATGCTTTGACGACTACATGAACATGGTCCAGAAACAGATAAAGACTGCCTAATGTGGAAAGTATGAAGAAAATTTAAAGTACTCGTAACTCGTAATAAATGCTCAAAGTTACAAGACGAAACCCTTTGCCCAAAACCTTGAAACAATATCCCAACCTCATGACATATAATCCAATATTGATCAACCAGCTGAAGTTTTTTAAAAGGTCATACCAATTGAGATTACCGAAGTGATCGACAGTAATCTTAATGCAAAAATTGCAGCAGGAATCGATGAAATATCATCTGGTCTATTCAAGCAGCTTCAGCGAAATGCAATCGTCATAATCGCATACTTATTTAATACATGCATGGCCTTAAAATATGTATGTATGCACCAAACTGTTTTAAAATGGCCCAAATAACTATGCTGAAGAAACCAAAGCCACCTGATGAAAAAGTAACAACTTATAGAATAAACTATCGTTAGTGAAACAGGGCATTACAAGGGCGTACGCTAGTCGTATACGTAAGCTAAGAGGCAATAGATTAGAGGATACTCAGAATTGGCGAAGGCAGGCATTAACCTTGCAAAGCACAATTTGTTTGGTTAGCTGAATTTGGAGTCGAGTTCGACTCCCAGATTTCTTACAGAGTTTTACATAGGGTAAAACTTAGCCATTAATTTTAATTGGGAACAGATATTCGAAATCAATAGGAGTTCTGCTGACGACAAGGCAGAACGACTTGATAAGGTTCAGCAGTAATTTATATTGTCACGTGTTTTAGATCGCAGTTTAGCTGAACAGTACAATCCTCGATAAGTTCAAAAGATTGGCTTAAATACATCTGCACGTCATTGGCAATTGATAGAAGAAAGGCTGAAAATCAAGGGGCCCAGGAGGGAATCTTGAGGTACTTCACAATGAAGAAGCGCAGATTCGGAGAAAGATTCTTGTACCTTAACAATTTGGGAACGCTAATGAAGATAACTTTCAAAAAGTTTGCTGCAATAGGGCCGAGTCCATTTTTGTCTAATTTTTCAAGTAACATCATATGATCAACTGAGTCAAATGCTTTTTAGAAATAGAGTAGGACTAATATTGCAATTTTATTGTTATCTGACTCTAAAATATCAGTTGAAACTTCATAAATCTAAAAATAAATTTCTTCGAATGATCAACAACGACTATGGCATAAAACACGCAAAAGCTTTTTGCCCACAACAAAATTAAGATTATAGAATTATTGGATACTACCAACGAATTAAAGGTGGATCAAAAGTTCAAAACCAGAGAACTACATGTACAATAATAATTCTATGAAAACTAAACCAACATGGAACTGGACCCTGGTGCAGAAACCTAATATAAGATTATGATTACTTTAAGCACTATTGTTAACCATACGAATAAATTAATATTGATTATATGCGCCCGAAACTAGCCCATATAGCGAACAAATGTGCCTACAGGTAAGTAAATCTGAAAATGCGCCTGCCAGAAGCATGAACCCCGCTGTTAGAGCTATGAATGTATTCGTAATCGACCATTCCAAATGCGAATGTCAGCTCACCAAGCGGTCCCAAAACTAAGTACTAACCATCTCCAATGCAGCTTGGCTAGAGCAATCGAAAGTTTGCTTAATGGCACACTTTATCGTCAACAAGATTATAGCCTGTTTTCTTTGTCCTATACAATTTTTAGGCCCTAATTTTGTTCCCTTTAATCTGTGAGAACACTGTTTAGTTTGGAATATCCCGTTCGGTCAAAAATATCGAGCACTGATATGAGTAGAATCAAAAGCCATATGAGTAAAGAATTGAGTACCGATTCCGTATTCCTTTATATGTATATCGTTCTGCCATATTTACCTTACAATATACGACATAGAAACACATACTTGAATGTTATAAAAACTATCTTCTTTTTCTAAAATCGACAGTGAGAAAATTTCGCATACGATTGAGAAAAGTATTATAAATTTCTCTTTACTTTAAAGTTTATATTGCTTAACGTGACTAAAATTTTCTGCAAACCATAAATTTCTACATGCACAGAGATCATAATAAAAAAGTAAGTATGACACTAGTTGACACTGACAAATTAATTGGTTATTAGCCAAAAATTCAACCAATGTATTCATTCACCACCAGCAAAATAAAGCAGCTACTTAAAAAAAATTAAAATTCTTAAATTTAAATTTAATTTTTTCATCAGTCATCACTTTGTTAACATAACTTCTTATCTATGCAACAGAGAAAAAAACCATACAAATTTCTGTGCGATAAAAGAGCTTCAAAGTGCAATTTCGCGTTGATTTTGGGATGTAAACGCGGCTTTAATCCGTTAACATTACTTGGAAATAGAAAGAAGTAAACGATATAACTATGATGCTGTTACTCGGGTGGGAACTAAGAATTTGTCATTTTAATTTTATTATTATTTGAACGTTCATTATTTTTATTGAAGTTAATCAAGAACTAGCCAGAAATTACTGGTACGATTATCGATTTTGTGTTTATTTGAGAGTAATTCATCGTTTTAGAATTGGTTTTATTCGAAAAATTTGGTAAACAGTAAAAAATTAGCTATTTAATCTTTAAAATTTCGATTAGAATTAGTCGCATTAATTGTGCTAATTTTAAGTAAAAATAATTAGTAAAATCATAATTTATTAAACTCTGCTCAGCATATAAGAACATCATACCACTCCTTTTTTTATAACAAAAAATCAGAATTTTATAATTTTTAAATAAAAATATGTAAACTTCCTCAATATTTTTTTCACATTTTAAACTTCTTCCTTACTAGTTCTCACAACAATAAAAAAAGCATCTTTCCCCACCCACAACAGCTCAACCATATTTCGTAAAATTTTGTGTGTGATACTTTTTCTTAACGTTGTTGGAAGAACTTGCCCCGGGCAAGAAGTCGTCAACTAAGTCTCCAACTACAATAAACTACAGTAAATGGTTATATTGACTTTCTTTTTTCTCCAGCATATCGAAAACGCGACTAAAACGTGTCTCCACAGTTAAATAATTCCTCCAACGCACAATTCGTGGGGCTCTCTGCTGGCCTTGCAATTGTGGATCTTCATCTGATTTGAGGAAGATTTCATCAAGCCGAGAAAATCTTGACCGTGACTTTTGTAGAGGAGTGTAATGGGTCAGGCATTTTATAAGATTAGAATATTTTTTATATTTAAATTATTTTTCCGGTAATTAGGGGGTTTTTTTTTGTCTTTTTTAGTTTTTTAAAAAAGCTAACAATAATTAAGATGTGAAGTTAAAGTAGCAATGGATTAACTAACTGTTACTGCTGCTTTGCCTATGTACATTTTTTCTCCATTGTTGTTTCAGTGATTGTTATTTATGTGAAAATCTCAAGTCTCGAGATTGTTTTTTTCATACGAACAGCCTTAGTTTAGAAGAACACTGAAACAGCTTTTCTTTAGGAAGATTTAAAGATTGTAAGAGAAAAATCATTGTGATTTTCAATTAAAACCAACCCAAGATTGTGGGGAAAGAACAGGTGGAATATAACCCCATTTTTCGTTCAGTTTTCAGTTTTTTGTTGGGTTGAATAAGGTTCGGGATATCGGGCGGCACAGGGCCCGAATAATAATTTCTTGGAAGAAATCTTTACCCATGCGATCTGTGTTCTATCAACTGTCTGCGCTGAATAAAAATTAGTTCCAGACCAAAAATGCCCGTATTCTAAAAGCACTCACAAGTCACAAGGTAATCACAAGTGTGTGGTGAGTCTCGACTTGAGGCAGTTTGGTAATCTAAATTCGTAGTCGTAATTTCGCAGTCACAATTTAGACAATCCACAAGCGGATGTTTAATAGTCACAAGAATCAAACTCTCAGTGACAAGCAAGAGTATTAAAAGCTTATAACTTATGACTGGTCACAATTTAGAATAGGGGGCTAAAAGTATGTGAGTTAGGAGTTTTACTAGGGACGTACAATTTCTATCAAGGCTTCATACCACACGCAGCAGAAAAACTCTTGGCTGTACAGAAATTCCTCGATGCTGACGAGAATTAAGCGCTCAAAAATATGTTAAGAAGTCTGTCGGAAACAACAATGTTAGCTGTTCCTACGAATAGCGCCCCAATCTAGATAGTTACCGACGCGTTCGATACAGCAATAGGTGCCGCGCTACAACAATCGGGTAACGGAGACTTTTTTTTATGTAGACGACTAGAGGCTCAGGGAAAGCCCTTTATACTGTCGACAATCTAACTCAAAGGATTTTTCCACGGGAGCCCCAGACCCTCTTTCCTCTGACCACAAGACTTGGGAGAAACTGACAACCCCAACAAGTGGATTTTATTAGTAAATATTCAGCAAACATAGTGCATAAACGGATATAAATACAGTATTGGTGCCGTCAATAATTGATTTCGAAGGAATGGCTAAGAAGCAAGAGAGTGATCTAGACTTCACTAAGTTGTTAAACGATGGAACTACAACAATCAAATTGAAACGATACCTTCTTCCCAACAGCAAACGCGAATTTTATTGCGACATGGGTGAACAAGTAGTAAGGGAGAACAGTTTGCGAGACCTTATACGGATTATCGCATCAAGAAAGAAAATTGATTACCAGACGTTATGTCTGGGTGGTATGTCAAAAAGGTAAAATTAATAAGCACACAAGAAGCCCTTTAGCCCAGTTCAACGCCCTTAACTGGGGTTTGGAACATGTTCAAATAGACATTATGGGACCTTTTCTTCCATCTGAAGGGAAACATTTTTGCTTAGATATAATAGATCGTTATTCTTAAGTATTGCCCAGACGCAACGGAAAACGAATTCGGGACACACTCAAGTTTCTTCGACGCGGTTTAACCATCAAAACAGCAGTAAACCATTCGTTTCGAAGAATCTCCAAATGACGGCACACGTATTTATGGGCGATAACAACGTCGCGTTACATCGCCATTCGACAGACCTTTGAAAGATACAACAAACTTTAAAATTTTACGAAACGGAAAAGAAGCCGTCATATTTATCGATCGACTCAAACCGGCTTACATGATAAAGCAACCACAGCCGTCGTCAGAAGAACCACAGAGTTATCAGACAAAAATAGTCAACTGTTAGGTTCAGGGTAGATCACATTGGAAAGGGAGGTACTGTGGTGACAACAGCAAACACTTTGTATTTTTATAAAGAAAAATCGAATAGTAGACTTGTTTAACCTGCGTGGCCCATAAAGCCCGTGTGACCCGTGGTCACGTTGGTATGAAAACATACGCCGATTAATAAAATTAACCACGGTTAACATTCATTTTTTACTAAAGCAATATGTCTTCTCTTTGCAAAATTGCTTGCATCAATCTGGTCTAACTAACAAAAGTAGGAACAAGTCGTATTTTCCATTCAAATTTTCTGTTTTCTGTTTCCATTTAAATTTTCCGTTTTGGGTCTTTGGTTGGGTTAGTAGTAAAAGACAGCCCTGTCGAAATGTTGAACCCCGCTAATCAGCTGGCGAAGCCCGTGATGCCGACAATACCAGGTTATCAGGTGAACAATTAAGTGTACGATCCGCTAAGTGAAGACTCGTCGTCAAAGTTCCGCTTATTTGATACCTTATTATTAACCAGTTAAGCCAGCTAGATGAATTACTAAGACTATTCGTGTCAATTCTTTCAATTTTTTCGTTTTTAAATAAATTCTCTAAAAACAATTTCAATGCAAATGATACTTCCTTCAGACTTGCCGAGAGTCCAGTCCTTTAAAGAAAATATTAACCTATTCAAAATACTAATTTTGTACCAATTGTCCTTTATTTCATAAAACTCAAAAACTATTTTTTGTTTAACATACCTATATCCAAACTCATACAAAATTATATAACCGTGGAAGGAAGCTATATTGATACAAAAATAATAACAAAAAACCACAACCAGTGAATTTATTATGTCTACTGATTTTCTTCATTCTTTAAAGCAAAATAAACAATTTATTCAGAAGATCGACAAAAGTTCAACAGCCTTAAAAAATATAGTGGGCAACGCCAAATGATTAATCAGATTAAAGCAGGTACCAAGATGACGTTAAGTTGGGCGACTGTATGAGGTCACGACTCAATAGTGGAATGTGCAGAAAAATGAATAAAAATAAGTTCATGGGTTACTCTTCAATTGCCAACATAACATTCGGAAAATTAATATTTAATTCTGAGTTGAATTTAAATAAATAATATAATGTGATATAGTGAAGACTAATATTGTCTTTGATAAGGACACTGCATTAAAGTAAACTTATCATTGATAGTAAATAAATCGTATTTGTACATATATGGACCAAGCGAACATCTAAACTGATTGTGCTAGTTTGTGTGCATATAAAATTTGAAGAAGAAATAATGCGGAATATCATAGTTTCCGGAAATAATAATACAAATATAACAGTTTAGGCCTTGAAAATAATTAAGATAAAAATGGCCATTGAACTTCATCTGCTATGAAGACATTAAAAGCAATATTTTTACATAACATATTCTTCCACACAGTCAAATTAATCATATTTATATTGTCTTTTAAAATAAATAAAAAAACACTTAATCAAAAGTTAAGTGTAGATATGAAGAATGAAGAACAGAGGGCCATAATTTACTCTTGTAAATACTTGCGGGTATTGTTTGTCTTGTAAGGATCAACGGTGAACAACCGTTAACAAAATTACATTTATTTTCAAACAGGTAATCTAACCAAAACTTACATAAATATAAAGAGTGGGATAAAGAGGACAGGATAATAGTTAGTAATAATAGAAGTAGATATGAAGTGGATAGAAAAATTAGAAAATACTAAGAAGAACAAGCTTGCCTTTTGAAAGTCGTGGCTGAGCTCATTCTTTGAATCAGACTAGGAAGATTATTCCAAAGTCTAAACGAATGCACGAAGAATTAACGACTACCAATTAACGAACAATGAGCTGAAATAAGAAATTTGGTTGAATTCATGAATCATAGAGGACAGAGGAAGTCGAAAAGGTAGGAAGTGCTTTTAGAGAATAGAACCTTATTTAAGAGGACTAAAGCCGTTACATAAAAAAACGAAAGTAGGAGAGGAACACTATTATTCAGAAGAGATGGAATGCTGTCAGGACACTAAAAATGACGACTAAGAAGTACTTGTGATTTTTTAGGATTTAATTTAAGGAAGTTGATAGAACTCCATTCACTTATTTGGGATAAGGTACTATTGAGTTGAAAAATACAGAATTCAATCTTATTCGGAGGTCATAAGGTGTATAACTGGAGATCATCAGCATATAGGTGATAGGAGCAGCGATGGATTATAGAGGGAAGATCGTTAATATACAATGAGAAAAGGAACGGGCCAAGAATAGAGCTTTGTGGCACCCCCAAGGAACGGGAAGGAAAGCGGATATAGCGCTATTATGGCGAAAACATTGAAGCCTATTGGTTAGAAAGGAAGAGATAAGAATAAAAAAGTGGTAGAGTTGACTAAGTTTGGAAAGTAGAATTGAGTGTACCACAGAATCGGAACCCTTAGAAAAATAAAGAAGAATCAATATCACAAAGTCACCCTGGTGGAGCGCAAGACGAAAATCAGTAGTCAACTTTAATACAGCAGTCTCACAGCTATGGGATTATTGGATTATTAAGCGTGATAGTTTGCACAATTAGGGGGAAGAGCAATTATATTCTCATAATGATTAGATAGACTTGAAACAAGGTGGCAGAGCTCAGCAGCTAGGTCAGGATTCAAAACATTAATTAGTGAAAAAATAAAATTAAATTATAAAAACTATCCTGATTATAAGCCATTAAGAAAAGCCTCAGTCACCAGGATTTGATTCCATAACATGGTCCAGTGCATCCACAGGTGTTACTTTCAGGAAAGATCCACCCTTTATTCTCTGTATATAAACTATACAGGAAACACCATGAATTATTTTCTGCGCTTTTAATTTAATGGCAGCTTTAAATATACATATGTTGGGTGTTTTTTGATAAGCTTTCGGCAACAAAAATTTTTGAAGGGGATTAGAAGCAGAGACTATTTTGTGTTAAATTAACTCCACCACTCCGATAAAATTTCCTCAGAAATTTAGTATTCTCCTTAGGGCATGATAAATTAACAACAGTTTTTGTTTTGGTTTCGGTTTTATCACCAGTGCTACCCATACCAACAACATAAAGTAAGAAATTAGTCGTATTTGAAGAATGCATTTCTCTGAGTGCGAAATATCTCATTATATCTTTCTTCGTTCGCTGGTTTTGCAGTTGTACTAGTTTTGCCTGCATTGCCCTAACTAAAATGGAAATTTTCCTACATGTGAGATACTGATTAAAAATTATCTGTAATATTATTGCCTCAGAGCTACATTATGGATCGGCTGGTTTTAAAGCGACAAAATTATGCAAAACTACTGAAAATCTGGTTCCATTTTTACCAGTATCATTTTAAATGTATTTGTTTGCTAAACAAAATTTTATTTCACTTTAATGAGGTTTTTTTGGTATGTATATTGTATGATTGTGCAGCGAATTTTGCTAAATAGCTGCTCATCAAATGAAATATTCTTACATGGCTTGTAACAGGTTTGGCTATTAGTTTTTGGGTATTAAGTAGCGTGATTTCAAATAATATCTAATTAATATCGTTGTTGAGATCGTTGGGAATTGTAATTAATTGATTTTCAAAAAATATAAATCTAGATTCAATAAATATTTCAATAAAGGATTGCAAATCAATTAAATCTAATATTTAAAAAAAGTAAAAAAACTTTATAAACACTAAATTCCATCTGAAATCTTGTAACCAATTTTATAAATTTTCACGAATGGTTTTTTTTTATAACTGAAAAATTCTTCAGTTGTCTTATCTATGTTTGAAGTACGTGACTGTACTTAATCACATGCTGCATAGTCATTTATAACAGAGACAATAACACATTTCCAGTGTGAAAACATCAAATAATATTTTGTAAATATCAAAAAATGCATTTACAATTTGCATTCCTTTTCACTTTATCATTTCAGAAGGAAACCGTTTTTTTTTCGTTATTTTCAATCACTCCAAGCGCGCATATTCTCATATCCTTTATATTCTACTTAACAATACACTTTTTTTGAACGGACTCAATTGCATTTTATTTTGTAATGTTGCCAGTTTTCAGTTCCAAATTTTTATGTATGTAGTCCGAGCGAGAACACCTTAAAAATATATATATAGAATTATTGTAGTTAATAATCTGGGTCTAAAGTAGAAAAATCTAGCATAAAATATAAAATTAACAAATTGTACACGAGGGTATATAAAACATTTTAACTATTAACAAAATAAAGAAAATATATATCAAGATAAAACTTACGCCAAGTTCAATTACTTTAAACGAACCACCATACAGAAAGTTAAATCCTAACCAACAATAAAAGTTTAAAGTATCAACACACTATATGGGTGCACACACAAATACATACATATATATAAGTATAAAAATGTTAACACTGAACGTAATCACTTCCAATAATAGATAAATTGCTTTATATATGTTGTCTGGATTTGATTATTATCAACGAAATTCATCACTTTCCTTCTGCCACCACCAGGAATGCATATACATATACGTTACGAAAAAGCTCTTACTTCATTCAAGCAAAAGAATAAGAATAAGTAATAATCAGATAAAAGATGAAGGAAGGATAATAAGAAGAACTAAATCTTTCTTCGTATAAATGTTACAGCATATAATCGCATTTGAGAATAGTCTACCCTTGAACTTGAAAGGGGCTTCGCAAAGGGCACCAACGACAAGAGATCCGTGGTAATTGAACAGAAGACGCAATCAAAATTGAACGAAGAATTTTTCTTATTTTGTTTGAATAGTCAACAGAGACTTGTGAATGCGCTGGATGATATCAAGGAAAGATCAACGGACGCTTACTTAAACGAGTTAAAATTCTTTTTGGGATTAAATTATATCTGTTTATATAAAAAAATGTATATAACGATCTCAAAGATCATATATCCTTAAAGACATCCTGAAATCCAGAGTTATAGTAATCCAATTTCCTTTACGTTGTTGTAAATAAATAAATAAATATAAATCGCACGAAAAAGCACACAGGAAAAACTTATTTTTTTTTTAACTAATAATTTGCTCAATTGTAAAAATCGTTAATCCAATTAAGATCATACTTCTTTAACCACCATAAAAAAATTGAACGAAATATATATAATCTACCGGACACGATTTAACTCCAACGACGAAACCTGTTCGACTGAGTTTTGGAAAAAATTCGCGTGCAGATCAAGTGAACCGCCAACGAACCGTTACGAACCCGAGATATGTACTTCTCTTCCAAGAGTGATCATCACTCACTCTCTTATGAGACATGGAATGTCTGATAGTATTACTTCTTAGCTTTATGAATTCCTTTGGGGTCTAAAGATCACAAACAATGATCATCAAGGTACAAACGGAAACTGACAAAAAAAAATAATGTTCGTTATGTTTATCTTGAGCACGCGACTATGTGCGATCGCGATCTCTTAATTTTGTACTTTGTTTTTACTTAAAAATGATTGTTGCTAATTTTTTCACCAAGAGAACTCGAAATTTTTCAAATTTTTGAGATGGAAATGAAAATATTATCGATAAAATTATTTTGTTGATAATAAAAATGTAATTGGTAAATCCAGTTTAGTACTCAGGGTTTAACTTCAACTTTAAACTTAACATACTTGTCAGTGGAAGAGTCATGATCCAGTTTCACTTAGATTCGTCAAGTAGTAAATTTCTGGAAGCATTTAAGTGTTTACACATGAGATTCACGATAGAAAGGTCTATCAGTCCACCAATGGGTCAGGTCATATCGAGCAAGATTAATTCGAAGGAATACATAGGCAATGGAAGTGTATTTGTTATAATTTTACCAAAAGTTAGTTATAGTAACTATTCCGAAAACATTGCTTGAATCTGCTTGATGTAATGAATAGAAAGATCACGCGTATCCTATAAGGTATTGTGTGATGAAGAATTTCATTCATTGATGGTGAATTTTGTACTCTTGTAACGGTAGCCGGAGATTACAACTATGTTTATGAATCTAGAAAAGAGAGGAAAAACGCTTCTTCTTCTTCTTGATCCGTTAGCTGGCGGTGCATGCGGAACGTCCCCGCAACGGATACGCTGCTGGCCGTGTTGCTGGGTCTCGAACTCTATTCACGATTCGTTTCCATTCTTGCCGGTGTCTCGAGCCTCGGTAACTAATAATCGTTGATACTTTAGGACCCCCTCGATATTCTTTAGCCAGGTTTTCTTCGGTGCCGATCGCTGAATTCTCCAGTATGGGGGACGGCCTCGCCAAAGAAGTCTACGTGGCAAGCGGTTATCATCCATTCGGCAAACATGTCCAAACCACCGTAGTCGACGTTTTTGCATTTCTTCTTCGATCAGTGTCTGCTGATCACATCTTTGTCGAACTGTCTCGTTTCGAAGGCGATCGCGGAGAGAGACACCGAAAATCTGCCTCAAGCATCGCATTTGGAAGACCTCAAGCTTCCTACCGTACGGTTTGAGCAGTGTCCAGGTTTCAGATCCATAAAGAAGAATCGGAAGGATCAACGATCGGTAAAGGCGTATTTTTGTGTTGATGAAAATATCTGTTCGTTTCCATATACACCACTTGAACGAGGCGAATGTTGAGGTTGCCTGGCCGGGCTGTGAACGTCGGCCATCGATGCTACTTTCGTTTCTTCAACCAATGATCCCAAATAATTGTACCTCGAAACCTGTTCGATTTGGGTTCCATCGAGGCGAACACTGGCGCTCGATCTGGCCGTTGGGAGTACTTTGCCCTTTTCCGCATTGATTTTTAATCCGTATGACTGGGCGATGCCGGAAATAACGTGTAAGATGTCCGTTGCTTCGGCATCCGTGTCGGCGAAGACGGCGCTATCGTCGGCGAACATTAATTCGATTACGAAGTTGTTTTCGTCGTATCGAACTCTGAGTCCTCCATCGGATGCTTCACGCAAAATTGCATTGATCACGACGTTGAAGAGAAATGGCGAAGCGACATAGCCCTGCCCAACATCCGTTTGAATCGGGAACTAGGATGATTCTCAATCGAACGCTTAAAGGTAGGGACACACTGAGCCCACGTACGCAACGTATCCCACGCCGATCTGGATCGACAGATATAACGTTGCGTGGGACGCGTGTGACAGTGCGTATGATAAGTGTGTTTCTAGGCATACAAATTCAACCGTTTAGATTTAATAACGCGTTGCATACGTTGCGTACGTGGGCTCAGTGTGTCCCTACCTTAATGTATACGGGGAATAATTAGTTCGAAAATAACTGAGATTTTATTCAAGCTGAAAATTTGAGAAAAAAAGTAGACAGGGAGGAAAAGAACCAAGGGAGTTGGGAAAAAGAGGCGAGGGAGAGTTTTGGACTGAAAGTTGGGAGATAAAAACTTAATAGAAATATTACCCTTTAAGCAACGAGTATAATTATAATAGTGTAAACTACGCGAGGATCAAGGGCGGTGACACCTATCGTTGATACAAGCAATTTGGCTCAATTATTAGAGTAAAAGCAGCCACTGCACAGAGCAGTGTATGCTAAACTGGATCCCCCCGGGAAAAGTGAGATCAGAGCGGAATACAACCCCACTTCAGTAGGAAGAACAATTTATTCACCAGTACAAACCAACCAGCAAATGCAAGCACCGAGACTTTTCGACAGACGACCAGGTACATTTTTATGAACCTAAGTGGTGCCATGTTAGAAATTGAGGTGCTGGAGATGGCCAAAATAAATAAACACAAAACCACCTAGCTGGCAGAGGTCAAGGTCGAAAAGTTGTGAAGGATTCATTCTGGGAGTAAGATTATATCGCAGTGTTCGGTGTTTAACGCAATTCGACACTCGACGTGACATGGACGCTTTATGGAAACGTCATTAGTTTCATCGACTTTGAATTGAGGTTCACGTAAGTCGACGTGTCGAATGTAGTTTTCACAAAATAACTGCCCCCAAAAACTATGGAAAATCCCATGGAACCGCTATAGTTATATTGTTACTTTTGACATTGTCCACAAATGGGAAGAGTTACACATAATATTAAAACTTCAATTATGTAATTAATTAAAAAAATTCATAATAACATTTGAAAATCTTAACTCTGAATTAATTTTTCTACCTTGTCGTTTTTCTAACTAAACTCTTCTTGGAGCAGTTCTAGTTTTTTCAATACTACTTAATGTGGATATAGCTTAAAGATTTATATAGAATTATTTGCAGTATCATCTTGAGCCAGCTATCCTTTCCGAAACCCAATTTTGATTAAAAGTATTAAGTTTGAGTTCTTGGGATCTATTAGAGAAAAGTAATAAAGTGCGTATATGTAGTTCTTTCATACTACTCCCATATATTAATAATATTCTGTATATTTTTAATCAATCTGTGGCAAAATTTTTCTGTTGCAAACTTCCTCCTCTCGATTTAATATATAAGTTGAATAAACCGCAAAATACTCCACTTTAAAAAAAAAACAAACCTTAAGCAAACAAAATTAATAAAAAAAGAAGTCAATCGTTAGTCACTCTAGTAGCAATGCAGACTTATACGACGAGTTAATTACAAAGAGACATTCACTATCAACGGAACTTTCTGCTGACATAGTAAACATTTCATGCAAGTCAAGGACCATTACCGCCACATTCTTTTTATACTTTTTCTCAGATGCTAAGACAGCTTATGCCGCATTTTTACCTGGTACTAACTGTTAATACAACACCTCATACGTCTTGTCTGCATCATTATATTTGATGGTGCAAATATGATATGTAAACGTTTTGTCAGGAATTCATGAGTGTAATATATGAAAGTGTTATAATGTGGATGGCTATTTTTATATATTTTTGATGCTATAAATTGATATAGCAATAAATCTGATAATTAAAAAGCATTTGCATTTTTATAAATATGAAATTTCGTATTTTTAAAGAATGTAAGAGAAAGTAAATAATGTGAAATGAAGATAGATAATAGGACTTAGCAACTAAGATATTTAGAATTTTTAAATTCGTAAATTCTAAGAATGTGGACGCAATGAACTGATGTTATTGTAAACAAAATATTGCGTTGTTGGTGCTATGCGAAACTTGATAAGTTGAAAACAGAATTTTTTACCAATCTACTTTCTAAACCTGAGTGACTTATAATGGGAAAAATATGAACCACTTAGAGTGCAAGTGACTCAGTGTGATCTACCGTTAAATAAGCACTTTTTAATTAAATTATAATTTTAGTAAGATAAGAAACTATTAAATGCAAATTATCGAGTTAGATAGAGTTAGTTTTAAGAAGCATTTTATAATTTGGTATAACATTGAAATGAGGTCCAGCCCTTGTTCAAAGAATAATGATTCCATCGAGAGATAGTTCTCAGTTGTTACCCCTTCCTTCAACATATTTGAATCTTGTTTCTATCTAGTGGTTGTAAATTATCTTTTCTTAACTAAAGTTTTACGACCATCGGATTTGACTGAAACATTGTTTGCTTATCACTTCGGAAAAATAAGTTTCGAGAGAGTTGTTATGACAGAAAATACTAAATTGTTAAACATGACTACCAACTTCGATATTGTTACATCGCTAGACTTGTTTTACCAGACTGCTACCGAAAAGGCTCGTGGGAACTTTGCATGTGGCAGGAGTTCGAAGATACTGACTTAACTAGAAGGTTTGGGAAGGAGCTTAGCAACCGACTTTCATGTACCCAGATTAAACAAGAGATTAATTATTTCGGTGGAATATTTTCCATGGTAATAGCGATAAAATGCCAAGTCACCTCTAGACGGTGGCTCAATGAGTCAATGAAGTTCGTTGAAGTTCAATGAAATCAAATGACTTTAAGGGAGCAAATTTTACACTTTGTCAAGTCACACTATTGTGGTGTTCGATACTCCGCCCAGATAAACGAATTGTATCCAAGGTGAGGCGAGGATAGGACTAGCAGATTTTAGCTCCAGATTGCTTACTGCTTGGTTATCTTAAGAAATCTCTGGCCCTCGAATGTTTGTTGTGCCATTTGATAGGTTGAATTTGAGATATTGGACCGACACTACGGATCGGTCGTATGAATATAATAAAGAGACTGGTATGAGCGTGTAAACTTGCACTTTCACCCACCTATATCCAGCCAACGAATCTAAAGGGACACAGTAGCGAATTCATTTTAAGCGTTTGAGTCCAGTTTTCGTATAAATTGGTACCGATAGGGTATATTAGATCCCATCGAGCGACGGAGTACGCATGGAAATTTATGTAGGTGGGAAAGTGGAAAAGGCGAAGGACCGTCGGGCTGGTCGGGATTCGAACCCGGGACCTCTGGGATGGTCAGACGCCTTACTGCCTAGGATACCAGACGCCTTACTGCCTAGGATACCAAGGCCCCTATAGGGAGAGATATTGTGCACTAAAGTGTACCCTGACACCTGATAATGTCCTAAGTCAGTATGGGGTGATATTTGGGTTTCACTAAGTGTGAAGATTGGCGGTTTGGAATTATTTAAGTGGCATTCAGCAAAAAAAAAATCGCATGAAGTCCGCGAATTTTATAGAAGTCAATAACAAAACTTGTAACGGCACTTCGGTTGCGCAGGTTCAATTGCTACAGGGATATTTCACAATTCATTTGCCGCAACCATCAGAGTCAATAAAATTTGTCTATGTCAAAGTGCTATGCCTTTTGAGACGGGAAAATTTCATCGATCGACAGATTTTGGGCGCGACACCTATAGGTCCGAGAGAAGGTAGGGAGCAAGGGTACTTACCTAGGGTGTTCGTCGATCGCGTGTCTTGTCTAATGAAGAGTGAAGGCTTTATACTGTTTTTTTTATTATCACTACTTTGAAACTTTAATTTTTTGTAGTGTTTTTCACTCTTTTTCTGGAATTTGAATTTTTTGTTTTTTTTTTGCACTTTTTCACGTCGCGTAATATAGGGACCGGATCAGTAGACGTCCGTAGTAGTTACTGACCCAGACCAAACTCTAATTTGTAATTGTAAGTTTCTAATTTAGCCAAACAAAGCAATATGTCATAATTAAAATCTGGACCAAACTTTTTTGAACCTAAAAAATTGGTTGCTTGTTTCGCCAGGCAATTCTTCGCATTCAATACGATACAGAATGTCTGCTTTAAAGCTGATTCAGAACCTCGTGAGCGCAGCAATCACAAGTGTTTCTATTGGCTGAGGTTGGTAAAATGACAAAAAAAGGCAACACCAGACCAGCGTCCTACATGCTCATCTTATGTCCTAATTTGTTGCACATTGCCAATTTTGAGATTTTGAAACGGTCTTTATACTATAACAATTAAATATACAAAGTCCTGGCAAGCTTTGAAAATATCGAAATATTGATTCGGCTTGCATTGAAAATAGGCCAGGTAAAACAAAAATATGTATGTATGTAATTTCTGCCTTCTGTTCTGAATAAGTAAATTATTTTCCCAAAACATATAATTGTATTTTTATTGGATACTACCGCTACCTAATATTTAATACCAGAAGTAGCACAATATGAAACTCTGCGAGAGTCGATTTGGTTTGGGTAGGATCTGTATATTAACAGAGTTGTTTCCGCTCCGGAATGCAAACCAAATAACTTCAAATATACATATAAAATTTAAGCTTAAAACTTACCTGTTCTCTAGGTTGTACATCCTCAAAATATGTAATATCTTGACCATTAATAATAATTTTACCATTTCCAGGCTGCCGAACTGTAACATCTGCCCGAGCGCTTTTTCTTAGACATTCTGTAAAAACACGAGTAATTTTCAATTGTGCCCAACCTAATTCAATCAGCTAAACCTACCATAAGTTGTAATAAACATTTTTCCGCTTTCATCAAATTGCGGCTTTGGAATTTCTGAGGCGTCTGTTTGGTTCATTAATGGTTTTCTATACTGATCAATGAACTCTTTTGATTTATAAGAATACGGTAGAGACATTAAGCGATCCATAGCATTTACAAAATTTGTATATTCAATATCAGCAATTGTTTCAACAAGCTTACGTTCTAGTTGTTCTTTTGGTAACCATTCATATCCAGAGAAGTCCCTTTTAAATAAATTTTAATCAGTATGTTTATGACAATAAATTAAAATTAAAACCTACAATTTTTGAGTTTCATCAGGATGATTTCCTTTTCGATGCATTTTCTCCTCAAAGTCATAGAGTTTGTTCATCTCTTCTACAATATCCTTTAATGAAAATTATGCAAATAAGTTTGAAATGAAATTAATATTAAAACCTACGTATAGCAGCTTAAAGAAGTTTGGTTTTCCAGTATAAAACATACTGTGAAACGGCCGTCCAGTCTCATCAAATTCGGCAGCTTTTCTTGCTGGGAATATTTCCTCTGGTGGTTTCATTATGGGACGTGCTTTTTTATCGAATAAACCGGAGGGGAAGAGGTACTCAATTGCTCGCTAAAAGTATTGTTATAAGTAAAATTGCGTAAACAAATATTGGAATTTTAAATATGTACATCAACATCTTCCTGTGTAAAAGTTTCTGGATCTTCGCCCATCATATTAGCCAAATGTCTTTTACCAATCTGGTAGTCAAGGGATTGAGTCTTCATGAATTCATCGTGTTCCCGTGCTCTTTCTAGATAAGCCTTCATAGCTTTGCTCATCTTTTGTTTCTTCGCTGTTATTGGGGTTGCTGTTACTGTTACCTCAGTTCCATAGTTTCGGCGCTGTGTAAAATATTATTTGTAATTAAATTTGTTGAAATGTTAAAGAAACAACATTTAACGACATATTATCGAGTTATACAGTGCATGTTTACTAAAGCGGTGCTCCACTTATCTGGCTACCAGCGTTGGCTGTACTGCTGGTTGGTTCTAGTCACCAGCTGGCAGGCATCAGGAATTTGGAAATTTCTGATTATTCTTGAGCTGATTGAGCTAGCACCTGGTATGGTTGACCACTATGCAGGTAATGTCCTAGGAGCTAGCGGAAGATACAACTAGCGCTGCTAGCCAACTAAGTGGAAACCCCGCTTAACCAAGAATTTTAAGTTTATTAGAGCTAACAAAATATAAACTTTTGATAGGTTTAAATATACTTTAATAATACATTATTTCCTAATAATTCCTTAAAAATAATAAATTGAAAACCCTAGTTAACGTAAATAAACATTTCGAGGTTAAATTCGATATACTTACGTGATCCGAAATAAAACTGACTATTCTGGGATTAAAGTTCTTAACCATTGGTAATTGCCTAATAACATTTTGCATTAAGTTTGCTTTTAACAAATAAAACCCGAAATTGTTGGCCATCGCTCCGACCAGAAGCAGTTCACGCAAAATTGCGGCGAGTTGACAGTTCCCTGCGACACTCAAATCAGCTGTTGGGTTTAATAACTCCCGGATATTACTATGGGCTACAAAATTCATGTACATTTTGCATTAGGACGAGCCGTTGAATAATTCTGTCTTTTCTACAAGCACACATTTTTCTGCATTTGAATGATTAGAAATTCTTCTGGTGGCTCTCTTTCTTCTTTCAGTCCTCTCTACGACTTGCTGTTTCTCCCCAGTTTGTTGTACGAAGGTTTCAAACGCTTCTTTCACCCATGGTCTACCATAGCTACCTTGGGTTTTTTGGAATATAGGGTGGCCAAAGGGTAAGGTTATTTGCGAGTAGGCTAGTATAGTAACCCCAATTTGTCTTTTTGAGGTTTTTTATTTTAGAAGGGGTGGTTGGGCTAAAATCTTAAAGTTGAAACTCTATAAATCTATGATCTGAGAAGGAGTGTTCCTTCAAGACCTTTCAGACCACTATTCATTCTGTCGGAGTGGCAGTCCGAGACAAGGGTGAGGTCCAGCACTTCTTTAGGTTTTTGGTAACAAAGGTGGGATCATTGCCTTTGTTACAAATAACAAGCTTGGTGTTTGGTAGCTAGTTAAGAATAACCTCATCTCGTTCATTGGTGTCCGCGCTGCTCCATTGTCGACACATCGTAGGACTAATATTGTTCTGGTTTTTTTTTCTGTAGGCGCCCGCTCCGATTAAGAAATTTGGATTTAATTCAGGATGAAGTCTATTACGTTGTCTATTAAAAGCTTAAGCACTCAGAAACTTACCCCAAAGCTCCTTCTGGATTGAAAATAAATACGACTTCCAAATAAGAGAACAGAATATCTTCTTGACAGACTTGCCCCATTAACTAAAATTAACTCAAAAACTACGTATAAAACTGTTTTATTTAAAAACAAGAAAAACCCTTAAATTGTTTTAACAGAAACTCCTTATGCAATCGTTTTTCCAGCATCCTCCTTCAAAGTAACAGTTCTATTAAACACTAAATGTCCATTGGTAGAATCCGGATCAACCGAAAAGAATCCAATCCTTTCAAACTGGAACTTATCATAAACTTTTGCATTTCTAATTGAAGCATCTGCATAAGACTTGAGAACAGTTAAGCAATCCTTATTAATATCACTTAAGAATCCTCCAGGCACAACATTTGGATCTTCAGGATTTTTGTGATTAAATAACAGTTCATAGAGGCGAACTTCGATTTCTATCGGCTGAGATACCCATTGAATAAAGGCTTTTGGTTTTTCTGAAGTTTCAGTAGATTCACATGTGCAGATCAGTTCTTGGACCTCACCGCTGGTATTTTTCTTTACTTCAGAAACTTTAATGATATATCCTGAATGTCGAAGACCTACTGTTTGATTGGCAGTCAGTCTTCGATATCCACTTTCTGGGGTTAGTTTAAAGTCAGTGCGATCGATGTATAACACCTTATCGAAAATAACTTTGTGATGACCTTTCTCGGGGAATTGTGGAAAATCTGGGACTTCGATTTCAATGGGTTTGTCGGATGGGAAGTTTGTGATTGTGACTTTAAGTGGTTCAAGTACCGCCAGGACTCTTGGTGCAGTTACATTTAGTACATCGCGTACAGCAGCTTCTAGCATTCCAGGATCGACAGTCATCTAGAAATTATAAAACATATAAAATATATGAAAGAAAATAAATAAACTAAATCTTACTTGTGCTCCCGTAACTCCCAACTGAGCGCAGAAGTTGTTGATAGCTTCAGATGGGAATCCTCTCCTCCTTAGCGCGGTGAGAGTAAAAAGTCTTGGATCATCCCAATCGCGAACGATTCTCTCAGTAATAAGTTTCGCAATTTTTCGTTTCGACACAACAGCATAGTTCATGTTCAATCTTCCGTATTCCCACTGGACAGGGCAGTAAATACCTAGAGCGTTGCACAGCCAGTAATAAGACGATCTTCTGGATTGAAATTCTTTCGTGCAGAGCGAGTGAGTTATATGTTCTATACTATCACAAAGGCAGTGAGTGTAGTCGTAAGTGGGGTAAATACACCATTCACTCTTAGTACGATGATGGGGGATGAATTTTATCCGGTAAGCAACAGGATCCATTTTTCCTTCTTCTAAAGTAATTTTCATACGTAGTGTCGCCTTTCCCTCGTCGATTTTCCCGTTTTTCATATCTTCAAACAACCGCACATTTTCTTCGATCGGTCGTTCCCTCCATGGACTTGGAGGAGGATTAAAACCTTTCATTTCCTCGGCGGTTTGATGGCAAACATACGCTAGTCCTTTTTTAACAAGAATTACCGCCCATTCGTAAAGCTGGTGGAAGTAATCTGAGGAGTGCGTTACTTTGAAAGGCTTATACCCTAGCCACTCGACCATATCTTTAATGCCAATAAAGAATTTCTCCTCTTCTTTCTCAGGATTGGTGTCATCATACCGCAAGAAACATACTCCGTCATGCGCTGCAGCGTAACCGAAATTAATGTTTATAGCCTTAGCGTGACCGATATGCAAAATTCCATTGGGCTCTGGCGGAAAACGCGTTCTAACCTTGCCGCCAGTTATTTTTAAATGTTCCTTCAGAAGATTCTCAGTGTTTTCCGTGACCACATAGCCATCAGTTTTAAAATTCTCACCAGGAGCATGGAAGTGAACTTTCGTTTTCATTAATTCCGCAATTGTGCTAGCACCTTCTTTTAAATTACTACTGTCTTCAGCCTTTGCAGATTTTTCTTGCGGATTGGCCGGTTTCTGCTTTTTCTTTTCTGGCTTCGGAGCAGGCTTGAGATCTTCCTCAGTTTTCGGACCCAGCAAATCAAAAATCTGAACTTCAACTTCATTCTTTATTGCCTTACCATCCGCCCACTTCAGCTGATTGCGAACTTCTTGCATTATCTTACCCACATTAAACCTATATCTCTGCTCCAATATTTCAGCCTTATTCTTAGTGATTTGTTCCTCCACGGCTTTATCAATTTCCTCAGGAGTAACCACAATTCCAATACCACATTCCTTCTCGAACTCTGCTACATTAACAGCATCTTTTGCATAGCCATGAGTCAAGAGATATTCTAGTGCTATGTCCACCCGCACGGTAGTGTCGATTTTTTTCGTAACTATATATTTTACTAAAAAGGGTAAATGATCGATGATTTGGGGCTTGATTTTAGATGCCATGTGGTATAACAGCATTCCAGCTCCGTCGGGGAGTTCTATCCCACGGCATTCATGCAAGGCTAGCTGCAAGTTTTTGGTTACATTCGCATTTTTTAGGGTTTCCTTGGCTTTTTGGTCACTCATTCCGAGCGACTGGAATTGTGAGATTAAATCTTCGGTGGCTGTCATTTTCACTGATTTAAATACTTTGGTTAATCATTTTTATTGTTGTAAATATATTTATTTATTACCTATGACTAAATATAGATGAACTTTCACGTGATAAATACCATAAAAATCTTTGCCCTTCTATGTGAAAATTTCGTCAGACGGTCCGGCGTTTCTGACAGTTCAGCATTTTGACACGTTCCACGAAAGTAGGCAAAAAATGGAGGTTGTTCTTAGATTATATCTTACTCAGGGATTGAAGTCAACATTTTTTTATAAGGATATAAGAAATATTTTAAATCCAAGGCTTTGGAAAATATTATAAAGTTATTTTTCGACTATTTGCATGATTTTTACTAATTTAAATGCCTGAAAATTAATAAGAAGAACTCGAAATGGCGTATTGTTTTTTTCGATTTCGGTATTCGGTACTGTCCAGTTTCCGAATTTCGAAGAAAGATCTGACGGTCGCAAATGTCACTATTTACATACAGGTAACAATTTTTGTGGGAAAAGTTTTAGCGGGTAGCAACTCTTGTTTTTTTAAATAAAACAGAATAAAACGATATTACCAAAATTATTTTGAAACTCTTATAATACGTTCATTAAAAATAAACTAAGTTGACGATTGTTAGCGGCATTTCTGGTTTACGACGCAAAATAGTAGGCGCCTCTTTGATTTTGTGGAAGCTGACCGCAACGAGCACCTTGTTATGAAATACAAAAATGTTTTAGTTGAATACTTTAAAGCATCATGATTCCCAGACCACGTTTAACAAAAATACCAGGCGAATTACCGAAACAGAAGTCAGATAGATATGTGGAAGATTTCAGCAAGCTAACAAAGGCGCAACTTCTTGAGATAAAAGACCGCGAAGAGAAGTTATTGGCCAAAAAGTAAGTGTTATTTACTTGTAAGATGCATATATCCAGTCCATATCGTTAATTCGCCTAAGTAAATTAATTGCGTAAATCTCCTTCATTGCTTTAACTGTTGTGCGACGCACCTGGCCATCTTCACTTCGGACTACATCCATCACGATACTCTTGAGCCATGTGTTTTTAGGTAGAGTTCTATATACTATCAGTTTGCTGGAACCATTTGCCTCGGAGGGTTAAATAGGTAAGTATTTCAAGAGCCATCTTTACCAGAATACATTGAGTATCTGTTGTGATATTCTCCAGCCTTTTCGAAGAATGTGGATGCTTCCATCTGAGGAACCTAACAAAAAGTGATTAGGTTCATACGCTTCCGAAACTCTTTTCTTAAATGATACAAGCGTCAATGGACGAGCATTAATGTTTGCTCCAACTTCCATTAAAAAACAAAGAAGATTTTCATCTTGAAAGCGTTGTTGATGTTGATGAATATCGTAGAGCACTTTCTTCACAGCCCCCACCAAGCGCTTCCATCTTCCACCCATAAGATGACTATTAAAACTCTGGTCATACGAACTTTTATTAATGTTCTTAACGGTTTCATGAAGTTCGTTTTCAGCACCCTTGAAATTGATGCTGTTATCAGAATAAAAGATTTTCGGTGTCTCACGCCAGGCAAAAGTTTTTGATTGCCATTATACAGGAATTGGTACTTAAGGAATTCGCAATCTCCAAGTGAACGGTAAGTGAGCCATTCAGGGCGGCGAAGAAAATAGAGTCCGCTGGAGGGCAACTGTTTCCGCCCTATGTCCCATGAGGGATTAAAGGAGAATAATAAGATGAAGAAGTAAACGTCTCTTATTGCTAAGCATGTAAAGAGAACTCCTCATCGATCTGTTCTATGGCCAACCGTAACGTTACCAGGCCCAAAATAGTGAAGGCCTACATAAGTGAAGAGGTGAGTAAACGCAGCAACTCGCCCCATTGGAAGAAGACTGTGCTTAAAAGAGATATGACTCTATAGTTTCCGCAGTTGAATCCGCCTTGTGTATTGGGCAGATAATGTTTCGCTCCCAATCTTAAGGCATTTTTTCGTTCTTCCATATGCAGCATAGTAATTCATGTATAGCTGCTGAAAGCGATTCGCCTTGTTTGATCAACTCTGCTGCAATGTTATCAATTCCTGGAGATTTGTCGTTTCTTAAGGATTGTATGGCACTCTGTAATTCTTCCAGGGTTGGTGGTACATTTGTTTCTCTGGTGTCAACCTTATGTTGTAGACGGGGTTCTGGTACATGTCTAATGCTCTCATTTCGCTGTCTAAGGCTATAGTGCCTTCTTTGGTTCTACATTCATTGTATATTTCCCGTGTTTTGTTTTTTGCAAAGTTTTCCTCTGCCCTCAGGATGTAATTGTTGAGGAATTGTCTTTTCTTCTTCCTGCAAATGTTTTTTTGCAGTTCTTGTTTCCTCGTATTTCAATTTCTTGCTTCTCGTCGGTCTCTCTATATGTATTTTCCTATTTTTATTTCTGGCTTCTATAGCTGCTTTGCATTCTCCGTCGTAACATTCACTGACTTTAGCTGGGCGTTTGTAGCCTACAGTTTCCTTCGTGACATCTGTCAGCATCGTCTTCAGTCTTATCCATTTTTCCTCAACTGTATCTGTATTATTTATGTTTAGTCTTGGACCTATTCTTTCTGCTAGAGTTGTCTGATATACATATCTCCAACACGGTCTGTTCTTGGTGGCGATTAAAGTCGAATTTCTTTTGTTTGTTGTTTCTTTTTTCTTGAGTAGACAGCCGACAACTGAATCTAGCTTTAACTAGGAAGTGGAGAATACTCGAAGATGCTTTTCTGTCTATAAGTATATGGTCTATTTGATTCCAGCATCTTTCGCTGGGAAATTGCCATGTGTATTTGTGAATGTCCCTTCTTGGGAAATATGTTGAGCTGACGATCATATTTTTACTCATTTCAAAATCGATAACAAGCTGTCTCTTATCTTTTGATGTTTTATGTACCTTTCCAACGGTCGGTCTGTGCCAGTTCTCTCTTCCAATTTTGGCGTTCAGGTCTCCTATCACCATCCTATCTGTCCTTTCTCGTGCCCGATTTTTCCTCCGTCTACGCATGTACGTTTATGATTGAAAGGGTGAAGAATTTCATTCGGAGTCGTAGTGAACATCGTCGTTCACTGATTGGCTTGAATTCTTTCATATTACCTATAATTGACTTGTGTATTACGAAGCCTACTCCTAAGTGATGTTGCCTTTCACAGCTGTAGAATATCCTGTAGTTGCCAAGGTCCATTATTTCGTCTCCTATCCATCTGATCTCTTGAAACGCGAGTAATTTTATTTTATATCTACTCACTTCGTCTTATAGTAACTTAACTGCTGCAGTTCTGTACATCGCGTGTTCCATGTTCCGAAAATTATTTCCAAATGCTGTTGCCGAAGTCGTTGCTGTTTTCTCGTCCGTTCTGAGGCTTTGGTCCGGATTTCTTAAATGAGCTCTTATCTAGTAGCGCAAATACACTTAATGGGCCTTATCATGGTTGGCGCCTGAAGCGACAAATGGCGCGAGGACCGAAAAACTGAATCATAATTCTCGTAAAACACTGACATTTGTCGGAAAAACGAATTCAGGCGTATCATAATTGGCGAACTATGTACCCCTGAATTCGTTTTTTCCGACAAATTTCAGTTTTTTTCGAGAATTATGATTCCGTTTTTCGGTCCTCGCGCCATTTGTCACCTCAAACGCCAACCATGATAAGGCCCAATGTAACGCCATTACCGTGTATATGCATTTATATCAAGACCATATTGTTAAACCGCTTAACTAAATTACGAAAGAGTTTTCTATAGAATATTTAATTTCAGGGCACAAATTTCAAGACTACCAGACAAGGGTAAGCGAATACAGGAGTTCTATCAAAAAGTACTTAAAGAAATTGCGAGCCGTGATGAAATTGAAGAAGCTGCAAAACTTTTCTCAGACTTCAATATTGCATCTACTGGAGAAAAGAAGTTAGTAGGTCTTGAATGGACTGGCAAATATGATCCAGGTCGAGGAGAAGCTGTTTTAGACAGCGATGATGAGGAGGAAACCGATCCCCTAAAAATAATCGCCCAGAGTAGGAACCTAGAGAAATCGATTAAAATTATAAAGCCCGAAAAGCCGTTAATTACTGAAGAGGACTTGCAAGAAATCGAATCATTCAACAATGAGCAACCAGTGGTCGAAGCTGAAATTATAGATTTCGATGTTAAGGCTAAAATAGAAAGCCTTAAACCAAAACTAGGAGCAATGTTAGATGGCACCTCATCAAGTCATTCTTCATCAAATTCCTTAAATTTAGATCCGCATGTCTTGTACTTATTTGAAAAGGGGGCAGACCATCTTCCGCAAAAAGAAAAATTCATGCCTTATAAAACCACGAAAACTAATGTCCATGATCCAGAAAAGGAACGGTTAAGAAAACAAAACAGGCATTGGGAAATAACAGCAGCGACGCCTCCACCAATTCAGCATTCCGGAACGAAGCTTATATCCTTGCAAGAATCTGTAAATATTCAAACAGAATATGCGGAAAAACTAAAACATCTTCAGGAGAAACAAGCTCTAGAGCGGCTAGCTGCAAAATCAGCGCAATTGGCAGATTTGAAGATATCCTTGCCTGAAGAGAGCGCGAGGAAATTGAACAAATTCTTTGGTGGCTACCGAGAGACATTTCAAAGTGATTCGGATGCTGAAAGTGATGAAGGGGTTCGGGATGATGAGGAAGAGCGTGGGGGTGTTACGTTTACAGTTTCTAAATAGTTGTAAGTTTTTTTTTTCATATTTATTAAAGTTTTTTTCTAAACATCAATAACGTCTTTTTTCTCAAAACTAAACGTAACAACATTGGCACAATAACATTAATTTTAGCCTAGGTAATTTTATATAGAATAGAACTGCGTGGCCGTGGATGACTGAAGCTCTATTTGTCCCATTTTAAATTGTAGACGCTGCAACCATTTCAGAAGGGATTCAGAAGTGTGAATTTGTTGTTCTTCGATGTCGGGAGCGTAATCGCGGACATTTTGTAGTCGGACATGAAGTGTTCCAGAGAGCTAGGATTTTTATTATGTTAGTATTGTGATGTCCGACTTACAGTACATATTTACCTGGGACTGCGAGGATAACACAGGACTCCATAGTGGCAGCAGTTTGGCAAGTACTGTCGATTGTGTTTCTTTGAGTGCCTCCAATAAGCTCAGGAAATGTAAGTTAACCATCTCGGAGAGCTGAAATAAAGAATGACATTAAGAGATTATGAGTCAATTCAGAAGACAAATTACCACTTTTGAATGAGATACTAATTGTAGAATGCATGGTGTAACTTTGGCCCAAAATTCAAACAGTATTCCCATTGTTATATTATGGGCATCAGTTGCTGGCTGGCAGGTATAAGATATTTGTTCTAAGTATACTGTCCACAGCTGGCATAGTGTAAAAGCATGAAATAATGATGACATATGAAGCACAGAAGTTTTTGACTGCTCTGCAAACCCAGCAAATATAACTTGAATGTGATCTGCAATGTGGCAACTAGCTTCCTGTGGGACTGGCTGTGAAATACTTTGGCCAGGATGAGGCTGGAAATGTACTGATACTCCATGAGCGCCCACTGTGACGATTCGTTTTTGGGTTAGAGCTGTGTGTGTTAAGGAGCCCATTAGCAGCCAAGATAGAAGCCGCATGTGGCCTACACATTCTGTGAATTCTTTTGGCCTGTAGTGATTAAAATGTTAATTTAATTAATAAAAAGAACTTAAAGTAAATTTTACCCTTGTTGGAGGGAAGACGGTGCATTGTAGAGCCATGGAAGATATCGAGCTACTGCTTTGTTATCCCTCGAGTTTCCACGGGACATTTCTAGTGCAAGATATTGCGCAACTGCTCCTTTCAGTACTCCGCCAAGAGTGTCTTCTCCAAGTCCATTTGTTTGGCCATTTTTGAAATTCTTAAATAGTAATAATAATAATTGTATTTCCAAGAAGGTAAAGAATATAAAAAATAACCTTAAAATTAGAATTCAAATCGAAATTAAAATAAGGATCAAAATTAAAGTAGAAATAGAGAAAGCTGTGGAGATCAGCTAACACGGAATTAACACCAAATCGCGGCTCTTTTACGCCAACGTTAAGGCAGTCCTTTTGTATGGTTGAGAAACATGGAAAGACAACCTGATGCCTAGACGACGAAATCAGGCGAAGGAAATGGAATTGAATTGGCCACAGCTTGCAACACGAAATCGAAAATCTAGCCGTTTGGCTAACAAGGAACCCGTAGAGCTGGCAGGCCGGGGAACTAAAAGAGGTCACAACTTAGTAAGGAAATTTGGACATCCCACACAAGATAGGATCTTCAAAATAACCTTAGGCAATCATTAAATACCATTTTAAGATTTTAAGACCCTCATGGCAGGATCATTCCAAATGGTGCGAGCTTGTTCCTACAGATAAGTAAAAACTTTAGAAGTAAAACACATAACCAATTAGACTAGTTACGCGTTGCTCGGACTCGGTCAAACGAGAAGCTGCTGAGGTCTGCTGTCATGGATCCGGAAGAAATCAGTCGCATAGACGACAATGATTGTATAGAGTACGGGCAGGTGAAGGTGGATTTTGTAAGGGCCTACTATCAGGGAATCTATTCGGTGAATTCCAGTGTTTGGGCGAATTCTAATAAGACTGAAACTTGGAATCCGAGAATCGATCAATCATCGAATTCAGTGAAGACTGCCCAGCAAATGACATATCCGGGGCCCAACTAAATTTCTCCTGTTAATATTTCGTCATCTAAACAATAAGAAGTCGTCTGGCATGGATGGTGTTCCGAACATCGTCTTAAAGCATCTACCCCTTGTGGCTACAGACACATACGCCACTTTGTTTAACAATGCGTTAAACAATGTCCATTTTCCAGGACACTAGAAGATGGTAGTGGTGTATCCCATACCCAAGAAAGGTAAAGATAAAAGAAACCCTGCTAATCTTCGGTCAATAAGTCTGCTTCCGAATATAAGTAAAATGTTAGAAATAGTGGATTCCGAGCAAGGCATGACACTATTCATGCCGCGTCGAAGTTGGTATCAGACATACACTGGAACTTCATGAAAGGCCAGTGTACCGGAGAATGCCTGATCAAAGTTCAGAAGGCATTTGATACAGTGTGGATCGGAGGTCTTTCTACAATTTGGTCAGATTCGGCATGAACCGACATCAGCTATGCACGCTTAATAATATGATTTCCACAAAGAAGTTCGTCGTCAAAAGTGGCAACTTCACATCAAGTAGGGTCTTTGACATTATAAATGGTCTGCAATAGGATGCGGTAAACTCGCCGTCCTTATCTAATATCTTGGCGAGTGACCTAACATTGGCATACGCGGATGACCTGATTATATACAGGACGCGGCCGAAGATTGGAGTGATCCAGACGCTCCTGCAACGTGACTTCAAAGCAATCGAACGCTATAGTGATAATTGGAAATTGAAAATCAACTTTAGCAAATGCGAATCGATGCTTTTCCGCACTCCTCTAAACAGAGCTTCTCGAGATATGCGAAGGAACTGGAAAACCCTCAAAATCTCGAATAATACTGGGCAAACATTAGAAAAAAAATTGGAAGTGAAGTGACCTTGGGCTTTGGCCGGACTAATACATATATTTCAATAGAAACATAAGTGCTGCTCTTGCCAAGGCAAGAAAAGGCTTTTTTATAGCAGACACCTAAGCATACAGGTCAAGGTAATCTGCTATCAAGCCTTGGCCAGACCAATTTTAACTTATGGTTGCCCAGTATGGTTCAACATGAAAATGCTTCGGATTTTCGAAACACAATGCTTAAGGGCATGTTTAAGCCTGTATCGAACACCCGAATCAGGCTTCACTAAGTTTTACGCCAACAATGTTTCCTAAGATAAGGCATTTGTTAATGGGATCAAGAACTTTATCATCAAGTTCATTCGAGGCCATATTGCCAGAGCGATGCAGAGCCTCTCATCGCGGGAGTATTCTACCGAACGCGAGCTACCACAAAACAGCTTGTGAACGCGGGATGAAGAAATGTTACGCAGGGATCATTTCGATGCATACGACAAGCAAGCAAGGAACCTTAAGAAGTTGAAGCTAAAACAAAATAATAATAATTTAATAATCGATAATAAATACCTTTATTTTGCTCAAGGTGTGAAAATCGGCAAGAAAATCTAGAATATCATTCATATATTGCCTCAAACAATCAGCTGCGTTTGTAGTGTACAATGGTGGATGTTCCGGTAGGCCTTCAATAACACCAGCTGGTAAAGCGCCTCCAGCGTCTTGCAGTGTAAAGCCCACAATCAGGAGCAAATTTGAATCTGGTATGTTAGTTTTGAATTTCAACGCTTGCACCAACTCAAAAATTAACTGACGACAAAGAAGTAATTTATCTCGGTCCTGAAATAACAAAAAAATGAAAAAAAACTGCATTTATCTACAACTAGACCCGGTTTTACCTTTGAAAATGCTCGAATACTTAGGGTACATAAGTCGTATAAAACTTTGTGCTTAACATTTAAATTTTGGACGCAATAACTTAACACTTTTGAAAATGGTTCCAGTACAGCCTGAAATGATAAATTTCATTAAATTTTGTTGAGAAACAAAAAATCTCTGGATACCTTAGAAACACCTGGCACCTTCAGTATAGACAACATTATATCAAGCATAGTTTCAGCATTTTCTAGATTCGGAAGGACCAATAACAAGCGTCTAAAAAGTGCTTCAACACCTTGTACAGTAGTTGACCATGAAACTGCTCCTAATCCACTGTCTGTGGGAATACATTGCAGGTATTCCGCCATATTTCTCAATATTACTGGCAAAATGTCTAGTGGTAATGTCTTCTTAGAGTTGAGAGTTTCTGCTACCATGTGTATTGGGCTTGTCGGATTTAGTTCATTAAAGTCTAGCAAAGCTTGTGCGATACTTTTGAAATATTTTCGACGGACTTGGACTGAAAGAAACACCAGATTAGGTAGTCTCCGTTTCTTACGTTTAGACTTACATTTAGCTTGTGTTTGAAAAAGTTGAACAAAAACTCCATTCGGTGCTAGTTGATGCAGAACACATCTTAAGAACTGATGAGCGACACTTTGTGATCCTCCAGGTAGATGTGTAGTGCTTTCATATTGCCATGGAAAGGTGAAATGCATGGCAAATCTACATAAATATAATAAATCTTATTGAACCAAACTGTATTTTTATAAATACTTGGAAACAACGGTCAAAATCTCGGGCAGGAAAGGTGCCGCCATTGCTGGTTCACGATGGATGAAAGTACCAAGAATTATTATTAAAATTCCAATTTCCTCATCGCTATATTCCTCAAGCATTGATCCACAGTCAGAACATCGAGAACAAACGCAATCATCACCAACTCTCGAAGAGCTCTTTAAAAATTATAAAAGATACAATATGTATTTACAGAAGGGTTTTAAACTATAGTTACAGGTTTGGTGTCTGACGTCGAATGATTTCCATTACCGTAATCATCATCATAATCAGAATCCTCCCGGTGGAATTGTGGTGGCCAGGATCCAGCATATCTGGTGCGAATATCAGGGATGGACTGGGAGTCAACAGCAAATGGTCCAACTTTTCTCAATCGTGGCCTTGGCTTTCCTTGATTAGGTTCGTCTTTAGAGCCTGTCTTGTCTTGCTTCAAGTCATTGCCCAAAGCACGAAGCAGACTGCTGTGTAAATCATCACCATTGTTTGTTGGTGACTCCAAAGCAACTTGTTTTATTAGACGTCGCGGAGAATTTCCTCGGCTGCTATGCGTAATTTCGTCCCTAGTACTACCATCGGACTTATCTAAACTATCTTGCTTTAGATGACTTATGTCCGGAATATTAAGTGCTTCGCGTACTCGATCCACAATAGCTGTAACTCCTTCCTTCCCTGGTGGTCCAATTGGCAAGAGTCGTTCAGGTGTAGGGATTTCAAGTTGAGCAATATTTTTAGGAGTCGGAAGGCCATCCATTGTATCTCCTCCAGGAGTTGGCATGACACTCATTTTAGACAAGGGAGATTCTGGCGAACCGTATGCTGTCGAACGTTCGATACCTTTGAAACTCTTCTTGTGCGGTGGCTTAGAGCTGGATCTTGAATCTTCAGTTGTAGAAGAGGATGAGGTACCAACCGGGGTACTAGCTGGTGTTATATTCGATTCAACAATTTTCTTTTGCCGTCCCAAAGGCTTTGTAGCTGGTGACGATGATTTCTGCTCCGACCAGCTTCCAGAACTACCGTTCGATTTGCTTCCATTAGAACTTATCGGTGGTTTTGCTGTTATTGTTGGTTGTACTTCTTGTACAGGTCTTCCCTCTAGAGTCATTCGAGTATCAAGCCCTGGGAATGCTCCTAACGTTTTCAAATGATTCGCAAACATTTTGGATGTTGTTATTTCCATGGGTTTTCCTTTTGCGGTTGTGTTTTGTGTAACGGTGACCGCTTTTTGGACCTCAACAGGAGGATTAAGTATGGCCTTTTCTCTTGCTTCGCCAGTTACCAGCATAGAGGGTGTAACCATCATTCGTACACCTTCCTGAAGACTGCATTTTGTTTGGGTAGTGATTGTTGTTGAGGATTCTGTGGTTTTTGTTGATGTTCGATGAAAGATTGAGTCTCCAGTTCTTCCCGAAACTGTTGTGGATATAACAAACCGTTGGGTCTTTTTCGATACACCTCGTTTCTGAAATAAACAGATAAGTTTTAAGATTTTTCGAAAATTATAATCTATCAAGCTCGACCTCTTCGAAATGTTCAGCTGCTTTAAGTGTAGCTACTGCAACATGCGCAGTTGCTAGATTGGCAGTTGTTACATGCGCTCTGTTTTTAGCGATTTCTGGTCGGAAAGGAGCGACAATGTCCTCGAAATGTAATGGGTCATCAAAGGAACCCTGATTAGTAAAAAAAAAATGTGTTTATGAATAGCACTACATTAAGAAGAATGAAAATATTGCAATTACCGGAGCACTACTCCCATGCAAAGTGCTATCTGAAAAATCACTTTCTGGTATTGCCACTAATTCTGATTCTGTATCATCTGCTTCGATGCTAGAATCCTGATACTTTCTATACAACGGCTGCGATTGTTTTTGTGGAAAACCAGAAGTTTGCATTTTAGATTTTGAGGCAGCACTCGTTCCATGGCTTGTTCCCTCTGAAGGAAACATTGGACTTGGTGGTGGACTTTCTTGACAACGTTCATCCGGGTCAGTACCTAATGATGGCTGACTAACATCCCTAGATCGATTACTTGGCTGAATATCAAGTATTGTTGTTGTGGGTATTCTTTTGCACTGATGGAATTGTGCCTTTAGGCAATTAATAACGATCCTTATTGCACTGTTTATGTAATTGCTATATGGTGGTTGAGTGTACTGGTATTTGTATAGTACAACAAGAATCGACATTAGCCAGTTTCGACGTATATGCGCCTCTAGATACCAAATTGAGTAATTGTATGCGACATTTTGAAGAGCTTCTGCCCCTGAAAGGAATCCATTTGCTGGACTAGGGGCATATATAAGGATTTGTAACGCTGATGGCAAAATCATCCAGCCAATTAAATGATTTTGATCTAAGACTTGCGGAAGATTTGCTACAAATGCGTTGAAGACGGCAGATGATCTAAAAAAATATAGTAATTTAAATAGTTTGTTGTTAAAATAAATTCAATAGTTTTAGTTACCGCAATTTTGGTGGTGAAATGTGAAACGATTTATCCAATTGATTATAGCCAAGTAACAGAAATAGGTGTTTAAGAACAATGTTTTGTGTTCTAGCCATTGGTTTCTCTTCAGATGGGAATGCTTGATCAACACGAGACATGAATTGCATTAGCAAGAAGACTAGAAGGTGAATGGTTTCCTTATCAGATTCTTCTAAGTCAATTATTCTGTGAATAATAGTTGCCAAATTCGCTTCTTCAGCTGGTCCTCCGATTGAATGTATGTGGCCGTCTAAAATTGATTCGTTAAAAATGTAAGAATATATTTTTTGAGGACTAGTAAAGAAATGAAGCAATTTCCTTTCAATTATAGTACATAGAAATTAGATTAAAAGTTATAAGGCCTCGTTCACATTGAGGCGATCTACGATAGGCGATATATCGCGAGCGATATACAATACGCGACAACCATAACGGGAGGCTCCCAGTCTCGCGATAGCACGACATACATATCGCTTGAAGTGCGACTTGCTGGTCGCTTCAGCGATGTATCGAGGCGATAAAAACGTGGTGGGAATACAATTATTTGCCTGTCGCTTCAGCGATTAGTTGCTGTTCGCGCAGTATTTTGTATTATTGCAAGTTTATTTTGAAAAAAAAAAAGAAAACAATTCAGATATTTACAGACAGTGATCTAGGAAATTTACTTGTATAATCTTAAAAACTACTGTCTGAAAAAAATGGCGCTTTGAAAAAAATAGCCTTCCGTAAGCGAAATAGGGCATTACCAGGGTCTTCGCCAGTCGTATACGCAAGGCAAGAGAGATTAGAGGATACTCAAAGTTGGCGAAGGCATGCATAAACTTTACGAAGCACAATTCTGGTTTGGTTACAGCGGCTGAATTTGGAGTCAACATAGGTTAAAACATTACCATTAATTTTAATTGTGAACAGATTTTCAATATCAATAGCAGTTTTGCTGACGACAAGGCAGGACGACTTGATAGGATTCAGCAGTAATTTATACTGAACTGAACATTCAGTCATGCGGTTCAGAACACTGTTTATCACAGCACAATCCTCGATAACTCCAAGAAGTTTGCTTAAATAGATCTGCACATCATCAGCATATAGATGTATGGAACAATGTTTGACTACATTTGGAAGGTCGTTTATATAAAGGCTGAAAAGCAACGGGCCAAGGATAGAGCCTTGAGGTACTCCACAATGAAGATGCGCAGGTTCGGAGAAAGATTCTTGTACCTTAACAATTTTAGAACGCTGCTGGAGATAACTTTCAAAAGTCCTTGAGTCTAAAATGTCTGCCTAATTTTTCAAGTAACATCATATGGTCAACTGAGTCAAATGCTTTTAAGAAATCGAGTAGGACTAAGATTGCAATTTTATTGTTAGCAAGTGACTTAAAAATATCAGTTGAAACTTTTAAGAGTGTCGTTTTGCAGCTGTGCCCAGACCTGATACCAGATTGCCATATAGAGAGACGACTACCTTGATTTAGATAGTAGATGAGCTGCTTAGAAATATTTTTTCAAAAACTTCAGAAAGTAAACATAGAAAACTGAATGGACCGAAGTCAGATGTTTGAGAAGGAGAGACCTTTTTTGGAATAAGTACAACAAGAGCCTGTTTCCATTGGCTAGGAAACTGAGAAACTGTAAGGCAAGTGTTGAAAATATGAGTAAGGACATTAGATATAAATGGGGCAATCAATTTCATGAACTTCGGAAAGAAATTGTCAACACCCACGGCGTTTGATTTGATAGAGAACAACGCAGAAAGAAGCTCGTGATTATCGATACAACGAATAGGAAAACCATCAGGTGGGCACAGATTGGTACAGTTAACCTTCAACTGGAGTAGAGTTACTTTCAGAAATGGATGAAAAGTACTATAAATATTTTGCTCTAAAAACACTTGTTGAGAATCATTCCCATAAGTACCAAGATCACGAACATTGTGCCATAATTTTTTTTGGAAGTAGATCAGTGTCGAGCTGATTTTTAGCATATGTATGATCGTTTAACAGATCGTAGAAAAGCAACCGTTTTATTACGCACTTTTTATACATCTTACGAACTGCTTCATGGCGCGACCTTTTGTATCGATGGTAAAGGAAATCGCGTTCAACCTATGAAGAATGTTTTACAGGAGTTAACCAGGGACAGCGCTTGGGGTAAATTTTAATTGTACGTAATGTGACAAATTGCTTAAAGAAAGCAGCTATTACCTCATAAAATTTTGAAGGTTTTCAACGACAGTATTGGAAGTCAACACGTCGTCCCACGAAGCCGCAATGCAATCATTACCAAGTAGCTCTAAATTGATGCTCTTAAAGTCTCTAAACGAAATAGAGCGAAATTGGGGGATGGGAAGGAGCTGCATCTTATAGGAGAGAAAGAGAAGATCATGATCGAAATTACTAGGAGCGAGTTGGTGGTGCAAAACCACTTTCACTATGTCACCTACAAGCAAATAATCAAGTTGATATGGTAAGCCTTCGTTTAAAGTTACCAGTAATGCAAAAGTTAAGGATAGGTGAAAAGTATTCTGAGAGATATGTGCCTCTTTCCCTTAGGCGGTTCTCACACTGAGGCAGCAAGCAATAAGCAACTGGCAATAGGCAACACGCAATATTATCGGTAGCGCTTATTTTAATATTGAATTAAATTAGAAGTCAAAAGACCAACTGGAATTGTGTTCGCACCGCACTTTTATCATCTAGGTCGCGCCGATTTATCGCCAGCAGTGATGAACACTCTTAGCAATATATCGCCGCGATATATCGTTCGCGATATGTAGCTTATCTTATATTGCCTCAGCATAAACGGGGCCTAGTATAACATTATCGCACTTGTAATTAATTTATGAAAGAAACACTACTTGGTCAACTCTTTTCGTTAGGTTGGTTTAGAACCGCTCAAAGTTGGTTCAATATTTAATAATAAGTTAAAATTTGGGGCTTCTCGTCATAAGTAAATCTTCTGTGTACATTGAAAAATATTTAAAATAAAGAAAATTGCTTCAATTATATATGATGTAACTAGTATGTCTGTGAGCATGGTTTGTAACAACAATTTCTATGACATCTAACACCTACACTTGATCACTACCAATTTTACTACAAGCTAGAAGCTACATTGTATAAGTGTTCTTTATGATACATGCAGCTACATTGATTAAAAAAGTTTTATATAAATTTTTTACTTTTAAATAGATAAACATACCAAAGTTACTCGAAGAAAGGATGCAGAGAGTCTATAAACGTCTATAAACGCTCAAAAGTTTAGGAGAAGAACGGAAATTTTAAAGGAAACATACTAAGAATAAAAATAATAAATAAATAAAAATAAAATCCAACCAATAGCATCACTCAAGAGAAGTACTACAGAGGTCATATAGTTACACAACACCGCAACTGTTTTTTATTTTTTTTGTAGTTATGATACACGAGTATGAGGTCCAGCATTCCGGAAGTAGTAAATCCACGTATTAAGCACCTGAAAACATTTTTCTTTGTGGACGGCCATTATAAGGTTCTCAAGACTGTCCATTAAAAAACCACTCAATTAAAATTAAAACAAAATATCCAAAGTAAAATCAACAAAATAAAAATACTGAGGTCTTTAAAATGGCCAAACATGCTCTACTACCTACCTGGAGCCCCCAAGGAAGTGGTGCAGCAATCACCAGCAGGATGTCTTGAATATGATGGCGGAGGCTGAGATGAGGATTGTTGCTGGATATTTTGGATTTGGGATGGGCTAGCATTTAAGGGAGCTGTTTGCGTATTTGTTGATGTTGTAGGTTGCGTGGAGTTAGTTGGATGAGCTGGGGAATTCGGTTGCTGTTGTGTATAATGCGAATGATAAGAATGATAGTGAAGTTGGGGATTAATATGCCCATGATAATGCTGAGTTGGAGCTAAGGTAGTTGCACAACTACTATGATTAGTTCCAGATAGAAACTGACCCAAACCAAATCTTGAAGTCTTCCTTTTTAATATTGGTGCAGATATTTGTCGACTGTAAACTTTTTCTTTTTCTGTAACTGTAATATTTATGTTTGGTTATTAAGATGTTGATGTTGATCTATATGAATATTACCCAGCTTAGAATCCTGTCGAGGAATAATGCTCGCTGGTGCCGACATCGTCCTTTTATACGGCCATTTAGTTCCAAACGATGCGCTCAATGTTTTGGCCATGCTCCCCGTTGTATCAGACTGACTAAGAGCCTCTCTGGCTTTACTAATTTTCGTCGATAATACTTCACTTCCATTTTCTGAATTTCTTAAATCTCTCAAGTAAGATAAATCTCCGCTTTTCTCTAAATTGATCTGAGCCTCAACAAATAAAGTATCGAATCTATTTAGGAAAAAATCCCAAGAAAAAACTCTTCTGTCAGACAACGAATTGTGCAATTGATACAATGATTGCAAAACTACAGGTCTGTCCACTATGAATAAGTCAAATTGTGATTCTAGACAGAACAGTAGTGATCGTATAGCATTATCGTGTATTGTGCCAAGATAAAGAGTTGCTCTTTGTGCCACATGAACATTGATATCATCCATGCTTGCTATAAGGTGGCAAAATGCTGTTGCTAGTGCAGTTTGAAGACCTACTTCTGTTCGTAGTGGTGTAGAGTCCATAAATCGTGTTATAACAGTCACTCTTTCGACAGCAGTAAATCGTACACGCCAATCACAGTCGTGGAACGCTTCTTGGACGACACGCCAAAAAACATCAGAGCCCAATGGTAGAGTGATGCAGTGTAGTAGAAGTGGTACACATACTTGGCATATGTGAGAGTGTTCTGCGTTGCATAGTTCCCATAAGCTGAAAATGTTTTAGTTAGATATAAGATTATTGTTTTAGAGAATAACTTACTTTTTAATCAAAAGGTTCTCTTGGCACCATATAAAGAATCCTCGCTGATCTCTAACTGCTTTTGTGAGAGCATCGCCATGGAGTGTCATAACGTTTAAACATTGAAGAATGTAGTATAGTATGTCTGGTTTCTTCACGGTTGGTATTTCCTGGTTATGAAATTAAATTGATCAGATAGGGAAGTAAATAACACAAAAAAATTTATTTTGTAGATATCAAATTCTTCTATTAGTTTGAAAGAGCAAGTTTATTTTTGTAAAGCTCCGTGTGCAATAGTATGTAGCTCTTCAATATGTCATAGAGATACCTTGGAGCCCATATATGTAGTTCTTCGAACAAAACTAAAGTAAAGATGCTCCTTTTCACAACTTTGAATATTATTGCTACTGGAGAGCACTTTGCAAAAGTTATCAGTCCTTCAAAAGGGAACTTGGGAACGATTGCTTATTACAGTCTCTTAGGATAAAATCCTAAAATTAATTTATTTGCTTTTACCGTTAATAATTGATGTATATACTGCAATGGCTGCGGTAGTGTATCCAATGAAAATTTAAACTTTCCTACAGAAGTGTGCCAGAAATCATCTCCATCTTCAGTGTCATCTGCTCCCTCTTCTGCTAAGCTCTCGTTTTTGTCAAAATCACTAGTTCCAATGAGTTGTGGCTTTGCTACTTGAACTGTTGCAGTTGCTAAAAAAAGATTTAGATAAAGTTTTAGTAAGGATTTTAATGGCTAAGTTTTAGAAATATTTCTAAAATAAATTGTAGTTTGTGTAACATAGTTATAGAAATTACAAGTGGAACTTTTAAAACCTTCTCAAGTTCGTTTTGCATCTAAATTAAAGAGCTGCCGAACTGGAGAGCTGCTCGAGATAGATCAATAGAGTAAAGAAATGGTAGCGTGAGACATCCCAATAAAGTTGAGAATTGGTCTTTATTGATTCGCCAAATACAATCCTCAATCTTGCCAAGCTGGCTGCTAAGGGAAAGTTGAACCGCGTACAATAGGGCTTTACAGAAATTCAGTTCTTTTGGAAATCATTAATCATGAGAAAGAAGAGGAGCGGACCAAGTATAGAACCTTGGGTACGCCCCAGATAAGAATAAGAAACTGGACTTATGATTGTCTGCGTAAGCCTTTTGAGATCCCCGCGTATGAAATTCCAAATAAGACGAACTGCGGACAATGACAAGTTGAATTGAGAAGATATTTTTTGGCATTGAGAGAATGGTTAAGTGGTCATGATCAATGTTCAGGGTTAGATCATCCGTTAATTTTTGGAGGGCAGTACTACAACTGTGGTCCTTCCTAAAACCATACTGGAATTCGGTTAAAAAGGAATTAGATTCAAGGTATTAAGCCATTTGAATGTACATTAATTTTTCTAGAATTTTCGAGAGGCAAGAATATACGTTGATAATATATATGTAATATAAAATACTAATGGGTCGAAAGTCCTTTGGAAGAGAGGTATTGGGTTTTTTAGGATTGGGGGTAACTTTTGCTTTCTTCCACAAAGACGGAAAAGTAAAAGACATTAGACAGGAGTTAAAAATGTGGGTGAGAAAAGAAAGTATGGAAGGAAGAATAATTCGGAGAAATTTTAACTAATGCCGTCAACGCCGACTGTATTTGATTTAATTGAGTTGATGGCTGAAATCACTTTCACCTCTGACACCCGAACTGCTGAACGAACCGAAACGAGAAACTACTAGATCATTCTGACATTGAAACTGAGTTGAATATATCATTGTTGCCGCCGAAAGCGGAGTCAACAGACGTAAAAAAGTTGTTAAGAACAGTGGGATTAATGTCAACTTGTGGTAGATGTATGCCGGTAACTCCGATGTTACGAATGTTCTTCCAGAGCACTTAAGGGGGTAGATTAGATAAAGTTTGCCTGTGTAAAAGTCCGATTTTCCTTTTTTATTGCGTTCGTAGTACGATTTCTAAACAGGCCGCGGCACCCCTGTTACATAAAAAATTCTTGGGATCCTATGTAAATTTGCATACTTTCGGTATTGCAACGGTATTGAATAACATCGACATTTTTTAGCCAGTTTTGACAAATGAGCAAGATTTATTTAGAGTTTTCTCTATCTATTTCAAATCAGTTTTTGAATACAATGTCGATTAATTGACCTCCATTCGATACGCAAAACAGCTGTTTTCGGGCGTTATAGCATCTACTTCGGCTCAGCTTAGCTTTGAGTTCGTCGGCATAAGCTTTACTTTTGCAAGAACTTCATCGTAATGGCTGCGGTATCGCAAGGTGCGCCGTTTTTTTGAAAAAGGTTGTCATACCTGTTTCACGCGTTTTCGGACATGCGAAGTGCACTAGCACCAAACAGGTTTTTGAGGACCAAACAGTGTTTTTCTCGTCATTCAGTTATTTTCGTGAATGACGCGTGGTTTTTATTTTCACCAAATTCGACAGTTTTGTTTCTTGATTTTGCCAGAGAGTGTAAAATGAGCTTCGTTCATCGTGAAAATTTTGTCCCAGAATTCTGGCAATCCGCATGTCCGTTGGCAACTTGTATGGGAAGAGATGAAGATCTTTAACTCCTGAGATCGGCGGCGATAAGATACATTTGGATTCTTATCGGCAACATTCTCTATTATCGCTTCAAGAACTTCATCGGGAAATGTCGAATGGGACGCTAGCCAGTGGCTACAGATCCCTACTGAAAGAAATTCTTCACCAAACTACGAATTGTGTTGACTGAAGGCGCCGAATTTCACGAGAAGCACGGAAAGTCTTCACAATTGAACGATTGTTTTCAATGTAAAGCGCTACAATTTCAACGAGCTTTTTCGATGTGACGTTCGTTTCAGTAGACGCGATATATAATAAAAAAGACGCGATAAAGTTTAAGTAGCAATTAAAAAGTGAGCCAAAAAACTGATATTTGATTTGAAAATGTTGCTAGTAAAGATTAGTATCAAGGACGTGCGCCAACGGGTTTTTACTCTTTTTGTTCATTGTCCAATTGAATGAGCGATATACTTTGGACAATGTGAATAGTCTTAACGATTGATCTTGTAACTACCTCGATCGGAGTCACTAAAACCAGCGTTCTGAAATTTAGAACAGCTAGTGAACAATGATGAAGTATAGTTAGCTGATTATTTTGCAATCTGTTAGTTTTAATATAACTAAAAACTCACCAACATCAGCATCTGACAAAGTAACTGATCGTGCAACAGCTGTAACAACCTTCTCTGATGGCATAATAGCGGCCAGATCTAATTGCTCTGATACTGTTTCAACAGTTGCAGTCATTATCTGTTTATAATTAAACAAAAAAATAAATAAACAAATTTAATATATTTTTTACAACAAAATACATTAGAAAAAATTTTATTTGTACATACTTAGAATACACCAATGATATCACAAAGAGTGTTTTAACAAAAATAAAATTAATAAAAGAAAAAATATTGTTTTTGTGCTACATCGATTATAATTCAATATTTTTGGTGAATATGGTTTACATTGAAAAAAATAAATAAATAAAACACTTAGAAAACAAAACCATTGTGGTGACATATGTGCAAAAATGCCTTACGAGAAAATATATATAAATTTAAGTATTTTATATCACATCATTCTGGAGAGTTTACAGATGTTTCAAAAATAATGTAATAAGTAAGAATTAAGAGATTTTTGTTAAGAAAAAATATTTTTAAATTTTTTTATTTTCGTTTATTGAGGAGAAGAAAATCGAAGAATTTTTTTTATTTCGTATCATTGCAGCAGTGTCTTGCAAATTGTTTTCCAGAATTTATACAATTATAGTTTGAAATGAAAAATAAAATAATAATAATATACAAGATGGAAGTAATTTTATGAGAAAAATGAGATAAAATTAATAAAATAAAAAAAAAAAATAAAATATTTTATTCACACACATACAAGATACTTTGGGACAACATTTATAGTACACATTGAGATGTTTATCTAGAGATATCTTCTCTTTTAGTTTCATTTTATTGTTAAATAGCACATTTTGGTTTTGAAAGATTCTCATGTAAATTTCATTGAACATTTTGTCAGTAAATGAAATTATCAGGCCTATTCTGAGCTTCGATGGAATACGATTTTAAGAAAATTTTAGCGAAATCGTTTCCAGCGGAGTGCAGAATAGGCCTGTATATCTAACCTTAAATTAAACTATATTTAAAGCTAATTGATGATTATTAGGTCAAACAGAAATTTTTATCTATAATAATTTGGTGGTTGTTGGAATTTTTTTAAAGATAACAAAATTTTGTGGATAATATGGTGCAAGAAAATGTATATAAAGAATTAGAATGCACTTACTTAAGATTGATTGAAGGTTGAATTTCGGAAGAAGCAAACGAAGGAAAATAATGAGGATTCAAATATCAAGTTCAAAATGGTAACTGGAGCCATCATGACTAGCTGAGGTGAAACAAGCTGTAAACTAGGTCAAGAATAACAAATCCCTTGAAAAGGAGACCAAATAAGATGGGTTAATGAAATGTTGGGAACAGAGTGGATCTTTTGTGTAAAATATGTAAAATTGCTGTATAAATCCGAAAAGAAGTGCAATGGAAGATATGGAGGATATATGAAGAATCCACTTCCATTTGTTTTCTTTTGGCATTTTGAGATCCATGCCCTACCTTTTGAAAAAAATCTGTCATTTTAGATTGCTTGTTTTTAAATTTCCTTATATTGTGCTAGGCACTTATGAAGTTTTCTTTCTTCGTCTTCACTCACCTATGTTATCTCCGTCCAATGTTATCATGGATTCCAGATCTCATTTCTACCAAAACGACATCATCATCAATTTCTTCTTCAACCAGTAATTCTTGAATATCTTGTGCAGCCATTTCGTCTCCTAGGAGAACTTCTACTACTGCAGCCATTCTGTTTTCTGCTGTCTCGATCAAATTTTCACTTTCAATTGACTCTGGCCATATTTTCAATATTATTCAATGTCTAACCGTTTTAGAATAAATCCGTGCTACAAAAAGCACCGTGTTGTACGGTGATGTGATGTCCTCAATTCTCGAACCGTGTTAGAGTGAATCCGTGCTATAGAAGTGCCGTGTTATACGGTTATACTTTTGTGAATAACATGAACAGAAAAAATGATTAGCATTTTGGACTTATGTAACTCATACAAAACACTACTTATTTGCTCGGTGCCCTAATTTGTAATGAGCTTCGACAATGAGTTAATGAGCTACAACGCTATTAGTAATGTTTATACAGTGTTAGTAATTGTTCAAACCCTGAACTTAAATTGACCTTGTAGGACAAACTAAAAGAAGGATATAGTTTTGCAATCCAAACAACAAATAGCAGTAATTTTGCTTATGAATTAAGAAGTCCTGAAAATAATGTAGGGAAAGAGATATTTTTGGAGCAGTACCTACATATAGTGAAATGAGAGAGTTTTGAAAAATTACATCATCTTTGAAGCTAAGTTACGTAGCAGAGTTTCCATCTTTCAACCATCATTATCTCATTTTTTTTCTATAAAAGTGTATGAGAGTTTTCGAGAATTTCAGTAAGAAAAATCAACAACCGAACAATTATTCATTTTCCTCTGTGAATATTTTGGAAAAATAAGGAAATATGATAACAGCATAAATTTTTCGCTCTATTCCAAGGGATACATCATGGTTTTGATGGGTAACTTAAACGCATAGATTTGCTGTAGCCATACCGGCCTTTCACTTTGACCATATACATTCCCAAATTTTCATTTAAATCGGTTGGGCGGTTTCGGAGATTAGCGTGTACGAACATCGTGACACCTAATTTTTTATATTTAGATTACAATAAGTGTGTAGTAAATCAGTTTTCATATCGCAATTTGTAATTTTACTATAAAAGGATAAAATCTTGAGCAAAAATACAAAGGATGAATGAGAAACATATGCCGGAATCATTCCCTTGGTTAACAAAATTTTGAGATGGTACTGGGTTTTAGTACCTTGAATAGTATATCATAATTAAGAGCCACTTGATTACTGAGATAAACCAGAGGCTATTCCCCTTCAGGAAGCAACCTGTTAAATTGCTCTACAAAACTCAGAATAATAAAATGCTAATATTGTCGGTTCTCAAATAACAAAAAATAAGAACTAAGCTGTTTTTTTGTTAATATCAAATTTTCAAAGATAAAATATTAGAAAAATCTATGGCTCAGTATGTCTGGCTCAGCAAAAGTAAGAAGTAAATATTGCAAGTTTTAAGATTGGTCGTCTAAGATGGGGCAGTTAGTTGTTCGACCTGCACGCCAAATTAATCACCAAGAAGCCACAGGTAAAACCAAATACCGATAGACAAACGCAGACAGTCGCCCAAATAAGCTGATTCGTCATTAATAATGAAGATGTTTTAGAAAATTTTGGATTTTATCCTGGAAAACAAACTTTCATCGGGTCTGAAACTGCTGTCAATGATGGGCAATGGAATGGCAATTGTAGATAAAGAAGTAGATACAATGATGAATTGAAATATAAATCATCTACATCAAGATCAATAGGGTAAGGTATGCAAGACATATGTCAAGAAAACCTAGTATTTAGAGATATTCAAGGTCACCAATTTGTAGATCAAGAAAGAAATGAAAAGGTATAGGTTCAAGCCTAGCAAGAGGTTACTGGAAACAAAGAGCTGAAAATTGTGCAAATTGGAGGTAATCTGTATATGAAGCTAAGGAAAAGAAATATCCTGCTTTAATTAAGATTAAAATATTTAAATATGGTTTTTCGATTATAATAAAAAAGGATGATATTAATTAAAAAATTTCAAGGATATTTGAAACATAAACTTCCAAAAGGTTCACTAAATTATTGTCCAATTTCTGTAGTAGAAAAAATCTGTGAATTTACAACATTACTATTATAATCATTAAAAACTTAAATGAGAATCGCCAACCTATTTTAAATCGTGTTTTACTTTAAATTAATTCATAAATAGTTAATAATTAACAAACAATGAAATTAACGAAAGAGAAGTATCGCAAAACGCATAAAAATAATAAATTTTATACAAGTAAAAAGTAAAATATTAAGACGTCACTATATATACATATGTATCTTCATCGAAGCACGATTAAATGGAACATTTTTAAATATTTATTTACACAGCAAAAAGTTTTTGATTATTATATCATCATTATTATTAATATGTAATTGTTTTTTTTTATATAAAAAAATCAGTCGTTGAGACCAAGAAAAAACATATAATATGCACATAGAATGTATATAAAGAAAAAATATCTAAATATTTTATAACAAAAATACTTTTCACTTTTTTTTTTGTTAATAAATATCACAACATTTAGTTTCATTGTATGCTGTATTTTTTTTTGCTTTTTGCTAAAAAGATATGCACAAAGTACCTCGTCTGTGGCATGAACATTTCGCGGTAATTCATTATCAGAACGGCCACGGTCGTTCGTCTATAAAAAAATAAAATGTTTCAAAAACAAAACAATTTATGTTTTAAAATAATAATGAAAATTAAAAATATTAAATGGCCCAAGAAGTGTTGTTATTTAATATTTTTGAATTGATTAAATGAGCATGCATGGTATATGTAATGGCGTATTTTGTATATACGAGTATATTGTTTTCGTTGATATATTTTATAAAATTCAAAATTACTGAAAATAAGATATTTTAATGATTGGTTTCGGGTTTCAATATTGTACCTAATAAATAATGCAAAATATAGAGGCTTAAATATTTTTAGTAAATTTTTAAAATTCGATAGAAGCGAAATATCTTGGGATTATTTTGAAAGTTTTTATATGAATTTTCCTTTATGCCCCGGCTTCACCGACCTCAGTTCAATAATGTTCAGTTCAATCTACATAAGTGGCTTCACCGGCTCAAGTCCAGTTCATGATCAGTTCGTGCTTGAAATGGTTGTTACTTTTTCGCTAAAAATCAGAAATATAAAAGCTCACTGGAATAACATTCCAATATTCCAGTTGATTTCTCTCTCTTGAACGAGCTTTTACGTCCAACTTCAGTTCGAGCCCAGTTAGGCGATTTTGTAGAAATTGAGAACTGAAATAGCACAGTTCGGCCGGTGAAGCCGGGGTATTAGAAGAAGGGTTGAAATAGAGTAGTTCAAACAGAAACAAGGTATAAGAAGAGGTGTTACTTAATTGTTAAATTTTGAAAGGAAGGACTCAATTGTAGAAGAAAGAAAGTATATTATATAACAATCCTTGCGTTTAAGTATTTTAAATTGTAAGGTATGTAATAATACTATACCAAGTCACATTTATGCTGCCACCTAGAAATATAAACTAAAATTCACATAGGCGTGGTTATCGTTGGTTCGTGGCTCTGTGCCCAATACAGTAGGCATTATTTCGTATGTTTTTTAGTTGTTTTATATGAAAGTTTTTGTAGATGAAGACTTTTCATAGTGGTCAACCATCGACGGAACAAGGGAAATAGCATGTTTATTGATTTATTTATTTATTGCCAAGCAAGGCACTTTAAAAAAGGGATTACAAATTAGATTCAAAATATACGTATTATCATTAACATAAAAGGAACATTGTGAGGGTTTAAGTATTAAACTAAAGTCAAGGTCTATAGTGTTAGCAAGAAATCGGGAGGGCAGCAGGGAAGTTAGTTTTCTTTTATAAGACATTTTGTCAATTGAGGTGAGGGAGAGAATCCGGCCGCGTAGGTATTGAAGGTAATACAGCACCTGTTAACAGGCTCGTTTCTAGCATATTTAGTGCGATGCGGGTACTCTTTAAGTAGTTTGGAATGTCTTATTTGACGAATATCGTTTAATTTGATGGTGTTCGACAGGAACTGCACCTTGAGATTATTGTTCAGGTCTCCAGGGTAAAACAAGATATGAGCAATTTCCGGATAGAGCAAGAGATCAAGGACTTTGAGCTTGTCCGTATAGTGAGGAAGATTGTGAAAATCCGAAGGTTTATAGAGGTTTCTAAGCGCGTAATGATGGAACTTCTTTTAGACAGATTCTATTGGGTTTATACTTATTTGAAATATGGGATCCCAGATCTGGCACGCATATTCAAGAATAGCATAGACTAATGTGCAAAACGGGGCTTTAGTAATCCATACATTGTCAAATTCTTTAGCTTTTCTTGTAATAAAGTCCAATAGCTTGTTGGATTTGGCAATAATATTATCATAGTGTAAGTTAAAGTTTAACTTGCTGTCGAGGACAATGCCTAAATCAACAATGTGATGGACACGATCCAAGACATTGTCATTGAGATAATAATATTGCAGCTGCTTGTTTATTTTCCTGAAAAAGGTGATTACGTTCCACTTATTGGTGTTAAGAAGAAGATCATTAGTTGTGCACCAGCCTTGTCGACGCGAAAAAGAAGCTCGAGCCAAACATGTCTTCGACCTTCGCGAGGAATCCGTCAAAATGGAAGACCTAGACCAATGTGGAGGAGAACTCTATTAGCAGAGGCTGCAACAACTGGGAGATCCCGGAAGGAGCTTAGAGCTATTGCACAAAACAGAGTCCGTTGAAAGGTAATTATTGTTTCCGCCCAATGCCCCATGAGGGATTCAATTGGAATAAGCCTTGTAGTGCATTAAGTTGCGACTGTAAAAAGGATACATCAGTTTGAGACTTTGTAGAACATTTTAAAATCATCGGCGTGAAAGAGGTGCGGAATGTCATTTAATTTTTGAGATATAACGGAAATGAATATGTTGAATAGCAGTGGTCCTAGGTAGCTGCCCTGTGGTAACCTGAGGTTACATTGGCCAGACGGACGGACCTGTCAGATGAGACAATACGCTGTTTTTGATCGGATTGAATTCGAAACGATTCTAGGCGCCGAAACCAAGATTGATTCGGTGAGTTGGTAGAGTTGGCTCCCGATCAAAAAGACAATATATGGGATGTACTTGTCGTAAATCGTGCAAGGCGTAAAATTAACGCAGAGAAACGAAATCAGCGAGGCTCTGAAGTGTAGGTTGGAGGATATTATTATAGTAAGTCTACAGTAAAATGCGATCTTATTCTAAAAATGAAGAGACATTTCAATATTCCTTTAAAATACCTAATATTTGTTTTATATTAAATGTAAATTCTGTAACAACTATAATATTAATAATTATAAATATAAACTGTATTCAATTAATTTACCGACGATGTTATGAGCAAAATAATGATTTATCTAAATAAAATAATCACATATATAAATACATACAGAACAGACATGTGGCATATGTACGAGAACGCCTCCAACTGAATGTGGCTCTGGTTGAGGTACAGCTACAGGAACTGGTCCTAAAAAGAGATGCGATAGAAAAATTTTAATAATTTTTCTGCTAATTGTTATTTTTTGGATGATATGAAAAATATTAAAAGTATTTCAACTAATTTCAAATTAAATTTAAAATGAAAATTGTGTTTGCAGCAAAATGAAAGAAGAATCACAAGTGTAAATGTGTGGCAGAAAACACAAGGATTTTTAAGGAATTGAAGAATTGTTAATATAAGTTTGAAGAAAAGCCATGCAAAAAGAAGTGTAATGTTGTGTTTCGCTATTTGGATAGTATTATGAGCAGCTTGAGTGTTTCTTTAATTAAAAAAAATATAATATAATAACTACTATAAACCAATTCTATAGTTTTATGATAAAATGTATTATATTTGTATTTTATTCTATGATTTACTATGAAGGGAGCATCCAAGAAATTTGTTAAAAGCAGATTAACTACTATTATGTATATTGCCTATGTGCGTCAGTAATGTGTGTCCTTGCGAGCCGAAAAACGAGCAAATAATCTCTACTAATACTACTACTAGTAAGAATATTTATATATAATAAGTCCGTATTTATTTTTTATAATATATATATCTTTTGTATGTTTATTTTTTGTTCATATTATAAATGTAATGTCAATTTTAGTAGTTTTGTTTTCATTTGATTCACCTGCCATAATAATTATCTTTCCAGGGTCATCTGGAAGACATGGTAACCCTTTATGGAGTAAATGAGTTTTTTTTGGGAGGAAAAAAATAAAAATAGATAAAAAAGTTTGAATTATTTATCTTTATAAGAATTGTTGATAGGTTGCTGTAAGGTAAACAATAACAAAGATATTTATAGTTACAGGGAAGAAGAGTGCATCTAATTTTATTCTAAATTTCTAGTTTTTTTTTAAATAAATAAAAATAAAATATATTTTTCTATAATTTACCTGCAAAACCTCCCAGAGGTCCAAGTGGTATAGGAAGTGGTGCCATTGATATTGATACATCGCGATCCCTTGATTTGTCTTTATCATTTTCGGGTGGGCTTTTTCTAGCACGTTCTTCTTCAATTAATTCCTCAATTGGTTGCTACAAATATTTTGGGAAAGAAACAGGAAATTAATTCGAAACTGTATGAATGACAATTACATCTGGTGGTCGAACAGGATTTCGAGGAGCCATAAATTGTACGAGTTTTGTTGATAGTTGATGCCACATAATTGAAGCTTCGCAATAAGCACATTCAGCCACCTAAAATATATTAATTTTTATTTATTTATTAACACATATTAAAAATGTTTTATATTTTATTATTATTTAAGCTTTTATTTATCCCAATTATTTTACAATATAAACATTATAGTAATATATATAGCTGATTAACACATTTCAATTATCTTTTCTCACATATTTAGGCCTGCCACATAACCCTAGGAGATTGAAATTTCCAAAAATCTTTGACTAAAAAATGTTAAATCCTTTTTAAAACCCGTGGTAAGAATAATTTCTTTTAGAGCTTCAGAATACACGTCGGCTTTTGATTCCCGAATAGACCTAAGGTTACACAGTGCAGCTTAGAACAGAACAGGTCTTAGGCTACTTAGGGATACTCGATTCTTTACTCATAAGAGTATTTGGCTTTCGATTCTACTCATATCAGTATTCGATACTTGTGAACGAGTCCTTTTACTCATATCATTGCTTATAGGGTAGAATGGAGTACCAAGAACAATTTACAATCAAATTAGAATTCAGAGTTTAGGGCCGTTTATATTCCAAACGCAAAGTGGAAATGCAATTTGGAATTGTTTTATCGTTTGTATGCCTCACTATCTATTCACCAACGTAGAATCCACGGTGATGTAACAAAGAGAAAGGCATACAAATTGCTGGGCGATAAAAACGCTCCAATTTGCGTTTCCACTTTGCGTTTTGGGAGGATTGAATATATATCCTCTGTAAGCTACATAAGTATGTGCAATTTATCATACGCGGAAATCGCCTATAGAACAACCCTACGTTGAAAGGTAAGGATTGGTCGATTTTCCCAAATTTTTGTTCCATACACTCGAAACACATTCTCTCAAGAGAGAGTAGATATATGTCAGAAGAAGTACGCATTGATTCTTATGGAATCGGTACTTTTGAACAAGTAAAAAGTACTTATTTTCTTTGGATTCTATTCATGTACTGGAGTACTTTCAACCGATTCCGTATCCCTAGTGGGTACTTTTTTTTTTTTTTTTTTTTTTTTTATGTGGCAGTGCTAAGCTCAGGAGTCACCCTTTGTACTACTAGTCCGTCATGTCATTTGTCACGTCATGGTGCAATGTCTAGCAGTAAGCTTAGTACGGGGGGATGGGGAGGGGTATAGGTTAAGGGTTAAAAGGTACGGGGGGGTATTGAAGAAGGTGGTGATGAACCCTGCGTTTGAACTCTTGGATGTTGTAGGAGCTCGGAAAAACTGACTGCGAGAGATTATTCCACAGTCGAGTTGTTCTATTTACAAACGAATTCATATCTTGTTGAGTGCGTGAAAGGGGGAGTTGCAGGTGGAGGGAGTGAGACGAGTGGGCTAATCTGGTGTTGCGGGTATAGGATTGCCGTGGAGGCAGGAGAGCGTTTAGCTCGGAGGAACAGTCACTATGATAGTAGCGATAAAATTTGGTCAGTGCTGCTACATTCCTACGGTGGCTCAAGGGGTCGATGGTGGAGCAAGCGGTATCGTCATTAATTAACTTAAGGGCCCTTTTTTGGACCTTATCTAACCATGCTAAGGTAGTTATTGGAGCGCCGCCCCAAACGAGGGAGTTGTATTCGAGAAGAGGCCGAATGTAGGATTTATAAATAACAGCACGGGCCGATGGCTGGAGGAGGAACTTGCACCTCTTGAGAAATCCCAAGCACTGGGATCCTTGTTTTGCGATTTGGAATATGTGGTCATTCCATCGCAAGTCTTTGGCTAATGTCACACCTAGGATGTGTAGGGATGGATCGGCCTTTAGTACCACGTCATCCACTTTCAAGGATGGTGAGGTGTTGATCTTTTTCTTTGAAATAAGACAGTGCTTGGTTTTGTCGGGGTTGAAATCAACACGATTGTTCTTTCCCCACTCTAGAATGAGTTCAATGTCGTTATTAACAGAGATGGACATAATTTCATAAGTGACTAAACGCCAGGGATATAGGGATTTTATGTTTCTAGCTTTCAAGCTTTTTTTGAGGCCCCTCTGGTCTGAGGCCCGGGGCAATTCGTCCCAGCTGCCTCCCATTGTGGGGGGGCTAATTTCCAAAATATTATTTTTCAACTTGGAGTTTATTAAAAATCCTACTCCATGTTACTCTTTTAGCAGAAAATATGACCATTTCTAGTCTCTATTATTTTTTCTTCTAGTATTCTGGTTTTGCACAGTCCGACATATGTGCATAAGAGCAGTTCTTTCTTGATCGTGTTATCTAATTCTAATTTTCCTACTTTTCCATAATTTTTGGATTTCGGGGGGTTTTTGGCTAAAATTTCCCATGGTAATCAACCGGGTTGGGAAAGTTTTTCCATTTTTCGTTGCCCTTTTAACTATCGCTGGGTCGTTGTTATGCATGTTTGAGCTAGCTGTTATATATCCTTCGCAGGGCCAGGCTATATGGCCGCCTCCAAGGTAACATCACATAAAGATCAAGTAAATGTTAAGAATTCGGGGTCCACGTCAACATGGCTCCAAAAAATTTTTTTTAGGTATTCAGAGTGATTTTTCAGTGCTAACAATCAATTATAGTGTTGCGTCCAGGTCGGGTGGCAGCAGTGGCGGGTAAAGGAGGATAAATCACTCAAAATACAAAAAAAAAATTGCTTGAAGTCCCAATTTATAGATTTTTCTTTATACTTGTGGTAGCATCAGAAGCATTGGTCTACGTTTTCCTGTTTTTCTCACCAGACGGTATAAAGAATCTATTCCCTTAATATTTAAATCTACTCCTATTGTGTTATTCATAATATCTACAAGTTCATTATATTTAAACATACCTTCAATGAACACATATGACTGCTTAAACCTACTCGGGCAGCAGTTACCATGCACTTTAAAAGTCTTGAGACATTTTCACAAACTGTTGTATGAATGCCCATATGTTGTTCGACATCTTGAAGTTCCATTTGCTTCAGTAATATATCCAACATCAAGATACAACAAGTCAAATTATGTTCAGCATCTGTAGAAAATTCAGTATGACGAGACGTAGGTGCTTCATCGTCTGAAATTGCTGATGTATTCCCCGAGTCATCCTCTACAACAGGAGCTGGAAAAACATTAAAGAATTTGTGTCTTAATTAAATCATCTAATATGGTTGTACACAAAATCCAAACAAATCAAACAAAACAAACATTAAGATTCAAATTAGTTTTTCTACATCTTGCAAAACCTCATTGAGGAGGAAGAGGAATGAACATAGAGTTCATAAGAAATTAGAAACTTGATGGTTTAAGAAAGTAATTTTAAATTTACATCGATAATATGTACAACTACCAAATCAATATTATACTAAAATCATATTTGCCATTAGCCAAAAACCGCAGCTAGTGCACTCATTCTACAACAGAGTTAATTTGTTCAACTCGCATATTGAAACTAACGTTCACAAATTCAAAACTTACAGTGAATGCACCACCGCGAATTTGAACCTGGAAACTTTTTGTTACTTAAAAGCGAATTTAATATTGAAGCAAGTTATACTTACAAATCGAACTTCTTCTAGGCGGATGTGCTTCCTTGTCCTTAGCAGCTGCCTTTCCACATTTTCCTTCTTTTTCTTTCATAAGCTCATGCTGAACACCATACTTCATAATTCGTACTCCATCACCAAACATTGCGAACAGTTGTGACAATGGTATTAGGATTTCTAATTTGGACAATATTTGAAGCCAGTGCAAGGCTTGCTGCTGGACTTTAGCTGTTGTTTTCTCGAATCTTATAGCAACGAAATTGTACATAGTCTTTGCATCGAATCCTAGTGGTGACATTTCTGGATCTAGTATTTTACTAAGGACAATTTTAAGCTCTGTCAGTTCTTTTTCGGCGACATCATTAGTTATGGCTTCCATCCAATGTGGCATGACATAATCCCAAATTTCTGATGTTATTACTTCATAGGGGACAAGACAAATCAACCGTTGAAGTCCTTCTTTTAAGTGACTTGTTCTTGAGGCAAGTGTTTCCCAATGACCGCCAACTCGTGAGTATTCAGGTGGATGAGGTAGTAAGCATGCGATGAACACCTAGAAGACAAATATATTAGCATAACTCCCTTATATTGGTTTAAGAGTTGGTTTTTTACGTTGTAGTGTATCCTGCCGATATCCTTAAGCCACTGACATACATGTTCTACTTTTAACTTCTCGATAGTACTTTCAACTTGTCCAGCTGTTGGGAAAACACTATTAGAATATCAAAAATAAGAATACAGTTAGTTCATTACCATCATAAGAATAAGCCGTTACGTGAAACCAATGAAAAAGCATAGATAACAATCTCCCAAGTATCTCGACAGGAGTATCAGCTGTTGGAGTGCATCGACCAACAAGCAACCATATTCCATATCTACCAAGCAACTGACGCTCTTCCAAGGATATGTTATCCTGTAATCCATTACTATTTCCATTCTTAGAATCACCAGACCCCGAGTCCTTTCCTGGCTCGAAATTCATTGGTTTAGCTTCTCGGAGAAGACTCACTACAGACTCAACCATATACATCTGCATTTCCGGATCCATTTGCCAAGCTGGTGGTAAACTCCTGTGTACTACATGATCACCACCTCTACGACTGTTGTGTCTATTCCCATGACACTGTGCACAGTACCGAATAGGATGATTCCCATTGTAGCTGGCACATTCAGTCGAGAAGCAAATTGAATAGGCTGACTTTTCAGCAGATCGACAATTTTTGTTCTCGCAAACCATTGAGACTTGCTGCATTGGATGTAGAATATCTCCGAAGGTCAAGTTTGGATGTTCTCTGTGGATTTCGTTGGCACACTCAATACATAGGTAGAGAGGCGGTGGACAATCAGGAGCATAGGTTATACTGATGCCGTGATCATAACATACTTTAGCCGCTTCTGCATTGCCTGCATTTGGGCATTGTTCACGTTGACATACGAAAGGGACAAGATCGTCTATAAAAGATTGTGCTATTTAAAAAATTTAAAGATATAAGAAATTTACTTGTAAGCTTGCACAAAAGTCCTCGTCTATCAAATAAATTAGGGTCGAAAGCTGGCCAGTAATAAAACAATAGTTTAGCGGCTGATGATCTGGAAGCTGCAGTTCCATATGCAACGACGCAGAGTATATCTTTGACGACGTTGTGTTTAAGCGTCATTAGACATTCAAGAAGCTGACAGTGATGAGCTTGAATAAAATTAAATTTAGTAAGATTAGCTTTCATGAGATATCTTAATACATACCTGGATTGTTTGAATATTGAAAGACAAGCATAATCACTGAAGAAACAGATTGACAAGCTTGTGACTCTTGCTCGTCAGGGCTTTGTCTCGCTAAAAATACAATTTAATAATTTCTAATTTAAAGCTTAGCAATAGAAACATACTTATTGTAAACGGTAAAATATAAAAACACAAGGAGTTAATAACATCTTGATGAAGAGCAGAGGGAAGGACAGATATTGTTGAGGCAGCCAAATATGGCAAGTTATCAATTAGGTCTTTGTCCAAAAATGGTAGAATACATCCTAAACATTGAAGCAAAGCCTTTCCGAATGCTAAAAACAATTCCAAATTTATTAACATTATTAACTGCGATATAATTTTAAAACATACTTATTTGGCCATATTGAATACAAGGTGCAACATCTACTAACATCGTGAGTGCATTATAAAGATTTCCATATTCTAAGTTCGGATAGGCTGACATTCGCACTTGATCCTGTGATGGATCCTTAATAAGTTGATGTGGGGAGTTTCGGACATCTTTCAGGACAGCTAAAATTAAAATATAAATTTAATTTTTATATTTAGAAATTTTTCAAAATATTATTATTTACTTAGGAGGGTTTGTGAAAAATATTTAATTGTATTTGCGATATCAATTCCAGATGGTGCTGGTAATATATTATGAAGGAGACGAAGATGATATTCGTGAAGACATCTAAGCTTGGCTTGAACTAAAAAGAGTAAAGTTATTTTTTTAGATTTTGTTGTTACTAGAAAGTAGCTTACAGGCCGCAGCTCTAGTGCCCATATTGATGAGCTGTACTTTAAAACTTCCGGTCATTTATGTTGATTACGGCTTCGAAGACATTCCACACCAATAAAATTTCCAAGGGACAACGCTTATTGGACTCCAGGTTGACTAAAATATAGAATATGCATTTATTACTTTTATAATTAGTAGTTTTAACTAGATAAGAAAATCCATCTGGTTTGCGATATATTTTTGAAAAAGTATTGTGATAAATATACATTAATATGTGATTAGAAGGAAGTGGCATCCTTAAGCTTTAAAACTTGAATAAAATCAAAAGGAAAGCTATCAAATTTTATTAATTATATTTTACAAGATTAAAATTGAATTGGAATTTTCGGACAGTAGGGTACATGTAGTAACATTTCTTAATGGAGAATGGGTGGTCCATCCATCCATCCATCCATCCTTGAACAACTAAGTTTGTGTTTTGTACATTTTTCGGTTTAGTTTTTGAACGAATTCACGATAATACACTGCCTTGACACTTTATCCCTATTCATGATAAGTCCGTGGTGATTGTAAGCAAAAATATTCATTTATTTGATGTTTGATTGAGCTAATGAAAGTATTTATGGTCGTGGGAAACAAGGACTTCATCACTCGTAGGACTGTAATTTCAAATTCGGTTTCAAAGACTCCAATTCACGCTTCATCAGTAGAGACAGTTCGTTGCAAGAATGCTTCACGTTTAACATTAACTTTTCGTTTTAGCATAAGGTTTAGCAATAACCAGGGGCTTGTTAGACGAAAATACAAGTATTTGTACTACAAGCGATTTTTTACAACTGTAGAAAACCCCTACTGCACAAAACTACAAGTCCGCCTCTCAACTTACAGAGAGCGATTTTTACAAGTGGGAAATTTCGATTTCCCTAGTTTTTATTACACGAAACTACAAGTGTAGGTTCAATTAGAGCTGGACTTGTAGAATTCTCAATTCTCATTGATTTGTTTAAAATTTGTATACAAGTCAGCTCAAGTTTGAGTTTACAGTTTACCTTTACAGCTGAAGTGTTTTAAATTAAGCGCCAAAAAATATATTTTTGGGATGATAATGATGAAAGTGAAAGTGAAAATAATAATAAATTTGAAGTTAGTGATAATGGGCCTTTTTACACTTATATTCTTGCTGCAGTATTCATACCGGTTTCTTAGAAAAGGGCTGAGAGAGTCAAGGAGAATTCTTTGCAAAAAGTGATGAACATGGTGAGAAAGGTGCAGCACACTTTATTCCTACCCAGGAGGAAAAAGAAGCCTCAACGAGTATGTAGAGGTATTAACACTTCCCATTGCCATGATTTTAACATTAGCATGTCATTGGAGGAGAGGGCTCCTTCTGGCCTTCAAAAAAGTCGAAAGAGAGTATTCCTATAGAACTCTCAATGGAGTTAAGTTGGAGTACTTCCTCAAAACTTGAATGAAATTGGAGATCTAGTCTTGAGTTCCAATGTTCTCCTTTTTAGCTTTTAAATATTTCTGAGAACTGCGAACTAGATTAAGAATGACGCAATTCGATTTTCTTTTAAGTAAACCCTTTTTTCTTTTTTTAATAAATGCGTTCCTTTTCCGCTTTATAGTACTTGAGAGTAACGCAGAAGCCCGAGTATTCACGAGTAAGAAATAGTAAAAAATGAGAAAAGGAACGCATCATCTAATGAGTCTTAAACGCAGCCCACGGTTTAAAACCTCTAATCAATGACTGACAACCTGTTTGGGATGGCTCCTTTATTCATCCTCTATGGTAGGTCTCCCAAATTTCCTGCTGGGTATTCCTCGGATTTCAACTCACTAACACAAATAGAGAAACAGATTGATGGTTAGAAACGTCAATCACTCATATCTAAATGACCAGAAAAGCATACATTCAAGTACTTGTAGTACGCACTGAGCTTATCAGTTGTGTTACCAGGGTCATAGTCTCCCTGGGTTGACCAATGCGATAATCAAAACAATGTGCCAGTTTTGATGCATGTTAAAAACTTCATCGTATGTACCTACAGCGGTGGGCACGCACGTATCACCCAGAGGCACGCACGTATCATTGGGGGATAGTATTTTCTTATTTCCGAATTTCTAGACTTTCGAATCGAATCTTCCCCGGATAAACCCCCAGACATCCAAGGATGCGATGGGCAGGAGCTTATGTTTTGAAAAATGTAATTATGGCTAAAGTTAAGATTGAATGTGTTCGTGGTAGGTTTTATGATCAGCACCAGGATGAATCGCGCCAAAACAGTTGAAGCAGAGCTTAATATATGCTTAAGGTTTATTAAACAAGCCGTGTTGAAGGTTTGAGGGTGTTAAAATAGGCTGCATCATCAGCATACATAGCACACGAAGTTTTAATGAGAATACTGCTAACAATGGGCAAAAAGTAGTAGAGATCAAGGTGCAAAATTCAACTCGGATCACTGTGTCACTCGGTTTTTTAAGTGAAAAGATGAAAAGTGGCGGTCGAAGAACGCATTACATAATCGTTCGCGTCACGTTAAAAGAAAAGCAAAACCTATCACAAACTCGACAAAATACAGGCCCTGCGAAGACTTATTCTTATTCCACTCAAAAGGCATCATACTGAGTCACGAAGTTTTCGTTTTACATTATCTGAAGATAGGGCCCATTCACACACAAATTGTTCTATTTATTATACCCTTTGAATAGAGAAGATAAGGAACCGAAAATAGCGTACATGTACACGGATTTGAGGGAAGCACTTGGGATCAAGAAATTTTCTCTCCAATTCTCTCCCTCCACTTTAACCACAACAACAAAATACATTCACTTTACCCCACAACAACAAAATACATTGTCGATCCCGGACATAGGCGTAGTGAAATTTGTTCAGGTTTTGCGAAGGGTCTGCTTCAAACATTTAGCCAAGTGAAGCGTTTTCACCGAGATGGTTGCTGAGAAACGATATCCCTCCCGGTTTTTGAATGAATATAACACAGCCACTGACCGGGATCGACACAAATACGTAAAGAATGCTATTTATTAGTGTTGCCAAAATGCTTCCCCGTGCTTAATAAATTGCTCTTCCTCGTCTTCTCTATTCAGAGATTATACCGGAGAAATTAGCATTTGAAGGAGACAAAATTTCAAAATGGTGGAAATTTGGTACACAGCTTCCTTGTGACTTTTTAAGAAAACAAGGGCCTTTTCGTAAACGCATACGTATGCTTTGCAACGATGCAACGAGTTCGTAAACGCAAATGATCCAAAGTCATTCGTTCGGAAACGCACAAGATTCAAGTTTGTTGCGCAACAGTCAATGCAACAGCGCAGCCAATTTCGAATGTATGCATACGTATGCGAAAAGAAGTTTGCGCTGCTTTGTTGCCGATGCGTTGTCGCTCAGTTGCTCTGTTGTTTTGACGTTTACGAAAAGGTCCCAATTTCGGAATTAAAAAAACCATGGATATCGTGTTTTCCCGAGTTTTTCTTGTATCTCGGTTTCTATCGGTCATACAACCCCGTGAAAGGGCCCAAATGTTCACAATGAAATTCTCTACAACTTTAGTTCTTACAAAAAAGTTGACTCGATTAACCCCTTGAAAGTTATTCAAGGTCAAAGTTTTCGAAAATTACTCTTTGGCCTAAATTTCACTCAAAAACTGATATTTTCGAAATTTTGATCAGTCAATATGAAACGTTACTGCCTACAAAAACTTCTCAGGTCGTTTTTTCGAAAACTGAACCCTTTCAAAGTTATTCAAGGTCAAAGTGTGCAAAAATCACTTTTTTGCAAAAAAATCACTCAAAAACCGATTTTTTCGAAAATTTTATTTTGAAGGCAATAATGTTTGGTATGATTAGTTGAAAAAATTGTTTGCTTACAAAATACAATTTTCGAAAAAATCGCCCTCTTCTATTTTTAACATTTCGTGCACTTTTTCCTTTGCCTTCTTTATTGTGTGTGAATGAAACATGGATTTTCTGAAACAATGCTTTAATAATTCAATTGGCATTCAATATAAAAATATTTAAAAAAATGGTATAGTATATTTGTTTAATCCAAAATGTCACCAGTTCTCTTGGTTAAATTACTTGAAAATTACTACTGCCTAACAACATAACTCCCCTCATTTTGAGAATCCCTGCCCAGACTACCCTCACTCCTTAATAAACATTCAACAAGTTTTCATTCATAAGTTTGTGCATCGCGTAAAAATATGTCAACAGGTTGTTAATTGGTATTATCCCGTCAAAACAAATATGGCGAATGACATCAGCTGGGCATAGAAACAGCTGATGTTCCGGCCAAGTAGGTCGCATGTGCAAAATTTCTGCAAAAGAAACATGGAGGATGCTGGACCACCCAAGATGGTTGCTGAAAGCTCCAGGATATTAAGGACTTGTTTTATGTGGCGATTACATAACACATTTTTAAGTTAGAAAAACAATTCTTTTTGGTATTTTTTACCAATGAATTGATTTGAAATTTTGTGTAAAAATTGTAATTGAAATGGAGGAATATTTTGTAGTTTCAAATTGTCACTAAAATGTTTAAATAACTGCATTTAGTAACAAAAATCATCACTGATTGTAAATCTAATTAAAAGGATATTACTTCAGAATTATTTGTTTTACTAAAACTCTTAAAAAATACCAAGAATACCACAATTTTCTTTAAAGATCAGAAGTCACTCCACCCAATCTCAGTGCAATCAAATACCACATTTTCAAATCAAAAATACACGTTTCACATCCATAAAAATGCCCTTCTAATTGCACTTCACTTAAACAATTGTAATTTGTTATTTTCATACCTAAAAACTGAATTTTAAGTCCACATTTTTATAAATCCTTTTCAACTACTTCCCAAGGAGACCTTTCCAACAAGATGTCCGACTCCCAAGTGAACTTTTATCTTTGGAATATGCGTACATCTCATATTGATGCCTCTCCGGAAATGTGGGTGAAAATCGATTATCCATAGCCGTTCATTGACTGGATAACAGCTGATAATGAGGACACAAGAACGCATTTTGTACAACAGCTGGTTGAACACCTGTTGATTTGATTTGTTTTTATTGTTAGTGCCAAAGAAAAGCTTTGTAAAATAGAGCTTTGATTTTCTCTTGAAAAGCGCTAGCTATACTTTCTCTTATTTTTTATCTTTCTGATGTAATTTATCTCAATAAGAAAATGGATTCTGCTGGTTGAAAAATTCGCGGAACATAATCGAGAATATAAAATTAATATTTCATAAGATTTTATTTTTTATATGAATTCATCGTAGTTTTAAACCTATGTCTATCTATTTCTTCTTCTTCTTTACGCTCCTTTAATCCTTGATAGGACATAGGGCGGAAACAGTTGCTCTCCAGCCAACTCTGTTTTGAGCGACAGCTCTCAGCTCCGACCGCATTTCTTTGGTTTTATTCGGATTCAGCCTTAAGCCTGCTGGACTACTTTCTATTCAACATGCTTTTTAAGTCCTGTTGCTGGCCCACAAACAGATATCATCTAAGTAGTCGAGATCCTTAAGGCGGTCTAGCAATCCCCATTGTATGCCGCCTGTTCCTCTATCTAGAGCGCTGAGAAGGATGTCGTTTATTACTATAAGAAAAAGTAAAGGCGAAAGTAGGTAGCCTTGTGGTACTCCTGAACTCACTTCAAAGCTGTCATATAATTTTCCATTAGGGAAAACTCTGCATTTGGAATTGTTGTATGTATAGGGCAATTGTATTATTTTATCAGGCAGTCCATGTTGCCGTAGTGCCTGCCATATAAAGCTCCTATTGACCGGGTCGAACGCTTTCTCCTGGCCTACGAAAGCAAGGTACAGGGGGGATCGTAATTCAGTAGACTGCTCCACTATGATTCGATTCTGGTTTAAAATTTGTTGCCGGTTTCCAGCAAATTCTCGCTTTTTACCGCTCTCCCGTAGAAGGTCTACGTTAAACCGTCTACGGTTTACAGCAGCGCGTTGAACGTTTCTGATTGCGGCGATTTTAAGGCGAATAGTTCATCATTGCGCTCCTTTAATCCCTCATGGAACATACTCGTAAGGCGGAAACAGTTGCCCTCCAGCGGACTCTGTTTTGCGCGACAGCTCTCAGCTCCGACCAGGATCTCCCAGTTGTTGCGGCTTCTTCTAGTAGGGTTCTCCTCCACGTTGTTCTAGGTCTTCCTACTCGACGGGAACCTTGCGGATTCTAGTCAATCGCCTGTTTGGCTAGATTTTCGTTTTCGCGTCGCAAGGTGTCCAATTCCATTTCCTTCGTCTGATTTGGTCGTCTATCCTTTCTTGGCCGGCACGGCGCCATAGTTCTTCGTTTGAAATTCTATCCTGCCAGCGGATTTTTAGGATACGACGAAGGCATCTGTTGATGAAGACTTGTAGGCGCCCTGTGATGAATTGGGTGACTTTCCATGTTTCGCAACCGTACAAAAGTACTGCCTTAACGTTGGAGCTGAACACCCGCAATTTGGTGTTAGTTAAGATCTCCGTTGATCTCCATATGCGGAACAGGCATGCATATGCGCCTCGTGTTTTATTTATTCTGGAACTGACATCTTCTTCTGCACAGCCATTTTCGGTAATAATGCTACCGAGGTAGCAGAATTTATCGACCAGTTCCACTTCACGGTTATTCAGCGCTGTCCGTTCAATGGTGTTTGCATATATCCGCATTTCTTTAGTTTTAGTCGGATTTAGCCTTAAGCCTGCTGGACTACTTTTTGTTGCCAAATTGTTAAGCATGTTTTTGAGGTCCTGGTGTCTGTGGGCCAGCAAACAGATATCATCTGCGTAGTCGAGATCCTTAAGGCGGTCTAACAAACCATTGTATGCCGCCTGTTCTACTATCTAGAGCGCCGACAATAGCGCGAATAGTTACTACTACCAAACGGTAGTTACTTCTCGTGTCTGCTCCCCTAAAGCTCCTGACTTCTTTCGGAATAGTTCTCCATCTGCGGCTGACGGCCACGTGATCTATCTGATTTCTCGTTCTACCATCGGGTGATACCCAGGTCTCTTAATGTATCTTTTTGTGACAAAAGTAGGTTCCATCTGCCATGAGTTGGTGGGAGCTACAAAAGTCGCTGTGTTCAAAGCCGGTGTTGTTGGGGCCGATCTGTGCGTTTAGGTCACCCATTAAAATAATGATGTCTCGCCTTGGAATAAAGCGAAAAATCCCATTCAGTCGCATATAGAATTCTTCCGTGATGTCATCGTCTGCGTCTTCAGTTGCAGCGTAGCTCGTAGCATTGGACTAGCTTGGTACTTATTATTCTGGTACGCAGGCGCACGGTGATAATCCTCTCAGAAACTGGTGACCTGCTAATGAGGCTGGACATGGCTTCTTTGGTGAGTATTACGCCTACGCCACTCTTACGGCTTTCAGTTTCGTTTTTACCAGAATATAAGGACTCACCGTTTGGGCAGATATGTTCCCCGTGTTGGACCATCTGGTCTCGGTGAGTCCCATTCCCATGATATTGATTTTATAAAGATTCATCTCGTCGAGGATTTCATCCAGCCGTCCATCAGCAAGCAGTGTTCTCACATTCCATGATCCAATTCGTGTCCTTGTTCGAAAAACAAAGGTTGTGGTCATGCTGTCCATTCGGTGTAGCAATGGTGTTTTTTATGGGAGCGGGCTGCTAACCCTCAGCCTAACCGACCTAAAACTATGTTTTGTGGCACAGAGAGCTCGCCATTGGCCCGTTTCTTGTTAGCTTCTTCCGAAGAAGTACCTCAGGTACAGCGCCGGGGAAGTGGGATTAGGACTTGCCAACAGAGCTGCTAGACGATGGTCTGCAGAATCCTTCTCGAACTGCAGTAACTCTTAAGAACAGTAAAGAAATAAATCGAAAAATATGACAAAACCTGGATTGAAAGAAAAGAGAATAACTCAAGGGACCGATGGAGAAGCTTTGTGGAATCCCTTTGCTCCCCAGAGGGGCTAAGAGAGATAATAAAATGGAGAAGCGAACAGTTTTTGATTTGCCGTCCTTTTTCATGCTGATAAAAACCGCTTTTATTACTCATTTATAAGTTTGTCGTTTTTCCAATGCATGTAACTTTTCAAATTGTAACAATCCCAACTACTATGAAAATTTCTGTCTTCGCTAAAATATCCACTGATAAATTCGATGGGAAACTTGCTAGACAGTGCCAAAATGGGACATCAGGAACTGGGAGTTAGTACTCTAGCATTTCGGTATTAAATTTCACTGAAGTAACTCTACTCTTTAACTATCCGAGATTCCGTTAATCACCTGAACTGAACCTCGAGCCCGTTTTCAATCAGCCCCCATAATGACGACGCCCGGATACGAATTATAATTTTATTTTTCGCTGGATTAAGATGCAGATTTGATCCGTGGCCCGTTCCCCGGCGGCTCCGAATAAATTACGAGACTTCGCTGAGTGCACCTCTTTTAGGGTGGGTTTGTCACAAGCTCCGCTCGGGCGATAAATTTTCACGTCTCTGCAGAAAAATGATTTCGTCATATTTCTGCAATTAATCCGCCTATTCCTAGACTAACGGTCCCGGCAGATGCCATATTTTCACAAGAGGAGGCCGCCCGACTTGGCTTCGAATCCAGCTCTGGATTGTTCCCAGCATGGAAACGACTGAAATGACTCCGTCACGGATCCTCCCACATGTTGCGGACTTTTGTTTCGTCTGGGACCCCGATAACTTTGGTATATATTGCACAGTATATATTGTATATATGTACATATATAATATTATATACACATACATATATATTTTTTTTGGACTATGCGGAAAATTTGTCATGCAATCGGGATAGAGGGAAAAAGGACCGGAACCAAGATTTTCACGAACGGTGTTCGGCTATGCGAGGTGCATCTTACGGTACATGAATACCTGGCAAGTTTGATTCTCACCTTTGCCTTTATGTAAATACAGGTTGGAGCTGTTTTGACGTTTCTATTGACTTAGTGTCGTGCTGACATGTTAACGCCTTTTGTCACAATTTGAACATTTTCCCAGACCCTATCCTTGCGGTAGATTTGCATATTTTATGTTGTGATAGTGACCTATGACCTAAATTGTAGGTGAGAACAGGTAAAATTCTTTTGTTTTTTTTTATAAAGATTGGAAATTTAATTTATTTTAATAACGTTTAAAATTTATTTCATGTGCTTTTATGTTATATAAATAATATGAATTCAAAACGTGGGAGGTTGATTTTATTTTTATTTTAAATAAAGCGATATGCGATGTAATTATTTCCGCATTGTTGGCAATTTTTCTTATAACGTTTTCGTTTGTTGATGGCTTTGAAAGATGCCATTTAACGTTCCCAATAGACCGGTTCTGGTTCAATTACAGAGGTCAAGCAGCATTTGAGTTAGTTAGTACTCAGTTGGGAGACCGGATTGGTAAAACGACAATCGCTTTTAAAAATATAAAGCTTTTGACACTGGCACAGGATCAGGTCTGCCGTGCAAAGGACAAATGACCTAAGTATATGCATTATAGGTCAAAATGGCTTTGTATGCATTTTTGGATGTAAAAATTTATATTTATCCTAAAAAAAATTTAAGACTGATTGTTCTTTTAAATGAGAAGTTATCACCTTGAACATTGGCTTTATTTGCTTGGGATTCATGTATTTTCATGTAGGCAAGGCGTTAGATGCTATGTGTGGGCCTTATAGGGGTAATCTACACCGGCTCTACAGGATGCAGTAGGGTCCTATCTGCACACCCCTTCAATGCTAATCGATCATATTCCCTATAACCAAAGAAGTGGCAAAGAAGTTGAGAGGGTCTTGTCTATACCGATGCGGATGCATTTATAAATGTTCGTGCCTAAATTTTAAGATTTTTGTGTCTGTGGTGGGAGCGTCCATGCCTTTAGCGATCAAATTTTTAGATTTTCGTGCCTGTGGGAGGAGCGTGCGTATTTTTGTGTCTTAACTATTTGCTCGCTAGTGTGAGTGCTAGTAAGAAAATTGTCCACTCTATTATTTTTAGTCGGATACTTTCTTGATATTGTAATTGTAGGTAGGCACCACCATAATTACACTCGCTATAATTAAATGCCAAAAAAGGCCATTTTTCGCGGTTTTCATTTTTTGAAATCTGACCATTTTGTAAAAAAATCAAGAAGGCAGTTCAAGATGTCGCCTGAATTTCGCAATTGTGCGCCCCGACCCCTGATATTGATAGGTTATGACAAGTAGAATACAATTACAATTAGCTATGCGGCGTCATTCAAAATTAAAAAATGGTTCCCAATAAAAAATGGCGGACTAATTTTTTCTTTACAACCCATGCGTATCAAATGAAAGCATATGACATGTAGAAAACTATTTGCTCTGCGCCGTCTTTCCAAATTCAAAATGGCGGCAAGCACAAAATGGGGGTTTACCTTTTCATTTACAAAGCCCTCGGTATGGGTATTAAATGAAAGTGTATGACGAGTATAGTACAGTAAACCGGGTAACGGTACTATAAATCTAATATAGTGGTCCCTACAAAATGGAGGAGGACATATAAAAGACTAAAAACTAGAAAATAGAAATTATAGCCTAAAAAACAAAAAAAAAATTCTTTTATTTTGAAATGAGCAAAAAGTAAAAAATCATTTTGAATGCAAAGTTTTTATTGCTCTAGCCAGTAGGTATATGGAAACAACCTATCTTTCGTGGGGGTGCTGGCGAAAAGTTTCTGTGTTAATAAAATATGAATAGGTAAAAAGTCCCGCACTTTTCTACATTTTGATTGGTAGGTTATTTCTACTATTAGCAACAAAGCGTGGCTTAGTTTTTGTGGTCAGAAAGATGTAATACTCGACACCAAAATGTGTAAGTGATGGATTAATCACATTCACTCACAAAAAAGCATTTGACTATATGTAGTTCTTAAAGCTAGAAAAGAAAAGGTCACCAAGAATGACACGGAGAACAAAAGAAATCAATCTGGAGTGAAATGAAGACGGTAGGTCAAAACACAATCAGATGCCGTGAGATTTCGTGCTCCAATGAGAAGTCAGGTTGAGCAACATCGTCATCATCAATCGTAATTCGCCATTTAATCATCGAAAGATGAAAATGTACTAACACCTTCCAGTTTCTCCTAGCAACAAAACTATCATCTAGTGAATCATTCATTATACATCTCCGCAATTTCGACAACATAAATTCAACCAACAAATCCGTCTCTCTCCCTCATTTTGCATAATATCACACCAATAAAACCCATAAACAGCCTCCATTAAACATCAATAATTTTCATATCGTTCTTTCCGCACCCAATATAAGTAGTTGAATAATGCATGCACATCGGATGACACCCGCTCAATCTCCGCCTCGATTACGACTGCATTTCTTACGCAAGTGGCTCCGAAAGCGCTCCAAGGCGAGAACATCCACATTAAGGTGGTACATTCTAAGAAGTTGCCCTGAAAGTCTAGTATTTAGTCCGATCTGGCCATCTTGGGGCATAATTCAACTTTAGTATGCATGTAGTTGGCGGAGATGCAATCATAAATAACCAGAGACCGATTTGCACTTGAGAACGTCTCACAAATTGAACACGAGAAAGCCATTAGGATGTCGTCCATATTAAAAAGTGTTGGTGCCAAGCGGTACAGTGAGTAGTTGTACCTATCCGAGAGAACTATCAGAGATGTTACCACAGTTCCGGCTATCATATGTCAGTTTATAACACGGGCAATGCTGAACATCGAGCATGGCATCAGCAAAGTAAAGACCTATGTTTGGCATATCTTCATTGAACAGTCACCGTGTGGCAGGCAGTTGGCGGGAATCGCAAGCGTTACCGTATTCTGCGCGCTATTCATCATCATCGTTCAGGATGTTATTTGCACGAGAATATAATTGCCCTGTCTTCTAGGAGTGCGTCACTTTTGGCTAATTTACATTATACTCGCCATTCACCTGCAAAAGTTTTCTGGATGAATGCCGCACTGTTCCAGCCAGGTGAGATGATCGACGAGGAGTATCGCCGGCTTGTAGCTGTCTCTGGTCTTGAGCTTGGATGATCATTAAAGGTCCATTGAAAGCTGCGATGCCTCCTGTCGCTGGCTAACTATTTGATGATTGCACGTCGGACACAACAAAGTCCCAGAATCCGTGAGTGGGGCACGGCTGCTGTGCTGGGCGGCCAAAGGTTATTCAAATCATCCGTGTGTTTACACGAGCATGTACATCTCAGAAATATTTGATGCCGCAACATACTGGGCATTGCCGGAAATGATTTATGGAGTTGTTGGTGCTGAGCGCTGGCATTCCGCTACTTTATTATGACACGATGACCCACACTCGATATGCGCGATTTATTAAGTTGTCTCTTATTGATTAATCGCTATTGAGTGGTTTCTTGATTGGTTTGGAGAAATTGGTCAATCCGGACAAAAAGCCAGAGAAGCAATGTTGATAAGTATTGGCAGAGCTATTTGGACAAATTGATTGAATTTTTCTGATCCATTGACGCATATTTATTTTATTAAGTAAATATTTTTGTGGTTGTGTCTTTTTTTTGTCCTTTAAAATGTTAAACGTTCACATTGTTGAGTTTTTCACTGATCAAGTTGCTTCATCGAAATTCCGTTGAGCGTGTGAATTTTGATGAAGATTCTCCTTGGACAATACAATAAACGATTAAATGGTTTAAAATATGTAAGATTCAAAAATACAGCTTAAGACGAAAATTGTATTTTGTGGGCAATAATGTTTGCCTACAAAATACAATCTTCGAAAAAAATAGCTTTTGAGAGATTTTTTGGCCGAAAAGTGATTTTTGCAAACTTTGACCTTGAATAACATAACTTGAATTTCATTTTCCATATTTTGGGCCTGCAGTTGTGATGCAAGGAAAACACGGGAAAACATGATATCTCTGGCGGCCATGTTTTTTTTTTGTGATTCCAAAAAAGTTTTTTTTTGAAAGTCATAAGGAAGCTGTGGAGCAATTTTCAGCCATTTTGGAGGATGAAATCACCATTTTCTCCTTTCGTGCGTTATTTTTTGTCAACCAACCTACTTGTTTGTTCAGCTTACAGAGGCTTTACACAATTAAACGTAGCATATACAATATTCTTGCATTATCCTGTATACTCCGCAAATTACTCACTTTGTCACGAGCATATCAAATTAAGAAACTCATGTAATTCCATCATCACGAAGTCAAAGCATCTTTCAATGATAGGTTGAGAACTAAGATTCTCAATAGCACTGAAGGCAGTATAAACTTCTGGCCCTTGGTAACTGCTGTCAAAAAGGATTTTACTTCTTCTGCAACAGCTTCTTTCATTTATGAGGAGAAAGTGTAAACAGAAACCAAATTTAAGACCAATTTATTGGCATTTCTGTTCGGCTCTAACTCCTCTTTACCTTAAACTGCTATGCCACCCTGTTCTCGAGTACAAGAACAACTCAATGAATGGAGTTTTCTACAGGGTTCGCGTGCTGTTTTTATGTATGTATGTCTTAAAGGGGTCGAAGGTTATAAGTCCACTGGACCTTACAATATTCCAACCTTTGGCTAAACGTCTGCACGAACTTTTGCCTATTCCAAAAAAGGTAAATGCAACGATCGCGGTAAATACGGCGGAATAGAAATTATTTCTTTTCTATCCAAAATTATAGAGTAAATGATAAATAGAAGGCTGCTGGAATATCTAGAACAGGGGTGGCCAACCCAAACGGTATCGCGGGCCACTTTGAAAATTCATTATGATTCGAGGGCCAGGGTGATTCAAATTTAATTTAATATATATAATTTAGGGAGAGAGTTCCAAAGTTGTGCTGCAAAGACAAGGAAAGAACGATGACTTTTACGTGCGGAAACATGGAATTATTAAATTATTATTTCTGAGGAATAGCGAAAGCTGAACAACTGGAAGAATGCAGGTTTGTGTTCGTTGATTGATATCGTGAAACATGCGCAGCAGCCGATACTCACGATAGTCACTAAAGGTTCGATTACATTGATCTAGTTTAAAAACTACTAGCTGGTGAATTTAGAAACCGATTAATCAGCTAACTAATTCCGTCATTTTGTAGTCAATAAAACCAAGATACTCGCAGCTAGTTCACTAGAAACTATGATGACACAGGGCTAGTCCTCTAGCTCAGAGGCCCACACGCCTGAGAGTAGCTAGTAAAGTCTTAGTCTTAGTAAAGGTTTTCAACTTTCTTGAAAGATTGTTTACAATCTGCTAGTTAGCTAGTGCACATGCATGATGGCGCTGGGCTAGTTTATTAGCAGCTCTGGAATTCGCTGGCTAGTAGCTTGTAAACTCGCTCAATATAATCGAGTTTTTAGAAAGGAGCCCAATATGGAATTCGAGTAGCTTTAAATGTGGTGAAAACGGCGTACACAATCGTTATACGGACAGCCCTTTTCAACAAGCCACAATGATAACGAAGTTTAGGCAGGAGTCCGTAATACCCACGACACACCAGCACTCTTAATCTTGATTATGACGTCAAAATGACGTAGACCCATACAAAAGATATGGAAATAAAATGCAGTCTACGTCATTTTGACGTCATAATCAAGATTAAGAGTGCTGGTGTGTCCTGGCAATAAGTTTTAATAACAATGAAACTAATGTGATTTCAGCAGGCCAATCTGCTATTCAGTACCACCCCAAGATTTCGGACTTTGTTAACATTCAGGAAGATGTGATGGCCAGAGAATCGTGTCATGTAAAATCTACATCACGTATATAGCAGTTGTCACAAAAGACACCATGGGCTGGGGGTAGATTTTATGGTCAGCTAGAGGATGAAATCACAGTCATCGGTTTGAAAGCATTAAACATTTTATACACTGCAAGTTTAGACCGTTACCCTCGTAGAAGGTCATCCCCTGGAGAGTACCCGAACGATGGAGAAGAAGAAAATTTACAAACTAGATAAAAGCAAAATTAAATGCCTACATCAGGTTTGATGTAAACCTTATCTTAATTAATTTGAACATCAAAGTAGGATAGGAGCACCTACTTCAGAGCTTGCGCGAATCCTGTTCATCTTACAGAATGGATTAATCGGGCCAATACCCGTTACCGTGGCTGTTCTTATTATATGAATTGCTACGCAGGTTTTGCCTAAAAGGCTGGGGGAATTAGGCAGGCGGTAATATTATTGAAAACTAAACGAGTAGGAGAAAATTTCATCGCTATACCCCAGTCCGCTTTAGAACAATCTTCATTATTACTTCATGTCAGGCCGAAAGCCTTTCTTTTTCATCTCTGGTGGTGGATTTTTATATTAAAACCCGGGCTGGGGTTGAGTTTCGATGTCATTTAGTTAAACGGATTGTATCCTGCGGTAGAGAGCGCAGTTTATTGCCGTGGCTAAATGTCTTCTCGACCCAGCAATCCACTTCCCGTAGCCCTGTGTGTAAATCGAGTGGCAGAATACTGAGAGTTAGGTCCAGGTCTTCGGTAGGGTATATGCGCAGGGCCTTGTTTACGGAGAGACATAAATCACCTTGAAGCTTGGCCTAGTCATTTGCAGGCCTTTATATGCCAGTGCTAGTCTAAGCAAGCCTGTGTAGAGCCAGCGCACAATGTGTGGGTTCAAGCCATGGCAAATTGGTTCTGCTGTACTTCAGTGGCAACATAAAGGCTAAAACTACCCCGAATGTTCCCAGTAACTCCTCAGCAACAAATCTTTGCTAGGAATTACGTAAGCAACAAATTAGACACTCACCTAATAAAAAATCACATTCTTCTTGGCATTAATTGAAGTGAATCTATTAAAACTGGTATTTTCTGTTTACCATCCCAGTAATTAAAAGTCGTTCTGCATATGGAAAGTCTTATCAAAGGCAGACGGCTTTGCCTCAAACTAAGCAGATATGGAGAGAACAACTACTAAATTCAATGCGGACATTCCACCAGGGGACAGCCATTAATTGTACAAAAAAGTACAACATTTTAGCAATTGATCAATAATGTAAACTGCAATTTTATTCAAAAAATCCAAAGTGTTTAAATGAAATTCACTTTTATATTCTGTTAATTTTATAATCGCTAAATATTTAAGCTTTAATCCATGTCGCAGCATTCCGCAAATAATTCCAAACAAATTGGGTCAAGATTAAGCGAGATTTTTAAAAAGAGCAATTAACGCGAAAAAAACTGAATTCATGCATTACTTAGTCAATGGGATTTACAAACAAACATACAAAATAGTTTTTCTTTATAATCCACCACTGACCCAGTGGAAAGTGCAGCAAAAACGGAAAAGCACTCGCGACAGTTACTGCTCTTAAATAATTCAGGTGCTGAATTAATCGGCGAATACCTCTGATTCCACCTTGTTCTAATTTCCAGAAAGTCGAGCATAAATTCAAAATATTTTTCATAGTTTCGCTTTTTTCATTGTTTATTAATGAATGCCCCGGGGTTGAAGATAATCATCCTGCATGTAGCCACAAAAAAACTTCGAGGCTCGGAGGACCAGGCAGATGTTTTTCTAGGACTCAGTTCCTAATAAAAACTGACCCGAGGATGCCCCGGTGTAATTTTTTAATATTATCAAATTAGAGTATCTGCCGTCATCATCTGGATACATTAAAAGGGTTCCTGATGCCAACATGAAAAGGTAATAAATGGCTTTATTACGCCCCCAATGACGCTTGAGGGGTCTAAATTAGGGTGCGCCTGCGTGGTGATAAATTTTATCGCCTGGTCCAGCTGCATTGGCGCATAAGTCACATCAGCAGGACCTTTTTATTATTGTAGCCTAGTGTGCATGTGCTAACGAAATCATCTTTCAATTTTGTTTGAATAATTAGTCTGGATCGGGATGGGGGTGTTAGGAATTGAAAATTGATGTTTTAGAAAGAAATAGGAAAAGAGGAATTTAAAGTATATTTTTAGGGTTGGAGCACCTTTTCAGTTCATTTGGTTGAAGTGTTTTGTGTTTTTGGAGTTTGCTCCTTATAAATCGTTTCATATATACAGCACAGTATGAAAAATATATGAGAAGTAAAAATCTAGCGTTAACTAAAAAAAACCTTTTCTTGATTTTGACCCACTTCCATACAACCGATAAACTATAAATTTTGCACATACATATAATGTATAGCTCGATCCAAAATGCGACCATTTTGTAAAAAAATTCAAGTGTCATTCAAAATTCAAGATTCCAAGATGGCGGCCGATTTTTGCCTTTGTGTTCCCATACCCCCGAAATGGGCTAGTATCAAATGAGAGGGCAGGACACGTAAAATACAATTAGTGGTGTAGCGTCTTCCTAAATTCAAAATGGCGGCCTGAATTTAGTGCATTTTGCAAAACTGAAGTAGGAATTTTTCTGAAAAATTGATTTTCGTGACTCTCTGCAACTTGAGTAGCCGGTCAGTTGGCTTTATGGACTTTTGGGAAATTATTTGTGACCCCAAAATAAAGAGAATCCCGCTCCAGTTGCATTTTTTTAGAGGTTCATGTATAAAGTGTTTGGGCTAAAAGCCAATTTTGTCAATAATGTTTTCAGCATCATAAGAGCCGATTCACAATTGAAGGTTGCATTGCCTGAAAATTTTTCCAATTTATCCACATTGAAAGAGGAAGGTTTTTCTAAGCTTTATGGAAAACTACAAGGACCACGCGGAGTGAACGTTGGCTGCCGAAAACAAAGATCTCAATGCAACTATTCAAAATGAAATTCCTGATCAGTTGATTTTGTACAAATCGGCGGAGACAGTCATGTATCAAGACGAAATGTTCAATTGCTGAACTGAATTTTTAGATTCTCTTGAACTTTCCACCCCACCTCAATCAAACCAGACTTTGCAATGACATCAGATTGTCTGTGAAAAAGCTAATGGACCAGTCATTGCAAGTTTGCAGAATCAATTTAGAGTATCCGTGCTTCTCACTCGACCAACTTAGGCCCTGTTCTTTAATATCAATCTACCCAGTAACAAAGGGTAATTCATGCGTTGGCGATGTGATGTATTCATGAAAGTGTCAAACCTGTTGTCAATCTCGTAGGTGTTGTTCCTTGTTGTTTTGCCAATTAATCGTAGTCGACAAGGGTTGGTGGGAATATGGCCTCCGCTCCTGACAGCGAATCTATTGTCCTGCAATTTTTAGGTTTCTTGTATCTTGTTACTTTTGATGATCTTAACCTTGGATAGAAGTGGTTTTGCTCCTTCTTTGTAACGGTCAGTTTTGCCTAAATATCTACTTGACTAAAAATTACTGTGTAGAAGAAAATCGAGTAGTGGGTTCGGAACAAAAAGGTAGGCGGGGAGAAATGAAAAAAAAACAGAAAATGGAGTTCGAATTTTGACGTATGAAAAAATGGACTGAAAAAGATTTTTGGTCCGGGAAAAAAGTTGGTGTTCGGGGAAATTAAAAAGAAAATAAAACCGGAAAAAATCCGTTAGGAACATCTAAGACTGGCTGAAGTAAAACCCGTCATTATTCAGTTCATGTGAACAAAAATACCAGTTCGTGTCGAATTATCAACAAGCCGGACTATTTTGGTGACTATTTTGGTGCTGTGAATTCCAGTCGAAAATACAAGAAGGATTTAGGCCCAACCAAAACATTAACAAATAGGAAAGGAGTTTGGAGAGGTACCGAAGGGGATACCAGCAATACAAAAATTGCTTTAGTTTATGGAGCCGGATATGCAGGTTTCGGTGTTTTACGTAGCTGGAATTTGTAACAGGAAAAGTGCGGATTGGTGTTAATCTGTACCAACTGTTTTATTTATTTAAGGGGAAGGACCCTGTGTTTCTAATTCTTCGTTTATCTGTCACCCAAAATTTCAGAAAACACGGGAAAAACGGGTAGAGAAATGGTTTAAGATCAGAAGACCGAGGGGGATGGAAAACAGACCGAAGCTTATCCAAAGTCACTCGAAAATGTTTTAAATAGAACCATTAGCTGATGAAAATTAGATGATACTTGTCACACTAGTATAAATACGGAACTTCAGGTAATTCAGCAACACCTATAGTGCATCCACACCAGCTGGATCTTAGATAATAAAACAAACAAAACATACACCAAATAAAATAATCAAAACTTTTCTTTTTGCTTTAATTAAAAAAACCAGAAAAAATATTCATTACTAAAATAATAATTTTAAATAGTAGTTAGTATTACATTTATAACATTTATAATATTCTTGATAATTATTTGTGAATTCGTGTTGCTCCTTGTCGGATCTATTTTCTTCTTTGTTGGTTCCGGGAACGTTGTTTTTACTCTAAGTGATTCTATTGATGGTAATCACATTTGTACAAAACGAGGAGTATTGGCCAGTACTGTGAGTTTTCTTTTTATCTTGAGCTCATACCTATGTAACTATAATAATGAAACCTTAATTTTGGTGACTTTGCTCAGTTAATGTTAATAGTGGACAAGGAATTATAAATTATTGTCGTGGTTGATGGTTATTCTTTGTAATTGTTGTTCTGATGATTAAATGGTTGTAATTAATAAAATGACCATGCGTTAAATTTGTTTCTGGTGGAATGGTTGAGGGAGGGGGTCATTCCTTTTCAGGGTGATGCGGCTCAGGCGATGACCGGAGAATGATGGACGGAAGTCAAAGTTGCACAGACACAGGTAAGTGGTGAACCAACCGCGGTAAGCCCCGGCCACACACCCCACGACCCCTCCGGCGAGCTAGATAACTCCGTGTGGCCGGCGTAGGAGTTCCGGATTTTCTTTTCATTTCTTATGTATGGTATTGGCTCCTTGGTCATGCTCTTCCGGGCTTGTGGCTAAGGGGGTAATACCTCGCATAAGTGGCGCCCACTATTTTATCGCGCCATTATGCTGTTACATCTTTCACAATTTAGTAACCCAGGACCAATTTTGCTGAATTAATTGCGATGCCATACTGGAAGCGTTGCAAAAGTTGTCTTTGATGTTCCTTGTGGTCCTCCACTGCTTTAGAGGCGATGAGCTAATCGTCGATGTATGGCCAACAGAGTCTAGTCCTTTGGTTACCACGTGCACAAACAGTTGAAAAATCTGCGCATCATTACACAAACCAAAAGCCTTCGCTGGAAATTCGAATAGTCAAAAAGGTCTTGTGGGGGCCGTTTTATGCATGTCATCAGAATTAACGGTATGTTGAAAATCTTATTTTCCATTCAGTTGGTCAGCAAAATCCGGAATATGAGCTATTGGATAGCGGTCTGTGATGTGACCGCCTTCAACCTAGTCTCAAAGTCTAGAAATTAACAAGTCTTTCATCTTCATATGGTTAATGAGTGAAAGACGAACAGCTATATGCATAATTTCTTCAAATGACGATGTCAGGCTATCAGAGAGAGAATGCAATATTTTTATAAGCGCTAGCATACAACTAACCAACAGAAAATTTTATGAGTTTCTATAGGGATAATGTTGATGTATTGGTACATATTTGCTCGTTTGTTTTGATTTATGAAAGAAAACAGCTGATTCAATTTTCTTTCCTTTTATGTTCTGCATACTTTATCGTAAAGAGAGAATCTGGCTTTGTCTCGCTGAATTCACGAAGTATGCGTTGAGTTTTGCTCAGCAGTGATATTCATATATGCACGCACACAACCATCCCGGTGAAAATTTTGTATGAAGATGAAAGACTTGTTATTACTAGACTTTGCCTAGTCTCAGCACGACCGCCAGTTGCCGTTGTTCTTCCTTACCATGGGTCCAGACTATTTACCAATTGCTTTTTGATGGGCGACAGATACATAAGTTGAGAATGTGCTGGAACTCCTTTTTTTTTTATGTGGCAGTGCTAAGCTTAGGAGTCACCCTTTGTACTACTAGTCCGTCATGTCATTTGTCACGTCATGGTGCAATGTCTAGCAGTAAGCTTAGTACGGGGGAGGGATGAGGGGGGGGGGGTATAGGTTACGGATTAAAAGGTACGGGGGGGGGGTATTGAAGAAGGTGGTGATGAACCCTGCGTTTGAACTCTTGGATGTTGTAGGAGTTCGGAAATACTGACTGCGAGAGGTTATTCCACAGTCAAGTTGTTCTATTAACAAACGAATTCATATCTTGTTGAGTGCGTGAAAGGGGTAGTTGCAGGTGAAGGGAATGAGACGAGTGGGCTAATCTGGTGTTGCGGGTATAAGATTGCCGTGGAGGCAGGAGAGCGTTTAACTCGAACAGTCACTATGATAGTAGCGATAAAATTTTGTCAGTGCTGCTACATTCCTACGGTGGCTCAAGGGGTCGATGGTGGAGCAGGCGGTGTCATCAATTAACTTGAGCGCCCTTTTTTGCACCTTATCTAACCATGCCAAGGTGGTTATTGGGGCGCCGCCCCAAACGAGGGAGTTATATTCGAGAAGAGGTCGAATGTAGGATTTATAAATAACTGCACGGGCCGATGGCTGGAGGAGGAACTTGCACCTCTTAAGAAATCCCAAGCACTGGGATGCTTGTTTGGCGATTTGGAATATGTGGTCATTCCATCGTAAGTCTTTGGCTAATGTCACACCTAAGATGTGTAAGGATGGGTCGGCCATTAGTTGAACTCCATCCACTCTCAAGGGTGGAGAGGTGTTGAGCTTCTTTTTGGAGATAAGACAACGACTGCTGAACTCCTGCAGAATCTTCAGTTGCTCCGGTGAAAGCCGTCTCGGCACTGAATGCATTGGAGGCCCATTCGTCTAAATCTAGATGAAGTGAACCATACTATGGTTAACCTCTGTGTCGGGATTGGGCTTTGTCATCTCCTCGAATTCCCTCAGCACGTAATCTAACGCTGTGCTTAGTGTACTTGTATGAGCAGATAATGAACCCTTTTACAGTGATGAGCAAACGCAAGAACAAGACAAGATTGATATAGTCGTGGTCTGGATCTTGCGATCTTGCGTCTTGTTCTTGTTCTTGGTCTTGCTAAATGTGCAAGACCAAGAGAAGACTTCAAGACCAATACCATTTTTGCTCATTACTGACCCATTGTACGCGGGTTAGTGGTTTTATATATTAATTGCCCTTTTCCATGTTGAAATTCGCAAGAAAATGTGATCCAATTATGGGCTGCGGAGCGAAAATAAATGGTCATGCGAAGGTCCTATGGAGTCCAGGTGGAGCTGGACCAGACACTGTCTATGTTGGATTCTCCTTTCCGTGGTGTTGCGGGTTTCCCCCTCTGCTGTTGGAGAATAAGCTCATAACAGCTTATAACCTCAGTTGCACAGCCAATCAGGAATCGTTTATTTGTTGTCTTCGTAAAGTATAGGCGACTTATAAATTCGATGGGCTGGTTAGTCGCCTCTTGTTACCGCACTTAGCTTTTTGCTTGATATGTAACATGGCTGCTGACTTCGCCTAGCTCTCTCACCAAACCTGCGATGATAGAACAATATAACGCCTGTGGTGTCTTTTAGGTAACGTTTTTGGCTGGAACCATAGCGTCATAACGTATTCACCAGTTGGGTCAAGGGAGCTTCGAGGGAGCAACTAGTCGCTGCCTCAATTACCATGGCTACCTCTACTATATTTAACGCTATCTCTGCTAACCTATCTATGTCTTGATCCATGTTAGTTGTCAAAATCGTTTGGGTCTATGAGGGTAAACAAGAAGGTGGTATTTAAAATAATATTTTGGAAATTTAAAATATATTGTATATTTTTAAGGAATAGTTTCTAACTATAAAAAAATTTGATCATGACAGATTCCAACATGGCTATATTGAGTCGAACTTGGAACTTGTGGTACTAACATCAGAACTCAACCGTTGACGTAGGTCGATTAAACTTCTAAATTCCACATCATTCCAAAAATAACCGCCAGTCAGCCAGTCCATTGCGATAAAAATCATTTCAAAGCTGATTTAAAAAAGAACATTACCACCAGCCATCACCACCAGGTAAGTTGCAATTAAATTTTTTCCCTAGCTATAAATTCCGCTTTCGCCGCCGCCAGCTACAGAACAAGAAGATCCTTCATCAGTCCCGCTTAAGAGCTAAAACATTGTCCGCTTAACGCATACCAAACTATTGATCATCGGCATCACATCAATGGTGACGCAGCAGGCAGAGTTCATCAGTTTATAACTAAATAAAAAAAAAATTAATGGCAAACAATTAACCGGTCGAAGACGCTTTGAAGTTTTCCCAGATTCTCGCCGATTTGTATCTTTTTATTAACGACTATGGACCCGACGATTTGTTGTCATTTTGTCACGGTTACTACCATGGCAGCTACCTCTGCGCGAAAATGCATAAAAATAAAAATAATAGCGAAACATTTCAATCGATGAACAGAATTCCCATTTTGCAGTACACCTGCGAAGGCCCCAGCACCATTAAGGCTCGGCTGGTGATTCTGCGTAGGTGTGAAATTACAACCTTCCCGATGCAAGGAAAGCATTAATTTTTCTTATATTTCTGTTTTTGAGATGCGCACGCAGCTAAGACGGATCTATAAGTTTGCCTTCTACTTGGATCATGCCTTGTAATTCCCGGGGAGTTTCATCTGTTTGGCAAATGACAGCCACATTATGTGGTTGGTGAAACATGAATGGTACACTTTTTTCGGGAAGGTTCAGTTGGTGAACAGGAATTTATGAGACGCAGTAGGTAACTACATGGTTGATTAATTCTCAGGTTGTATAATTTTGCCCTGGCTAGTTCCTAGAATAAATTGAAGACACTTCGTCTAAGGCTCTTTTTATAGAAGAAAAAACGAGTTTCTTAGGCTCTTCAGTGTCATTGGTAACTAGTGTCATTGAGATTGGCAAATGCCAAAGTAAATTGCTCTCAATTAAAAAATGTTCTATGATAAAAAGTGCATGAAGGATTCTTGGTCGGCAAATGCCGACACAATTAGCTAGAAAAAGGGATGCCGAAGTAAGTGTTCTACACATCAACAACAAACAAACTATTTTAATTAAAAGCAAGTGATATTTAATTATGGCGTTTTGCAAAGTACAAATAATACAAAATACATAGCAATATTATGTTATAAATAATTTTTTTGGCAATATGGTTTTATTTTAGATTTTATTTTAAATCATAAGCTGTACCAAAAACTAGAAAATAACTAGAACACAAACATGGACCTTCTTGAGATTCTGACGTCTGGTAAGAAATTGTGCAAAAGTAGCCCTGTTTTCTCATATCGTATTCCAATAGGCACTTTGTGTCGCTGCGTCAACGGATTAAGTAATATTCTGGGACTTTTAACAGACTAAAATATAAACATGGGGCGCATTTGGAATATATTTTTGGTGGGCTTGGAAACACATTTTTCTAGACAAGTCGCTCTTGTTTAATTATAGAATATGCGCCCCATATTAGCTCCTCTAGGATGAGAATCAGTAAAATGGTATTTGTCACCATTCTTAAATACGCTTATTGATTTCTGGGAGGCCGTTAACATACCTGCCCCATGGTTGTCAAATATCTAGGTGATTCAATGCTTAAAACAAGGTCATTCCAGTATTGTTGTCATTGACAACATCTTGGAGACTATCAAATAGAAGCGTGTACCAACCTATAATACTGAACAGCAAATGACCTAATGTACCTACATTTATATTCCCAACCCTGAGATCGTGAAAATTTTACACTTCTAAGTTTCGAGTTTCATTGAGTTCTTGTGGTTGTGGTTGGCTTGTATTTTGGAATAAAGGGAATCACCTTCTGAAGAATAGTATTGAAGGATCAATATAGATACCTTTAAAAAAAACTTGAGGGTGGAGCACCTGTTAACACTTCTGGGGTTCCCATAGTCCCAACAGGACGACCTACGAGGATAGTTGGATTTCAGCAGGGTGCCGAATGTAGTCCCAGTGAAGGGTAATTTTCGGAATCACTCTTCAATGAGGGCAGTCAAAGTCAGCAAGCCGCGGTTGAGCGCGCTGAGATCACTTTTTCATTAGAAGAAGATTTCCTTAGAGGCCGCTTTGAGAAACGGGTGGCGCAGCATAAAAACATTTTAGACGATTTTTGGAAGCTGACCCTTCCAATGCCAATGTTCTTAATAAGAAGAATGTTAGATTCTCTGTACCTTCTCCAGGCCACAATAACTCGGCGAAAGGACGAAGGCTCCAGTCCAACAGTTTGAAAAGCATGCTGAAAAGTCTTCAGAAAAGGAGTCCGACGCACCCACAACGAAGCCTAAAACGGCTCAAAAGTCGACCTTCTGCCAAATGGCAAGCTGTGTCAGAATGTTCGTGGAACAGAACATTAAATAAAACGATAGGGGTCTTAAGCAGGACCTTAGGATGTAGGAGTGGAGATTACTCCATAAAGTCCACCGCTCGTCATTCACAGAGATGCTGTGGATTAAAATGTCTATGAGGTGAAACAGATGGGATGCCAAACTGTCTACAAATTTGGTAGGGCAAAGCTTAGGATCAGAACGGCATAAAATCCCACACTCAGCCAAATTTTCCTTGTCCCCTCAGCACCTCGTGAATAACCTCGACCATTTCCGCTCTAATCACCAAGGAAGTAGGAACTCCTCTAATGTTACCAACTGAAGCCTCGCAGCAGTCTGCTTTAGGAATGGAAGACGTAAGTTGTTCGAGTGTCAGGATGGGGACCATTGCATTTGTCGGGCAGGTAGTAGAGGGAGCCTCCTCTAACCACAACATCACTAACCTTGACCCTAAAACCAGCACCTAAATCCTTAGCGGAGTAATCCCTAGAGGCTCGCAAAATGGAGGCAGCATAATCTGTGTCCAATATAACCCTTGTCCAGATAAACCTCCATCGCCAAGGCTGACTCAGCAGTGTTCGAAAAAAGGAAATACCATTTATGTGATGTGAGAGCGTTGACCAAAGGGCGTCGAAAGATAATCTTGCTATGCTCTGAGTTTGGACTAGGGCCGCCACTGCTGGGGCGCCTGCGTTCGGAAGAATATATGGCCCTATGTCCCATGAGGGATTAAAGGAGTTTAAAGAGGAAGAAGAAGAATTATGAACAACACCAAGCGTTGTATCAAATGTATAAGGATATGAGTATAACCAAACATGTGGCAATCAGCAGATTGCGTTGATTGAAAAAAGTTACTTTCAGCATCCTTGAAAGATAAAAGCAGGCCGGCCGAGCAAGGAGATATCTATTAGACTCAATTTAAGAGACCAAGTGCACATAACAAAATGGAAAGATAACCCCAAGCGACAGATCGTGGAGCGATGCTAAGAAAAGGTCAAGGTCTACAGAATGTTTTAGCATCAATTGATTGGGGATGGCACCATATGGTTCAATTGTGCCTTGGCCCAAAAATCTAATCACAAAATTATGTTTTAGGAATTGTATCTTATCGAAATTGTTTGAACTGCATATAAATTGACAGTGTTTTCCTTCTCTACAAATATCATCACTCAGGCAAGGATTTCGTCATCATTAATGACGCGACTACGGACGGTTAGATCTTTTTATTTTCAGAAGAATTACAAAAACTCTGGATATCGTGAGAACATAACACATCTTCACAAGTTTCCTAATTCAAAAATTTCAACTCTTCCGCATTCTATTAATTGTATACTCTAACCATTTTGTTCAATATTAATCTCGTCCCTTTTGTAAAATCGATAATAGCCATTAAAAAGTTTCTCTTGATTTCTACCAAACCGCATCTTTACTGAAAATTTTAATTAAAATATCAACGTCGTCCATTGAAAACCACTTAAGTCAAAGCCATAGGTCCATTCAACCTCTCCTCTCTCTGGGAAGGCACTCTCCGTGTGGACAAGTGCTGAAAGTGGTCAAAATGTCTAAACTTCAATTTAGCAAAATTGAAATTCGTAAGAAGTGCTTTTTTCCTTAATAAATTTCTAGCCAGGTGTAGGAGCATTTATGGGTCGTAAAATGGTGCCGGGACCATTGGACGGAGGCTCTCTCACAGTGGTTTTGATGTCCCATTCATTAGGCATTAATATCTGTCAAGTGTGACATCGTTTTGCCCAGGCACACCAGGCTATTCGCTGATTGTACGCTCGTTGTCGGTGGAAATGATAGTATCGCCTTGTATTTATATGAGCAAATTTTCTATACGTAATTTATCTTTGTACTTGGACGATTTTTGCTTTTTTTTATACTGCATTTGTGGCCGTGTTTGGATGGAGATTTGCAAAGAAGACCAAAAGGGTTCTTTTCCATATCGTCGTTGATGATGAGAGAAGATAAACATCTTTGGAATGTTATTTTTGTTTTGGATTGGATCGTGTACTAAAAATTCGACCTTGACTGGAATTCCAAAGTTATTGTAATATTTAAGTGCCAGTTTAGACGGTCCGCTTCAGCGCATTTGCCTCTCGAATTTTGTTGGTGAAGGGACAAGTGGGGTGGTACCTCTCATCATATCCATTTCTCCCTTCATGCACAAAAAAGTTCGTGTCTTATGCCTCGGGTTAACCGACTTCAATTCAATAATCTTCAGTTCAATCCACATAATTGGCTTAACCGGCTAAAGTCCAGCTCATGTTCAGTTCGTGCTTGAAATTGTTGTTGCTTTTTCAGCAGAAGTCAGAAATGCACAAGCTGACTGGAATGGCACTCCACTATTCCAGTTGATTACTCTCTTTTGAGAGAGCTTCTAAGTTTAAGTTCAGTTTGAGTTCAGTTGAACAAACTAAGGTCTGTTTCATCCTCAGTTTAATATGTGGAAATTGTATGCGAACTGAGGGGTTTTAAAGTTTCATCACCAATTTGCTCGAACTTGCGCAGATTTTACGGTGAAGCCGGGGTATTACCAAAGAGTGAAACGCTGTAGAGTTACTGGGCACCGTCGGAGCCGCTGTACATACTAGGTGAGATTTTGAAAAGGAAATGGGGAGCAAATGGATGCAAATACTCTTACGTAGGAGTAAGTTGATACATGTTCATGATGGAGGATCTCGCGGAGATCATTTTTACTGACTCCATATAAAGAACAACGTCGTGGAATGATGACAAAAATGCCCGATTTGTTCCGGACCCCAAGGCCCGTCGGTGAAACCCAGAGCGAAAAAGCAGCAGTTCAATGTTGGTGCGCGGTTCGAAAGAATGGCTATTGACATGGCGGGAGCATTCGCATCAACAGATAGGGGATTTCTTCTTCTTCTTTGATCCGTTAGTTGGCGGTCCGAGCGATACGTCTCCGCACGCGTCGGTGCCGCTTTGAAAAATGCGGTGTCTTGCCTAGTTTCTTCGATTTTCCAATTCTGGTCAATTCGGCAGGTCGAGCAACCTCCTCCTTTCCCACCCTGGACTTAGGACCAGGCGACGGGGAATTAACATATCGGGGCAATCGCTTCACCCGCAATATAATGGAACGGTTTAACGTTTCAACCGGACTATTGGTGACCATCTAAGGGAAGATATTAGCGACCATGAGCGTGATTGGGACAACTACTTACCAGTCTTCTTAATGGCATACATGACTGCTATCTACATTGCTACTGGTCAGACGCCTGCAAACCTGCTAGCATTCGTTCCGTGGGGCTAACCAATTCCACCTCGGCCCTCCTTGCCCTGGACTTCTCCAGTTCAATTGATCCACAAAAGTCCCATGAGTATGATAGGAAGGGAAGGTTCATCCCAACAACCCCCTAATCAGAATAAGCCATTATAGAACGTTTAAATACATTACATATTGCTTCCCCCATCTCGCTGACCACATAACCGGGTACTATAAAGAGGGTGATAATGGGCAAAAGTATGTCTTAAATAATGTTCCTCTGAAAGACAAACTTCGGTCGGAATTATCTATATTCTACCGATTTACGCGAGCCAATTGCTGAGGTGGGTTGAAATTATAAACCAGAAATATGAATTGAAACGATGATAACAAACAACAGTAAATTTTGGAAGAAACAACGCTCGTTATAGGGCACCATCGCATGTCTTTCTTTACATTTAGATCCACATCAAGATTACAGAGAAAACAAATCTGAATGTGTTCATCTCAAGATCGTGGCGATTTTGTTGGTTCGGGAAAGTTGTGACTAAAAGCATCGCGTCATTAAAAATTAAGGCAATATCAATAACGTTGTGAATAATGTTTCCTTTCAATAAAGGACATAATCGTACTGCATACATTCTCCACACACGCAGCATTTTATACCTACTCAAAAAAAACCCCCCAATCCTGATGCCTCATAACTCATGCAAAAAACATTTCCGCCATCCAAAGTACAACTCATCTCCCGGTCAACAAATCTTCCCAGCATCACCTGTCACTAAATTGTTTATTGGTTGAGCCGCAAAATAATTTTCACGATTATAAAAAAAAAGTGATCAAAAACCATATTTCCGACGACGAAACCTTTTCTGCTCGTTTCCTTAACCCAAAAATCCGAGAGGCCCAACCACCACCAGAGATCTTATCACTTTCGCGCTAAGGAAAAATTCTCGCTGGTGGTCGTAAAACTTTAATTAGATCTTCGAGATAGGCTCCGGCTCCTCTCCGAATGCAGTTTCCTTAAATCTTTCTCTTAAGACAAATTTTATGCAAATTCCGGGGCTCCTCGATCTCCTCCAGCAGTCAGTGATCCCCGATGCTGATACTCGGCCGAAATATTCTCGGTGATTAAAAAATTAACAGCTTGTTCTTATTATGGAAGATGACAAGTTATCCGGTAATTTATTAACTCCGCCGGGGTAGTGTCACTTCGGCTGTTCCCGAGACGCTCGTTTGCATAATTTTTGGTGAGGAGGTATTTGTTTAAGGTGCGTAGAGAGACAGGTGAAGTTTGGAGTATGCTGCGGTGTGCTGTTTGGAACAGATGCTAATTTGGGACAGATTCTATATTGTAGGTACAGGTTATGTGACTAGAACATCTAATTTACCTGAAGTTTATTAGACTTTATTAGACCAATCAAATGTGAATTGTGGTTTCAAAAACTGTTGACAGGTATTAACCCAAGATTTGATGAACTGATGATTCACAGAAACAATAATTAGCGGGCCAACTTTATTAAAGTGCTTTACTTATTCAATTCTTCAACACAGATCAGCAGGAGGTCTTTACCTCCACCAATTCCGATTTTGAGTCGATGTCATCCAGTGGCAAGTAACCTTATACTCTGAGCGTCCGTGTCTACACCGACGATCCAATGAAAGTTTGGTCAACCTTGCTACCGTATCACCTAAAGCAGTGGTGGGTAACTGCAGTTCTTGGGCGAGACACTCGAGTTCCAAAGGCAGTTCTAGAGCCTTCCTATCTTGCTTGTGAGATCTTTGTGAGTGGGTTAGGTCTGAGTTCGAGTGTGAGGTATAAAGAAAAACTATTCTTTTTACATGTCGCTAAAGTCTCTCCAATTTGTTATACCGCGTTTCTGCATATCTTCTAGCACGTCATCAATTCACCTATTAAACAAGAACTTTACAAGAGCTTCTCTGGGGCTCCGGAAAAAGCAACTGTTGCCCACCACTGCCCTAAAGCTACCACAAAAGCCTTTCTGAATTGATTTCCAACTTTAGAGATCTCGTTATTTTCGATAACAATAAATCCACTATTTTCCCCCTCTAATACGACTCAGAAAACAGAGTGAGTTTTGATAACCATCCAAGACTCGGATCCGTTTGTGAGTACCGATAAGATCATCTTCTTATACAGCAGCAATTTCAGTGTAATAGTTAGATGTTTGGATTTAAAGAGCCTTGAGATATTATAAAAGTCGCATGTATCGTTCGGTGATGGAGTCGGATTATTTTATTAGGTTTGGATCTAGGTTGCACTGATTCAAAGTCATGCCCCACTTTTTTCATTGTGGAAATAATTTTAGATCGATGTCGCCATTTCGAGGTTTTTTTTAATTGGTCAATACCCGTCCCGTCATTCCCGTCCATCCAACTGGTCAAAAGCGTCCTGTACATACTATAGTAAATATTTTCTTTTAATGTTATCGGTGTTGTTTGCCACGCACTCAATTCTTGGTTTACTTTCTCCTTTCTCCAACAGTGTGTTCAGAATACCACAAACACTCTATGAAGTTCCTTTAATATATTAAAATGATGGCATGGGAACACTTTTTCATTTTTTCTTTTCTGAAATTGCGCCCGGTGCAAGTGCACTATTTGCATCTATGAAGGCGCCGTCTCTGCTTCTATTTTACTTCTGCGTTACTTTTCATTGAGGTTCGGACTTATCTCCGGGTTCTGCTGGGTTCTGATAAGTTCAACCGCCAGTTGCCATTTAACATTGGATTAGTCGTTCCGATCACTAAAGCCTAAAAGCCTAAAGTTGAATCAGAAATACTATTAGATTTTTTTCAGGTTTTAAACTCTCGTCGATACTATTCACTAACTCGTTCCTCACTAGCGACGAATATTAAAATATTGCCGTAGATTTTTCTGGCCGCTTTGTTCCTTAGTACAGCTAATATTGAGTCGGGTCTGATTCACAGATAGAAAGATTGTCTCTGTGCATTATCTGAGCAGCATACGCACAAAATAAGGATCCGAATCGAATTAGTACCACGGTTCGCTGTCAGAAGGCTGTCCTTATGCGGAGACCCAGCACCTTGGGTATAATATTTCTATGACTCGTTTTTCTGTGTCATTAGTACAATCATGTACGCTGTGGGTACGTTCTCTCTACAAAGGGGACTAAACTTCATTTTAAAGCATTTAGAACAGATGTCGTTGCAATACTTCAGGATCAGGGGCCAGTTCGTGTATGTCGAAAACGAAAATTTTTTTTCGTCTCGGGTTCGCGTAAGTCGAAAAAATTGAAAATTTTCGTCTGAAGCCGACGAAAGGCACTCGAAAGCTCTTGGGTTATCGAGTTTTTGCATTAGGACACGAACAATTTTCTTTCGACTTACGCGAACGCTAAAATTTTCGTCGCCAAAATTTTTCGACTTCAATTTTTTTTCGTTCGACTATCGTCGTTCGCCATACACGAACCCGCCCCAGATTTTGATTTATAAGATAATAAGTGTCGAGGAAGGAAAGAGGGGGCAACCCATATGGTGAACACTGCGGCCAAGTTAGGCCTATTGTGTATAAGTGTCGAGGAAAGACGAAGTAGAAATATTGCGGGGCGACATGGTATAGGAAATGCTGCTAGGAACGACACGGTATAGAACCAGAGGAGATGACTTGTGCGGAAAGAGTCTAGCGAAAGACTGAACTTTGCCTGGTGATGCGGTTTCTTTTATAGCTGGAAAGCTCGTCGGGGTAGGAGAAGCTTTAAAGCTTCGAAGTGAAGCTTTCAAAGAGAGAATCACCTCTCTTTGCTCTGGTGGTTAAATATTTATTTTTCTAAAAAGCTTTTTTGGGAATAAATCGCAGTTCTTTACACAACTTAAGACCCAACTAAAGTAAAAACGCAAGGGGCCCGGATTTTATTGGCAAAGTCCCCTATTTCCTGAAATCCAGCGCACATTCCAATCGATTCTAGCTGGCTCTACCTGGTTTAGAAGTTTCAGAGCTGGTAATTCTGTTTTATAAGGTGAATTAGTGTCGAAGCAGCCCGAGAAACTTTGAGAGTGAAGCATTGTAAGTATTGCGGGCAAAGATTATAATATTTTAATAGGCGAGCGGTGTTCTGTAAAATGCTGTCCACCTTTTGACATACCTATGGGCACTTTACAGAAGGTCGCTGATCAGTATGCCTCAATGATCCGGCTATAATGAGCACCCTTTCAAGAGACAGTTTTAAGGGTCACGTTGATGATGCCAACCCGAATTAATGCGTTTACGGTTGGTATAGAATTTTTCAAACTCCGTGACACAAAAAATTTGAGCAGTTCTGCGCACCTCGTTGCCAAATTTTATAAATATTGTTCTATCATTACCCCTCTTTTTAGTTAAAACGGCAACAAACGCAGAAAAAACTCAACAAAATAATTTGGGAAGGGATGTGCGCATGCCGAATGAATAAAGTTAATTTATCTTTCTATGTGTTGAGCAGAGCTTTTAAATACACGTAAAGCCCCTTCTCAACAAAGGCAGTTTATTCAACATAATAAGCATAATTTTACTTTAATTATGCGAAATATTTCTCATTTCTAAATTTAAAATAATTTAAAAAAAATGCTGAAAAAAATTCCTTTGAATAAATGAGCGTTTTCATTCATAAACCGACAGCTCGCCGCAGTCGCAAGCAACACAACTGCCCCTGGCAGAAGCGCGTATGCGACTGGCAGGAAACGTCAACAATCTAGTAATCAAAGCGATAAAAACACAAATTTCTCATTTTTTAGTAGAAATTACTACAAATTATTTCTGTAGCATATGTGTAAAATATAATAACCTTAAAATAAAAAAAATATATAAAAACGGGTGTTTTCAGTCATAATTTGTAAATTTTTTAAATAATCATTGAAGTCCCAGAAAGATACACCTCCCAGCAGCAATACGCAGTCGCGACTGATTACATGGCAACAAGTGATTTGATAGGAGGAGTTAACTGAAGCTTTTGTCTGAACCTTTAAACATTTTTATGAGCTTAGCTGGGGAACATGCGCGGGATGTCACGAGGTTTGAAAACAACTATACCGGTCTGGACTTAACAGTATCGAAAAAGGGTTGGTGTTTTTAGTCAGTAAGAATTTGGCACTACCGTTAGGATGCGGACACACAACGTTGTCTCCTTATTTTGAGCATGGGCCGGCAGTCGGTCAAACATAAATCCTTCTACTGTTCGAAAGATGAAATATTTTGTCCATTGCTTCCTAAAACTGGTTCAAGTGCTAGGAAATCAGTTCCATTGAATGCGTGTTTTGGGCTGTAAATTGCTGTTTCTACAGCAAATAAGATGAACAATTAATACAATCGCGATAATCTCAAGGTGTCAGTCTGGACAATAATCCACAGCTAACCCGAATATAGTTCAAAGAGTATGCAATATATTTGACAGTACCAGAAATTTGTGGTCAAACTACAATATGACCTGTTAAAACCATTAGTGAGCACCGATGCCTCGAACAGATAATGCAGCTGCACCAAAAATGTAAGCAGAAACGACCAGAGTAAGGTCAAAAGACAGCATTATACAAATGATTTTCCAACATGACAACACTCGACTACATGTTGATAAACCGGTCAAAGAAACCATGGAGATGCTCGGATAAGAGGTTTAATCCCACGCGTTATATTGATCACACATTGCTTCTCCTGGTTTCTATTGATTTCGGTCTATGCATGACGAATATTTCTATCGAGCATTTTAGTTCTTTTGAAGTTATGAGAACATTATTTAATTCGTGGATAATCGCAAAAGAAATCGTTCTATCAGTGAGAAATTCGTTTTTTGCCAGAAGGACCAGAAAAAATGGCGCTAAAAGTATTTCAATAAGAACTTTGATGTATCAGTGGTCGAAGTGGCAAGTTAAAAGTGGTGGGATGGTTAAAAATAAAAGCATATGCAATTTAATAGTATATAAATAAAATATAAAAACAAGAATTCATTTACTTGGAAAAAATACGATACAAAAATAAAATAAAAACTAGTAGCGATGTGGATTTGACCCGCGAAGGGCCGTGGGACTGGCCAGGACTCGAACCCGGGACCTCTGTAATGGTAGCGGGACGCCTTAATCCCTAATCCCTACTGGGGCAACCGACGCTTGAGGTACTAGGTACATTACAAGGCTTTTCTTGCCGCACCCTTTTATCTACATGGTCTTCTTCAATATATTTTTTTCTTTTTTATCAAAAATTTATCCATTTCTTTAAATTAAACAATTTTTTAAGCAAAACTTAGAAGTAAACTAACGCGTTATGAATATACATATGTAATATTCAAAGCTAAATCGGCTAATTTGAAATTTACGGAAAGCTGCGAAAATTGTTACAATCGAAGTATACATGGCCTATTTAGCAACGAAAATTTCATTTGAATTTTTTTTATATTTATACGTTTTCATTTTAAATTTTTTCGTATTAAAAATTTTCTAAAAAAATAACAGAATTTAAAAAAATATGTTCCGGGATGTATTTTTCTTCCTAAGAAGTGGCGGGATGAGTTTACAATATCTTAGAAGTACCGGGATGGCATCCCACCCCATCCCGCCTCACTTCGGGCACTGTGTATAGTAAGAATTAGAAATGGTGACCCTGTCGAGCCAATAGACATGGATTACGTCGTAGTCAAAAACATTTTCTTATAAACCGACAAAGATTCATTTCTTGTGGTAGAATTTACAATAGAAGTTCGCCTTGGTATTAGCATATTTGTCTCATTTATCGCAATACATAATAACGAGTTGAGTTACAGTCGCCTTAAAAATATAATAGCAAATTCAAACGGTGCAAACGTGTAAAATAAATGACCATAAAATTCGCATATTCTACTTATAATAAAAGAGAAGTCAGAGCTAAACTTTATTGAATTCAACTGAACTTAAAAGCAAACGAGCCCGGAAATTTTCACATGAATCCATTCACATTCTGAATAATTTATTACAGAAAATATCAGCATTACTCGTCCCCGCAAAAATCATAAACAATTTCGCCAATAATAATTCTACTCTCGCCGAATACATCTTCATTTCACATCACTTAGCATCAAACAAAAGCCATTAACCATCTTTGGTACTAGACAGAGTTGAAGTCGCCTAATCCTAAACCGTCGAACAGGTAAAACTCGAACTGCAACTTTCTCGAGTCAAATCGTCCACATTACACTGGCGCATCTTCGCTCAGGAATGCGCTGTACAGGTATCAACTTCGTCATCTATCTTCCAAGTATCACCTTTAAAACTTGAACCTTTCTGCCTCCGCCAACTACAATCTGCACAGTGTGCTTGCTGCTCATCATGTGCACTTTGAGGCCAAACTCTACTTACTAGAAGAAGCTCACCGGGGAGATACCACTGGGTACTACTGGCCAATGACCATCGATGACTGCGTCAATCAAGTAGTTTCTGATTTTGGTCATTAATTAAGTCTTTCACAAGCGTGAGTGACTCATCATCTCTCGAGAGTGCGACTAAAGATTGCACGAGTCATAAAGTTCATTCTGTTCATTTTGTTCATTTTGTTTTTGCCGAACTACAGCGTTCACACGGATCCCCGCGATGTTGACGACATCTTTTTGTCTGCGGTTTTTCGATGTTGATTTTGATCAAAAAAATAAAAAATAAAAAAAAAAATAAATTTATCCGCGATTTTTGTGAATTTCGGAACCGCAGTAATAAATGGCGACAAGCTTGTCGCTGGATGAATTTAATCCGAAATTGGATAATGACCGGGACCTTAAACGTCGGGATCTGAACGTATCAAAGTGGAAATTAATTTTATTGGAGCGGAAGTTGAGTTATTTATCGATTTTTGGTCGGATGAGCGCTCCGCCGGGCGCAAGATTCAGTTGCATAATTAATTCTGATTGAATTAAGGCTTTTGATGTTTATTTAAGAGCTGATCCGGCACGGCAGTGCTGGGAATTCTTTCGCCAGTGATTTTTATTGAGACTGAGCGTGATTTATGGAGAGCAGTGTATTGTAATTAAGGTTTTGGGGAAATCGCGTTTTTTTAAATATTTATTTTTATAATTTTTAGCAGCCAATTAGGGCTTAATAACAAATGTCAGTGGGATATCTGTAATTTGTCATTAAATGCTAACATATCAGTTATAATGTACATTAATTATGTTAAATATGAGACATTATTGGAAGAACATCGGGAGCTGTACATGACGCTTTCCCAAGATTGAGCAGGGCACATCCTCCAACTAACGCAGATCAAAGTTTGTATATGATCGACCCCTGCCTGCGACTCGATCTAACATTGATCAAATAATCAAAGTAGTGGGGCAGGATTTTGAACTATTACAATCCTTCACCTAACTTGGATCAGTAGTAGTCGACTAGAACAACGTGGAACCGGCAATAAGCGCATGCGCTAATAGCTTGCATACTTTGTCAAGGCTCTTTGAATTTTAGCCTATAACATGACAGATAATCAGAAAACGAACGGAACGATAAAAACACGGAAACAGAAACAAGTTTTGAACGGAAGGTACTTCACGTTTTTATAGATTGAGTAAATAGAAATCGCAAACTCACTTTAAAACAAAAACAAGGATACCATGGAAGTGGAGGCATGGTTGGTAACATAAGAACAAATATAGGAATACGGAAAGGCGGAGAGACGGAAAACGGAGAGACAAAACACGGAATGCATATGCTATACGGCACACGCTTTAATAAAGATAGATTTACACTCTACGAAATATTTAAATTCGTTCGCTGGGACGTCAGAAGAGACTTCATATGTAAAGTAAAATCTATAAGAAAATTAATTGATGAAAAAAGACGGAGGACTACGGAAGGTAGAAATGGAAACTCAGCCAAACAAAGGATTCGGGCCAATTCTGGGCTACGCTGGAATTGATTTCGCCTGAATTTTCTTACATCGGTAGCAAAAACTCTGCTGTAACGGACAGTATTTTCGAAATTACAATTTATACTACTATGTAAGAAATTTCAAACCTAGTTCAGAATTGGCCTGAATACTTTGTTTGACTGACTCAATTTTACGAATCTCACACCTAATTTTTACTTGTTTTTACAATCAGACAAAAATTTATCAGAAAACGGCTGATTTCTGACCACACGGAGATGCATCCATTGGAACAAAAAGATGCAGCCATGCAGCAAGCCTTTGGCAGCCTCTCACGAAAATTTCCGAATATTACATGAAGGCAAGTCGAAAACGAGTTTTTACCATACCGCATGCAGCCTATGGGAACGCGACCTAAAGACTGTATCAGATCAAAATTTTCGAGCAGCAATATTAGCAGCGGAGGAGGTAGCATGCTGCCTCTTGTATCAGACTCGTTGTAGCAGCAGCAGGCAGCAAACGTACAAACAAAAAGCGTCTCAAGGAAGAAACTTTGCTGGAATGTCAAAAAATTAGGATTAGGAATGAAAAAGAAGCGGCACCACTCAGTGCGTCTTCTGCAAGCATAGGACCGACGTTGACCAATAGAAACGGCGTGCTGCTTTGGATCTGATACAGTCTTAAGTCTTGGGTTCTCATCAGTCCATATGCCACAATTCTGCTTATTGATGAATCCATCGAGTTAAAAGTGCGCCTCTTCGCTGAATATAATTTTCTCCGTAGAGTTGAGTGACGTTTGCTCACACATTCATTTGTAGTGATGAGCAAGACTGGTCTTGCAGTCTTGCAAATTTAGCGAGACCGAAGAAGACCAAGTCAAGACAGCACAAGACAAGACTGCAAGATCAAGACATTAAGACTTTGTGCTTATCACTGAGTGCCGAAAGGCATGTTGAATGCAACAACGCAAAAAAATTTGAAAGTAGACCAAATTTTGCGTTGCGTCAGATGTTCTTATGCAGTAATCTGTTAGGTCGCATTTGAATACACACACTTTTATACTATATGTCACTGCACGCAATGCTCGCAACGCATGCATTTGCTTCTAACTTGTGCAAGGAAGCCATACGCTGTTCGATCACCGTAGCGTTCTATCGAGAAATATTGGATGGGAGTCAGTGAAATACGTAAAACCGCGTATTGGTGTTGTTCTTTCACTTTTCTCTCCTGTCTTTCAAACTAGAGCCGGAGTATAGTAGGTTTGAAAGGAACTAAAAATTTCAATACAAACTATGAATACGTTTTTTATGACTAAACAGCACTTATTTTTCTAATATATCTTGTATATAAAATTATATGGAATAAAAACCCAGCAGAAACCAGAAGTAGGAGTAGGACCGAGAGCGGGAATAAAGGATGCCATTAGGAACTGTAAAGTTATAGCATAAACTTCAGATTTTTTTGAGGAGGCATAGGTTCGTAATAGAGTTGTATTGGCAAGAACGAAGAAGAAGAAGCGACATGAAAAATATAGTCCATTTATTGACGGACTTGGCAGCACACTTTAGAGCATAAAACCGCATGATGCAAATACATTTCCTGAAGCACATCCTCAACCGGAAATAAATTCATATTCGCTGACAAATCTTTGGAGACTCTTATACAACCAAGAACCCTAGTCAGGTGTTTCTCATTGAACTAAAACAAAAAAAAAAAAAAAAATAGGAAATACAAATTCTTATCCCAACACCTCGAGGCACCATTTAACCCCTTGATTATGTGGCTGCAGAAGTCATCAAACTCCGCAGTTACAGCCATCAGCATTAGAATACCGGCCATCAATGTTAATGAAAAGATCCGCCACCAGGCAAAATGATCCCTCAGATGACACTGCACAAGCCACACGATCACACCTTGATGGGAAACAAAAGAACTCACTGATTGCCTTAATGTCTTCTGCCGTAGATTTCTGCTGTCACCTGTCCACGGTTAACAGTCGTCTGCCGAAGGAGCAGGAATTCTTTTGCTAGGATGATAATAAAATTAAAAGAAAACGCCATAAAAAGGGAAAATTAATTTTTCTTCTAGCCATTTTTCGCTTAATGTCACTGTGGCAATGGCAGCTCTTGAAACTGATGAGACAATAATTGTTTCGGATTTTTATGCGTGCCGAGATGGGTGGACCCCGATACGATAAAAACGTTAATGGTGACAGACGTTGAAAGTGTACAGTAACAAATTGAAATTATGGGTTGGGAGAAGATTGTTTATGTTACGTTTTTGATCTGGCTCATCAATATTTGCGATAGATTTACGATATTTACACTTCAGGAAACAATCACAGCTTTTGGTAATAAAGTAGAGCCCTCTCCATAAAAGAAGGGAAACGAGCAAATGTAGAATTGTGATTGAGAATATAAAGGCGCTGGTTTTTTTGCGTTTTTAAACAAACAGTGTGATGTTGCTTGCTTGTGGGGGCTTGAGACTCTCACTGCATATAGAAGCAATGATTTTGAGGTTCCTTTGTTTTATGATACGAGATTTACTTCATTATTTTACAGGATCTTGTATGTAGGCGTATGAATGTGATCATTTCTGAAGTTTCGTTCGAAGCGTATTAATGGAAATATGGTCTGAAAAGATTTTCATAAAAATTCCGTCAAGCTGTTGGTTTGTTTAAATGACGTATACGTAATTGTTGTACCTGCACAATATCGCGTAAACCAAAAATACTAGCTGGAATCCAGTATGCGTCGCTGCCCCCATAAGCTAATAGTATGGCGTGCGCCACAACAATTGGGAATCTCATAAACACTTTTTCCATCGGCAGTAAGAGTCTCAAATCCCATCACGAAAGTACATTCAAAAAGAAAAGTGGCATTACGTTAGTTTAAAATCACCCGCTCATTTATAAGCCCAATCATAATTCAACGGTCTCACTTCCACTCTTGTGTGGTCAAATGCTATAAGGGGTGTTGAGTAAAAGTTTGGCTGTGTGTAAATGTTTTATAGATTCCGAAACCGCTCATCCGATTGGCAAGAAATTTTGCATATACGGGTTTTCGTGTAAGGCGAGTGTTCCAACGTTCTATGGTGAAATCCAAAACTTTTGTATGGGAGGTACTCTTCAAATTACTGCTGAAGAACTCATATCCATTTTATTTTGGTTTTTTTTCCGGTAGTTGCTGTATAATTTTTTTAAAAACAAAGCAGATTTTTCGCGAAGGATGCGGCTCCCTGAGCTTGGGTTGAAGTAACTTTGGATGGCTTAAATAAAAGGTCTCGAATTCAATAATCGGATGTACATTCGCTTTCAAAGTATAGTAGTTTAGCTATGTTGGTCCGGGCCTCCTGTTTCATAACATTGCGCAATCAAGCATATAATTTGTGTCTTTTGTGCTTTACGGTTTGTGTCTTGGGAACTTTTTGAAGTTTGGGGAACTTTTTTTGGTCATCCGTTTCGCCACATGTGTGAGACTAATTGAACTTCGCTGTAGTGCGTATTGGGTGAGCTTTCATGATGGGGTAGGCCACAAGGCAGACTAAAATACCTGTCTTGCTGTGTAGCTGTCTGTATAGCTATCCGCCTGAGAGCTTTAGTTTCCTTTATAATGTTACGAATTGATGTAACTATACAGATAGACCAGGCAGGCAGGTGTCTGGTCTGCCTGACCGGTCTATCCATTCTGTCTGTCTGGTCTATTTATTTGCTCTCTCTGTCCATCTGGTCTCTCTCTCTCTTTGATGTGTCTGCCTGGTCTAGACTATTTAGAAATTGTACGAAACAAAATGGCTTCGGTCATTTTTTAAAGCTGTCACATGTAAACATTATACCGTGCTGACATCTAGTCGTCACATTTGGATGGCCGCCCTTTATAATTATTATTTTAATTTACCAGTACCTACAAAAGGATAATTTCAAATTAGTAACTTAAAAAAATATTGATTGGTTATCGCTGAGAAAAATTTCAGTTTTGTGAAAAGTTTTTGAACATCTATATTTATCTTATTTTATGTTTCTGCATAAGGTATAGCTTTAAAAAAGAATCTTTTAACTTCCTTAAGAAGTCACCAACCAACTTCTTCTAAAAATTTCCCATAGAAAATCTTCGATAATTAATCTGACCTAGATCAATTAAAAAATCAAAACTAATTAGAACATGAATGCCTCCCCAGCCAGCAACCACACTGCAATTGAAGGAGCAGGAAAACATCCCATTATCTCGGATTCAACCACATTTCAATTAAAATTTTCTCATTAAGGCAACTAAGTATAAATTTCTCACGTCAACCGCACCAGCAGCAACAGCGCCGCGCGGTAGCAGAAGATGAAAAAATCAACAACAACAACAACTGGAAGTGGATCTTCTCGCAGAGCAGAAGACTGACTTCCTGAAGTGCAGTTCGATTGTATGACCTCGCGTCTAAGCGATGCATATATGAGCGTCGAACCTCGCTAGCTTTGAGTGATTTACATCGACAACACTAGTCCCCAGTTCTCCAGAGAGGAATTAGAAATTGCAGTCCCATCAGCGGCCGGATAATTTATGGCTAAGACCTAGACTCTAGACTCGTCTATTCTTATAGCATTGGAACACGGACTGGGCTGTACCTTGCAGCATTTTCCTAAGTCGGCGGCACCAGAATCGTGTCATCCGGTTTTGACCGAATTCAAAGTGATTTTCTATGCGACGGCGTTTTATTGGCCCGCTTTTTCCCCTGTCAAGGTACGAATAAAAAAATTTGGATTTTTATCAATCCACGAGCAATCTCCGAGGGGCACTTAAAGCGTGTCTCTGAGCCAGCCTGCAGCAGGGCGTGTTATCTACAAGAAAGGTCATTAACACGCCCGATAAACACCCGTGAACCCTTAACCGTGGGAATTTCAAATACTCCCAACGGTAACTGATTAAAGCGCGTCATCTACGTACCTTATCGATTTTATTAATTCCGGGAATAAAGCATTGAAACTGACGATTTTTGTCGTTACGACTTTCGAAGTGCATCACAATAAAACTTGTTTCTTGCGACCGCGCGTACACAGGTAGACCAGGTAATATCGTATGGTCGCCTGGCCTAGTCGCAGACACTTAACATCGCGACATCTTGGTTACCGATAATAATAACATCAGGTGCTCAGTGGCCCCTATTCAAGATTTTAAGTGCGTTAATTAACTGCCGGAGTTTTTCTTGGCTCGGCTACTTGGATTTTATTCAAGTCTCTCAAAGACGCTCGGCGGCTGTGATTCTGTGCTACGTCGCGGTCTCATGTAGATGGCAAAAGACTTTTTGCTTGTCATATGCAACCACAATACCCTGGGCTAGTCTTGTACACCCGCCAGGTGCTCTGCTACATTAGTTACGTACATGCAACATGTGGGATCGGATCTTAATTATCATGTCAGCAGTTACATGATGCAGAGCCAAGATTAAGATTTTATCTAAAGGCTACATCTTCGGTGATTATCCTGTTTTTTGTTCCCAAATATAAGACAAGTATGTTATGCTGAGGAGGTTAAATCCTTTCTTTGCGGAACTTTGAGTTTAGTAGCACATCCGTTAAGCGGTCGACAGGCAGTGATTTAGGGACTTGGATGTTCATTGAAATACGCATTTTGCGTTTTTGTAGCCTAACATTTCGGTGTGTAGAGAATGTATAGTTTATTTCTGCAATCTCAACTGATTTTCCGCTCTTTAATCGTGTCTAATTAATGCCAAAGTTTTTACAGATTAAGATTGACTTTAATTTTCCTACTACAAGCAGTTTCAAAACACCGAAAGGATGGAGAAGACAACCGAAGAAAAACGAAGACCTTTTGGTTAGTACATGAAGTTAAAAAATAAAATTAGATCAAATATTTTCAATGCTGTTTAATGTTGTTTGAGTACAAGTTGATATATTGTTTATTAACCACGATCCGCACGCCGTTGCCCATGGTAAACCTATGGATCTTTCTGGTAAAATAAAAACACATGTGTAGTGGCCGTGTAGAACAGAACCTATAACAGAAACCTATAAGTTCAAACCAGCCACTGCAATCGAAACCGATCAATTATCCGCTAGATCGATCTATCATAAAAATGCCTAGATCACCGATCGGTGATCTATCCCTATAAGACTTCCGGCTTCACTGCTAGTGAAAAAGTCTAATGGACAAACACACATAAGGCCGGCCCACAGCGTCAAGTGAAATAAAATATGTAGTAACGACGTGGCGAAGTGCTTTTATTTTCAATAAAGTTAGGAAAGCATAATTACAATATTGGTGACCCCGACATGATCACTACAGATCAAGGAACGCAGTTCGAATCCAAACTGTTTAATGAAGTTGCCAAATTAATCGGTAGTAACCAAATTAGGACAACCGCCTACCATCCGCAGGCAAACGGAATGGTTGAACGTTTTCCAGCGACAATTTAAAGCCGCCTTAATTTCAAGGGAAAATGCTACTCATTGGAGTGAAGACTTGAACTTACTTGGCATATGTACCTAGTACCATATCCTTAAAAAGGTATAACCCGACCAAAATAAATATATTAGTGAAAGACTATTTAAAAATAGGTTTTGCCGGCAAGTGGTAGGTATACTATTTGGAACCCGGTACGCCTCGCTGCACCCATAAGCCTGCTACCGGCTTGGCTACTATTGCCAATAAAAACCTTCTATTGACTTGGTATTTTTCGAGATATGAATTTTACACAGATGAAGTGTCTCAAAGAACAGACATAAGGGTCTTGAGACGGCCGCCATGGATCTAAGGGTATATTGAGTATACTACATTGCTTATTGTATTCTATTCTACTTATCATACTCTTTCATTTGATACCCATGTCGAGGTGGTTGTAAAGAAAGTGGTAATCCGCCGTTTTGAGACGGCCGCCATGGATCTAACGATATATTGAGTATACTATATGGTTTATTGTATTTCAGTTTAGTTTCAATAGCGTCAAGGCCTACCTATTGTTTGACAGCTACGTAAATTTGAAATTGTCATTAAATGAAATGATTCAATTTAATGACAATTTTACATTTACCAAGCTGTCAAACAATAGGTAGGCCGTGAAACTATTTAAAACTAAACTGAAAATTCCCAAAATTACAAATTTTTTCCTTTTGGTTGAGGGAATAAAAAATAGCGTACTGCCTATTCTCAGACCTACCAAATATACACAAAAAAGGACCCGCACAAATTATATGGAAACGTGCTTTCGGTCAAATTGGCTGGAATTTTACTATGTTGTAGCTGACATCGTCCTGATCAAAAGTGTTCATGGGCACGAAACCCAAAAATTAGATCTTTTGGGTTTTTCAGGTACTTTTAGGATTTACCTCTCTTTTGCCTCCCACGGCCCCAAAACAAGTCGTAGGAGGCTCCAAGACCCCTCAATATTTTCGTAACGGTGCCTACTATTAGTAAAAAATACCAGAAAAATCCCCCCTTGCCGGGGCGGTTCGTATGGCTGCAACAGGTAAAATGCACTTATGCACTTTATACTTTTACCTCCCACGGCCCCAAAAAAAATCGTAGGAAGCTCGGAGACCCCGGAAAATATTCGTAATTAATCGTACAATTACGCAAAAATAATATAAAAATCCGCATTTCCCTCTAAGGGGGTCAAAAAGGGTCCTGAAAGTTTGCCCCCTCCCATATGCACCCTATGCACGCCACCCATGTCTAAATTATAAAACTAGTTAATTACATTGTAATAATTCATAATCAATCAAAAAAAAGTCATTGCACCTCACCTGGGGCTCTAATTACATCGATTTGTAGGTGCATCAAAAAATAATAAAACACAAGCATAACTGCATTTTACCTGTTGCAGCCATATGGACCGCCCCCTGGCCCCCTTAGAGGCAAGGGGGGATTTTTCTGGTATTTTTTACTAATAGTAGGTACCGTTACAAAAATATTGAGGGGTCTTGGAGCCTCCTACGACTTGTTTTGGGCCGTGGGAGGCAAAAGAGAGGTAAATCCTAAAAGTACCTGAAAAACCCAAAAGATCTAATTTTTGGGTTTCGAGCCCACGAACACTTTTGATCAGGACGATGTCGGCTACAACATAGTAAAATTCCAGCCAATTTGACCGAAAGCACGTTTCCATATAATTTGTGCGGGGTCCTTTCATAAAAATCGGTCCACCCGTTTCGGAGGAGATTGATAACAAACACTGTGACACGAGATTTTTATATATTTAGATTGTATAATCTTAAGCGGCATGCATTCATATGGTCTTTTAATTAAATTAAACATTCAACAATCAAAAATAATATTTAATCAAAATAAAATAAAGGGATTATACTAATTTAAGATTTAAAAATGGGCTTTTACGGTTTTGGACAATATGCGGATATAAAAATTAAATGTCTGACAAATGATTGTCATCTGCGATGTCACTGGCCCAGGTTTTATTTGCCAAACCAGACGAACCGATTGCTTAGCGAGCCTCAGCCATACATTGACAAATTGGTCTTTTCCTTTTTGGTCCTGCTAATTTGAATTTGAAAGTTTTGATCATAAATTCGTTATTTGCTACCTGCAAAACCCCCGGAAACCGAACAGAGAAGCCAATTAGGAAATTCGTCGGCTATGCTGGTCATATTTGGTCGGCCATTTTGAAATTCGAAAATCGGGCTTGGAGGTACATCATGAGAAACATCAACGGATCTTCATGCAAAATTTCGTAATTTGGCCAATTTTGAAATTTGGGAATTTAATCAGAATCGGAACACAACTAACAAAATTCATCCGCCATATTGGGGCGGCCATATTGAATTTATAAGTTTTGATCATAAATTCGTTATTTGCAAAAAAAAACCCAGATACCAATTTTTATGGAAACCCACTCCAGGACACCCACTGATACCTGCTTACCTATAAACTTTAATCTTTACTAACCTTTCCATTTCATACCTCTGCCATTGTCGAAGAAAAACACCTCTAACTACACCAATTCCTTATAAACTAAAAATCATATCAAAACCGCAATTTTCTAAATGAAGAGCATAAACCAATTTCGTCCTCCACTTATTGATGAGAAATTAAAAGGCATTAAAGTAGAAAAATGATTCCGATTGCCCCACAATAAACTATATTTTTCGCAGCCCGATCCCGATTCGCACAGTTCACTCCCCGGATGCACGCGGGGATATCTCGCCATAATCTGGTAATTTACATCGGACAATTAAGATATGAAATTTGTTGTAAAGAGGGCTCGGGCCATTACGCTCACGCCAGTCACTTGGACAGCAGACAAATTGTGAAGATAAATCTGGGCAATTTGCCTTAAAATGTTCGAATGGCGGAGATCATGAAGGATTTTATGGCCTCGTTATGAGACGCACTTTCATTTGCCCCGGCAAAGCCTTATATGGTAGCAATTGGTGGTGATTTTTTATGGCAACACGTTACCTAATCACCGCCTTCGCTAATGGATTCAGCAACTTAGCTAGAGGACATACTAAATTTATTTCATATTATTGAAGTGAATTTTTGTTTGATGGCGCAATTTTCCAGTAATAATGTGAGAATTTGTGTGGAGGTAAAATTTACTAAAGAAGAATTTATAGCTGTACTGACAAAAATAATGTATGTGAACTTCATATTGTGAAGTATGACTTGTGAAGTGATTTAAATTCGACAAAAATGCTAAATTTGACTGGCTTAGTAAATATGATCATGGCTGTAGTTACTTCCGAAATGGGACTTAAAGATTAAGATTAGAGAGCGAGGGGCAGAAGAGTTCCACAAATACTGCAACCTATAAGGTTTACTCTGGGCACTTTCAAGAATTTACCATGGTAGCTACCGGTCGAATCAGAAGTTAATCTACCATTGATTACTCACCCCATTACCCTGTGGTGAGACTCTGATTACCTTACCAGTGAGTATTCGCACATGGTGAGTGGTGAGCTATGGTAAATAATCAGTTTTCGAACAGGGTAGATTAATTTCTGATTCGATCCGTAGCTACCACGGTGAATTTCGAAAGTGCCTTGTGTGACCCGGTGTAATAGTGTTCCAGGTCTCATTACAGCTTTTCAAATAGCTTATACAATTGGAGTTAAAACAGAAGCTGCAGGGTGACCATGACCAATGATCCCATGTCTTATAGTATTAGTATCATACTTAACAGAATAATAACCAGTATAGTCTTGGGTGAGGTTTCATGAATAGTCAAGAGTTACTCTGAGTTTTTATCTCTTCAATGGCAGAAAAGTTTTGCGCCCTGACGCTATCGATTTTAATGAATCTTTTTGTCAAAACCTCTAATTTGATCCAATTTCAAGCAAAGACTTTGAATATATACAAATACAATCCTAGACAGTTTCTGATGGAGCCATTTATGCCTCTGGCAGACTTTGAGGCATTCTTTTATGATCATCACCTAAAGGATCCCATACCTGGTCAAAATGGATGTACATCCATGATGCATACCCAAAAATCCTAGCGTCCAACCCACACACATGTTCACCGATGCTTCAAATTTTTGTGACGAGACCCCCCAGCAGAAAATTTAGGAGACCTTCCTAGAGGATGAATAAAGGAGCCATCCCAAATATGATTTCAGTCATTGATTAGAGAGTTTATAGCGTGGACTGCGTTTATGTTTCATTACGTGATGAGTTCCTTTTCTGCTTTTTTTACAATTTCGTACTCGTGAGTACTCGGACTTCTGTTTTATTCGGATTGCGTCATTTTGCATCTATCCGCAGCGCCAAATGCAGAGAAAAAATTGTGCAATTAATTTGTTAAAAATAATGTAAATTGAAAATATTTGAAATACGTAAATATATGTATTCATTTCTTATGCAATATTTTTCGAGAAATAATTGAGAACTAAAAAGGCGACCTCCATTTCATACTTCCTTGGAACTCAAGACCAGATCTCCAATTTCAGTCTACCGCTAGTTTTACGGGAGCACTGCAACTCAACTCTATTGGGAGTTTTATAGGAGAACTCTCTTTAGGCTTTTTTATAGGTCAGATAGAGGCCTCTCTTCCAATAATATGGTAATGTTAAAATCATGCCAAAGGGAGACATTTCGGAGGTTTAATACCTCTCCTAGGAAGCATCCTCGAGGATGCCTCTCTTTCCTGTAGGGACCTTTTCCAAACGTCGCGACGCGCGTCTCTAACTTTCTGAAGATTGGAGCTAGCTTAACTGTGACCATTGCTACCAACGAAAGAAGTTTTTCCACTTTAAGACGTTTAAAGGATTGACAAAGTAGTGCAACTAGAGAACAGTGGCGGAACGGTCTTTTTCTTTTGAGTATTCAACGCGAAATCAACGTAACAGCTAAGGAAGTAATCAACAAATTTGCTGAAAAGCGTGGAAAAATAGAACTGTGACTTTTCCACAAGCATTTCTCTGGAATCATTGATCATGCATGTCAATAGTTAATAAATTGAATTTCTCTAAAATTCTTCTTTTGCTCTTATTTGTATTTAAACATAACTAAAAGTTATATCAATTTTGAAAGGTAATGTTTAACGTTCAGGACCCTACCTTTAACTACTTAACTCCATTACTCACTTTTCTTAAAGTCTGAGTGCTGATTTTTATATATGTTTTGTAGAATAATGTTAAAAGTAAATAATCAACACTGCCAGACACTTTCCTCCGGCGGTAATTTCTACCAGACGCTTTAAAGCTCGTAAAAAAACAGAATTTTATTTTATATTCTGAGTCTTGATTTTATATAATGATATTCAGGAAATTATTTCAATACTTTTTGTAAACAGCCAACCTCTCTAAAGCTATGCTTACACTAACTAATCTATTAAAAATTGGAACGTAGATCAAATCCCCCTAATTATTTTTATAGAAAACTTTTCAACGACTCATCCAAGCCGCATTAGATCCCACCCAAGACTTCTCCAGCATAAAAGCTCAACCAAGATACACTAGCCCGCCAATGCGAAGCTCAAAAGCTCATCCGAGACACACTGAAATTCAACAAATTGCCAAAGCTCATCCAAGTCACAGAAAAGATTAACTACCCTCGTACCATCATAGCTATACTACTTCTATACTGCCTTTGAAAGTACTAGCCTAGACGGTTGGCACAAATCAGATCTTTATTCTTTTGTGTGAGAGATTGTAATCAGTTGAGGTCGGTTGGTGAAGGAACATCTTGGATTTACTGATGGTCACTTTTGAATCAAGTAAATTATTCAAAATACCACATATGACAAAGAGCATCACTTTCGTTCCAAAACTTGTTTGTGTTAAATTTTCATCCAGTTTCAGCAAACTTCCGTAAATTCAGTCAATAGAACGCCTTGCAATTCAAAAAGGTTTGGAACGGACCTCATAGAACAATTTTAGTATATTTTTAAAATTTCAATAAATTTCCCAAACCTCATGCAAGTTAAATATGGTTCTTTATTGAAGTAACGGATTGACTGCTCTTGCAATTCCAATATAAGTCAAATCAAAAATATTGAAAGCTAGCATAGTAGAATTGTTACCTTGTCCAATTACTAGGAATATATGCAAATTTACCAACGGACGAGCCAACATTTATTCAAGGTGAAATGTCCCAGTCCCAGTCATAGTTGACTCTTTCACATAATGCTGCATATTTGATCAATATATCACTGCCGTTGACGTTAAATTGATCCCATTTTCAGCCTTGACATTTCATCTCTGATATAAAAGTGAAGATATATGGCCATTCCAGGTGCCCGTTTCCCGTGGTGCCATCTATGACATACCCATCAAGCAACCTGACAGCCTTACCTTGATACCTTTAGGCTGCAATTCAAAAAAGAAACACTTCCCCCTCTCCACGAGCGTACAAGTATATATGCGCTGGTAATTACCCCATAAATTTCCTTTTTTCGAATAACAGAAGCTAATTGAGAAAACATTTCAATTGTGAAGTAAAATTGAACCAAACGCAGTAGTAAATGCCGAGGGCAACTTTATTCACACGCAAAAGCGTTTTACTGGTTTCTCGTGATATCGATTTACCATGCAGAATCATTACCGCGGCCATCACAGGAGCCCATTACTCATTCACGCAAACGCAGGTGAGGATCGCGCAAGCTTCCAACGCTTTATATCGTGCCGACCGACTACGACGCTGCGCTGTGGTCTAGTTCCGATTTTCAGGAGAGGATCTCAGTCGAGCTGCATCTCTAGTCCGGTGGCTAGTTAAAATAAAATCGTTTCATGGGCAGTTAGTACTGAAAGTGTAAGTAGTGAATGGATGTTGGGAAGTGGCACTAGCAGCTATCTGCATTATTATATGAGGTGTTTGCCCAAGAGGCTTCAGGTAGCATGAAGATGATTTACTGCCTAATAGAAGTAGACAGAAGAAATCATTCAACGATTTGCTCAGCCAGTAGCTGAAAGCTGTTGATGTAGGCCTAGTTTTGAGCTGTAGAAAGTTATCGCTTGAATTATTGTTATTAAATCGAGTGGAACTGATACTGTGGTCACTGGCTCTAGGAGAGAGATAAACTGCATCGATAGTTATGCCATGCACTGTCGTAACGCATAAACTAGATTTTTGCATATTGTTTACCTGCTACTGTATAACGACCGCTTGCGTGGTAATATATTGGGAATGAGTGTCTTTGGAAGAAGTATTTCACTGTTTTCGTGACCACTTGGGAACTAATAAAACTTTTAGCATAGATTGAGAACTTATTAGAGACTCTGTGGTGTAAATTTTTATTAGTTGTGGGAAGTGGTGGTATATGGTATTTGTTTGCGGTTTCATGTTTGATGGTTTTATTCGATGTTATTTAACACCTGGCGTTCCGGTAGTATATCAGATTTTAAGAAATATCGCTTAAACAAATATTTATATCGCGGTAACGGCGCCGTAATATCTTTTTTATTATTATGACATTTCAGGGAACCGATCAATATGGATAATAGTCCCTTAAGCTGTATAGGAGGAAAGCCATTGCTTCAGCCAAAAGAGATACCTGGTAAGGGTATTGCGAATCTATCTCCCAGACTTTTCTAGCATCCTCTCGTAAGAACGCTCTAGTCCAGTGGTTTGCAACCCAGATGCATTGGTGTGCTACAAAACATATAATTAAAACTAATGCCCCTTAATGCCACTAAAATGTCACTAAAAAGGCAAAAAACCAAAGTATATGAAAATAATTTTATTTGTGTAGTATAAACTCTCCATTTTACATACAGGCTGTAGGTAGGCCCTTTCAGACCAGGTCGGCAGGTACGGCCCGATCAAATCCACACATTACTTAGTCTGATTGAGGAATGAGGACTTGGGGCATCCGCCTGACAGGCCGTTGACTGCAGGTGACCCCATGATTCCCTTCATACACACAGGTGACGATGACAGTTTAGCGTGGCACAGTGTTTATTCAATTAAAAAATTCTTCATGGCCTTAACGAACACTTCAGATTGAATCGAAGTTCAGATCTTCAGGCCCGGACTGACGATAAGTACCCACAGCCATGCAGTTGGCGGCCGGTGAGTGTGTGATGATATCTGACCTCAAAGCGAGAAATCGTCAGGCTACGTCAGGAACCATCCCTGTATGTGAATGGCTGAATAGAGGTGTTAAATAGAGTATATTCCTTACGTAGTGTATTCGTTTCTTTACTTTGTTGCTTACATATCTTCTCGCACGTGTACGAGTTCATTATTTATATAAAAGGCGAACGAAGATTGAACGGAATGACAGGCGATCCTATAGAGATACTAATGAACTTACACTTTCCGGGTGCAAGGACGAAAATGAGGTCGAAGTACCAGGGAATGGGCGAAATACTCCTGGGAGGAGATTTCTGCTATAATTACAACGGAGAAGGTTCTCTGGGCGATTAATATCTTCTTATTCTACCAGGCTCGGACGGCGTACTAAGCAGTCTTCCTGCAGAAAGTACCCGTTGAATCGGTTGAGAGTACTCGATTAAATACTCATGAATAGAATCGAAAGAAAATTACTCGAAGGGTACAATTTACTCGTTCAAAAGTACTCGATTCTTTGAGAATAGATGAATAGTTTTTTGATATTTCTGCGAACTACCTTCGCGTATGCATTCCTCCATTTTCGACTGTGACAGATTACAAATATTTATGTAATTTAAATATTGAATAAAAGCACGCATAGTGAACAAATGTGCCTGCCACACTGGTATGCACGCTCCCGAGAAAAATTCTAAAAATACGCCCGGCAGAGCTATGCACGCCTCTTTTACAGATATGAATGTATTCGTAATCGACCATTCCAAACGCAAGTGTCGCTTTACCAAGCGGTGTCCCAACTAAGTACTCACAACACCCAATGCTGCTTGACTTTCGCAATCCAACGAGGACTACTTAATCTGCTTAATAATCTCCCTTTATTTTTTAAAGCCCCAATATAAAAACTGTGAGTGTACCGTGCTTAGTTTAGACTATACCGTTCATATCTGTAGAGAAGTAGAATTTTTACTCAGGCGTACTGCGCTCGTTGCGGGTGCCATGCAGGCGTTTCGATGCTGGCCGTGTCTGTTGCAGGCGAGTCTGATTTTTACTCTGCAGGCATATAAATTCAAATCGATGAAGCCCCGTTACCATCCCAAACGCTCTTTTATCGCACAGAAATTTGTATGCATTTCTCTCTGTCTGGAATCCACGTTCGTGCAACCGATAGAATATCATATAAAAATTCTGTGCTACGAAAGAGCTCCAATTTTCGTTTGGGAAGTATTTTTCTCGCTCAAACAAGAAGAGTTTAGTGATACTTAAAATGTATAAAGACTTTATATGGAAAATATTCACGCTTGAATTAAACTTACAGTTAGCTTGAATTCTGACTCGTATGTAAATTGTACTCGGTACTGTACTCGATTCTACCCTATACATATGAATTGATATGAGTAAAAGTACTCAGTCAAAAGTATACTCATATGAGTTAAGCATAGAGTACCGATTAGGTGGTATCCTTTGTTATACCATGGCATGGTTACATGTTCAAATGCTGCGTGTTGTTCAGTTATGTCCTCATGAGTTGGAGTCGGGCGAGCGTCGTCTTCATACCAAAGATAGGTGTCATGAATCAGCAAAGAATTTTAGTCCGATTAGCTTAACATTTTTCGTTCTTAAGACACTGGAAAAGATCATCGACTCCAATCGGTCGGTAGATCTTTCTTACCATTTCCAGCTCAAAGTGCCTGTCAAAGAGATAGATCCACCGAGACAGACAGTGAAAAGACCATATTCAACATTGAAAACATAGATTAAACAGTTCCTAGTACATGATTATTTATAGCCTGCCGAAAGGTTCAAGTTATTTCATAGTATTTATCTTAATAACTGTAACTATCCCAGTCCTAAACCAAAATTATATTCCTACTGAAATCTCTCTCCTCTATTCAATGACTTACAATTTGTTTTTTTTCCCTTTATTACTAATAAATTTAATAACCAATCAAAAAATACCAATATTGCTCCACTTACATGTACCAACCTCATCCAATTAAAAATTGAAATTCAACTTTTCCGGAAACAAGCGACTGGCATAGGCGTATCAACTGAAACAATCTCTTAATAATAATTAAAGGCTTGTTACTTCAGTGTAGAGTTAGACCTCAGTTCCTATCGACTGCAACGAGCGCCTCTCTCGACGACTTAAACGTCCCTCATAATTTATGCAAAGTGACGAATCATTTCCACGCTATTTATCCGGCTTAACCCAAAGTGAATTCAATTGACATTTCGAGCTAACAAATAGACAAAGACTCCCAAAAGACACCCAAGAGCCGAACCATAAAGGACCACATAATACGAACCTACCGCAATATTTCCGACCGATCCAAACACAGAATAATCGCCCAGGCTGGCAAATTCGACGTCGTCGTTACGATGGTCGTAGTCGTCGCGCAGTCGTCGTCATCGCCAGGTTTTGGATTGTCTTCAGGTTAACAATAAAACTGCGCGCCACACCTAGAGAGTATCTATCTAGCTGCACCACCTTCACAAGACCATGGAATCACAAGTTGTTTAACAGGTAGATGCCTCGTAGCTTGTGGTGAAAAAAATGAACAAGAAAATCTTCGATCGCGGACAAAAATTTGCTTGACTCGAGATTGTAGCTTGCGATAGCGTTCAGCGATAGCGATAGTTTAGCATCTTATAATCTTATGATGAAGATGAGCGTCTGACTGTGCGCGATTATCATGAATCTTCTCCATTGTGGACTGGTGTTTATGGGATAATATATTTGGGATAATCTGACCTTTCAAAAGTCAAATATTTGTTATCACTTAGTGGCGTGGCCGAAAAGGTAATGGCAACTGAGTTTGCTGTAAACGATCGGATGTAATTGATCGCAATTCGCCCAGCAGCAATTTTATAGTGTAGACCAATGAATGCAGCGAAAATAATGCTACCAAGTTGGAAGAGGTAGATCGAAGTTGAAGCAGGTCATTGGCACATACTACAGTGGCTTTTCAGTAGATTATCGAGTCTACCTGAATTAGCAGACGAAATATATTTTTTATGGTAGATATTAGTTTTCGAAAATATTCTGCGGTTAGATATTGACAGAAAATGTTTCATAACGATCGATGATTTCCAAATTGGCCTTTGGTACTATACAATGGAGGAGGTAAGGCTAGAAGGTAGGGTTGCCTCCAGTGCGACCGAAGGACTAATTAGCGCCTCAACCAGTTTTGTTACCCCAACTCGTGTACCTAGATTCAGTGGTCATTTGGTCGGCTGTGACTAAATTAAGAAGCTTATCAATGATCTGATATGGGCCCCATGAGGCAGACCTAATTACAAAATAAATAGGAGAATCCCAACATCTGCTTTATGTATTCGGAAAGCTTTTTAAAAAGCTTTAAGCTTAAGCTTTAGTTTTACAATAGACCGGTTCTAGTTCGATTTCAGATGTAAGCAGCATTGGACGTGATTAGTACACAGTGAGGGGACCGCTTAGGGAAACGACGCTCACTCTTAAAAATAAAAATATTTCAACGGCGCCGCAGTTATTATTTAATCTCGTATATCCACGTCAAAACATTCAACTTTTGTAACCTCTATTTTCCACTCGGGATAAGTCAAGGTGTTAGATACCCTTGTGAGTCTTATAGGGTAATCCACATGGCGTCCACAAGAGGTAACGAGCCTAGCCTCATAGGGTTCTATCTACACCTCCTCAAAATCCTAGTCGAGAAGTGAGCCAAGTCGCCCTAGAGATAGTGCAGGTTTCTACCCCGAATTCCACAGCCTAAGGAGACTACACAAGGTTAGGTTTTTCGTTTTTGATCTGATGGTTGGGGAAGTAGCTGTAAAAGAACCGGAAGTATGCGAAAAATCGATTGCAAAATTTGTACCGGACAAGCAGATAGATAAGAAAGCGTGCTAATAAAAACGTTATAAAATATGGGGTGGTGGGGATAGAAATACCGAGGGGGCTCTAAAGGTTCTCTTTATTCAGTTTCTCGTTAGTCGAGGGGAAGACTATAGAGGCTCAGGAAAAGCCCTTTATACTGTCGACAGTCTATTTTCTTCGTATAGAGTGCAATGCTGAACAGCACCTCTAGTCTGGAAGGAAGGAACTGCCAGAACTACCAGATATTTGACTGAGTTTAAGTACTGGTACCATGGATGCAAATAGGACCTAGACTCACTTTGTAGCGTTTGATGAAAGGTATCGGGACAGCATTCTTGGAGTTGATTGATAAACCCTCCGTGGTACACCATCTTTGAATTTCTCGGAGTGCTGTCCTCATGACCTCTGTAATGGTCAAGTCAAACTTCCATGAGACAATGATGGCAAGATCATCTGCATAGCCGATGACATCAAAACCAGATACAGATAGTTTGGTCAAAAGTTCATCCACAACTAGCATGGAATTTGTTTGCTCAATTGTGGGAGTATCCATGTTTCTGAGAATCCGTGCTCTAGAAATAGAATCGAATCGATTTGCTGACAAGGTGGTGTAATGCAAACCCCTGTCGATTTACCCATCGAGTAAGCGAACTGGAGGTATGTAGAGCAGCTTAGTTTAAGCTGGGCCTAAAGTTGAAGCTGGCTCTAAAGAGACAGACCAGGTTGTCGAGAATCAGATCGAGGCATTTCTGAAGGAGTGCCGGAGATTTATAGAGTTGAAAAGAGGCTGTAGCTTCCTCTACAATTTTATAGCAAGAAAAAATCTCTAATGACTGGTCTACTACTTGCAATTAAATCCAATTTAACAAGTCTTCAAATATAAAATCAAAGCAAAAATGCCTCTTCTTAAATAGCATTTAAGTCCTTGTACAATCCGGGTTTCGTGAAGATATCTTCCCAGTCGTCTCTGCGTTTTTCTAGTTCTCTGAAGTTCTTTCTAGGTAGCTTCTACGCATATCTTCTAGAATGTCATCTACATTGACTTATTTGTTGGCTTTCCTTCCAGTCCTTCCTGTTTTCCTGTTGGTTACCATTGAAAAATGCTCAAAATTCTTTCTTCATTTAGGGATTTGTATAACATCCGAGCCCTCATAGTCTGGCCGGTTTTATTTATGTAACAAAATTTATTTTTTGAACTTTAAGCACAAATTAAAAACTTTTTTTATATTACTAATTCGGTCGATGTCTTCATTATGTTAATGAATATCTTACAAGAACACAATTTTGTTCTACCCAAAAAAGTATTTGCATGTCCTCTGGAACAGTTTTGTTAACTTATCCTCAGACAGATGTATTTTGCGTCCCATTCAATTAATTTATCCACACATGTTAGATACAACCTAACTCCAACACCATTTAAATAAATAGTTTCTGATCCAACACTCAAGGAAAAAAGGGTTCCACATAAATTGTCCCCAACATTGTTCCCAATTCTCGCTCTCACTTGATATCATCGAAAGTGAATTTATCTCCTTAAATCGAAAGTCTTAAGTAAAATTAATTTGGATATCTTCAGAATCTCCAGCGGCAGATGTTCCACCACCATTCCCCCGAAAATCTAATCGAACGAGATCATCAATGCCTGGCGCAATTTAGGACAACAAATCAAGTCACGATAAAATGTGAGAAGAGCATTCAATCGAATGAAATTAATGTGTCCTGCCAGGGTCCTGCTGATCCAAGCATATTCACACATCATCAATCCCGAAGGAAAGACCAGATTCACATACAGATGGGACATTCAAGATGTCTGATGTTGCTGAGGGCGCGGCGAGCGGTGGAGCGAGGATGGCGTGTTTCAGGGTGAGGAATGGTCACGAATCTTCGATGGCTCCTATCTCTCGGAAACATCTTCCTTCTGCCCTTCAATGTGTGTCTTCTGGTGGCTAACGATTGTCCTTCAAATGGTGTCACATTATCTCATCATCCCTTCGCGTAGCCAGGGCTTGGCTGTCTGCTATCTAATCTGTCGCTGCTTATTTATTTACTTTGTCACCGGATCACCGAAGGGATAAAGTGTCTCGATCTCGGTCCGATTTGTTTGTTCTCACACTTAAAGTCTTAAGGACTTAAAAACCCCACCGCAAGATGTCGCCGCGATACCGAAAAACAATTTAGGACAAAATAAAAGTCCATCTCGGTAAAATTAAATCGGGAAACTTATGCCACGATGTTGGCCATTGATGATGAGAGCGAGCAACTTTGTCACCGTGCGCGCATTACTAATTAAAATCATGCAGCGCGTTCACGTAAGCCGAGGCTAGCCATAACGGTCGGGGATTGTATTATAAGTGCAAGTGATTACCTGACAGTGGTGCATCTACCTTTTTCCGACTAAACTTTTATCGCGCTGAAAAATGGCAATTTCACGTTTTGAGCCGCCTCTCTCTCTAATCCGCGCAATAATTAAGCGGCATGAGTCGTCTTCATTAGGTCATGCCGTCACAGGCAGCGCTTTAGTGGCCATTCCGGCGACTTAACGTAGTTTTATGAAATTCCATTCTCATCATCAAATCGCGCATTTTAATTGCAGCGCCAGGTGAATTTACGGTTACCATCAGGTTGGAAATGCGCTAATTGTTGCCGAAGCTCGAATTAGCATGCCTTCTGCGTTAAATTACGCCAGCATTACCAGCCTCTAATGGTACTAGATTGTTGCTTCGTGTAGTCGCTTGTATTATAATGCAATTTGTTCCTTGTGCGATTTTAATGTAATGAAGTTTTATGACAACTTATTTTAGCGCAATTTTATTAGGGAAATATATAAAATATTTGTTGGAATTAATTTATTTTAATATGCACTAACTGCATTCCGAATTACTTTAATGCAGTTTTTATACTTTCACTTAATTCGATGCCGTCTATTTGATGTTATTTGTGCGCTATGTGGTTTTTGAGAAAGTAAGGAATGAGTTTCGTCTATTTGTAGCTGGGTATTAAGCAATGTGCGCATCTCAAAACTGGAAATATCGACTCTTTAAAGTATGATTTAAATTCATTGAGTAATATGCACTTTTATATATTTTTCCTATCGAAAACACAATACACTTTAACTGATTAGTTAGAGAATAAAAAGTAAAAGTAAAATATCTTAAGGAAACTATAGTATATAATTGTGTCCCAAAATCTCCATTCATATTTTGGGACAAATTCTGTTCGCTCAAATATGGCTGTGTTAGTCTAAATTTTTATTAAGTGCAGTCGATCCTTTTGTGCTAGATTTAGAAACCATTTAGAGGCTTATGATTTAGCTAGATTTATTTAGTAAAGTCGCGGGCGGCTGATTTTCAATTGGAATCATGGCTGGGTTTTAGAGGATGCTCGGATTTTGACAAGGGAGGTCTCTTTGGGAAGAGGGATTTCTTCCAACGAGTTTATTGGATATTAGCAAAACTAATCAATTTAAGGTACTTGTATGGGGCTGCCAAAGTTTCAATGACAATTCAATTATCAAACGTACACCGATCCGAAATCAAGAGAGGATCAAGGAAATCAAGTTTTTAGTTATTAAACGACTCAATGTCCAACCGATTTCTTTTCAGTTCAAAATGATCAAGCATGTGCCAATCGCTATAGAAGTTATTTGGGTTTAAGCAGTAATTAAACACTAAAATAAAAGGTGGTCTTCCAGGCACTTAGCTCCGGCAGACCTGTATTTTCTAGTATAAAAATCTTCAAACTTTAATTTGGTTGTATGTTGATACTCTTACTCGATAGGTCAGATACAGTAGCGAAACAAGGTTGGCAGCACTGGAGTCTTACTCGATAGGCACGATTTTGCAGGCAGTTCTTGGTCTATTAGTACACTCTATTTCAGTCTGGGTTTAGATTTTTTACGTTGCGAACTATCTTTTCATAAAAAAATGTGACATTTGAGTTTGCTGATTCTTCTATTTTCCTCATTTCTTCTTCCCAATACAGCCTTTTTTTGATTTGTGTATGCTCTTCTCAGCTCGTTTCTTTTCTTTATACTCCTCTTCAGAATTTATGATTCTATGTCTACATAACATGATATGGCATGCTCTGTTTTCCCTGCTGAGCCATTACATTGTTAATACCCTGGCTTTGCCGACCGAACGGCGGAAGTTGGAGCCAATTGGTGTACTGAACGCCAATTTTAGCTTCAGTTCCCATACATTTGCACATATTGAACTCGACATTTGTAAACAAAAACATTTTGCAACGCCATCAACCTATAAAAACTATGGAGGAAACCTTGTCCGAACTTAATGGCTCACAACTTTTTACGCTACTTGATTGCACGAGGGCCTTTTGGCAAATAGAAGTCGCGGAACGAACAAAACAAATATGTTCTTACCTTTGCCACCCCGTGGGGAAGATATTGCTGCAAAAGGTTACTAGCAGCAGCAGTAGACGATATTTTAATACATACAAAGAAAATGTTGACCTACGATTTATTACAATATATGCAATCAAACCTTTGCAAAGAAGTGGATTGAAGTTGAATAAAGGAGGGACCAATCCGAGCAAACTTCGATCAAGTTTTTAGGGCATATTGTAAGGCGACTGGTGGCCGATCCAGAAAAAGTTTCAGTGATCAACAGACTGACCGAGCTAATTGATAAAAAACAATTAAGGCTAGTTTACATCCCAGACTCAAATTTAACAACCATATTTTTGGATGGGCATCTAAACCAAAATCCTTATGATAACTGCCTTACCCTTAAAAGAGTCCTATAATTTTGCTGCAATTATTTATCAGGATTCGTTCTGTGATATACATACTTCATATACGCTAAACACTAATATATTAAGGATGATGATCATTAAGATAATTTCGAAAATTCAAAATACAAGTTCTATATACACTAGCTGGGACCCGGTACGCCTCGCTGCTCCATAAGCCAATAGTAGCCAATTAAAACCATCTTAACCATACTTGGTATTTTTCGAGATATGAAGTTTACACACATGAAGTGCCTGAAAGAACAGACATATAGGTCTTGAGACGGCCGCCATGGATCTAACGATATATTGATTATATACGATATATTTTTATAGATATAGATAATTGAATGCCTCTGCATATATCAAAAAAACTTTCATCCCCTGACTAACATTTTAAACTAACAAACTAATTTGGAACTCCCATTCTACAAAATATTCCCGCTGCTCGCCTATTAACTAGCTGGTAAACTCAAAGTAGCTCTATCACCCACTAGGGACTGTGTGGCAGCTATAAAGAGCGCCTATTGGGGCAACAAACTTATTAAAATTTTGTTAGCTAAGTTGTTTCTTCGTGCAACTAAAATATCACTTCGCAGATAAATATCCCACTTCCCACATAAATAACTGCTCCTGCACCATCATCCCCCGAAAACTTTCCGAATTGCATGCAAGGAATTCTCATAACGTGCAATCTCTCATAACCGGGCATAGTCTGGAAAGTTTCAGGAACCACGAGGATGCCACTGCAAAAAGTTTCCACCAAAAACGGCAGTTATTATTGCAGCTCTGACTCTGGCGGAAAGTTTTGCCGGGGTGCTCCTTTAAGTGGAGTAGTTGTCCTCGGAGGAGATAAATTTCCTTTGCCCAACTTCCGCTTACTTAACTGCTGACGTTTCTTATTAAAATTGCTCCCTTATTCAGGAGCGCTCTTAACGACATGACACGACCAACTTTACCACTTTATACCAATTTCAATTTACTACCGGATAAAAGTAGATAAATTCATTCCCGTCCCTCCCCCGCCACAGCAGCACTGGCACCACCGATGGGAAAATATTTGCAAGATTGTGTGCGGAAAGTGTTGATTATGAAGTTTCGTTAGGAAACTTTTGCTGATAATAATGAAGTGATAAGGAATTATTCGTTCGGAGTTTCTGAATAGCTTTTTGCGCTCAGTATTTATTAGATGTGAAAGATAAGGTCGTTTCAATAATAGTGGAGTCAGATGAGCAAAACATAAGGAATTGTCTCCAGAGTAAAATTTTTTTTTGGAACATGTTAGTTACATCGAATACTATACGAAATGGACATTTTCTACCTCTAGCAACCGCCGCTACGTAAGTTATCGGCCATTATGTCAAAAATTTACCATTTTGGTCGTTCTTTCTAAATATAAATGCGTATATCTCGGCATGTGTAGGTCCGAAAAAATCGAAAAAAATAGAGGTTGTTCGTTATGATATTGGCTACCAGCGGTTAGAATATGAAATCCTTTTCTGCACACATAACCTCAAAAAAAATCAAAAACTGAAGAAACTGCTCAATTTTGGTTTTTTGGCGAAAACTTCGAATATTTTTAGTGAAATTTGATGAAATTTTCAAAAGTTATACTTTATAATGTGAACAATAACTGGTTAAAATTTCAAGTCAAAATATCTAATACAAGGCTCAAAAATTGACTTCAAATTTGAAAATTGATTGGCCTATCAGTTTTGTGCATTGCTTCGTATGAGGTTCTTACTTTTTTTAAAATGAAGCTTCTTTTGTGCACTTTTGATGGTGAAAAAGAAAAAATTTTAAACTTGAAGAAAAGTGAAAAAAATCGAATCGAAAATCGACAATTTTTGCATTTTTTCGTCAATTTTTTTAGAAAAAAATCACAGTTTTTGATAAAAGTCAATTTTTCGATCATCATATGTCAAAAATGAACTAATAATTCAATGAAAATTGATCTTTGCCAAAAAAAGTCAAATTTTCCTAAAAAATTGACGAAAAAATGCAAAAATTGTCGATTTTCGATTCGATTTTTTTCACTTTTCTTCAAGTTTAAAATTTTTTCTTTTTCACCATCAAAAGTGCACAAAAGAAGCTTCATTTTAAAAAAAGTAAGAACCTCATACGAAGCAATGCACAAAACTGATAGGCCAATCAATTTTCAAATTTGAAGTCAATTTTTTAGCCTTGTATTAGATATTTTGACTTGAAATTTTAACCAGTTATTGTTCACATTATAAAGTATAACTTTTGAAAATTTCATCAAATTTCACTAAAAATATTCGAAGTTTTCGCCAAAAAACCAAAATTGAGCAGTTTCTTCAGTTTTTGATTTTTTTTGAGGTTATGTGTGCAGAAAAGGATTTCATATTCTAACCGCTGGTAGCCAATATCATAACGAACAACCTCTATTTTTTTCGATTTTTTCGGACCTACACATGCCGAGATATACGCATTTATATTTAATAAGAACGACCAAAATGGTAAATTTTTGACATAATGGCCGATAACTTACGTAGCGGCGGTTGCTAGAGGTAGAAAATGTCCATTTCATATAGTATTCGATGTAACTAACATGTTCCAAAAAAAAATTTTACTCTGGAGACAATTCCCTTTTCACTAAAATTTGATGCTCATCTGACTCCACTATAAGGACTTATTTATAAAAGAATGCCATATACATCCGGATATAAAAGACGCTGTCACCTCCAAACATATTTTCAAATTCAAATGGAAGGCGTCAAAGTTCGTTTAGATGGTAGGAGCTCAGCCAAAGAAAGTTACACCACAGATTGTAAATATTAGGAGAAGAGGTGACAGAGGATGTGTGTGAAAGAATATCAAGTGGAAGCGACATTGCAAATAGGAGAAGCCATGTCCCATGGAGGCCGCCGCGATCTAGTAATGTGTCCCACAAGATCAGACACAACGCTGGATATGCACAAAAAGTAAACAAAGCTTTTTTTTTTTTTTTTTTTTTTTGTATATGAAAAAACCAAGCTTAGGTGTAACCCTTTGTACTACCAGTCCGTCAGAAAGAAGAAACCTCAAAAACAGCTGGCAAGGTCCCTTTATTATACTTTTTTTGCAACTATTGTCTTCTGTTTCTACCAATAAATCAGTGCTGAGCAATAGCAGCTTTTGAGAACCACACGAGCTTCGCCAGAAGTTGCAGATTTCTCCAATCCTGCTTAAGAGTTTAAGCAAGAGAGCTATACCACCGCTGTTGTTCTCTTTTTTCTTCTTCGACTGTGACAAACAGCAGGAAACAATGGTTAGGTTAGGTTAGATATGGCTGAGCTGCTGGTGCACAGCCCAAACACTTAGGCCGTTGTGATGCCATAATGATCTCACTTTAAACCCAATGCTAGAGTGTCGTTTCTTCGCTAAACCACCTCGAGGACGTAAGGAATCTTCTTAGTTGCCGGATCCCAAACTTCGGGATTTCCGCAAGCATGCTTAGGAAGGGTTTACCAAAAGTGGTAAGTCTCCTTTTGCTTAGGGCTGGACAGTGACAGAGAAAGTGTCATACACTTTCCTACTCGTCTAGATTCTTACAGTTTCTGCAGAAATCGTAGGTCTCGAGACCTAAGCGGGTCGCATGCTTCCCTATCAAAGAGTGCACGGTCAGCAGTCCAACTGTGTGTGAAAGGTTTGGTCTCCCGGGACTCAGTAGTGAAGTGGTCCGACTAAGATAGTAGGGGGGCCAAGTTATTTTGGCCGAGGTGTATCTGTTCAGTTCTCTCCAATGCTTTGGCCCATTTCCTTTCCAGGAAGGAGAGTGGCGGTGTGCCCTTTCTAGCCAGTTAATCAGCTTTACAATTTCCCTCTATATTTCGGTGACAGGGCACACACCCATACGAGAACGGTCCTGAACTGCTGAGTCATCTCGTTAAGAGATCTAGGGCATTCAGAGATAGTTCTAGAGCTTTTAGTGCAAGAACGCAGGGCCTTCAGAGCCGCCTGACTATCCGAGAGGATGTAGACAGTTCAGTTCCTGTCGTCAATTAAATGATAAGCAATAAATTAAAACAAATCTCAGTTAATAATTAGTTGACTAATCCACATCCAAGCAAACTTCAGCGTGGCAAAAGCGCTCTCGTTTTATTTGAAAGTTTCAATGACAATTCAATTATCAAACCTACACCGATCCGAAATCAAGAGAGGATCAAGGAAATCAAGTTTTTAGTTATTAAACGACTCAATGTCCAACCGATTTCTTTTCAGTTCAAAATGATCAAGCATGTGCCAATCGCTATAGAAGTTATTTGGGTTTAGGCAGTAATTAAACACTAAAATAAAAGGTGGTCTTCCAGGCACTTAGCTCCGGCACAGACCCGGCAGACCTGTATTTTCTAGTATAAAAATGCCTTGCTGGTTGGTTTTCAGAACAGCTTTAAGTATGACTAAAATTTCCGCTTGTTATACACTTCAGTGATTGGGTAGTCGGAAGGAGACTGCAATCTCAAGCCCCGGTGAAAAAATTCTTCCTTTTACTTGACCATCGAGTTAGAGCCATCAGTGAAGAAGTTTACGTCATCCTGAATACTTTGTGGTCTATTTCTCCATTCACGACGTGTAGATGTCGACCTCGTAGATCTTCGTGAAGGTAACCTAGAATATGCAAAAATCGGTGAAACCATCATACTAAGAATCAATCTCAAAATTGCTTCTAGATACATTAGGAAATGCGGTTTGGACACGATCGTTAAAGATCAGTAAGTGATACCCTTTTTTTAAATGACAAATATCAAAAAAAACCAACCTAGCTGGGTCATATTCAGATAACTTTTGGGGATGTTAAAAAATTCAGAAAATAGAACCTTAACGATCTACTTTTTGAGTTAAAGTGAAATATGTGGAAACAAATTTGTTTTTTCAAAAAACTCCTTCATTTCTGTTTTGTCCATCGTACACTATTATTTTGCCGCATTTCTTAAGATTTTAAAGATTGTAACGTCAGGAGCGGCGGGTCAGCTCTCAGGTGTCCAAGGTTTAAATAACAAAACTCCCGTTACGTTTATGTCCTTATTTTTATTGATTATAATATTATATACAACTATATTACAAAGCTATCAAGGGAGGGAAAGAGATGGAAATGAAAAAGGTGTAAGTCGGTCGGCGCCACTGGATTAACTCTCCGTGGCCGGTAAATGTATCGGTCGGTCGGCGCCACTGGATCAACTCTCCGTGGCCGGTAATTGTATCGGTCGGTCGGCGCCACTGGATCAACTCTCCGTGGTTTGGAAAGGTATCGGTCGTCTGTACATGAACCATACGATCAACTCTCCTATGGCTCTGTCCAGTTATCAGGCAGTGGAATCACCTTTTCCACTGTCTGATCACGACTCCCTTTCGCAGCCAGGAACTGGCCTTTTATATTGGTGCCTTGCTGCGCTGCGCTGTTCTGTTTCGGTAATGTCAGCAACTTATTCAGCGGTTGTGTCTTTTTTTGTTAACAGCGGTGGTGCCGTTGGGTTTATTATTTACAGCGGCTTGTTTCGTTACAAGATTGTGAAAATAGACCGTTATTTCATTACCTCTTTATTCTAAATCATTAAACTACTTTTTTTTCCCTATCTCGAAAACCGACAAAGGTTGACCAAACCATCCCCCCCCGCTTGTGGTTTTTTTGTCAATCATTTTGTGTCTACTATAATCCCCCCCCCCCAAGAAAGTGGAAGCCCTAAGCTATAGCTTTTTTAGCTATACGTAAATCCTGCACTAGTCAACAGATGTTGTATATACTTCTCACCCAACAACATCACAATTACCATGAATTAAACATAGACTTAACCTGATAAATTAACTTTTACTACGTATACATGATGAGTTGAATAGTTTAATTGAGGTTGAGTTGAATTTTCGACTCGCGTCACAAATGACAAACAAAACACAGAGATGCTGCTGGCAACTAAATTCAACTACTGAAATTGCGTCTATATGCATAATTTCAATTCGACCCAGGTAGCAGAACTGAGGCGAGCTCGGTCGACCCTAACTCAACTCAACTCGCGTCCGCATGTAGTTGGACTCGTGTATAACCTGAGTTCAACTCATTATGTATATGTACTCTAGGCAGCCCTTCTGCACCTTAGTCATAATATGGTATTGCATTGTATTTGATTTTCTACCTTGTATGGGAAATACATAAAAAAAAATTTAAAAAAAAAAAGGGCTGTGGCACTCGAGGACTGCCGCGGTAAAGCTATTGCATAGCATTTTTTATCAACTCATGCAATTATAATTATTTATTTATTTTATTTATGCAGTATTTTTTTCGCCGATATCAATTCACGGTCAAAATTAAAGCCCTTCAGCTTCAGCGGTGTGGGTTAACCCCATTTTACCCCCTTAGGGAATGAATTTCGAAAAATCGCTTCTTAGTGGATGTCCAAGTCATTAAAGGGATGCACTGTCAAAATTTCAGCCCTATAGCTCCAGGGGTTTAGGTACACCCCATTTCAACCCCTTAGGGGATGAATTTCGAAAAATCGCTTTTTAGTTTATGTCCACGCCATTATAGGGATGCACTGTCAAAATTTCAGCCCTATAGCTTTAGCGGTTTGGATAAACCCTATTTCACCCCCTTAGGGAATGAATTTCGAAAAATCGCTTCTTAGTGGATGTCCAAGTCATTAAAGGGATGCACTGTCAAAATTTCAGCCCTATAGCTCCAGGGGTTTAGGTACACCCCATTTCAACCCCTTAGGGGATGAATTTCGAAAAATCGCTTTTTAGTTTATGTCCACGCCATTATAGGGATGCACTGTCAAAATTTCAGCCCTATAGCTTTAGCGGTTTGGGTAAACCCCATTTCACCCCCTTAGGAGATGAATTTCGAAAAATCGCTCTTTAGTGGATGTCCACGTCATTATAGGGATGCACTGTCAAAATTTCAGCCCTATAGCTCCTGCGGTTTGGGTAAACCCCATTTCACCCCCTTAGGGGATGAATTTCGAAAAATCGCTTTATAGTGGATGTCCATGCCATTATAGGGATGCACTGTCAAAATTTCAGCCCTATAGCTTTAGCGGTTTGGGTAAACCCCATTCAATGACGCACCGTGTTAGGTTTTTTTTCGTTACGGAATTTCTCGATTCGGTCACCGCGCTCAAAGCCTGCGATAAAAGCTATGCAATAGCTTAAAAATGAAAATAAAGAAATAAGAGATTTTTTGAGGTTTCTATACCTCGCTCACTTAATTTGCCTAGTAGAAGGGCTCCACGTACCAAAACAAAACCTTTGCTCTGAGAAAGCCAAATGTCGCGCGGCTCTCCGTTTATTGCATCTTTAAACTTGTATGACAGTAGGGAACGACGCATTGATTGCAGTTTGCAGATGAATGTTCATTACAGGCTGTTGTTGCATATAACGAAAATGATCAAGTTCCCATAAAGCATATTCCACAATATATTTGATGCAGATTCTAATATAGCTTCAAATTTGCCGTCATATGCCCGGGTGAATAGCTCAGTTGTCGGTCATTTAAATCTTTTGGACAAGTTTGGCCGTCGTTAGCCCGTATGTACTCCCAAGTGGCCAATGTTCGCCCGTTGTAAGGCCATATTTTATTTTTACTCGGGTTATTGTATAATTTGTGCATAATAACGTAGGTAATCTACCAAAAAGAAATAACAATACCTCGCACAGGTCGCCAAAATACCTAAAGACGGCCCTGCATGTGTTATTCGTCTTACTATTAGCTTAGTGTGTCACATTCCATTGAAATACAAAAGAGTTGTTAGCGCAAACAATTTTTTTATAGGATCTTGTTTTCATTTAAGCTCGTTGACCTATACTGAGATCAAATTTCTAACTTTGTTGCACTTAGAATTCTTTTCTTGTCCCCCGGCAGCAACAAATTAACCACTACTACCAACAACAACAGCAACAATCATCAAAAAATTCCCAGAAGACCGGAAACTAATTCGATCCCGCATTACGCTAAACCACTTCATTTTGAGATAACTACCTCGCATGCCTACAACAATCACCGGTGAGAGATTTCGTGTACGACATAAGTAATAGCAAATTAAACACAGCCAACCCGTCCATCACCGAGCCCAGACGAAATTGCCAGCAACAACAGACTACCGCAGCCCGACCAGAGAGAGGCTCGAACACCTTCCACCAATCTACAGGTGAGATGTGAGAATATGCTAAAATGCCTAATCAACTGCTGTACTCTGCCTAATTAGCTTAGGGGATTTGCATTTAATTTCGATCATTATAAAAGTTTGGACCTCTTTCAGGTGGAAATTATTAAGCGATCAAAATATGCAGAAGATTCCGCAAATTATACAGGTGCAAAATTTTACAAACCACACCAGCCCCACGCAAATCAATTAAGGATAGAAATTCTGAAGATGTCAATTTTTGGTAGCCATGGGCGCCATGGATTTTGGGAGTTTAGCTGGGCCTGATGCCAAAGGCTGGTTGCGTGACAGCGGGCACTTTAGACCACGTTCAGACCTAGGAAGCGGCATCAACTTTAATGGCTGCTTCTGGAATTGTGAGCAAGTGCCTCGTGGAGCCGTAATGTGTGCTTGATTTTTTGGATATTAACTCAAATAGGCACAATTAGCGAAATCACTTTAGCAGTTGATAATTGAAAAATGCCACCGAACAAAAAGATTGAGGCTTATGTGCAAGGTCTGAGCGTGACTTCGCGGATCGAGTTGAGCTCTCTATTAGTCGCCCAGAGAAGCCGGAAGCAGCAATTTTTCTTTAAGGAGAAACAAAATCAAACGATCCGAACTTCCACACCATGTGAAACACATGAGCTTCTAATTAGCTTCGACTAATATCACCGACAGCAATCGTGCACACCTGACGCTACTGTCAATAATTAAGATTGATCTACCGTGCATAGAGACAACAATTACCGGGTATCGGCCGTGAAACTGCTTGTCATGAGGATAATCTTTACCAATCACTTAATCAATAGGCAAACCGTCTGCTCTTCTACAAACATACCAGCAAAAACAACAACAAAAACAATTTACCTGTAAAGCGATTCCCCCGCTGCATCCTTGAGGCGCTATGACACATACTTTAAGTATACGTACACAGGTAGTCACTGCCTGGCACTTTCCATATCGTGTGCTAAAGTGCCTAACAAAAATCTTTAATTATTGTAACACGATAAAACGCGGTACAGGAGACGCTGATGAATATCTCATGGGAAGCTTGGCCGGAGCGCCCGCAACTTTGCCTATTGATTTGCGCGATCGATCGGTATCGATAAATTACGATCATCATCTCCGGATTTGCGCAAATCTCGTGACAGTTCACCTGACAGCCCTGCTGGCTTGCCAAAGTGTAACGCCATTGAAATGAAATAGGAATTACATCTTTGCTCAGATGCGATGCAGATATACGACGACATGAGCCCAGGTACCTGGAGTGAACACTTGTCATTAGCGCTTAGCGCTTGATCATTTTCAGGTGCATTAATTACGGTGAAGGTAGATTTTATTCAGTATCTGGTATTTATGTTTGGAGATTTGTTTAGGAATGGTTCAGTGGGAAATATTTTGAGATTGGGAGTTTTTAAAAAAAGGTTAACGTGTTTCGAAGGGTCAAATTTAGTCCTTGGGTATTTCTGGAGTCTTCAAATATCATTTTGTCGCCTCCTTGGTGGGCACTAAAAAAGTTTCATTAAAGTAAAAAGTTGTAGATCTTGAAGAAGACTAGAGCTTTTGTACACAGTTGTTTGGGGCTTTAAACTAACCGTGCTACTGGTCACAAGGACCGAATATTAATTTTATGCTAATGCTGAACTGGGAAAGTATACTGCTCTTTAGTAGAAGTGCTGCTGAAATGAGACGCTAAGAAACTCGCAAGACTAGGACAATTTGCATGTTAAATTAAAGAGTGGCACGTCTCCTTTATCTATGGGAACGTTAAGAATTAAAAAAATACCCAAATTTCAGAAAATTACGCCCAGCTAAAAATTGGTACAGATCCGATAAACTATTTTAAAGGTCCCATAGATCAAACAACTTATCACCTAACTTGATACGGTTTTATCGGTAGTTGGTCTATTTGCGATGTTGTTGCCGAACGAATTTCAAGTTATTCCCTGTTTATGTTCGAATTGTAGTGGGCGGATTTGTGAATTTTGCGACAGGTTACGCAGAGGGGCGATAGACTTGGTACAAACTACATATCATCATCGAATTATCAAAATTTATTCGTCGCACAATATCTGATTCAGTAACAAGTAAATGCAAAGAATTGAGCCGATCTCCGTGCGTATATGTTCTTAAAGGGTTTTAATCCGTTTTAACTGAGATAACGATCGTTTACAAGAGGAACTGGTGATCATAAACGTAATGCAGTTCCAGCAGATAGTAAATTATCTTTTCTAATAATATTGTAAAAATCGGGAATTTATACCTTCCTCTTCTGTCATTTTCGATTGCAGGTAAAGCATACCTACCGAATAAAAATGTTCTAATCCACCATTGAAATCTTCTCGCTATGATCCTATAAGTTTGAGGTGAGTTCAGGAGTACGACAAGGATGCCTACTTTCGCCTTTACTACTTCTTATAGTAATAGATGACATCCTTGTCGGCGCTCTAGATAGTAGAAAAGGCGGCATACAATGGGGTTTTGATCGACCGCCTTAAGGATCTCGACTACGCAGATGATATCTGTTTGCTGGCCCACCGACATCAGAACCTGGAAAACATGTTAAGCAATTTGGCAACAAAAAGTAGTCCAGCAGGATTAAGGCCAAATCCGACTAAAACTAAAGAAATGCGGATAAATGCAGGGGCGGCGCTTTCATAGGTGCGAATGGTGCACTTGCTCCGGGCGCAATTTTTTGGGGGCGCAATTTCAGAAATTAAGATTTAAAAAAATTTTAAACTTTAAAAAAAAATGAAAAGTATTCTCACGGGGTCAAGAAATTACACCAATTTATCTAATATCTTTTCCTGTAAGTTCTCATGCAAGTAAAACCGGGGAAACTTCTCCTCGTGTAAGAAGTTTCCACAGATTTTATCTTCGAGATTTTTATAAAATTTTACTCAAGAAATGTCACTCGAAATTTTACTCAAAAAGTAAAGGTGAGACCTTCGTATTCGAGAATTAGAAGCAAAAATTCGGGAAAAATCATCCAAGCGAGAGAAAAATCTCTCATTTATTTATGCTACGCCGGAACACTTATTGAAAATTCTGTAAGAAGTACTATATCCACTCACACAAAGGAAAAATTATTCCGATGGCTCTGAATTGCGTATTGCGGGTTACCTTGATTGATATAAACTTCTTGGTAATGCTGCTGAACTTTTAAATTCTGAATTATTAAAAGAGTTAAATGAACAAAATGAAGAGAACAACATTCCTCGTGGCGAGAATTCCTCTTTAATTGCTCCTTTTTGTTTGTTCCTTTACTGTCTAACAAATTAAGGGGCCGGACAACCAGCAAAAATTATCTGTAATCCTCCATTCCCTTTAGAAATTCGATGACAACTCGCATGAATTTTCACAAGAGGCCACTTTTCCAACGAATGAATCGTTAGAATGCTTTAGCTTGTTGTTGTTGATTTTTAGATTAATCCTCCTTTCTGCTACACCCTTTTTTTTCTTTTCTTAGCAAAGCGGAGACAAAAACCAGCTGCTGTTGATTCCAGAATGCAGTGAAAGAATTCAGAAGTTCAAAAAATTGGCCCACCCCTTCGTCCTCTCCCACACTTTAATCCGCTAACGACGCTTTCAGCAGATTTTGGTTGGTTTGATGTTGACCCATGTGAAAGTTCCTATCTATGTAATATTTTTTTATGTTATACGCATTATTATGGTGCAATCTTATATTTACGCAAACTATGAAAATTATTTCTCCCATCCAGGGAGTTTTTGTGTCTTTACCCATCACTGCGTTCAGAAATAAACAGATGGGGCGCAATATGGCATAGAGTGCACCGGGCGCAAAAATCCTAAGCGCCGGCCCCGGATAAATGCAAACACCATGAACGGACAACGCTGAATAACCGTGATGTGGAACTGGTTGATAAATTCTACTACCTCGGTAGTATTATTACCGAAAATGGCTGTGCAGAAGAAAACGTCAGTTAAAGCACAAAGCGCATATGCATGCCTGTTTTTCATATGAGATCAACGGAGATCTCAATTACGAACACATTGCGGCTGTTCAACTCCAACGTTAAGGCAGTTCTTTTGTACGGTTGGACTTACTTTCTAGAGTAGTCTCTGGGTCCTTTTTCTTGGGTCTATCAATTTAGGGCAGAAGCTGTACAATTAATCATGACATTGTATATTGGGTCATTGAGACTACCATTATCGACAGTTAAATTTGATAAGGTTTCTGATCTTGCCTCAATTCCATAGGATTTTTCTAAACTCAATCTGGACCGCTCTTGCTTTTGTTAATAAACACCTGTTTTGATAGTATGCGTGTATATTGAATTATGCACCTTAAATAAAAAAAATATTCAGATAATAATGAAAGGAGTTTAAGTAGTTCTGAAGTCTCATATGCACAAGTTTCATTGCACCTTATAAAACAACAAACTTTGCCACAAAGTATCAATTATTTCCACCATCGTCCGTACAGGAATAAAAGAGCCAATGTCGCATCCTAACTAACACGTCTTCTATAAGCACTTAGCAGAAAAAGGTTCTCGCAGGTAATTCCATAAAATTAAACGTCTCCTGTCGCACACTGCTGCAATTCCTGCTTTTTGCAATTACAAATCTTAATAAATATAAAAGCCGTAGAATTATTTGCTTTTTACTGAAATTAATTTCACAGGAAAAGAAAAAGGAAAAACCAAAGGAAATCTTTTTTCCCAGAGTGCGCCCTTCGCGGAGCGCTCCTTGCGCCGGGAATAATTTCCACGCAGAAATTTTATGACCTCGGCGAGAAAATAAATCTCGCGAGGAATTCTTTGATGAGAATTCCTCGAGTGCGAAGTGAATTGAGAGATTGTGTGGAAAAGTATTTTTATTTGTTCAGTTCGGGCTTTATTGTTACTGTCATTAGCGAACTGACGTTTATCGAGAGTTTGCTGCCTTTTATTCGCTGGGATTTTTATTAATTTAGAGTTTATTTATCGGGCGCCGTGGCGGGGGTATTCGCGTGTTTCGCGGGTGCCATTGATAAACGGATTTAGCTCTTTCCTATAAAAGACTTCGATCCGATGGAAAGCACAAGCTTATAAGAATATTACGCAAGTTAAGGAGGAAGGCACAAAGAGCTTCCATATGTTTTTAAAGAGGACCTACCAAAGTGGTTCGATTTTTGTTGAAGATGTTTCATTCCAGTAATGGTGGGTCCACACGACACAGACTTTTAGTAGTACAGACTTTTACGTTTTTGAATGTCATGTTTGAATGTCAGACATTCGTCTGTGCGGACTTTTCATTATTACAGCTTCCTTGATCAGATATATGTACATTATGTATCTACAGGCACATGCATACTTTCAATTTTTATGCAGACCTCCGAATTTTCTAAGTGCCGACATTTGTCCGTGCTGTTTTGTTTGCGCAGACAAAATTTTATAGAAATTTGTGCTAAGTCTGTATGGTGTTAACCCACCATAGTGCACAAACATATCTGTTTCATGCTTTGGAAAATGACGAATTTGAAGAATGTATAAAGACAATGGTCTAGGACAGTGCATGTATCTTGACTATGTGCGAGTTATGGCCCGTTCACACGACAAAAAAGGAACGCAAACACAATGGGGCCGTAAAACTGATTTTTACATAAAAAAGCAATAAAGAATTAAGATTTGCGCAAACATTTTTGTGTCGTGTGAGTGGGCCGTTAGAGAGCTTCAGCAAAAGCTTTGAGTTAGAGTGAGAGAGGTATAAACAAATGCTTTACTAGTGCTCTGAAACACTATAGCCCAACACTGTTCTAAAGCGTAGGTTCCTAAAGATAGCAGTATTATTCACCGTCGAGCTAGTTGTAAAGTAACTAGGAGATGTTATGGATTGTGTGTCAGAAGCCAAGAAGCAGACTGTGACAGTCGCGGTTCTGCCCTAAGTTTCTGGACCCACCCGAGAGCCAAGGTGAGGATTTCCGGAATGAAATTAGGGACCCCACGTCACAAATCCTAGACCCCGCTTCAGTAAATCCTTTTCAACAAACAAAAGGCTGGAAAAGGCCGGTCAGAACCCGTGACGCCCCATTTGGTTCGGATAACCATGGCATTGTTAGATTGTTAATCGAAATTGCGGAACCTATTTAAATGCTCTGGCTTAGGGGTGTAGTTTAATGGGCCAAACCAGTGCCCACGGTCGCCGATGCTTTCCGTGTCAGTGGCTTCCGTGATGAACTTTTCACTGAAGTGTTTATTAGCAAAAGCAAGAACGGTCTGGATTGAGTTTAGAAAAGAAAAAGAATGTAAGAATCACTTGTCTTGTTATGCATGTCTCCAGTTCCGGATGCTGAAATTTCCCGAAATTACCTACCCTTTGGTTTAGGCCCGAAATTTCTCTGCTCTTGGTATGGAAGGGCTTGAAAACCACAATCCTCAGTGGGAAAACATCTCACCAAACAGTGAAACTGCAGCAGTACAATGTGGCGTGAGCATTCCCAGCTACAGATAGAGGCAACCGTTCTATTTTGGTCATCATGGACTACTTCATCTAGTGGCCGGAAGTGTATACCATTCCGAATCAGGAAGCTGTTACGCGGATGAGTTAGTTAATACCTGGATCAGTGGATGTGGGCTACCACGTGAATAGCATTCCAATTAGGGAAAGTTTCAACCGGAACATCTAAGGACATGTGGACATCTAAGGAAGGTCATCAGCTATCTTCACTTCTACCGATCAGTCGCCGGCAAGAATAATCTTCGGGGAACAGATTAGCTGGTGATTTAAAGTTTGGAATCGCGCCAGAAACAAGCCAACCACTTGGTGAGCAACAGCTAAATCACCAAAACTACAAAGGAAATGAGAGGGCTCTATCTAGACTGTCAGCATGAGGATAAACGATGTCGTCTATCGCATCCAAAACGGTTAGCTCGGTAAGAAAAATGTCGTCCATGTGGACAGGCTCATATGCACCATCTGGGAGGAAGAATTTATACCGGAGGACTGGAAGAAAGCGATTATATGTCCAATATACAAGAAAGGAGATAAATTAAACTGCAAAAACTACAGAGGCATCTCACTCCTCAGCACCAGCTACAAAATCTTCACAATACTTGTGAAACAAAAACTGGAACCTATCGCGGAAGGCCTTATAGGAGAATATCAAGCTGGTTTTAGGACAAACAGGTCAACATCGGACCAACTGCTGACCTTAAGGCAAATTCTGGAGAAAACCTGGGAAAGGAATGTAGACGTATATCAGATATTTGTCGACTTTCAACAGGCATATGACTCAATAAACAGAGAGAGGCTATACGAGATCCTATCGGAAATAGGAGTCCCCTCAAAGTTGGTACAACTGATCAAATGCGCCTCAAATAGCTCACTGGCGAAAGTGAGGATCCAAAATGTTATAACAGAGGAGTTCGAAGTACGTCAAGGGCTTAGACAAGGAGATGGGCTGGCCCCTATGCTTTTCAATCTGGCCCTAGAATGGGTGATAAGCAAAACGTCAGTCCAGAGAAGTGCATCAATAAGTACACAGTCGGTTCAATTACTTGGATATGCGGATGACGTGAACATCGTGGGAAGGTTCTTTTTGGCAGCAAAAGAAGTCTATGTCGAATTAAAAGAGGCGGCAAAGGACGTAGGCCTGAAGATGAACGAAGAAAAAACGAAGGTGATGCAACAATCCAGAGCAGGAAGATTTAGAATGGGAAGAAATATAACCATCGACGAACATAACCTAGAAGTAGTCGATAAAACAGTCTACCTTGGGTCTACTATCACAAAAAGAAACGAAGAAAAAGAAGAAATAACCAGACGAATACTCTCTAGGACCCTCTTAACTCTTAATATGTATCCAAAATCAATTTTTGCCGATTTTTTCTTTTTTTATAATACCTTTTTCCTATCGTGGACAGTACACACATAATCTTTTTTATTTAAAGGCGCTGCAATGCACGCGGGTTTTTGCTACCCTATACTGCGTAATTTATAATTTTACCTTATATCAAAATTTAAATGAATTTATAAGCCTAATATATATTTTATTTATACCAAATAATTGCACAGATTCTTAAACGTACACTCTAACAAAAAATTCATTGTTCATCCCATGTACAATAATTTATTTGTACGTGTCGAACGCTTAAACGTTACCAAATAGCCCCTTACACACCCGATCAAAAAAAGCGAACGCATTTTATCCGCCCGTTTCCTTGCGATCACGTAAAGAAATTTATTTCAATCGAACCGATCGCACCTTAGGACTTTCACATGATCTTCCCTGAGGCATGTCTCCACGTCCTATCCATGAATAACGAAACGATCGATCGTGAAGATCAACAATTTAGAATCGAAAAGCACCAGAACCCAACAACAATCACAACAGTTTTATTAAGGAACACAATTTTTAAAGTAAAACACATAAATTCAGGTCGAAGGCTACATTTTTATTATCACCCTGTGTGGAATGGACTAGATTGTGGGATTTATGTAAGTAAAAAGAAATAGTGGCTTCTATATTGTGATTGGAGGCTCTGAATTGATTTCATTTCGATTAGATTAATGGTATCGAATAAAATGGTTATTGAGTTATTAATGATCGTGTTAATGATCGCTTTATTGAGTTAAAGAACAGATGTTTTATAGCAGCATAAAAAACCGTGATATGCGATTATCCTTAAATCTTTACTGGCGCTGTTTTATTGAGGAATAACAAGCATAGAGATGACCATGAGCATGAACAAATATTTGGACAATCAGAAGCGTCATCTCAATCGAATTCGTCAGTAGCATTTTTTGCCATCATTTTTGTTAATTTTATTTTCAGCGAAAAAACTGCATCTTAACCCATGCCACATTTTAACAAATGGCTTCATTTTATGTTTCAACCAATTTAGCCGAACAACCAAATTTTTTTTTGATCAAACAAAAAACTGATTGAGTTATCGTGTTCGTCGGTTTTATCGATCGAATGGAATCGTAATGCTTGAAACTGAGACCACCGCGACCAACCTGAGTGGTCCAAACTTAACTAAGCAAGTTGAAAATACATAAATACAAGAACCGGACACAGGTGATCTGGGTCCGATCTTTTAGGACCTTTTCGGACAACAATGATGGTAGTTAAGTCCAAATTGAAATGTTAATTGTTCGATCATGCCAAATTCGCGATCACTGGGTGATTAAGACGAAAGATATGTGTATAGCAATCGCCGGCAAATTTGCCAGAGACTCTTTTTAGCAAAGACCTTTGCGGTTGCAATGATGACATAAATTTCATCTAATCTGTCACAAGATACGTTTATCTATCTCTTAATGCACCTGGACTTTTGGCACGATCGTTAATTTTTGACAGATGTTCAAGTCATGCGACAAACATGTGGATTTAGCAAGACATTTCTCCTCTATAGAGTAACATTGTATAACTGAATTGTCTTTACTGTATAAGTATAAACAGACACACACATACTATCGTAATATAACCAAATCGATTAGGCTTGTAGAATATACGGAATTGGGTCG